>OZ059836.1:375542-1647634 GCA_964057195.1 Orthosia cruda
GCGAGGTCATGCCCTGGGTGTCCACCATCGAACAAGATCAGATGATGGATAGCAATGACCTCCTGCGTGTTTTTGCCGTGCGCGGGGACCCGTACGGGGGGATGAAGGGATCCTGGTGGTTGAGTGGAGCAGGCTGCACACAACACACCACTTTGGCCCGGATTTCCTCTCAAACGGGAGGTCGTGGGGTAGCTACCCACGATCAATCGGCTGAGGCATCCCATAAGCGGGATGTCAAGCGAGGATCGGTTTAGTGGGGGGGGGCAGCCGGCGTGGCGTGGGGTTTCGGGATGAGTTGCGGCATAGTCTCGTGCCGTATACAGTCCCGTGATCTTCCGTCGCGTGCAGGTTCGTCTACTTTTCACTAAGCTGGTCCTATACCGAAGGAGTAGCTCTGGCGTCGCTTGTTGAACGAGCGGCGTCCCCGACTGAGGGCTCCGTGGCGGGTGGAGAGCTCCAACGGTGAATTATTTGATACCATACTCATGGATAAAGAGACCAAAAAACAAAACAAAAAACAAAAAAACAAAGCTGCGTCCCGCTCGTCGGATGCGCTTACACAAAACACACCAAGGGCTGCGTCTTCAGATGCGCCTTTTACGACTAACCCAAGGGTTGCGTCTCAGGATGCGTCTAAGCAACAACCGCCTAAGACTGCGTCCTCAGATGCACCCAACACACATAAACGCTCGGCTGCGTCCAAGGATGCGATGAGGAAGGCAACCGCAAGGGATGCACCACAACAGGCTGCGTCCCAAACGATCCCAACCTCATCTGCGTCTATGGATGCGCCCCCTAACACTACCCTGACCGAAAAGCCAAGGACAGTTCTCGCTCACGGCGACTCGAAGAGCACTGCAAAAGTTGATGCGCCCAAAACACGGGTTGCGTTAGCGGCTGCGGTCTCCGAGAGGGACCCGACGAAGCTGGCCGAAGGCCAATATGGCAGGCTCATCTAACGCCAATAAATGGAAAACAGCAACAAGCAAAAAGACGCCCCCCAGGGTGATGTCTGCTACGGCTGACACACCAATAGCGGGGCTGCCACCGGCGCTAAGCGCAAACGCAGCACGAGCCTAGAGGGCGCAAAAAACAGCAAAAAAACACCGAACCACCGGCTAGGGCGCAGAAGCGTTCGCGTCCCGAGGATTCCGTCACACCAACTGGGGTAAGCAAGAAGAGCAAACCCGCTCGCTCCCATATGGTTGATGGAACCCTGGTGAGCTACGCCGAAGCGGCCGCGTCGTTCAGGAACAACGAGCTGTGTGTCGCCGTCATGACCGAGCCCTTCTTGGACATGACGCAGGAGCAAGCGGAGGGGATCCGACAAACTATTGAGGACCAGCTCCGGGCTCTGCTGAAGGCAGTTCCTGAACCAGCCACCCCAACCCAAAATACCGCGATCCACTTTAGAGGTCGGGCCCACTACGCCGAAGGCGTCCTCAAAACATGGTGCGAGGACGACTTCACACTGGCCTGGCTCAAGGGGGTCATAAATAACACACCGTCCCCGTTACCGGAGACCAGACTCACCGTTCGGCCCCCAGGCCGACATACCCAAGAAGGCATTGTGCATGCTGTATGTCCCCGAGAACAGCGAGGACACATCAGACCTTCTCGGGATGTTGGCGAGGCAGAACCCCAATCTAAAAATTAACACCTGGACTCTAACACACGCAAGGGTCAGTCAGGAGCCACCGTGCACCTGTCTCTACTTTCGTGTGCCGGAGTCCATGGTTAAAACCATTAAAGACCAGCAGAGGCGAGTATACTACCTTATGGGTAGTATATACATCCGGTTCCTGAAGGAAGGTGGAACCAAGGAGGATGCCGCTGCGCCTTCAACCTCAACGGCCTCGACTGCGCCTGGAGTGGAGCTTGATCCGCCGCTGCCTGGGCGTTCCCCGTCGCCTCCCGCGACGGGGACCGCTGGGGAGGCGGTGGAGCTGGCGACTTCCATGGCAGCGCTTGAGGTCGATTCAACTGAGGGATCAACACAGGATCCACCCTCGCCCGGACTAACTTCGGACGAGGACTGCTTTCCGCCGGAGGGGAGAAGTAGGGACGAGGACAGCGATCCCTGCTCCTCTCCTTTGCGGGAGGACTAAGATCCTGCAGACCAACCTCCAGCACAGTCAAACTGCGTCGGCTACTTTACGCAGAGTGCTGGAGAACCAACAAGAGAAGACCATCGCCCTCATCCAAGAGCCGTGGATTAGAAGTGGCAAAATATGCGGTCTTGCTAACATCGGAGGTAAGTTGCTGCTAGACACCTCCGTAAGTAATCCGCGTACCTGCATATTGGTCCCAAAACATGTACCTAACCTTTTAATTAACGAATTCTGTTCAAGGGACCTGACAGCAACCAGGCTTTTCAGAACCGAACAAGAACGCCCAGACATTGTACTAGCCTCGGCATACCTGCCAGGCGACGCGGACGTGCCTCTACCAGAGCTCGCCTTGCTGGTGGAGTACTGTGAAAGGGAGAAACTAGAACTAATCATCGGCACAGATTCCAACGCGCATCACACGCTCTGGGGTAATGTCAAAACCAACAACCGAGGTGAGGAAATGCTTGACTTTATTCTTAGCAATAACCTTGTACTACTTAACAAGGGTTCCGAACCCACCTTCATAAACGCAAGATCGCAAACAATAATAGACCTAACTTTAGCAACTTTAGGTGTATCCAACTCCATTCAGGACTGGCATGTGTCCAATGAGATATCATGCTCAGACCATAGATGGATTCGTTTTACAATTAACTTCAACTTAACCACACCACAGCCAAGAAGAGTTCCTCGCAACACAGACCAATCGAAGTTCGTCAGACTTATAGGTACTGAACTGGGTAGGTTACCCTCTCTTCCGGCTGAAATAACGATAAACATTTAGACGAACACGTAAACAAAATCACTTCCATCCTATTATCGAGCTATGAACAGTCGTGTCCCCTCACCTTACCCAGGAGAGGGATCAGGCAGTCCTGGTGGAGTCCTGAACTGGAGAGACACCGACACAAACTGAGAAGGCTATTCAATAGAGCTAAGAACACACGGTCGCCAGTAGACTGGGACCGTTACATAACAAACCGCAAAACATATAAAAAACTAATTCGCCTCCGAGGTAAAACAAGTTGGAGGCGTTTTTGTACTAACATTGAAAACAACAACCAGGCAAATAGGGTCAAAACTTGTCTTGCTCAAGAGGCAGACCTGTCTATAGGATGCCTAAGAAAACCAGATAACACTTACACAACAAACGACGCAGAAACTAGCGAACTACTCCTAACTACCCACTTCCCGGGCTGCCAGATTGCCACCCAGCAAAGCTGGGAACCGTACAGGGAAAGGGCTACGAGCAGCTTAGACTGGGAGGTGGCGTTAGAAGTTATCGACAAAGATAAATTAACATGGGCAATCAACACCTTCCTGCCTTTCAAAGCAGCGGGGATGGACGGTATCTTTCCAGCTCTGCTCAGATGGAGCGGTGCTCTGCTAGCTGATTACCTTGTTAAGGTCTTTCGGGCTTGTCTGGCTCACCGATATATCCCCTTGAAATGGCGCGAAGTAAAAATAATATTTATTCCGAAACCAGGTAGGGGCGACTACACCCAGCCAAATCTTTTAGACCCATAAGCCTCTCCTCTTTCTTTCTAAAGACACTGGAGAGGCTGGGGGACAGGAAGATAAGAAACCAGATTTCGATTCAAAAACCTCTGCACCCGGTACCAACATGCCTACTGTGCAGGCAAATCAACTGAATCAGCGCTCCACAGCGTAGTCTCACGCGTAGGCAATGCTCTCAAAAACAAAAATCCAACCCTAGGTGCCTTCATTGATATCGAAGGTGCATTCGACAAAACTAACTTCACCAGCATCGGTCCAGGCACTCAACACGCACGGTGTTGCGCCGACGCTCGTAGAATGGATTAACAACATGCTAAAAAACCGTGCTATTCAATTTACTGTGAACACTACCACACGAGGAATCGTGAGCAGGGGCTGCCCACAAGGTGGGGTGCTGTCACCACTTCTGTGGAATTTAGTCGTAAATGAGCTCATTGCAGAGCTCAACGCCAGCAGTCTTTACTCGGTAGGATACGCAGATGACATAGCAATTCTAATCTCGGGGCAATTTGAGGGCATCTTATGTGATCTCATGAGAAAGGCCTTCAAAATAATCGAGAGCTGGTGCACAAAACACGAACTGTCGGTTAACCCCGTAAAGACGGAACTAATAATGTTCACTAACAAACGAAATCTTGGACCGCATAGGCTTCCAAAACTTTTCAACACAGAATTAACACTTAAAGAGGAGGTCAAGTACTTGGGGGTAATTCTTGATAGCAAATTGCTCTGGAACAAGCATCTTGACTACAAACTCAACAAATGCACAATCGCACTCTATCAGTGTAAAAAAATGTTAGGAAAAACATGGGGGCTGTCTCCAAGGATTACTCTCTGGCTATACACAGCGGTAATCAGGCCAATGTTGGCTTATGGTGCTCTGGTTTGGTGGACTAGGACAGAACTCTCGACCACCATCACCCGACTCCAACGGTTCCAGCGACAGGCCTGCTCAGCTATCACCGGCTGCATGAGAACCACCCCAACAGCAGCCATGGAGATAGCCCTACATATAACTCCCCTGGACCTGTACATACAGCAAGAAGCGGCGCTAGCTGCTATCAGGCTAATGCATCTAGGCATATGGGGTAAAAACCACACAAGCCCACACGCTAAAATCCTGGACCGGGCGATTGAGTATCAACCTCTCATCGCCGCTCCGTGTGATAGAATACAAAAACAACCTATGTTCAACAAAAACTATAACATACAAACAATAGAGGAAGAAAGGGATCAGTCAGGAGCGAATGAAGTGCGAATCTACACAGATGGCTCAAAAACTAATAGCGGCTCAGGTGCTGGCGTTCACTCCCTTGACCTCAACATTAACTTTCACATACCGTTAGGCACACATAGTTCAATTTTCCAATGTGAATGTGTCGCCTTAACACAAGCCGCAAAAACCGTAAAGCGTTTAGGTATCCAGAACTACGGAATCAGATTCCTATCTGATAGTCTGGCTGTGCTCAAAGCTTTAGAAAACAAACTAACCAACAATAAACTAATCTTTGAATGCCACCTCGCCCTGGAGAGTATATCAAAATCCAATCGAATCACCCTCCAGTGGATCAAGGGGCACAGTGGATCCCTAGGCAATGATGCCGCAGATGAACTTGCGAAAAGGGGCTCCGAGATGTTGGTGCTAGGCCCGTACCCACTTATCCCCTTGCCTTTCTCGCAATTTCGTGCGTGGATTCGTCAAAGATCAACAGAATTGCACAATAACAGATGGTCACGGGCTACAGACTGTAGACAGTCAAAAATGGCTGTACCGATAGTAAACCCGCGTCTCACCAAGAAACTCCTCAGCCTGAGTAGAAATAACCTCAAAATAATTATAGGGACACTAACGGGCCACACCCTTCTTAACAAACATTTATTCAACATAGGCGCCACGGACAGCCCACTTTGCAGGGGCTGTTTTAACGCCGAAGAATCAGCCGCCCACGTAATCCTGGAATGCGAGGCCGTGGCTTCTCAACGCGAAGAAACCCTCGGAACAGTGAGGTCGCTCCGTGAAGCCTGTGAAGCTCCCAGGAAGCTTCTGTGCTTTTGGGCGGAGTTGGGCTGGCTATGTTAGCCAGTACCCCCCCACGCACAACGGACCAAATGGGAGTCTAAGTGCGGAAAAGGGAGTCCCTACTACTACTACTACTACGGTAGGGTTGAGGTTACGGAATGGCAAGGGGTGCTAAGAATCCCGTCGAGATCCGGCTACCCCAACAAATACCGACGACTGGACCTGGCAACGTACAACACGCGCACACTCCGGACCGACGAAAATATCACCGAACTCGAAGAGGAAGTGAGCAGTTTACAATGGAGTATTAAAGGGTTATCTGAAGTTCGAAGAGAGTCCTCCCAGACTCAATAATCCTCAAATCCCAAGTCTCTTCAAGTTTCATTCTTCAAGACCATCATATAGATTGGAACAAAAAGCTCTCTGATCCTACTCTCAAGCTCATGAAGGAGAGGCGTTAGATGACCCTGCAGTCTTCTGACGGTGCTTTGAAATACCAGCAGCTAAATATACCTCAAAGGATCTCTATGATTTCACATATATTCCAGTTGCGTAGACAGTTGAGAAATAAAACTGCACCAATTGTATTCCACTAGGAATTAATTTGCAAATAATATTAACAGCCGCTGAATTTCACTCGAATAAAGTCCGCCAAAAAATCCGCAAACCACCATCCTACATTTAGTATTACCAGGCCCAAACATTTAAAAGTACCACTCTTACTCAGTATTAATGATAATTTTAAAAAATACAACGAATTGATTAAATATAGGAACTGTAGAAATATTCATATACTTTTCTAGAAAAAATTAAATAAGTGTCAAAGTCTATGAATCGTTCGTTTTGGTATAACATAAAAAGAAACATACAATTTTCTACCATTTCTACCAAACCCAATGATTAGTTGTGCTAGCAATAGGTCAGACAAGAACAGACTACCAGCGGAAACCCTCTCGCCAGGACCGCTTTTGGTTAGCTACCGCTTATAAGGAAATAGCTAACCTAGGTGTATGATGATAGATTTCATTTTAGCTAAACAAAAAATGTTGGTACACAGTCTAGTAGTAAGAAATACGTATAAGGTCTTTGCATTCAATAAGTTCGAAGTGGAGTGTCACCGCGCCGCGCCGCTCAAATGATCGTACTCACCTAAACCGCACCCCGCAATACCCAAACTAAAGGCATAGCACGTAAATGTTTAAAATTTTGTATGGTGTTTGAGTTTATTATTACGAATACGTACGCGCAAAATTATAAACCTAAATTCTATATTTCGCGTATCGCAAAGAAAAAATACAATTACCTGTGCAGCATGATACTTAGTTGTTAGAACTTTTGTTGTAAAGTATAACTACTCCCTCTATGCATATAGGAAATGATTTGAAAACTTAAATCTTTTATTGAAAGAGTTACGAGCCGTTTTCAGTTTTCTATTGTTCCACAGTAACCATCTGTTAGCATTGTCACTAATATAAAGTAAAGATAGTACTAATAAAGAAACACTAAATTATTTAAATTTAAATATTTTATTATTGTAATGACACGAATTATAAGGAAATACCTACTGCATTCCTATTCCATAACTCTAAAGTGTTAGCATTTTGGTATATAGCAATGAATTCAAATACGGTATCCACCCAGCGAAAATAAAAACTTTAGAATTATCAAAGGTTATGTGAAAAATAATTATATCCCTACTGGACTAATATTCTTTATTGTACACCACACAAATATATATACAGGACAAAAAATCATAAAAGCAAGTGTACAATGGGCGGTCTTAATGCACAGGACAATCTCTTACTGACAACCTTTGGATGGACTGAACGAGAGGAGAGGAATTTAGGGTTGTCAGTGTACAACTTATCTTAAATAATAATACTTAGACATAATAACATAAAATACATACATACAATAATACATAATATACTAATAAATAACAAATATATCATAGAGAAAGGAGAAGACTAATTATAGTGAAAGGAAATGCTCCTTCACCTTTTTTTTAAATGTTGGTAAGGATTGAGCACGCCTCACTTCAATAGGTAATGCATTCCACAAACGAGCTGCTTGAACTGTAAAAGATTTGTCGAAGAAGGATGTGGAATGCATACGTATACTTAATTTTAGATTCTCCGATGATCTCAAGGACCCAGAATGTGTACATTTTCCCGGGATAAAAAGTTATTAAAAAGTATTTATGACTATAATCTATCTTTGTGCCAAATTTCATCCAGGTCCGTTCAGCCGTTCTGGCATGAAGAAGTAACAAACATACACATCCAAAAAGTTTCGCCTTAATAATATTAGTGTGATATTATAAGTTTTTATAACTCTCTGATAAACTTTTTAATACTTTTTCTTCCAACTATGCTTTAATTTCATCACAATCACACTAAAAACTCAGTACAAAGCGAGTCTTTAATGCTCTAGAGCATTAAAAATGTATGAAATTTCATTATAGCACAGTTTATTTTTTAATCGCACCAAAAGGTGCCAATCTCAATGGATTAGCTCTATTCAGCCAGCCGATATCAATACTTTTTTTTTACATACGTATTATTCGTTTCTATCCTACTTGTTCCAAATTAAAAAATTATTGCTGCTAACTCTGATTTAAAAATGAAAGAAATTTAAAAAAGTGATTTGGCGGGAACTTTGTTAATTTTGCTTGACAATATTTTTGGAAACGATAAAGTGTGATACTATCTGATTTTGAGTGCTTCGGCTTCGAATTAAAATGGAATCATCTAGCGACACATTAACTCCGGAAAACATTCTAAATGAAGCCGACAGTGTTATAGAAAATCTTTTAATTTCAATAATTAAGGGTACACAAGTCAAAAATTCTTCCATACAAACGTAGTCAAGAGATTACTCCACTGTTTGACGATGTACTTTCAAAATAAAAAAAGATATCAATTTGTCTCATCATTATCTAGCCCTGTATGGAACCATAAAAAAATAAAATATTTGAAAT
Source organism: Orthosia cruda (assembly GCA_964057195.1). Lineage (NCBI taxonomy): Eukaryota > Metazoa > Arthropoda > Insecta > Lepidoptera > Noctuidae > Orthosia > Orthosia cruda. The sequence continues at coordinate 384,172 of OZ059836.1, forward strand.
TGATGAGCGTCGAAAGTTCCATATTTCAACACTAATTTTAACGTATCTTTGGGCGCAAATAAATACCATAAGAAGAAGGAAAATTAAAAAACGGCCTCCATACAGGGATAGATTAGTAATTCAACAATCCAAATAATTTTATTTTGATCAGATACATTCAGTAGTTTTTTCATGAAATCTAGACTCCCAAAGGTCTGTTTATAAAATTTCGCGCGCTCGTTTTCGTCCTAAATCATCATCCATTTCGATAAAAGATTGCAGAAGTGCTAATTCGTATGCGAACTAGCTTCTTACTGCTCATCACAGCATCTATATATTTCGCACGTGTTGTGGGATGAGATAGCATGCATTTTAACCTCGCGCACAAAATAGTTCGTGCCGTCGACTAGTTTAACCTTAAACTTCTATTTTAACTGTTTGATATGAGTTTCTTTTATCTACAATTCCTATAGGTAATAGTTGAAAGAAAAGCAGATTATGCACCTCGCCTTAAGTAATTCATATTGCCCTCGTGCCTGTAAGATTAGAGCCCTCGCTAACGCTCGGGCTCTAAATCAGGCACTCGGTGAACTAATAAATTACTTTGTGCTCGATGCAATAATCTACTCTCATATCGTAATATTCGAATTATAAAATTCAAAACGAGTTTATATTGGCATACTTTATAAACACAATACCGAAATTTAGAAATAGAATCTTATTATAACACTATTTCTCTAACAAAATAATGCTATAATAGTAGTTTATCTACTCTCATATCGTAATATTCGAATTATAAAATTCAAAACGAGTTTATATTGGCATACTTTATAAACACAATACCGAAATTTAAAAATAGAATCTTATTATAACACTATTTCTCTAACAAAATAATGCTATAAAACAATTTTTTTTCTATTACGATACAGGACAAATCCAAGAAGTTAATCACTAAGGAGTTTCCATCAATATTTTTTTGTAATGCCATTTTATAGTACTTATTATAAAAAGATTTGATTCCAATTTTAAATTGTCTATGACAATGCCCGCTTTAGACATAGCACGCACTGTGATTTTTATTCGCGCGAATTTTGTTTCCTTCTAAATAAAATTGTTTTCTTCGAATAAAATTCGCGCCGTGGTGCGGTGGATTCTGTGGCAAAACACGGATTTCTTGCGGAATTATTTCCGCTCGATGTCGTTACCGATGTGAACAACTTCATACAATTACATAGGTCGTAGAATGGGCGGAAAAAAATCACGCGAATAAAGATCGCAGTGCGTGCTAAGCCTTAGCGCATGCGCGGTTAATGCGGTGATGTGCTGAGTTTTGGCGCCAGTCATACGTTTTGCAAGTTTTGCTGTACTGAATTTCATGAGTTATTTAAATTATTGTGTGTGAAATGTCTGATATCAGTGAATGTGAAGAAAATTTGACTCCGCCCGATATTACGGCACGAGGGCAATATAAATTACTTAAGGCGAGGTGCATAATCTGCTTTTCTTTCAACTATTACCTATAGGAATAGTAGATAAAAGAAACTCATATCAAACAGTTAAAATAGAAGTTTAATTATTGAAATTAAAAGATTTTCTATAACACTGTCGGCTTCATTTAGAATGTTTTCCGGAGTTAATGTGTCGCTAGATGATTCCATTTTAATTCGAAGCCGAAGCACTCAGTCCTCAAAATCAGATAGTATCACACTTTATCGTTTCCAAAATATTGTCAAGCAAAATTAACAAAGTTCCCGCCAAATCACTTTTTTAAATTTCATTCTATTTTAAATCAGAGTTAGCAGCAAACATTTTTAAAATTTGGAACAAGTAGGATAGAAACGAATAATACGTACGTAAAAAAAAAAAGTTGTGTGGCACTCGGGGACTGCCGCGGTAAAGCTATTGCATAGCATTTATTCTTGATCCAGTCCTGGAAAATGCGTCAAAAAAATTAAAAACGTTAAAAACTCGAAAACGTAGCGAGCCAAACCCGCATTTATTTACGATTAATAAAACTCTAAAAAACAAAACAAAAATACCCTTATTCACATTGAAATAAGGTCGCTTTTCTTTGACAAGCAAAAGTGACCCTTATTCTCATTAGCATAAGGTCCACATTGATCACCATTGTCACAGAAACAGCTCAGAGAGACCGATAAAAGGCAAAAAAATTACGACCAACAAAAATTTTAATACCCTCATATCTCAGAAAGGGTTGGAGTTAGCGCATTTCTAAAAAAAAAAAATGCCCCCCTGCCCCCACTACTTCATCCAGGAGAACAAGATAGGATTAACCCCCCCCCCCCCTTAACCCTCCCCCCGCAAAAAAATTTTTCATTCTAAAAATACCAACACGGAAATCGAAAACACGTGTAACAAACCTCCAAACCTTTTTTTGTAATGCCATTTTATAGTACCTACTAGCTGACCCCCGGGGCTTCGCTCCCGTCAACTGGCTATCTACCTACCTACCCTGCCCCTTCGCCTACCCTGCCAACCCTGCCTACCATGCCTACCCTGCCTACCCTGCCTATCTGCACGCTAAAGAATGAATTTTATATGCAACATTTTCCTACCTTGGGTTACATTATTGCAATTTTTATAAGGATCTCTATTTTTTTTAAAAATTTATTATAGCCAGGAATAATGTAGCTTTCTACTGGTGAAAGAATTTTCAAAATCGGTTCAGTAGATCCAGAGATTACCCCTTACAACGTCACAAACTCACAAACCTACAAACTTTACCTCTTTATAATATTATTAGTATAGATATAGATTAAAAAATATTTGATTCCAATTTTAAATTGTCTATGACAATGCCCGCTTTAGACTTAGCACGCACTGCGATTTTTATTCGCGCGAATTTTGTTTCCTTCTACCTGTTCATACAGCTCAAAATATTCAGGCGAATAAAATTCGCGCTGTGGTGCGGTGGATTCTGTGGCAAAACACGGATTTCTTGCGGTATTATTTTCGCTCGATTTCTTTACCGCAATGCGAACAAATTCATAAATTCCATAGGTCGCTGAATGGGCGGAAAAAAACCCAATATTAACCCCAATCCCCCAATATTAGCTTCATCAGCCAATAATTATATTATATTAGAATAACAGCTATATGTCAGCATATAATATCTAGGACATGCGTCATTAGCAGAGATGATTGGTTAGCAATAAGATTAGTATATAAGATCAACATTTTGTAGAATTAATTAATTACTGTCTTGCTGTAACTGGGATCAAATAAAGTTTATTTTTAAACTCTTCCGTTGTCGCTTACTTAATTGGCGCAGCCGGTAGGATCTCTGTAGTCAGTCTGTCACGTATCCACATCTACGGGAAGCAGCCGACGTCCGTTTCAACGGTTCAGCAGAGATCACCGAACAAACAAATACATTAAGAAGCCACATCAAGCCAGGAGAGGACCAGGAGCCAAGCAGTAATTCAGGGATCATGAAGATAGCTGCGGAATTGTGAGTAAATCTTTTCACCTTCCTCTCAGCTCTTCCGTTTGCATCCCAACCTTGTATTAATCTATGTTGTGTGTATTATTAGGGATTGGACAACGCCGTAATAATATTTTATAGATTGTTAGTTGTAGTAAATAGTTAGGCAAAATTTATTAATTTTTGTGCTTACTTTTTGTGAAGCTTCGTTATTTCACTTCATAATGGAAGGTATAAACCGTGTTCCGCAAGAGATGGTAAACATAATTCCAGTATTTAATGGCGATGTTAGAGCGTTACCCTTATTTATTAAAAAATGTGAATACATTTTAACAACATTCCAAGGGAGCGTTGTACAAAACAATTATTTATTTCATGTAGTAACAAGTAGATTAACCGGCGAAGCAGCTAGTTTGGTAGGCGAAAGGGACTCTATAAATACGTGGGATGAGCTAAAAATCCTGTTAAATCAACACTTTGGCGACCCACGTACTGAAGATTGTCTAGCAATGGAGTTAGAATCCTGTAAAATTAACAAAGGTGAAAGTTACTTAGATTTGTGTCATAGGATACAGCATATGAGAAGCATTTTATTTTCCAAAATATCAGAGACTATTGCTGATGACTCTTTACGGAAGGCTAAGCAGATAATCTACAGTAATAGGGCGATGAATGTTTTTCTATTCAATTTACCGCCATTCCTAGTTAGGTTAGTTCGTTTACGCGACGTTTCGACATTGGAAGACGCGTTGAAAATTGTTTTAGAAGAACAGAACTTTCAATCAGTCTATAATTCTAAAACAAACGATCACCGCAATTATAATAGATCTAATAAAAATATTTTTTCCGATTTCAATAGTGCGAAGTATAATTCGCAGAGCCTATCCAGTGCAGTTGCACCGAATAACGCCACGAGTAGTTCAATTACGATGAACAATTCGCAGCAGTTTAGGAATTATAGGCAACATTATAATCAAAATAATTTCAATCGGACAAATAATAATGATCATAACAATAGGACAAGTAGGTCACAGTTTCCGATGGCGCAACAAAGCCAACAGTCCACGGCATATGCACCGCGAACGTCACCTTTTGCAGCGCAAGCATTTCCGCCGGGTTCAAAGTCGAACACTGACGTTACTATGCGCACTGCAAGTTCACGCCGTGTTAATTACACTAATAATCATAGCTATAACGAACCAAGTTTTGACAACTCAAATAATGAGTTCCAGGAAATTCCTGAAGATCCCAGACAGGGAAATTTTTGTATAACCGCCTCTACCCTAGAGAGCGAATAAAAATTAATTGCAATAAACGTCTTAACTTACCACACTTATTGTACCAGAATTAAATGCAGTGTTTATGATAGATACAGGCAGTGTTAGGTCTTTCATAAGCCCACACATTGCAAACAAGTACTTTAGGGATCGGTTGCAATATGAACCCTTCGAAGTTGTTAGTACTCACGCATCGAGTGTTCATAGCGAAACGGCATTTATTCCTTTACCAGCTACGTTTTGCAGTAAGGAATTTCATAAATTTTATGTTTACAGTGTTGATGATAGGTATGATGGGTTAATAGGTAGTAACCTACTTAAACAGTTACAGGCAAAAATAAACATGGAAAGTCAAGTTTTGCATTTAAAAAATGCGAATATTCCAATAATATACGCACCACCTATGAGAGAGGTATATCAATTGCCATCTCGTAGTGAATTAAGAGTTAGATTGCCAGTCAACTTACTAGACGGGGAAGCTATACTACAATTTAAACAATTTTCGGAAGGGATTCGAATGCCCACCGCATTAGTTAAGTGTATTAAAGGTTACGCATCAACCGTTATTCAGAATTATACGGATAAAACCAGAACCTTAGTGGTAACAGGACCTTTTACGGTCGAACCTTACAGGCAGAACCCTTCTGTTCACATTAATTTTACAGAAAATAACATAGAAATAGACAGGATGCTAACAGATAATTAAAAAAAATTACAGTTAGACCACATGAATTCTGAGGAACGTAAAACCATCGAAGGGCTATGTAATGAGTATAAGGACATATTTTATTGTGAGAATATTCCATTAACGTTTACAAATCAAGTAAAACATAGAATTAGAACAAGGAATGAAGATCCTATAAATATTAAAGCACATAGGTTACCTCCCATTCAAGCGAAAGAAATTAGGAATCAGGTAGATAAAATGTTAAGGGACAACATCATCCAGGAATCACACTCCCCCTGGAGTGCTCCCGTACATTTAGTCCAAAAAAATTAGATTCATCAGGACAGCAAAAATGGAGGATGGTAGTTGATTATAGACGTCTCGATGAAATTACTACCGATGACAAATACCCTTTGCCCAACATAAATGATTTATTTGATATGCTAGGCAATAGTACCTATTTTACTACCTTAGATTTAGCTAGTGGATACCATCAAATCGAGGTCCAGAAAGAAGATAGGGCGAAAACAGCTTTCAGTACACCTTCAGGACATTATGAATTTAACAGGATGCCGTTTGGGTTAAAAACAGCACCTGCAACATTTCAGAGGGCTATGGATAACGTTCTAAGAGGTCTCCAGGGCTTACATTGCCTGGTATACCTTGATGACGTCATAATTTTTTCTAAATCGCTGACTCAGCATGTAGAAAAACTTAGAGCAGTTTTTGATCGTTTTCGGGCGACAAATTTAAAAATACAACTCGACAAATCACATTTTCTTAGAAAGGAAGTTCTTTACTTAGGGCACACTATTACAAGTGAAGGATTGAAGCCAAATAATGATAAAATTGATGCAATCTTAAGATATCCTATTCCAGAAACAGTTACACAAATAAAAAGCTTTTTAGGACTCATTGGTTATTATAGGAAATTCATCAAAGATTTTGCAAAAATAACTAGACCTTTAACAGCTTGTTTAAAGAAAGGTCGTAAAATAATTATTAATGATGAGTATAGGGAATGTTTTGAAACATGTAAAAAACTTTTAACAAACGCACCTTTATTACAGTATCCCGATTTTAGTAAAAGTTTTATTTTAACTACCGACGCATCGAATTTTGCAATTGGGGCTGTATTGTCACAAGGATCAATAGGCTCAGACAAGCCAGTAGCATATGCTAGCAGGACTCTGAGTGACACAGAAGTAAAATACAGTACTATTGAGAAGGAGCTTTTAGCCATAATATGGGCAGTTAAGCATTTTAGGCCTTATCTATATGGCAATAAATTTATTATCTTTACAGACCATAGACCATTAGCATGGCTGTATTCATTAAAAGAACCCAACAGTAAGCTCACGCGTTGGCGTTTACGCTTAGAGGAATATGACTACGAGGTTAAGTACAAGAAAGGGCCTCAAAATACAAATGCAGATGCCTTATCTAGGATTAAAATTAATGCAATTAACGACGATTTAGATTCGATATTTGTTAACGTAGGTGATAGGAAAGAGCGAATACAAAAAATTATAGATGAAGAGCTGCAATTTGACGAAACGCCCATAGAAACGATAGAACTTTCGGATTCTGATGATGGCGTCACAGCTAATTCAGTTTCAAATAGGGAACATGAAGGTATTCCTATTTTAAATGAAGCTGTAGATACTAAAGCTAGACAAATTTTAGTTCACTCATGGTTTAAAGATAAATTGACAGTAAAGGATATTTCTAATAATAAACAGAAAATTTTTGAAGTTCACTTACCAACAAATAATGACAAATTAGTTAAAGACTTTCTAAAAGAATATATAGATCCTAAACATAAATATCATATTTATTTTGAACATCCATCGTTTAGAAAATCTTTTTCAAACATGGTTATTAACTTGTTTAAAAAGGGTTCAGTTAAGTTAACAGAATGTACAGAAAGAGTGATCAATTTGACAGAGTCAGAAGAGGATCAGAAAGAAGTTATTATGAAATACCACGACGGGAAAACCTGTCATAGAGGCATTAGGGAAACTTTAGCTAAACTTAAGAGATATTATTGGTGGCCAAACATGAAAGAAATAGTTACAACAGTTATTAACAGCTGCGAAATGTGTAGAAAAATGAAGTACGATAGAAAGCCCATTAAACCTCAAATTCAGTTAACCCAAACTCAGAATAGTCCATTCCAAGAAGCTTTTATGGATCTATTATACATTGAAGGAAAATATTATTTAACTATTGTAGATGCTTTTAGTAAATTAGCACAGGCAATAGAGGTACCTAATAGGAGTACACCAGAGATAGTTAGAGCATTAATTAAATATTTTAGTATTTATGGATTGCCCAGTAGAATAAGTTGTGATTCAGGGACAGAATTTAATAACATGTTAATTAAGGAAATGTTAAGTCTATACAAAATAGAATTGCACATAGGGACTCCAAACAATCCCAGTTCTATGGCAATAGTCGAGAGATTCCATTCTACTATCATCGAAATTTACCGATTAGCAAAATATGAAAAAAACGATTTAGATGCAGCTTCCGTTATGACGTATGCTATTATGGCATATAATAACATCATACACTCAGCGACAGATTTTACGCCTTTTGAACTAGTCTTTGGGCATACCGATGCCGGAAATGTATTTAATGTCGATAGGGAGAAAAATTTAACTCAGAAATTATTATTAGATCATAGGAAACGTCTCAAAGTACTATACGAATTTGTAACAGATAAATTAAACACAGATAAACTTAAGGTAAGAGATAAGAAAGGAGGTGAAGAAACACCAGTCCTTAAGACAGGAGATACTATTTACATGAAGAATACTAGGACTAGGAAAGCTAAGGAAAAACCTCGCTATGAAAAAGCCGAAATCACTGGTGAAACCGAACGTAATATAGTGCCTGTAGAATTAAATAAAAGACCAACTAGAGTGGCGATAAAAAATGTAAAACGTCCTCCACAGGTCATGCCTAGTACTTCTGGTACTAGTGATGTCAGGATTCACGCTGGAACTCCAGAACTTCACTCGGAATCCGGGGATAGCGTCGTTGAAGATGGGAGTAGCGGTGAAGAAGAATAATTATTGGACTATATTTAAGATTTTAGATTTAGAATCCTTAAGCTTACAAATAGATAATAATATTCGCGATTTTAGCAATATGAAATCGAAAATTATAGAAAGCAAATTAAGTAATGAAACTTTAGGTATAGAAAACCAAATCGAGTATTTAATAAGACTTACTAAAGATAAATTATATCAAATTTTACCCCTTAATCATAGAAACAAACGAGCTTTGTTCAACCCTCTGGGCTCATTTGTAAAAGCTATATCTGGTAATTTAGATGAAGACGATGCAATTAAATATGATAAGGAAATCGTTTTACTCCAGAATAGAGAACATGCAGTCGAACGTAAAGTGTCATCAATGCAAAAAGCTTTCGATAAATTAGTTAATGACTCAGAAATCATAAATTCAAATATTAAAAGATTAGGCTCACACACTAATGGCATAGAAAAACTAGCTGAAAATGAATTCAAATTTAACAAGTTACTACGAATAATAGATACTATGTACCAAATTTTAAGCAACTTTCGAACTTGTTATGAGAACATACAAGAAATAGAGTCCGCAATCGCCTTTAGCAAACTAAATGTTTTGCACCAGTCTATTATAAATAGCACAGAACAGTACAGCAGTTTAGAAACAATTAGTAAACATGCTAGGACAATATATCCAGTTATTAAAAGTAATTTAATAAAACTAGAACGTAATATCATAGTCAAATCATATTTAAATAACAATAGATTAGTATTTGTGTTAGAAGTCCCTCTAATAGACAACGAAACATATAATTATTATAAGGTTATTCCTATTCCTATTTTCCATTCTCCAGACACTTTTACCATTATTCCCAAATACCCTTACCTAATGGTGAATCGATTGAAATACATGCCCGTGGTAAACTCATGTACTGAAATTGAAAATGACAGATTTCTTTGTGATGAAAGTAATTTAGCTCAGAATCCAGTCGAGACCTGTATAGAACAAATTATGTTGATGAAGAATAACTACAATAGCTGCGTAAAGAATCGTATCAAGATAGAAAAGCCTAAGGTGCAGAAGATAACGGATAGCCAATGGTTGGTCTACACAGAGGACAACCTGATCATTACCGAAAACTGCAATGAGGAAATCCGCAAATACAACATCTTTGGGACCTATATCGTGACACTGAGTCAACAATGCGAGGCGCAAATAGGAGGAGTAATTGTTGGTGCCGCCACAAACACTACAATTTCCAGTTTCAAGCTCCCATTGGTCGAGATGCCAGAGCTTCAACAAGACATACAGACAAGGACGGAGAAGGTCGACCTAAGAAACGTGGACTTTAGTGACGTGAAAGAATTGTTACAAAGTGCCAAATTTAGTGAAAGTGACGATACAACCCAAATAGTGACAATAGAAATTAGCGTATGGACCATTTTAGAGTATATCATTATCATAATAATTATTGTCGTCATCTCATACAAATTAAATGTTTTTCGTTTTTGCCGAAATTCTCCGAAGTCATCTGCGACGCCTTCGGATAATTTCTCTCTTAGGGAGGGAGGAGTTAAGGAACCCCAATCCCCCAATATTAGCTTCATCAGCCAATAATTATATTATATTAGAATAACAGCTATATGTCAGCATATAATATCTAGGACATGCGTCATTAGCAGAGATGGATTGGTTAGCAATAAGATTAGTATATAAGATCAACATTTTGTAGAATTAATTAATTACTGTCTTGCTGTAACTGGGATCAAATAAAGTTTATTTTTAAACTCTTCCGTTGTCGCTTACTTAATTCGCGAATAAAGATCGAAGTGCGTGCTAAGCCTTAGCGCATGCGCGGTTAATGCGGTGATGTGCTGGGTTTTGGCTTGGCGCCATTCATACGTTTTGCAAGTTTTGCTGTACTGAATTTCATGAGTTATTTAAATTATTGTTTAAAAATGTCTGAAATCAGTGAATGTGAAGAAAATTTGACTCCGGTCGATATTTTAGATGCGGCGAAGGAAATTACTCTTAATTTATTACCAGCAAAGTCGAGAAAAGTATAGGTATGACAAATGCTATCACGATTTAAGGCATGGAAAATGCAAAAAGAGATATTTAGTAGGTTCAATCCCAATTTATGAGTGTAGATAAAGAAGTGTATGAAACTGCGCAACTAGGTATTAAAACATTCGTGTGAAAACTATTACACACTCATGTTTTAATACCCCTCATTATGCAACAGTTTCAATAACTACTATTATGAAATTTTTGCTGACATGTTTGATATTATTATGTTGTTTTAGTGCATCCAGGTAGCCCAGACCGAGACCTAAGCCCTGTATCTAGATTAAAGTCAGTTAATTTTTGAAAATTAAGTCCATTTAGTTGAGACAATGCGACTGTACGAACCAAGATGTTGCTTTCATGTTACCTTGTGCGTTTTGGCGGGCTGACCGCTTTCAGGTGCACTTGGTGCCTTAAATGTTATATAGATATACTTTCTGAAGTATCACCTCTCGGTAGCCCGCTGTCACGTACTCAGGACCATGCATATATGATGAAGATCGCTTTGATGGTTTGAGTAGAAATCAACTCCCAAGGTTGTGAGATCGCGCAATTTTTTAAGATTACGCTTTCAGGTGCACTAAGATAATAAATTAGTTTTTGTTTGTGGTGACTTAAATATAGATCTGTTAGTCAATTCACCTGAAAAATGTAAGCTCATTTCATTGTTCAAATCATTTAACTTTAAACTATTTATTTAATGAACCAACAAGAATAACAGCAACTTTAGTTTCGTGCATAGATAATGTATTCACTAATTGTAAAGTAAAAGAATAGTTTTTAATTAGTTAACGCCACGGTCAGACCATACTGGTCAACTAGTATCTTTTGAGTCAGATACAAAATTAAACCAAGCTAAATCAATTCGATTAAGACCTCTTACTAAAAATAAATTAAATTCTTTTAATAATAATGTTTTTAGCAACCTTTGTAGCGCCAGTTTTGATTCAAAAGACCCCAATATAAATTACGGCACGTTGTTTTCTACAGTTTGCCAAGAATTCAATAAAACGTGTCCTGTAAAAAATCGAAATTTGGTGAATGGGCCACTGTGAATATAAGAAAAATCCGAGATATCTTATATAATTTATATTACGAAAAATCTTTGACTTCAGATCAAGTTTTTCACACATATGTTAGAAACTATTACAAAATATTCAAAAGAGTCTGCGCTCAAGCAAAATCTCAAATAATAATTAACAAGATTGGTATTTCTAACAATAAAATAAAAACTGTGTGGCATGTAATTAATAGAGAAACTGGAAAGACACAACAACGCGATCAGAATGAGTTGTCTTTGAAAATAACTAATCAAACCATTTCTGATAAGCAAGAAGTCGCTGAGACATAAAAAAATGTCTTTACCAACATTCCGTTAGAGGTTACGAAGTCTCTTCCCTCCTCATCTAAATTAGCTGAAGCTCTTCTTAAAGAAAACTTTACTATAGACATACCAACCTTTAAATTTAAACCAATATGTCCTGATACAATTAAAAACGCGTTCAAAAGTCTCAATATAAAAAAAAACTGAAGACTTATGGGGGATATCCGTTAGGGTTCTTGTAGATATTATTGATTCAATTGCTCCTGTCCTTACAGGCATATTCAATCAATGTTTGGACAGCGGCACGTTTCCTGACTTAATGAAGCACAGTAAAGTAGTACCAATTTTCAAATCGGGCTGTAAGAGTGATCCCTCTAATTATAGACCTATATCCGTGCTTCCAGCATTGAGTAAAATCTATGAAAAAATCATGCTGGACCAGATGTTGTCTCACTTCAATTCTAATGGGATCCTGCATAGTCAGCAGTTTGGTTTCACGAAAGGGAGGTCGACAACGGACGCGGGAGTAAAACTCATCAGCCACATCTTGAAATCTTGGAACAAGTCCCAGGATGCCATTAGCGTTTTCTGTGATCTCTCAAAAGATGATCTCGTGCTTTCCTATTTATCAAACAGACAGCAAAAAGTAAATGTAATGGGGCGACGTCCTCCGGGTCGCTAGTCAAGATGGGCGTGCCCCAAGGTTCAATTCTCGGCCCTTTCCTCTTTTTTGTTTACATTAATGATCTCCCCTTTATAATGGCTAAATTATCGGATATAATTCTATTTACTGATGATACTTCGCTAATTTTTAAAATAGATAGGAAAGATACGGATGTCTTACATGTCAACGAAAGTCTAATTATTCTCTCAAAATGGTTCGCAGCTAACAATCTCTTACTGAATGCGAAAAAAACAAAATGATTTAAGTTCTCTTTACCAAATCAACCACAACGTGACCTAAACTTAAATCTTGACGGCAAAAATCTTGAAGTTATAACAGAAACTGTATTCTTAGGGATTACTATCGATTCAAAATTGCAGTGGGGCGCGCACATTAGATCTCTTTCGGGTAGGTTAAGTACAGCTGCATAAGGCACAGGTTAAGTTCAGATTCATTGCAGTAAGGAAAATAAGGCAGTTAACCGATGTAGCCACAGCTAGGTTAGTATACTATGCTTATTTCCACAGTATTATGTCTTATGTCATTCTGCTGTGGGGATCAGCAGCAGATGTTGGCTCAATTTTCATATTACAAAAGAGGGCAATCCGCGCGATCTATAAAATGGGTCCTCGCGAGTACCCAAATTCAGATTAACTAAAACTAGCAAGTCTTTTCTTATAAACAGTATACGCTTTTATAACAAGTTGCCAAAGTCAGTTATAGAACTGACCGATGGATAGTTCAAAAACTACATCAAACGTATCCTTATTAACAAAAGCATATTATAAAATCAAGGACTACGTTGAAGATAAAAAAATTGGCCTAAGCTCCTTCTGCGCACGCAGCTTCCCATGGTAACTTGTAAACGGCACAAATATGTGGATGTCTCTAACTATTCTCAATCTCATTTTTCTTTCCTTCTTTTAATTGGACTTTTTACGATGGTTTTCAATCATCTTTATAGCCCTTTGCTAAGAATAGTTACAGCACTGATAACAACATTTGTGCCACATGTTAAATTTAGTCTTTTTATACTTCTTTTTTTTTACCTTTGTATATATTCTTTTACGGATTGTTTTGTGAATGTGTGAACGTTGTAGGCCTTCTAGATGCTAGTTAACATTTGTTAACTTTTTATATATTTGTAGGATACGGCATGTAAGGGTAGCGAAAGGGATGAATGTATCGGGAGTGAAAGAGAGAGAGGAGGTACGAAAGATGGCAAGATGGCGACAGACGTTAAGACGTGCTATAAGATATTTTTTTTTAAATAAAGTGAGTTCATCGAATTAAGAAGTTGTTTCACTCTGAGCCCACATTCCCACAAATTTTGGGGGCTCGTCCGGGATTTGTGCGGCCCAGAGTCACAAGAAAGTAAACTAAAACTACGAAGACGACCGGCGCCGGAGTGCACGTGGTGTGGTGCACGTACGGTGTTCTAAAGACAACAATAAGACGGAAGACGAGGGTGATATTTTCTACGACACGGCGGCGGATCACCTGCCTACCAAGAAGAAGACGGCAATGACGGACGACGGTAGCAAAAGCGATGGCGCGAGCTCACAGGCAGCGGCCGCGGCGGCGGCCATGTTCAACAATTTCGAGAGCGGCGTCGCCCAATTTGACGGCGAGTATAAGTCATATTCCTCCACCAAATGGACCCAAGACATTGAGGATAATGCGGAAGTGTTCAACTGGACATCGCAGCAAAAACTGATAATCGCGCGGCGGTCCCTCATCGGCACGGCGGGGCTGTGGTTAAAATCTGAAAAAGTGTTCAAGACGTATGAAGAACTACTCCGAGCGGCCCTAGTGAAGGAATGCCCTGAAGCCGTAAAATAATTCTAAGGAGATGCACGAACTGATGGCAGCGCATAAAAAACGGCGAGAGGAGATCTACTACCAATACATGCTCACAATGAAAGAGTTGGGTAAGAGCTAAATTCCCTGACTACGTTGCCATTCAGTACATCATCGACGGTATTGAAGACCACCAAATAAACAAAACTATACTGTATGGCGTTACGACGTACAGTGCGCTCAAAGAAAAATTACTGATATATGAAAAGATGAAAAGTTACACGAAGAAGAAGGAAGTACGAGTCGACCCAGCCACTGAAAGAAAAAAAGAAGCATCCTCGTTTCCCAGTTCCACGCGTCATTGTTATAACTGTGGGGAGAAGACCCATTTATCCAGCCAGTGTGCCAAGGGAATCAAATGTTTTCGTTGTAAGGAATATGGCCATATGGAGGCAATATGTCGGTAAAATAGCCGGCAACCCAACAACGTGAACATCGTGCGGTCGGTAACAGCCGTGGGACAGCGGGCGCGAGCGAGTCGGTAAAACAGCGTTCGGCTCAAGGATCGGCTATGTTCGGGACTACGACCGATCCGATCAATCAGTGCGTGTGTACGAGCGGCCATGACATCGACAGTGGATATTATGCCATCGATACGTCAAACATAGTGTCAATGGTGTCGAGCGAAAATCAAAACAAAGACGTAACGGCTATCAAAAACGTACGAAAACCAGTGAAAACTATATTAGTGGCGGGCAATCACAGTTCTAGTGCATTGTATGGTCGGGTGTCAGATATAATAAAACATCCCAAAATGTGGTGTAAGACTGCCTTTATTATGTTGATACTATGACTTATATATTGGTTACACACATTGAAATAGAGGTTGCATACGTACTACATCACACCTCCCAAGGCAATAAAAAAAAAAAAAAAAAATTCCTTTGCATGGTTATTTTTTTTTTTTATATATTTAAAACTACGTAATGTGGTTACAAATTTAATGTAAAATTACTGTTTATTATCTATGAGTAATGGTTATGCGTTTGAGTTACTCGCAGGTTTTTTTTTTTTTTTTTTTATATATATATTTTTTTTTTTTTTTTATATAAGTATATTAATAAACAACTTATAACTAAGATTACAGTTGTTGTATCGCTTGTGTTTACAAACAAGCGAATTGCTTTTTTTTTTTTTTTTTCCAAACTTATACCTAAGATTACAGTTGAGTTCTGTGTTTACAAATAAAACATGTAAGTACTTTTTGTTGGCACCATTCATTCAGGGCATCACGAGTGCATATCATTTTACAGCCACGATCGCAACGAAGGTCAGTAACCTAGGTATTGTTGCTAAGTATACAATATATTATGACTTTATGAGTAATACAACTTCGTTCTGTTTTTATGAATAACATCAATTTTTCCATTAATGTTTACCTCTACATTTGGCGACAAATCTCTAGTAACAGTGTAGGGACCAGTATAAAGGTTTGAGAGCTTATTACCAGTTTCATTTTTAATCAATATTTTATCATTTGGTTTATATTCTACAGGTCTTACATATTTATCATATCTGTTTTTCCTTTCTAATTTCGAGTTAATCAAGTTTTCCCGTGCTTCTGTTTGTGAAATCTGTAATCTATATTTAAGCTCAAGGGGATAACTGTCATAATTGTATAGTGGTTCTACTGTTCTTAAAAGGTTACTTGGTAAGTTACATTTCTTTCCATACACAAGTTCGAAGGGAGTAAATTTTGTCGATGAATGTACTGTGGTGTTGTATGCAAAGGCCCAAAAAGGTAACCATGAACTCCATGAGTCTGGTCTTTGATTGATGTGCATTCTTAAAAAGGCCCCTAGGGTTTTGTGAGAATTCTCCAGTGCACCAATGCTCTGGTGATGATAGGCTGTTGAGTTCAGTTTGGAAATATTAAGAATTGTACATACCGCTTTGAATGTCTCTGACATAAACTCCGTTCCTCTGTCAGTAGCGATTTCCCGAGGCACACCGTGCACGAGGATGAAGTTGTTGACGAACACACGAGCGACTTCAGCTGCTGTTCTATTCACTAGTGGAAAAGCGCATACATATTTTGATAGTTCACATTGAAGTGTTAAAATATACGTGTAGTTATAGTAATCTCTATCAAGAGGCCCTACTATGTCTAAAAATATCTTCTCAAATGATGATTGTGCCGTTGTGGTTATTACCATGGGTTCTTTTACCATAACCGTATACTTTTGTTTTTGACATATAGGGCATTTTTTAACATAGTTATTTATATCCTTTTCGAGACCCGGCCAGAAATAATATTTTTTAATGTTGTTAAACATTCTTTTTGTGCCTGCGTGGCCACTTGTGGGTAATAAGTGAAAGTCATTTAAAATGACTCTCCGATCTTCTAAGTTATCTACTTTTTCTATATTATTTAAAATACACAATCGCGGTCCTTCCCATTTAGTATATCTTTTAACCTCATTAGTTATTTTTCCTAAGAATAAGTTATGGGATTTATTTTTCACGAAACATATTTCATGTATATCATTAACTTTACAGAAATCGCACATCGCTCTCACAAATGCGGCTGGCGTCAGTTGTGATCGAGCAGATGGATTTATATACAACATCATTTTTGCTTGATCATATGAAAATATATTATTTCCCTTATATATTCTATTCGTTTTTTGTAGCCTGTTTAGACTTGTTTTATCAATGAATTGCAGCTCTACTGCATTACTAGGCTTGTTAATTGTTCCCACAATCCTTGCTTGATCTTCTTGATCCGGGACACAGTTGTCTGCGGTATCTTCCGGAATATGAGAAGTTTGTTCTAATCGTTTTATCTGTGCTCGTGTCATTACAAATAAACTTTCGTGCATGTTCTTTAAATCTTTCGATGATATTGGAATTCGAGATAAAGCATCGGCGGCTGCATTTTGTTGACCTTTGACATATTATTCTATTAAATAGTCATATTCTTCTAAACATAATCTAAATTTGAGCAGTCTACTTGATGGCTCCTTTAAACTAAATAAATATACCAGTGGTTTGTGGTCAGTTACTATTTTGAATGGACGACCATACAAATAGGGTCTATAATGTTTTACGGCCCATACTATAGCCAGGAGTTCTTTTTCAATAGTCGGGTAATTACGTTCAGCTTTGTTTAAACTCCTACTGGCGTAAGCGACTGGCCGACCATTGCCGTTGGATAAAACCGCTCCTATCGCGTACCCTGACGCATCAGTTTGTACAATAAACTGATTTTTATCTGATAAATCCGGATATTGGAGAACTGGTGGTGTAGACATACATTCTTTAAGTGTCTGAAATGCCTTTTGTGCGTCGCTATTCCAAATGAATTCTACATTTTTTCTACACAAAATATTTAAACTGTTTGCAATTTCAGCAAAATTTGGAATAAATTTGCGATAATAATTCGCTAAGGCTACAAAACGCTTTACTTCATTTGTGTTTTGGGGAATTGGATAGTTTTGTATAGCACTAATCTTTTCTGGATCGGGTAGTACACCGTTATCTGTTACGACGTGGCCTAAATAGAGCATTTCCTTTTTAAGAAAGTCGCATTTCATCGGATTTAATTTTAAATTGACACTGCGTAATCTTTCTAGTACTTCGATTAAATTTTTGTTATGATTTGATAAGTCCCGTCCCATTATAATTAAATCGTCCTGATAACATAAACATTTTTCATAATTAAGGCCCGCCATTGCCATTGTCATCATTCGGGCAAATGAGTTCGGGCTTGTCTTAAGACCCATTGGCATTCTAGTCATTTGATATTGACCTGAATGAAAAGCTGTAAATTTCCTACTATCTGGTTCAAGTTCCACGTTATAAAACCCTTGGCTTAAGTCTAAGTGCGTAAAATAAATGCAACCAGATAGCGAGTCTAATATCTCATGAATATTTGGCAGTGGGAATTTATCATTTTGAACACAGTTATTTAACTTTCGGTAATCAATGACTAGACGCCATTTCTTCTCTCCATTTGATTTCTTTGGTACTAATAGAACGGGACTAGACCATTCGCTATTACAGGGTTCTATTATACCTTGTTCGAGCATGCGGTTAATTTGATTCTGTATTTCCCCTTTTTGTGAATGTGGGAGCCTGTAAGGTTTGCTGTAACTTGGTCTAGTACCGGGTTGTATTGTTATTGAATGTTTATATATAGTTGTCGTAGTGAGTTGGTCTCCTTCGAGATAAAAGATATCGTTATACTTTGCGCATATGTTCCTAATGCTGATTTTTTCCTCCTTATTTAGATGATCTAATTTTAATAAGGGAAGCAGTTTTTTGACTCGTTCTGCATGTTTCTTTGGCTTGTCAAATATACAGATATTATAATCTCTTGCTTTATGTATTTTAGGATTAATGCTATGTACATAAAAATCGTTTTCTGTTGTGTTCAAAATTCTTATTGGTAGCTTTCCGTCCGCGGGGCTTGCTATTGTACTTGCTAAAAATATTCCGTTTCCTATCTGCTCTGCGCAAACTACACAATCTTCTGTTATATCGGTCGTAATGTAATGTATGCTTTCGGACCTAGCGGGTATAGTTAGCGTCTCGTTATGTTTGGTAATAGGCACACAAATTTCTTTATTGTTATTATACATAACTAAGGAGTAATTTTTGAAGTTAATAATCGAATGATATTTGCTCAAAAAGTCTTGGCCTAAAATGCCACTTGCCTTACAGGGTAAGGATTCAAATACGTAGAATTTATGGCTTAGAATTTGTTCACCTGCTCTTAATTCAAGATAAACAAAACCGATCGCTTCAATTTTTCCCCCAATACCATTTACAACAAGTTTTCCTTTTTGGATGGGTTCATTCAACTCAGCAATGTGTTTATATTTTATGGCCGATATGGATGCACCGGTGTCGATTAGCCACGTATATGTAAGATTGTTATGTTTAGAGTGTAATGAAATATGATATATGCTACTACATGACATCATAACGCTTTTATTCACGAAAAAACTCTTCTGAATTATTATTATCATTGTTATTTTCAGATTGATTTTCTCGCGGATTTGAATCTGTCAAAATATGCGTATTTTGTTGCTGTTCCTGGTGAATAGTAGCTTGGTTAAAAAAAATCCTACCTTTAGCTCCACGGTTAAATGTGCCGCGGCCACGAGATCTCCATCCACCGCGACCTGTTTGCGATATTCGATCATCCCTCCGTTCCGCCGGTGGCGTTGATTGTCCTCTTCCTCGTGACATCCCCTGGCCTCTGGAATTCCTATATTGGTAGTAATTGTTATTACGACGCATAAATAAAATGTCACCTGACGTGGACGGTGTTGAAACTTCCTCATCGATGGCTGCTTGTATGGCATCACTTAAAGATGTAAACTGTCGTGCTGCTATTATCGTGCTTAGTCGACGATTTCTTAATCCGTCGGCAAAACTTTTAATGGCTGATTTTTCGTTAATAGGCTTCAATATATCGAAGCTAGACTCATTGCCTTCAGATTGGGAAATCGTCAAGTCAACAAACAAATCAGTTATTTTCTTACCGTAGTCATCTATAGTAAGATCATTTTGTTTCAAATTGTACAATTTGTGTTGTAGAGCTGTTGCTGATTTTTTTGGTAACAGACATGTTTTCATAGCCTTTACTAACTCATTAACACTGTCATACTTTGCATTAAGTTTAAGTTTAGCAGACTGCGAAAGTCGACTTTTTAAAACAAAATTTATCAATTTAATTTGTCCGTCTACGTCAAGTTCCGTTTCATAGTATTCTACGCCATCAATGAGCTGTTTCGTATTTGTGCCGTCGTCATTTAGAACTGGTAATAAGCTCAAGGCGATTTTTAAATCGAATTTCGCCATATTTTGTTCAATAATTGACTCTTCAGTCGATGAATTATTACACAAATCTAAAATATTGTCATACAGGTTAACAAAATCTTTGTTTAATTTATTAAATTTACATAATTCCTCGTCTTTTAATCCGGTTTTAAGTAGCCTTAAATGGTCTAAGCTCTCATTGAAATTACTCAGCAATTTATCGGCCTCTTTTAGTTTTTTCAAAACAATTTCACCCTTTCGTCTACTTGGTCCTATTTTTATTAAATATATTCTTATCTTACCAAGGTCATTGTATATCTGTAACAATTCGTCATACATAACTGTCCATAATTTTATAGTTCATATACCAAATGCAAGTTCATATCGCGACTATGATTCCACTGTTGCACGCATACACTGCCCATGTTAGAATTACCACACTTTCACATTCATTAGAACACGGAACTCACAAGAACACTAGCCGAATTGTATGATTTGTTACACGCCTCTGTGTTGTCAGGGATTCTTGTTGGAAGCGTGGACCCGACGTTCCTCGCCTGCAGACACGTTACAAGCACCGTCGCGACACCTTCTGGATCGATCCACAGAACGCCTTAAGATGTGTCTCGTTATCTGCTCTCGCGCCCAGGACTCATGACATCTTTTGTAAATTAAAGATGGAGTATAGTGCACCGATGAATAATATCGTGCAAATTATTGTTAACACGATACTTATGGCCGATAAATGAAATTTAAATTCCTCTACCGTCGCTGTGTTTTTAGCGGCGCTATTTTGATTGAGAAAAACCTCCTCATTAGTTACTTTTGAGTTGCACATTTTTCAAAGTCACTTTTAATATATTTTTCACTTAAACAGTTGCCACACTGAGCAAAACCGATACTAATCGCGTACATGATTCAAGCCCTGTTTAGTGGCAGGGTCGCCATGTATGGTCGGGTGTCAGATATAATAAAACATCCCAAAATGTGGTGTAAGACTGCCTTTATTATGTTGATACTATGACTTATATATTGGTTACACACATTGAAATAGAGGTTGCATACGTACTACATCACAGCATTGATCGACTCTGGAAGTGATGTAAACCTGATATCGGCGGAGCTGTGTGCTAAACTATTTGATGTTAAGTGCAATTTCGGTGGGCTGACGCTTACCGGACTAGGACGTTCGCAAGTGCAGTCGTTAGGTACAATTAAGACGGTGATCGTAATCGATGAACAATGCTATAACGATGTTACGTTTCACATTATACCTAGAGACTGTATGCCATATGATATAATAATAGGACACGAGTTTTTGAAATGTGTGAAAGTGTTAATGAGCGATGGATGCGTGGACATATTCAGAGATGAAAGTGAGTGGTTACATAAAGTAAATTGCATTACAGGTGGCTCGGAATCTCTTTTAGAACATGTCAGCAGTCCATCAGTAAAACAGGAAGCTTATCAGTGTGTTGACATGTACCATCCAGTCCAAGTGAAGGAAGCCCCGTTGGAGCTCAAGATTGTGCTAAAAGACGATGTGCCAGTACAACGCCGTGCCGCGCGTTTTTTTTTTTGATTTTGATCGCCCCCGGCGATTGTCATACATGGAGCAGGGTATTGTAGAAAAACAAGTTGAGGAATGGAAGTTTTTCTGAATACTCTAGCCCACTGGTATTGGTAAAGAAGAAGAATGAGACAACCCGTGTATGTGTTGACTACCGGCAGCTTAACGCAAAGATTGTGAAAGACGAGTATCCTCTTCCTATTATTGATGACTTAATTGACAGGTTATCTTGTAACAAATATATTTCCGTAACGACTTACAGCGACATCTGACAGAGTTGCACTAGAAGCAATGACAATTATGAGAGAAAGCTAGTAAGAGATTCACGACTTTGGTGCTAGATGGCGTTAAGGTCGGGGCGGAATTATTATAAATTCTTTACAAAACCTGTTAGATATTGTGTGTATTAATATAATTCAACAAGCACACAATCTCCTACATATCTAGGCTATTAATTTCTGGTATACTTAATTACTTAAAGAAAATATAGACATGATATCTCTATGGGTCAATAAAATGCTCAATGTCTATGGCCGATGAGAGTGACATTTCTTTTTCATTATGAATTGATACGCAGGAGTCCAATAAATAAAATCCTAGTGAAGAAAACAGAATAAAGTAATTAAAATGACTCGCAGGAGACAGGGAAACAGCCCTAAATTTAAAATAATTATGTGCCAGCAAGCGCTGTGAGTATTCGTGGAATTGAACTATATTTTCATGTTTGTGAGACATGTGCTTGTACGACGCTTATCTTGCATTTTTCCCATCGACAGGGTTTCTTAGGATTAATCTTAATAATAATAAAATAGAATAAAATATGGTCAACGAAACTATATAAGAACAGCAACACCGCATTCAACAACAGGCTCCGAACACCCATGATATTATGACCGGTGAAATACTGGATACCACATCTGCACAGTGGAGCGATCCTGATTGTGATATCATACATCTGATGCTAAGTTTAAAGGGTAGTTTATATACCATCCACAAGTAAGTGATATACCTTTAAAATTGTGATGCAGTAGTGATGCCTGTGTATTATTAAAATAGTTGACCAAATATAAAGACTTTTACTTCTGTCGACCCTCATGCGAAATCATCCCTGCAATTGTCTCATCCAGAATATCTACCCCTGAGCTGGCTGGTGAGTAAGGAAAGTTATCTTACAATCTCAAGCGAAGGTGTTCAGTGTTCTTGATTTGAAGAATGGATTTTTCCATTTGAAAATCAGTGAGGAGTCCATACCGTATACTTCATTCGTTACCCATCATGGTCAGTTCGAGTTCCTGCGAGCACCGTTTGGACTTTCGATTTGTCCAAAATATTGTATGCGGTTTGTTGACTTAATTTTTCGTGAGCTGCTAGCTCAGAAGATAATGATGATTTTCATTGATGATATTATAATTCCAGCTGTTGATGAATTATGGATTGAGAATTAATTGGAAGAAGGCAAAGTTGATACAGCGTGAAATAGAGTACTTGGGCCATATGATTAAAGACGGCGAAATACGCCCAACTACTGAGAAGACGGATGCTGTAGTGAGATTTCCAGAACCCAGGACAAGTAAGCAACTTAAAAGTTTTCTAGGATTGACTTCCTACTTTCGGAAGTACATAGAGCAGTATGCTGTTATTGCCAAGCCTCTAAACGATTTGTTAAAGAAAGATGCTGACTTTGTGTTTGATAAGAAGCAACAAGAAGCTTTTCATATTTTAAAAGAAAGGTTGTCTACCGGCCCAGTATTAAAAATATTTGATCCTAACTTAAAAACTGAGTTACATACAGATGCTTCCAGCATAGCTATAGCGGCTATTCTTATGCAGTATCACCCTGATACTGGCTTGCACCCAGTTCAATATATGAGTGTTAGGACTAACGAAGCACAAAGTAGGTACTCAAGTTATGAACTAGAGGCATTAGCCATAATAGAAGGTGTCAAAAAGTTCCGCCATTATGTATATGGAAAGCGCTTCAAAATAATTACTGATTGTCAAGCTTTTCAGCAAACCCTGATGAAAAAGGACCTCACAGCAAAAGTAGCAAGATGGGTGATAATGCTGAATGAGTATGACTTCGAAGTGGAACATAGAGCTGGAGAAAAGATGCGGCATGCAGATGCACTCAGGCGTAACCCCTATGTGGCCACAATGTCGTCCTTAAAACATGATATTCTTTTGAAAAAACTTTACAGTTACGGTATAAGGGGAAATGTCTTAGATCTAATAAGCTCTTATCTTGTGGACGAAGGCAATATACGGAAATGACTAGAGTGTGCCTTAAAACTAAATGTGAGCATACATACACATCAGCTAGTAGGGAGGTCAAGTATGGAGTGCCCCAAGGTAGCGTATTGGGACCTCCACTATTTCTCCTATATATAAATGACTTGCCAAGTCAAACACTTGTTGTGTTGGTATTATTTGCGTATGATAGTACAGCGATAATCAAGTGTACTAATATAGAATCATACGAAAGGGTAATTAATAATACATTAGAATCTATTATAGATTGGCTTAGTGCAAACAATCTTGTAATAAATCTAGAAAAAACAAAAGTTATGCTTTTCTACCAAAGGATACGCGATGATTGTATAAATGTTAGTTATAATGGTCAAAACGTGGACACAACTTGTGTTACGAAATTTCATGGCATTTTGGTTGACAGCAATTTGACATGGAAACCCCATGCCGATGACGTTTGTAAGAAGTAAATTAGCCTATGTACTGTATAGCCTATCACATAAAGTTAGCAAATAAACAATTCTGGTAGCTTATCACGGGTTAGTTGTGTCAGTATTGAGGTTTGGTGTAATTTTTTGGGGTAACTGCAATGAAAGGGAGGAGATATTTAAAGCTCAGAAAAGGTGTATAAGATCTATGTCAAGTCTTAATTAAATCCACAGACAGCTGTGAACCTGTGTTTCGGTCTCTGAACTTGCTGCCTTTTCCATGTTTGTACATATTGGAGGTGGTAATTTTTGTAAAAACTAATTTAAACTTGTTTCCGTCACTCACTGATAAAAGAACACGTCCAGACCCTTTGAGATCCCAATACAAAAACTTGTTGCACTCAGTTAATTACAAAACAGCACTTCTAAGAAAAAGTAATACGACAATGGGACCTGTTATTTATAATAAAATATCTCATAGTTTTAAGGAATATTCTGTTCACATTTTTAAATCTAAGGTAACTGCACTACTTTAAAAAAAATGTTATTACTCAGTAAAGGACTTTTTAAATGATGTGACTATATAGAAAATGACTAAATATAATTACCTATAGTCAGAATTTTAATTCGATTCCAGATTTGACATTAGCTACTGTCATTTTGTGAAATAATGATACCACATATAATATTGTAGTGATGAACACAAAAATCGATAAACAGTCAGTGTGTGTGCCATCAGTGTGCCAATTAAAGACTAAATTACTTATTTTTATTTAAATAAATACATAATTATTCATAATAATTATTTATTAATTAGTAATCGCTGCTCTATTTTATAAAAAGTTAATATTTTTGTTTTTATATTAAAAACAAAACTTATACTACAAGAGCCTAGATAGTTTTCAGTATTGGCAACCCGTGCGCGCTCGTGCAGCTATCGCCATTTTGTTTATCGTGTCATTCGGCTTCATTCTCCCAGTGTGACTGCACGAATATCTTATTTAATTGCGAATCGATATTTTGTTGGGTTTTTGTTAAAGTGTTGTTACGTTTATAGTTTTTTGTGAACTTTAAGTGAATCTATTTGTTTTGGTTTTCCATCAAAATGGATCCTCAGCCAAGTACATCACAAAAAGACGTGGATGTTTTCTTGTCCCCAAGAAAAATACGTCCACGAAAAGCTTTCACTGTTACTGAAACAGTAATGATCCGCAACGCCTACAAATACGTGAAAAATGAAATTTCTGCGCAATTGGAGGCCTTTGAAGTTGTGGAAGAAAATGAATGTATGAGCAAAGTTGCTGACATATTGGGAAGAACCTCACGCTCTGTCTGTAACGTTTTGAAGTAAGTAAATAAAGGTGCGCCGCCAACTCCTCCTAAAAAAACTGGACCAAAGCGAAGTTTCAAAGATAAAATTGATGAATTTACATTCTCTGCAATATGAAGAATTGTTCATCAGTTCTTTTACCAAAATGAACCTCCAACCATTGCAAAGGTTAGTCAATCAGTCAGACAGTATTATTTTATACCTACATCTTTTATATAAAGTAATGATTCCAAGCTATTATAAAACTTACTATTTTTGATTTTACAAGTGATGAACGATGATTCAGAAATGCCCAAGATTTCCAAAGACACCCTCAGAAAAATTTTTGAAGCATCTTAATTTTAAATTTGTTGCACGGTCACGCAAGAGCACACTTATTGATCGAAATTATATAATAACATGGCGCCAGCGTTACTTGCGATCTATATGTCAGTTTCGACGAGAAGTGAGACTTATATATATTATCTAGACATATATATTATCAAGATGAAACTTGGGTTAACGCAGGTAAGGCTAACATTTATACACAAAATGAATTTATATACATTTTACATTAAATTTAATAGTAATATTGAATGTTCATGTACTATATTTATTTTAAGGTCATACTGTAAAAAAAACTTGGGTGGAAAAGAAAGTCACATCATCTCGACAAGCGTTTTTGTAGGGACTGACCACTGGATTAAAAAATCCATCTGGAAAAGGCAAACGTCTCATAATTAGCCATATAATCAGAGGGTAGAAGAAAAAATAACTGTCAATATCGTCTCCGTGATCTTTTCGTCAAATAAATAGTAATACGTAAAGTTAAAGTCCAATTTATCTTGGAAAACTAAGATCAGTATTCAAAAGTTAAGGACAAATTGAAGTTTATAGAAATAAACAATAAATAGTGCAAAAAAAAAACCAGTGCTAAAAACTTAACTATCAGTGACTTTACTAAGTGAAATTACGGCAGAAAACGTGCTAACGTTTAGTGAAACAGAAAAACATTAAGTGTCGTGATAAATCAAGTTAATTATAAATGAACAGCAAAAAACAACTACTACAAAATAACTCGTGAACTGGTGACTCATCATAACAAGTGCGCGAAGCGATTCATTACCATATATGGTTACAAGTTGACCCGTTTTGGATGGATCATTAGACAAGCTTCACACGTATATCGATTTTTTGAAGCGTCATAAACATAGCGCCGTGGCGTAACGGTAACAGACACCGCTCACTGAACAAGTGGTCGTATGTTCGAACCCCGTCGGAGAAAAATACTTTTTGTGTTTTATAAAGTTGTAAAATATTTACTATTTAGAGAAAAAAAAACATTTACTGTTAATATTGACAATGGAAATGGATACAGAATACATAACTATTCGTAGACCACAGAAATCAACCTCATTGGACAATATTTTCAATGATAGTTCCAAGTTACTAGATACTACAATGATGAGTTTGCCGAGCACATCGTTGAATGAAAGCGACACCACCTTGGGTCTAAAAGATACAATAAAAAGAATAACCTTGGAACTAGAAAGTGCACACCAGGAAATTGATAATTTGAATAGCGAAAATTTCCGTCTGAAAATGGATATTGGTCAATATCAAAAAATTATCGAAACTTATAAGAAAGTGAACTTATTGGAGGGAAAAAATAGGACACCAAAGTCTTCACGCCATATAAATTTATTAAGGACAAGCTGCTTTTCGACGCCTACAAACATGAATCCCTCTCCTAAGGTGACCAATTGTACACCTAATACTGTGGAACTGGCACAGAATATAAGTGATAGCGTCGACAATTCATTTAATTCAGCCTTATCTGAACGTATTACTGAGGGAAACTTGGAGGCAAAGCCGCCGAAAGATGTCATCTGTAACTCATTTACACTCCCGGTCAACGCAATCCATACTTCGCAATACGTTGATGAGACTATTCCCACATCGAACACAGTCGAGTCTAAAATTGAATGCACTCCTGCTGAAAATCAGCAGTCGACTGATCTCTCACAAACTCCTTCGCAAAAAGAAGCTACTCAAAGAGTCGCGATCTTCGCTGATCAAGCTGGATATAGTGTTCGTAAAATCCTGCAGTGCTATTTGGGTTCTAAGTTCATCGTGACGTCCTTTATTAAACAAGATGCAACTACTGAGCAGGTATTGAAATCATGTGCAAGCATGTGTAAAGACTTTAGTAAAACCGATTTTGTTATAATATTAGCTGGCTCAAATGATAACAATCCTATGAATATTCAAACTTATTTATATTATACATTATGTCAATTAAAATCCACTAATGTTTTGGTAGGTCAAATTTACAAGCACAACTCTCTGAATGTAAATAGAGTTAATAAACTACTAAAATTTGTGTGCGGTAATTGTACAAATTCTACCTTTATATCGCTACATAGTGATGTTTACATGCCTTACTTAAATAAATTGCATGCTTGTAGATTAATACATAGGCAGATTCTACATATAAATTATAAATACAATTATAAGACTTATATTGAAAATTTAGTTAGTAGGAGTAGTGAACAATCCACAAAGAATATAAGCGTACAATCAAAATTTTTCAAAAATGTTGGGGTTCAGACTGATTATGTTGATACGGCGATAAAAACAAACGACTTAACTCTACAATCAGATTTTTTTCGTGAATACGAACAATGATATATCTGTAAAATGTAGTGACAATGTTAATAATATTTTCACAATAAATTGTACAAATCTAATAGTTTTTCACCAGAATATATGTGGTATTTCTAACAAGATAAACGAATTAGAAGCCTATTTACAAACTCTTGGGAAAAATGTAGTTTACATATGTTTGACTGAGCATTTTTTAAGTAGTATGTCAGTAACTTCTTTTAACTTAGATGGTTACAAACTAGCGTCTTATAATACACGAAATAAGAAAAAGAGAGGAGGGAGTTTAATTTTAGCTCAAGCAGATAGGAATGTAGAGAATGTAATAGCAATTGATAGATTGTACGCCGTAGAGAGTTTTGAGGTATGCTGCATAAAGGATACCACAACTGGAGTGTATGTATGTTGTGTGTATCGTAACCCAAAGAATAGCAATTATGATATTTTTATGAAGAAAATGGAAATGTTGCTTGAGTTTTTATTTAAAAAGAAATGCATAATTTGCGGCGATTATAACGTCAATTTGCTTCTCGATAGCAAAAAAAGTGCTGAGTTTTTGAGTCTGCTGGCATGTTACAATTTTAGATGTCTTTTTGATAGCCCCACTTTTATTCGTAACAACTCATATTCCTGCTTAGACAATATCATAACAAACCTACAAGAAGAACAGGTATTAAGTAGTATAATTGACCATAATGGTTTGGGAGACGGACATGGAGCACAATTGGGTGACTTCTTACTAGAAAAACTGTCAGGAAATAAAAATAATCAGTATTTAGTCATTAATAAAAGAATCTTTAATTGTAGAAATAGTGAGTCTTTTAAGAACAAACTGTTGCAACAGAATTGGAGTTCGATGGGAATTAATTCATTTTTAAGAAATTTTAATAATACTTTTCGGAAAAGTTACACAAAACGGGAAATAAAAATAAATTTGAAAAGGGGATCACAGTTGAAGTGGGTAACTAAGGGAATAAAAACGTCTAGTAAAATGAAAAGAGTTTTATGCACCAATACTAGTAGTCATGTTCATGAAAGTATACTTAATTATAAAAATAAATATACTCGCATATACAGAAGAGTCATGCTCAAAGCCAAAAAAAAAGCGGTTGCAGAGAAAATTGATAACTCTGAAAATGTGGGTAAAGAGGCTTGGAAAGTAATTAATAATCGCACTAACAGAGAAAAAGCATGGCAACAGGAACCACTTTTACTAAAACTTAACGATCAAATTATAGACTCGCCAACTGCTGTAGCTAACACATTAGCAAAACAGTTCAGCCAAAATTGTGATTCATCTGAAACTAAGACTGAGGAAGCTCTATTCCTTCTTCAACAAAGTTGTGAAAGGGTTATAAATGATATGTCACTCACGCCTACTACCCCCAAAGAAATAACACAAATCATTAAAACTATGACTAACAAGCGCTCCAGTGGATATGACGAAATACCTATTGCTATTCTTAAAGAACACATAAACAGATTGGCTGGGCCACTGTCTACATTCTTTAACAACTGCCTTGAGCAGGGTATTTTTCCGGAACAGTTAAAAATTGCAAAGGTAGTCCCTAAAAATTACAGACCAATTTCGCTTCTACCCACACTTTCAAAAATTTTTGAAAAAGTATTAAAATCTCGGCTATTGACTCACCTTCATTTAAATAAAGTCCTACATGATAGACAGTTTGGTTACCAGAAAGGTATTGGTACGGGAGATGCCATTTATAAACTTTTAGATGATGTAATTAGCAAAATAAATCATAAATTAAAGGTAGCAGGGATTTTTCTAGATTTATCATCGGCCTTTGATACGATTGATCACAACCTACTGATTGCTAAACTAAATTATTATGGTGTCAGAGGCAAGGCCCTGAAATTATTTACATCTTATTTAAGAAACAGGAAAATGTATGTAGGAACCAGCAGTATAGAACAGAATGGACAACGGAAAACATACCAATCATCCATGATTAAAATTACCACTGGCGTACCGCAGGGTTCCATATTAGGTCCCATTCTGTTTATAATTTTTACTAACGATTTGATAAATTATATTAAAAAAATCATTCCAGACATTAACATCGTAGTCTTTGCCGATGACACTAACGCTGTAGTAGGGGCGAAAAGTATAAGTGAACTGAAAGACAAGGTCAATACTACGTTGGCGGCATTTCAGTTTTGGTTCAATACAAACAGATTAATAATAAATATTGAAAAAACCAACATCATGTTGTTTCGAACCACTGCAGGCAATAAAGATGATATAGATATAACCCTTAACAATGAAAAGATAGAATTAGTGAGAGACGTAAAATTCCTAGGTATCCATTTAGATGATTTGCTGAATTGGAAAAAAGAACTGGCACATGTAGACTCTACTATTTCATCTGCGTGTTATGCGTTGAGGTCATTGAGAGACGTAATAAATACTGAACGGCTAAAGATGGTATATTATGCTCTTGTCGAATCAAGACTTCGATACAGTATACAGTTCTGGGGGAAAAGCTACGGTTATAATTCTCAGCGAGCCTTCATTCTACAAAAAAGAGCAATACGTACAATTGTTAGAATTACACAAAGAGAAAGCTGTAGATCTCATTTTCAGCGTTTAAATATTCTCACGTTGCCAAGCTTATACATACTCGTATTGTTAGTCAATTTTAAAAAATATATCCATGAATACGAGTCTAGGGAAGAAAGAATAGCCAGAGAAAATACTCGGAGAAAGGACTTTAAAAATAAAGTTGTTCCTAATTTTAATATTATTAAGCATAGTCCTCATTACCAAGCTGTAAAAATATTTAATAAACTGCCAGTGGATTTAAAAATGTTGGTATACACTAGCTCTTTTAAGGCTAAGCTCAAAGCATTTCTGCTGGAAAAAAACTTGTACTCAGTAGACGAATTATAATTTAATATTGACATTCAATTTTTTCAACTTTTAAGGAATAATGATGATATTTATAATTATTATTGTTTTCATTGATCATTTTTTGTTGTTTATGTTATTGCTGCATGTACTTTTAGAATTTATATTAATTATTAATAATGATGTATGTATTTGAATGTTAGGTAATGTATCAAACACAATGTAAATTGTTCCTGATGAATAAATAAATAAATAAATAAATAAATATAGGTAGTGAAGAAGGCTTCCTGGAAGAAGGGCTCATGATTTTTGAAGCAAAGAAAAATTCTGAAGATTACCATGATGAGATGAATGCAGTTTGTTTTGAGGAGTGGTTCGCTGGAGTCTTACCAAAATTAAGACCAAACTCAATTGTGGTGATGGATAATGCACCTTACCACTCCCGAAAATTGGAAACGGCACCAAAAATGAGCTGGAAAAAAGCTGCCATTCAAAATTGGCTTTTAAATAAAATATTCATTACGAACCAGATATGGTTAAAGCTACGCTTTTAGAACTGATTCCACATAACGAGTCTTTTAATAAGTACGCTGTAGACGAAATGGCAGCACAACATGGGATCACGGTTTTAAAACTGCCCCCTTACCATTGCGAGCTAAACCCTATCGAATTGATATGGGCGCAGGTAAAGGGGCATGTAGCTCAAAATAATAAAACTTTCAAATTGACAGACCTGAGAAATTTAGTTCAGGAAGGCATTCAAAAAATTTCGGCTACCGAATGGTCTAAATGCGTATCCCATGTTGTCAAAGAAGAGGAAAACATGAGTAGGCTAGATATGTTAATTGACAATATCACAGACACATTTATAATAAATGTTACAGAAAGTGACAACGATAGCGATAGCGATGACGGCGACAATATATAAAATAAATTATTACCATAATACATCTATCTGTTTTATTTGTCATGTTCCTTCATGATCACATTTTTTTATTTATTTCACACACAATTATAAAAGAAAAGTCTCAGATCGTTAATTAATCGTCAAAACTAAATTATCGGTTCAGAAATATTTAATTTCCTGATATACTTAGTTTACGAGAGTAAAATTATAAACGAGAAGAATCGATCCGGAAATATTCCATTTCCATATCGAATAATTTTGCAACGTCACTATTTAGTATTTGTCATAACGTTGCAACACTGAAATTGTCAAATCTGGAATCGAATTAAAATGCCGAGTATAGTGCAAATTTTACTGAGCATTTATTAGCTATTTGACATGAAATAAATTGTTAATGTTTTTTAGAATTGCCTGACTATCTGTTGTTTTTTCTCATTATTCATTCTATTTGTATTGTTGACATTTTTTGTGTTTTGTTTGTATATTTGACATTTTGTGTATTTTATTAATGTAATGATTTGCACGCCGTAAGGTAAAATGTAGCTGATCAAATTTTTATGTTATTAACCTTATACTGTACCTACATTTAGAGCAAATAAAATTCTGATTCTGATTAATTGATCAGATTAAGCAGGCACAGGATCAAGACGATGGTATTAAAGCTATCAAAGAGGTGCTGAAAGAAGTCTTACAAAGGATTTTGATGTACTTTCTGAAGTACTATCATTCTATAGCCCGTTTGCATGTCTCATCATCATCATCATTTCAGCCGAAAGACGTCCACTGCTGGACATAGGCCTCCCCCAGGCGTCGCCACATTGACCGATCCCGTGCGTCTCGCATCCAGCGCCTTCCCGCAACCTTAACCAGGTCATCAGTCCACCTAGTGGGAGGCCTTCCAACGTATCGTCTTCCGGTTCGCGGTCGCCATTCCAGAACCTTTCGGCCCCATCGGCCATCCGTTCTGCGAGCCCACTGCCACTTAAGTTTGGCAATTCTTCGGGCTATGTCGGTAACTTTGGTTCTCCTGCGGATATCATCATTCCTGACGTGATCACGCAAGGAAATTCCGAGCATAGCCCTCTCCATTGCCCTTTGGGTGACTTTGAGCTTTCTGATAAGGCCCATTGTGAGCGACCACGTCTCGGTCCCATAGGTGATCACTGGCAACACACACTGGTCATAGACTTTTGTCTTGAGACACTGCGGTAAATTGGACGAGAAGATACCACGCAACTTCCCGAACGCCGCCCAGCCGAGTCGGATTCGACGGTTGACCTCTTTCTCGAAATTGGACCTACCCAACTGGACCGTTTGTCCCAGGTAGACATAATCGTCTACAACTTCGAGAGTAGAGTCTCCGACCTTGATAGGAGTGGGTGTTACATGGGCATTCACCATGATCTTGGTTTTGTCCATGTTCATTTTAAGACCCACTCTTTCGGAAGCTCTACTGAGGTCATCGAGCATTTTACTGAGGCTCTCCATGGTCTCAGCCATGACCACTATGTCGTCGGCAAACCGAAGGTGAGTAATGTACTCGCCATTAACGTTGATGCCCAGCCCCCTCCAGTCCAGAACCTTGAAGACATCCTCCAGCGCAGCAGTGAACAGTTTCGGAGAAATGACGTCTCCCTGTCTCACGCCGCGCTGGAGAAGGATTGGTTTCGAGGTCTGATCCTGAAGACGGACTGACATGGTGGCGTTTTTGTACAAACACTTCAACACCTCAATGTACCGGTAGTCGATCTGGCACCGTTGGAGAGACTGCAGTACAGCCCAAGTCTCTATCGAATCGAAGGCTTTCTCGTAGTCCACAAACGCTAGACAGAGAGGCAGGTTATACTCTTCGGTCTTCTGTATAACCTGCCGCAGCGTATGTATGTGGTCTACGGTGCTAAAGCCTTTTCGGAATCCGGCTTGTTCGGGGGGCTGGAAATCGTCAAACCTGCGCGCGAGACGATTCGTGATGACTCTTGAAAACAACTTGTAGACATGGCTAAGAAGTGAGATGGGCCTATAGTTCTTCAACCGGGCATTGTCGCCCTTCTTGAAGAAGAGTACCACCACACCCCTGCACCATGCCTGTGGCGTTTTGCCCTCGAGTATGACGGAATCAAACAGCTTCTGAAGGGCCCTAAGGACCGGTTTTCCACCCGCCTTCAGGAGTTCGGCCGTAATTCCGTCATCACCCGGCGCCTTGTTGTTTTTGAGCTGTTTCAGAGCCATCCTAATCTCGTACAGGCTGACGTCCGGGATATCTTCGGTATAGTGTCGGGTCAATCTAGCTCTTGGGTCGTTTGCTAGACTCGCAACGGGCTTGCTGATCGAAGTGTACAACTGCCCATAGAATGTCTCGATCTCCCTGAGAAGCTCCGGTTTGGCGGATACGATCCTGCCATCGTCGGTCTTCAGTTTCGTGAGTTGGCTCTGCCCAATAGCCAGATCCCTTGAGAACACCTTGGAGCCTTTATTTCGCTCGATAGCGTCTTTAATACGCTCGGTATTGAAGCGTCGGAGGTCTCTTTTCAAGGATTTAGAGATCTGTCTATTGAGCTGCCGGTATTTGCACGCCTCATCTGAAGACTGCAGGATCATCTCACGTCTCTCCTTCATAAGCTTGAGGGTGTGATCTGAGAGCTTTTTGTTTCTATCTGTACGACATTTGCATGTCTACCAAACCATAATTTTAAAGGTGTACGTTACCCCAACAGGAAAGTGACTCCTAGAGTGATACGAGTGGAACGTATAATTAGAGCGTAATCTGCTGTGAATGTGCGCCAAATAAAAAATAAGTGCGTCTCGTCGTTTTTGAAAAAAACGGATAAAACGGTTCCTGCTGGGGTAACGTTGTTCCAGCAGGAAAATTCTAAACGAATGATCGTAATGAGAAATAAAGTGCATGGGCAGAGAGCTTATAGTTGAGCAAAAATGTGCGCCGAAAATATAATTGGTGCGTCATCAGGTTTTCGAGATATTGCATTTCCTGCTGGGGTAACGTTTTGCAGAATCGTGTATCTCTAAAACCATTGTACGTGCGCCTGTAGAATAAACATACACGAGTAGCTCTTGATTTGTGCGTATTTGTGCCGGAATTAGATTTAAGAAAATATTTATAATTTTCAAGTAATTGCGCTTTTTTGAAAACGCGAAAAAAAATCGCAGTGCCTAAATGAGAAAACGTATAAGCTCGCTGAAAACTGTATTCAGTCCATCTTGACGCTTGTAATAACCATAAAAAGTTTCAAAAGCATACATGCTTGCGTTATCGAATAATATTGCTAAAAGTCAAAACGAGAGTGTCATAACTTTGACGGCAAAATAACCACCTGGGTTACGTGCCTGAAATATATAGATATACTTATTAATGTATTCCATTTCGATAGCCTGCTACAAAGGCTACAACTACAAGGCCATCCTTGTAAGGTGGAAATTGCTTGGATAGTTTTAGAGAAAAATAGCTTATAAGTGGTAAAATCAATAAAGTTTCCTTTCATCCCTCATTCATCCTGGAAAATATTTTCAGGATGTGTAGTTACGGATCTGATTGTGGATTCACTGGATAGAGGGTGCACACGCCCATACATAATATGACATATTTCCTACAGAAACAAGGGGGTTTGTTGATTTATAGAATGTAAACAAAGTAAAAGTATAAATAATAGTTTAATTTAGAAGTGATTTTGCGGTCCTCTATACAGTAAAGTTTGGGAGTTCGAGAGCACGCTAGCTTGTCCTCCTAATTTGTAGTCATCAGCATGGTAATTTTATCCTCATGCCACTTCCTGAAAACTAAGACCCTGCAGAACCGCTTCCAATACTCATAAAGAATCTAGTTTTTCATTTCCTACACAAGAAGCCTTACACCTCAACCACTTAGCGACTATCGATTATCCTTAAGGTTTATAATCCATTGGCATCGAATCCAAGCGGTCAGAGGCAGCGGCATCACAATACTTCAGGGGCAGCGATGTGGGTGGCGTTCTTTACTAGGCACAACACTTTCTCTTCTTCCTTTGTTGTCTAACATCACCAATCGAACCACACGAGCTAAGCCGACGGCAAATGCCAGCGCGGGGCT
Organism: Orthosia cruda; assembly: GCA_964057195.1. Classification (NCBI taxonomy): domain Eukaryota; kingdom Metazoa; phylum Arthropoda; class Insecta; order Lepidoptera; family Noctuidae; genus Orthosia; species Orthosia cruda. Next base: position 420,338 of record OZ059836.1, read on the forward strand.
CGTTAGCCCTGACGACATCCAACGTCTCAATCTATTATATATACTCGTAAGTCTATCCAACGAGCGCGCGCACGTACTACTTCGCGTAGGCTCACAAAGTAAGGCTTTGTGGGAGCGCTGCGCGAGTGTGGGTGTGGGAGCAGGACAGAACACTGAACGATTTTACTTTTTTTTGCGGGTGTAATACCCGCACTTTCTAATTTGTCAATCGTGTGCCGTATATGCATCTCTTCGGTGTCTCTGATACCTGCATTCCTTTTATTCAAAACATAATAATATTTATAGTTTTTTCGTAGTTTATTTTAAATATCTTACTGTATTTTTTTTTGTTTTTGAACCTATTTTTACATACACTACAGACCTTGGTATCCGTACGTTACGTCCTAGGCGACCACTGAAAAACAGCGCCGCGTTTGGAACTTAGTCAGACATCTTTAAAAAATAATTCAATGGCTATTGAAACTTGGTTTACTTAACCAAAGATAATATAATACTACAGTACAGATACCCAATCCCATACAAAGAAATGTCACCTCCGTCCCCCACGGCACAGCATTATGCTGAGTGGAAGCCTTCTTGCCACAATCACGACATGCATCTGCTTTTATTTACACTCGCATTTTTTTTGAGTTTTATTTTACATTTCTAACATAATTTAAGAACTACTAACACTATGGTTAAGTGTTTAGTTTTCAAAATCTTTTACCACTGTTCTCGTTCTTAAAATGTAATGTTTGTATGTCGTTTTGTGGCAATTAAATATTTTTTCTTTCTTTTCTTACTTCAGGACTCCTGGAACTGAACTATAGGTGCAGGACGTCAGCGCGCTAGAGCTGCAGATTTACAACCTCCCGTACACAGTGCCCGGCGATCACGCCCGTCCGATACAGATAGCTAATTAAGTATGTAAATAAACAAGTAAAATGTCAAAATTTGAAAATCCCCTGACACATTTTTATTTCATGCTATATAATTTATCTAGTACATAGTATATACACTTCGATTGGCGAACTATTGAACACGTAATTATGACACGATATCTTGCGAAAACACCCCGATTCAAACAGTAAAATCCAAATAACTTTTGAACGGCTGAACCAATTTTATTCAAACATAGCTAAGAACACTCTCGATTACCTTTTAAACAAAAAAAACGAAATCAAAATCGGTTCACCCATTTCGACGCTATGATGCCACAGACAGACAAGACAAAGATACGAAGCAACACACGATTAACTTATAACACGCCTCTTTTTCCGGTGGGGGTTAAAAATCATCGGCATTAAGGAACAATCGTGCTGCTTTCAGCTCTTCCACCTTCACTCCAACAAATACAAAGGAGAAAAAATATAAAAAAACCGCCTAAGTGCGAGTCGGACTCGCGCAATAAGGGTTCCGTACCATTATCGGAAAAAAGGCCAAAAAAATCGCGTTTGTTGTATGGGAGCCCCACTTAAATGTTTATTTTATTCTGTTTTTAGTATTTGTTGTTATAGCGGCAATAGAAATACATCATCTGTGAAATTTTCAACTGTCTAGCTATAACGGTTCATAAGATACAGCCTGGTGACAGACGGACAGACAGAAAGACAGACGGATCGCGGAGTAGTAGGGTCCCGTTTTTACCCTTTGGGTACGGAACCCTAAAAACTGATTAGCGGCAGCACTGGTCCTTCTCTCACAAAGTGCACCTCAGTATTATTGGATATCTGTACTCTAATCTCGACATAGTCCATTATCACCTGAAAACTGAAAAACCAGCTTTTTTTTACCTTTCAGAGACACAGATCGGTCCGTCAGACGACGTGTCGTACATCTGTTACCCACATTTTACTCTGGAGCACAATTTTTAACCACGTGCGGGTGTGTGCATGTGAACCCGAGCCGACATCTGCTATCAGCGCACTCGTTACCTTGAGGACGCCAGGTTCTCAACGCTTTGGCTCTGGCGGACACAGGTCGGGATAAAATGATTGATGGCTGGGTTTACTGGAATGGTGTGACGTGTGCGGCTACTGACCTGCGGCGGCGGCTCGCGCAGCGATGTCTTGGCGCAGCAGGTCGCGGCGCACGTGCGGCGGCAGCGCCACGTCGCGCGCGCGGTGCAGCGCGGCCCTCAAGCGCCGCGAGCCACGCAGTCGCTCCGTCGCCTCGATGGCCGCTGCCAGCGCCGCGTCGCCGTCGCGGAAGCGCTCCTGAACACACCGGTAACGTTAACGCTGCACCGCAGCAGCCAGCTAATTCATTACAGCCAAACTCGTCGAAGCCAAAAGAAACTTACTTGAAACTCGATGAACCGCAGCCACAGAGCTTCGTCCGTGGGTTGTTGCGCGAGCATGTCGCGGAAGGCGCCGGTGCGCTGCGCCAGCTCGTGCGCGCTGAGCGGGTCGGGCGCGGGCGGCGGCGCGTTGAAGTAGCGGCGCGCGCCGCCCTCCCCGCCGGCCGCGCGCCCCCCCGGCAGCCTCGCTGTCTTGTATCTGTGCATCACACTCATTATTTAGGTGCTGGACACATCACTACGACACGACGCGGAGCCGCCACCATGAAGCCACATAGCACGGTGCTGTGAACGGTACGCCGCGAGCGTAAACGTATTAATTTAGACATTATTATTATTAAGGATGATTGATGATTTTATTTTTGTATATTTTTACATGGTTCATAAACTTATGTTTACTACCTGTTTTACTCAACTAACAACGTTATATAAGTAATTTTTCAAAGGCATTTGTCCAAAAAATTTACCTTTCCAAGTACATTTTTTAAGTTGGTCGACTATTATAGTTCTCGCCAAACTTCTTGGCCGCCCTGAAGTTGGCTACAATGGCTGCGCAGTAGTAAATCTCATACAAAAACAGCAGCGTTTCGTGCGTCGCGCATCCGGTAAACCAACTTCAGGGCGGCCAAGAAGTTGGGCGAGGGCTATACTCGTAAACTTATAAAGCCTACTTAGCTGTGATAGTTTGCCTTTTATTTTCGTCATATATACTACTGCCGTGAATTTTTCACATAAAAGGGGGAAAGGGGAAAGGGGAGTGGACACAAAATTAGCAACCTAAAGCTTAATTTTACGCAAACCGATCTCTGAATCGAATAAAAAACCTATTTACAAAAAAATACTACCAAATTCCAAAATACAAAGTGAAAAATAACTTTGTTTTTGGAATTCGGTGCTTTTGCTAGGTACCATTTTTTTGCGTTATGGAGTAGTATTTTTTTGTAAAAAGATTTTTTATTTTTCAATTTTTAGTTGTACCTACCTAATCGGCAAGTTATCATGGGCATGTTACCCGAATATCATGAAACTGAACATTAACCGGTGAAATGAGAGTGTACCAAAGTTAACTGTACTGGCGTGATGTTATGTTATGAAATGGTATAAACAATAAACAGACATGCGATTGCAGCAATCCCGAGAGATTTGCCGTTATTTATTGAAGAGTTCTGCTGTATACCTCCGAAGTTCTTCATCAGATCTTCACCAAATTAAAATGGGACCAATTTGGGAACAAACTATATCAAAATAAAATAAAAAAGTAAATAGGTCCACAATTGATGGAGATATCGGTGAACATACATTGAAAAAAATACACGAAGACGAACATAGAACCTCCTCCTCCCTCCTCCTTTTGGTAAATCGGTTAAAAATGGTTTTCACTGACCCGTAATATTTTTTTCATCACACTTACACGTAAACAGTATCAAAACATACAGGTTAACTTGGTCGTAATGCCCCATATAAAACCCTCGGGCTTTCTTGTTTGTCATGAAACCCAAGGGCGGTAAGTAATATTTTTTAACCGACTTCAAAAAAAGGAGGAGGTTCTCAATTCGACTGTTTTTTTTTTATGTGTTTACCTCAGAACTTGTTACTGGGTGAACTGATTTTGATGATTCTTTTTTTATTTGAAAGCTGGTGTTTGTCATGTGGTCCCATTAAATTTTCATCAAGATCTGATAAAGAACTTCGGAGATACATATCAGAACTCTTCTATAAATGACGGCAAATCACTCGGGATAGCTGCAATCGCATTTATGTTTATTGTTTACACCATTTCATAACATAACATCACACTAGTAAGCTCTAAAGGGGTACGCAGGTGTACACAGTTAACCTTGGTGTACCCTTATACGACCGGTTTTGTTTAAGTTTCATGTTATTGGGTAAATCTATTCTGGTTTCACTTTGGGCAATATTAGTACCGTAGAAAAAAGTGAAAAATAAAAATAAACTTTTTACAAAAACTACAACCGACTTCCATTGAAAAAAAAAAGTGTAAAATAACTTAAATTTCGGCAGTCGGTGTCAAAAAACGAAGAAAATAAAACAAGAACACCGACTTTCGAAATTTAAGTTATTTTACACTTTTTTTTTTTTACAGCACAGCACACAGGTCATGCAAGTTTGGCAAGGAGTTTACACGCAATTGAAAAATTGTCTTAAAATGTTATCTAAACAGGAATTTCTTTGCAATCTCGCTACATGTTACTTAAATACTCAACTAATGTTCTTAATAATCGATTTTAATAGTAAGTATGAAAACGTCGAAATTATTTAATTCTTTTTACACTCCGTCATGGCTGTATACCTACGTAAGTATTTGCCCTTAAAGTTTCTGAACGAAACACTGTATAATCTGTGGTGTGGGCAAAAATTCGCCAACCGCTTAAAAAAAAGGTTCACGTATTTCTATTTCGTAATAACAGCTGTGCTGACTTGTGTATTAAAGCTATAATTCATAATTATTACTCGCAAATGTGATGAAAAACATTGTGTGTATCACGGGCGGTACGGGAATTACGAACCTCGACTCAGAAAGCCCTCAGTCTTCGACTTCGGGCTTCTACTAGAGCCTCGATCGTAATTCCTTACATACCCAATGTACTATTTCATCACACTTGCACGTAAAAAGTATCTAAACATACAGGTTAACTTGGCCGTAATGCCCCATATAAAACCCTCGGGCTTTCTTTTTGTCATGAAACCCTAGTGCGGTAAGTAATATTTATTTTAATTTATGGCACAGCAAGGTCGTGCAAGTTCAAGCAAGGAGTTCGCACGCAATTGAAAAATTGTCTTAAAATGTTATCTAAACAGGAATTTCTTTGCAATCTCGCTACATTTTACTTAAATATTCAACTAATGTTCTTAATAATCGATTTTAATAGTTATAGTATGAAAACGTCGAAATTATTTAATTCTTTATACACTCCGTCATGGCTGTATACCTACGTAAGTGTATACAATGTACTATTTCATCACACTTGCACGTAAAAAGTATCTAAACATACAGGTTAACTTGGCCGTAATTTATTTATTTATTTATTAGATGGAAAACCAACAGCTATACTTAAAATGAAGACACAAGTTGAGTATGTTACATTAAGCCAATTACAGGTTCTCACGGCTAGAGATATATTAATTTTAAAGAGATCTTAGGGATCACTAGCAGCAGGCACAACAATCAGAAAAATTAAATCACTAACGCTAAAGGACAGTATCGCACACTATCCACCTTTGACAAAGTCAAGGTTAAGCTGCTTACGCACTGACAAGCCTTTAGTGGTAAACACATCAAAAGAGAACTCCTTGCACAATAAGTTAAGATCCTTACTCGCTCGCACTAAGTATGAATTACGCCTGTAGTTAGATGAAGAGGAGGGAATGGAGATAGGTGGATTAAATCTTACTGATCTTTGTGGAACATTGAAATACAGTTTATGGAGGAGATCAGGGCAGTCGATTTCGAGAAAGAAATGTTTGTTGTTGAAAGAAACGGAAATCCGTCTAGTCACCGACGCCTCAAATACGGGCTGGGGAGCAGAGTAAGGAGACGAACTGATCTCCGGACTATGGAATACCTCCCAAAAGAAATGGCACATAAACAAGAAAGAAATGTTTGTTGTTTACCATATTTTGTCCAACTACCAGGCCGAACTACAGAACAAAAGTATCCTTATACAATGCGACAACAAAACGGTGGTGGCATACATAAAGAACCAGGGTAGAACCAAATCGGTATCACTCCTAAAACTTGCAGGCGACATCCTGACTACGGCGATACGCAAAAACATAGATATACGAATAGAACATATTCCAGGTCAGTACAACGTAATAATATCAGATCATCTATCCAGGGGCAAAAGCTTACCAGACTGGCACCTGTCGAACGGGGTACTGAAAACGATCTTCAGAAAATGGGGTACTCCATGCAACACAGAAATCTGCAGTCGTCGCAAAATATGTCAGGCGATTTCCATGCCGACAGGCAGAATTTGTGAACGCATTCACAAGGACGTGGGACTACAAACTAGGGTGGATTTCCCGCCTCCACCGTTAATGCCCAGGATATTACAACACCTCAACCAATGTCGAGGAACCTTCATAATGGTAGTTCCCAGATGGGAGAATGTCTTCTGGCGACCGATACTCAAGAAAAGATCTGTAGACAAACCGATCACAATACGGAATCTAGTCGACCATTTGATAGACCTCAAAACCAATCAACCTCCCACCAAAACACAAGATTTGTACTTGGAAGCATGGAAAGTACGGGGTGGGCTGATTTAGTGAAAAATTGGACAACCAAAGAAAAACTAATTCTAGAGACTTCATGGCGTAAATCATCTCTGGGCACCTACTCGGCAGCATGGAAGAGTTGGCGCCTGTGGGCTAAGGATAAAAAAGTTTCAATAAATAACCTGAATCCCAGAGAAGTGGCACAATACCTTTGTTACCTATATTTTAAGAAAAACATGTCATATCGAACTATCTGTCTGCACAAATCAACAATAGCAACATTCTCAAATCCTCTAAATTCTGACAAAATATCTAACAACCCACTAATAAAACATACCCTTAAAGGAATTTCAAATACAAATCCTCAGACCTTACGAGCAAAAATATGGGACGTAAATAAATTATTAACCTGGATACGCCATAATCCACCGGACTCAAGCAACATTTTTCAAGTCTCCAGACATTTAGCGATACTAATGCTTTTATCATCTGGAAGGAGAGTACATGACTTAACCCTTCTGAGAATAGATGCTGATTTCCTGGAACAGTCTGAAAATGAAGTTATTTTTTGGCCACAATACGGGTCGAAGACGGATAAGTTGAAAAATATACAATCAGGATGGAAACTACTGAAAAATTATCAAGAACTATGGGATATTGTAGACTGGGTTAAGAAATACATTGACATATCACATTCAAGGCGACAGGCCAATAGTCAGATAATTCCATACTTATTTGTGAAGACACTAGGAAAAACAGGTCCGGCCTCTCGTTCTGTAATAGCTGGATGGGTGCGAACAGTCTTATTGTCAGCTGGAATCGAAGCAGGTGCAGGTAGTACCCGATCCGCAGTGGTCACTTACAGATTTAATAAAGGATATTATAAATTGCATATCAAATAAATAATCGCCTATCAATACATACTCATCATTTATATTCTTATTTACATCTAATAACTTACTTCACTACAAATAAACTAAATGTTTAACAAAACTCAAACTGCAGATAACACGAAATTATACATCAATATAACATTACTTTTTTCCTCATAATGCAATACTGTTAAATTTATTTTTGTACAAAAATACTACATACATAGCATAAATACTGACTGCACAGCAAATTTTACATATTCCACTCATTTCACATCATTCAACAGTCCAAGAGCGAGCGAAGCGAGCTCGGGAGCCCAGGGCACCCCGACACGGACAGGTTAGGTTCGTCGACCGTCGACATTGATACATAATATAAAAATAGAAGCTATATTTAAAAGAAAAAGAGTTAAGGGGCTGAATACTCAAAATAGGCTTTCTTTTAAACATTTTTTAGCCAAATCTATTGAAGATGTGGCAGCAGAAAAAAGATATGTTAATCTTGATCATATTTCCGAAAACTTTGTTGTGGCCGAAACACGTTTACGCACAAAAACCTCGATACAATTGAATGGCAAAGTAACCTCTTACCGTGATCTTCAAAAGATTTTTCCGGTAATACTGACCAGCGTACATTTGTACAATTAACAACAATAACGTATCATAAAAGGACGCAAAACTTCATTGTCTTATATATTGAAGTTTCATTCATTATTTTTAAGTAATTCATATTATTATGTTTTGTAAAAAATTCTGTACAAATTACATCGTGCTTCTCTTTCCATCCAGTGCAATTCGACAGTGACCGCTTTGCGGCGTTGCTAGGTGGACGTATGTCGCTTTTTTCCGCAAAAAGCAAAAATAATATTCAATTTATTTCTCGTCAATTCAATCTGTCAAAAAAATATCAGGTATAATGCAGCCAGATCATGTAGCCTGGTGGCTTTAATTGGAACTAACGAAATCACAAGTAATATTGTCAAAGTCTGTATTATTTTTATTTTTTGGCACTCCCGCCGTCACTGGCATCTATATTTTTGTTGTATTATAAACGACTCACGTCGTTTAGTTTACTTACTAAGTCCATAACTAAAAAGTATTTGAACCTCTTTGAAAATACAACAAATGTTATCTCAATTTGAATTAAACAATATTTAAAATATAGGTAAGGTCGAATACTATTTTAACCTTCTTCGTTCATGTGAAAACAATAGAAGCAAAAAACAGAACATGGAATGGTCGTACCAACCACGCTGGCAGTGTCTCGAAATGACAGAACTAATAAAATTCTTTGTATCCATTTGTTTCAATCTTTGTTTCTTTCTAACATACGGCACCTAGAACTGACCAAAAAATGTCAAATTCGTGAAAAATGATAATCTATTTCTCACGAATTTGACATTTTTCTTCGTTTCAACCAAAAATCGTCCACATGTGGACATAAAGCTCACCAAGAATCACCACATTAATCAGTCCTGTATTTCTCGCAATTAACTATCCCAATTGCAATAACGGGCTACAATAATAGTTTGTTAGTCTATTAATATTGTTAAGCTAATTATTAATTGATCTTATCATTTTGCCAAATCGGCACTGACAATTCTTATTTATTAACAAAAAATCCGCCGATCGCCCTGGAGAGTAAACTCAAAGACTTACACTTGGGGATTGCCAGAGATTTACGCAGCATTCTGGATGTAAAAAGGGGCGTAATAGACGTGGGAAAAAGGCTGTTCGGCTCAAATGGGCCAATGCCATTACGGCATTAGTAGCATGCAAATTGAGCGCTGGGCAAGCCTCCACAATCTTGAAGATGGAACGCACCGTTGAGGCCGGTCCAGAAATAGGTGCCGAGATGATTTGGACGCGTACCGTGAGGGCTGGTTCTAGACGGTGCGGGCAAAGAATGTCTGGAATGACTTAGGTGTACTCTTATGAATTTAATTGGGGATGGATGAAGAGGGAGGGGACGGCCAAAGAAAAGATAGATGGACTGTGTGAGGAGTGATATTAAAGAAAAGGGAGTCAATTATAGCGTGGTGCGGGACAGGACGATATGGAAGAAGAAAACGTGTTGCGCCGACCCCAAGTAACATGGGACAAGGGCAGGTAGATGATTATGATGATTTCAGACTTTTACCGGTAAGACTTAGTAAATCTGTTTTACCGATAAATAATAAGTTTCATCATAGTTTTTTTTTTAATGAAACAACAGTTCGGCTTTTACAGTAACATATACGTGGTTTTGAGGCATACACTGTTTTTAGTATTTATGTTTTCCTTTTTAGGGTTCCCTAGCCAAAAGGCAAAAAACGGAACCATTATGGATTCGTCATGTCTGTCTGTCTGTCCGTCAGTATGTCAAAGCCACTTTTTTCCGAAACTATAAGAACTATGCTGTTGAAACTTGGTAAGTAGGTATATTCTGTGAACCGCATTAAGATTTTCAAACAAAAATAGAAAAAAAACTGAAACTCAATTTTTTTTCACCCTTCCTTTACGTGTGGGCTATCTATGGATAGGTCTTCAAAAATAATATTGAGGTTTCTAATATATTTTTTTCTAAAAAACGCAAACTGAATAGTTTGCGTGAGAGACACTTCCAAAGTGGTAAAATGTGTCCCTCCCCTGACACTTCTAAAATAAGAGAATGATAAAACTAAAAAAAAATTATGATGTACATTACCATGTAAACTTCCACCGAAAATTGGTTTGAACGAGATCAAGTAAGTAGTTTTTTTTAAATACGTCATAAATCGTAAACCACAATTTAACAAGTACGGAACCCTTCGTGCGCGAGTCCGACTCGCACTTAGCCGGTTTTTTTTATGGCATGCGTTGTGCCTGGCGCATATAAACATTTTCTTTCTTTCTATATTATCTTTAAACACCTACACTGTACCAATACTTATAGCAAATAAATGATTGATTGATATATAACAAACAATAGCAACAAATAGTTTCAGCCGTTCTCTAGTGACACGCTTACAATCACATACAGCATTTTTAGGGTTCCGTCTATCTCCCTGTCTGTCTGTCCGTCTGTCACGAGGCTGTATCTCATGAACCGTGATAGCAAGGCAATTAATTTTTTTACAGATGGTGTATTTCTGTTGCCGCTATAACAACAAATACTAAAAACAGAACAAAATCAATATTTAAGTGGGGCTCCCATACAACATATGTGTTCTTTTCCGTTTTTTGCGATAATGGTACGGAACCTTTGTGCGCGAGTGCAACTCGCACTTGGCCGGTTTTTTTTATTTATATAGATAGATAAAGTTTACATGACCGTGTTTTTTGCGCTCTGTCTATTTATTGTTTAACTCTAATATACAGAAAAGCGGCACCACGTGACCTCACCACAGAGGGCTGATGTATATCAAAACCCAGTAAATGCTTTGTAATTATTATATTCCAGGAGAGCGGAAAGTCATCTTGTATTAGTTAGTAACTAAATGATATATTAAGATTTCAAGAGAATACTAAACAAGGAACAGGAACCTACTAATTGTACAAATGATATTAATAGCGTCATACATTCCATTGCATATTTTAAACATGCCTAAAAAAGACAATTCCAAACCTAGTAAGTTTTGGATATTTACCTTAAATTATTTAAGGTGTCTTTACAATTTGATGTGACTTTCTTATTGTAAATAATGATAAAATTGATTACTGAAAGCACCAAATCTCAATTCAAATTTAAAGTGACCAGTTTAATATTGCACAGTCCATTTCAGTATAGTAAAACTCATTAAAATAATTTATATAAAATTATCTAGCTATTAAAACAATATGAAAAAATGTAATTTACTGTGTTCTTATATGTGGCAGTCGCATAGAAGCAGACATAATTATAATATTTATTCAATTTGCACGGCAAAGACTCGTATGACACTAGCCAGATTACCTATTTTAAAGATCTTTATTTTCGTAGCAATAAGGTTGCATTCATAGGCAAAATAACAGTGAACGATCTGATGTCAGATGCTAGCCAGTTTGAAATAAGAACTTGCGCGGTTATATTTTTGTCAAAAACCATCGGAAGAGTCCGTTTATGATATGGGCCTCTGTGGTCGGCCTTGTGTATTTAATTTTCAAATACTTTTCGCTCCAATTTAAGTTTTCCCCTAAACTATAGATGACAGTGGGCGTGGCTTGGAACCTCAGATGTCGATTGTCAACTGTTCGTCCTCAGCCCCTTAACATGTATAATGTGCATTAAGATTATTAGCTGTGCATTGATGAAAAAGCTTTTGCTTTAGGAAAAATCGCTGTACGCTGCGAAAATATATTGTAGTGTGTTTAGTGATATTTTGAGTTGAATATTTTGCTGTGCAAGCAGTAATTTTGATGGGAATTCGGAATCTTATTGCGTAGAAAAAGGATATTTTTTGATTTGCGTTTAAATACTACCCATTTAATAAACATCAGCCGCTAGATGAAGTATTGAAGAGAGGAAATTGGCAAGGTCCAAACAATTTTTTAACCGACTTCCCAAAAAGGAGGAGGTTCTATGTTCGACATTATGTTTGTTTTTTTTTTTTTTTTGTATGTTCACCGATATCTCCGTCAATTGTGGACCGATTTTGAAAATTATTTTTTTGTTTGAAAACTATGTTTCGAAATTGGTCCCATTTTAATTTGATGAAGATCTGATGAAGAACTTCGGAGATATACAACAGAACTCTTCAATAAATAACGGCAAATCTATCGGGATTGCTGCAATCACATGTCTGTTTATTAACCGACTTCAAAAAAAGGAGGAGGTTCTCAATTCGTCGGAATCTTTTTTTTTTTTTTTATGTATGTTCCCTGATTACTCAAAGACGCCTGGACCGATTTCAAAAATTCTTCTTTTGTTTGAAAGGGTATACTTCCTAGTTGGTCCCATATTCATCAGGTCTAGATCTGATGATGGAATCCTAGAGAAATCGAGGGAACTCCTCAAATGTTATAGGCAAACATATAGCGATTTTGGTATTTTCATCAACAATGCAATCATTTGCACTCAGAAAGTATCATTTGGTGAAGTGGAACTGATGAAGAAGACCACAGATGGCCACTGGAACATGCTAAATATGTCACGGGCATAAGATATCTTGAATAGTTAACCGACTATAATGTAACAAATACTTATAAATAAATGGTACTGATGAAAATTGCACCATCGAACTGATCTGATGATGAAGCCGGAAGGTAGGCACTGGAACTCTTATATAAAACAATGTATCCTAGTCGTGTTTGGGCTTATTGGAATCGCCATGAGATGTACTTTGGCTATAAATGATAATCATGTTAATTGGAGGTACCTACCAAAACTAAAAAGAGAAAAATAAAAACTTTTTAACAAAAAATCAAACCGACTTCCAGAACAAAAAACTACAAAGCAAAAAATAAATTTCTTTTCCGAAGTCGGTGTCGAAAAACGGGAAACAATGGGTAGGTACAAAAGACACCGACTTCGGAAAAGAAATTTATTTTTTGCTTTGTAGTTTTTTGTTCTGGAAGTCGGTTTGATTTTTTGTTAAAAAGTTTTTTGTTTATACCATTTCATAACATAACATCACGCCAGTACCCTCGCAAGAGGTACGCAGATCTCTCATTTCACCGGTTATGTTCAAGTTTCATGAAATCTATTCTGGCGTTATAGTTACCTTACTGACTTGCCTATTAGGTAGGTACAACTAAAAAGTGAAAATTAAAAAAACTTTTTGCATAAAATATACTACCGACTTCCAAATACAAAACTACAAAGTGAAAGTTTCGTAGGTACCATTTTTTGCGTTATGGACACCGACTTCAAAAAAATAAAGTTATTTTTCACTTTGTAGTTTAGTTTAGTATTTAGAAGTCGGTAGTATTTTTTTGCAAAAAGTTTTTTTATTTAAACATTACTATAGAGAGGTTAATAAGTCTACAACCAGTGAGGCTAATACTATTAATAAGAATATGGAAACTGAATCTTTTGTGCCATTGTAATAAGCAAGATCTCATTTATTTTATGTTTTTGAACTTGATTTGATAATCAGTATTAATTAAAAATTATTGTACCTATAACTACCTAGGTCTAGGGGTGATTTCTATTAGTAGGTATTCAGAAGTTTATTTATCTGATCTGTTACTATTATCAAGAAGTTATTCTGTTTTTATTTTATTATTCTTATAAAGAAGAAGACTGAGCTTTGATTAATATGTGATTTACCTTAAAATATCACATTTGTGATGTTAAAAGTCTAAAATGTCTTTATTTGTACAAATTGATATCTTATAGCTAGAATAAAACTATGGTTATCTCTAGCATATTCTTTCTTTTATTTAAAATTCTAAAATCTATCCAGTAATTCAATCATTCCTTCTTTATGAATCTTATCACAGTACGCTGCTGTGCTGATAACTAACATCCGGCAGATTTAAGACATATCTCAGAGGTCAGGCCGTAGGCACAGAGCCGAAATAGACCATTTTCCCCCCAAGGGGAAGAAAATTGATATTTTGGGTCTTGCCGTAGGCCTGACCGGGGCAATTACTTGCCGGCTGATATAGGGTACTGAAGTAAATAAGCGGGTCTTGGCGCGGCCCGACTCTAGCCGTCAAGCACAGCATGAGAAAGAGACAGCGATATGTAGGTCGTTTAGGGAGGGAATGGGATAGATATGGGGTACACACACTGATACGAGAACGTAAATGGGAGAGGTAATCTCAGAGGTCAGGCCTACGGCAAGACCCGAAATATCAATTTTCTTCCCCTTGGGGAGAAAATTGGTCTATTATAATATGACACCTTGGTGAAGGTATTCTAATAAATTAAGAATTATCTTTTTTTATTAGTGTATTTAAAAGATTGAAAGTACTAAAATAGACAATCAAATTTAGTTGCACTGTCAAATATGAACAAATTACCATTATTTTTTGTATACCATGTAGGTAGTTTATAAAAGAAAAATTATTAATATGAAATATTTAAATGGTAATCTTTACAATTTCACATTACAAACAAGACCGGGTTGCAAGTACCAGGTTCACCATCCCTAAATAAACTATGCTATGAAATATTTGTTATTGAAATATTTGTTGTTATGAAATATTTGTCAGTGACTCTTGCGCATCGAACGCGCGCGCACGTTCGTCCGTGTTACAACTTATATATATATCGTTATATGTATATCGTCACCGTTCGGTGTTATTCGGGGATACACGCTTGTTCAGTTAAAACAAATTTCCAGTGGTTCTCAAACTACTATCGCGATGTTTACCTGCCCGGATTGCAATACCCACCACACTGATGGCCCGACCTGCAGTGCTTGCAAAAGTCAATATGACTTTGGATGTGCTGGGATTACTGAAGCTGGTTATAGGCGTCTAGGGGAAAGGAAGAACAGCTGGCGTTGCCCTAAGTGCAAGTCAAGTCCATTACCTTCTCCTGCCCCAATCTCTCCGGTACCAAGTCAATTGGATAAAATGCAAGAACAGTTGAACCAAATCGTCTTTCAGTTGGCTCCTTTGGCTACTCTTGTTGAGGATGTCAAGTTGATCAAATCGGATGTCAACAATCTAAAGGACTCTCTTGAAATGGCTCATGGATTGATCAAGAACTTCTCAAGTACCATTGACTCCTTGGAAGAACGAGTGTCTTTAGTGGAGAAAGTTGCCACCCAGATTCCAACTCTTCAGGCTGAGATAACCAGACTAAACCGGGAATTGGACGAAAAGGATCAATGGGCCAGGGCGAATAATGTTGAAATTCGGGGGATCCCACAAAAAAGGAATGAAAACCTTTATGAAATAGCCCAGAAAATCGGAAGTTTGTGTGGTTTTCCCATAAAAAAGGAACAAATAAATTATATTGCCCGGGTACCTACACTTGCACCTAATGCAGAGAAACACATAATAATAGCTTTTAATAATCGCTATATTAAGGAAGAACTGGTCGCGTCTGCACGTAAAAGTAAACAACTCACTCTTTCCAATATGGGGTTCTCATCTACCGGTAACTTTTACGTAAACGACCATCTAACGCAGCGGAACAAGAAACTGTTGAGTAAGGCGAGATCATTGGCAAAAGAACGGAACTTTCAGTACATATGGGTGAAACATTCAAAAATCATGGCCAGGAAAGTGGACGGTTCTCCAGTATTTTTTATAAAATGCGAAAACGACCTTGCGAGGATAATTTAAGATACTTTAATTTTAATTTAACTACTTTAATATTTACAATTTATAAAACCTATGTAAAAAGTTTGAGAACCACATTCTGTTCTAAGCGGGGCTATTGTGTTGTGATTTATGACCAGTGTTTTAAAGGTGTCAACAAGTTAACGCACATATCTATGCAATACTCAATGGCATTCTCGTACTTACTGACGCGCCTACTCATACTTATAGCGGTCGCTTTCGCGCGCACACTTAACTACTTAAGATTGAATATGTATTTGCATCTATGTCGGTTTCGATTAGTGATGGGTAACTCGTCATTTTTATATGAGGTTGAGGGAGCACCTCATTTTACCTCGCGAGGTACTCACGAGGTACCTCTCATTTGAGGCGAGGCATCGTATGTCGGCGTATTAACCTCATGAGCCGAACTCAGCCGATTGTCAGAGGCAGTGGCAAGCGAGGCGAACAGGCGCGTCGACTCATGAGTACTCACGATTCCGATTTTTACGTCTCCCTCACTCACATAATTTTCTTTCGCTCATAAATTATAGACCGCCAAAATAAACGAATCATTGACAATTGAATACCAATCTAATGTCAATGTTTTTAGAGTTTATAGTTTAAGAGTTCATAGTAATAGCAGTAATAAAATATTTTCTCTTTCATTCGTTTTGAGTACCTAATAAACTAAACTCACTCAATCACTCAATACTCACTCGCGAGTACTCGCCTGAATACAATGTCAATGTCAATTTTTGAGTGAGGACGCGTGAACGAGTGAGGTGGTTCAATATTGAAATTCGAGTAACTCTTTCAATTTGCGATCACGAGTACCTCAAATGAGGCACCTCATGAGTGAGGGACACATCTCTAGTTTCGATACACGGTACGGACGTCAGTCAAACGAAATAGTTGTGGGTTTACCTGCAATGTTAAAATAAATAAGCGTTATTATATTTCTATTATAATTATGATCCGATTGTTGCGTTTTATAGTTGTGGTATACTATTTGACACGTTTTTATCTATCTCTTATACAAATATTATCTGTGCTTGGCTCTTTGCGTGTCGTGTTATTGAATTCGCGACAATCATATCGTCCTGTTTTTATGTTATGTGGGTTTGAGTGTGTCAATTTGACGACGCGTACATTCTTGAGCTACTCACCGTGCGAAATATTTAACAATATAACATTTTCAATTAATTGGCTGCGCTGTAGTTTATGTTTTTGTTTTATTGATGGCTACTTCTAATTTAAGTGTGTACTATCAAAATACTCGGGGACTGCGCACGAAGACGCACATATTTAAACGTAATCTCCTTCTTTCATTATATGATATTGTATCGTTGACTGAGACGTGGTTATTGGAGGGTGTATGTGATAGTGAGTTGTTCGACGAAAGGTATGTTGTCTGGAGACGGGATAGGAACTATGTTGCGACGGGGGAAAGATACGGTGGCGGCGTGCTATTAGCTGTTCGTCGTGAGTATGCTGCGGTTGAGCAGCCCGATTGGCGCTCGTCGGCTGAGGATATTTGGGTCACCATAACATTAAAAAATAATAGTCCTATCAGTAGATCACATCGACTGCATGTATGTACTTTATATCTTTGTAAAGAAAAGTCAGGTAATTCTTTCAATACGCAACTGCAGAATTTCACCGAAAATCTTTCCTTTATTGTTAACGCCCACCCTCAGGATGCGTTCCTGATAATGGGCGATTTTAACTTAAGTCATATCAATTGGTCAGGCGATTTAGGTTCTCTACAGCCTAGTGGGATTAATGGTGAATCTCAGGTATTCTTTTTCGATACCTTATCCGAATGTGACCTCAACCAATATAATTTAAACAGGAATGCAAATAACAGACTACTGGATTATATATTATGTAACTATAAGGTAACGGTAACATCATGCACAGACCCGTTGGTACCGGAAGATAGTCATCATAAGTCGTTAGATATAGTCCTCGATTTTACCAAGGAGTGTTTATTGAAAAGTAAAACCAGACTTAAATATTATTATAATAAAGCGGACTACGGAGCCATAAAAACTTTCTTAAATAACATAAATTGGCAAACATGCTTAAATAATAATACATTAGAGGACGCAGTACAATTATTTTATAAACACCTATATGATGTCATTGAGCAGTATGTTCCTCACAAATTAATAGCCTCTGACTCTTTCCCACCTTGGTATTGTGCTCCTTTAAAGAAACTTCTCAAAGAGAAGTTCAAATTCTTAAAAAAATTTCAAATATATGGTAATACTAGTGACCATGATACTTTTTGTCTTCTTCGTGAGCGTGCCAAACGATTGGAGAAAGAATGCTACTTAAAATATATAAAACACGCGGAAGATGCAATAATTAAATGTCCCAAGTCTTTTTGGTCGTTTATTAAGTCAAATAAAAAGGGATCGAACTCACTCCCATCAACTATTCATTATAATGGTGTTCCAGCTGATACTGGGGATGAAATATGCGATGTGTTTGCTTCTCATTTCCATTCAAACTTTCTACCTCCGTCTACATACTCTTCTTCAATACCCATGTCTATTGATAACAACGCACCAAGCAACATAGGTAGTATAGAAGTCACTGCTGACCTAGTTCTTAAATTATTAAAATCTTTAGATTTAAGTAAGGGTGCAGGGCCCGATAATGTGGTACCATTATTTATTGTCTCTTGTGCTACGTGCTTAACTGAACCTCTTGTTATTCTTTATAAAAGGTCTATCTCGGAAGGACTTGTACCTAAAATATGGAAATCTGCATTTATCACACCCATACATAAGAGTGGTAGCAAGAGTGATGCTAAAAATTATCGCCCCATTTCCAAATTATGCATCTTTGCTAAGATACTGGAAAAAATCGTATATACACAAGTTTATGAGAGTATCTCACCAACTTTGATCACGGAGCAGCATGGTTTTGTAAGCAAGCGGTCAACTTTATCTAATCTGCTGTCTTTCACAGAGTTTACGACGTCTAGCATGGATGCTGGTGGACAGGTCGATGCAATTTTTACTGATTATAGTAAAGCGTTTGACCGAATCGACCACAAAATATTACTACAGAAGTTACTCCAAGCTGGCATCCATGGAGACTTATATCGGTGGTTTGTTTCGTACATTGAAAATCGATCGCAGGCAGTGGTTGTGAATGGGTACTGTTCTAAATGGAGCATCGTCCCTTCTGGGGTACCGCAGGGTTCTTTGCTTGGGCCCCTTCTTTTTAACATATTTATAAATGATGTCACTCAATGCATTAAATACTCACAATTACTCCTTTATGCTGACGACATGAAAATTTTCAAAAAAATCACCAGCTTTGAAGACTGTCAGCTTCTCCAAAATGATTTAGATAGTTTCGAACAATATTGTTTAA
Source organism: Orthosia cruda (assembly GCA_964057195.1). NCBI lineage: Eukaryota > Metazoa > Arthropoda > Insecta > Lepidoptera > Noctuidae > Orthosia > Orthosia cruda. The sequence goes on from OZ059836.1 coordinate 439,280, forward strand.
TCAATAAATTAGACTTAAATGTCAAAAAATGTTTTTTTATAACCTTTACTCGTAAAGTCAAAATTATTAAATTTAAATATTTTATCAAAAGACATGAGTTAGAACAGGTAGACTCAGTACGGGACCTAGGTGTCATTCACGACTCCAAGCTAACTTGTGAAAGACATGTAGATCATATTGTCAAAAAAGCTTACAGGACCATGGGCTTCGTCTTGAGAGCCAGCTCTCAGTTTTCGAACTTGAAAGTACTTAAAATTCTTTATTGCTCTTTGGTGCGCAGCGTTCTTGAGTATTGTTCCCAAGTGTGGAATCCTCTCTACAATATTTATATAGATAGAATTGAATCCATTCAACGTAGGTTCCTGAAACACTTGCAATATAAGTCTAAAACATATGACCCCAATTATGAGGCGAGATGTCGAAGACACCATATCTTACCATTGTACCAAAGAAGAAAGTTTTCGGATATTGCGTGCCTTGTTAAAATCGCGCAGAATCACATTGACTCACCGGATTTACTATCTCAAGTTAAACTTAAAGTCCCAAATAGAATGACGAGACGTAAAGCATGTGTGGACGTGCCTCAGAGTTCTTCAAACTACAGGCAGAATTCATTTTTTGTGAGGTCCGCTAGAGAATTTAATAAACTTGTTGACTTTCCTGAACTGGATTTGTTTAATTCAAAGCCACGCGTTTTCAACAGAACATCAACGAAATCATGGTTTGGTTCTCTGACTTCAGCATAATTTAGTTATTAAATATACTTACTCTAAATTTCCCTTTTTCAAATTTTCAAATTTTGCTTAATATTAGGTTATTTACATTACCTGTTATATCACTAAAGATTGATAACAAGCTTTCTAGATGTTTAAATGCGGAAACATGTAAATGGTATTCAGTTGTTTATATCTGTTTCTACTCTGTATGAATACACTGTATGTTTTCCTAATAAAATAAAATAAAATAAATAAAATAAAATTTAGATAAGCTCCGATACATACATAGGTACACATTTGAAACACATACAATTCATTCATGATTTGCAGTAATATAAACGGTAATAAGATCAATGGTAAATTGATAAAAATAAAACAGTACCTGAAAAACTGTTAAAATATTTTGTGCAACTTACAGGATATACCTTGTAGTGCAACCATTTTGAATTTAATTTATCTTAGTAATGTTACTAAGAGCAGTAAGAGCACATGTTATCACAACAGGAAATTTCAAGCCAATGACTACAAAAGCGCGTTTGTTGCCACTAGCTCAACAGGGCTCCCTGCCAGGTGAAAGGTGGGGATGTGGGAAAGAGATAGACGTATTTCGTTAGAAAGAGAGGTAAAATTCAATGGGAAACAGATGCGCCTCTCTCAATAGTAAAGCTATTAATAAAGGTCAAGTGGTTTAATTTATTGTTTCGTAATCAACCCACAGGTGGCACAGGACCACAGCTATTGGCTATCCTCTAAGAATATTCTCTTGTGTCTTATTATGTTTATTTATAAAAAATCTCAAGTGTTTAGTAGTTGATCAAAAGGTTTTAAGCATTTAGTAGACTAGGTTTATTTTATTCGCTTTGGAACTTTTTAAAATGGAAAACCAAATCATTGACTTACTGTGGTCTTCCAGGGTAGTAGAGAGTGGAGACCCGCAAGTTACCAACATCAAGCTTGCGGTCCATGTAATAGTCCTGCTTCAGTTCGGGTGGCGCAGAGCCGCGCACCACGGGCGCCGTGCCCGATCCGGCCGCGCCATCCTCGCGCTCCTCGTCGTTGTCGCTGGCCAGCAGCTGCGCCTCCGTCGATGACGACTCACTGAATGGCGCCTCTATCACAGACGACTCACTGCATGGCGCCTCTATAGCAGGCGACTCACTGCATGGCTGCTCTGCTGCAATAAATACTAAACTACATAAGTCAATTTGTACTTACTTATTTAAACAAAAATGTGTTTATGTACTTGTTTTACAATCACCTCTGATTTCGGTTTCTTTTTCGCTTGAATCTTGTGCGTAAGCCGGAAACAAAGACATCTCTCAAAGTTTCCTTAGACACAATGGTTTTATTTATTGATTTGAGCACCTAAATCATAAAAATAATAATCTTAGAATATTATTATTTTGTTCTGTGTGTGAAGGACGTGCATCAATAAAATCTAGCACATTTCAATTAAAAAAAATACACATTGTTGCATGATTGAAGTTTTGGTAGGTAAAATAATTATTGACTGAAAATTCATTTTACATCACAATATTGACGAACCGCCGTCGTCGGTATCGCTTTCTTTCAGTCAGATAATAAAAAGAAACATTATCAGAATGTTTAAATGTACAATATGTATGTCATAATTTCATTAATCATCACACTGTCAGTGTCAATGTCAACTCAAACTTTTTTTTTTATGTAAGTTTTATGGCCTGGTTGCTAGAACCTTTTAGCCATCAAGTCAATTTTTTTTTTTTTACTTTAGTTTTATGGCCTGGGTGCTAGCACCTTTTATCCACGTATAAATGGTTTTTAATATTATTTATTATGCATTAGAATGCGGATATAATATATTCTAATGTTTTTTGGAGTATTTGGCAGCAAATTATATCGAGTCAGGCTTCCCAATAAGCTTTGCCGACCCCGAGATCACTTCTGTCAATGATTTCCACATATTGTCCATTTGCGTAGACAATTGAGACACAAAACTACACCAATTTTATATCACAATAACCACTAGGAATCAATCTGCAAATAATATTAACAGCCGCTGAACTTCACCCGAAAAAAGCTAGCCAAAAACTCTCTCAAGTCAACTTATCAATATGAATTCACAGATTTTTAAACTACATCACAGAATCACAGATAATTAACTTACTATTAAGTATTAACTAAAGGGCTTATTACATTACACTGTATTCAGGGCCATGAATACCGTGTCCCTAAAATACCTTATCTATCTATATATCACCTATCCCTACGGACGTTATTTTGGGGACCCCAAACCCTTAAAGTTATTACACAACCCTAAGTTAGAATTTAGGGCCCTGCATTTCGTGTAGTGTAAAAAGCCCTTAAGTCAGAGCGAGTCATAGTACAGATAAGTTTTTTTTTTTCTTCTTTGGTTAAAGTCAGTGCATGTCAGATTCACCTTGGCAACCCAACATACGACCGGATTTGGACATTGATACGTAGTATCTCTAAGTAGTTTGTGGGACATTGGTCCGGCCGGATTAACTCTGCCCACAAATCCGTTCTCTTATTACAAAAAACGAAATAAACCATGGTTTAAACCTGTACTATCAAGTCCAGGCTTATCTGCAAAACCATGGTCTAAATTTGTTCGTATTACAAAACTCAAAAAAACTGTGGTTTTCTTAGTACCGTCATTTAAACCATTGTCTTAGTTTCTCTGTCTACGCATTGTCTATACCAGTGCTGCCAACTCGTCTAAGCAAAAACGCGCTGTAAGCTCTTTAAAAACGCGCTAGAAAGCGCTAAATGGTCGCTGTAAAAATAAAACGCTTTATTCGGCACCAAATAAAAGCAAAACGCCCAATAATTTGAAACAGGGACGTATAAATGTATTTTTTTATTGAATCAAAATATGTCATAAACAAGAGTTATTACATTATAGTACTTGTTTAGTGATAATAAAATAAAATAATAACGTATTATTATAATTATTTCATAATATAAAGGAAATAAATAATTCACTATCGTCTGATTCTACTACAATTGCTTTTGCCGGCGAATTATATGGTTGGTCAGGTTGGTCTCGATCAGATTTGGATTTAAATTTATCTGTGGATGAAATTTGCCACAACACGTCGTTTGGATGTTGATAGTTTGCGAAATTATATGTCAATGGCAAAATTACCTTTTTTTTAAAAGAAAGTCCAAAGTTTCAAAAAGCGCTAAATTTAGCGCTAGGCGCCAGAACGCGCCATTGAACAAAAAAAGCGCTAGATCTGGCGCTGAAAGCGCTAAGTTGGCAGCACTGGTCTATACATTAACCACAGATTAATACAAATATCATTCGTTCAACATAATATCATTCTATTGCAACGTTCCGTATGCACAAAAAGAAAACGTTTTGATAATATGATAAGGATTAAATGATGTTTAGAAGTGTTAAAAATATTGAGACTTTGTTATTTTGCATGTATATAAACATTTGTTATTTATCGATTGAAGTTTTGTTTAGATTTAAGCAAATTACTTAAATTCATTTTAATTACTAATAATACATCTACGTACGTGTAACGAAACGTAACATTCTCAAGCGTTATATGAAACCATCTTAATGAACTTTGTTCAGCTTGCGATAGTTTTTAAACAATAGATTGTCAATCTGCCACCGCCATAAACGTCAAACTTGTTGTGCACAACTTGTGCACAATGATATGCTCAGCCGACACGCGTTATAGGACAGAAATATTTTTTCTCAAATATGCTTGGAAATTTGATCATTATTTTGACAACCTTCTTCGAGATAAATCGAAATTGCAGTATAGGCCAAATACATGCGAGCAGCGGCCGGAAATATTGAAGCAAGTAGTTCTCAAAAGAACCTTTTTATTATACGTTTTGACTATCACCAGTTCTAAAAAGAACTCATCTGAGATCCCGAAGGAACTCATTTGTAAAGAAATAGGACATGAAACAACCGTCGCGCCAGACACGTCTGTCTTGCGCAACGGCCGCTCGAGGAAAAGGCCGAATCAACGCGCCACCTATATTTATAACTTCAGTGCGCAGAATGCCTCGTAGGATACGCACCAAAACGAACGGAACAAACACCGAACTATGCTTCAACCCTATTGGTCACAAGAATTATGCAACTCTATTGGTTAAGATTTTATTTTTATATTTGTAAACCTTTTTCTCTATTTTCATTGGTTAGAGTATAAGTGTAAAATAGTATTTAAGTGTGTGCAACCAAAAATAAAGCCCTTATTATTTTCTACAATCTGGAGTCATTATTATTTCCATCAATATGCGTCCCATCGCTAAAGTGGTGACCCCGGACAGAACACCCCGGACAGAACATACCCGGTCAGAACACACCCAGACCGAATACACGGAGAATAAAAGAATGGAGAATTATATTCAACTGCCGAAGAACCTCAACTCCCGAACCGAACACATCTGAAGAATAATTTGCTGAAAAACGTCGACTGCCCATTTCAAGATGCCGAGTAACTGCTCAACAGAAGTCGCAGCCGTGCAGTCAACCGCTGTACCTACACCATCAACACCGCTAGCAGATACGCAATTCATCTTGAATGAGCTAAGCTATCGCTAGAAATAGCTGAGCTCAAATCAAGACCGCAATATCCAAACAATTATCGCCGCAGCCGCTACTCTTCTCGGAACCGTTACGCCTCAAGATCACGCAATCGAGCAGAATCGCCATCACCATTCTGTTACTATCACAGACGATTTAAAGAGCAAGCTAGACGCTGCACGTCGCCTTGCTCATTCGTAAAACAAAATGCGGAAAACTAAACAGGACGTTGGCAGAGGCGGACACCGGCGTTCAAGATAAATCTCACCGCCTATACATCACCGATAGAAACTCGAAACTATCATTCTTAGTCGACACTGGAGCTAACATATCCGTGCTACCAAGAAGAAAGGGTCAAGTTGTAGAAGTTTTAGTTTGTCTTTGAGAAACAATTGTCAATGGTGTTGATGGTAGCAACTGTCGTATGATTCAAATATAAGAATTATGGTGAACGTTATAAAAATAGTTTTATTGTAGAAGAAAGGAATATGGTGTCTTCCATGTATTATTAGGAATTCAACAGGTTATGGGCCGCCCCATATTCCTTAAATTAGTGAATTTGACGGTTTGGCAATATTTTTTTTTTTTTTTTTTACTTGTCTTGTACTAGAAATAAAGGATGGCTAACATGAAGTCTCAAGACGTGATACGTCGGTTGGAAGACGGGGATAATTTTCATAATTGGAAATTTAGATTGGAGCTGGTGCTAGAGGAGAAAGGTTTTGATGACATCGTGACGTGTGTGGTTGTGAAAGACAAGAAGAGAGATGCAGAAGCACGGTCTTTAATAGTGCAAAATATTGGAGACAAATTTTTAGACATCGTAAAAGGATGCAAAAGTTCAAAAGAAATGTTGGATTCGTTGGAAAAAATTTTTACAAGGAAAAGTGTCATGAACAAATTTCATTTAAAGAAAAAGTTGATTGACTTGAAATGTGACAGTAATGGAAAACTTCAAGATTTCTTTTTGAAATTTGATAAGTTAATTAGTGACAATGAAATAATGTCAAAAATAGAAGAGTCTGATAAAGTTATATATCTGTTGCGAGCATTACCAGAAAATTTTTGCAATGTGATAACAGCTTTAGATACAATAAGCGAAGGCTTGACTTTGGAGAAAACAAAGGCAACTTTATTAGATGCGGAAATAAGACTGGATGATAAAGATGTAGTCAACACAAACCAAGATAATGCATATAACATTGTTTGCTGGCATTGTCATGAGATAGGGCATAAGGCAATATATTGTCGGAACCAAGCAAAGCGTGGAAGAGATACTTCTAAACGTGGAGTACCCATGCGGCGTGTAGAATTTCACAGACGTGGTCATGGCAGAGTACAGGGCCGAGGTGGTACCAGTAGAGCAAATACATCCGACTGCACTCATATGGGCTTTGACGAATGATGAAATAGGTTGTATGATTGACAGAACAGAGTTCAATTTAACATGTAAGGTTTCCACTAATAATTGTATTTCTTTCATAATAGATTCTGGTGCATCACAAAATTTTATATCTGAATATTATATACCATATATGACTAATATAAAACAGTTAGAGCATCCCATAAATATAAATACGGCAAATGGTGAAAAGTTAATTTCATATTATAGTGGTAATTTGCCTATCAAATGTGACAATGTTCGGATTACTATCGTAGGGTTTGTTGTGCCTAATTTAGCCTATAATTTGCTATCAGTAAGGAAACTTCTTGAAAAACCATCTAACGAAATAATATTTAGAAATGAATATGCAAAAATTACATTTTTCAATAGCTCTACTATTTGGGCTTACAATAATGGCAAACTTTACATTTTACAGGGTGAAATCTTAGCAGAGGATGGAGCCGCAGCTATACAATCAGCAAACGGCATGTTGTGGCATAGACGTTTAGGACATACTAGCTCTAAAATATTACAAAGGTTGAAGTTACCACTTAACAACAAAGTATGTAACGCATGTATGAAAGGTAAGGCAGTTGCCTTACCTTTCATACATGCGTTACATACTTTGTAATGCATTACCATTCAAAAATTTAGAGCGACCACGTTCACTTCAGATCTTGGAGCTAATACATAGTGATATAGCGGGTCCATCCAATATTCCAACTATACAAGGTGAAGTTTATTTCCTAACTGTCATTGACGATTACTCACACTTCTGTGTAGTTTTCTTGCTGAAGAGGAAAGCTGAAGCTACCGAAAATATTATTAATTATATACATAGATATGAGAATGAATTTGAGAAAGCGGTTAAAAGAATAAGATGTGACAATGGGGGTGAATACACTTGCAATAAATTACGTCAATTTTGTAATGAAAAGGGTATATTCATGGAACATAGTTTACCATATTCGCCAGCTAGCAATGGCGTTGCCGAACGAATTAATCGCAGCTTATACAATAAAGCAAGAACTATGCTCAGCGAAACCAACTTACCAAAGAATTTGTGGGGAGAAGCTTTAAGATGTGCAGCTTATCAGTTAAACCGTTGTACCTCATCAGCTATCAATTTTAAAACTCCATGTGAAGTACTATATGGTACAAGAGACTTAAGCAAACTTCGTGTTTTTGGTGCAAAAGCGTGGGCGTGTATAGTACCAAAGCCTGACAAATTGTAAGAAAGAGCACGTGAAACTAGAATGGTCGGCTATAATAGGACAGGATATAACTTATGGGACTATAAAGAAAATAAAATTATTGTGTCACGAGATGTGAGATTTGATGAAGATGATATTGTTTATAATGAAAACGATAAACTAACAAACGGAACTGAGTGGCAAAGAGTTAGAGTAACCGAAATAAATCAAGAACCAGTACATAATAATGTAGAAACCAGAGAAGAGGTTATTGTTGATAATACTAATATTGAACAGGAAACGATGAGGAACGAACCATATGAAATTTTTGAGGATTGTGTGGAAGAAAATATTATTGATAGACGAGATAGTATGCACGGAAATGAAAATGTGATAAAAACAAGATGTGGCAGAATAGTTAAGCCTCCAAAAAGATTTGAAGATTTTGAAGCACATTTAGCATATTGTTTGTGTACGGGTGATCCAAGCTCGTATAAAGAAGCAATCGAAAAAGGTCAAGGGTGACAAGAAGCGATAGATAAAGAACTAAATTCTCTTAAAAGTTTAGCAACTTGGGAAGAATCTGAATTGCCTAAAGATAAGAGGGCTATAGATACAAAATGGATTTTTACTACTAAACAAGATGGAACGAAGAAGGCGAGATTAGTGGTGAAAGGATTTCAAGAGGAAACATTATTTAATGTATATTCACCAGTCGCACGTATGCCTACTATTCGTATGATGCTGAGCCAAGCTGTACAAAATGATATGTATATGAAACAATTAGATGTGCCAACGGCATTCTTAAACGGTTTTTTAAAAGAAGACGTTTATATAAAACCTCCCTTAGGTGTCAATCTCGGAAAAGGTGTAGTTTTGAAATTAAAGCGATCTTTGTATGGATTAAAACAAGCGCCTAAATGTTGGAATGAAAGACTAACACGGTAAACATCGATGAAATTAAACTCCGACATCAACGTGCAACATTTTATCGAAACACGTGGTCAACCGTTACATTGCCGCGCCCGACTAATCCCACCGCATCGTTTCGAAACAGTAAAGCGAGAATTCAAATACATGATTGAACAAGGATTATGCAGACCCAGTAAAAGCCCATGGTCGTCACCTCTACATATCGTACCCAAGAAGAATGGCGATATTAGAGTTTGTGGTGATTATCGCCGACTCAACTCCATTACCATACCAGATCGCTACCCCGTTCCACGAATCAAAGACTTCACGCATCATCTATCTGGAAAAACTATCTTCTCTACAATAGACCTCAATCGTGCCTACCAACAACTGAACGTAAGAGAAGAAGACATTGAGAAGACAGCAATCATCACACCAATGGGATTATTCGAATTTCCTCGTATGTGCCCTGGTTACGTAAACGTTTCAACGTTACATCCATGAAGTGCTACGAGGATTAGATTTCGTTTTCCCGTTCATCGATGATTTGTTACTAGCATCAGAAAACGAAGCTCAACACCGAGAACACCTTCACATTGTGCTAAAGAGGTTAGAAGATAACGGTATCACGATTAACCCCGTTAAATGCAACCTGGGCAAGCCAGAAGTCCAATTCCTAGGATACACCGTATCAACAGAAGGCATCAAACCTCCGGATCATAAAATTGAAGTTATTATCAACTATACCAAGCCGACCACAATCGAAGAGCTAAGAAGATTTCTCGGTATGATCAATTTTTATCGCGATCACATACCTAACGCCGCATCTCTACATGCACCATTAAACGCATACCTACATAATGTCAAGAAGAGAGACAAAACCCAAATCACGTGGACCGACCAAGCAACCCAAGCGTTCGAACAATGTAAAGCTAGCATCATTAACGTACTACTAGCTCACCCATCGCATCATGCAACACTCGCCTTATTTTGTGACGCCTCCGATAACTCAGCTAGAGCCGTATTGCAAAAATACATCAAAGAAGCATGACAACCGCTCGGATACTATTCCAAGAAATTCACCGACGCACAAAAGAAATATTCTACTTTCGATCGTGAGTTACTTGCAATCTACATGGCAGTCAAACATTTCCGCAAAATATTTGAAGGACGCCATCTTATCGTATTCACGGACCACAAGCCGCTAACATTTGTAATGACGAAAACTCATACAAACTCGGAAACACAAAGGCGAACGAGACAACTTTTGTTTATCAGCGAATTCACCACGGACATAAGGCACGTGAGCGGTAAACAAAACATCGTCGCCGACACACTCAGCCGCATAGAAACAATTTCTTGCCCATCTGGAATCAACTTCACTGAAATAGCCAGCGCACAACAAAAGGATAGCACCATTGAACAATTGTTATTACTAGAAAACATAATTCTAAAGAAAGTAATTATAGCCAACACCGACGTAGAGTTATACTGCGAAACATCCACCCAATATTTACGACCTTATATACCCATACAATATCGACAAGAATTTTTTAACAGCGTGCACAATATCAGTCACCCAGGTACGCGCACGACTCGTAAACTTACAACCCAAAAATTCTTTTGGCCATCAATGAACGCAGACATCAACCTTTGGACTCGATCCTGCATACATTGCCAGAAAAGCAAGATACAACGACACACATTCTCGAACATAGCATCATTCCCACCAAGTGGAGCGTTTTCAACATCTGCACGTTGACATCGTTGGACCGCTACCTACAACAGCTCAAGGTCACCGTTACTTAGTAACAATGATCGACCGATTAACTAAGTGGCCTGAAGCAATCCCTACCGACGAAATATCAGCTGTTCGAATAGCCGATATCGTCTACCAACACTGGATAGCAAGATTTGGATGACCTACAACACTAACAAGCGATCAAGGACGCCAATTCGAGAGTCAACTATTCCAAAACCTAATGAAGCAAATGGGAATCAAGAAAAATCGAACAACAGCTTATCACCCTCAAAGCAACGGTATCGTCGAACGGTGGCATCGCTCTCTTAAAACTGCGTTGCGCTCGAAAATCACCGACTCAAGCACATGGATCGACGAATTGCCTACCGTGCTACTTGGATTGCGAGCCGCTCTACGCACAGACACCGGCGTGAGCGCCACCGAGCTTACCTATGGTTACAACCTACGCCTACCTGGCGATTTTTTCTATACAAGTACCTGCACACCTGCGATGGATTATACCTACGTTGAGAAACTGCGTGGTATTATTCAAGCAAACAAGCCGCAAGCTGTAATCGAGCATCACAGCAATAACAGACACATGTTCGTGCATCAAGAATTGCCCACGTGCAGTCACGTTTTTGTCAGAACTGATGCAGTAAAAAAACCACTTCAAACTCCATATGAAGGCCCCTATCGAGTTATAAGCCGAACAGATAAAGTGTATCTCATCCAACTACCAGATCGGCAAGTCAAAATTTCCATCGATCGATTGAAGCCTGCATATGTCATCACAGAAGATACCTTACCACCAATCAATATTACCACATCAAGAAACCGTCCCGTTACCATTACCAAACAAACCAACACCAATACCGAGCCAACCATCACCAACAAGCAAGCAACAGAGGTACCTGCTGCCAACATGCCGCTACAGCCCGCCGTGAACAAAACAACACGTACAGGCCGCACCGTCAAGCTGCCGGTACGCTTCGCTTGAAGGGGAGTACTGTAGCCACAACTCATCAACCCATGTTTTGACACTCTGTTTATTAGAAACATTGAAACAAGCAGCTCTGAAAACAACTTTTGATCACAGTACGTTTTGACACTGTCTACCAGAAATATTGAAGCAAGCAGTTCTCAAAAGAACCTTTTTATTATACGTTTTGACTATCACCAGTTCTAAAAAGAACTCATCTGAGATCCCGAAGGTACTCATTTGTAAAGAAATAGGATACGAACAACCGTCGCGCCAGACACGTCTGTCTTGCGCACCGGCCGCTCGAGGAAAAGGCCGAATCAACGCGCCACCTATATTTATAACTTCAGTGCGCAGAATGCCTCGTAGGATACGCACCAAAACGAACGGAACAAACACCGAACTATGCTTCAACCCTATTGGTCACAAGAATTATGCAACTCTATTGGTTAAGATTTTATTTTTATATTTGTAAACCTGTTTCTGTATTTTTATTGGTTAGAAGAGTATAAGTGTAAAATAGTATTTAAGTGTGTGCAACCAAAAATAAAGCCCTTATTATTTTCTACAATCTGGAGTCATTATTATTTCCATCAACTTGCGTCCCATCGCTATAGTACTATTCTCTGTCTCTTTTCTTTGCTAGTGACGTTAATATGTTCTTCTTTTTCTTGTGCGAATTTAAAGGCAGATATCCAGCAGACTATAGTTTACTCTGTCTACGCCGACAACCCTACACACATCCGGATTTAGTACGGAGCAGACCATATCCGACGATGTGAAAACAAGCGGATCGAGACGGACTCAATTAATAATAATAATGTCCAGTGGACCACTCTACACACACTCGGATATGGTACGGCCGGACTAACTCCGCCCACAAATCCGTGGTCTGGCCGGACCAAATCCGAACTGATGCACGTGTTTTATCATAGACCTAGTAAATAGTATGGACTCGAAATACCTATAAAATAAACGTGCCTACCTAAACCTTAAAATGGCACTTAAAATGGCTGCCGATGCTATGGTTGTGTCAATCAGGGAACACACACACATTAATGATACAAAAAGTAAACAACCATTTGACAGCAGGACTACCACGTACACAACCACAAATTTCGGCAACTAATATGGCGAATATGGCACGTACCTACAACTGTCCCCACGTCATAACAAAATGTTGCCATAATGAGCAACAACTGAAATATTGTTGTCTCTTTCGTCAAATACGATTACTACATTAAAAAAAATGAGAAAAAACGATGTTTCACATTCTGTATCGTATTTCACTCATATTTGTATAGCTAATGTATGTATAGAACATTGGGGCACCTCCGTGTTTTTCCTAGCTCAATGGTTTTTATTAACATGAATGACATGCGCATCTCAGATCAACTAAGAAGTCTATAAATTTGCCATTTTAATTGATCTGAGATGCGCATTGATTGACACTGACAGTGACACTGACAGACAACCAGTTCGATAAGTTCGAACATTGAGCTAGGAAAAGCATGGAGGCGCCCCAATGTTCTATATATACATTAGCTTATACAAATATGAATGAAATACGATACAGAATGTGAAACATCGTTTTATAGCATCGGCAGCCATTTTAAGTGCCATTTTAAGGTTTAGGTAGGCACGTTTTTTTTGTAGGTATTTCGAGTCCATGCTATTTATTAGGTCTATGAGTTCGAACTTCGACTACTCTGACATTAGCTAGCTACATATCCATAGATATACAAACAATACATATCAGTAATCTATGTCTGACATCCATATTTATATTAATGACTTGCCTTACCTCATAAAGGATAACCATGATATAGTGTTGTTTGCGGATGATACTTCACTTTTGTTTAAACTTAAACGTCAGCAGTTGGTTACTGACGATGTAAATAGCGCGATCTCAAAAGTAGTTCACTGGTTCAATGTTAATAATTTACTTCTTAATGAAAAAAAAACCAAATGCATTAAGTTTACCCTACCTCACGTTAGGCAGGTGAAAACCGATGTGTTGATAAAGGGCGAAGAATTGAATCCTGAAAATAGCACAGTATTCTTAGGCTTAACTTTGGATGCTAAGCTTCAGTGGGGCCCACATATAGATAAATTGTCAAAGAAGCTAAGCTCCGCAGCATATGCTGTTAGAAAAATTCGTAATTTAACTGACATAGAGACAGCCCGTTTAGTATACTTTAGCTATTTTCATAGTGTAATGTCGTACGGTATTCTGTTGTGGGGAAATGCCGCCGACATCCAGACTATCTTTGTTTTGCAGAAAAGAGCTGTTCGGTCAATTTATAAATTAAGCCCAAGACACTCTCTCAGAGAGAAATTTAAGGAGATTAATGTAATGACTGTGCCTTCTCAGTATATTTATGCAAATCTTTTATATGCCCATAAAAATATAAAATTGTTTAAAAAATACAGTGATATCCGTAACATAAATACTAGGAATAAACACAAATTTGTAGTACCTACAACAAGGCTCAAGAAAATAGGTGGCTCGTTTAGATGTCAATGTGTACGCTCTTATAATAAGCTTCCAAGCCACGTACAAGATCTAAGTCTTAATAAATTCAAATCTTTTATTAAACGTAAGTTGTGCCAGAAAGCGTTTTATACAACTAAAGATTACCTTGAAGACAAAAAGGCTTGGGATTGAGCTGCTCCAATTAATTTTGTTTTTTTTTATTATATTTTGCACCGTGAATTTTGTTGTTGTTTTTTTGGTTTTCTTGCAATGACAAGAATATTTACTTTTTAAAGTATTATATTATTTTATATTAATTATTGTGAGTGTGAAGACTATGTGGATCATTCTTTTTTATTTTAATTTAAATTTATCTTAGTTTTTAATCATCGTCTGGCAGTTTGAGTAGTTTATGCGGCCTACCCGAATGTCCTTTCTTTGGTATTGTTCGTCGAAATGTTGAGCTCCTTAAATTCTGAGTTGAGCTGCTCGGTTATAGACAAATGCGTGCACTGACTGGACAGGTCCACTCAATCTGGCTGGTTCTTTATCTGAAATGGTCTTTTGAGGACAAAATACCATTTCAGACATCAGTCTACATAGTCTTCACATGATCTAACCAATATTTTGTCTGGACTTTAAAAGAGACTGTGACCTCTGAGTTTGTTTCGGCCTTTCTTCTCAGAGTAGTCAGATAGGAAACGCCAACCTCATCTAGTTTTAAAAAATATGTTCGACATGTAAAAGTGAAAAAGTAAAAGTGTTTGTATAAACCAACTTATAGAAATAAAATCATTTATCATTTATTTATCATAGATAAATATGCATAGACCTAATAAATACTATGGACCCGAAATACCTACAAAAAAAACGTGCCTACCTAAACCTTAAAATGGCACTTAAAATGGCTGCCGATGCTATGGTTGTGTTAATCACGGAACACACACACATTAATAATACAAAAAGTAAACAACCATTTGACAGCAGGACTACCACGAACACAACCACAACTTTCGGCAATTAATATGGCGAATATAGCACGTACTGACAGCTGTCATTACGTCATAACAAAATGTTGCCATAATGAGCAACAACTGAAATAACGTTGTCCCTTTTGTCAAATACGATTACTACATTAGAAAAAATGAGACAAAATGATGTTTCACATTCTGTATCGTATTTCACTCATATTTGTATAAGCTAATGTATGTATAGAATAATAGGGCGCCTCCATGTTTTTCCTAGCTCAATGCATAGACCTAATAATCTTAGCTCAATGTAAATATGCTCCTACTCATAGACCTAATAAATAGTATGGACTCGAAATACCTACAAAAAAAACGTGCCTACCTAAACCTTAAAATGGCACTTAAAATGGCTGCCGATGCTATGGTTGTGTTAATCACGGAACACACACACATTAATAATACAAAAAGTAAACAACCATTTGACAGCAGGACTACCACGACCACAACCACAAATTTCGGCAATTAATATGGCGAATATGGCACGTACTGACAGCTGTCACTACGTCATAACAAAATGTTTCCATAATGAGCAACAACTGAAATATTGTTGTCTCTTTTGTCAAATACGATTACTACATTAGAAGAAATGAGACAAACTGATGTTTCACATTCTGTATCGTATTTCACTCATATTTGTATAAGCTAATGTATGTATAGAATAATAGGGCGCCTCCATATTTTTCCTAGCTCAATGCTCCTACTACTGACATCCACAGACTACTTAGAGATACTACGTATCTGACATCCACGATCACAGACTACTAAGAGATACTTGTCCACGATCCACTTGTGTGAGTTGTGTGCTGTGTTGTGTGTTGCATACTCTTTGGTGTGTTGTGCTATTCAGTATTCAGTCAGTCGCGCCGCTAGTTGTTCAAAAGAGATAAAGTTATGATGAGATATAATTTAAGTAAAATTATTTCGCTGACACGATTCAACAATCAAGAAGTATCATTTCTAGGAACAAAACGACTTATAGATGATTTAAATAGATCGTATTCTAATGTGAGTACAAACTTGTATACAGTAAATAAAACGATAACTAGTTGTTTATAATATGTATTTATTAATATGTGCTATAAAATAAACAGGAGGTCGACGTCGCGAGGGAGGCAGCGGCGCCGGCGCCTCTCGTCGACTCGTTTGGACGACGTCACAATTACCTGCGTATTTCGCTGACCGAACGATGCAATTTACGTTGTAAGTTTTTTAATGAGTCGTAACCACTTTAACTAGATTTAAATATATGTGTCTACGAATCTATGTGGGCGCTGTGGGTCTCATGCATTCAGGTAGTTCTCAATTTTTTTTTTTATTGGGCTGGATATTGGGCTTGATGGTGAATTTGAAGTATTATACCTACACTGGCGACACGCTGCGGTTTCGAACGGGAGTCTTTTCAATAGATCTTCCAAACTCTTTCATACAGATTTGATTGAATTTATTGTTCTGTCTGAACAATTACTAAATAAACAGCCAATCAAGTTTCTGCTTGCACTATCTACAAGCCAAAGTAAAAATACACCTGGCAGAGACAAATCTTGCCTGATCTGAATAATCACAACATTTCATTACTGTGGCGTAAGACAACAGCTAACATTACATAGCTGTATAATGACAATCCGTATCAATTATGACATGCATTGTAAAATGCATGCAGCAACTGATTATTTTTCCCCAGCGCCATATGCTAAGCTGGAAGCTAATAAAACAAGGAAATGCAATTGTGTGTCAAATGCCATATATTTATTTAGAGTAAATTTTCTCTATAAACAATGAAATCAACACTTAGGTAATTTCCAAAAGTTTGGGCATAGTGCATGCCACAAAAGATGAGACTTCACACACCATATGGTTTGCCTTGCGCAGTAGACAATTTATAGGTCTCCTTAGCGGTATGAGGTCTATTATTATTATTATTATTATTATATACTTTATTGTACACCACAAAAATACAAACATACAGAACAATCATTTTTAAAAACAAAGTGTACAATGGGCGGTCTTATCGCACAGGGCAATCTCTTACAGACAACCTTTGGATGGACTAAAACGATAGGAGAAGAATTTAGGGCTGTCAGTGTACAATGATCATAAATAATATTACTTACTTATACATAATAACATAAAATACATAAATACCCAATATAAAAAATATCTAATATACTAATAAATATCGAATATATGACAGAGAAAGGAAAAGACTAAAAATTATGGTAAAAAAATAAAATAAAATATTCTACATGCAGGCACGGACTGGGCGTCATTGGGGCGGTGAACAGAGCGCGGGTGGTGCCGTCAAGTCTCATCTTTCGTGACCGCACTGTCTAGCTTCTGTTCGCGGCTTCGCCCGCTTATTATGTGTTTTAATACATGTCCTAGGGAATACATGTCCTTCCCAGGGTCTCAAACTATGTCCATGCCAAATTGCATCTAAATTGGTTCAGTAGATCCTGTAATTTTCTGAATATACTTGTAATTTATTTTTCTGATAGTTCATCTATACTTATATTATAAAGAGATAAAGTTTGTGAGGTTGTAGGGGATAATCTCTGGATCTACTGGTGATGCTTAAGGTGGGATCTACATGAGAATCAGCAGGGCGAGTGAAGGAGATGTGATCACACAGATATTCTGGGTATAATATTGTACTTAGGGTTAAACAGTATGTGGAAGAGGAGATATCCCTCGAAGTTCATAGAACAAGATTGTAAATAACATGACATGCACCCACGAACTCCTCAAAGAAATCAGAATTGACGTACCGCGCCGGGGCCTTGTTAGGTCAGGGAGAGTTTCGCAGAACATTCATAGGCAAAAGTTCTCATACCTACCTCGGGTGTAAGACTCCTTTGAACAGGATGCATAAGTACATACAATAAGATCAGCTCTTGCAAGGTGGACATGAACATCTTCTTACTGTCTGTCTCAGTTTAAGTCTAAGGTCTCGCAGATTGATCTGTAGCCTCACCCGACTTGCCGCTGAGCCTGTAGGAGATGCGCTCCTCTCTTTTCAACGATGCTTCGAAGTGCGACAGGATGGCTTCGACAACGCGCTTGCTTGAAAGTTGCGGCTGCTGTAGCCGCTCGCGCCACCGCTCGAGCGCATGTCACCGTTCCTGCTGCCTCTGCCTGAGTAAAGCAATTTCTGGCGGATGCTGCGATTTCGTTTTTAAACCCTTGCTTCCATATCCGCCAGAATATCTAGCAGAGGTAAGCGTGCCAGGAGTTTAGTCGCCTCAAAGGATACCGTTCCGTAACCTCGTGCGATACGAATGGCCATTTTCCGCTGCAGGCTATTTAGTCCTGCAGCGTTGGACAGTCTGCTGATACTCGTAGTCTGCTTGAACAAACAGGCGTTTCATAAAGGACCATCGATCGCACGACACCGCGTAGAGAAGGCGAACTTCTTCCCATGGTCCCGCGAAGTTGAGTAGTAGTCTATGCAAAGCACTCACTGCCTTTTCAACAAGAGGGACTTGCAGGCGCTCAAAATGCTTTTCGATGTCCCACTGACCGTCCAGGGTTAACCCTTTTCAATTTGAATGACAGACGAGCTGGGTGGCTATCTGCGCCTCTGCAGTTTATGGAACCATAGCCTCAGTTTTATGAGGCGCTATCTCCAAACCCAGGTCGCAGATCGACGCCACGACTCCCCACCGGCTAACACCAGGGTGTCGTCTGCGTAAATAACGATACGCCTACGGGTAGTTCAATACTCAGGATCACATTGTATGGAAGATAGTCAACGTCATCATCATCATTTCAGTCGCAAGACGGCCGGATGCACTGCCGGACATAGGCTTTCCACAAGGGTCACCACATTGACCAGATGCGTGCGTCTCGCATTCAGCTGACAGATCAGATCGGTGGTCAGATGCCAGATAATCTGACACCAGTCTTGATATAGGGGTATCGTATTACCCAGTTACTGGGTTGTGGATGTCAGATAGGCAATCCTTTCTTGTAAAATACTGGTACTCAGCTGTATCCAGTTAGACTGAAAGAAGAGCTGGGAACAAGGCTAGGTAGATTGATTGATTTCATGTCAGTAAAGTGTGTACCTACTCATGAGTATAATATTCACAGCGGATCTTTGTGTCTGTGAAGTTAGTTCTGTAAACTATTGCGCAAGAAACAGTTTAATTGCATAGAATAAGCGAGATAGGATGATACGACAAACGTAAGCGAGTATACGAGACAGTTATACAATGCTATCTTCACTTTCAATATTGACACCAAAATAGCAACTGCGCAGGCTCTTGAAGCCAACTCAGAGACACAAAAATCCGTTGTGAGTATTATAAATAATAATTCAATTTAACTCAAACATAGCCTTCGATAGTTATTACAATCACCCCTATTTTTTGCCTTTGCCTAGTGTGGGCCGCAGTTTAAAAAAGTCCCGGTAGTTTTTTGAGTCCCAGTCCGACGCTGCTGGGTGAACCGATTTTGATAAATCTTTTATTTGATAGCTGGTTCTTGTCATGTGGTCCCATTTAAATTTCATCAAGATCTGATGAAGAACGTCGGAGATATACATCAGAACTCTTCAATATATGACGGCAAATCACTCGGGATAGCTGCAATCGGATGTCTGTTTATTGTTTACATCATTTCATAACATAACATCACACTATCACGCTCTAAAGGGATACGCAGGTTGAACAGTTCACCCTGGTATACTCTAATTCCACTGTTTTTGTCTAAGTTGCATGTTACTGGGTTAATCTATTCTGGTTTCACTTTGGAGAATTGGTCCATTATGAACCACAACTAAAAAGTGAAAATAAAAAACTTTTTAACAAAAATACAACCGACTTCAAATAAAAGCACTACAAAGTGAAAAATAACTTCAATTTCGGAAGTCGGTGTCAGAAAACGAAGAAACCAAAACAAGAACACCGACTTCCGAAATTGAAGTTATTTTTCACTTTGTAGTGTTTTTATTTGGAAGTCGGTTGTATTTTTTTTGACACCGATTTCGGAAAAGAAAGTTATTTATACCATTCCCCCTCTGAAAAGCTTATTTTATTCACTGAAAACAGTGAATAAAAAGCACTTTTAATCACTGTTTTGGTGTTTGAATTTAGAACACACCAATATAATATTCAAACTCCATCTCAATGCTATACAACCTTCTTGCGCATAAAATATTCGATACAAACTTAGATAGAGTTAAAGTTGGAGTTTGAGTTAGTGTTAGAGATAAAGTTACAGATATAGATAGAGATGGAGTTAGAGATAGAGTTAGAGATAGAGCCAGATATAGAGTTAGAGATAGAGATAGAGTTAGAATAGAGTTAGAGATAGAGATAGAGATGGAGTTAGAGATAGAGTTAGAGTTACAGATAGAGATAGAGATGGAGTTAGAGACAGAGTTAGAGATAGAGTTAGATAAAGAGTTAGAGATAGAGTTAGAGATAGAGTTGGAGATAGAGTTAGAGATAGAGTTAGAGATAGAGTTAGAGTTAGAGATAGAGTTAGAGATACAGTTATGGATACAATTAGAGATACAGTTAGAGATAGGGTTAGAGATTGAAACACAAGGGCTGTTACCTAGGACAGGGGTCAGGGTTTCACATTTTTTTGTACATTTTGAAGGAACTCCATTTATTTATTATTATTCCTTGTGCTTTTCGCTTCAATCTTTTTTTTCCTTGTAGTCATGGTATAAAATATAATATGCAACTCTTGAATAAAACGGATTTATATCGACGGCCATGAATCACTCGCGTCGCTCAGGATTCTAACACTTGAATCACTCGCTATGCTCGTGATTCAATCATCATGAATCACTCCCTACGGTCGTGATTCAGTCGTTAGAATCCTTCACTTACTTGTGATTCATCTACGGCCCTCGCATTAAATCCGTCTTTTATTCACTAGTTGCATAATATACTATTTTATATTTGTAGTGTTTTGTTTAGGAAGTCGGTTTGATTTTTTGTTAAAAAGTTTTATATTTTCTCTTTTTAGTTTTAGAGGTACGAGTATCTCCAATTAACATGAAAATCATTTATAGCCAAAGTAAATTTCATGACGATTCCAATAAGCCCAAACAGTGCCTACCGTCTGGTTTCATAATCAGATCAGTTCGATGGTACCGCTTTTATTTGCTTCATCTTAGTCGGTTAACTATTGGAGATATCTACTCGTGTCATACTTGGCATTAAAGAGTTCCTGCTATCTGTGGTCTTCTTCATCAGTTCCGCTTCACCAAATTATACTTTCTGAATGCAAATGATTGCATTGTTGATGAAAATACCAAAATTGCTATATGTATGCCTATAATATTTGAAGAGTTCCCTCGATTTCTTAAGGATCACATCATCAGATCCTCACCTGATGACCATGGGACCACCTGTGAAATATACCCTTTCAAACAAAATAAGAATTTTCCAAATCGGTCCGAGCGTCTTTGAGTAATCGGGGAATATACATAAAAAAAAAGATTCCGACGAATTGAGAACCTCCTCCTTTTTTTGAAGTCGGTTAAAAATCAATCCCTATTTCCCTTGGTCACGGCATCACGCGTAAGCGGTTGGACGGATTTCGCTTAATCTTTTTTTGTTGTGTTTGTTATTGTTTGGAGAAGGAACAAATGAAAAAAAAAAAAAAAAAAATTGGTACCTTACCTACATAGGTAGGGTAGGGTAGGGTAAGGTAGGTAGGGTGTTATTATGGCAAAACAAAGTTTGCCGGGTCAGCTAGTATAAAATAAATACTTATCTGTAATAAAAAAAAAACTCACTTAGCTCCCGTTATCCCCTTCGAACCTAACCTATGCGTGTCTGTGTGCCCTAAGTGCCCGAGCTCGCTCTGCACAGCGATGTCACCTCGTCGGTTGTTCTGCTATAGATTTGACCCTAGAGATTTGCCTTTATTTATTGAAGAGTTCTGTTGTATATCTCCGAAGATCTTCATCAGATCTTCACCAAATTAAAATGGGACCAATTTCGAAACATACATTTTCAAACAATAAAAGAATTTTCAAAATCGGTCCACAATTGACGGAGATATCGGTGAACATAAACAAAAAAAACAAACATAATGTCGAACATAGAACCTCCTCCTTTTTGGGAAGTCGGTTGTTATAAGTTTGACGTGTGTTGCTGTGTATCTGTGTGTCTGTCTGTGGCATCGTAGCGTCCAAACGGGTGAACCGATTTTCATTTAGTTTTTTTTGTTTAAAAGGTGACTGTAATCGAGAGTGTTCTTAGCTATGCTTGAATAAAATCGGTTCAGCCGTTCAAAAGTTATGGGCATTTTACTGTTTGAATCGGGGTGTTTTCGCAAGATATCGTGTCATAATTACGTATTCAATAAATTGCCGATCGAAGCGTGTCTACTTACGAGTATTATATCTATACTCTATACTAATATTATAAAGAGGTAAAGTTTGTGAGTTAGTGGGTTTGTGAGATTGTGACGTTGTAAGGGGCAATCTCTGGATCTACTGAACCGATTTTGAAAAGTCTTTCACTTGTAGAAAGCTACATTATTCCTGAGTATCATAGGCTATAATATAAAATAAAAAAAAATAGAGATCCTTATGAAGATTGCAATAAGGTAACCCAAGGTAGCAAAATGTTGCCTATAAAATACATTATTTGGCGTGTGCTGAGAAAACTATTGATGATAGATAACATTTAGTAGGTAGGGTAGGCAGGGTAGCCAAGGTAGCCAGGGAAAGCAGGGTAGGGGCAGGGTAGGTAGGGTATGCAGAGTAAGCAGGCTAGGTAGATAGGTAGCCAGTTGACGGGAGCGAAGCCCCAAGGGTCAGCTAGTACTAGATAAATTATGTAGTATGAAATAAAAATGTGTCGGGAGTTTTTTAAATTTTGAAATTTTACTTGTTTAGAACTTTTAAAGAGGAATATTTCTATAAATAAATACTAATATTATAAAGCTGTTTAGAGTTTGTTTGTTTGTTTGAACGCGCTAATCTCAGGAACTACTTGGAGGCAAATTTTTTTTAGTGTTGGATAGTCCATTTATCGAGGAAGCGGTTATAGGCTATATAACATCACGCTACGACCAATAGGAGCGGAGCATAAATGAAAAATGTTGCAAAACGGGCAAATATATGCGCTGCGTAAACGGTTTAAGTTACGCAACAGTAGTTCCTAAGATTAGCGCGTTCAAACCAACAAACTCTTCAGCTTTATAATATTAAGTATAGATAATAATAATATGCTAATGTTGCAGTGTAAATAGATGGAGAAAAAAACGTGGCATTGAGTTACAGTGTTGTTACAGTGTTACTAATCGGTAATTTTTATCCCAATGGGTAACAGTGTAACACAAAATGGTGTAACTCAACAGGAACAAAGATAAAATATAGGTAGGTGCGCTTTATTTCTTGGCGCATTAATTGAGCAAGCGAAATTGATTTTGTTCCATTTGTTATGACTGGATTCTGATGGTAAATTGGACAGAAAGTACTCAACTAAAAGGTAAGATTTAATTTATGCCTATTGGAAATAAACCATTTTATACTTCTTAACCTGTAAGTCAAAATCATCACATAACATACAAATTATATATTTATAAACTTCATATCTTATGTTATGTATAAAGTTTCATACCTACTAATATTATAATTATTGTGAAGTTTTTGAGTATGGATCCCGAACAGTGTGTTAGGTACATTACAACCTCTTTTTCTTTCTAACTTGTTGTTAAAATGTAATATGCTTTTATGTTGATGACTGTTTGTCTGGATGTTACTGTTGACTTATTGACGTGATAGGGTTCGCTGGCGGGAGTACTTGAGCGGCGTTATAGGCACAAAAGAAAGCCTTGTTGGATTGAATACGTTGTTTATTTTCTTAGAATGTACTACACTTGTGACGCTGCTGATACGGAATGAATGAGCGCAGATTTTAGCCTCTATAAAAAAACAGACGCATCCCCACGCTTACGCCGGGACGCGTGGTCTCTACTGACCTAACCAACCACAACACGCCGATCCGCGCGGGAATATGAGCTTGCGAGCGTTGACCAATAAGGGCGCTCACACTTGTTAGCGCGAAAGTCTTGCAGCGTGGTATGGGTAACTTTCTTTGGCTCTTACAACGTTGAAAAACATCCCTTACAATGTTGAACTTATGACTAATACATGTTGAAACACTTAATCTATCTAATTATAATACATTTCAACAATAAACCTTAACTTAAACACTAAAAACGCCCAATATACTAAAAATACCCTGGTGGCATCTTAAGTAACTAGAAGTCAAAGCCGCGTATTTTTAGGGCCTCTCGTTCCGGCACGCGATTGGCCGGTGCCGGGTCAAAATCTTGCTACCTGAAAACGAGTACGTTGGAGGCGGGTCGCTTAGAAAACGATCTTATGGTAAAACTATTATTATTTCTATGCTAATATAGCGCTGAATACAGCAAATCATTATTCCTAGCCTACACTTAGATGTCAACTTGATAATTATACAATAACAATTTAAAGATAAGAACTACACTTAAATGACATATACGCTTAAAATTACTCTTTATTTTTTACAACTTAATCATATGATCGATCTCTTATGCTAATCGTGTCTCGTCGCTAACATTTTATTTGAAAACTTTAGACTGTCCTAGGTAGGGTAGTTACTTCACCTCCTTCTGCGAAGCAGTAATGCTCGCAAAGGAGGAGGCGGAACGCGTGAGGGAGACGCATTGGAAACGCCCTCACGCCCCTGGCCACCGCAGGAGAAGCTCTGGGCGTCGGGAGTCGCAAGCCGATTCCCGGCCACCGTAGGCGCGGGCTTGCGGACGGCGAGTAATGGGTAGCTCGCCGTCTGATAAGGACCAGACCCGAGTCGACGGCGCGTAGTGTTCCACGCGCGCCTCAAATAGATGTCAGCAAAAACTGATGGGGCCCGCTAGGGCCGATCCCTGTCTGGGTCGCGGATAAATTTGAAACAGAGTTACCGCGGCCCTGGCACAAGCAACTGAAGGAACACGGGTGGGTTTTAGTCAGTTAAAGTCTGAGACGCCCTTCCGCTTCACCCAGAGCGGGAGAAGTCATTGGATGAGTAGTTACTATTGATTAAATATCATAGACTACAATTTCTAAAGTTGTTCAAGAACTAATGCATTGCGGGCGACAGGTAGCTTCGTAGCAACCTGTAAATTACGTTGTCCTACATATTTCAAGGACTTTAATTAGATAATTAATCACATGTGAACAAATATATAAAAACAAATACGTTTGGTGAATTAATGCGACTTCATAAATGTGGAACAAATTGGAAAGTGCTGATTCACTGAAGCGAAACATTTGTTTGACCTTAGAGTACAATGTGCATGGTAGGAGAAGTTGTAAAACAAACATTAATACATTCTCGTGTGTAAGTGGTGTCATATACCTACGGGGAATGCATCTGTGTGCATTTAGACACTGAACCTGACAGGCACCAAATCAAAATGGCGGTCGATGTAATCATAGGCCGATATAATATAGCCCCAGAGTTCTCAGTGTTCTTCGTAATTTTAACGGATTATAGCCGTCATTAAAAAGGACGTCCGTTACATTAGTGCCTTTTTACATGCCGGGTACCTGGCGGTATAACCCTGAAATCTTCTCAATTCATCGGAATCTTATTTTTTTAAATGCTTATTGCGTAATGAATTCGGCAAGGCAAAGGACAGTTAGTATGAAATATCGATCAATCACATAGACGGCAATCTACATCGCGTCTTTCATCTCGCTTATCAATAAGTAGTAGTTTCATGCCTAGCATTAGTTAGTACTTTCATAGCAATAAGTAGTAGTTTCATGCCTAGCATTAATTAGTACTTTCATAGCAATAAGTAGTAGTTTCATGCCCAGCAATAGTTAGTACTTTCATAGCAATAAGTAGTAGTTTCATGCCTAGCATTAATTAGACTGCTAGACCGATTTGGAAAATCTCTTCATTCTGATTTGGAATTTGGTTTTTGATAGGGTATACTTCCCAGGTGGTCTCATGGTCATCAGGTCAGGATCTGATGATAGGATCCTGGAGAAATCAAGGAAACTCCTCAAATATTACCTATAGGCATAAAAATAGCAATTTTGGTATTTTCATCAACAATGAAATCATTTGCACTCAGAAAATATCATTTGGTGAAGAAGACCACAGATGGCCACTGGAAAGTCTTAATGCTATGTCACGGGTATAAGATATCTCGAATAGTTAACCGACTATGATGAAGCAAATACTTATAAATAAATGGTACCTATTGATGAAAATGGTACCATTGAACTGATCTGTTGATGAAGCAGGTTGGTAGGTACTGGAACTCCGAAATAAAACATTGTATCCTAGTCGTATTTGGGCTTATTGGACTCGTCATGAGATTTACTTTGGCTGTAAATGATTTCGATGGTAATTGGAAGACCTACCTACCAAAACTAATAAGAGTTAAATAAAAAATCTTTAGTTTAGTTAGTTTAAGTTGTTTTCCGTTATTCGACAGCGACTTCGGAAAAGAAAGTTATTTTTCAGTTTCGTTTTTTTTTGTGTACATTAGTTTCGCCTGGTTTCGCCAGACTGCAGACACTGCCAGTGATAGAGTCACAAAGAGTCGATAAACTCATTTACTTACTTTACTACATAGCGCACGTCCGGTCAGTGTCATACATAAGTAGACATCGGATTATTTGACATATATTTTATAGCGTTATTGGATATTTTAGTACATTTTAGGGTAACGTACCCAAAGGGTCCAAATCGAGTCCTATTTCTGTCAGTCACATGTCCGTCTGTCTGTCACACGGGTTTTACAGCCAAACGGTTGACGCTATAGTCTTAAAAATTTCACAGTATAAAAATCTTGCCAAAGCAATACAAATTGTATTATTTTTTTTATGTTTTTAAGGGAGGCGAGGCTACTATACAGCAAAAGAAGGGAGTGAAAAAAAAATTTGCCTGCCCCATCGAGTAGGGTATCGTTATTAAGAGATCGTTTATTAGATAAATACTTTATTTTTTTGTTTGAAAAATCAGTCAGGTTTTTTTATTCAATTTTTTTTTCCGTACAGTTTTAACTTCCCATTGACCTACAGGTACAAGTATTTTTAACTTGAAAGGACCATGCGTTATTTTTGGCCCACTTTTCAACATTGTCCAACAGTGATGAATTATGTCATATGTAAGCTTTTGAACTTTATTTCATTATATCGCGGCTAAGTTCATATCCAGCGCATAAAAAGGTGTTTTGGTGCATTTTTCAAAATCTGTATTGGTTTTGATATTATATTATAGTTAGCCGTCAGTCAGTAGCTCGGATTATAAATAGCTCTTATTTGACAAAAAGTACAATATAATAGGTTTAGAGTACTCTCTACTAGGGTAGTAGGTAGGTTGGTAGGTAGGTAGTGGGGTAGGTAGGGTATCTACCCTATCTAGGTAGGTAGGGTTGACGGGAGCGTCATGTCATGTACAATTTTTGTGCCTGCAGCTTCACTCCCGTCAACCTTACCTGCCTACCTACCTACCTACTTTACCTACCCTGCCAAACCTACCGTGCCTGCCTACAAAGCCTACCCTATCTACCGTAAATACCCTGCCTACCCTAACTTTTCTTTTTATGCTATGGGGTGGAAAATCATCATAGAATGTCCGCCGCCTTGGGGGGCGGGTCCATCTCAGCACCCCTGCACAGAGGCGGGCCCTAGACCGAGCCCTTTGGATCACCGCACGACATGCGGTGCTGGTTCATTACGCCATCAAGTCCCACGTAGGTGATGGAACCTCTCCGCCAAATAAGCTCTGACGATGTGGCGTAGGTACCTATACCTTATCTACCCTACCTTTTAAGTCATGCGCATTTTTTATTTTTCACTTTTTTTTTTTGAACATACCAAAACGCCATTTTCGCGCTGGATTTGAACTTAGCTGCGATATAATGAAATAAAGTACGCGCCAAGAGCTTTCATATGTCATAGGTTTCATCACTATTGCACAATTTTGAAAATTGGGCCCAGTGTTCATACAAAAGTGCCCATGGTCCTTTATGAAAATTCTTTTTTTATTTGAAAGAGTATGTTCCGAAATTGGTTCCATTTTAATTTGGTGAAGATCTGATGAAGAACTTCGAAAATATACAGCAGGACTCTTCAATAAACAACGGCAAATCTCTCGGGATTTCTGCAATCGCTTGTCTGTTTGTTGTTTATACCATTTCATAGCACAACATCACGCCAGTACGCTCTTAAGGGGTACGCAGTTCTCTCAATTCACCGGTAATGTTCAAGTTTCATGATATTCGGGTAATATATTCTGGCATTATAGTTACCTAACTAAAAAACTTGCCTATTAGGTAGGTACAACTAAAAAGTGAAAAATAATAAAAAACTTTTTTGCAAAAAAATACTACTGACTTCCAAATAAAAACTACAAAGTGAAAAATAACTCCTTACTAAAAAACTTGCCTATTAGGTAGGTACACACACAAGTTTTTTTATTTTTCACTTTTTAGTTGTACCTACCTAGGTACAATGCAACTTTTTTGCAAAAAAATACTACTGACTTCCATATAAAAACTACAAAGTGAAAAATAACTATATTTTTGGAAGTCGGTGTCCATAACGCAAAAAATTGGTACCTACGAAAGACATTTTGTAGTTTTTATTTGGAAGTCGGTAGTATTTTTTTGCAAAAAAGGTTTTTAATTTGCGGTTTGGTATTGGTACGGGAATCGTTTTTTTTTTGTTTCTGGGTGGAATATCCTCATTGGATGTCCTCCGCCCTGGGGGGGCCGGAGGGGTCTGTCAGACTCGTACTGACTAAAAACCACCCCGGTGTTCCGTCTCACACCTGCACCGGGGGTCGCGGGAACAACGATACTTCCGCAACCCCCGGCTAGTGCCGGCCCGCCTCTGCGGGCCACGATCTCTCGGGGGGGGAGTGAGGTGTTGGACTCCCCCCGCGACGTCTAAAAGGGGCGCGCGTGGAACACTACGCGCCACCACCTCTGGTCCGGATGTGTGGGGGGCGACAGACGTCCCCGAGTCCGTCGCCTCTGGACCCATTTAGGGGGGCTGGAAGAGGGCGTTGTCCGCCCTCCGCCGACGCCCGGCGCGTCTGCTGCGGATTGGGTTAGCGGATGAAATCTCCCCCTCCCTCTCCGCAGCCTCCTTCTGCGAGACGACTGTTTCGCAGAAGGATACCACCGCGTCCCAGGTCTCCTCGCTGTCGACCATAGACTCGACTAAGGCCGGCAGCGACAGGTCACTGCCTACTTCAAAAATGAGGGCACGGCGTGGCTCCTCCCAAGCGGCACACTCTGCCAGCGTATGCCGCGCCGTGTCCTCCCGGCAGTCGACGCAGTGGTGACACCGGGCGTCCGGCTCCCTGTTTATGCGACACAGGTACTTCCCGAAGCAGCCATGCCCCGAGAGCACCTGCGTCACCCGAAACGACAGGGAGCCGTGCCTCCTCCAACCCAGACCAACCTAACCCAGCTTCCCAACGGTGAAAGAATTTTTGAAATCGGTCCAGTAGTTTTTAAGTTTATTCGTTACATACAAAAATACAAATCTTTCCTCTTTATACTATTAGTATAGAGTACAGATTTTTATTTTGCTATTACGCGGGTACGGCGGGCAATCGGAAATGGCCCATGGTAATTAAATAAATCATATTAAAAAAACACGCTTTAATAAAAAATACAAACAAAAAGTTTCAGTGGGTAACTACTAATTAGCGTGCCTACTACACTGGCCGACGTGCGACGTGACGTACCTATCTACTAATTTCTTCTTCGCGTCGCTTTCGTCCCCACTTATAAAGGGAGAGTGCGAATAATGTTTACAGTTGACTACACTACAGCATTTAGATTCATAATTATGCATTCTGTATGTTTAGTTAGACCGGATCTGATATTATAAAATGCTAATGTGAGTTTGTTTATTACGTCTTAACGGCTGAACGAATTTGGGTGAAACTTGGCATAATCTGATAATTAAACACTTTTCTGTCGGACGAATTCGCGAGCAGAAGCTAGTACGAGTTTATAATAGGAAACATGGATATTTTCTCTTGGCTTATTGTCTTATTGTGGGTAAGAAACAAAAACAACTGTTCTCGTGATATTTTATGTATAAGGTGATGTAATAACAAAACAAACTGTTTGCATTGTGTCGTCGCAGACGCACTGCTGATTGCTGGGATGTGTCGCTCGCCGGGGTCACGGGCACTGTTGACCCGACCTGATAATTTGTTATTTATTTCTATTCAATAGTGATATGAACGATGACAAATAAAGGATTTCTGGTTTTTATTTGATGGTGCGCTGCTAATTATGGTAGCAACGCTCGCTATCAATGAGTAGTTTTTGTGTTTTAAGCATGCCACTTACGGTCGGCCGGAGAATGCTAGTACAAGTATAGGACTTGCATTAAGATTAGCATTCTTAATTTCAAAATTATCGAATTCTAAAGTAAAGTCCGTAACCTACCGTCCAGGATCGATACGTCTTAATGCTAATATTTTACCAATAAGTATATAGGGAAAGGGTGACAAGTGTTATAGTAAGGCACGGGTGTAGCTGGTGATGTGACGAGTGCACTGCTATTGCGCGCGGAGCTGCAGTTGCTGGCGCGCCTGACCGTGTTATGATGTTTGTCCCGCAGGTCATTACTGCATGCCGGTGGAGAGCGTGCCGCTGTCGGCCCGCAGCGCACTGCCATCGCGCGCGGTGCTGCTGCGGCTGGCGCGCGTGTCCGTTTATGAGTGTTACGTATGTGTGTGTGTCCCGCAGGTCAGTACTGCATGCCGGTGGAGAGCGTGCCGCTGTCGGCCCGCAGCGCACTGCCATCGCGCGCGGTGCTGCTGCGGCTGGCGCGCGTGTCCGTTTATGAGTGTTACGTATGTGTGTGTGTCCCGCAGGTCATTACTGCATGCCGGTGGAGAGCGTGCCGCTGTCGGCCCGCAGCGCACTGCCATCGCGCGCGGTGCTGCTGCGGCTGGCGCGCGTGTCCGTTTATGAGTGTTACGTATGTGTGTGTGTCCCGCAGGTCAGTACTGCATGCCGGTGGAGGGCGTGCCGCTATCGGCCCGCAGCGCGCTGCTGACGCGCGCGGAGCTGTTGCGGCTGGCGCGCGTTTTCGTGGCGGCCGGTGTGGACAAGGTGCGCCTCACAGGCGGCGAGCCCACGCTGCGCAAGGACCTCGCCGACATCATACGTAAGCATCCATCATGAGAAAGCTTCTAATGAGCGTTTAAAATATGTACCCATTTTGGTAGTTTAGAGGTATGCGGAACAGGGTGGAAAGTCCCGCAACCTCCATTGAAAAGAGAGAATCCTCTGACCAGACGGGAATTGTGTCTGGTCCGGGCAACTGTACTGCCCGACGGTTGCTTTCTGACTGTTGTATATGTTCAAATCGCGCTGAAAACTCTGATTGCGTGATGCAGGATAGTTCTTATTTGGCGCCATAGATGTTATTTGAATCGTAGTATGTATCTCTTGTCACGTAAAGTTCATACTACATAGTCTCCATCTTAGTCAAATTATGAATATCGGAATTCCGATATTACTTCTCCCGATTTCAATTTTTTTTTACGGATATAGCATTACGGCATGCATGCCCTAATCTTCGTTGATCGTCTCGCGCGCAGGTTTGACGATTTCCAGCCTCCCGAACGGAGCCGGGAGGAGCCGGTTTCCGAAAAGGATTTAGCACCGTGCACCACATTCATACGCTATGACACGTTATACAGAATACCGAACACAGAAGACCTGCCTCTTTGCTTAGCGTTTGTGGACTACGAGAAAGCCTTCGATTCGATAGAGACTTGGGCTATACTGCAGTCTCTGCAATGGTGCCAAAATGACTACCGGTACATCGAGGTGTTGAAGTATTTGTACAAAAACGCCACCATGTCAGTCCTCCAACAGGCATTTGACAACGTATGGCACAATGGCCTCGTATGCAAAATTAAGAAAAGCTTGCCACATAGCTTTCACATGTTGATGAGAGCATATCTCTCAGATAGACTTTTCCAAGTGAAGGAGGAGGGTTCAACTTTTGGCTTTTACAAAATAAAAGCGGGCGTACCACAGAGATCCATCTTGGGCCCCATATTTTATACACTTTATACTGCAGATCTCCCAACACTACCAGGTCTAACCACAGCTACGTACACTGACGACACTGCCAACCTAGCATGTAACAATGATCCAGTTACCGCATCAAATACCTTATAGCAGGGACTCCACAAGATGAGTGGCTTCAAACATGGAAAATCAAAGTCAGCACATCTAAATCTGTGCAAGTCACCTTCACACTAAGAAGTGGTAACTGCCCACCGGTACAACTGGGAGACACTACCTTACCGTATGAGGACAATGTCAGGTATCTGGATATGCATTTGGACCGCCGCTTGACATGGAAAAAACATATCAAGACTAAACGAGAAGAACTCAACATTCGATATAGACTCCTATACTGGCTGCTACACGGAAACTCCGAGCTAAGCCCTCTCTATTGCCCTTTGGGTGACTTTAAGCCTTCTGATGAGGACCATTGTGAGCGTTGGTCATGCGACACTGTGGTTGCGTAGTATCTAGACAAGAGTCTAAAGAGACTCTTGTCTAGATACTACACAACTTCCCGAACGCTGCCCAGCCGAGTCAGATTGACCTCTCCTCTCGAAGTTAGACCTACCAAACTGGACCGTTTTTGTCCAGATAAATTGACTTGAATTGCATACCGTATGATGTCGAACTTAAAGCAAGACCTGCATGTATCAACCATACAACGATCTTCGTTTGATTATGGCAAACCCCCATGAAAAGCACAAAGAAAAATGACACCTAGTGCCCGGCAGCAGGTCTACCTTCGACTACGGTAGGACCACGCAACATAACGCACGCGTACACTCCGGACCAACGACAAAATCATAGAACTCGAAGAGGAATTGCTGATTGAAAATCTGATTATTTGTAACTCATAAAGTTTGTTTTTTAATACATAAATCCTAAGTAATTAATAAATTATCTTGGTGTACAATAAATAATTAAGAAGTACCTGGGCAACCGAGCACTGCTCGGGTGAAAAAGAGAAGAAGATAAGTTTTCCAAAAATTAAACCTAGCTAGATCAATTTATCGCCCCCGATATGCAGGGGGCATACTAAATTTCATGAAAATCGTTGGAGCCGTTACCGAGATTCAGACAATATACGTATATATTTATACATATATACAAGAATTACTCGTTTAAAGGTATTAGATTAAGATAAATCCTAATTTAACACACCATATGAAATTTAAGAGAATTTATGAGTATTTTCTCGGAAATATTCTCGGGAATCTTCTCGCTCAGGAGAATTTGTAGCGTAGATTTATTTTGACGTCAATTTCTTAAAACGTTCATATGCACTCAAAACTATTACTCTAAAAATAAATCGATACAATAAAATCATCCTAATTTTAAATTCTCGTAAATTCCCTTCCAAAAGAATATTCTCGAGAACTTAACAGCAAAGTTCTCGCAAGGAGAATATTCTCCCGAATTTACCATCAGTCACAATGAGGTACAGTAGGTGGTTGCATGGAGCCAGCGTCCAGACGTGAATTGCTAGCAAATAGAGATGCAAATAAATTTGCTTTCTCACTCGCAGAGTGAGCCAGCGACCCAACAGGTTTCAGCATTAGAGGTAAAGTGGGCCGACAGAAATTCGTTTCAACCGCTTTAGACAGGGACCAAAACTGTTTACTACCCGGAGGGTGCGATGGCAGCTTGGCCCCAATATTTGCAGTGTCCCCGCTTGCAGAACTTTGCGGCAGAATTAAAGACTCTTTCTGCCGCAAGTTTAATATTTTCTATGTGGGGCCCCATCTTGTTTTTCGAAGGAGTAGTTAGGTAGATTGTTGAGTAGTTTGCCATTATTAGTACCGGCGTCGAAAACAGGTATTCTCCGTAAAGGGACTCACAGTCCAACTTAAACGGTTCCGTTACTCTGGCTGGCAGATGTTCCGATTCCCGACACAGTTGAGTTGTGGTTGCGTCGCGGGAGGCCAAGTCGTTGCACAGCGGATTCTGTTATAAGGTTCAGTTGGGAGCCTTGATCTAGAAGACATCTAAAGACGATGTAAGTTCCATCTGCGGCGTTTACTTTTAGCTGCACTGTTGCTAGCAGGACTTCGTTGAAGTTTCCCGACACGTGATTGGATTTTCGCCGCGAGTTGTTGTTAGTCACGTTGTCGGTCACTTGACTTGATGACAGTGTTGCTGATGTAGTTTCCGTGTTAGGTCATGTAGCGTGGTGTGTTGTGCGCCGTTACACACTTTGCATCTTTTTTGTGAGTTGCATTTCTTTCCGTTGTGCGGATACATATGCAGTTCTTGCAAATGTTCAATTGCTCAATTGTCCTCATTTTTATGTCTGACGTCATTTCTTGAAATTCTTTACAGTAGAGCAAGATGTGGCTTGTTTTACAAACAGGACAATTTGTGTCGGCGCTTGTATGGTTTGCCATGGGATAGCGTCTGTATTTGTTGTACGCATCCCTTTTTATCCGACTGCCGAAGGAGGGTAATGTGTTGATCAGTCTATGTATGTAATGTATGTATATATGTATGTATGTTTGTTCCTATGTGGCGTTCCAGAGACCAAACGCGTTGGCCGATTTTGATGATTCGTACGTCAATCGATGCGTCTTAACCCTGCGAGTGTTACTGCCTACATTAAAATTAAAAAATAGAAAAATGGCGGCTTTTGGGCGCCATATTGTGGGGGGCCCAATTTTTTTCTTCCATCTAATCCCATCGTGTGGGGTATCAAATTAAAGGGATTTAAGAGGCGATTTCAAAAATATATAACACTTATATTTTTAAAGTACCTTATTCGAATAAAATGTTAAATAAAAATTGTAAAAAAAAAGACGTATGGCACTCGGGGCTGCCGCGGTAAAGCTATTGCATAACATTGAATTTTTGAGAATATAAGTCATTTTCTTTCACCTATTGTTCTTAAAATCAACTTTATTTTCCTAAATAGTAAATGCAGATCACGGTCCACCCACAATAATAAACCCTTAACGCCACCCTCTAACAACCCCCTTATTATCATATTTTTACTTTTTCCCCAAATAATAAATTTAAATAGTGACCCCTATTTATACCATAATAAGGTCGCTTTTTCAAAGTGGCCCTTATTCCCACATACATAAAGTCTACATTGAACGCGGTGGAATTTAAAATAGGATACAAATAAAGAACCTCAACTTCAATAGTGTAGGAGGGTAGACGAGCGCTGCCGACAACAATATCGGCTCCGTATATTTATTAATTGTTAAAAATGTTTTTCTCATAATACCTGTGCTGAAAACTAATGGAATAGTAAAAGTGTTTTCCAATTACTCAGTGAAAGTGTTTGCAAAGAATTCTAAATTTGAACACCGAAGAAAAACATCAAAACGATAATCAGTATCTGATTTGTCGATACCAATGTCAAATCAAGTGTTACTGTGATTTACGCGAATAGTGTTCAAGAATGTGACGATAAAACACTATAATCACCAAGTTACTTACTGCTAAACTACTAAATAAAGTGTTCTAGTTAAGTACTATTATTAATTTGATTTAGAAAAAAAAAAAAAAAAAAAAAAGTTGTTGTTTAATTTAATTTGTCAGTACACCGTCGTGCGAATAAAAGTACAAAGTTATAAAATTTAACTAGTGACCAATTTGAACCACTACTGTCAATAACCGGCTGGCTTCGAGGATAAGAACGCTTCTTTTACAACGCTGCTTCAGTGGGCGCGAGTTCAAATCCCAGTACGGCGCAGGACTTTTGGCAAGTTTCTATAACATTTAATTTATAATATTATGGATTCCTTTGACAACGTTACAATTCGGTCAAAACACCGCACTCAGTCACTGACAGATATGTCAAAGACAGCTGACAATAATATTATGGATCATAGCAGTAGTTTCATCAATCTGACGATAGATGGCAGCTCCAACAGCCTTCCAAACATATCCATCGGCGAAAGTGACTCTCAGATTCTAGAACTTAGAAGTGAGGTTGACAGACTAAAACTCGAACTAATTTCAGCTCATGAGGAGATAAATAGACTTTCTTTAGAAAATATGGATTTAAAGAATACAGTTAAAAAACTCAACACAAAGCATGAGTTGGTCAAAAAAGCGACGAAAAAACTGGCAAGCGAGACTATTACGCCTAGCAAAAAGAAATCCTTGATTACGAAACACAACAATAATCACTGTACACCTAAATCGCAAAAAGAACAAGTTATATGTCATGCAACATCTTATAATCTATCGCATACTTCGCCTAAAATATCACCGTCTATGCCTCCTTACACTAAAACTATTACAAGCCGAACTACAGGAAAGCAGGAAAAAAATAAGCTTTGCATCATAAGTAGCAACAATAAAAATAAAATGCTACCAATAGCAGAAAACATGTTTCCGAACTATCAAGTATGTCACTATCTCACACCGAATTGTGGCGTCGAGATTTTAATTCGTAACATACATGAGAAACTGACCAACTATACTCAAAAAGACTACTGCATCATATTCATAGGAGAAGAAGACTTTCACATACCCAAAAATTACTGTAGTCTTATTGCCAGTATCAGAGAAACCTTAAGTATAATACAGCATACAAACATTATAATTTGCCTACCTACATACAAACTCAGTGAGCACGAAATTCTGTTAAATTGGAGTGTAGAGACGTTCAATAATATGCTGTACATGGATATCCAATCTTATCAATACGCCTACCTTTTAGATTCCAATTTAGAATTAACATTAGAAATGTTTACTGGCTTAAACGGCAGAATAAGCAATCAAGGAATGAAAAATATTTACCATAATTTGAAAATATTAATCAACGAGGACATCACTTATACCCATGACATGACTGTTGCTAACATGACTTCTTATATACCACAAATTGACTCGAGTGATTCAGATCAATATAACAAGGGAAACCATTTTTTTCTTTTATAATAATTTACGGATACTCCATCAAAATATTGCTGGACTCCTGAACAAATCAGATTTCCTTTCAATTCATCTTCAAGAATTATCTATGAGTCAAAAGAATATAGACGTAATATGCATAACTGAGCACTTTATCATGCTTGGGCACGAGCATTTGCTAAATATACCAGGCTACAAGCTCGCTGCTTGCTATGCAAGACGTGAGAAGAAACGAGGAGGTGCCTGCATTTTAGTAAACAAATCGCTTGAATACACAGAACTACGAAATGTATCGCGATATTCAATAACAGGTGTAATTGAATGTTGTGCTATTGAACTCGTTAAGCAGGGCTTGATAGTCATATGTGTTTATCGACCTCCAAAGTTGAGTAATTTACATGTTTTTTATGATAGTTTGGATGTGGTGTTAAAATTGTTATGTGTAAACCCTAAGAGGAAAATTGTTTTGTGCGGAGACTTCAACATTGACCGGTTAAAAAGAAATAATATTAGTTTGGACTTTGAATGCTTTCTCTTGGGCTATAATCTCAATCTAGAACTTAATCAACCGACTCGACTGTCTAGTAGTAGCTGTATAGATAACATAGCACATAACTCAAAATCTAAATGTAAAAGCGAAGTGATAGACTTTGCCTTATCTGATCACACCGCACAAATATTTGAAACAAAAGTAAACAAAACCTGTAGACTAAATTCATGGCGTGTAAAAAAAAGGGACCTTTCATTGGAAAACTTAAATAATTTCAACAATTGTATAAAATGCCTTTCTTTTTCAGAAATGTATGAAACAGAAAATGTTGATGAAGCATATGATATATTCATGGAACATTTCTGCATGCTGTATAATATGTGTTTCCCTTACAAGTTCATTACTATAAAACCAAATAAAAAAATTAAATGGATTTCTAGGGGTATACGCGTTTGTAGTAGGAAGCAACGTCACCTTCTATGGGAACGCAGACGTAGTCCAACAATAGAAAATAAAATAAAATTTAAAAATTACTCACAGCGTTTTAGAAAAATTGTAAAGTTGACTCAAAAAGCTCAAAACAATTATTTCATCAATACGTCACTTAACAAGTCAAAGGCATCTTGGCAAGTCATAAATAATAAAATACATACTAACGAACCCATTTCCCAGATCAAAGTGCACGATACAATTATAGAAAACCCCATAGAAATTGCGGATGCATTCAACAACTATTTTATTGATCAAGTTGAAAACTCTCCTAAAGCATCAATAGAAACGAGTGGTTTACTCGAAAATCCAAAAACAATGTTCATGCCTCCGGTGATCCACCATGACGTACTGAAGGCAATAAAATCATTGAAAAATAAAAACAGCTTTGGATATGATGAAATAGCTACCAAAGTTATAAAGTTTGTTGCCAATAATATCACCATACATCTCAGCCACATTGTTAATTTAGCCATCAGCTCGGGTGTGTTTCCAGACGGTTTAAAAACAGTTATAGTCAAACCACTGCACAAAAAAAATTGCAAGAAAGATATGGCAAACTACAGACCGATAGCTTTAATTCCCGTTTTTTCAAAAGTGATAGAAAAGATAATTTACGAATCTATTGATAATTTTTTGACAAAACACAATATATTATGCAGTGAACAAGCAGGCTTTAGAAAGAACAAAAGCATTAATACGGCAGTATATGATTTGATCAGTGAAGTAATGTTGAATGTTGATAAAAAAAATCCCATATGTGCCATCTTTACAGATATGACGAAGGCTTTCGACTGCGTCAATCACAATATTTTAGTAAGCAAACTAAACAAATATGGTATCAGAGGAAACGTGTTGAATCTCTTGGAATCCTACCTCAGCAACCGCACACAATACACGGAGACGTCTAGCATTTGCCTTAAAACTAAATGCGAAAAAAAATACCGATCTGAAGGCAAAATAGTTAAATTTGGTGTACCACAGGGTAGTGTATTAGGACCACCCTTATTTTTGCTGTATATAAACGATCTGCCTAGTCAAATAAAGCACCCAATGGTTTTATTTGCTGATGACAGCACAGCACTTGTAAAATGTACCGATATTACTCGCTATGCACAAGATATCAATGACACTTTAAAAGATATTATAAATTGGCTTGATAAGAATAACCTAGCGATAAACTTACACAAAACTAATGTAATGCACTTCCACCAACGTACAATTCCACCAAATGTAAAAGTACAATACAATGGCCAAAAGATCCATGTAGTTCGGGTCGCAAAATTTTTGGGATTATTGATAGATGACCAATTAACATGGAAACCACAAGCCGAAGAAGTTTGTAAAAAGCTGAACACTGCAGCATATGTAATTTAGAACTTAGCAAAAAAAGTTGACATAAAAACCGCTTTAGTATCATACCACGGTTTGATAGCTTCGGTTTTGAGATTCGGAATAATTTTTTGGGGTAATTGTAGCCTAAGGGATAAGGTATTTAAGGCGCAAAAACGATGCGTAAGAGCGATGCGTGGTCTTAAGTCCACAGAAAGTTGCGAACCTCTGTTTAAGTCTCTTAAAATTCTTCCCTTTCCATCATTGTATATTATGGAAATGTCAATGTTTGTAAAGACTAATGCACACCTGTATACTAAGGTCTCGGACACCAGAAAGGGCCCAGTTAGAAGTCAATATAAAAACCTATTGAATGTCGGTAGCTTTAAAACAGCTCTATTAAATAAAAGTGTTATTTGTATGGGACCAATAATATTTAATAAATTACCAGATCATATAAAAAATAATACATTACATCTTTTCAAAAAAAAGCTTAAAAACTTTTTACTGGAGAAATGTTATTATTCGCTTAGTGATTTTTTGAACGACCGACTTTAATCCTTGATATTTTGTTTTTAATTTGATTGTATTCCGACTATTTTGTATTTGACCGTGATGATTTTATTAATTGTATTTGACTGTTTTAATGATTTGATTTTATTTTGACATTTATATTTGACTGTTTTAATGATTTGATTTTATTTTGATTTTATAACCCTAATTGACAAACTGACTGCTTTGATTGTATTTTGGAAATTTTAACTGAATCTTATTTTAGTGTTTTGTTTTCCCACCTTATTATTATTAATTGTTTAATTATGTGTTTGTTTTATTTGTTTAATTTTTGCATGCCAAATTTTAGGCAGAATGTATGGCTCAACTTTTCCAACAACCCAACATCTTATTTTGTATACCTTCATTCTAGCAAATAAATTATTTGATTTGATTTGATTTGATTTGAATAGAACATAAAAATATTTGAAAATAAGGGGGTTGTATTATCATATTTTTACTTTTTCCCCAAATAATAAATTTAAATAGTAACCCCTATTTATACCATAATAAGGTCGCTTTTTCAAAGTGACCCTTATTCCCACATACATAAAGTCTACATTGAACGCGGTGGAATTTAAAATAGGATACAAATAAAGAACCTCAACTTCAATAGAGCATAAAAATATTTCCTACATCCGTCATAATAAAAATTCTTATTTTAACTTGTCATTGCCAAGCGAATTTGAGCCTTTAAATTAAAAACGTTAAAAACTCTAAAACATAGCGAGCCAAACCCCCATTTATTTCCGATTAATAAAACTCTAAAAAACAAAACAAAAATATAAACTGACCGATAATTTTAATACGAAATATTTTTTTTACGAAAAACAAAAATTTTAATACTATAATACCTCATATTTCAGAAACGGTTGGAGTTAGCGCATTTCTGACAAAAAATTGCCCCCCTGCCGTCCGCTACTTCATCCAGGAGAACAAGATAGGGTCCCCCCCCCCCCCCCCTTAACCGTTTGCCTCCCCCCGCAAAAAATATAAAGTGACCCTTATTGACATTGAAATAAGGTCGCTTTTCTTTGACAAGCAAAAGTGACCCTTATTCTGATTATCATAAGGTCCACATTGTTCACCATTGTCACGTTTCGTTACGGAATTTCTGGATTCGGTCTCCACGCTCAAGGCCCGCGATAGAAGCTATGCAATTGCTTAAAAAAATCTAAAAATCTAAACACCCGACTGCTTAAAAAGCGAACTAAAAAGACGTAAACAAGAAAAAAATCATGCTGTGCAGTCGGAGGATACATCTGGTTTTGGTCAGCCAGCTCGCGAATATGTATCCTCCGACTGCACAGCATGATTTTTTTTCTTGTTTACGTCTTTTTAGTTAGCTTTTTTTGCTGTTGTAGTCGGGCTACCTTTGTTCGTGGAGACCTGTATGGTTTGTTTGTTTTCTTCACCACTGGTTCCAGCGCAGTGAACTTCCCTTCGATGAACTGGATGAATTCCTTAAAGTCGGGAAGTCCTGTTGGACTGTTCTCGCCTGTCAGAATAAGTCTGAGTGTCCAGTTTTCCCGTCAGGATATGCACCAAAATCGGGTCCCATGTTGTTGTGTCGATGGCCAAGTTACGCAACGCGTGCACGGTCTCGAGACTGGTGTCGTGTAGGCGCTTCAACTCGTAAGCGTTTTGATGTTGAATCGTATGTTAACTCATCAAAACGTGCATTTGTTTGGTGAAGAGCAGCTGCAAGTTGTTATACCTATGGTGGAGGATTTCCCAGCAAGAGTCGTAGTTGCTTTCGGAGACAGCCAAATGTTGCACAAGGCGCTCAGCCTCCCCCTTTAACTTCCCTTTCAGGTGTTGCATCGTCTGCCCCTTCGAGAGGAGTGCCGCAGTGTATAGATCGAAGAATGTCGGCCATTGGGTGTAACTGCCAGAGAATGCTGGTATTTTGATCCTCGGCGCACTGTCACGTTGTTGGACAGCCAGGTTGAGCTTGCGGTTCAGATCTCGCTTTGTGCACTTGTACGTTTTTTCATACTTCGAAAACTCCAGCTCGTAGGTTACGTCACTACCGAAGAGGATGTTGTCGAGCTGCCGGTATACTTCATCAATCATCCTCCAACGAGATTCGAGGATCCTGAGCTTGTGTTCTATGTCCCATTTCTCGATAATGTCAGCAGTACACAAGTTGCGGGTGAAACGTGAGAAGGCTCTGAAATTAGTTGCTTGTTGAGATTTGAGCTCGTCCGATTTAGAAAGGACTCCAGTGTTTTTGCTCTCTTCACTTTGGTGACTCACGGGTTCCGCAGTGTAGTTAGGCCATGTTTGCAGCTTATGTTGTATGCCTGAGTATTCCGTCTTGACCCGATCATATACTTTTGTAGTGTAGTATATGTCGGTCCGGTCTATGGCGCCCTGTAGCACGCCATGGTTCATCTCGAACTCATTCCAGTGCGCCTGGAGGGTATCTATTCTACCCCTGATGTATGTTGCGTTCTTGCGGTCAGGGCCATCCTTTCCGAAGTTGACACCAATTTTCCTGATGCAATGATTCCCTGCCGCTTGAGAAGTTCTTGTTGTCTAGCGTCCATAGTTGTAGTATGTATCTGTATTGTTGATGGACGTTAGCTCGGTTTACTTCACTGTTGAATTGTTAGGATGTAGTAATTGTTCCCGAATCACCAACTGTTGATGTTTCCTGTAGCGATCGCAGGGTCCGAAGGAATTTCGCCCTACGATATTGTGCGCCTTCTCAATCTGACTGGGGCGATCCGCTTGGCCGTGGAAGACCAGCCAAACCGATTCGCTATCGTAAATTGAAACAATTCGTACCTGTGCGACTTGCAGGACTGTTTGCTCCAGTAGTGATGATCCGGCTCGAAGGACCAAAAATGTACGGGCAGTAACTCCGTACACTGAGATGTGGTATGTAGGTGGACGAATCACACGGGATGTGTAGGTACATGAAATAAAATCACTGTTATGTGTCCGTAAATGATTGACGTTTATTAGTTAAAAACATTAAATGATATAATACATAAAGTAGGTGGTGGTGGTGGTGGTAGTGGTGGGCGAGATAGCCTAGTCAGCGAATGTACACAAGTAATCGGTGTATTACCAAATACTTGTTCAGGTAAAAATTAAAACAATATATGTGGCGATGCTCGTACATTCACAAAGGCCATTCGATCAAAACCTTAGTCATGAGGACACAATAAGATCCATTGCGAGTACACCTCTCACCATTTAAAACTATGAAGAAGACGGTGCAGTGGAGCTTTCGCAAGAATCTTACGATAAATATGGATACAAGTAAAATTTGAAAAACCCCCGACACATTTTTGTTTCATGCTACATAATTTATCTAGTATATAGTATACACGCTTCGATCGGCAATCTATTGAACACGTAATTATGACACGATATCTTGCGAAAACATCCCGATTCAAACAGTTAAACGCCCATAACTTTTGAACGGCTAAACTGATTTTATTCAAACATAGCTAAGAACACTCTCGATTAAGGCACCTTTTAAACAATAAACTAAATCAAAATCGGTTCACCCGTTTGGACGCTATGATGCCACAGACAGAAAGAAAATCGGTGCCTTTACAGACGGTAACTGAAAACTGAGGTAACCGACATAGCCCCAAGAATGACCAAACATTGGTTGCATTAAGCAGACCAGATTGTTCGCTGAACAGATGGCCTATGGGACTGGAAATTTCTGGAGTGGCGAGGTCGTTACTGGAAGATGCAACATTGCAAGGCTTCGCACAAGTCGGACTGATTTCCTGGCGAGGGCCGCAAGTCTGCTGAATCCGAAGACCAGAAGACAGTTCGCGATTTTTGAGTCTCATAATTGCGGGTGGAGCAAACGAATGCTGCGTAAATTACGCGACACTAAAACGTCACTCACAACTCATAAATTTACCTACGTTTGTTTGGCCTTGCACTTTTTGTTGTGTTTTATTTTTGTTTGTTGGGCCTGAGACAAACGGTCCAGTTCGGTACGTCCAAATCGAGGTAGGACCTCTACCTCGATTTGGAATTACCGAACGCCACCGTCTTGGACTAATTCTTAGTTTACTTCACTAATAATTACAAACTGT
Organism: Orthosia cruda; assembly: GCA_964057195.1. NCBI lineage: Eukaryota > Metazoa > Arthropoda > Insecta > Lepidoptera > Noctuidae > Orthosia > Orthosia cruda. Next base: position 483,163 of record OZ059836.1, read on the forward strand.
ATAAATTACATACAAACTTTCAACCCCCTTTTTATCCCCTTAGGGGTCGAATTTCTAAAAACCAATAAATATATTAATTATTTTTATGAACCAAGAGGCCTAAATCTAAAGCTTTACGTGTCCAACTTACAAACTGTAGAAATTACATACAAACTTTCAACCCCCGTTTTAACCCTTTAGGGTGGAATTTCCAAAATTCCTTTCTTACTTACTTACGTCACTCGAGGAACCTTTATGCCAAATTTCATGCTTCTAGGCCTAGTGGTTATGGCTGTGCGTTGATCGATTAGTCAGTCAGTTAGTTTCTTCTTTTATAAACACACATCAACACGGTCTAGGGATATTTCATACTCAATTAAATAACTCGAAAAGTACTGGCCGCATTGGAATCTTTTATACACCGATTTGTTTGTAATTTATGTCAGACTAATTCCAAATTCAAACTTTTGAAAATTCTTTTGTTTCGGTGGCATAAAAATGTCTTGATGTGTAGGAGAGGGAATTTTCATTTGTGCGAAATTTAGAAAACAATACGAATTATGTTTAGTTACAGTTTTTTTTCATTTTTAAACGAAAGATAAAGTTAAAATTGAGGTATTGTAGCCATGCAACGCCAACATTTGACGAGGGCGGAGATGTTACGAGCTGTGGGAATGCTGGAAGCTGGGTCTGTTCAGCGTAATGTTGCTGAGGCCATAGGGACCCACCAAAATGTAATTTCAAGATTGTGGACACGCTATCGTGCCACAGGTGAAGTAGCGGAGAGGCACCGGGGCCGAAGTCGCATCATTACCCTCAGACAAGACCGATTTTTGCAAATTACTGCGCGAGCTCAACCAAATGCATCGGCGACTCAATTGGTCCAAAGGCTGCGAGTGGAACACCAAGTGCTTGTGAGTGACCAAACTGTAAGAAGGCGACTGCATGAAAGCAATCTACGCTCTCGTAGACCACTCCGGGTCCCACCTTTACGGAGACGCAATCGTGGACGACGATTAGAATGGGTTCGGAACCACGTGGACTGGGGCCGTGAGCAATGGTCCAATGTGCTGTTCACGGATGAATCCAGGTTCTGCTTCCATCCAGATTCACGAAGGACGCGTGTTTGGCGAGTTCCTGGACGATGGAGCCGTCTTCAGAACCCTCAGGAAGTTCACCCATACCAAGGAGGAACAATTATGGTTTGGGCAGGAATTCGTCTTGGAGGACGGACGGATCTCGTTTGGGTGCGGGGCAATATGACGGCAGAACGATACGTCCAACAGGTGCTGGGGCCCGTAATCTTGCCCCACAGAACACAAATGGGACAAGATTTCCTGCTCATGCACGACAATGCCCGGGCACACACGGCGAGAACGGTAGCAGCTTGGTTACATACACACAATGTTAGGGCCTTAGACTGGCCTGCTCAATCGCCAGATCTAAATCCCATTGAGCATGCGTGGGATATGCTGCAAAGAAGAGCTCTGAAGGAAGTGCCTGAAAATCTGGCTACAGAAGATCAACTTTTTGCGCACCTCAGAAGGACATGGGACAATATTCCGCAGCAAGACATTGACAACCTTGTTCTGAGCATGCCGAATCGTTGCCGATGTGTTATGAACATCATGAGCGCTTTCTCAGACTACTAACTTCAAGTTTATAAACACAAATTAAATGATTTTTCTATTTTTTTCAGTTTTTACTCATAAATTAAAAGTTAATTCATATACGGTTTCCGTCTATGCTTAATTTTTTTCCATAAAATCCTGAAATTTTAATCGAAGTACCTTAACCATTATTAAAAAATGGTAGAATATTAAATAACGTATCTTTTAAATATATACATGTCATATAAATAATTAACACATTGATAGTAATTCGCTTTTTTAAAAATATCCCTAGACCGTGTTGATGTGTTTATAATAGAAGTTTTTTATAAATTACATTGCCTCTTGTTTCCTCCATTTCGAAATTTTATTGTTTGCGGATGGCGTGAAGATCATTTTTTAACCGACTTACCAAAAAGGAGGAGGTTCTATGTTCGACTTGGAGTAGTTGTTTTTATTTTTATGTATTTTCACCGATATCTCCGTCAATTGTGGACCGATTTTGAAAATTCTTTTTTTGTTTGAAAGAATATGTTTGAAATTGGTCCCATTTTAAGTTGGTGAAGATCTGGTGAAGGACGCCGGAGATATACAACAGAACTCTTCAATAAATGACGGCAAATCTCTCGGGATTGCTGCAATCGCATGTCTGTTTATTGTTTTTTTATACCATTACATAACATAACATCACGCCATTACGCTCTAAAGGGGTACGCAAATGTGTACAGTTCACCTTGGTACACTCTCATTTCACCGGTTATGTTCAGTTTCATGATATTCGTGTCATGCTCTGCCGCAGAGCCACCCTTTTAGAAACCGGTCAATTATATCTTAAAATGATGTACGCCAAACGTACATAATGTACGTATAGCCGTTATCGCTGTACGTGCTTCAGGTAATGATAAAATAGACATTGATTGTGGCTCTGCTGCAGAGCATACTCTCTAGCAGAGCCACACATAACATGTACTCAGACAAGATAAAAGCTACTGTTTTTTGATGAAAACTGTTGTACGAATAGAGTTTATTGCGTACGTGTTGAAAAATATCATTTTTAGACAGTAGTTTTATTTATTTTAACTTTATTAAAAAATTCATAGAAAGCGCCTGGGTATATTGGGTATTGTCAACAAGACCACTAGACGACACCACCTGGGGTGTCTTTTCACCTTAATGAAGTTCTAAACTCATCATATAAATTTACCGTAGTCGGCTGTGGTGTAGTACCAAAAAAATAATTGTACACGATACCCCAGCGGTGTCATTTTACATACATGGGTAATTTTACATACATGGGTTATTTTACATACATGGGTTATTGGATGAAAACTGTTGTACGAATAGTGTTTATTGCGTACGTGTTGGAAAATATAATTTTTAGACAGTAGTTTTATTTATTTTAACTTTATTAAAAATTTCATAGAAAGCGCCTGGTTATATTGTGTATTGTCAACAAGACCACTAGACGACACCACCTGGGGTGTCTTTTCACCTTAATGAAGTTCTAAACTCATCATATAAATTTACCGTAGTCGGCTGTGGTGTAGTTACCAAAAAAAAAATTGTACACGATACCCCAGCGGTGTCATTTTACATACATGGGTAATTTTACATACATGGGTTATTTTACATACATGGGTTATTGGATGAAAACTGTTGTACGAATAGTGTTTATTGCGTACGTGTTGGAAAATATAATTTTTAGACAGTAGTTTTATTTATTTTAACTTTATTAAAAATTTCATAGAAAGCGCCTGGTTATATTGTGTATTGTCAACAAGACCACTAGACGACACCACCTGGGATGTCTTTTCACCTTAATGAAGTTCTAAACTCATCATATACATTTACCGTAGTCGGCTGTGGTGTAGTTACCATAAAAAAAACTGTACACGATACCCCAGCGGTGTCATTTTACATACATGGGTTATTGGATGAAAACTGTTGTACGAATAGTGTTTATTGCGTACGTGTTGGAAAATATAATTTTTAGACAGTAGTTTTATTTATTTTAACTATATTAAAATTTTCATAGAAAACGCCTGGTTATTTTGGGTATTTTCAACGAGACTACTAGACGACACCACCTGGGGTGTCTTTTCACCTTAAAGAAGTTCTAAACTCAACATATACATTTACCGTAGTCGGCTGTGGTGTAGTAACCAAAAAAAAAAATTAAAACTGTACCCCAGCGGTGTAAGTCCTTAAATGCTGCTTTTTGTTCTTCTAAGCACACTGACAAACATTTTGCGTGCTTCATTGTAATTTGATAAGTAATTAAAGAAAATAATAATGGAATTCAACATAAATTGTCACTGAAAACTAATGTCCCTAAGGCCGCTATCCTACTGGCGTTTTACGGACGTCGCGGGACTCTAGTGGCAAGCGTTAGTGCTGAGACTTCGCAACGTTAACGACGCATCAACGCGACGGTAACGTTGTGTTTTTTGGCAACTGGTTCAATCACGACGAACATTGATTATTGTAAAACTTATGCCAGTGTCTTTGAATAAATAAAGCAGGTGGTTAAAAATATACACAAAAGCGTTTTGTATACATACCTTAAAAGTTATAACAAGCCTCTCTTCTGGTGATACAAAAATTCTGAGAAGTGTCTAAATATTGTCATTTTGAATAACTTCTAAAAGTTCGTTAAATGTAGTCTAGCTAGCAAATATTTATAAAATTCCGATTCATTATTTTTAATATTATTAGAGTACAGTGCAAAATATTGTGTACGTTACCGCAACAGAAAAGTGACTCCTAGAGTGATATGAGTGAAACGTATAATTAGAGCGTAATCTGCTGTGAATGTGCGCCAAATAAAAATTAGTGCGAGTCGCCGTTTTTGAAAAACACGGAAAATACCATTCCTGCTGGGGTAACGTTATTCCAGCAGGAAAATTCTAAACGAATGATCGGAATGAGAAATATTGTGCATGGGCAGAGAGCTTATAGTTGTGTAAAAATGTGCGCCGAAAATATGATTGGTGCGTCATCAGGTTTTCGAGATATTGCATTTCCTGCTGTGGTACCGTTTTGCAGAATCGTGTATTTCTAAAACCATTATACGTGCGCATGTAGAATAAACATACACGAGTAGTTCTTGATTTGTGCGTATTTGTGCCGGAATTAGATTGAAGAAAATATTTATAATTTTCAAGTAATTGCGCTTTTTTGAAAACCCGAAAAGCATTCGCAGCGCCTAAATGAGAAAACGTATAAGCTCGCTGAAAACTGTTTTCAGTTCATCTTGACGCTTGTAATAACCATAAAAAGTTTCAAAAGCATACATGCCTGCGTTATCGAATAATATTTCTAAAAGTCAAAACGAGGGTGTCATAACTTTGACGGCAAAATACATGAAACCGACATAGCCCAAGATACGTAGGTGTAAACCACAAGTATGTGCGTTTAGTCAAAAATATATAGTGAAAATATTCAGCTTGGAATGTTTCGCATTAAGTAGATTAAAACAAAAAACTAAACATGTAAACAAAGGCTGGTTATCCGACCAAATTCGAATGACTACAAAAAAGCGAAGGATTCATACATATCGATGACCTTCTTAACTTTACTCACGAACCGGTTGTAGCGTGTTGTGCAGTGTTCCTGAGTACACTGAGGTAGAAAAGTTATAATAAAATAACTTGTTATTGGATTATATTCTACTAGCTGTTACCGTGAGTTTGCACTTGATTAGGTAAGTACATTAGAAAAAGTAGTGCCAAGGTTTAACTTATCTTCTTTATTCCAATTTCATGAAAATACATTCAGTATTTTGTGGAAACATCCAGACATTCGCCTTTATAACATTAGTAGAAAAAATATTTTAGACCCCAAAAATTTGATGTCGGCTGTTTTAAAAAGAAGTAGTTCAAGATATGTGTGAAGACTATCTACAACAAAAAATAACCCAAAGATACAGTTTATAAATAAAAAGACAATTAACGCAACAGTAAAAAAAACAACGTAGGTATATATAGGGTAATACATTGATTATTTTTTATTATTTTATACATTGATTTAAACCGTAGGCTAGATAAATTAACATTGAGTTTTTAGGGTCCCGTACCCAAAGGGTAAAAACGGGACCCTATTACTAAAACTCCGCGGTCCGTCTCTGTGATTTTCTGTGGTTATACAATTTTACAGATTGTATTTTTGGGACTTATGTAAATGAAAAGCTGATCTGTGATTTTAAATAATAATGACTACACACGGTACAAATAATTTGATTGAACTATTTGTTCTAATATTAAAAAACGCACAAATCAAGAGCTACTCGTGTATGTTTATTCTACAGGCGCACGTACAATGGTTTTACACATACACGATTCTGCAAAACGTTACCCCAGCAGGAAATGCAATATCTCTAAAACCTGATGACGCACCAATCATAGTTTCGGCGCACATTTTTGCACAACTATAAGCTCTCTGCCCGTGCACAATATTTCTCTTTCCGATCATTCGTTTAGAATTTTCCTGCTGGAACAACGTTAACCCAGCAGGAATCGTTTTGTCCGTTTTTTTTCATAAACGACGACACGCACTTATTTTTTATTTGGCTCTCATTCACAGCAGATTACGCTCTTATTATACTTTCCACTCATATCACTCTAGGAGTCACTTTCCTGTTGGGGTAACGTACATCAAAATATTCACTTTCTTGTAATCGATTGGACCATAAAGGATTTACTCAAAATTTACGAGGAGACTTCCTTTTTCTTTTACGTCATTTTTGTCTAAGTAGCAAAGCCAACAATAGTGTTTTCTCGTCGGAATCCATTTTGTCTTTGATTGTTCGCCTCAAATTGTAGCATGGGCGCGAAGTTAATGTTGTGTTCAACGGTTGTAACGCTTTCCACTAGATTCTCGTCACATCAACGTCACGTCTACGCAAGATCGACGTTACGCAGACGTTGGAGGAACGCCAACGCTCGTAAAACGCCAGTGGGATAGCGGTCTAATGGTATTGAATCTGCATGGACGTATCGAAAAATTTCACATATTTTGTAATACTACCTTTTCTGTAGTTTAATGAAATGTAAAAAAAAAATATAACAAAACCGTTGAAAATAGCTTCAATATAATTTATATGCTCATTGAAAAACCCATTGAAAATAGGTTAAATATAATTTATATGCACATTCGAAAAGTAAATAAATCTAGTAAAAGCGAAATTTGGATGGATTTATTTTATATGTTCGTTACTCAATCACGCCAGAAAGGCTCAACGAATCTGGATGAAATTTGGCACAAAGATAGATTAGAGTCAGGAATAGCATATATAATCATTTTTATCTCGGGAAATGTTCCTTTGGGGTAATTTTTGACATTCACGTGGGCGAAGCCGCTGCTTCGCCCACGTGAATGTAGAAAAATATTTATTTATTAATTGCCAGCGGGCAGAAGCTAGTAGTATATTATATAGGAGTAAATATAGCAATGGCTACAAAACATTTAGCTGACACAAAATAACCCGGCGCTTTCTATCAAAATTTTAATAAAGTTAAAATAAATAAAACTACTGTCTAAAAATTATATTTTCCAACACGTATGCAATAAACACTATTCGTACAACAGTTTTCATCCAATAACCCATGTATGTAAAATTACCCATGTATGTAAAATGACACCGCTGGGGTATCGTGTACAATTTTTTTTTTGGTAACTACACCACAGCCGACTACGGTAAATGTATATGATGAGTTTAGAACTTCATTAAGGTGAAAAGACACCCCAGGTGGTGTCGTCTAGTGGTCTCGTTGACAATACCCAAAATAACCAGGCGCTTTCTATGATTTTTTTTATAAAGTTAAAATAAATAAAACTACTGTCTAAAAATTATATTTTTCAACACGTACGCAATAAACTCTATTCGTACAACAGTTTTCATCAAAAAACCGTAGCGTTTATCTTGTCTGAGTACATGTTATGTGGCTCTGCTAGAGAGTATGCTCTGCAGCAGAGCCACAATCAATGTCTATTTTATCATTACCTGAAGCACGTACAGCGATAACGGCTATACGTACATTATGTACGTTTGGCGTACATCATTTTAAGATATAATTGACCGGTTTTTAAAAGGGTGGCTCTGCGGCAGAGCATGACACTGATATTCGGGTAATCTATTCTGGCGTTATAGGTACCTTACTTAACAACTTGCCTATTAGGTAGGTACAACGAAAAATTGAAAAATCAAAAACGTTTTTACAAAAAAATACTACCGACTTCCAAATAAGAAAACTACAAAGTGAAAAATAACTTTATTTTTGGAAGTCGGTGTCTATATCGCAAAAAAATGGTACCTACCAGAGACACCGACTTCCAAAAATAAAGTTATTTTTCACTTTGTAGTTCTATTTTTTTGTTTTTGTTCCGGGGTGGAAAATCCTCATTGGATTTCCTCCGAGGGGTCTGTTAGACTCCTACTGTCTAAGAACCACCCCGGTGTTCCATCTCACACCCACGCCGGGGGTCGCGGGAACAACGATACTTCCGAAACCCCCGGCTAGTGCCGGCCCGCCTCTGCGGGCCTCGCCCTCGGGTTGGGGGGAAGTGAGGTGTTTGACTCCCCCCGCGACGTCTAAGAGGGGCGCACGTGGAACACTACGCGCCGCCACCTCGGGTCCTGATGTGTGGGGAGCGACGGACGTCCCTGAGTCCGTTGCTTCTGGACCCATATAGGGGGGCTGGCAGAGAGCGTTGTCCGCCCTCCGCTGACGCCCGGCGAGTCTTATGCGGATCTGGTGAGTGGATGTAATCTCCCTCTCCGTTTACGCAGCCTCCTTCTGCGAGACGACTGTTTCAAGGAGCCGTGCCTGAGCACTGGCCGGACCGCCTCGATGGTTAGGAGGCCTGTTCCGCCATTCCGTCACCAGGACCTCGCGAAGCTGAGACCGACGCAACTCCAAATGTCGCTGCATCGACCCTTCGCCCCGCGCCCGCGCTTCCTCGTGCCACCGTTACAGTAACGCGAGTACCTTCACCTCCAGGTCCCAGGGCGGGGATCCGGCCAGTACACAAGCCGCCTCTTAGGAGATCGTGCGATTCACCCTGATGACTCTTGACGGCCATCGCTCTCTGCGGCTGCCGCAAAACAGAGATGTTGCCTGCCCTCAGGTCAGTCGCTTAGATCGGGGCCCCATATAGGGCCATCGATCGCGCGATCCCCGCGTATAGCCGCCTACAGGCGCTCGGCTGCCCTCAGATTGGGAAGCAGCGTTGACAGCGCCCCAGCCGCGCCCAACAACTCGGGCTCCAACCGCCAGAAGTGGGGGCCAGTAGGATTTCGGGCTATCGCGCAATCCTAGGTACTTCCTGGTAGACTGGATAGCGATTCGGGCCCTTCCGATTTGGGCATTGGGCGGTGGCGCCCGCCGGGTAGGTACCATGAAAGACCATGGCTGCCGACTTGTTGAGGGCCACCTCCAAGCCAAGACGCCGTATGCGCCGTCGCCAGCAACTCTGCCTCCCTGTACGAACTGTACGTACCGCCGGGCGATGAAGATCCTGGGTCAAGTATGAACCATTAATGATGCATGCCGTTTCCAGGATGATCTGGACCGGTTCCACGACTTGCGCTAGAAATAAGTTGGACTTAAATGTGGCCAAATGTTATTTATGTACATTTAATCGTAAGCAAAACCGTTAATAATTAAGCGTTTCTTTGATATGAAAACAATTCTGTTCATTTTTTTTTATTTGTTAGTCGTTGACATAAATCTTTTTTTTTTACTCTCGCTGATGTGTATTTTTATGGAAAATTTTATATGGGTGAAAACTTATAATTGGCCTTCTGTTGTATGTTGTTTCAGCGCACTGATCTATTAGCTTAAGTTTGTTTAATATTATGTGAGCACGCGTGTGTTGTGCCTGCAGAGGGGCTGCGCGAGGAGGCGGGCGTGCGTTCGGTGTCCATCACCACCAACGGGCTGGTGCTGACGCGGCGCCTGCCCGCGCTGCAGCGCGCCGGCCTGGCCGCGCTCAACGTGTCGCTCGACTCACTGCGCCCCGAGCGCTACGAGCGCATGGCGCGCCGCCCGGTACGTCTCCCACTATATTATATAACAACGGGCTGGTGCTGACGCGGCGCCTGCCCGCGCTGCAGCGCGCCGGCCTGGCCGCGCTCAACGTGTCGCTCGACTCACTGCGCCCCGAGCGCTACGAGCGCATGGCGCGCCGCCCGGTACGTCTCCCACTATATTATATAACAACGGGCTGGTGCTGACGCGGCGCCTGCCCGCGCTGCAGCGCGCCGGCCTGGCCGCGCTCAACGTGTCGCTCGACTCACTGCGCCCCGAGCGCTACGAGCGCATGGCGCGCCGCCCGGTACGTCTCCCACTATATTATATAACAACGGGCTGGTGCTGACGCGGCGCCTGTCCCCGGCCTGGCCGCGCTCAACGTGTCGCTCGACTCACTGCGCCCCGAGCGCTACGAGCGCATGGCGCGCCGCCCGGTACGTCTCCCACTATATTATATAACAACGGGCTGGTGCTGACGCGGCGCCTGCCCGCGCTGCAGCGCGCCGGCCTGGCCGCGCTCAACGTGTCGCTCGACTCACTGCGCCCCGAGCGCTACGAGCGCATGGCGCGCCGCCCGGTACGTCTCCCACTATATTATATAACAACGGGCTGGTGCTGACGCGGCGCCTGCCCGCGCTGCAGCGCGCCGGCCTGGCCGCGCTCAACGTGTCGCTCGACTCACTGCGCCCCGAGCGCTACGAGCGCATGGCGCGCCGCCCGGTACGTCTCCCACTATATTATATAACAACGGGCTGGTGCTGACGCGGCGCCTGCCCGCGCTGCAGCGCGCCGGCCTGGCCGCGCTCAACGTGTCGCTCGACTCACTGCGCCCCGAGCGCTACGAGCGCATGGCGCGCCGCCCGGTACGTCTCCCACTATATTATATAACAACGGGCTGGTGCTGACGCGGCGCCTGCCCGCGCTGCAGCGCGCCGGCCTGGCCGCGCTCAACGTGTCGCTCGACTCACTGCGCCCCGAGCGCTACGAGCGCATGGCGCGCCGCCCGGTACGTCTCCCACTATATTATATAACAACGGGCTGGTGCTGACGCGGCGCCTGTCCCCGGCCTGGCCGCGCTCAACGTGTCGCTCGACTCACTGCGCCCCGAGCGCTACGAGCGCATGGCGCGCCGCCCGGTACGTCTCCCACTATATTATATAACAACGGGCTGGTGCTGACGCGGCGCCTGCCCGCGCTGCAGCGCGCCGGCCTGGCCGCGCTCAACGTGTCGCTCGACTCACTGCGCCCCGAGCGCTACGAGCGCATGGCGCGCCGCCCGGTACGTCTCCCACTATATTATATAACAACGGGCTGGTGCTGACGCGGCGCCTGCCCGCGCTGCAGCGCGCCGGCCTGGCCGCGCTCAACGTGTCGCTCGACTCACTGCGCCCCGAGCGCTACGAGCGCATGGCGCGCCGCCCGGTACGTCTCCCACTATATTATATAACAACGGGCTGGTGCTGACGCGGCGCCTGCCCGCGCTGCAGCGCGCCGGCCTGGCCGCGCTCAACGTGTCGCTCGACTCACTGCGCCCCGAGCGCTACGAGCGCATGGCGCGCCGCCCGGTACGTCTCCCACTATATTATATAACAACGGGCTGGTGCTGACGCGGCGCCTGTCCCCGGCCTGGCCGCGCTCAACGTGTCGCTCGACTCACTGCGCCCCGAGCGCTACGAGCGCATGGCGCGCCGCCCGGTACGTCTCCCACTATATTATATAACAACGGGCTGGTGCTGACGCGGCGCCTGCCCGCGCTGCAGCGCGCCGGCCTGGCCGCGCTCAACGTGTCGCTCGACTCACTGCGCCCCGAGCGCTACGAGCGCATGGCGCGCCGCCCGGTACGTCTCCCACTATATTATATAACAACGGGCTGGTGCTGACGCGGCGCCTGTCCCCGGCCTGGCCGCGCTCAACGTGTCGCTCGACTCACTGCGCCCCGAGCGCTACGAGCGCATGGCGCGCCGCCCGGTACGTCTCCCACTATATTATATAACAACGGGCTGGTGCTGACGCGGCGCCTGTCCCCGGCCTGGCCGCGCTCAACGTGTCGCTCGACTCACTGCGCCCCGAGCGCTACGAGCGCATGGCGCGCCGCCCGGTACGTCTCCCACTATATTATATAACAACGGGCTGGTGCTGACGCGGCGCCTGTCCCCGGCCTGGCCGCGCTCAACGTGTCGCTCGACTCACTGCGCCCCGAGCGCTACGAGCGCATGGCGCGCCGCCCGGTACGTCTCCCACTATATTATATAACAACGGGCTGGTGCTGACGCGGCGCCTGTCCCCGGCCTGGCCGCGCTCAACGTGTCGCTCGACTCACTGCGCCCCGAGCGCTACGAGCGCATGGCGCGCCGCCCGGTACGTCTCCCACTATATTATATAACAACGGGCTGGTGCTGACGCGGCGCCTGTCCCCGGCCTGGCCGCGCTCAACGTGTCGCTCGACTCACTGCGCCCCGAGCGCTACGAGCGCATGGCGCGCCGCCCGGTACGTCTCCCACTATATTATATAACAACGGGCTGGTGCTGACGCGGCGCCTGTCCCCGGCCTGGCCGCGCTCAACGTGTCGCTCGACTCACTGCGCCCCGAGCGCTACGAGCGCATGGCGCGCCGCCCGGTACGTCTCCCACTATATTATATAACAACGGGCTGGTGCTGACGCGGCGCCTGTCCCCGGCCTGGCCGCGCTCAACGTGTCGCTCGACTCACTGCGCCCCGAGCGCTACGAGCGCATGGCGCGCCGCCCGGTACGTCTCCCACTATATTATATAACAACGGGCTGGTGCTGACGCGGCGCCTGCCCGCGCTGCAGCGCGCCGGCCTGGCCGCGCTCAACGTGTCGCTCGACTCACTGCGCCCCGAGCGCTACGAGCGCATGGCGCGCCGCCCGGTACGTCTCCCACTATATTATATAACAACGGGCTGGTGCTGACGCGGCGCCTGTCCCCGGCCTGGCCGCGCTCAACGTGTCGCTCGACTCACTGCGCCCCGAGCGCTACGAGCGCATGGCGCGCCGCCCGGTACGTCTCCCACTATATTATATAACAACGGGCTGGTGCTGACGCGGCGCCTGTCCCCGGCCTGGCCGCGCTCAACGTGTCGCTCGACTCACTGCGCCCCGAGCGCTACGAGCGCATGGCGCGCCGCCCGGTACGTCTCCCACTATATTATATAACAACGGGCTGGTGCTGACGCGGCGCCTGTCCCCGGCCTGGCCGCGCTCAACGTGTCGCTCGACTCACTGCGCCCCGAGCGCTACGAGCGCATGGCGCGCCGCCCGGTACGTCTCCCACTATATTATATAACAACGGGCTGGTGCTGACGCGGCGCCTGTCCCCGGCCTGGCCGCGCTCAACGTGTCGCTCGACTCACTGCGCCCCGAGCGCTACGAGCGCATGGCGCGCCGCCCGGTACGTCTCCCACTATATTATATAACAACGGGCTGGTGCTGACGCGGCGCCTGCCCGCGCTGCAGCGCGCCGGCCTGGCCGCGCTCAACGTGTCGCTCGACTCACTGCGCCCCGAGCGCTACGAGCGCATGGCGCGCCGCCCGGTACGTCTCCCACTATATTATATAACAACGGGCTGGTGCTGACGCGGCGCCTGTCCCCGGCCTGGCCGCGCTCAACGTGTCGCTCGATTCACTACGCCCCGAGTGCTACGAGTGAATGGCGCGCTGCCCGGTGTGTCTCCCACTATATCTATACTAATATTATAAAGAGGAAAGATTTGTATGTCAGTATGTAACGAATAGTCTTAAAAACTACTGGGGAGATTTCAAAAAATCTTTCACTGTTGGGAAGCTACACTATCCCCGGGTGACATAGGCTACTTTTATCCCTGTATTCCCACGGGAACGGGTACTACGCGGGGGAAATCGCGAGGCGTCCGCTATTATAAATATAAGAGGAAGATAAGTGATATTAATTGAGTAAATTGTGTTAGTGGGATGTCTTTTTCTAGTAAATTTAATATGCGTACTAACTTATCTTACTCACATTCAAAATCATGTGGTTCTCAGTGCACCACTTTGACACTTTATGAGTTTGCAGTTTTACTATGTCCTCAATACCGTCTACTATTTGGTACAATTTTAGTCGTCAGCATACATATTAAATTTACACTCTATTTTACTTGTAAAATCATAGATAAAGATTAAAAACAACAAGGCCCCATGTGTGATCCCTATGGTACTCCGGACGGTATTATATTTCTCTGAGATTTAAAACCTTGAACAACTACCATTTGTGAGCGATTTTTCAAATAAGACGCACCAACGCTGCAAAGACCCATGAATACCCATACCCATTATCTTACTCAGTAGAATATTGTGATCAATAGGGTCAAAAGCCTTACTGAAATATGTATACACAGAATGCACCTCTCTACCTATCACTGGCAAAACAAAAAAAAATATGTAGTGGACTTTTTTGGAAGAAAACCATCTTGCACAGGATACAGCTGTTGCATAACATAACATGCCAATAGATTTCAGACATCAGAAACATCGCTGTTCTTGAAAATCGGGATAATGCGTGTTAATTTCCATTTACTTGGGAATATACCAAGACTTAGCGAACAATTATAAATCTTGGAGAGCGGGTATAGCTAAATATTTGCACATCTTTTTAAAAAGATAGGTGGAATACCAGCTCCTTTATTGACGTCTAAATTGGTGAGTGCTTTAAGTATCTCTGACTCAGACAACACTATTTTACAGAAAGGAGAAGCACTACATGCATCCATATATTTTTTGTATGAATTAGTAGGAGCAATTCTTAACGTTCCATACACCGACTTGAATGTTCTGCGAAAAGTTCACATAGCTCTTGATCATTATTAACATGTTTGTGATCGAGTGTCTTACGGATAGGCATCGAACTGCTATTAGACTTTAGGCCATTAACATACGACCAGAAATATTTGGGTTTAGTACGGAGGATATCAGCAGCATTATTGATAAAACTTCAGAGAGACTGATTATAGACTCACATATCACACAGTCTTATCTATCTCTAAGCAGCTCATACTTGAAATTGTCCATCGATTTTTTATACTTTTTGAGATGTTCATGTTAAGCATTTTGATTTTTCTTTTAGACATTTTGTTTTAGTTTTTGATGAACGGTAAAATAGTGTCACTCATAAAATATTCCAATCTTCAGCACCAGATGTCGGTACTGACCTTTTATATTTTGTAAGATGTTATTTTTAATCGTTACAAGTTGATTTGAGTTATGTGCTCTTGTGCAGGGGCTGTCGCGCGTGCTGGCGGGCGTGGACCTGGCGCTGCAGCTGGGCTACTCGCCCGTCAAGATTAACGTCGTGCTCATGAAAGGTACGCGCACGCGCACGCGCTCAGCGCACTACCACTCACACACCCGAACTCTGCTGCTACTTTCTTCGAGATGTCATGTTTGCTACAAAGGTTTGATTGGTGCCGTTTCTATTATTTCAGGTTTCAACGATGACGAAATATGTGATTTTGTAGAATATACACGAGACCGTGACGTGGAAGTCAGGTATGTAATAAAGGGGATGCAATTACAATGCATTAGATTGCGTGAAAATGTCGGTAACGTGGTGTGTCCGTGTGTCGGCAGGTTCATCGAGTTCATGCCGTTCTCGGGCAACAAGTGGGACGACTCCAAGCTGGTGCCGTACCGCGACGCACTGCGCGCCGCCGCTACCAAGCACGCGCTAGAGCCCACGCCGCCGCGCCCCAACGACACCGCCACCGTACGTACCGCACGCGCACAAACACACTAGGGGTACCGCCACCGTGCGTACAACACGCGCACACATACTAGGGTACCGCTACCGTACGTACAGCAGGCGCGCACACTAGGGGTTCCGCCTCCGTGAGTACAGCACGCGCCCACATACTAGGGTACCGCTACCGTACGTACAGCAAGCGCGCACACTAGGGGTTCCGCCTCCGTGATTACAGCACGCGCACACATACTAGGGTACCGCTACCGCACGTACAGCACCGTGCACACACACTATAGGGGTACCGCCCCAACAACACCGCTACCGTACGTACTTGTAGCAAATTCAATTTTTTTCATTTTTTTTTTTGCAGAATATGGGTACAGGTATAGGTGTTAAAAATTTAAAATATATATCGACATAACAATTTGCATTTACGCCATGCAAATTTAAAAAGCATATTTACAATTTACAAATTAATTAATTATATACAGTATCAAGAAAATAAGGCAATGACAGCAGAAAATGTCGAGCATATAATAATTTGTATTATTACAATTAATAGAAACAAAAAGATCAATACATGTCAAACAGTGCAAAAATAGTTATACAAATATACATAATTCGATACGATTAGATTAACAATTATTATTATTTTCTACTTTAAAATTTATCATCAAGGAACTCTTTTACTGAGTAATATGATTTATCAGTAACAGTATTTTCTTAAGTTTATTTTAAAAAATATTATTGTTAGAAATTTCGAGTAAGTAATTGGGTAAATGATTATACACTCTAGGAATCATACAAAATAAACTATTTTTCAAAAGTGCAGTTCTGTTAGGAATAAAGCTTATTTTGGATCGGTGCCTCTGACTTTTTAATTTAATA
This sequence comes from Orthosia cruda, assembly GCA_964057195.1. Lineage (NCBI taxonomy): Eukaryota > Metazoa > Arthropoda > Insecta > Lepidoptera > Noctuidae > Orthosia > Orthosia cruda. The sequence goes on from OZ059836.1 coordinate 499,385, forward strand.
ATAGAACTGCTGTTATTTCTGACACAAATAATCATCATGTCCAATATACAGGGTTACTGGTTAAGTCGACCTAGATCCATTAAGAGGTTATAGTTCCCATCATTTCTGACTAATTTGACTATGAAACACCCCAGCCTAAACCTAACCGTTTTTGAGATATTGGACATAGAAGGTTTTTTAAAAAAATATGCCAATTTCTTAAGAATTGGCATTTTTTTTGTCTTCTATGGCCTTATTTTTTTTCTAATTCCGATTTTTGAGTACTAGAGAAGTTCGTTTATTATTCTAAATGCAAAAAGTCCAAATATCTGAACCATAGGAGTCATAGTAGAGGACTGAAAGTGTAAAAAAGAAATAAATTTATAAAACATTTTTTTTCTTTTAGCAAAATTTTTAAAAAAATGTATGGCAGTTGTGCTGCAGATATGCTAAATAATATCTTTGTTCTATTAGCTATCCAACAAGGTATAACAAGCTAGGGGTCTTATCACAATTCTTAGAAAAACTTTAATAAAAAGCTCACAGGTAGAGACAAAAAATGATAAAATGAAAAAATGGGACTTAAGATCAAACTTATCACCTGGGTCAGAAAATGAAATAAAACAATCCAAATAGTTATAAAACAACATTTATTGTTATTTTTACAAGTCCTGTTCCACATGGCCGCCGCTGTTTCGCACACACACTCTCATTCTGTGTCTCAGACCACTTTTTACTACAGCAGTAGTTAAATCTCTTCTTATTTCGTTTGCTGCCGCAGTTATTTTCCGTCTCAACTCCCCAACAGATGCAATCGGATGATTGTCTTCGTAGACTAAAGTCTTCATGTGGCCCCACACATAAAAATCCATGGGGGTCAGATCAGGACTTCTCGCTGGCCACGGTATGGGTCCACCTCTTCCGATCCACCTATTTGGATACTGTTGGTCTAGCCATTCCCTGACCCCTCTCCTGTAGTGTGCAGGGCAACCGTCGTGTTAGAACCTCATGTGTCTAATAAGATTTAGGGGTAAATCGTCTAACAAATCAGGTAATAGGGCAAAAGAACCCTTATTTTTACTACTACCTGTGAGCTTTTTATTAAAGTTTTTTCTAAGAATTGTGATAATACCCCTAGCTTGTTATACCTTGTTGGATAGCTAATAGAACAAAGATATTATTCAGCATATCTGCAGCACAACTGCCATACATTTTTTTTAAAAATTTGCTAAAAGGAAAAGAATGTTTTTATAAATTTATTTATTTTTTACACTTGCAGTCCTCTACTATGACACCTATGGTTCAGATATTTGGACTTTTTGCATTTAGAATAATAAACGAACTTCTCTAGTACTCAAAAATCGGCATTAGAAAAAAAAATAGGCCATAGAAGACAAAAAAAATGCCAATTCTTAAGAAATTGGCTTATTTTTTTAAAAAACCTTATAAGTCCAATATCTCAAAAACGGTTAGGTTTAGGCTGGGGTGTTTCATAGTCAAATTAGTCAGAAATGATGGGAACTATAACCTCTTAATGGATCTAGGTCGACTTAACCAGTAACCCTGTATATACAAAGCAGAATTAACACTTTAATTTATGGGAATATTAGTCTACAGCTTCCAGTCTATTTCATCCTAAAAATCGCTTTAACGCATCTTTTTTTGCGCTCTGCTCACCATTTCTTTATCTGGAGAGTTGCCCCAGAACATGACACCATTGATTATTAAAGGAGTAACATAGCCATGATATGCTGTTAGAACTGCGGTCGTCTTAACAGTTTTCGATAACATGTAGATAGCATATGAATATTGATTCAGTTTTTTACACAACATTTCAACATTTGGTTTCCAATTTAACTGAGACTCAATGTTTACTCCCAAGATCCTTGCTACATTTACTTAAATTTATTTTTAAATTATTTAAGGTTAGCCGTATGGTGTCGGACGTAAAGAATCTCACCATCCCATATCTTCCCATGGGTGTCGTAAAAGGCGACTAAGGGATACACCAGAGAATGGGCAGCAGCGTTCTCTGTGCACTTTAACAACAAACTGCGATCGCCAACCCGCCTGCCAAGCGTGGCGATTAAGGCAAACCCCCCCAAACCAAAATGAAAAGCACAAAGAAAAAACGGCCCCGAGTGCCCGGCAGCCCGTCTACCCTCGACTACGGTAGCGGTCGAGGCGATGGCGTGGCAAGGGGTGCGAAGAATCCCCGGAGTGGACCCGGCTACCCTAATAAACACCGACGACTGGACCTGGCAACGTATAACACGCGAACACTCCGGACCGACGAGAAGATAGCCGAACTCGAGGAAGAATTGAGCAGGTTGCGGTGGAGTATTATAGGGTTATCTGAAGTCCGAAGAGAGGGGGAGGACTCGATAATCCTCAAATCCGGTAACCTGCTCTATTTCCGAGAGGGTGACCGGCAGTCCCAGGGTGGTGTCGGGTTTATCGTCCACAAGTCCCTTGTGAACAACGTGGTGAAGATCGAGAGTGTGTCGACAAGGGTGGCGTACCTTAAACTCAAAATATCCTCGAGATATTCGTTGAAGGTTATACAGGTCTACGCCCCGACCTCGGCTCACCCCGACGACGAGGTAGAGACCATGTATGAGGATATTTCTAGAGCCATGCATGGTTTCAAAACTCACTTCACCGTTGTCATGGGGGACTTCAACGCGAAACTGGGCAAACGAGACGTGGATGAGCTGCAAGTGGGCCAATTTGGAGTTGGACATCGGAACCACCGGGGTCACCTACTAGCCAGCTTTATGGAGAAGGAGGGCCTCTATATGATGAACTCCTTCTTCAGAAAGCGTGAGCACAGGAAGTGGACCTGGCAAAGCCCCGATGGTGCAACTAAAAACGAGATCGACTTCATCATGTCAACCAAGAAGCAAATGTTCAATGATGTCTCTGTGATCAATTCGGTGAAAACCGGGAGCGATCACCGCATGGTGAGAGGCACATTGAACATTAATATCAAGCTTGAAAGGTCTCGACTGATGAAGTCTACGCTCCGTCCAGCACAGATCCAGATCCAAAACCCCGAGAGCTTTCAGCTTGAACTTCAGAATCGTTTCGAGTGCCTAGGGAGCTCCGTGGACGAATACAGCGATGGGTTCGTGGAAGCTGTCCATACGGTTGGGTCTAAGTTTTTCAAGACCCGCCGTACAGATATAAACAAAAAGCTCTCTGATCCTACTCTCAAACTCATGAAGGAGAGGCGTGAGATGATCCTGCAGTCTTCAGACGATGCGTTGAAGTACCGGCAGCTCAATAGACGGATCTCAAAGTCCTTGAAAAGCGATCTCCGCCGCTTTAATACCGAGCGTATTAAAGACGCCATTGAGCGGAATAAGGGTTCCAAGGTCTTTGCAAGAGATCTGACTATTGGGCAGAGCCGGCTCACGAAACTGAAGACCGACGATGGCATAATCGTATCCGCCAAACCGGAGCTATTGAGAGAGATCGAGAGATTCTATGGGCAGTTGTACACGTCAACCAGTAAACCCGTCGCGAATTTAGCAAAAGACCCTAGAGCTAGATTGACCCGGCACTATACCGAAGACATTCCGGACGTCAGCCTGTATGAGATTAGGATGGCTCTTAAACAGCTTAAAAACAACAAGGCGCCGGGTGAAGACGGAATTACAGCCGAACTCCTGAAGGCGGGTGGAAAACCGGTCCTTAAGGCCCTTCAGAAGCTGTTTGATTCCGTCATACTCGAGGGCAAAACGCCACAGGCATGGTGCAGGGGTGTGGTGGTACTCTTCTTCAAGAAGGGCGACAATGCCCTACTAAAGAACTATAGGCCCATCTCACTTCTTAGCCATGTCTACAAGCTGTTTTCAAGAGTCATCACGAATCGTCTCGCGCGCAGGTTTGACGATTTCCAGCCTCCTGAACAAGCCGGTTTCCGTAAAGGCTTTAACACCGTAGACCACATACATACGCTGCGGCAGGTTATACAGAAGACCGAAGAGTACAACCTGCCTCTCTGCTTAGCGTTTGTGGACTACGAGAAAGCCTTTGATTCGATCGAGACTTGGGCTGTGCTGCAGTCTCTCCAACGGTGCCAAATTGACTACCGGTACATCGAGGTGTTGAAGTGTTTGTATAAAAACGCCACCATGTCAGTTCGACTTCAGGATCAGACCTCGGAACCTGTCTTTCTGCAGCGAGGTGTGAGGCAGGGAGATGTCATATCTCCGAAACTGTTCACCGCTGCACTGGAGGATGTCTTCAAGGTTCTGGACTGGAGAGGGCTAGGCATCAACGTCAACGGCGAGTACATCACTCACCTTCGGTTTGCCGACGATATAGTGGTCATGGCTGAGACTATGGAGGACCTCAATACAATGCTCGATGACCTCAGTAGAGCCTCCGAAATAGTGGGTCTTAGGATGAACATGGACAAAACCAAGTTGATGTTGAATGCCCATGTCACACCCACTCCTATTAGGGTCGGAGACTCTACACTCGAAGTTGTGGATGACTATGTCTACCTGGGACAAACGATCCAGTTGGGTAGGGCCAACTTCGACAAAGAGGTCAACCGTCGAATCCGACTCGGCTGGGCAGCGTTCGGGAAGTTGCGCGGTATCTTCACGTCCAACTTACCACAGTGTCTCAAGACGAAAGTCTATGACCAGTGTGTGTTGCCAGTTATGACCTATGGCTCTGAGACGTGGTCGCTCACAATGGGCCTCATCAGAAAGCTTACAGTCACCCAAAGGGCAATGGAGAGGGCTATGCTCGGAGTTTCCTTACGTGATCGAATCAGAAATGTAGAGATCCGCAAGAGAACCAGGGTTACCGACATAGCCCGAAGAATTGCCAAACTTAAGTGGCAGTGGGCAGGGCACATTGCTCGCAGAACGGATGGCCGATGGGGCAGAAAGGTTCTGGAGTGGCGACCGCGAACCGGAAGACGTTGCGTTGGAAGGCCTCCCACCAGGTGGACCGATGACCTGGTGAAGGTTGCAGGGATCCGCTGGATGCGGGACGCACGGGACCGGTCAATGTGGCGACGCTTGGGGGAGGCCTATGTCCAGCAGTGGACGTCTTGCGGCTGATATGATGATGATGATGATTTAATATTTTTTCTAAGGTATTATTTATCTCTATTTGCATTTGTCTTTTGTCTCTTCCAGTAAATATAACTGTACTGTCATCAGCAAAAAGAACAGTATCATTTAATGTTACTCCGGGTAGGTCATTTATATATATAATAAATAATAATGGTCCCAATACACTACCCTGTGGTACAACAAAATTATTATTTTTGTAATTTGATTCGTAAGTATTAATTTTTTTTGTTGAATTATTTAATCTTGTGATGTGTGTTTATTGTCTTTGATTACTAAGATAACTTTTTATGGAATTGTTAATGTTTCCCCTAACTCCATAGGCATACAACTTATCTAATAATATACTGTGATCAACGTAATCAAAGGCTTTCGTTAGATCCATATAAAGAGCGCACGCATAGTTCTTTTTATCAATCTCTACCATAAAACTTTGTAAAAAAGAAAATATTGCCATATTTATCCTCTTACCCTTCCTGAAACCTATTTGTTCTTTTGCAAATAAGTTATTTGCCTCGAAGTAATTATATAAATTATCATAGATTATTTTTTCAAAAACTTTGGCCAAAATAGGTACTAGTGCAATAGGTCTATAACAACTCATATCATTCTTGTCGCCTTTCTTAAAGATAGGCTTAATCACAGTAAACTTTAACTTTTCGAGAAAAACAATTTATTTGATACATATTTTAAAACATTAGTTGAAATGTCATCATAGCCTGTACTGTTCTTGCACTTCAGATTTGTGATTACTTTTTGAATATCAATTGGTGTAGTGGGTCTGTGGGTTTCATAAATATTGAGTTAGGTTTATTTGATATGTTAATTGGTGTTTTATGGGAGACTAATTTGGTGATTTGATTAATAAAATATTCATTAAATTCATTGACTATGATGAGGGGATCTTTAATTGTGGTTCCATTAATATCAATTTGCCGTATTTCTTTTTTTGGTACATTCATTTTATTTTTGTTGATAAGTGTCCACGTAGCTTTAGTTTGGGTATTTGCATTATTTATGAAATTATCGTTCTTGGTCTTTTGTGTCAGTATTAAACTGACACAAAAGACCAAGAACGATAATTTCATCTATATACGATTTACGATAATACGATTTAACCAAGATGAAAATTCTTTAAACGTTTTTTTATCACCATTTACCGTACCTGCCATAACAGCTCACGTTTGCGCTTGTAGCATTGTCTAATGCCCTTTGTTATCCATCTTGAATTTGCTTTCGCATTTATCTTAACATACTTTTTACGGAAACAAGTTATAAAACAGACCGGACAGGTTATAAAAATAATCGAACGCTATATTTGGGTCATCACTATTAAACACATCATTGAAACTTAAGGCATTTATGCATTCATTAAATTTTTCCATATTTTCTTTGCTATAGTCCCGTTTTTGAATGAACCAATATTTTAGAGAGTAGCTGGGGTTTACTGGACATGTGAGTAGCTGCAGTTTTGCCGCTAACAGCTGTCTTGCATTGCTCCGCACAAATTAATTTGAAATAGTGTTCTAAACCTAACTGATTAAGCTGAAAACGCCAAAAATAGTATTTGTTAACAGTGCTTCAAAAAGTGAAATTGTCAAACCGAAGTTCTAGCTTCGAAAACAATGTCAATTACTAAGTTCAATTAACTTGAACAAAGACGTAAAACAAAGTGGCCAAAGCGAACTATTGGTTAATCTGATTGTCACGTTTTAAACAAAGGTGTTTAAAACGTGACAATCAAATTAACAAATAGTGCTACACAACAACCCAAGAAAGCGCAGAAAAAGTGAGTAAAATTCCATTTAAAAGTTTAACGGATTTAAAGGAATTTAACGTCAATTTGCTACAGTGTCATCTATTGTCAAATAAAAGAACGAATAGACGATCTACCGAACCAACGTTTTCACTATTGGTAGGGAAACTAGCGCCATCTATTGACGAGTAGAAGCATGGAGAACATCGCAAAAATACTTCTGGCGATTCAGAAGGAGCTGGCAGACCAGAAACAGGAAATAAGGGCCATGGAAACCAATATAACAAACAACATAAATAGTAACATAAACGATTTTTTTTGCGAAATTGATACTAAGTTCAAAACATTAGAAGATAAAGTACAAACTCAAGAAAAACGTATTTACTACTTGGAAAGACAATTCAAAAGGAATAACATTGTTTTATTTGGTGTAGAAGAAACGGAAAACAATTATGAGCAATTAGAAAACATTGTTCTTAAGGTTTTCAATAAGGATATGAATGTGCATTTTGAGAGATCTGAAATAGAATATTCAAATCGCTTCGACAAAAAAGGAACAAATCCTAGACCTATTTCCATAAAAATATCAACTTACGGTAAAAAGCTAAAACTGCTACACAACAAAAAACGTCTTGAAAATTGCAATTATTACATTAACGAGGAATTTCCGCCAAAGGTAGTTGCAAAACGAAGAGAACTACAAAAAGAGGTTAACCAACTCAAGGAAAAGGGGACAACAGCTGTAATCTATACTAATATTATAAAGAGGTAAAGTTTGTGGGTTTGTGAGTTTGTGAGTTTGTGACGTTGTAAGGGGTAATCTCTAAATCTAATGAACCGATTTTGAAAATTCTTTCACCAGTAGAAAGCTACATTATTCCTGAGTGTCATAGGCTATAATAAATTTACAAAAAAATTAGAGATCCTTATGAAAATTGCAATAATGTAACCCAAGGTAGCAAAATGTTGCCTATAAAATTCATTCTTTGGCGTGCGCTGAGAAAACTAATGATGATAGATAAAAATTAGTAGGTAAGTAAGTAGGGTAGGGTAGGTAGGGTAGGCGGACTGGGCATACTAGGCAGACTGGGCAGACTAGGCAGACTAGGCAGACTTTGCAGACTAGGCAGACTAGGCAGACTAGGCAGACTAGGCGGACTAGGCAGACAAGGCAGACTAGGCGGACTAGGCAGACTAGGCAGACTATGCAGACTAGGCAGACTATGCAGACTAGGCAGACTAGGCAGACTAGGCAGACTAGGCAGACTAGGCAGACTAGGCAGACTAGGCAGACTAGGCAGACTAGGCAGACTAGGCGGACTAGGCGGGCTAGGCAGACTAGGCAGACTAGGCAGACTAGGCAGACTAGGCGGACTAGGCAGACTAGGCGGACTAGGCAGATTGGGATGACTAGGCATACTAGGCAGACTGGGCAGACTGGGCAGACTAGGCAGGCTAGGCAGGGCATGCAGGGTAGGCAGGGTGGGCTGAGTTGGCAGGGTAGGCAGGGGGTAGGCAGGGTAGGCAGGCTAGCAGGGTAGGCAGGGGGTAGGCAGGGTAGGTAGGTAGATAGCCCGTTGACGGGAGCGAAGCCCCGGGGGTCAGCTAGTAAAATACGATAAACTGGTCATACTAGAGGAAAAGAGTAGCAAGCACCCACATATTGCTCACAGAACTCATAAAAGAAATTTGTCTCTATTACCGGAAGAGAATAGTATCGAATCGAATAAATATTGTGTACTGTTTGGTGTTCGGGAGACCAAATAAAAGAAGTGTCTTACTCGAAGTACCGTTTAATGCTTCAACTTACATGCTAAGCACAATTATATAGGGAGGATATGTTACACACACTACAATTGTAATACAAAAAAAAACTCAAAAGAAAAATAAGCGCGACATTTCTTCCTTCTTCACATCAAACAGAGACACCCGAGTAACACATACCTCCGATTAGCAATCAGCAAAGCGCTTCCTCTATCATCATAATAAATAAACAATCATCATCATCATCATCATTTCAGCCGAAAGACGTCCACTGCTGGACATAGGCCTCCCCCAGGCGTCGCCACATTGACCGATCCCGTGCGTCTCGCATCCAGCGCCTTCCCGCAACCTTAACCAGGTCATCAGTCCACCTAGTGGGAGGCCTTCCAACGTATCGTCTTCCGGTTCGCGGTCGCCATTCCAGAACTTTTCGGCACCATCGGCCATCCGTTCTGCGAGCAATGTGCCCTGCCCACTGCCACTTAAGTTTGGCAATTCTTCGGGCTATGTCGGTAACTTTGGTTCTCCTGCGGATATCATCATTTCTGACGTGATCACGCAAGGAAATTCCGAGCATAGCCCTCTCCATTGCCCTTTGGGTGACTTTGAGCTTTCTGATAAGGCCCATTGTGAGCGACCACGTCTCGGTCCCATAGGTGATCACTGGCAACACACACTGGTCATAGACTTTTGTCTTGAGACACTGCGGTAAATTGGACGAGAAGATACCACGCAACTTCCCGAACGCCGCCCAGCCGAGTCGGATTCGACGGTTGACCTCTTTCTCGAAATTGGACCTACCCAACTGGACCGTTTGTCCCAGGTAGACATAATCGTCTACAACTTCGAGAGTAGAGTCTCCGACCTTGATAGGAGTGGGTGTTACATGGGCATTCACCATGATCTTGGTTTTGTCCATGTTCATTTTAAGACCCACTCTTTCGGAAGCTCTACTGAGGTCATCGAGCATTTTACTGAGGCTCTCCATGGTCTCAGCCATGACCACTATGTCGTCGGCAAACCGAAGGTGAGTAATGTACTCGCCATTAACGTTGATGCCCAGCCCCCTCCAGTCCAGAACCTTGAAGACATCCTCCAGCGCAGCAGTGAACAGTTTCGGAGAAATGACGTCTCCCTGTCTCACGCCGCGCTGGAGAAGGATTGGTTTCGAGGTCTGATCCTGAAGACGGACTGACATGGTGGCGTTTTTGTACAAACACTTCAACACCTCAATGTACCGGTAGTCGATCTGGCACCGTTGGAGAGACTGCAGTACAGCCCAAGTCTCTATCGAATCGAAGGCTTTCTCGTAGTCCACAAACGCTAAACAGAGAGGCAGGTTATACTCTTCGGTCTTCTGTATAACCTGCCGCAGCGTATGTATGTGGTCTACGGTGCTAAAGCCTTTTCGGAATCCGGCTTGTTCGGGGGGCTGGAAATCGTCTAACCTGCGCGCGAGACGATTCGTGATGACTCTTGAAAACAACTTGTAGACATGGCTAAGAAGTGAGATGGGCCTATAGTTCTTCAACCGGGCATTGTCGCCCTTCTTGAAGAAGAGTACCACCACAGCCCCGCACCATGCCTGTGGCGTTTTGCCCTCGAGTATGACGGAATCAAACAGCTTCTGAAGGGCCTTAAGGACCGGTTTTCCACCCGCCTTCAGGAGTTCGGCCGTAATTCCGTCATCACCCGGCGCCTTGTTGTTTTTGAGCTGTTTCAGAGCCATCCTAATCTCGTACAGGCTGACGTCCGGGATATCTTCGGTATAGTGTCGGGTCAATCTAGCTCTTGGGTCGTTTGCTAGACTCGCAACGGGCTTGCTGATCGATGTGTACAACTGCCCATAGAATGTCTCGATCTCCCTGAGAAGCTCCGGTTTGGCGGATACGATCCTGCCATCGTCGGTCTTCAGTTTCGTGAGTTGGCTCTGCCCAATAGCCAGATCCCTTGAAAATACCTTGGAGCCTTTATTTCGCTCGATCGCGTCTTTAATACGCTCGGTATTGAAGCGGCGGAGGTCTCTTTTCAAGGATTTAGAGATCTGTCTATTGAGCTGCCGGTATTTGCACGCCTCATCTGAAGACTGCAGGATCATCTCACGCCTCTCCTTCATAAGCTTGAGGGTATGATCAGAGAGCTTTTTGTTTCTATCTGTACGACGGGTCTTGAAAAACTTAGACCCGACCGTATGGACAGCTTCCACGAACCCGTTGCTATATTCATCCACGGAGCTCCCTAGGCACTCGAAACGATTCTGGAGTTCGAGCTGAAAGCTCTCGGGGTTTTGGACCTGGATCTGTGCTGGCCGGAGCGTGGACTTCATCAGTCGAGACCTTTCAAGCTTAATATTAATGTTCAATGTGCCTCTTACCATGCGGTGATCGCTCCCGGTTTTTACCGAATTGATCACAGAGACATCATTGAACATTTGCTTCTTGGTTGACATGATGAAGTCGATCTCATTTTTTGTTGCACCATCGGGGCTCTGCCAGGTCCACTTCCTGTGTTCACGCTTTTTGAAGAAGGAGTTCATCATATAGAGGCCCTCCTTCTCCATAAAACTGGCCAGTAGGTGACCCCGGTGGTTCCGTTGTCCAACTCCAAATTGCCCCACTTGCAGCTCATCCTCGTCTCGTTTGCCCAGTTTCGCGTTGAAGTCCCCCATGACAACGGTGAAGTGAGTTTTGAAACCGCATGGCTCTGGAGATATCCTCATACATGGTCTCTACCCCATCGTCGGGGTGTGCCGAGGTTGGGGCGTAGACCTGTATGACCTTCAGCGAATATCTTGAGGATATTCTGAGTATAAGGTACGCCACCCTGGTCGACACACTCTCGATCTTCACCACGTTGTTCACAAGGGACTTGTGGACGATAAACCCGACACCACCCTGGGACTGCCGGTCACCCTCTCGGAAATAGAGCAGGTTACCGGATTTGAGGATTATCGAGTCCTCCCCCTCTCTTCGGACTTCAGATAACCCTATAATACTCCATCGCAACCTGCTCAATTCCTCCTCAAGTTCGGTGACCTTCTCGTCGGTCCGAAGTGTGCGCGTGTTGTACGTTGCCAGGTCCAGTCGTCGGTGATTTTTGGGGTAGCCGGATCTCGTCCGGAGATTCTTAGCACCCCTTGCCATGCCGTAGCCTCGACCGCTACCGTAGTCGAGGGTAGGCAAGCTGCCGGGTACCAGGGGCCATTTTTTATTTGTGCTATTCATTGGGGGGGTTTTGCCATAATCGCCACGCTTGGCAGGCGGGTTGGCGATCGCAGTATGGTTGTTATAGAAGCACAGAGAACGCTGCTGCCCATTCTCTGGTTTGTCCCTTAGTCGCCTCTTACGACACCCACGGGAAGACATGGGATGGTGAAATTCTTTACGTCCGGCACCATACGGAACTTTACGTCCGGCACCATACGGAACACAAATAAACAATAAAAATAAATAAATAATTCATCCCCAATACGGCTTGTCACCGCGGGGTTTTGCGACTATAACCCTCCAGAGCTAATTATCGACGATAAATTAATATACTCGTACGCTCGTACAATTTTAGTCATTCGCTATCCACTACAGAAAAATTAAAATAAATTATTTTTAACTGAACTTGTACAGAAGCAAAAAGTAAGGCTCTGGAGGAGGCCTTTACCCGTAAAGGGGTTCATGCAATCTAAAATTAATTAAATCACTATATAATTTTAAAATATTTCTTCATTTAAAATTATTTATTTTACATTATTTATTGTTATGTTAAATCAAAATAATTTATTGTATATATATTTAAATAATTAATTATCTAATTACTTATGGATTTTAATGATTTAATAAACTTTCATAAATGTTATTTTGAAATCAATCAATATTGTTAATTTTTAATATTTTATAGATAACACATCAACACGGTTGTAGGGTGCTTCCCTAACATAAGTAATGTCAATGCAGATGTAAATGTCAAACTTAAACTTAAATGCAGAAAATGTCAGTGAATGCTCAACGGGATGAATCTAAATGAAAATGCAAGTTGTCCGACTCAAACCACGTCTAATTGAACACTAAAATGTAATATACATAAACTGCATAGAACAATGCAATATGTCAGTGTCAATGCACTGCCAAATGTAGGTTGCGTACAAAGTGCAAATATGCGAGCCTACTGGCTAACTTATTGTAATGCATATAATTATTTTAAAACCCATGTACGTACACCGTACATATTGCCACAACACAGAAAGAGAATAACTAAATAAAACAATCCCAAAATATGTAAAAAATAAAATAAGAATGTAAAAAATAATGTAAAAATGTAGGACTCTAATGTAAATATGATTGATCTACTATGAATATCTAAAGTCTATAAATAGAATGTCATAATAATAAATTAGCACACTTCACTATGTTTTTCAGTGTCAAATTTCACTTCACTTGTGGTAGGGTTAGCACATGACACTTTGTTCACCTTTGAGTCCCGTTTGTCGATCTTGCTGATCCTGTCCTCGATGTCATGATCTTCTTCTCGTCTGCTTCTGCTTCTTGCGTCTTGCGGACCCTCCCCCTGTCTTTGGATGGCCATCTTTCGCCAAAAATATACCGATGTTACAAACAGTGCAATGCTAATCGCAACAACCACATAGATTGCAATGTAGTGATGAACGTCGTGAGAGGATAAGCTGTCTAGCTTAGACTGTTCTTCTATAGAGCGCAGTTGCATGTCAATCTTCTTGAAAGTCTCTTCGCGCGTTTCAATATGCAAAGATGAGTTACGAATCGAGGTATTGATGATGTTGTTGATTGGAGAGATCGTGGGCACGATCATCGCATATGGTTCATTGACTAAAATGTCACTTGTGTGTTCCATGTATGCGTGCAGTGTGAATGAGTCGCCTTGCAAATTGCATCCTTGTTTCAGCGATATCAGACCCGAGTGACGTAACGTCTCCGATGTCATTTGAGTACCGCACACTAATTGTACTTCGCACGTGTCACAACAATAATAAAACCAGGTGTTTTGTTTATGTAATTTGACCCATTTGTCGGCGCATATTTTTATTTCCATATGGCAATAAACGCTGTGTTCTTCGTTGTCTCGAATCAGCTGTACATCGCAAATAGATTTGTGACGATCACCGGTGTTGTATATAGGGTGATTTAGTTTGCACAGTAGAGACTGGTCATGTAATTTTTGGCATTCATTAATGTCATACTGTTCTAGGGGTATAAATGAGTATTGGTTGGCGTTAAACGCTATTAATGCTGAGTTGGGAATAACATACATTACCCGATTTAGGTCAATACGTTGAGGAATGCTGATAAGTCTGTTAAGTTCGTATAGGGCATCACTCAAGATCGGTACTTTTATTTCCATCAACAGGTAGTGCTGTGTTATACGCGCATGTATTCTGAACAGCCTGTAGATGTCTCTTATGTCATTATGAACTTCAGGTAGTGTAGAATCGCGAGGTAGTAGTCGAGCTACTCTATCTAGTTCGCTTTGCATTTGTGTTGGTGATAATAGATGCACGTCCATATGTCCTTGGTACATATTTGTCAGGGTGTTGATGAGTGATTCTTGAATATCTTTTAAGTTTTGGACCATTCTTTCTGCAGCTATGGCCGATGTAATGATATAGAAGGCATGTGAACTCTCAAATTTATCTTTGAGCGTCTGATTTTCTAGGGACGTGAGGTGATCGTTGATTAAAGTGAACTGCTTCACCATTGTTGCTTCGTACAATGCTACAGCGTATGTACAATGTTGCTCTCAGTTTCCAGAACACTTGTCTGATTTTTAAGCAATTGAAGTAGGTGATTTTCATTATGTTGGATTGTGTCAATATCCTGTTCATATTGTTCTGCAAAATGTTGATCTAACACTCCAAATAACGAATTTGCAACATATCCTACTCCGTCGATTAATCCTCTTTTGAACCTGTGTTGAATTATCCGCTGGGACCTCAGTAATTCGTTGTAATAATTTAGTTCACTCGTGCTTTGTTCAAGTTGGTTAATCATGACATGAAATTGCATCATCCACTCCTCGCAACGAGCTTGCTTTATATGAGATACGAATACTTGCAAGGTGTCCACATTGCGCCAATAATTTGTCATATTGTAATAGAATACCAGTTTCCATTCATCTCTAATTTCTTGTAGGTCTGCAATCTTGTCGAAGTAAAGTGTTTGATTTTTTGTCAATTGAGTAAGTTTCATATCTTGCTGGACAGTAGGTGTTATCAATGTCATAACTAGCATCAGCATATAACATACCAGGCTGTTCCAGCTAAGCCTTTTAGCTCGGTTTCGCCTGTTTTTGGGTAGTTTGTCAGTGTCAGGGTTGTCCTGTTCCTCAGCCTCCACTAGTGGCACCAATTTTGTAATAGGTCGTTTAATTTCGCCTTTTGCAGTTTGTAATGTCACAACTCTAGTGTGGCCGTCCTTTCCAGGGTGTAAATGCGCTACACGACCCAGTGCCCATTTTCCTGCAGGTAACCTTTCATCCTTAATGCATACAATTTCATTTTTCTTTATGTCAGTATTCTGTCGTTTCCACTTTAGTCTTGCTTGTAGTTGTTGGAGATACTCTTGCGACCACTTCTTCCAGAAATCCTTGCTAATTTGTTGTACAATTTGCCATCTCGTGTTTAAACGGTAAGTCTTGTCCATGTCGGGTTCTGGAATTGTCATGAGTGATGTGCCGGTTAAGAAATGTCCTGGCGTTAGACAGTTTATCTCTTCGGCGTTCTCTGAAACGGTGCATAGTGGTCGTGAGTTCAAGCAAGCTTCTATCTGACATAGCACAGTGGTAAATTCTTCGTATGTCAGACGTTGGTCTCCAATGACCCGTTTGAGATGATATTTCATGCTCTTTACAGCGGCTTCCCACAGTCCGCCTGCGCTTGGCCACACCGGGGCATTGAAGTGCCATTGAACCCCCATCTCTGATATTTTTCCCAAGAAGAAGTTGTCAATGTTTTCTACAATGCATTTGTATTGTTGCAGTAGGATCCGATTTGCACCTACGAAATTCGTGCCGTTGTCGCTGTACATGTCCCGTGGCGTACCTCGACGTGCGCAGAAGCGCTTGAAAGCCGATAGGAATGCTGTACTGGATAGTTCTGATACCAGTTCTAGATGAATGGCTTTTGTTGCTAGGCAAACAAATACTGCAACGTACGCCAGTAATGTTCTAACGCCTCGGCCTTTACTTGCCTTGATTTCAATGTGTCCAGTAAAATCGACACCTGTATGTGTAAATGGGCGAGATACTGTCACTCTCGGCCCTGGTAGATCGGCCATAATCTGGTTTGTTTGTTTAGCATTAAATCGGCGACATGTTACACATTTGTGTAAGACCTTTTTGACGGCGCGATGTCCTCCTACGATCCATACTCTTTGTCGTAGATGTGTCAGGGTTAACTTAGGACCTCCATGTAATGTTCTTCTGTGAGCTTGCCAAATTAATAACTCTGTCAGTTTATTGTCATGTGGTAGTAGAATTGGATGTTTACTGTCTTCAGGTAAGTTTGAGTTACGTAACCTTCCACCTACTCGCAGAATGTCATGTTTGTCAAGGAATGGGTTTAAACTCAAAAGGTTACTTTTTGTGCTCAAACCTCTGTTTTCCTTCAATCTCATAATCTCGCCATTGAAGGCGTGCAATTGAATATGTTTCATTATTAGGTTTTCAACGCTTTGTAGTTCTGTAGATGTCAAATAAGTAGTAGTACGATGAGTGTGGGTGTTCAAACAGCTGTTTATGAAACGTTTCATCCAAGCAATGACCATTGTAATACGAGTCAAATCGCTGTGTCTGTCTAATAACTCAATTACTATTGAAGACGGTTCACATTTCACAACACACGTTTGCATTTGTTTTTGTTTTGACTCGCATGTTGTTGGTGTAATTGCAATTTTATCAAAAGTATCTTCACTGTTATTTTTCATCCAGTGGGGACCTTGCCACCACAAAGAATGTTGCAATAGTTGGGAACAACTGATTCCGCGTGATGCACAATCTGCAGCATTTTCCTCGGACTTGACATAATTCCAGTGCTGTTTTGGAATTACGTTATGCACTTGTTGTACTCTGTTGCTGACGAACGTCTTCCATTTTGTGACGTCCCCATGCAGCCAGCCTAATACAATCATAGAGTCCGTCCAGGCGTAAGTATTTTTGTGCACACCATCCCACTTAAAGACTGTCAGAACCTTTTTCATGAGTCGTGAAAGTAGTAGCGCTCCACATAATTCGAGTCGCGGTAGGGTCAATTTTTTGTTGATTGGTGATAACCTCGACTTTGCAGCGATAAGTCTAGTCTCAGGCTCGTTTTTGTCATTTGTTGTCAGCAGGTATATAGCGCATGCATAGGCCTTTTCGGACGCATCACAGAACCCATGTACTTGGAATGGTTTCGTAATATATCCCAGCCACCTTGGTATTTGGTATTCGGTTATGTTGTGTAAATCGCTAGTAAACTGCTTCCATTCTTCTTGCACGTTGTCAGGTAAGGTTTCATCCCACTCGCATCCCGATAGCCAGACGCTTTGGAACAGCAGTTTTGCTTTTACTGTCAAAGGTGTCAGCCAGCCCAGTGGGTCGAAAATTTTCGAAATTTCCGATAGTAGCCTTCTTTTTTTCAATTGGTTTTTATTGTCAAACTGTATTTTGTTTGTAAACGAAAATGTGTCAGTTGTAGGATTCCATTGGACCCCCAGGGCCTTTATCATTCCATCATTTGTAAAGTGCATTGTCGTTTGGTTTAGATCTGAAGAAGATAAGCTTTCAATCAAGGTCTGGTCGTTGCTTGACCACTTCCGTAGTGTAAGGCCAGCTCCACTCAGCATTTCGATGAGTTGTTTTTGAATTTCTTGAGCTCGTTCGATGGAGTTGCTGCCACTTAGGACGTCATCAACGTACATTTCGTTGACAATGACATCCGCTGCTAACGGATATTTATGTGCATCATCGTCTGCAAGCTGTTTCAGCGTTCGAAGAGCTAGAAATGGTGCTGCCTTGGTGCCATACGTCACTGTGCACAACTGGAACTCCTTTAAAAGACCTCGGTTGGATTCCCTCCACAGGATCTTCTGCCAGTGTTGGTCTTCTTCATGGACAAGGATCATGCGGTACATCTTTTCACAATCTGCAGTAAAGACGTACTTGTATAACCTCCATCCTAATAATAATGTCAATAGATCTTGATGAAGCTTAGGGCCACATTCCATCAAGTCATTCAGGCTGTAACCTGTGTCAGTTTTCTGGGAGGCGTTAAAAACCACCCTCAATTTTGATGTCACTGAGTCCTGTTTTAGAACTCCATGATGAGGTAAGTAGCATGCCGTGTTGTAGCCAGGTTTGCTCTCCTTCATATGTCCCATTTCCAGGTACTCTTGCATAAATTTGATGTAACTGTCTGATAATTTTTCATCCCTGCCTAATCTCCTTTCTAATTGCATGAACTGTGCTACAGCTCGTGGCTTTGACTTGCCCAGCAGTTGATTAAAATTAGGCTTCATTGGCAAACGAACTGCATATCTGCCATCACCTAATCGCTTGGTTGTTGCAGTGTAGAACTCCTCACAATATCGTTCCTCTGACGTCATAGAATTGCATGCATCTCCGTTGATGTCTTCCACTTCCCAGTATTTTGACAAGTCGTTTACTTCATTAACTACGACGTTGCAATTAAATGTTTTGGTGACATTGCCTGACAATATCCACCCCAAACGTGTTTGTTGAGCCATGGGCTCATTAACCTCCCCTTTGACTAAGCCATTCATCAGTATTTCGGAAAATACGTGTGCATCCAGAAGTATGTCAATCGGCCTAGATAAGTTGTAATCTGGGTCGGCTAGGGTGATGTCGGTTTCTTTGCAAATGTAACGTTAGGCAGATTGTTTACTACCCGTGTCATGATTAACGCTTCCGTTGTAAGCTGGAAGTCGTTATATAAGGACTTGCAAGATAGACGAACCTTTCCTTTGCTCCTGTTGGATAAAGTACCGATGCCGCTTATGTTTGCACTCAGCTGTTGACGCTTTATACCCAATCTTTGTGCTGCATTCTCCGTTATCAACGTAATTTGTGAGCCTTGGTCAACTAGAGCCCTTAGCGAAATGTATTCATCTTCAGCTGTGGCTACTTGCAATAGTGCTGTTGGTAATAATATTTCATCATCATTATTTGATGCGAAGTTGTTTTGTAGATTTTTATTTGACCTAGTTGAAGTCGATGACGATAGTTTCGATGCTGTTTGTGTTGCTGAGGGCGTTTGCACTGACTTCGCAATATCGCTGTGCAGAAGTGTGTTATGTTGTTCGTTGCAATCTCTGCATCTTTTCTGTGATGCACAGTAACCCTTAGTATGCACATATAGACAATTTTTGCATATTTTATTGTTTTCTATAAATGCCATTTTTTCCGGACTCAGCATGTCAGCGAATTTAGTACATTGAAATAATGCATGATTTTTATTGCACACTGGACAAACAGACTTGCTGAATTGTCCAGCGTTTGACGCATGGAAGTTGCGAGCGTAGTTTTCTGAACTTTTATTGGGTTGTGACCTGGAATTTTTTCCGAATGGATGTGGCGTCTTAAAAAATGGTTTTGATGTAGGTTTATCACCGTTTTCTGACCTTTTCCTGTGCAATGGTTCTAATGCCATAAACTTGTTTTCGACGAAATCCATAAAATTATTGTATGTTGGTATCTCTCGCGGATCCGTCCTGGACTGCATGTATTCTGAATACGTTTCGGAGTCTAATTTTTCACACAATACGTAAACTAGAATCGGGTCCCATGAGCTTGTATCAATGCCCAAGTTGTGTATCGCGTTTATTGTTTCATTGGTAGTGTCATATAACCGCTTGAGGTCGAACGCAGATTGTTTTTGCAAATTAGGTTGACGCATAAATACCTGGAAATTTCTGGTGAATAACAGAAACTTGTTATTATATCTATGGTTCAAAATTTCCCAACACGTGTCATAATTTTCGGGTGCTATGTGTAAATGCTGCACGAGCTTTTCCGCTTCACCCCGAAGTCTACCCTTTAAATGCTGCATTTTCTGAGTTTTTGCTATCGCTGGATTATTATGAATCGCTTCTACGTAGAGATCCATAAAAGTAGGCCATAAGGTATAGCTGCCGTTAAAGATAGGTATGTCAATTTTAGGCAATGTTTGCTGTTGATGTATAGAAGCGTTTAATTTTGTGTTCAGCGCCCGTTTCATATTTGTAAATGTATCTTCGTAACGACAGAACTCGTCATAATAATCTTGTGAATTCCCCTCTAATATGCCATCAATTTGTAAATGTAATTTGTCAATCGCAGTCCACCGAAACTCTACAGTCTTAAGCATATCCTCAATTTCCCATTTCTCCTTAACCTTGTCTAGGCTTCGATTTACTAACCTAGTGAATGCACGGAAGTTAGCTTGTTGCAACTGCTGTAACTCGAGTAGCTTGTCCTCTGCTCCTACAGATGTCTCGAACCGGGTTTTGTCGAACTCAATGTTTAGCTTACTATGGCCGGCGTTACTGGGTTCAGCAAGAGTCTTCATCTCGAACGTTGCAATCTCCTGACGCGTTCCATGGTACCAGCCTTTAATGACCTCAAAAATGTTACCGGTGAAATATTGATGATCTTTCTCCTCTACTGCACTCAGCTCCCGGTTCTTCTCTTCACATTCCGCCCATAGTACATCTAACCTCTCAAGCCTTTTACGAATATAATCGGTGGTCTTCCTGCTCGCTGAATCCTTCTTAAAATTAGAATGGATTCTCTTCACTTCTTCGAGGATCTCCGCTTGACGCACGATTAAACCCTCCATTGTAAAGTCGTAAAATAAATAATGAACGATCTTACTTGAAATTCAGGAAACCTCCCTGTATGCAAATGCAATGCAATGTGACGCTCTGGAACCTGGACCGCTGCTACCTCCCCGAATG
Organism: Orthosia cruda; assembly: GCA_964057195.1. NCBI lineage: Eukaryota > Metazoa > Arthropoda > Insecta > Lepidoptera > Noctuidae > Orthosia > Orthosia cruda. The sequence continues at coordinate 519,934 of OZ059836.1, forward strand.
CTCCTGCACGGCAACACACGTGGCACGGTATGACACAACACGAAACAGATCCCGCGCGACGGACCGACGTATCGGACTGTATAGTACTTGCAATAGTCTCGAAGGACCAAAAAAAACTATGTAGGGTGCTTCCCTAACATAAGTAATGTCAATGCAGATGTAAATGTCAAACTTAAACTTAAATGCAGAAAATGTCAGTGAATGCTCAACGGGATGAATCTAAATGAAAATGCAAGTTGTCCGACTCAAACCACGTCTAATTGAACACTAAAATGTAATATACATAAACTGCATAGAACAATGCAATATGTCAGTGTCAATGCACTGCCAAATGTAGGTTGCGTACAAAGTGCAAATATGCGAGCCTACTGGCTAACTTATTGTAATGCATATAATTATTTTAAAACCCATGTACGTACACCGTACAACGGTCTAGGGATATTTTTAAAAAAGCGAATTACTATCAATGTGTTAATTATTTATATGACATGTATATATTTAAAAGATACGTTATTTAATATTCTACCATCTTTTAATAATAGTTAAGGTACTTCGATTAAAATTTCAGGATTTTATGGAAAAAAAATGAAGCATAGACGGAAACCGTATATGAATTAACTTTTAATTTATGAGTAAAAACTGAAAAAAATAGAAAAATCATTTAATTTGTGTTTATAAACTTGAAGTTAGTAGTCTGAGAAAGCGCCCATGATGTTCATAACACATCGGCAACGATTCGGCATGCTCAGAACAAGGTTGTCAATGTCTTGCTGCGGAATATTGTCCCATGTCCTTCTGAGGTGCGCAAAAAGTTGATCTTCTGTAGCCAGATTTTCAGGAACTTCCTTCAGCGCTCTTCTTTGCAGCATATCCCACGCATGCTCAATGGGATTTAGATCTGGCGATTGAGCAGGCCAGTCTAAGGCCCTAACATTGTGTGTATGTAACCAAGCTGCTACCGTTCTCGCCGTGTGTGCCCGGGCATTGTCGTGCATGAGCAGGAAATCTTGCCCCATTTGTGTTCTGTGGGGCAAGATTACGGGCTCCAGCACCTGTTGGACGTATTGCCGTCATATTGCCCCGCACCCAAACGAGATCCGTCCGTCCTCCAAGACGAATTCCTGCCCAAACCATAATTGTTCCTCCTTGGTATGGGTGAACTTCCTGAGGGTTCTGAAGACGGCTCCATCGTCCAGGAACTCGCAAAACACGCGTCCTTCGTGAATCTGGATGGAAGCCGAACCTGGATTCATCCGTGAACAGCACATTGGACCATTGCTCACGGCCCCAGTCCACGTGGTTCCGAACCCATTCTAATCGTCGTCCACGATTGCCTCTCCGTAAAGGTGGGACCCGGAGTGGTCTACGAGAGCGTAGATTGCTTTCATGCAGTCGCCTTCTTACAGTTTGGTCACTCACAAGCACTTGGTGTTCCACTCGCAGCCTTTGGACCAATTGAGTCGCCGTTGCATTTGGTTGAGCTCGCGCAGTAATTTGCAAAAATCGGTCTTGTCTGGGGGTAGTGATGCGACTTGGCCCCCGGTGCCTCTCCGCTACTTCACCTGTGGCACGATAGCGTGTCCACAATCTTGAAATTACATTTTGGTGGGTCCCTATGGCCTCAGCAACATTGCGCTGAACAGACCCAGCTTCCAGCATTCCCACAGCTCGTAACATTTCCGCCCTCGTCAAATGTTGCATGGCTACAATACCTCAATTTTAACTTTATCTTTCGTTTAAAAATGAAAAAAAAAAACTGTAGCTAAACGTAATTCGTATTGTTTTCTAAATTTCGCACAAATGAAAATGCCCTCTCCTACATATCAAGACATTTTTATGCCACCGAAACAAATGAATTTTCAAAAATTTGAATTTGGAATTAGTCTGAGATAAATTACAAACAAATCGGTGTATAAAAGATTCCAATGCGGCCAGTACTTTTCGAGTTATTTAATTGAGTATGAAATATCCCTAACCCTTGTTGATGTGTGTATTATGCCGATAATAAATAATATTGAATAAATTTGGAATTAAATTATGTTATAAAGAAAATACAATTAATAAAGAGTAAATATTGTGAGTAGCCATTGTAGCCTCCACCCGATCTATTCCCACCTAAGAATTGGCAACTGAATAAAAAACGGGCGTGTACTTTAAAAATTAAGTTTTTAATTTGCAAAACCAAACTAGATTAGCCGGAGGCACACAAATATTTGTAGGTAGTGGGTTACGGACGTCTGTTGTCACTCCTGCAGGGATAGGTACTCTCCTGTAGTAGCAGGAAGCCGGAGATGGAAGCTGGCAGATGATATGCAGAGGTGCTGTACGTCGATGTCTCTGGCAGCTTATACGGCGAGGTGTCAGCCACGACTCGCTCAGCACACCAGTGGCGTAGCGACAGGTGGGCCTTCGGAACTGCGGCACACGTGACGTGCACGCAGTACTTGTCGAAGTGCTCGATGCCGAAGAAATGATGAAGCTGCAGAAGCGAAGAAGCCGTAGATCCCCTAATTCGGGATTTCCACGCACAACTTTAACGGCACTTATTAAACCGTCGTTAACTCGCGAAATAAATATAAGTTTAAAAAATTAACGCTCGTGTCTGCTAGGGCGCTCGACAGGACGCAAAGCAATACGTGTGCTCGCAAATCAGCCTAGGAGCGACTGGCGGACGACTGCTCTGCGCGGGCGACCGCGCGCAATCTTTTTTATCATTCGATCTATGCGAACACTCGCCCCCCCCGCCTCAGGTACCCGCCGCTTTCCAAGTCACAAACAAACAAAGAACGAAGCATTAGTTCATTGTTGTAACGTTTCGTTACACCATAAAGAAATTTATTTTATCATGTGTGTTATGAAAATCGCAGCATATTAATTTAACTTATTATTTAAAATACACATGTGTTTTTTTAAATTGTAACACTAACTTAGAATAATTGTTCTTATCTAATTGCACGTTTATAAAAAAAAATGTAAGATTAGCATGAAATAAAGAGGCTTTTTAATTTTATTTTTATTTATATTTGGGTCATCACTATTAAACACATCATTGAAACTTAAGGCATTTATGCATTCATTAAATTTTTCCATATTTTCTTTGCTATAGTCCCGTTTTTGAATGAACCAATATTTTAGAGAGTAGCTGGGGTTTACTGGACATGTGAGTATCTGCGCGGTGTGGTCAGATAATGCGAGTTCTAAAACATTTGCTTCGCAGCCGCGTATGTTAAACATGAAATTGTCAATGCATGTGCCACTAACCAACCTCGTTGGTTCTTGCACACATACTAGGGTACCGCTACCGTACGTACAGCACGCGCGCTCACTAGGGGTACCACCACCGCACGTACAGCACCGCGCACACACACTCGGGGTACCACCACCGCACGTACAGCACCGCGCACACACACTAGGGGTACCACCACCGCACGTACAGCACCGCGCACTCACACTAGGGGTACCACCACCGCACGTACAGCACCGCGCACACACACTCGGGGTACCACCACCGCACGTACAGCACCGCGCACACACACTAGGGGTACCACCACCGCACGTACAGCACCGCGCACTCACACTAGGGGTACCACCACCGCACGTACAGCACCGCGCACACACACTAGGGGTACCGCCACCGCACGTACAGCACCGCGCACTCACACTAGGGGTACCACCACCGCACGTACAGCACCGCGCACACACACTAGGGGTACCACCACCGCACGTACAGCACCGCGCACACACACTAGAGGTACCACCACCGCACGTACAACACCGCGCACACACACTAGGGGTACCACCACCGCACGTACAGCACCGCGCACACACACTAGGGGTACCACCACCGCACGTACAGCACCGCGCACACACACTAGGGGTACCACCACCGCACGTACAGCACCGCGCACACACACTAGGGGTACCACCACCGCACGTACACACCGCGCACACACGCTAGGGGTACCACCACCGCACGTACAGCACCGCGCACACACACTAGGGGTACCACCACCGCACGTACAGCACCGCGCACACACACTAGGGGTACCATCACCGCACGTACAGCACCGCGCACACACACTAGGGGTACCACCACCGCACGTACAGCACCGCGCACACACACTAGGGGTACCAGCACCGCACGTAGAGCACCGCGCACACACACTAGGGGTACCACCACCGCACGTACAGCACCGCGCACACACACTAGGGGTACCACCACCGCACGTACAGCACCGCGCACACACACTAGGGTACCACCACCGCACGTACAGCACCGCGCACACACACTAGGGGTACCACCACCGCATGTACAGCACCGCGCACACACACTAGGGTTACCACCACCGCACGTACAGCACCGCGCACAGACACTAGGGGTACCGCACCAACGACACCGCTACCGTACGTACTTGTAGCACGCGCACACATACTAGTGTACCGCTACCGTAAGTACAGCACGCGCGCACACTAGGGGTACCACCACCGCACGTACAGCACTGCGCACACACACTAGGGGTACCACCACCGCACGTACAGCACCGCGCACACACACTAGGGGTACCACCACCGCACGTACAGCACCGCGCACACACACTAGGGGTACCACCACCGCACGTACAGCACCGCGCACAGACACTAGGGGTACCGCACCAACGACACCGCTACAGTACGTACTTGTAGCACACGCACACATAAATGTATCAAAAGACGACATCTATGGAAAGGAGGATATATTACGATGTCTACGAGCGCCGCGTGCGCGCTATCTCTGTGATATCAATGAAACTGCTAACATATTCAAACTAGAAATAAAAAAACTGGCGGCGCTCATGAAACGGATCGCTAGGTAATATCCATCGCATCCTACCTATTGATATTTTCAAACTGCCAAATGTATTTATCAAACATTAAACTTTTTAACAGATTTTAACTCAATTATAGTTCTCGCCAAACTTATTGGCCGCCCTGAAGTTGGCTACAATGGCTGCGCAGTAGAAAATCTCATACAAAAACAGTACCGTTTCGTGCCTCGCCCATCCGGTAAACCATCTTCAGGGCGGCCTTTAAGTTTGGCGAGGGCTATAACTCACGAGTCAAGCTGGTATACCGCCGCGCTATTCTGACAGTTATCATTGTGGTGAAATTCATCGCTATGTTTATAAATCATCCATCACATTATTCATGTCGGCCGTGACGTTTATAAAATATTATAAAAAATACATTATGAAGAAGATTGAGGGTAGGTAAGCTTATAATTTTCTATTCTATTCTATATTTTATTATGGCAAGCAAAGCCGATGTCGATTATTCTGCCAATGTCTAAAGTGAATTGGAATACAAGAGTGTCTGAGATTGGTAATTTTATAAGAAGAAACAGTAGACGTGAACTCAGTTCTTTTTGGTACAGTTGATCATTTGCTTTTGCTGGGTTAGTACGGGACTGAAACAAACAAAAAATATATACATAAATATATTAAAATTATTAAAACATTAAAATTCATACACCACAACCACACAAGTCGTAATAATCGGAATTAAGGATTATAATTTGATATTGTTGTGGCGGATAAAACTCATCAGCGCCACAAGCAGGTCTGGAGAAGAATAAGTTAAAGAGGATGGGAGATTAATTGGGAGAGGGATCTTGAATTTAGGGAGACGGCTATATATATCTAAAGGAGGGATGTTGTTAGAACATTCAAAGAATATGTGATCCAACGTGCCATCTTCTAATCCGCATTCGCATAAAGAGGAATCCCGAACGCGAAATTTTCCAGGAAAACTGGAGTACAACAGAAACCTAATCGGATTCTACAAAGAACGGATACAACGGTTTTGGACACTTTTTTGTATGGGTAGAACCAAGGTCCTGGTTTTATAGTAGGTTGTACTGCATGGTAAAACCTACCCTTCTTCCTACCAGAGGTATTCCACTGTTCCTGCCATGAACATAGAAGATTGACTTTTGGCATGTTCAGTAAGTCATACCCCTGGTAAGAATTGTGGGCGAGATTAGCTGTTGCTGACGAGCAAGCATCATTGGCTAAGGTGTCAGCGCATTCGTTACCTTTGATGCCACAATGACTAGGTATCCAAACTAACTTAACCGACTTAAGTTTAGAACAAAAGTATCGTATACTATTTGGCTGTTGTGGCTACAAGATCTTTGTCTTATACCTAATAAAGAATAAATAAAAAAAAAAAAATTAAGAGGAGGCGCGAAAAAATTTCTGAGTGAAATTTAAAATCTTGTATGCAACTGTACGTTATTGGTCTTTTAATAACTCGTGCCCACCTATTTTGGTACGCGCTACGCTTGTACCGAAAAATGGCACTCGTATTAAAAGACCGTCCATAACGTAACAGTTGCATAAATAGCTATTATTATACCTACTTCCTCAACCCGCAAAACTCCGCTATAGCCATACAGTGCTGCCTAAATATGCTGATGTTGGTTAGCGCAAGACAATTTTGAATCGATGTCAATAACTACAGAAAACTAATTTCATTGATACCAAAAAGATAGCGCGCACGTAAACATCGTAGTATACCACCAGGGCTGCCTAAATATGCTGATATTGGTTAGCGCATGAAAATTTTGTATGAATAACATAAACAATTATTGTTAAATGGGTATCTTGCACGCTTACTTGTGGAATCGATGTCAATAACCACAGAAAACTAACTTCATTGTAGTCACAGATGGCGCGCACGCGGCGCACTTAAAATTAGTAGTATATCCTTCTGCCCATAGACGTCGCTTTTTAAACATTTCTAGGGTCGAAGTTTCTCTGGTGTTTTCTGAACAGCACCGCGCACACACACTGGGGGTACCGCCCCAACGACACCGCTACCGTACCTACAGCACGCGCACACACTAGGGGTACCCCCACCGCACGTACCGCACCGCGCACACACACTAGGGGTACCGTCACCATACGTACAGCACGCACACACACTAGAAGTACCGCCACCGTACCTACAGCACCGCGCACACAATAGGGGTACCGCCCCAAAGACACCGCCAGCGAAAAAAATCACTACCCTTTTCCATACGTGCCAACCGAAAATTTAAGAATATTATGCCCGCAAAGATAACTTCATAAAAATTACTGTTTTCAAAAAACATTTTTCTCTGGTATTGAGACTTTTCAGGGTAACTTTAACAAGCAAATATCCAGAAGAAAGATGGAGGAACATGATTGTAGCTCTTTTTCTCATATTTTCGGATTTGCCCATCCCCACCACTTGAAACTTGCCCTGTATGTCTTAACTATATACTGCGGGATGGGGCAGTTGAGCTCGATCTCATTTATGTTGACCATAGTGGATTGGTGATTGACTTTATTTTTTAAATATCCATGACATTGAAATGGTCACTCCGAAATCAACACTACAAGATTGAACATGTAACGAAATATGTGCAATAATGTCTCCAGCATTATTTAATTAGCAAATGTTAAGTAAGCTCGGGTGGTGGTGCACTCCGCAGGTGTGGCGCGCTGTGGGCCACCGCGGCGCTGTGGGCTTCATCTCGTCCATGACGCAGCACTTCTGCAGCTCCTGCAACCGCCTGCGCCTCACCGCCGACGGGAACCTCAAGGTGAGCGTGCCAAACTGTGTGTGGGCGGCACTTGTGCAGGTGTGGTGCTTTCACTTACACAATTTATTTGGACATAAAATCTTTTTTTTTCATCAGAGCTTTATTTTTTTCATAATTGTATTTTATTGTTTATTTTTTTTATTTATTGGCGTTATGATTATTATATTTGATTAGTGTTAATATTTTATCGTAATTTTATTTTATTTCAATCTTAATTCAATGCTAGTTTATATTACTTAATTCAATTAAATATATATATATATTTTAAATTAACTATTCCTTAGTCCCAGTCTTTAAATGCTGTGCATTCCTGTAACTGACCTATTTTGCCCAGGACTATCTATTAAACGTTTGTGAAAATAATGTAATTGTGAACAGGTTGTTGGCATGCCTTAATTGATTAAATAAATAAATTAAAGTAATTGCGGCTAGATATTTCCAGACAACCCTGCAGCAATCTATTTTACTGATAATTTATTCAATAACATAAATAGCTGCTGATTTTCGCAATGGGATCTTAGACTATAGCAGTTTGTGTGCGCAGGTGTGCCTGTTTGGCGCGGCCGAGGTGTCCCTGCGCGACCGCCTGCGCGCCGGCGACTCTGACGAGGCCTTGCTGCGCCTGGTGCGCGCCGCGCTCGCCAACAAGAAGGCCCGGCATGCAGGTACACACACACCTCCCTCTCCCTCCCTAGTACCCGCGCGGCGCTGCTGCGCCTGGTGCGCGCCGCGCTCGCCAACAAGAAGGCCCGGCATGCAGGTACACACACACCTCCCTCTCCCTCCCTAGTACCCGCGCGGCGCTGCTGCGCCTGGTGCGCGCCGCGCTCGCCAACAAGAAGGCCCGGCATGCAGGTACACACACACCTCCCTCTCCCTCCCTAGTACCCGCGCGGCGCTGCTGCGCCTGGTGCGCGCCGCGCTCGCCAACAAGAAGGCCCGGCATGCAGGTACACACACACCTCCCTCTCCCTCCCTAGTACCCGCGCGGCGCTGCTGCGCCTGGTGCGCGCCGCGCTCGCCAACAAGAAGGCCCGGCATGCAGGTACACACACACCTCCCTCTCCCTCCCTAGTACCCGCGCGGCGCTGCTGCGCCTGGTGCGCGCCGCGCTCGCCAACAAGAAGGCCCGGCATGCAGGTACACACACACCTCCCTCTCCCTCCCTAGTACCCGCGCGGCGCTGCTGCGCCTGGTGCGCGCCGCGCTCGCCAACAAGAAGGCCCGGCATGCAGGTACACACACACCTCCCTCTCCCTCCCTAGTACCCGCGCGGCGCTGCTGCGCCTGGTGCGCGCCGCGCTCGCCAACAAGAAGGCCCGGCATGCAGGTACACACACACCTCCCTCTCCCTCCCTAGTACCCGCGCGGCGCTGCTGCGCCTGGTGCGCGCCGCGCTCGCCAACAAGAAGGCCCGGCATGCAGGTACACACACACCTCCCTCTCCCTCCCTAGTACCCGCGCGGCGCTGCTGCGCCTGGTGCGCGCCGCGCTCGCCAACAAGAAGGCCCGGCATGCAGGTACACACACACCTCCCTCTCCCTCCCTAGTACCCGCGCGGCGCTGCTGCGCCTGGTGCGCGCCGCGCTCGCCAACAAGAAGGCCCGGCATGCAGGTACACACACACCTCCCTCTCCCTCCCTAGTACCCGCGCGGCGCTGCTGCGCCTGGTGCGCGCCGCGCTCGCCAACAAGAAGGCCCGGCATGCAGGTACACACACACCTCCTCCCTGGTACCCGCCAGAGAACGTCTACGTGACAGCACCGACTGCTCAGTTATTTTGACCGAGTAGTAGCTGTTATACTTGCTGCTAGGCTATATTTAAAATCAACTTTATAAAGTTAAACTTTTAATTCGATTCAGTATTTTTGACGGTTCAAAGATAAATCCCAGCTTTCATTCGTCGTTGGTAGTCAGAAGCCCAAAAATCTGCCAACAGTCTATCCAAGGTCCCCCAGTAATATGAAAGGGGATTAGATAGGCACTCCTTATAAAAAAAATAGCAAAGGGCGTGTTGGGCCTACCCACCGAGGGTTCAGTCCAGAGTACTGGTACTAAGAAAAATATCTTTTTAAATATGAAGCTAATAGGCGGGTTATGTTTTTTCTCAAAAATGGTATGTAGTAATGTTGCCATAACATCTCTAAAAAGTATCCAGTAAGTGAATTCTACCGGAGACTTATTCGCAACTGTCCAGGCAGAAGCGAGATTTTAAATTTGGGATCTCCTAGTGTCCAGTAAGTAAGTATGTAATTTACTTACTGGACAGTAGTAGGGATAGGTCGGATATATCAAAACGTAACTTATATCGGATATGTGTTAGATATCATATCATATCGATATCTATATCAAAATAACCGATATCACAAAAACTGTATGTAATAAAAACCTTAATAGCGTGCGAGAACGAATAAGTCAAAAATTTAAACCGTAACAATGCAAAAACGTAAAAACTACGAACAAAACGCAAAACTTTACAAACTATGGGAACTATATGCGCTACCTCTCTTTCTAAGTATTATTTCGCGTTCGTTGTTAGTATGCTCATCTAAATAAAATGTTAACTTTTGCAAACTGTACTACTGATATCGATATCTGGATACCGTTTTCGATATCGATATGAAACTTTATATCAGTTACATAACAGTACCAGACACAGATTAGAGATTAGCCATTATAACATGTTAATAGGAGTGAGGCTCCAAATATATATCTATCTCTCTTTTTGGTATGTCATTTTATGAGATAGATATATTTTCGAGTACATTAATCAAGATGTACAGCAAACAAATATAAATAAATGCCCCCGGTAAATCGATCACAATATCTATCAGCAATTGCCCTAATATGAATCTAACCTAATAGCTATTTATGCAACTGTTACGTTATGGTCAGTCTTTTAATACGAGTGCCATTATTCGGTACAAGCGTAGCGCGTACCGAAATAGGTGGGCACGAGTTATTAAAAAACCAATAACGTACTGTTGCATACAAGATTTTATCTACGAAGGAAGGAATAAAACACAGATATAGACAAATAATTATTTTTAATAGAAACTTAACTACACAATGACTATGGTTTATCCCGCGTCCACTTTTTATTTTATTTAGTCTTTATTAGGTATAAGGCAAAGATCTTGTAGCCGCAACAGCCAAATAGTAATACTTTTGTTCTAAACTTGTTCCACTTTTAAAAACATCATTTACATTGTCTCGATTTCATAGTAATATTATAGGTACGTGGCTGTATGTTCAGAATGCTTTTGCTTGTGTTTTAGAATTTATGACGATTCGCATAATGCAATCCGATGTCGTTATGGGTATCATAATGAAACCGCTGTTAATTTTGTAATTCGAATATAACGAAACCGAAGTAGATAAAACATTAATTAAACGAATTTGTTGTTAAACTTTCTTTCATTTTTGAGAAAAGCATTATACAAGCCTCAACCAGTAAGAAAACCATCCTGGCCTCGTATATAACCGGACCTCACCTGCGGTTCGGTCCGTTAAACTCATACTTGGCCAGGAAGGCTTACTTACTGGATTCTGCAGTAATGTACTATAACCGGTATGATCTGTTCCCTCACAACTTTTAAAAGACTACTTTTTATAATTTGACAATTGAGGTAGGTATAAGTTAGAAGCGTTATACATCACACTAAATTCAGTTTTTGTCGGCGCCATCTTAAAATTATATTTAGGGTCCGTAATCGTTTTTAGCGTCCCCGGAAACCGTGAAATGACACCCATGACGAAAATTTGGCAAAAATTCGTCGACTCGCATTGTCGCTTTTAGCGCCTCCGAAAACTATGAAAAAACGTAAATAAATTTTCGTTGGCGCCATTTTGGATTTCCAATTCGAGCTCATATTCGTTTTTAGCGACCCCGGAGACCAAAAAAACCTGAAAAACATCAAACACGGGTTCGGGAGGTCTAATTAATTTGTTCCCTCGAAAACCAACCAACGATGATGAATTGATGAGGTATTTCAAAGGTAAAGTTGTCTGTTAAGGCTAGTTTTTCACTACGAAGTAGGTATTTATCGCGCCACTGTTACCGCGAAGCGAGCGGCGCGCTCGCGTGTGCGTAACGTCGAGAAAAAAGCCACAGTAAAGGTGTGTAGAGAAGGTTTATTTTACTATTGCTTTTAAAAGTTACTAAAATACGAGAGTTACAATGCGTAGTAAATAAATAATAAATTATAGTGTGTACTTTAGTTTAAAAAAAATGGCATAAATTGTATTTTATTTATTCAATTATTTGACTACCGAACTATTTATGTTTTTGAAAACATAAACGGACGGACTAAAAAGAAACAAAAAGAAAAAATATATTAAACTGCTGTTGAATCAAAATCCAAGATGGCACCGATCGAAATTGCCAAAATTTTAGTCATGGGTGTCACTTTTATGGTTTTTGGGGTCGCTGAATGCGAATTTGTAGTCAAAATAAAATTCAAAAATGATGCCGACCCTAATTTTTGAAACGTTCGTCATGGGTGTCATTTTCATAGGTTTCGTGGTGGGTAATTGTGAATACGTGGTAAAATGAAAATATAAGATGACGCCAACCGAAATTTCTGAAAATTTCGTCATGGGTGTCATTTTTAGGGTTTTCGGGGTCGCTAATTGCGAATTTGTGGTCAAAATAAAATTACAAGATGGTGCCGACCGAAAGTTTTGAAACTTTCGTCATGGGTGTAATTTTCAGGGTTTTCGGGGTCGCTATATTCGAATTTGTGGTCAAAATAAATTTCCAAGATGGCGCGGACCGAAAGTTTTGAAACTTTCGTCATGGGTGTCATTTTCGGGGTTTTCGGAGTCACTAATTGCGAATTTGTGGTCAAAATAAAATTCCAAGATGGCACCGACCGAAATATTTCAAACTTTCGTCATGGGTGTCATTTTCAGGGTTTTTGGGGTCGCTAAATGCGAATTTGTGGTAAAAATAAAATTCCAAGATGGCACCGACCGAAATATTTCAAACTTTCGTCATGGGTTTCATTTTCAGGGTTTTTGGGGTCGCTAATTGCGAATTTGTGGTCAAAATAAACTTCCAAAATGGCGCCGAACAAAATTTTTGAAGCTATGGGTGTCAGTTTTAAAGTCAGTTCCATCTTATATTTTAATTAGAACCATGAAAGTGACACCCATGACGAAAGTTTCAGAAATTTTGGTCGGCGCCATCTTGTATTTTCATTTTGACCCCATATTAGCATTAAGCGACCCCAAAAGCCATGAAAATGACACCCATGACGAAAGTTTCAGAAATTTTGGTCGGCACCATTTTGTATTTTCATTTTGATACTATATTAGCATTTATCGACCCCAAAAACCATGAAAATGACACCCATGATGAAAGTTTCCGAAATTTTGGTCGGTGCTTTTTATGTTTTCATTTTGAACCCCATATTAGCATTTATCGACTCCAAAAACCATGAAAGTGACACCCATGACGAAAGTTTCAGAAATTTTGGTCGGCGCCATCTTTTATTTTCATTTTGACTACATATTAGCATTTAGCGACCCCAAAAACCATGAAAGTGACACCCATGACGAAAGTTTCAGAAATTTCGGTCGGCGCCATCTTGTATTTTCATTTTGACCCCATATTAGCATTTATCGACCCCAAAAACCATGAAAATGACACCCATGACGAAAGATTCAGAAATTTTGGTCGGCGCCATTTTGAATTTTTATTTTGACTAATATTCGCAATTTTTATTTTTTCTAATAACCCAAAAAAAAAAAAACAAAATAAAATACACCCATGACGAATATTTCGGTCTTTGAAGTCTGTTAAAAATCTTTCCTAACCTACTGATTCTGTTACACTGTGGTCTCATAATAAATCGGTCGATAGCTATTAGCGAGAAGTCCAGCACGAATAAAACTGGCATAGGTCCTGCCTCGTCAAGGCCTCGCGGGCGACTGAAGCAGTGTTGCCAGTGGCAGATAGTCAAATGTTACATGAGACATCTCAAAAAGTTACATTTTTATGAGAAAAGTTACATTACCTTATTTTCTGTGGAAAAAGACTAAAATAATAAAATTTCCGTTTTTTGGTAGCGGAACGCGCCCTATATACGAATTCGGGCGCGGGCGGGCCCTTCAAATTACAACGAGAAACAACTATGTAGACAGGTACCTACTTGGTCATATTAGCGAAAATATCGATAAACAAAATCAAATCTGGGTTACGCCGGCCGGTAGGTACTCAGCCCACTCTAGTTCTTGTAAATGAAACCGAAATTACTTAACAACGAGAAATAAATAGCTACATGAAATTCTTGAAGCTATGTGCATTGCATGGCACACCTAAATTATACTATTTGACTTGATAATCTCAGCGATCTCACGATTATTTTTTGTTTGTGGGCAAATATGCCAATATTTTTATTAAGTCCTAAAAGTTACATTTTGAGTCGTGTTACGTGGAGGTTACATGAGAAGGCCAAAAGTTATGGCAACGCTGGACTGAAGAGCCGTACGGCCAGAGTTGCCACCTCAAAAATTATCTTGTCACTAGATCTAGGGTAAAATGTCGCCATATTTTGGAAATTTGGATTGAAATAAAACCACCAGTTCTCGCTATTTCTTTTAATTAAAATTAAGTACTTTGAATGCCTGAAATTAAAAAAAATAATAATTTTGTAACAGACAAAAGTGAAAAAAACCATCATCCACGTTTGCGCTGAAGATGTTGTTGGTTGTGATAGATCTTTAAATGACGTTTTAGCCAATAGCCTCAATGCTGCTAGGAAATTTGTTATTAAAGTATTTAGTTTCCAAAACTTTCAATCTGTTTTTAATAAAAATTATGACGTTAATAGTGGACTGGCCATTTTTTTCGTAATTTTCTTTTAACGATGCTCATAACACTGAAAATTCTTTCAATTTCAACATTAGAATGAGGTATTTTTAAATTTCCGTCTCAAATAAGCGTTGTCAAATTCCACATTGAAAAATCGCCAAAAATCGCTAAAATCAAAATCAATTTTTTTATTTCACATAGGCCTACATGGGCACTTATAAAACGTCGACAAAATGAGCACGGTTCGGGTTGGTCGTTTCCTATGGAGAAGAACCGGCAAGAAACTCCATGGTTACTCTTTTAAAAATGGTTTGGTTTTACAATATTTACATGTTACAGCATTAGTACTTAGATATGGGGGGACAACGTAGGCCCGAATTATGACAATAAGTCGTAAGAAACTAAAAAAAAAGAAAAAGATTATATAAAAAAGTTAACAAATGTTAACTAGCATCTAGAAGGCCTACAATGTTCACACATTCACAAAACAATCGGTAAAAGAATCTATACAAAGGTAAAAAATAATAAAAATAAGTATAACAAGACTAAATTTAACATATTGCACAAATTTTAAAAAATTATTAGTCGCTAAACGATGAAAAAATGTCGCTAAGAGCTCTGAAAAATCGCCAAATCTAGTGACAAAATCACCAAGGTGGCAACACTGCGTACGGCGGCCGCTGTGTTATATATAAATTTATTATTAAAACAATTAAACTATTTTATAAATTCTACTCTGAGAATAAAGTTCTATATGTTGTTAACTATTTTAGATATGTTTTTTGGGAGTGAATATTTCATAATCTTCAAGAAAAATAATATAAATCATCAAAAAAACATCGTTTCAGCCTCCTCTTCCGATTTTTTTTTGATCGAGTGAAGTTTTTGATATCATGTTTCGACTCTCAGAAATGAAAAGGACATATAGTGAACTACAATATAATATATTTTTATGCATTTAAAAATCACTATTTGTTTGTTTAATAATGAATCAAAGAGATGTAAAAGTCGGGCTACCTGCCCTTAAAGATTGCCTAGTGCGATAAGACCGCTCATTGTACACTTGTTTTTATAAATGTTTGTCCTGTATGTTTTTGTGGTGTACAATAAAGTATATTATAATAATATTTCCATAAGCTTGCTGTATGTCATTACTTCCATGGGGTATCAACTCATACAAATTATAATTAGTATTAAAAAAAGATCATAGATGGCAGCATAGGTAACAAATGTGAAAGTATCAATCAATTAAAAATGTTTAACAGCAGATTCAGGCTGAAATAAGTTTAGTAAAAATCAAAACTTGCTTCTTTAATGTTAATTTATCCATTTAGACTCATTAATCAGGTTTATTGAACAAAAAAGATAAGTGAAGACTTTGTATGTTAAATTAGTTGAAAGTAGCCATCGACTTTTCGTTTTGTTTTGAGTTCTTTGCAATAGATGGCGTGTTTCACAATTTGTCCTAAACTATATATCCATCGTAAGATTTATTTTGTAGGATAGTTATTATTTATTATAGGCGTAATTTCAAATATTAAAGTTTTGGTCTATTATTTAAAATCACTTTTTTGTGAAGCTTGTTTACACGTCGAATTAAATAGATACCGCGCTGGAACAGGACTCGTATAGCGCTAGGGCCTACTCAAATCGCACGGGTACTAAAATAAGAGATAACGCGACGCGTGTGCCGCTTGCCGTCCGAGTTTACGTGTCGCATAGTATGTACAGTTTGATTCAAACTTAATAACGGCTCGAAACACTTCGTGAGCCACTACGCGCTAGCAATTTCATGTGACAGCGGGGGTGAGGGGTAGGGTAGGTACTGCCATGCTGCGTCCCTAACTAAAGTATTAAAAGTAATCATTTTTGTAAAAACATCTTGTTCTTTATATATCTAAGTACCAACCTAAAATAAAAACGCTAATTTAAAAATCAAACACCCGACTGCTTAAAAAGCGAACTAAAAAGCTGTAAACAAGAAAATAACTAGCTGTGCAATCGGAGGATACATATTCGCGAACTGCCTGATCCTCCGACGGCACAGCACGATTTTTACTTGTTTACAGCTTTTGAGTTCGCTTCCTTTTTGATTTTAAATTAGCTTTTTTTATTTACAACTTTTAAGTATTTTTTTTTATAAATTGTTTTAAACATATACGTGGTATGTATTTTTGTAATCACCACTAAAAGCCCTTCATTTTGATACCCCACTCGACGGGTTACGAAGATAAAAAATTGCAACCTCTACAATATGGAGCCCAAAATCCGCCATTTTTTTTTAATGGCACTTATCTAAGAATAGTTGGGTGGCCAAGACCTATCTAACGATGTCTTAATTATAAAAATCCGTCATGTGGTTTGAAAGATACGAGGTAATAAAGAATATTACACACATACTTACATACAAGATACGCGCGAAAAATATAACCCTTTCCTTGCAGCTGGGTAAAAAAGTATAACCCTTATAGTGAATAATAAAATGACATGAAGTAGGTACCTACTTCGTGTCATTCCGTTGCCGCGGAAGCAAGCTAACTACCTACATTTAATTCTACAACGAATTCTACAGTTTTGATTGATTTGGAATATTCGTGAATATTGTGAAATTCGCTACACAATGCGACCACTTAGATTTAAGAAGTTACCGCGGTCTGAGCGGAATCTGTCCCGAACCGAACATACCTAATGTTATTATTACCAAAGATAATATAATACTACAGTACAGATACCCAATCCCATACAAAGAAATGTCACCTCCTTAAGTCGGGCTATTGGTCGGGCTATTTTTTCTTTCTCCATATTTTTAACAGGCGGCAGCACCAGAGACTCTTTAATAGCCCGAGACTGTGGTTTTCTAACGCCATCTAGTAGTTTGCCTAGATACTAAATCATATGGCAATTTGACCGAGGAATCGTATCATGTAGGTACTCAGAGACGTTATTTGCCAGTTGTCTTGTCCTTAACGCTTACTTCGTATTCGTAATAATAACATTAGGTATGTTCGGTTCGGGACAGACTCCGCTCAGACCGCGGTAACTTCTTAAATCTAAGTGTTCGCATTGTGTAGCGAATTTCACAATATTCACGAATATTCCAAATCAATCAAAACTATAGAATTCGTTGTAGAATTAAATGTAGGTAGTTAGCTTGCTTCCGCGGAATGACACGAAGTAGGTACCTACTTCATGTCATTTTATTATTCACTATAAGGGTTATCCTTTTTTACCCGGCTGTAAGGAAAGGGTTATGTTTTTCGCGCGTATCTTGTATGTAAGTATGTGTGTAATATTCTTTATTACCTCGTATCTTTCAAACCACTTGACGGATTTTTATAATTAAGACATCGTTAGACAGGTCTTGGCCACCCAAATATTCTTAGATAAGTGCCATTAAAAAATATGGCGGATTTTGGGCTCCATATTGTAGAGGTTGCAATTTTTTATCTTCGTAACCCGTCGAGTGGGGTATCAAAATGAAGGGCTTTTAGTGGTGTTTACAAAAATACATACCACGTATATGTTTAAAACAATTTATAAAAAAAAATACCTAAAAGTTGTAAATAAAAAAAGCTAATACAAAATCAAAAAGGAAGCGAACTAAAAAGCTGTAAACAAGTAAAAATCGTGCTGTTCCGTCGGAGGATTAGGCAGTTCGCGAATATGTATCCTCCGACTGCAAAGCTAGTTATTTTCTTGTTTACAGCTTTTTAGTTCGCTTTTTAAGCAGTCGGGTGTTTGATTTTTAAATTAGCTTTTTTATTTTAGGTTGGTACTTAGATATATAAAGAACAAGATGTTTTTACAAAAATGATTACTTTTAATACTTTAGTTAGGGACGCAGCATGGCAGTACCTACCCTACCCCTCACCCCCGCTGTCACATGAAATTGCTAGCGCGTAGTGGCTCACGAAGTGTTTCGAGCCGTTATTAAGTTTGGATCAAACTGTACCTACTATGCGACGCGTAAACTCGGACGGCAAGCGGCACACGCGTCGCGTTATCTCTTATTTTAGTACCCGTGCGATTTGAGTAGGCCCTAGCGCGACACGAGTCCTGTTCCAGCGAGGTATCTAGTTAATTCGACGTGTAAACAAGCTTCACAAAAAAGTGATTTTAAATAAAGACCAAAACTTTAATATTTGAAATTACGCCTATAATAAATAATATCTTTTAAATTACGCCTATAATAAATAATAACTATCCTATAAAATGAATCTTACGATGGATATATAGTTTAGGACAAATTGTGAAACACGCCATCTATTGCAAAGAACTCAAAACAAAACGAAAAGTCGATAGCTTCTTCAACTAATTTAACATACAAAGTCTTCACTTATCTTTTTTGTTCAAAAAACCTGATTAATGAGTGTAAATGGATAAATTAACATTAAAGAAGCCAGTTTTGATTTTTACTAAACTTATTTCAGCCTGAATCTGCTGTTAAACATTTTTAATTGATTGTTACTTTCACATTTGTTACTTATGCTGCCATCTATGATCTTTTTTTAATACTAATTATAATTTGTATGAGTTGATACCCCATGTTATTACGAATACGAAGTAAGCGTTCAAGGACAAGACAACTGGCAAATAACGTCTCTGAGTACCTACATAATACGATTCCTCGCTCATATTGCCATATGATTTAGTATCTAGGCAAACTACTAGATGGCGTTAGAAAACCACAGTCTCGGGCTATTAAAGAGTCACTGGTGCTGCCGCCTGTTAAAAATATGGAGAAAGAAAAAATTGCCCGACCAATAGCCCGACTTAAGGAGGTGACATTTCTTTGTATGGGATTGGGTATCTGTACTGTAGTATTATATTATCTTTGTTACTTCTCAGAATTTAATCCTTAAATAGACACTATCGGATGGTTTTCCAAAATTCTTATGATGCAGTTTTAGGTTTAAGGGTTTATAAAGTCGGGCCCGCGACTCCTTTGAATGTCTTTCACTATTCCTCATTGTTACGGATTTGGTCATCCACGCCCACCACGTTAGCCGGCGGCATAGGCATAGGCCCCTACTCCGCTTTAGTGCCGTAAAACGGCTACTTTCTAAAGCCTACTCCTTAGTAACGACTAGGTTAAAAGGTTTGAAAAAAAATGTCTAGCTACCGCCCGCGTTGTATTGTACCTACTTCTCCTAATATCTTTATAAATTATAGCCTATGTGGTATTCTGATAAGCTATATTTCTGTAAAGTTTCATCAAAATCCGTTCAGCAGTTTCGCCCGCGTTGTATTGTACCTACTTCTCCTAATATCTTTATAAATTATAGCCTATGTGGTATTCTGATAAGCTATATTTCTGTAAAGTTTCATCAAAATCCGTTCAGCAGTTTTTGCGCGAAAGAGTAACAAACATCCATCCATCTTCACAAACTTTCACGTTTATAATAGTAGGTACTCCCTTTTGCCTGCGGCTTCGCCCGCGTGGGAACATTTTTCCCGGATAAAAAGTATCCTATGTGCTATTCCAGACTTTAATCTATCTCTGTGCAAAATTTCATCGAGATCCGTTATGTAGTTTTTGCGTGAAGTGTCGTGAGTAACAAACATATAAACACACTCACAAACTTTCGCCTTTATAAGATTAGCAGGAATCATGTACATTTGTGAAACATGTTTTTTTGGATTATTCGGTTTAGGACAGATTCTTGTTACAGCAGATTATTTTTTGGCAGATTCGTTATACGGCAGATGTAACATGACCAAATAAACCATAACACAAGAACGGCTGAACCGATTTTATTCAAACAGCTAAGAACACTCTCGACACAATCACAAAAAAAAAACTAAATCAAAATCGGTTCATCCGTTGAGGCGCTATGATGCCACAGACAGACACACAGATACACAGCAACACACCTCAAACTTATAACACCCCTCTTTTTCCGTAGGGGTTTAAAAAATTACAAGAATGACAACAAGGAAATATTATCTGTTTATATAAAAGAGAAAGTATGTATGTTCCTTATAGACTCCGAAACGGCTGGAACGATTTTATTGAAATTTTCAGACAATCTTTAGATTGATCTAGTGGATAATCCTGTAAAGTTTGGTGATGATCCCACGGGAACGAGAACTACGCGGGTGAAACCGCGAGGCGTCCGCTAGTGATTTATACAAAAGATACTAATTAATGATGTAATTGTAAACCAAAGAGATTAAATTTAAAAGGCCCTAAAGACTTTATGATTTCAATGGCCTAACTATATCAGCAGTAACATCAGATGCCGCGTCCGGATCTGTTTAAACCATACCTCCTATAGAACCTGATCTCTTAGTACTTTTGTAACGGCCGACTTGATCTGTTCTGACAAGAGTAACCGCGTCCGCCCTCTGACGAGGATTTATCACATGATTTAAGACTATAGAAACCACATGATATTGCTCCTGATCTGACCAGATCAAGCATCAGGTCAAGTCGTGCGTAGGACCTTTTATCCGCAACAAATAGTTTTCCAATCAATGCACACTTTTGATGTCCGTGACTACCGCAGGAACCCGACGCCAATCGCTTCCATATTTGGTAAATAATTACTACTCAATTGGTACCAATTGCATGCTACAGCTGTTCTAAGTACACAAATAATTACTACCCATAAATGTGATTTATTTCGTAAAAAAACAGAACTGAAACATTTGTATTTACCGAGAAAACAACGAAGATAACTTTCGCTCGCTCGTTCAGCAGGACCACGACTTTGAATGTTGATTCCAAGTTTGAGGAGCCTGTCGCTTTCCTCAAACCTACATAGAAAATTACTACCCTGCAAGATAAAATTGATACCCAAAATTCACAACTAGTACTCCAGTAGTTTACGAGATATACCATGCCATTGGTGGGGTGGTGGTAGGAACGGTATTAAATTTTGATTTCAAGATTTCCCTATTAAAACCTCTGTGATTTCTTCCCAAATTTATACAAAAATTACTACTCATAAAGAAGTTATAGCGATCAAACATTCAGATACCTAAGTGTTGTATTTTAAGAGAAATTAGCTTTCATTACTTTTCCATACTAAATCTCGGCGTATAACCCGACCAAATTAAGTTGTCAATGGTATTGAGCTATTTAGATGTACAGTCGTGTACATACATTTATGGCTGTCGGAATGGTAGGAAATAACAACAGTTTACCATCTACAATTTTTATACAAACTGTGTACCTAGGTAAAGAATAAGAAAAAAATAACGTATCGTTGCCCAAGGCCTATAATACCTTTATTAATGACGGGTAGGTAGTTGAATGAAAAACAATAGGTATTTCTTATTTATATCTTTCCTATTAATTTACCACTGCTGCAAGCCTAAGTACCTACGTATTAAAACCCTAATTTACTGCAGTATCAATATGTTGCTAATAACGTAAGTTTAAAAGGATTACATATGTGCATAGGTGCCTTTATATTTGAATAATTTGCATTGCAAAGAGCACATCATACATATTTTAGGAAATATGTGATTTCATATCAATGTGTAGGTACTACCTATTATGTTAGACAAGCATATAATATATTTAAAATATCTAAATCTATATAAATAAAAAGAAAAGTCCCGACTGACTGACTGACTCATCAGTGCCCAGCCCAAATCCTTAGATTTTTGAATTGATCCTTGATCCTTTCAATATTGTAAATAATTGGCTTCAACATAACTCACTAACACTAAATGTAGATAAGACTAACTACATTAGATTTTCGATGCGCAAACAGACAACTAATATTGCCCCAACGTTGTATGCTCATTGTTGTGCGGGCTCTACCGATACCCAGTGTGGGTGTCCCAATATCAATATGGCAAATAAAATAAAATACCTGGGTATCATCATAGATGAAACCCTTTCCTTTAAACAGCACATAGAAGCTTTAAATAATAGAATTTGTAAGCTAATTTTCGTATTTAAAAAGCTACGATATCTTGCAGACCCACGACTAATTAGGCAAGTTTACTTTGCTCTATGTCAGTCAATTTTGACTTACTGCATTACCTCATGGGGTGGCGTTGGCAAAACTTTGTTACTACCCATCGAGAGAGCGCAGAGAGCGATCCTCAAGGTGTCTACTTTCCGGCCGTTCCTATTTCCCACTAACCTTCTGTATAAATCTTGTGAAGTACTAACAGTTCGACAATTATTCATAATGAGCATCGTATTAAAACAACACGCAGCCTTCCCCTATCGCAATGAATATACTAAAAAAAGACGGAGAGATGTAGTTTGCCTTCAAAAAAGTACGAAACATGCATTCACAGACAAATTTTACCTGTTCCTCGGACCACTACTCTACAATAGACTAAACATAACAGCAAACATTTATTCCCTAAATTATTGTAACTGTAAGAAAATTCTCAAAGAAACTCTACAATGTATGTCCTATGAAGACACAGAGAAGTTATTACTTATACTAAATAGGTATTGTGCGTATTTTATGTATTTTTATATTATTTACACCCTTATAAAATTACCTAAGATATATTTGATTTTAAGTGATTATTTAGAAAAAAATATGTACTCTTTTCGCCTGAAACACAGGATTACTTAGTTCAGGCACATAACACATGTGAACTTGACATAGATTTAAGCAAAAATTGTAATTATTGTTTTACCTAATGATTTTAAATAAACTTTATTATTATTTATTTATTTAGACCTAGAAAGCTGAAATTTTGCACAGAGGTTCCCTTTATAACGTAGACAAAGAATAAGGAAGGATTTTTTGAAATTCATATAATCCAGGTTATAAAAAAAGAAACAAGTTTCGTACCAGTAGGTTAGGCATATAATTTTTTTATAGTCTTGCGTTTCGGAGGTTCCAGGTAATTTAAAAAAAATGTTATCTCTGGGTGCCTCTCTGCCATTTTATGTAAGTACTTGTACGTATTTCAATAAAATATTCACAAATCGCAAGCTTACTGCTTACAAAACCATCACAACGTTCGAGACTGTTTGCGACTGTAGTGTATCGAGTGTTGGCTGAACTCGAGGCGCGTAGGTATGACTCGCGTTGCGAACGTTTGTATGAAGATAAAATACTGTTAGATATCTTTACCGTGACTTAGGCTTGCTGCAGTGGTAAATCAGTAGAAAAGATATAAATAAGAAATACCTTTCGTGTTTTAATAATATTCGTATAACAACACAGAAGTTAGGTACTTACAATATAGAAACATAATTTTTCAACTACCTACCTACCTACCCACTCACGTCATTAAGGACGCTGTTACATTTTCGACGAACTCAAATTTAGGTATCTAGTAGCACACAACAACATTACGCGCACGCACTCATTGAAACTACTGAGCGCTCGATTTTATACACCACTCAAATAATATTGGTCCTTGATATTATTTTTTAATTTTATTGAAGTTGATTCAGGAAAGTTAGTTGGCACTTTGAAAATGCATTTGGTAACTGTTACAAACCGTCGTCGTAAAAAGTAGGTTATTATTTTCAACCGAATTCAAAAAAAGGAGGTGCTCTATCTATTCGACCCGTATGTATCCGCGATTTTCTTTAAAACTACTTATCCGATACTATCGGGTTTACGTCGATTAATGTATGTGTTTTCAGGGAAGGTTTTATTGTATAATATATTAGGATATGATAAAGATCTTCGGAGATAGACAATGGAATTCTTCAATAACAAATAGTAAATGACCTGCGATTAGTGTGATCGTATAGTTATGTTTTGTTTTCACTATACCATAATATTAAATCACGCTTGTGCGTTTTTAGGCGGTTAACAGATTTATTTAGTATACCTACCCAATATGGGGTACCAACAAAAACTAAAAAGAGAAAAATAATAACTTTTCCGTGTCGAAAAACGAAAAACAATAGATACCGACACCGACTTTCGAAAAAAGAATTAGCTTTCACTTTGTTGTAGTAAGTAGGTATTTTTACAAAAATGCAACGTAAAATAAGTAGATACCTTAAACGAAATAATTTCCGGTCACAAGGATTAAAAAACCGGCCAAGTGCGAGTCGGACTCGCGCACTACGGGTTTTGTACCATTATTGCAAAAACCGGCAAAAAAAACACGTTTTTTGTATGGGAGCCCCAATATTTATTTTATTCTGTTTTAGTATTTGTTGTTATAGCGTCAACAGAAATACATCATCTGTGAAAATTTCAACTGCCTAGCTATCACGGTTCATGAGATACAGCCTGGTCACAGACAGACAGACAGATGGACCGCAGTCTTAGTAATAGGGGCAACCCTAAAAATTACTGAACATTTTGCATTACATATTATATAAAATATTACCATCAAAAAATTTTGGAGTATTACATAATGAGCATCAGCTAATGACACACTACCCAAAAACTATGAAAATGTCACCCATGACGAAAAGATGTCAAATTTTCGTCGGCGCCATCTTGTATTTTGGTT
The DNA here is from genome assembly GCA_964057195.1 of Orthosia cruda. Classification (NCBI taxonomy): domain Eukaryota; kingdom Metazoa; phylum Arthropoda; class Insecta; order Lepidoptera; family Noctuidae; genus Orthosia; species Orthosia cruda. The sequence goes on from OZ059836.1 coordinate 544,764, forward strand.
TTGACCCCATATTAGATATAAGCGACGCCAAAAACCATGAAAATGACACCCATATCGAAAAGCGGTAAAATTTTCGTCGGCGCCATCTTGTATTTTGGTTTTGACCCCGTATTCGATATGAGCGACCCCAAAATCCATGACAATGACACCCATGACGCAAAGATGTCAGATTTTCGTCGGCGCCATCTTGTATTTTGGTTTTGACCCCGTATTCGATATGAGCGACCCCAAAATTCATGACAATGACACCCATGACGCAAAGATGTCAGATTTTCGTCGGCGCTATCTTGTATTTTGGTTTTGACCCCATATTAGATATAAGCGACGCCAAAAACCATGAAAATGATACCCATATCGAAAAGCGGTCAAATTTTCGTCGGCGCCATCTTGTATTTTGGTTTTGACCCCATATTCGATAGAAGCAACCCCAAAAAACATGACAATGACACCTGTGACGAAAAGATGCCAAATTTTCGTCGCCGCCATCTTGTATTTTGGTTTGACCCCGTATTCGTCATACATACAAACCGGTTCAAATCATAAATCTCCTCCCACCCATCCACTTCTAACCTTCACCGCCGCCAGCTTAACCTTACCCATCCAAATCCTAACCTTACTAAGAGCTGCTTAAACCCACCCATCCATTTCTCAACCTTGTCAACAACTGCTTAACAATACCTATCCAAATTCCGATCATACCCAACATAATTTCTAAATCACATTCTAATAATAAAAGGAAACTCAAACATACTTTTATTTCGGTCCGGTAAAATATCAACTCCTTTCGACCACGACATACGACTCACGCATGCACACTACAATCTTTTCTATTACTTTTATCGTATTTATTTTTTGCAAAAAAGCGATACGCTCGTCCTTCCACGAGCGCTTCTGAGCGCGGAATGATAAGCTTCTAGTGCAAAATGTATGAAGAAGTCGGCAAGTGTTTTTATTTTAGCTAATAATTAAAATATATATCGATTTGGGTAAAAATTAAGTATCTGAACCTGTAAAGGACTATATATACCGCAATTTTTTTATAATTTTGAAGATAAAAAATGCTGTAGAATTAACTAAACTGGGACCTATTCGGACCCTACTTTTTTAATATTTTTGCGATTATTGTGATGGGCAAAACGTGTTTGTACGAAAATTTTGTATGATGTCATACAATTTTTCTGATGCCAATCTGGAGCTGAATATATTATCTTTAAATTAAGACCATGATATCTTCACATCTGTGATTGCATATACATTAAAATTGTACCTGAAAAGCACTGTTATTTGTAGAAAAATGTAATAGCGTCCTTAATAAAGGTATTATAGGCCTTGGGCAACGATAGGTTATTTTTTCTTATTCTGTACCTAGGTACACAGTTTGTATAAAAATTATAGATAGTGAACTGTTGTTATTACCATTCCGACATCCATAAATTTATGTACACGACTATACATCTAAACAGCTCAATACCATTGACAACTTATTTTGGTTCGGTTATACGCCGAGGTGTAGTATGGAAAAGTAATGAAAGCTAATTTCTCTTAAAATACAACACTTAGGTATCTGAATGTTTGATCGCTATAACTTCTTTATGAGTAGTAATTTTTGTATAAATTTGGGAACAAATCACAGAGTTTTTAATAGGGAAATCGTGAAATGAAAATTTAACACCGTGACTACCGCCACCCCACCAATGGGATGGTATATCTCGTAAACTACTAGAGTACTAGTTGTGAATTTTGGGTATCAATTTTATCTTGCAGGGTAGTAATTTTCTATGTAACTTGGAATCAACATTCAAAGTCGTGGTCCTGCTGAACGAGCGAGCGAAAGTTAGCTTCGTTGATTTCTCGGTAAATACAAATGTTTTAGTTCTGTTTCTTACGAACTAAATCACATTTATGGGTAGTAATTATTTGTGTACTTAGAATAGGTGTGGCATGCCCCCGTTTTCGGCGCTAATTGTGGTCTTGCTGAATGGAGCGTGACTACCGCAGGACCACCTTCTAAGTCGATTTTCTCGAAAACTACTAAGGTACCAATTTTGTTATTCGAGTACTAATTGGTACCAGTTGAGTAGTAATTATTTACCAAATGTGGAAGCGATTGGCGTCGGGGTCCTGCGGTAGTCACGGACATCACTTTTGTATAAATACAAAATAAATTAATAATTCTTCTTTTACAATCCTTACATAATACTTCTGTAGATGACTGTATACCGAATAATCCGTTTTTTTTGTATAACTAATATATTGTTTTATGATGAGGTTGAAATGGCCACTGAAACAACTTGCAAGTCCCTGATTAGACCTGTCGTACTGTATCTTAGAGCATTTATAGGTATATGCTCAAGTACTGTATGGATTAGAATGTTGGATTGTAAAATTATGAATGAAAATAGATTGCATGTAGCAGAAATGAGAATGTATAAACATATTTTTGCACAGAAAAATATATGGTTAGAATGTCTTCTTAACCTAGTTATAGATATAGGTTATGTAAATCAAAATATGTTTTGTAAACTTAACTGTCCTTACGCAGGTCTAATATTGATATTCTGGCACTGAGCGGGCGTACGGCCAGTATCGCGTTAACATTGGGGAATATGTACGCCTTAAAGGTACCTATAGGCAAGTTAAATACTGAAACGAATTAAAGGTCGAACTATAAGTAGGTCCTAAATAAAGCATTATTATCTAAAGCATATTTCGTTGCTTTTCACCACGATACTGTGTTTTTCCTGGTTTGATGCTAGTTTATTCATAGGAACACTAATTACCTACACAGGTGGCAAAGTAATGAATTAATTTTGATAGCCTAACACGAGGTAAAGGCCCAAAGCACATCTGTCCCAGCGTAGGGCACCATTAATAGAAAGATGCAGACAACTGTTCGAGTGTTTTAGTTCAGGAGAAGTCTATATGCTATGTACCACCTTGTGGAGCCGCAGCACGAAAGCGAAGGTATTAGCTATCGGAGTTCATACGCGCTAGGCGCCGGTATCCAGCTCGGCGAGCTCCCCGTTCGACGTGTATTTTTAGGCATGGCGAATCTGGCGCACATGGAGAACCGACCGATGATCCTCATCGGCGGCTAGCGCCCCGCGCCCTCTGACGTGGACACGTTCACAGCGCGGAGCTCGGCGACGCCGCGCCGGCCGCTGGGCGCGCCGCTGTGGACGCCTCTGTGGGCGCCGCCGGCCATCCGGCTCGCCGCGCGCGCCTACTGCTCGCGCGCGCCCGACGACGACGACGAGGGCTCACCCTTCTCGCACCTGGACGCGCAGGGCCGCGCGCGCATGGTGGACGTGGGCGCCAAGCCCGTCACGGCGCGCGCCGCCACGGCCTCGTGCTCGCTGCAGGTGAGCGCGCGTCTGCTGCGCCTGCTGCGGGACGCGCGCCTGCCCAAGGGCGACGCGCTCACGGTGGCGCAGCTGGCGGGCGCGCTGGGCGCCAAGCGCACGGCCGAGCTCATCCCGCTGTGCCACCCGCTGGCGCTGGACGTGGTGCGCGTGCGCGTGGCGCTGCCGCCGCACGACGCCGAGCGCGGCGGCGCGCTGACCGTGACGTGCGAGGCGCGCGCCACGGGCCGCACGGGCGTGGAGATGGAGGCGCTGACGGGCTGCGCGGTGGCGGCGCTGGCGCTGTACGACATGTGCAAGTCGGTGGACCGCGGCATGCGCATCACGGAGCTGCGCGTGCTGCACAAGTCGGGCGGGCGCAGCGCCAGGACGCCGGCGCCGCCGCCGCCGCTGCGCGCGCCCGACCAGTCGCCGCTGGGCGAGGGCGAGACCTACGCGCCCACTAACGTCAGTCACTTCTAGCGGAGCCGGGGGTCGAGCCGGTCGATGTAGATCTTCTGGTGTAGCACCACTATGACTGTAGGCCACGAGCTTTTCCGGCTCTAGGCTGTATCTTAAGTTTGTATTTTGCTTAGATATTATTAAGGAACGAGTAACATTCCTTCGATGAATACTGTAACGTCGTCATCAACCTATAAATACACAGGGAATGGGTTTCACTAAAACGCAACGCACAACGTATGAACCAACATAGTTGTTTTATTTTAGTTTAAGAGCGAGTCATAAGTAATGAACAGCACGCCTGGCGGCTGGCGTCGGTCAGCAAATGTTAGTGAATCTCGTATACGAGTAGGGTATGGGTATGGGTACATAGGTAGTTATGTTACAAAGACACAACAGTGCTATCATACAGCACTGTTGTCTTTGCAACCATGTATTTTGCCTTATTAGATGTAAAAATAAAACAATAAATATTTTGCTATGTATTAAGTGTTTATCCAAAGTTTAGATACACGCTAGGTATATGAATAATTTTTCATCAATGATTTAGGCTGTTGGATGTCTGTTAGTCTTGGATCTGTTGTATTATTAAGGAGTGTAGTTTCGTACAATCTACATAATATGGAGCTATTGTCACAGCTGAGTCGTGCTGAACGTATGACGGACCTAATGTATGCTACGAAGTACAAACAGCCATTTTCTGATTAAATAAATTTATTCCTATACAAAATAAAAACCTAAAGTTGCAATGCCATAAATTTTGATTTTAGTCGAAATGCAAACACTACGGTGTAGTGACTGACTCAGTTTCCCACCTTAAAATTATCGGAGAATTAATGTGACAAATTGTCAAACACGCATTATCTTCTGTGATTGGCTGTCGAAAATTCATTCAACCAATCACAGCAGATAACGCGTGCTTGACAATTTGTCACATTAATTATCCGATAATTTTAAGGTGGGAAACTGAGGGTAAGTAGACAACTTTACTGTGGCTTATCAAGGGCTTAGATATATCCACTGGTTAAGGTCGCCAGGAAAATGACAGATCAATGTAACAAATTGCTGATGACATCAGATAATTTGTCAGTAATTGTGCTGTGGATCATACAATAAAAGGAGTGCATACTCAAATGACAGGTTGGCAGCATTCTGTTGCACTTACCGAACCATATGATACTTTATCACACCTAAAGCATTGGGATCAGGCGACTAGTCATACAAGTATTTCGCATGCAACTATGAGCCAAACAAAAGCTTCGAGAAGGACAAGTAATTTTGTACTTATTTAAATTGTGATAACTGATAACAAATTTTAAAACTTTGTTATTTGAAAAGTGTGTTAGTTGCTGCCAATTTATGGAAAAAGGTGTAGTTTTATTAAGACATCAAAAATGTAAATTAATGAACAGTTTAACTTTTGATAAGAATACTTTTGTAATTAAGGTGCAAATCATATTGTTGTAGCTATTAATTTTATTATATTGCCATGTTACATATTATGAAATTGTTTATATTTTATATTAATATATTGTATACAATGCAAAGTGTAGTTTTAATAATTAAACATGAGTATCACCCTAAGCTTTGAATACAAATCAACAATACAGTTTTTATTCTACATTTTCCACTGCCTTTCCACAAGCGAAAATTATTAATATTTTGAATTTTACAAATTAAATGACACTTTATTTATTTTCAAATAGTTTATTCAACGGCAGGTTAGGCACTTGAGAAAGTTATAAAATAAAAAGAATTGACGTCTAATGTCTGCCTAATATTGAATGCCAAGGAAACACAGGCAGACCCACAGCATAGTTTTAAATTCTTATAATTTATAATGGTAAGGAAAATAATAACCATTTTGATGTAGAACTGAATACAATCTGCTTAAGCTATTGTACAAATAAACAAAAGTGGGAAAATTGGTTAATAATTTAATGTTAAGGGAAATACTGTGTAGATGAGTGAAGATCATTAAATGCGCACTGCCGGGATTAAATCACATGTTATGCTTGGGTTTTAAATTCAACATGTCACCATAAAGTTAACATATTTACACACACTGCTTTTACAATGTAGATAAGCTTAAAAGCATGGGTTAAATAAATGCTAAATAGTTCAGTATCTATCCTAAATTAACCACTAGCCACCAGGACATTAGACTTGGCAGGCTGCTCCGGAGCCGCTTCAGCAGGGGGGCGGTCCACGCGCTGCAGGCGGATGTCGTGACACTCTATGTAGTCATTGATCTCTCGCCCTTTTTTAGAAAGTTGTTCCTCCAGTGCTTTGAGAGCTTTGGGCAATTGTTCACAATTGTTTTCTAACTCTGGCAAAACTTCTGCCACCGTGCGTTCAACTAACACACCACCCACGTTACGAAAACATTTACGAGTTTTATCCACTCCTCGGAGTGTTTCGATTACTATTCTGGAACATAAACAAGCAGTTACAGCAGCGCACCACGAGTGGTAGCAGGCACTAACCAGTGTAGCATGATAGCAAAGGGAACATACTTGTGCTCGTTGAGATCCATTTCCAACTCTGAAATCTTATTTGCAAGTTGTCGCTGTTCAGCGCGAAGATTTTGAAAGCCGGAAAAAATCTCCTCACTAGATTTCGCTTTAGGATTCTTGGCAGCTGGTTTTTGAGCCATTGTTTCAAGTATAATACTATTTATGTCTAACTAGTATTCTTCGTTAGTGCAAGTGCAGATAAATCAACGAATTTAATAAATTTAATGTGATAACTAAAACATTTGTTGGAAATTTTTAGTTTTACTTTTACCATCCGTCTGACAGTGGCGAATTTTTAGGTTATTCCACAGATTAGTTAGATAGACAGGTAGGTTGTTATCACAGACTACATAGAGATACTCATGCTATGGCACTGACCTCTATTATACAAGTACGCTGGACTAAACATACTATATGAAATGACAGTTGATTTTTGTGCTGATTCAAAGCGCCCCGCTCGAGCGTATCAGGAACTAAAATTGACACATTTAGAGATAGGATACTACCGATATTTCTAAAAATTAGGTAATACTAATATATTTGACTGGAAATATTATAATATTGTAACTAATATATCAGTATTAGTGATATTTTTAAATTACACTAATATCAAAATAGTAGTCTTGGCAAGGCGTATCACTCATTTACTGTATTGACTTCTCGTAGTATGTTGGAACTAAATATCTCATATTGGTATTGGTGATGAATGTTAGGTAGGTATATGAATGCCTAATAATCAGTAATAATATGTTCAAAAGCGATGTGTAATACTAAATTCTGGAATCATCATCATGATCATCCACAGCTCGACTTCGCCCACTGCTGAGCACAGGCCACTCTCTTGTACCAATCACTACGTTCCTGAACCTGGAATTAATTCTGGAACAATATCATGATAATTATAATTTTATTAACAAATGTTTTGAAGTCAAACAATTTATTATCTGCATCTGAAACAGAGCTGAAAACTGATTTCAGCGGGGGTTACTAAATTCTGGAATCATCATCATGATCATCCACAGCTCGACTTCGCCCACTGCTGAGCACAGGCCACTCTCTTGTACCAATCACTACGTTCCTGAACCTGGAATTAATTCTGGAACAATATCATGATAATTATAATTTTATTAACAAATGTTTTGAAGTCAAACAATTTATTATCTGCATCTGAAACAGAGCTGAAAACTGATTTCAGCGGGGGTAGGGTCATCTCGATAACTTATTTTCATTACTTTATTAAATATATATATTTATTTAGATATGTATCATATAATATATGTATATATGTGCATGTTAAGCAATTAAAAATATATTTTGTTGTTAAATTGTTGCCACGATTTAAACAATGGACCTGCCATGTTATCTCTTCACCACCCTTGGTTGACTAGTAGAGAATGCCTAAGGCATTAAGTCCGCCATTGTACCTTTGTGCATGAAGTTTAAATAAATAAATATAAGTCTTCACCTTGCTGGAATGCGATGTCACCCTTATTTGCACCTTAACACTACAGAGACAAGATCTCAGCGATGAGAGCGAGAAATACGTCCGTTGTAAATGATTATCCATCTCATTTATTATTATTATTATATAAATGATGTTCCCTTCACGAATCCATGGGCGTACAAGTAGTGTACTTGAGCAAGGAAATACTTGCTCAAATGTGATAGTTATTAGGATAAGTTGTTAGCCTAACCCCATATTTAAATCTCACTGATCTGACAGTAATGCGCTATAACTTTACTAGCACGCTATCCACTAGTTTATAGCTTGCAATCTGACTGAAAATATTTTTTAGTAACCTTTACAGCTATTATTCTATTACTTAAAAATTAATCATAATAAAAATAACTGTTTTTTTTCTCTCTTACGTATTAAATTATTCTCACGATCGATAAAACCTATAAAAGTATTTTACCGAAAGCTGTGTCCCATCTCTAATATTAGTTCCATGCGACTCTCACGTTAACTCACGTTGCTATCAGCGCCAAAATGGCGATAATCAAATGTCTTCATTTTGTCATCGATAATATGAAGTCCAGTGTACAATGTATGATAGAGGTCAGTGTGCTATGGCAACTTAGAACAAAATTACGATTCCGTTTTTTGATTTAATACAGCGCCATCTATGAACCGGTACCGGAACCAAAATTGCGGTGTTGCCATAGTTAAATATATTACACCGATGCTGGGAATTTCCTCAGATATAAAAAAAAACCTAAATCAAGAAATAAAATTATAATCACATGTTATTCTTGAAGTAAATATAGAAAACAACAGAAGAAATAAATTAGAACATAATGAGGTTTTTATTATCAGCACAATAATGCAGAAGGTATATTTTGGTTAAAAAAAAAATGCAAACCCTTTGTTTATATGGGCACACCTAATTTACAAATGGCCGCTGCAAGAGGTTGTTTGACCGTGTGCATTATTTTTTTCTTTTTACAATAAAGTTTTCATTGTTTTGCAAGTTTTCATTGTCTTGCTACCTGGATGTACTGTAATTGGTAAAGACGGTAAGTTAATTTTGTTTGTCTTACTTCATAGCAGAAAAATATTCGCATTGAGACTGTTCTTGATAATTTATATCATCTATTTTTACTATCATCATCATCTTCCTGCCCTTGTCCCATGATACTTGTGGTCGGCGCTACACGTTTTCTTCATCCATACCGACCTGTCCCCCGTCACGCTATCACGGACTCCCTTTTCTTTCATATCACTCCGGACACAGTTCATCCCTCTTTTCTTTGACCGTCACCTATTAGTAACATGCGTTTCATCCCTCCTTACATGACGTACGAACATTACCAGGTCAAACGGTTTCCTTATAATTTTCATTCACTGGTGCAATTTGTGCAAAAACTCATTTCTCACATCCATTTTTTTAATTCAATATAAATTTCCTGCTGTCCCAGTCTCCCAAATAGATTGACCTCCAGGTGTGTACCTGGGTGTGCTGTAGTTTAACTTAGCATAATTATTGTAGGTTGACATAATTGTAGGGTAGGTACTGTAGGTAGGGTTGACGGGAGCAAAGCCTCAGGCACAACTAGTAAAAGTGTAAGCAATCTTACTATATTTTCTTTTATGGTGAAATACAAAACAATCTTATGAAAAATTCAAAACTCACTTGGGAAATAAGTGTTTCAATTAGATTAGCTTAACACAATTTATTTTTGTTAGAAATTATTTTTTATGAATGTTTAGAAAGGTTTTCTTTATTTGGAAACTCAACATCTTATTACTATTTTACATGGAGTTGTGGACACCACCCCTCTTAACTTGACTTACTAATTTAAATGTGTTATATTTTTTGTCACACTGTCAATGTACAGCCCAGTGAAGTTGCATCAAAGTTACAAGCACAGTGACAGCGAGATGATGACAATAAATTTTCTCATAAGCCAATAACAGAGTTTTACAGCATTGATAAAGCTAGTTTAGGTTAAATTAGTTAGCTACACACAAGTGCAGCTATTAGTGATCATGTGGATTGAAGACTCATTGATCACATTAAATCAGATTTAAAAGTACCTATGTAAATATGGCTATAATAATTAGCCAAAGAGAAAAACAAAACAAAATATTGCGAAATGTAACGTCATGAATATCATGCTAAGTTGAAATATAGTATATATAATCCTTTATCCCAAGAGTTTATTATGATCTTTGTCTCAAGCTCTTGCTGAATAAGGTATAGTTTCTCTTTCCTCCAGTGACTGATTTAAGTTACACCTAATTGTTTCATGTTTTTTAGATGTGCCGCTACACCTGTTTCCGAATCCAGAGACAAGTGAAGAGAAATTTAAAACTTGGGTTTGTTAAGATATTGGTGGAGAATTAGCTTTTTGATCATCATACTATCTATGGCAACAAACGTGTCTGTCATAGACATTTTGAAGAAATTCACAAGTATCCAACTGGTAGACTGTCTAAATTGGCAATTCAACACTACATATATCAGGTAATACTAATAATTGTTAACTTTAAATATATTCATCAATGCATTTATCAATTGACTTCAAAAAGGGAAGCGGTTCTCAAGTCAGAATATATTTTTTATTATTATTATTTATGTTCCCCGATTACTAAGATGCCTGAATCGATTTGGCAAATTCCTCTTTTGTTTGATACTTCCTGGTAGTCCCATGGTCATCAGGTCAGGATCTGATGATGGGAACTCATGGAAATCGAGGGAACTCCTGCCATATTATAGGCATACACATAGCGATTTTGGTATTTTCATCAACAATCACTCAGAAAGTATAATTTTCTAAAGTGGAACTGATGAAGAAGACCACAGATGGCCAATGGAACTTCTTGATGATAGGTATGTGACGGGCATAAGATAATATCTCGAATAGTTAACCGACTATGATGAAGCAAATACTTACAAATAAAAGGTACAATCAAACTGATCTGAAGGCGGAAGGTAGGCACTGGAACTTCGAAATAAAACAATGTATTCTAGTCGTGTTTGGGCTTATTGGAGTCGTCATGAGATTTACTTTGCCTATAAATAGTTTTCATGGTAATTTGAGGTACCAAAACCAAAATTTAAATATAAAAGTTTTCAAACCGTCTTCCAAAAAAAAACGTTGAAAGACGAAAAACAATAGGTACCAAAGACACCGAATTCGAAAAATAATTTATTTTTCACTTTTTAGTGATGTTTTGTTTTGGAAGGCAGTTTGTTTTTTTTTTTTTTTTTTTGTCGGAACAAATAACAAATATCGACAATATTTTAATATTATTCTTGATCTGCAAGCACTGTACGAGCCAATAATGCTCATCACAATCACTTGTTCTTTAACTAAATATAGATATTTAATTACGTTTCAGGAAAGAACTCAACATTGAAGCTATAATAAGCAAGCTGACCCTAGCTTACACAATAAAAAAAATCCATCCTACCTAAAAAAAGGGATTAAAAATAATCTGATCACCAAAAACCTTAAAATTACCACCAACGGCCAAGAATGCATTGCGAAATGGGACCCACAATGTGAAGCTGTATAAAAAGTATCCAGGTTATAAAGGCGTACAGCTAGTGCTTAAGCTAATCTCACCAAGTGATGCCGGAATTAATCCCGAAAATGAGGGCAAACATTGTAATCAAGTATTCAGCAATCTGTTGGAGTAACCCTTGGACTTATGGCAGGTAGGCAGTTTACTATTATTCATTGTTTGAAAGTTACAGTTTTTCATTTGCCATCTGTTTTTAAAATAAGTTTCAATTGTGACAATATCAGTCAGTTTGTATACTCTACACTTGGCAGGAAAATTACTGATTGCAGTATGTTCTTAGCACAAACAAAGGTGCTGTTGTCTATCTTCTTTACACAATCCGTAAATTCCGAATTTCATTTGTGTTAATGTATTTTTTTGTCATTTGCAGGATGTGGAATCCTTGAAAAAGAAAGTACCGCCCCAGCAGATCTACTCATGTCCTTTGATGATTTATTTGACAGCATAACTGGCAGTTTCAGCGCGATAATAGGAGAAAAAAAATACAGGACTGTGTGACCCCAACCTCACCTCACCACAATTTATGGAATATTTCCATTCCCAGGTAGGCACTGGAACTACAAAATAAAACCATGTATTCTAGTCGTTTTTGGGCTTATTGGAATCGTCATGAGATTTACTTTGCCTATAAATATTTTTTATGGTAATTTGAAGTACCAAAACCAAAAAGTGAAATATAAAAGGTTTCAAACCGTCTTCCAAAAAAAAACGTTGGAAAACAATAGGTACTTCGAAAAAGAAAGATATTTTTCATATTTTGTGATTTTTTGTTTTGGAAGTCAGTTTGTTTTTTTTTGTCGAAACAAATAACAAATATCGACAATATTTTAATATTATTCTTGATCTGCAAGCACAATCACTTGGTCTTCAACTAAATATAGATATTTAATTATGTTTCAGGAAAACAACTCAACATTGAAGCTATAATAAGCAAGCCGACCCTAGCTTCCACGTCAAATGATCCACCCCACCTAATAAAAGGGATTACAAATAATCTGATCACTAAAGACCTTAAAATTACCACTAAAGGCGAAGAATGCATTACGAAATGGGACCACAATGTGAAGCTGTATAAAAAGTGTCCAGGTTATAAAGGCGTAAAGCTAGAGCTAGAATAGCAGGTTATAGAGGGTTAACATTGTAATCAAATATTCAGTCAATCAGTTGGAGTAACCCTTGGACTTACGGCAGGTACGCAGTTCACTAATCATTGTTTGAAAGTTACAGCTTTTCATTTGCTATCTTTCTTTAATATCAATTTCAATCGTAACAATATCAGTCAGTTTGTATACAGTATACACTTGGCAGGCATAATTACTGATTGCAGTATGTTCTTAGCACAAACAAAGATGCTGTTCTCTATCTTCTATACACGATCCGTAAATGCCGAATTTCAGTTGTGTTAATAATTTTTTTTGTCATTTGCAGGATGTGGAGTCCTTGAAAAAGAAAGTACCGCCGCAGCAGATCTACTCATGTCCTTCGATGATTTATTTGACAGCATAACTGGCGGTTTCAGCGCGATAATAGGAGAAAAAAATTACAGGACTGTGTGACCTCAACCTCACCTAACCACAATTTATGGAACTTTAATCTACCTATACTGAAAACCATGAAATTTAGTGACACCAATAACCAAAGTATTTGCGTTGTCATTTACTATAGTCTATAATATTAGTAACATTCATTTCAATAAAGTTTTATCAAAAACTCTGATTCCTCCAGATTTTATATACATAATAGCATCATCCAGAACTTGTAAAGTTACTGTGGACTATGCATAGGTACTCTTTAGAGCTTGTATCTGTTTCCAATGCATCTTGATTGAAATTGCGTTGCAGTAGAGAATTAAAACATATAGTATGAGATACGAAGACAATTATCTGCAGGAATCAGTGTTTTGATAAAACATATTTATATGCATCATTGATAAAAAAAATAAACTTTGCTGCCGGGACTATTAGTAGTCTTTGTTTACAATATATAAAAAAAACGTTACAATTTAATTAAATAAAGGTTCTTGCAGTATTTGTAGCTAACTTTCGAAAGACATCCCGGCAGTACAGTAAAAATTATATACATTAGTATATATTTATATCAACTATTCATTTAAATAATGTTTTATCAAAAACTGATTCCTGCAAATTTTTGATTAAATAACATCATCCAGAACTTGTACGCATAGAGAATTTAGAGTTTGGACCTGTTTCCACTGCGTCTTGATTGAAGTTATAAAGATTTAATACATATGGTATGAGATCCCAAGGGAAAAATCTGCGGGAATCAGGGTTTTTGATGAAACGTTATTAAAATGAATAATTGATAAAAATGTTATACATTGCTGCTGGGTTCTATAGAGTAGTCTTTGTTTACAATACAAAATAAAATCATTACATTTAATTAATTAAAGGTAAAAGCGGCTAACCTCCGAAAGACAACCCGGCAGTACCCAATGTATTATTTTTTATCAATAATTCATTGAAATAATGTTCTATATCAAAAACTCTGATTCCTGCAGATATTTAAAAACATAATAACATCACCCAGAACTTGTACATAATAGAGACTTTAGAGTTTGGACTTGTTTCTAATGTGTCTTTATTGAAATTGTAAAGAGTTAATACATATAGTATGAGATCCCAATGGAAAACACTGCAGAAATCTGGGTTTTTGATAAAACTTTATCTAACTGAATAGTTGATAAAAATGTGATACCAAAAAAAAACAAAAAGTTTTGTATTTTTGTAAACCAAAATTTTACTTTTCTTCTTTATTGTACTGATACTGATACTTAAAAAAACCTCGTCATGCTCGAATTTATTTTGTATTTTTTTAAATAAATATACAATAATTGTATTTGTTTTTGCATTATTTTATTTCCAATAAAATTTACCAACCAGAACAACACAATCATACATATACACACATGCATAAATATATATATACACAGTGTATACACACATGCATAGACACACATACATACTACATCCATACACACACACACACATATAAATGTAGTCCCGGTACCGGTTCATAGATGGCGCTGTACATGCGCTGCGTTTGAACCCCAAAAAAAAGGCTGAGTTGCCTATCTATACCCAGTATATAATAGTAATCTTTGGAGATACTCAGAGAGATACAATATCTCTGGAGATACTATTATATGTTTTTATTAAACTCGATCAGCCAACACATGTGCAACACGAATGTTTTTTTTTTTATTATTTTTGATAGTCTTGCGTTTGACCACTCTTACATGATGTGGTCACCGATGATGTGGTTTATTTATTCAGGACCTCCAACGAAAGATGTACACAAAAAATAACAATGAATCATCCAATGATATTCTAATAAAGAACATCATTATAGAACTTCATTGGAATCATCATTATGAAGTAATGACAAGTGCACTCCCTCAATTGCCCTCAATTATAGGAGGCCACAGCAATTTAGATTATCGACTAAATAGAAACTAAAATATAAACTCTTATTATAAGTTAATAGTACATTGTAAAACATATAAAAAGAAAAAAAAACAAATCAAAACATGACATACTTATAAAAAAAACTCTCCTTTTATTTAATTAACCTTTGGATTTACCAATATTATGGCAAACCAGACGGCAAAAAATATACGTTTACCAAACACTAAACAAACAACATATATAAAAAAATAAATCAATTTTAAAATAAAAACATAATGACATAATTTTAAACTGAACTGAAGAAAATTTTGTTACTGAGGGCAAAGCACTTTTAAAATCTATATATATAAAAATGAATCCCAATTTCCCTTGGTTACGGCATCACGCGTGAACGGCTGGACCGATTTCGCTCATTCTGTTTTTGTTGTTTGTTATTGTTTGGAGAAGGTTCTTATGAAAAAAAATAGGTTAGGGTAGGTAGGGGAGGGTAGGTAGGGCAGGTATGGTAGGGTAGGGTAGATAGGGTAGGGTAGGTAGGATAGGTAGGGTCGGTAGGGTAGTTAGGGTAGGGTAGGTAGGGTAGGTATTTTTTTTTTTTTTTTTTTAATAATACTAATCCCGCTCAACAAAGTTGGCGCCTATTCTGTGCAAATCCTTTCATTCCATTCCTCTTTCATGCCTCTCGTACTTTCATTCTTCATACTAATTGTTCTTCTTGCTTACATCTCTTGTATACGGTGGGTGGGAATCCCACTTTCTTAATTATGTAAAGGCAGCTTTATTTATTAAAATTGGGTCAAAAGACAAAAGTGCTAATATACAAGGTTACAGGAAAATACAAATGTGCACGAAGTGCTGTTAATAAATACAATGTGCAAAAGTGCTATTTATTACAGTCAGAATATAACTATATATCACAGGAAAAATATCAAGATTTTATAAATAGTGCCTTACAAATAGAGATGAGAAGCACAACAGTGCTTTTCACCATACAGACAATCTGTTGTGGCTAGGTACTACCCCAGTGCACCCTTCGTCATTGCAGTTTTGTGCGTGCTATTCTATGCTTCTTACAAATATTCTTATAATACTAGTGAAGCATAGTGCCGCTTCAACTTCGGTTTCGTGCAATAACGGTGGAAGCCACATTAACACAGTACACCAGGAACTTTTCCCTGTGTTGCTTACTCATGAGCCCATGCAGGCTCTCCTTTGTCAGTCTCCTGTCCAGCTCACATTCGAGTTGGTAGCGTTCCCTGATAAATAACGGCCAATCTACAAGTATGTGCTGGACAGTCTCTGCCACGCCTGGATCGCAGACGCACGATGGGCTCTCCTTACAATTGAAGCGATTCAAGTATTCAGAGAACCCGCCGTGCCCCGTCAAAACCTGCGTGAGAACGCCGGTCGGCTGCACCTGTTTTATAATACGGAAAGCCGCTATGGCATCCGGAAGAAACATCTTCGTCACAGAGGCTGTCTCGCCCGACACATATCTTCGGTTCCATTCATCAAGCGATTCCAAACGGATCTGTCGCTTGATGAATGAAACCGGACACTGGTCGTAGTCCGGCTTCCTCCGTAACGACAATGCTGCTTCCTTTGCTAACTCGTCCGCTCGCTCATTCCCCGGCAGGCCCACGTGGGCCTTGACCCAGAACAAAGACACAGCTTTGCTCTGGCCCAGGGCTTGAGCCAAATTGGCGCGCGCGTGAACCGCCAGGGGATGGAGAGAGCCATGGTTTGCAAGCGTCTCCAATGCTGACATTGAGTCGCTGTACAAACCATAGCTCGTCTCTTGCCGCGCGAGTATCACGTCCGTCGCTTTACAGATGGCCAGGAGTTCCGCCTGGTAGACTGTGCAGTACGCGGCTAAGCTAAGTTTGAGCTTCCGGACTTCGCCATCATTATCCCATATGGATAATGCGGCTCCGACCTTTCCCTCAATCTTGCTGCCGTCGGTGAAGATTCGCACCGTCTGCACATTGTTGCTGTCTAGCGACTGTTGGTCTGCCAGGCACATGAACTCCAGGGGCATCTGCGTAGCTGGATGAGGAGCCTCTGCAAACCTTACCGCACTTTCGATCTCCCTATCTCCTGGCACAAACCGGGATGACCCTCTCCTCGCTTCATACAGGGCGGCTGCCTCCTGTATGCGCAGATCTAGAGGTAGTATTCCGGACAGTACCAGTGCCGAGTTCAGGGAGACAGTACGGTAAGATTTACAGATCTTCTGGACGAACCCTCGTTGGACCGAGCCTAGCTTCTTCCGTATTCCCAGCTTCTTCGTAGCGGGAGCCCAGGCTGCGGCCGCGTACGTTATTATAGGCTCAATCATAGCAGTGTAGATTGTGTGTATGATCTGTGCGTCCAATCCCCAACTCACTTTAGCGGCACGGGACAGCTGCTTATAAATGTTAGCTGCCCTCCTGCAGACGTTCGCGGTGTGCTCGGTGAAGGTGAGCTTCTCGTCTATGGTTAGACCCAACAACTTCATCTTCTTAACCATACCGATGTCGACCCCGGCCATGCTCAGCCTTGGGGTATCATACTTGCGCTTGTTGGTTACGACCATCGCACAGGTTTTGTGCGGTGCGAACCTCAGCTTGTTTTTGACGCCCCAACTCTGAACAAGGGTGAGGGCTGCATTGGCAGATGTTGAAACTTCGGTCGCTGAGTCCCCATCCAGAACCAAGACGATGTCATCGGCGAACGCCTGCACGAAGATGCCGCGCTGTTCCAGTTCCTGCAATAGTGGGTCTACGATGAGATTCCACAGGATGGGACCACCTATAGACCCTTGAACACAGCCCTTGCTAGTCACTCGCGTGCATTCCTCCCCAGCGTAACGAAGCTTGACTTTCCTACTGTCGAGGTAGCTGTCTAGCAGCCTTCTTATGTTCACCGGGCACTTTTCCTCAGCCAGTCTGACCTTGATGGCTGGCCACCAAGCACTATCGAAGGCCCCCTCTATATCCAGCGACACCAGGACAATTAGCTTCTTCAGACTCAACTTGTCCTGTACGTGCTTCACTAGCTTATAAAGGGCGTCCTCAGTGCTTCTCTGGGGCATAAAGCCAAACTGGCGAGTACTAAACCGCGGTACAAGCTGCCATTTTACACGCGCTACTACCATCCTCTCCAGGACCTTCCCCAGAACCGGCAGTAGACCTATTGGTCTGTATGCCTTGGGGTTTAGGTAATCGTCCTTGCCCAGCTTTCTGAGGACCACGACTGTGGCCTCCTTCCAGATGTTCGGGAAGTGTGCCAATTTAAGGCACTTATTGTAGAGGGCAAGGAACGCATCCAGGTCCTGGTGGATCGCACGACTGCAGATATCAGACGTCAGTCCATCCCCTCCTGGTGCCTTTATGGGATTGAAACCTGCCACGGCGGTCTTCAGCTCCAGCGAGGTAAATGGTGGATCATGATATTCATCATGAACCCACTCATTTACTCGACTGGCCGCTTCTCTAATTCGCCTGTGGTCAGCGTTGTCCTGGTCTACTCTGTCTTCGGGGTAGAACGTATCTGCAAGTAGGGCGGCCGATTCACTTGGGTTGAGGAATACACCATCGCTGCATAGGGTCAGTTCCTCCTGCCTTCTAGCGGTCCTACCAATCACCCTGAAGATGCCCTCCCAGACCCCTTCCCGATCCTGTTTCCGGCAGAACTCCTTCCAACTGGCGAATTGGGCGCTCTTTGCTAGCATCTCGTATTCTTCTTTGGCCTTAAGGTACGCGTCGACGACCTTCGCTCGCCGGACCGGCGCAGCATTGCGGATGCGGTTCTTAAGTCTGGTAAACTCCTTCTTCTTCACAGTGAGCTCCTCTGACCACCATGGACAAGCTAGTTTTACTTTACGATTGACCTTAGGAATTGCTAGTTGGGATGCTTCTACTATGACATTACTGAGTTTAACTACTGTTTCTTCTAAAATATCTTTACTATTTATATTAGCTATTGATTTTACGTTAATGTTGTTTTCAATTATAAGTTCCCCCAATTTAATTTTAAATAATTGCCAATCTGCTTTCCTAGTATTATAATATTCTGGTGATCCTACAAATATGCATCCCCCTTTCCCTTTTACCCGACTTCCAATTTATACAAAACTACAAAGTGAAAAATAACTTAATTTTTTTAAGTCGGTGTCCATAATGCAAAAAAATGGTACCTACGAAAGACACCGACTTAAAAAAATTAAGTTATTTTTCACTTTGTAGTTTTGTATAAATTGGAAGTCGGTAGTATTTTTTTGCAAAAAGTTTTTTTTATTTTTCACTTTTTAGTTGTACGTACCTAATAGGCAAGTTAGTAAGGGAACTATTTCGCCAGAATAGATTTCATGAAACTTGAACATAACCGGTGAAATGAGAGATCTGCTTACCCCTTAAGAGCGAACTGGCGTGATGTTATGTTATGAAATGTTATAAACAACAAACAGACATGCGATTGCAGCAATCTCGAGAGATTTGCCGTTATTTATTGAAGAGTTCTGTTGTATATCTCCGAAGTTCTTCATCAGATCTTCACCAAATTAAAATGGGACCAATCTCGGAACATACTTTTTCAAACAAAAAAAGAATTTTCAAAATCGGTCCACAATTGACGGAGTAATCGGTGAACATACACAAAAAAAAAAAAAAAAAACAAACTTGAAGTCGAACATAGAACCTCCTTTTTGGGAAGTCGGTTAAAAATGGTGTTATGGTCCGAGGATGTTGCTCCTGTGTCGACCCGCCAGCCGTCCACCAGGTCAAAAAGGTCGAGCGAGCATGCCGTGACGTCCACATGGCTTTTATACACTCGACCACTTCTGATTGTGTCAAATGTGGGAGCGTCACCAGTGTTCAGTACCTGAAGCTCTAAGTCCTCCAGGGTTACGGACATTTCCTCGCCCTTGGAGTCTTCGATGATGCTGCCCCACCAAGGACTCTTGGCGTTCGCGTCGCCGCCTATTAGCAATCTACCGGTGGCCACTTCCGATTTGATCCGGGTCAACTGGTCTAGGTATGGCCCTATGGGTTGGTCTGGCTCGAAGTAGTAAGAAACTACTGCGATCTCCCAGGCTTTGGTCCGGATCCCCACCACAACGATGTTGTTTGTGGTGAGTTTCGGGTAGGGAATGACGTCCAGGTCATCATCAAAGACGGCAATTGCCGCTTTTACCCTCCCACTTCCATCAACCTCGCACTGGTAGATTCGCGAACCTCGGTAGTTCTTCATACCTCGCGGCCCCCCCCACGTACGGCTCCTGGATAAGCGCCCATGCGATCTTCCGTCTACTGGCCTCTAATAAGAGTTCGGTCGTTGCCAGATCCTTTCGTTGTAGGTTTGCTTGGGCCACACGGTATGGTCTTGCATTTTGTTATAGCAGTACGCTATAACAGAACGGGCTATTGCATCCCACCTTTGTCTAACTTGACACTCCGAGCTGAAAGCATGGTGGTTGGCGCTGTCAATCCTCGCGCGCGCGCAATTGCAACACTTTGGAGGTAGGCCAGCGGCCCAGTCCGCGCACTCCGTCCTCATGTGGGGACCGCCACAGTGGCTGCACTTTGGCACAGATTCTGTGCAAAGGCGTCGGCTATGCCCGTACCCGAGGCAGAGCGAGCATTGAACCAGCGGGGATTGGTCCTCGACCCTCACCCGCTTGAACTCCACGTGCACCGACCCAACCTCGAGCATGCGCCTCCAAACCTCTGTGGCGACCCTCATCACTACGTGACACATTAGCGGGTTCCTGGCTCGCTTTCTATAAATTATTTCCATTTTCGCCTGCTCATTTTGGAGATCTCGAAAGATGGCGGCATTTTGGTTTTTGAGTGCCTTGAGTACTTCCTCATTTGCGTTGCATTGCATTACGTCGCGCAACACAACCTGCGGGTTTTTATTTTTAATGTTTTGCGCTTCCAGCTCAGGCGCCTTCCTGATCTTTTCCCTCAACTTTTCCCTCTCTTCTTCTGACCTACAGCCTATAATTACTCTCCTATGTTTCGCTTCCCTCACTTTCTCTACTGCTATACCCCCTGCCTTGGCATTTACCACCTTCCTAAGTCGGTCCAGGACTTGCTCCCCCGTTTCATTCTCGTCCCTGGCCGACACTACGATGGACTGTAGTGTGGTCTGCTTTGGAGCCTGATTGGACGGCCGACTTGCTGCCACGCTAGCATACGATACCATCTGGTCTCGGCTAGCTTGTAGCGCCTCTTTCAGCCTGTCCATTTTTAGGCTGTTCTCGGCCAGGTTTCGGCTATGCTCTTCTAGAGCTCGCCTGAGGGAGTTCGTCTCGACCTCACTGATAGCCTCTGAGCACGGGGGGGGAGGCTTGCTCAATCCTTGGCTCCTCCTGGACTTGGGTCCCGGTCGATGCCATGGTCATGGTAGGGTAGGTAGGGTAGGTAGGGTAGGTAGGGTAGGTAGGGTAGGTAGGGTAGGTAGGGTAGGTAGGGTAGGTAGGGTAGGTAGGGTAGGTAGGGTAGGTAGGGTAGGTAGGGTAGGTAGGGTAGGTAGGGTAGGTAGGGTAGGTAGGGTAGGTAGGGTAGGTAGGGTAGGTAGGGTAGGTAGGGTAGGTAGGGTAGGTAGGGTAGGTAGGGTAGGTAGGGTAGGTAGGGTAGGTAGGGTAGGTAGGGTAGGTAGGGTAGGTAGGGTAGGTAGGGTAGGTAGGGTAGGTAGGGTAGGTAGGGTAGGTAGGGTAGGTAGGGTAGGTAGGGTAGGTAGGGTAGGTAGGGTAGGTAGGGTAGGTAGGGTAGGTAGGGTAGGTAGGGTAAGGTAGGGTAGGTAGGGTAGGTAGGGTAGGTAGGGTAGGTAGGGTAGGTAGGGTAGGTAGGGTAGGTAGGGTAGGTAGGGTAGGTAGGGTAGGTAGGGTAGGTAGGGTAGGTAGGGTAGGTGGGTAGTAGGGTAGGTAGGGTAGGTAGGGTAGGTAGGGTAGGTAGGGTAGGTAGGGTAGGTAGGGTAGGTAGGGTAGGTAGGGTAGGTAGGGTAGGTAGGGTAGGTAGGGTAGGTAGGGTAGGTAGGGTAGGTAGGGTAGGTAGGGTGGTAGGGTAGGTAGGGTAGGTAGGGTAGGTAGGGTAGGTAGGGTAGGTAGGGTAGGTAGGGTAGGTAGGGTAGGTAGGGTAGGTAGGGTAGGTAGGGTAGGTAGGGTAGGTAGGGTAGGTAGGGTAGGTAGGGTAGGTAGGGTAGGTAGGGTAGGTAGGGTAGGTAGGGTAGGTAGGGTAGGTAGGGTAGTAGGGTAGGTAGGGTAGGTAGGGTAGGTAGGGTAGGTAGGGTAGGTAGGGTAGGTAGGGTAGGTAGGGTAGGTAGGGTAGGTAGGGTAGGTAGGGTAGGTAGGGTAGGTAGGGTAGGTAGGGTAGGTAGGGTAGGTAGGGTAGGTAGGGTAGGTAGGGTAGGTAGGGTAGGTAGGGTAGGTAGGGTAGGTAGGGTAGGTAGGGTAGGTAGGGTAGGTAGGGTAGGTGGGTAGGTAGGGTAGGTAGGGTAGGTAGGGTAGGTAGGTGGAGGTAGGGTAGGTAGGGTAGGTAGGGTAGGTAGGGTAGGTAGGGTAGGTAGGGTAGGTAGGGTAGGTAGGGTAGGTAGGGTAGGTAGGGTAGGTAGGGTAGGTAGGGTAGGTAGGGTAGGTAGGGTAGGTAGGGTAGGTAGGGTAGGTAGGGTAGGTAGGGTAGGTAGGGTAGGTAGGGTAGGTAGGGTAGGTAGGGTAGGTAGGGTAGGTAGGGTAGGTAGGGTAGGTAGGGTAGGTAGGGTAGGTGGGTAGGTAGGGTAGGTAGGGTAGGTAGGGTAGGTGGGTAGGTAGGGTAGGTAGGGTAGGTAGGGTAGGTAGGGTAGGTAGGGTAGGTAGGGTAGTAGGGTAGGTAGGGTAGGTAGGGTAGGTAGGGTAGGTAGGGTAGGTAGGGTAGGTAGGGTAGGTAGGGTAGGTAGGGTAGGTAGGGTAGGTAGGGTAGGTAGGGTAGGTAGGGTAGGTAGGGTAGGTAGGGTAGGTAGGGTAGGTAGGGAGGTAGGGTAGGTAGGGTAGGTAGGGTAGGTAGGGTAGGTAGGGTAGGTAGGGTAGGTAGGGTAGGTAGGGTAGGTAGGGTAGGTAGGGTAGGTAGGGTAGGTAGGGTAGGTAGGGTAGGTAGGGTAGGTAGGGTAGGTAGGGTAGGTAGGGTAGGTAGGGTAGGTAGGGTAAGGTAGGGTAGGTAGGGTAGGTAGGGTAGGTAGGGTAGGTAGGGTAGGTAGGGTAGGTAGGGTAGGTAGGGTAGGTAGGGTAGGTAGGGTAGGTAGGGTAGGTAGGGTAGGTAGGGTAGGTAGGGTAGGTAGGGGTAGGTAGGGTAGGTAGGGTAGGTAGGGTAGGTAGGGTAGGTAGGGTAGGTAGGGTAGGTAGGGTAGGTAGGGTAGGTAGGGTAGGTAGGGTAGGTTAGGGTAGGTAGGGTAGGTAGGGTAGGTAGGGTAGGTAGGGTAGGTAGGGTAGGTAGGGTAGGTAGGGTAGGTAGGGTAGGTAGGGTAGGTAGGGTAGGTAGGGTAGGTAGGGTAGGTAGGGTAGGTAGGGTAGGTAGGGTAGGTAGGGTAGGTAGGGTAGGTAGGGTAGGTAGGGTAGGTAGGGTAGGTAGGGTAGGTAGGGTAGGTAGGGTAGGTAGGGTAGGTAGGGTAGGTAGGGTAGGTAGGGTAGGTAGGGTAGGTAGGGTAGGTAGGGTAGGTAGGGTAGGTAGGGTAGGTAGGGTAGGTAGGGTAGGTAGGGTAGGTAGGGTAGGTAGGGTAGGTAGGGTAGGTAGGGTAGGTAGGGTAGGTAGGGTAGGTAGGGTAGGTAGGGTAGGTAGGGTAGGTAGGGTAGGTAGGGTAGGTAGGGTAGGTAGGGTAGGTAGGGTAGGTAGGGTAGGTAGGGTAGGTAGGGTAGGTAGGGTAGGTAGGGTAGGTAGGGTAGGTAGGGTAGGTAGGGTAGGTAGGGTAGGTAGGGTAGGTAGGGTAGGTAGGGTAGGTAGGGTAGGTAGGGTAGGTAGGGTAGGTAGGGTAGGTAGGGTAGGTAGGGTAGGTAGGGTAGGTAGGGTAGGTAGGGTAGGTAGGGTAGGTAGTGGATACTAGTGGATATGACGGCGTCGCCACACAGGTTTAGAAGGCTTGTGCTAGCTCTATATGTCATCCACTAGCACATGTTATAAACCTATCTTTTTTGGAAGGTGTTTTTCCTGATCAGCTCAAAATGTCTATCGTAAAGCCACTATTTAAAAGGGGAAATAAGACAGACCCAAATAACTACCGGCCTATTACGATAGTACCCATCATATCTAAAAATTTTGAGAAGGCTATGCATATTAGGTTGAATAATTTTCTCAGTAGACATGACATATTGTGCAAAGAGCAGTTTGGTTTCCGTAAAGGTTGTTCAACTGCTCTTGCCATCTTCAACTTTATTAAAATTGTAACAGAAACTATTAACAATGGCAATCCAGCAGTGTCATTGTTCTTAGATATGAGTAAGGCCTTTGATTTTGTTAATCATGCTAAGCTATTAAACAAATTAGATTTCTACGGCATAAGGGGCAAGGCATATGAATGGATATCTAGCTATTTAAGTAATAGGAAGCAATATACAGAGATATCCAAAGTCGTAAAGAAAGGTGACAGAATATATTGTAAAGAGAATTTCAAATCAGTAGCAATAATAAATAAGTCTGGTGTGCCTCAGGGTAGTATTCTCGGTCCTTTGCTTTTCTTACTCTATATAAATGATCTTCCGGAGGCCACGCAGCAGCAATGTATTCTTTTTGCAGATGATGCGACAGTTATATTAAAGTGTCAGGATAAAATCAATTACAAATCTGTTACTGAAAAGACTCTGTCAGATATAATCAGCTGGATGGCAAATAATGACTTAAATATAAATGTTAGTAAGACCAGATTAATAGAATTTAACTCGTATAATACTAAACAATTAGCTTTAGATATTAGGTATAAAAATGAAAAAGTACAACAAGTGGATGAAATAAAATTTTTAGGTATTAATATAGACAAGAATCTCAATTGGAAAAGCCATGTGGAACATATATGTCAGAAACTTGATAGGTTTGTGTTTGCTTTAAAAAAGCTACGACAAAATGTTTCTGTAGAAGCTGCTCTTTCAGCTTACCATGGCTATGTGTCATCTATTCTAAGCTATGGACTTATCATGTGGGGTAACTCGACCGATACCGACAGAGTTTTTAAGCTCCAGAAACGTTGCATCCGGGTCATAAACAAGGTATGGATTTTAGATAGCTGTAAACCTCTCTTTAAAAAAAGTAAAATTCTTCCACTGCCCTGTATGTACATACGTGACATCTGCATCTTTACCAAGAAACACATGCATTATTTTATGCAACATAGCGAAGTTGTGCCAAGACAAAAAAGGGCTAAGTTTCGCAACCTGTTATATCATCCATCTGGTCATAAAGATATTTACAAGAAAAATGTGTATAATATGTGTATATTGATTTATAATAACATACCAAATGAATTAAAATTATTGCAGGGTAATGTTTTTAAAATCAAATTGATAGATTGGCTCCAAAATAGATGCTTCTATAGCCTTAAGGAATTTATAGAGCATCATCATCATTATTGTTAAGAACATAAATAATATATTTATTAAATGAGTAATTGTAATAACATACATAATTATATATTGATTAATTGTTAAATCAGCATTGTAAACAAACATTTTAATTTGATTGACATTTTAATTTCAGTTGTTGACATTTTAATTTATTTCATTGACATTTTTAATTTTAATTTATGACATGTTAATTTCTTTTATTGTAATTTTTATTTTATTTTTTAAATTATTGTCGAGTTTATAAACTGAAAATATTGGAATTTTAGTTATAGACATTTAAATATATTTGATTGACATTTAATTTTAATTATTAGCATTTTTAATTTTAATAATTGACTTTTTAATTTATTTAATTTTTAAATTGTATAATCTGACGACTGAAAGTATGGTTTGATCTGGTTTTTTTTATCTAATTTTTACAATTGTGTTTTGGGTATGATGTCTACTAACTTAATGAGTTTAATATGTAAAGTAATTTGCACGCTTGCTTGCAGGCAGAATACAATAACTTTTAGGCTTTAAGATCTTTCCTTGTTAAACAATGTATTTTCTGGCAAATAAATATTTTGATTTGATTTGATTTGATTTGATAGGGTAGGTAGGGTAGGTAGGGTAGGTAGGGTAGGTAGGGTAGGTAGGGTAGGTAGGGTAGGTAGGGTAGGTAGGGTAGGTAGGGTAGGTAGGGTAGGTAGGGTAGGTAGGGTAGGTAGGGTAGGTAGGGTAGGTAGGGTAGGTAGGGTAGGTAGGGTAGGTAGGGTAGGTAGGGTAGGTAGGGTAGGTAGGGTAGGTAGGGTAGGTAGGGTAGGTAGGGTAGGTAGGGTAGGTAGGGTAGGTAGGGTAGGTAGGGTAGGTAGGGTAGGTAGGGTAGGTAGGGTAGGTAGGGTAGGTAGGGTAGGTAGGGTAGGTAGGGTAGGTAGGGTAGGTAGGGTAGGTAGGGTAGGTAGGGTAGGTAGGGTAGGTAGGGTAGGTAGGGTAGGTAGGGTAGGTAGGGTAGGTAGGGTAGGTAGGGTAGGTAGGGTAGGTAGGGTAGGTAGGGTAGGTAGGGTAGGTAGGGTAGGTAGGGTAGGTAGGGTAGGTAGGGTAGGTAGGGTAGGTAGGGTAGGTAGGGTAGGTAGGGTAGGTAGGGTAGGTAGGGTAGGTAGGGTAGGTAGGGTAGGTAGGGTAGGTAGGGTAGGTAGGGTAGGTAGGGTAGGTAGGGTAGGTAGGGTAGGTAGGGTAGGTAGGGTAGGTAGGGTAGGTAGGGTAGGTAGGGTAGGTAGGGTAGGTAGGGTAGGTAGGGCAGGTAGGGTAGGTAGGGCAGGTAGGGTAGGTAGGGTAGGTAGGGTAGGTAGGGTAGGTAGGGTAGGTAGGGTAGGTAGGGTAGGTAGGGTAGGTAGGGTAGGTAGGGTAGGTAGGGTAGGTAGGGTAGGTAGGGTAGGTAGGGTAGGTAGGGTAGGTAGGGTAGGTAGGGTAGGTAGGGTAGGTAGGGTAGGTAGGGTAGGTAGGGTAGGTAGGGTAGGTAGGGTAGGTAGGGTAGGTAGGGTAGGTAGGGTAGGTAGGGTAGGTAGGGTAGGTAGGGTAGGTAGGGTAGGTAGGGTAGGTAGGGTAGGTAGGGTAGGTAGGGTAGGTAGGGTAGGTAGGGTAGGTAGGGTAGGTAGGGTAGGTAGGGTAGGTAGGTCAGGTAGGGTAGGTAGGGTAGGTAGGGTAGGTAGGGTAGGTAGGGTAGGTAGGGTAGGTAGGGTAGGTAGGGTAGGTAGGGTAGGTAGGGTAGGTAGGGTAGGTAGGGTAGGTAGGGTAGGTAGGGTAGGTAGGGTAGGTAGGGTAGGTAGGGTAGGTAGGGTAGGTAGGGTAGGTAGGGTAGGTAGGGTAGGTAGGGTAGGTAGGGTAGGTAGGGTAGGTAGGGTAGGTAGGGTAGGTAGGGTAGGTAGGGTAGGTAGGGTAGGTTGGGTAGGTAGGGTAGGTAGGGTAGGTAGGGTAGGTTTATTAGGAACCCTCACGATTCTCGCCACAGGTTTCTGGGAAAGCACGTGTAGTTCCAAGTACTTGTGGTTTTGTTTTAAAGTTTGCTACCTTTGGACTTGTTTTTGTGTAAAAGTGTGTTGTCCTTCTGTTTGTTAACAGGTAGGTACTGTGTTTGTCCCCTTTTATATTAGTTTAGCTCAAAATGGACAGGAATAAACCGCCCGACCCTGATCCGCCGGACATCCCAGCTTCCTTACCTCTTTTTACTCCCTCGCCGAATCCTCTATCGCAGTTTGCGGATGTGGTCTGCAGCGTTTCCGAAATGGAAACCTCGCAAACCTCACGTAAACGTCCTAATAACGCAGAAACATCTACGCTGACATCCCCTAACAAACAGCCTAAGAGCCAAATTGGCCGTGTAAGATACTCGGTTATGGATAAGGGACCATATATTGTGCATGTCTCTCGAGTTGAGACTCAGGTTAATGCTGGCACCACTCTGCATCCCGTGAACTTTGGGAAGTTTTTAATAATTAACAAGATAGCTAACATCGTTCGTGGCGGAGTCAATAAAGTCGGAAGAAATAAGGTATCGGTTGAGTTTTCATCTCCTCAGGACTCAACCGCATTTTTAGTTAACGGTTTGCTATCTAAACACGGTTATACAGCTACAATTCCTACATTTAATATTACGAGAATGGGCGTTGTGACAGGGGTTCCTTCGGATTTATGCGAAGAAGAGGCTCTTACATATTTGGCTGTGCCCACTGGCTTTGGCCAAATTTTAAAAGTGCGCAGAATCAACCGGAAGGTTCAGACTGAAGGAATAGTAGAGTGGAAGCCTACAGAGACTTGTGTACTCACATTTGACGGACAAGCCTTACCTAAACGAGTGTTTTGCTGCTACACATCCCTCCCTGTTGAACAATACATCTACCCTACTATCCAATGCCGTAAATGCTGTTGATTTGGGCATGTTGCAAACGTGTGTAGGTCGAATCCACGCTGCAATAAATGTGGCCACGATCACCCAGGTGATGGTTGCAACATTTCTGAGGGTGAGGCATTCTGTGTGCTTTGTTCGGGTAACCACTTCGCTAATAGCAAGTCTTGCCCCGAGCATGGTAGGCAGAAAGCCATCAAGACAGTCATGGCTGAGAAATCAGTCTCATATGTTGAGGCAAGCAAAACAATTCCAACAGTCTCCCGCAACTATGCCAATGTCACTAAATCACAGTCATACAGAAAAACCGTCACTCTCAAGCCTAGGACCCATGCCCCACTTTCCATTAATCATCAATCATTAATCAGCAAATAGTAAATATTCCTCAATCTTCACAGTCTAATGGCTGTGCTATCAATGATAATGTCCCCATCAATAATACTGTTTCAGTCATTGAACTTTTAGTTAAACTTTTACCTTCACTTATTTCATCTTCTAGTAACTCTCAATTACCGTCCAACGTTGCCGATCAACTTATATCTCTCCTATTATCTTTTAAAAATGTCGTCCCACCAAATATTTCTCCAGTAGAATGTGAGGAGCGTGTGGCATAAAAAGCACGACCTCATATTCCTCCTGAATAAATACAAGCCCTTGGCTTGTTCCATAGCTGAGACTTGGCTCACCCCAAGTCTTAGCTTCCGTATGCCACATTTTAATATCCTTAGGTGTGATAGATCCGATGGGTACGGAGGGTCGGCTCTCTTCGTTATTAATCGGGTCCCACTTTCTCCCTTTTCTTTGCCTGTACTTGAGGGCAATTTGAGTATTGTAGCAGGAAGGGTTGAGGGCATCACAGTGTTTTCTATCTATATTGCACACCCTCACCCTGACCTGAGGCCGAGAGGCGCTACAATGCTGATATGAGTAACAGTAATCTCTTGGCTTATCTCCAGTGTAATGCCAGGGTCAGACGTCTTCTTCGCAAGAAGAAACGTGCTGGCTGGGTTCAATTATGTACCACCTTGTCCCCCTCTACTCCAATTTCAGCAGTCTGGAAAAGCGTCAATAGGTTTAGGCGAGGTTGTTCCCCTTCTACCACTTCGCCAGTAACTAGGGAAACAGCTGAACTTTTCTTTGACAAAATAGCACCACCATATGTTCCCCTCTATTCTGAATGTGTGAATGTTCCCTTATCTAATTCAGCAGCGGATCCCTTTGATGCGCCATTTACTTTGGAAGAACTGAGTGTGGTACTCCGCCATGTCCGGGACTCAGCTCCTGGTATTGATGGTGTGCCAT
This sequence comes from Orthosia cruda, assembly GCA_964057195.1. NCBI lineage: Eukaryota > Metazoa > Arthropoda > Insecta > Lepidoptera > Noctuidae > Orthosia > Orthosia cruda. Next base: position 574,287 of record OZ059836.1, read on the forward strand.
ATTCTTTTATTTCTCACTCTGGCGACAAGGCGAAAATGTATTTCTTAAACATAATTAACTTCTGCTATAGTCATGGCTGGGTACCAGATCAGTGGAAGCTACAGGTCATCATTCCATTACTGAAACCTGGCAAACATGCAAATGATCCGAATGGCCTTAGGCCAATAGCCTTATCTTCAGTCCTAGCCAAGCTGCTGGAACACCTTATAAAAAATCGTCTGGAGTGGTTAGTCGAATCGGGAGATTTACTGCCGAATTTCCAATTTGGCTTTAGGAAAGGGCTCAGTACTATGGATAGTGTTGGCGTCCTAGTCACGGATATCCGTTTGGCCCTCTCCAGAAATCAATCTGTTGTTGCCGCTTTCTTGACATCTCCTCCGCATACGACAACGTACTTCTTCCTGTACTCAGGCAAAAATTGCAACAGCTGAGTCTACCGGCAAAGATGATAAAGTGTATATGTGAAATCCTCTTGTCCCGGTCATTGGTTCTTAGAGTTCAGGGAGAGGAGTTCGATAAGAGGCAGGCGTGGAGGGGACTCCCTCAAGGCTCTGTCCTCAGCCCCCTGCTGTACAATCTGTATACGGCCGATATTGGGTCTTGCCTAAACAATAATTGTCAGATCCTGCAATACGCCGATGACATTGTTCTATACGTGACAGATTCATCCATCATTGACGCGGCTTCTTCTCTATGCCTCTCTTTGGACTCTCTGAGCCGGTGGCTTTTAAGTCATGGTCTTTCCCTCTCCGCACCAAAAAGCTCGGCAGTAATTTTCTCTCGCAAAAGACAGTTCCCTCAGATATCAGTGAGCATTTTAGGTCATAATATCCCTATAGTAGATAAAGTTAAGTTTTTAGGCGTTTTTTTAGATTCTAAATTAACAGGCAAGCCTCACATAAATTCCCTCATTAAAAAATGCGAAAGAGTTATCTCAATTTTAAAAGTTTTAGCGGGTGTTTGGTGGGGTGCTCACCCCTACACCATGAAGTTAGTGTACAACGCCTTAGTCCGTAGTGTTCTGGACTATGGAACGTATCACTTGATGCCCTGTAACAAAGGTGCTTTGGCGGGGTTAGATAGAGTTCAGTCCAAGTGCCTTCGGATCACTTCCGGTTGCATGAAGTCCTCCCCCGTTAACGCATTGCAGGTTGAATGTGCCTAACCCCCCCTTGCCTTAAGACGACAATATCTTGCCACCCGTTTTTTATCTAGGCTAATCTCTAGGTCGTCCCATCCCCTTATAGTTAGATTGCATGAGCTAGACGCCTTATGCAGAAGCTCAAATTATTGGAGAAATAAAGAAATCCCATAAATTATAAAAGCATTTCGGAGTGTTCAAATTTAGATTGTCCGATTCTCCAGCATCCTAGATTACCCCTTTTTGACTTTGCTTACGAAGTATTATTTTTACCTCCAAAATTATCTATAATATTGGTATATCCAAAAGATCCCCATCAACTAATTCGGCCTTCAATGCGGTGGTGGGCGAGAGATGGAATGGTTTTCAACTGTTCTTCACTGATGCTTCGAAATTAAATAGTTTTAACAACATTGGAGCTGCGGTATATTTCCAAAGCTCTAGAATCGTATTACAGTTCAAGTGTCCTAAGGAGTCTTCTGTATTCACAGGCGAATGTGTGGCTATATTGGAAGCTTGTCTCTTTATAGAGTCACACAATAACATTGAGAAAGCCGTTATATTTACAGATTCTCTTAGTTGTTTGCAGGCCCTGGAACAAAGTCCTTTCAAAAGTAAATTACATAGCCCTCTTATATTAAAAATCAAAACATCTTTACTAACTTGTGCTAATAGTCAAAGAGATGTTCAGCTAGTTTGGATACCTAGTCATTGCGGCATCAAGGGTAATGAACATGTTGATGCATTGGCTAAAGACGCCTGTTCATCTGTAACGGCTGATATCTCACATAACACTCACCTGAGTTATGACTTGTCCCTCCCCAAATTGAGTCTCCAGGATTCATGGCAGGCACATTGGAATATGTCTAGCAGGAAGAAAGGCAAATTCTTCCATGCTGTCCAACCGGTCATAAATCCAAAGCCATGGTTCTTTGGTTTTAGAAAGGTCTCCAAAACCGCTATATCTGTCCTTTGCAGAATCCGTTTAGGTTTTTGTTGTACCCCTGTCTTTCTTCATAAAATCCGTATACGTGACTCCTCTCTCTGCGAGTGCGGATTAGGCGAGGGTACCTTGGATCACATATTTTTTGAATGTCCAAATAACTCTGACCAACTGACTCCTCACTTGATCTATACCGCCGTCTCTCTAAACTGAAGATCCCTCTCCCAATAAATTTCCCATCTCTTCTGACTTATTCCTCCCCAGATCTCCTTGTGGCGTTATAGTACATTACTGCAGCGGCCAGCAAAAGAGGCATTGATGGACGAACGTGTAAATGTGGGCCGAGGCGAAGCCGAGGCACACATACGTAAGTCCATCAATGCCTAGTTGTGGCCAAGGCTTGTATAGTACTTTTCTCAAATATGCGCGGAAATTTAAACTAAGTAGTACCTAGAACTCATTTTGTCAAAATCAATGACGAACAACAATAATTGTTCCCGCGTTAGTGTTCATTTGTTTTTTTTTTTCAATAAACAGCTTTCTATTTGCAAGCCATTTCGAAATTTTAATGAAACCTTTGATAAGTTACCTCCTTGGTGGCCATGCTTCGGCGAAAAAGATCGTTCCATTTTTAAATTGATTGTGAAAATGATTTTTCTCAAACATGCTTGGCAATTTGAGCATTACAGTACGAAATTGCAGTACAGGCCAAATACATGCGCGCAGCGGCCGGCAAAAGTTGTATGAAAATCCATATCTGTCGTTTACAGCGGCCAAATAAATTCCATAGTAAACTCATATCTGTCGTGTAATTTAAAAATGGAACGATCTTTTACTCCGAATCATGGCAACCAAGGAGGTAACTTATCAAAGATTTTATTTAAATTTCGAACTGGCTTGCAAATAGAAAGCTGAGTATTGAAAAAAAAACAAATTAACACTTTAAGGCTTAGCTTTTCACTGCGATTTTTATATGCGCGGATTTTTGTAGTATTATTACCGCGTGATTTTTTTACCGCAACGCGTGCGGCTTTATACAATTCCATAGGCCGCAGAATGGGCGGCAAAAAAAATCGCGCGAATGAAAATCGCAGTGCGTGCTAAGCCTAACGCGGGCATAATTATTGTTGTTCGGTGTTCGTCATTGATTTTGAAAAGTAATTGTATTTAACAAAATGAGTTCTAGGTACTACTTAGTTTTAATTTCCGCGCATTATTTGAGAAAAGCACTATACAAGCCTTGGCCACAACTAGGCATTGATGGACTTACGTATGTGTGCCTCGGCTTCGCCTCGGCCCACATTTACACGTTCGTCCATCAATGCCTCTTTTGCTGGCCGCTGCAGTAATGTACTATTCATCCGCCACAATAATATAAAATTATGAGTCTCACAAAACTTCCAAATACCATTTATTTAAGTGTGGCAACGTATCTTTAATGTGTTAACAATTATATTACATATGTATTTTTTTTCTGTTTGTTTCAGTCCCGTCACTGACCTCTATCATACAAGTACGCTGGACTAAACATACTATATGAAATGGCAGTTGATTTTTGTGCTGATTCAAAGCGCCCCGCTCGAGCGTATTAGGAACTAAAATTGACACATTTAGAGATAGGTTAATACCGATATTTCTCAAAATTAGGTAATACTAATATATTCGCCTGGAAATATTATAATATTGTAACTAATATATCAGTATTAGTGATATTTTTAAATTACACTAATATAAAAATAGTAGACTTGGCAAGGCGTATCAGACATCTACTGTATTGACTTCTCGTAGGATGTTGGAACTAAATATCTCATATTGGTATTGGTGATGAATGTTATATGAATGCCTAATAATCAGTAATAATATGTTCAAAAGCAATGTGTAATACTAAATTCTGGAATCATCATCATCTTCATCCACAGCCTCACTTCGCCAACCGCTGAGCACAGGCCTCACTCTTGTACCAATCACCACGTTTCTGAGCATTGAGTTAAATATACTACGTACTAGAGGAGACTCCTCAACTCAATTGTCTGTAACACGCATTAGAGCACGCGTACCCCAACTCACTTAGTCTGTGGCAAGCGCTCGCTGCAACGTGACACGTTTGAGTACTTAGTTATGTTTCTTATAAAATGCCTTCGTGTGTATTGAGATACTGTTCAAACAACTCGAGAAATATAAATAAAAGTCAAGGTATGAGTTTTCAACAGTAAGTTGAAAACACGCTTAATTTAATTATATTTTATCAATTTATTGTATCTCGTGACGTTGCGTCACCGCGTAGGCGGGAGGGCGGCCATGTTTGTGTAAATTTCAAAGAGTAAGAAAAAGTTCATCTGCGCGCATTGATTGTCTATCTGTGAGAACATAAGCCCCCCCCTCCCCTCACCTCTGCTTACCTCGCTGTCACCGAATTACCTACGCGCAATCTTTTGTTTGAAATAGCTTCTATTCTTCTTTCTCGTAGTACATTTAACTCAATGTTCCTGAGCCTAGAATTAATTCTGGAATAATATCATGATAGTTATAATTTTATTAACAAATGTTTTGAAGACAAACAATTTATTATCTGCATCTGAAACAGAGTTGAAAACTGATATAAGTCTTCACCTTGCTGGAATGCGATGTCACTATTATTTGCACTTTAACACTACAGAGACAGGATCTCAGTGATGAGAGCGAGAAATACGGCCGTTGTAAATGATTATCCATCTCATATATTATTATTATTGTGTAAATGATGTTCCCTTTACGAATCCGATGAGCGCCAACCGAGTGAATCTGAACGATTGTAAGTATTAATCTAACTAGTGTACTTGTGCGAGGAGATACTTGCTCAAATATACTAGTTTTAAGGATAAGTTGTTAGCCTATACCCCTATTTAAATCTCACTGTTCTGACAGTAATGCGCTATAAATTTAATAGCACCACTAGTTTATAGCTTGCAATCTGAATTAAAATATTTTTCAGTTAACCTTTACAGCAATTATTCTATTACTTAAAAATGAATCATAATAAAAATAACTGAGATGTTTATTTCTCTTACGTATTTAAAATTATTCTCACAATCGGTAAAGCCCATAAAAATATTTTTTAACGAAAGCTGTGTCCCATCTCTAATATTAGTTCCATGTACTCTCACGTTAAGTCACGTTGCTATCAGCGCCAAAATGGCGAAAATCAAATGTCTTCATTTTGTCATCGATAATATGTAGTCCAGCGTACTAGTATGATAGAGGTCAGTGAGTCCCGTACTAACCCAACAAGTGTCAACTGTATCAATCAAGCAGTTTAGTTTGTGTCTACAGTTCCTTCTTTTTAGATTGTTATTAAAATATACCTGCTCTTCCATTTAACTTTAGACATTGGCAGAATAGTCGACATCGGCTTTGCTTGCCATATATAAATATAGAATAGAATAGAATAGGAACCCTCACTGACCTCTATCATACAAGTACGCTGGACTAAATATACTATATGAAATTACAGTTGATTTTGTGCTGATTCAAAGCGCCCCGCTCGAGTGTATCAGGAACTATTATTGACACATTTAGAGATAGGTTAATTAATACCGATATTTCTATAGATTAGGTAATATTAATAAATTCGCCTGGAATTATATAATATTGTTACTAATATATCAGTATTAGTGATATTTTTTAATTACACTAATATCAAAATAGTAGACTTGGCAAGGCGTATCACTCATGTACTGTATTGACTTCTCGTAGTATGTTGCAACTAAATATCTCATTTGGTGATGAAAGTTATATGAATGCCTAATAATCAGTAATAATATGTGCAAAAGCAATGTGTATTACTAAATTCTGGAATCATCATCATGATCATCCACAGCCAGACTTTGCCCACTGCTGAGCATAGGCCTCTCTCTTCTTGTACCAATCACCACGTTCCTGTGCCTGGAATTAATTCTGATATAATATCATGATAAGTATAATTTTATAAACAAATGTTTTGAAGTCAAACAATTTATATCTACATGAGTTGAAAACTGATATAAGTCTTCAACTCGCTGAAATGCGATGTCACTCTTATTTGCACCTTAACACTACAGAGACAGGATCTCAGCGAGAAATACGTCCGTTGTAAATTATTATCCATCTCATTCATACGCAAATATTTGTATGAATGATGTTGCCTGCCCGAACCCGATGAGCGCCAACCAAGTGAATTCAAACTATTGTAAGTATTAACTAACAAGTGTTCTTGAACGAGAGAATGTTTGCTCAAATATACTAGTTTTAAGGATAAGTTGTAAGCCTATCCCCATATTTAAATCTCACTGATCTGACAGTAATGCGCTATAACTTTACTAGCACGCTATCCACTAGTTTATAGCTTGCAATCTGACTGAAAATATTTTTCAGTTAACCTTTACAGCAATCATTCTATTACTTAAAAATGAATCATAATAAAAATAACTGGGTTTATTTTTCTCTTACGTATTAAATTATTCTCACGATCGATAAAGCCCATAAAAGTATGTTTACCGAAGGCTGTATCCCATCTCTAATATTAGTTCCATGTACTCTCACGTTAAGTCACGTTGCTATCAGCGCCAAAATGGCGAAAATTAAATGTCTTCATTTTGTCATCGATAATATGAAGTCCAGCGTACTTGTATGATCGAGGTCAGTGGGAACCCTGCTAAACCGCAAACCTCCATCTATTTGTATGTGATAACAATGTATCTTTAGTGTGTTAACATTTATATTATATATGTATTTTTATCTTTTTGTTTGTTTCAGTCCCGTACTAACCACAGAACATATATAGTACTAACCCAACAAGTTTCAAGAGTATTAAGCGAAGAACTTAGTTTTTGTCAGTTCCTGGGTTTTTTTTATTATTTTTTATTATTAAAACATACTTGCCCTTCCATTTAACTTTAGACTTTGTCAGAATAGTCGACATCGGCTTTGCTTGCCATATAAAAAATAGAATAGTATGTCAGTGTCAGCCAAAATGTCAGTCTTGTTGTTTTGAGAGAAGAGAATAATCAAAAATAAATAAAAAAAATATTTACGGAAAATTTGTCTGTATAAATTCAGTTTACAACGTACTTTAATGTGTAAGAGAAGTTAATTTAAAACAATAGTACGTTTAATTTCTAAAGCGGTATCAAAAGCTTCTTCTTCCTTTAAAAGCGGTATCAAAAGCTGAAACACATCCCTGTGTTATAGTTATTGCAACCACGACAAGCATACATTCGAGTAAAATTGCATAGGAATCGTTGCCGTGTAACAATATGAAGTACGAAGAGATGGCTCTGCAGCGTGAATGGGAGAGCAGTAAAGAGCAGCCCTGTGCCGACGTGGTGAGTAGTGCGCTACGATAGCGCTGCCCCCTTGTCTGTGGATTATACTTCTACACAAACCTTTCGATAGCAATGCAAAGAGGGATATATGTTGTTACACGAATGGATAGATTAAGAAATGACTGTGAAATAAGAAGTCTCAAAATAGCACCAGAGGACCTAAAAATTATATTTATGTGAAAATTAGTAGTCATGGTCAACATCTCCAGATGTTGTGAGTAAAGTTTTGAGAAAGTAGATGGCTATAAGGTTTGTAGCAGAACTAAGAAAGTGTGGATAGACTGTGTTCGGGTCAATCACTGAACAATAATAAACATGGCAGTGTAATGGCTACACCGCGCTCTATGCATAGTCAGTATGCTTTCAGATAGTATATCAGGCACGACTCAATCTCGTCTCATTCACCTCATTTGTTTTAATTGTTATCCCATTTGTGTTACCGAAATATATCTCTATTTATCTTAATCTCACCCCAACCCCTAACAGACTGTGAAAGATGATTATGTCAAGTAAGAGGCTGACTGGCCAGATGTTGACTAATTGAGAAATATGGAATAAGGAGACAAATTGTGCCGATCCCAAATAAATATCAATAAGGGAAAGAGAATGATGATTTGTTAGTTATCCCACTATGATATTATAAATGTGAACCCTAATTGTACACCATGAAGACAAGATTGTTTGCCAGTCTGTCTAATGTATTGCAGGGTCAACAAAAATTTGTTTATTAGTACTATATAATATGGTGCATACATTTAAAAATATAAAAAGTTGAGGATGAAATGAGTCACATCCTACACAATGGCGATTGCTCAGCATAATGCTGCAACTTGTGTCCAGTATTACTCATCATTAATAGGATGAGCTCTAGTGGAGCAGCAGGTAAATAAATTTCGAAAAAGGAAAAATTAAGATACCATAAATACGAGTCTAACAGAATATAATATGTACATTTAATTTATTCCATCTAATTGTGGATGTGTTTACAAAATAGTCGCATTACGGTGACTAACAAAATAGTCCAATAAAAAAGTTGGCGTATAATCCCCGGCACGTAAGTTGACAAGAGTCATTAGATCTTTGGTAGAAAAGCGGGGCGCGGGAAATTTTTAGGACTGTTCCAAGCGCGCGATTGGTTGATCAGTTGACACAAGGATCGACTGACCAATCGTGTCGCTTCTAAGTTCCGTTCGCTTTATATGGTGGTTGGTCAGTTCGTGGTATATGCGCGAACTTACCCCCACTACGCCAAAACCTTGCCAACTTACGTACCGGGAACTATATCAGGGTGGCGACGATGTGACGCCATCGGATGCGGCGCTCGGCGCGCTTTTGGAGGATGCCGAGCCCGCCGACGCTGACGCCGAGCGGCGCGTGCGGCGCCTCGGCAGCCGCCTGGCGCGCCTCGACGCGCTCAACGTGGCCGGCATGCTGGCCGCCGCCACCGAGAGCGGCGGCGCCGGTGCCGCGTTGGCAGAGCGACTGGAGGCCGGGCTGGGCGCAGGCGCCGCGCTGCAGCAGCGGCTGCGGCGCTACGACGAGCTGGCCCGCGCCGCACCCGCCGCGCCGCACGCGCGCACCGACGCCGCGCGCGCTGACGCCAACGCACGCGCGCTGCTGGGCGAGCTGGGTGACGTGTACGCGTGGCTGGATGCGGCGCCGCTGCGCGACCTGGACTCGCTGGCCGAGGTGTCGCTGACGTCGGCGGAGGGCCGCGCGCGCGCGCTGGCGGCGGGCGAGGCGCTGCGGACTGCGCTGCGGGCCGAGGGGGCGGCGCCCGCGGCGCGCCGGCGCCTGGCCGCCGTGCGCGAGCGCCTGCGCCGCCTCACCCGCGCGCGCGACCAGGTGAGGCGTGACGTGATAAGATACTAATTTTTCACTTTGCGGTATTTTGCTTTGGAAATCAGTTTATTCTTTTTTGTTATTTTTTTCTTCTCTTTTTACTTTTGGTGCAGCATATTACCATGAAAATCGTTTATAGCCAGAGTACATATCATGATGATTCCGATACTTTGCTTCGCACGATTAAGCGACTATGAGCTTAACTATTCGTCGAGATAGGTATCTTATTACCCGTGACATACTGATCATTAACAAGTTGCAGTGGCCAGCATCAGTTCCACTTAATCAAATGATACTTTCTGAATGCAAATGCTATGTTGATCGAAATACAATATAATATTTGAAGAGTTCCCACGATTTCGATGGGGATTTCATTACAGGGGCAGATCCAGGGCTCATTTACTTTTATGTTGTCAATATTTTTTTGACATACATGAAAATTTATATAGCGGCAAGCTAGAAGAAATGCAGCAGGATGCTAGGGGCGGATCGCGCCGCTCCGGGCCAAGACCCTCTTAGCCTGAAGGTTAATATGTAACTGGTAGCAAGGCAGACTCTGACTGCCCACATGCTACAAGTCATGCTCACTCGCAGCTAGCGGCGGCGCTGGCGCGGCACCTCAACAACGCGCTCATCCACCTCGGCAACGAGGCGGCGCACATCCCGCTGGGCAGCGAGCGCCGCCACCACGCCGAGCTGCTGCCCTACGCGCCCGCCATGCGCTGGCTCAAGGACATGGACGAGAAGGCGTTCGACGCGCTGGCCAAGGTACGCGCCGCCCCGCCATAGGCACTGTGTGTGTTGCGGGGCGCCGGCTGACCGTTAGTGCGTGTGCAGGTGTACGTGGGCACGTGGGCGCGCGTGTACGAGCGCGAGCTGCGCGCGGCGTGCGAGCAGGCGCGCAGCTCGCTGGCCGGCGCGCCGCCCGACCGCTCCGACGAGCCGCTCGACACCGTGAGTTGTGCACAACACGACACTACCCTAACGAATACAGTTTTTTTGTCACCTTTGAACCCGTCGTCGTGTGTCGGCAGGTGCTGAGTCTGGTGGAAAACATGTGCAATACTGAGCAGGACTTCTGCGTGCAATTCTTCTTTTTGGACGTCGACCTCAAGGTAACATTGTGAGTCGCGGCATTCTTCAGCGAAAATTTGCCATATTTCGTGACGTGCTAAATATTTAATTTCAGAGCGACAGTGGCGATGGCGAGCGAAGCGAGGGTGGCGAGCGGGGAGAGGGGCGGCGCTCGGGGGGCGAGGCGCGGCGCTTCATGAGTGAGCTGTTCCCCGCGCTGGAGACAGAGCTGGTGGCGCTGGTGGCGCACGTGGAGCGCCACGACCCCTAGTGAGTAGTGTACTGGAGACAGAGCTGGTGGCGCTGGTGGCGCACGTGGAGCGCCACGACCCCTAGTGAGTAGTGTACTGGAGACAGAGCTGGTGGCGCTGGTGGCGCAGTGAGTAGTGTACTGGAGACAGAGCTGGTGGCGCTGGTGGCGCACGTGGAGCGCCACGACCCCTAGTGAGTAGTGTACTGGAGACAGAGCTGGTGACGCTGGTGGCGCAGTGAGTAGTGTACTGGAGACAGAGCTGGTGGCGCTGGTGGCGCACGTGGAGCGCCACGACCCCTAGTGAGTAGTGTACTGGAGACAGAGCTGGTGACGCTGGTGGCGCAGTGAGTAGTGTACTGGAGACAGAGCTGGTGGCGCTGGTGGCGCAGTGAGTAGTGAAACGGGTGGTACTGGACGTGTTGGTGTGACTCATGAGTCGTGTTGTGTTGCAGCGGCGCAATGCGCGCGCTGGCGTGCGTGGGGCGGCGCGTGCTGGCGGAGGGCGGGGGCGCGGGGGGCGCGGGGGGCGCTGGGGGCGCAGGGGGCGCGGGCGAGGCGCGGTGGGCGCGCGCGGCGCTGGCGGGGGTGGCGGTGGCGGCCAAGCGCGGCGCCGACCGCAGCGTGGCGGAGCGGCTGGCGGCGCTGCCTGATGCCGTCAAGCAGGTAGGACTGAACTGCACGAGTAAACTTACTTTTCAAAATCAATGACGAACAACAATAGATAATAGGTATTAAATTAAGATAAATTCTAATTTAACAATTTAACTGAGCGAGTTCTTTTAGCGAGAACTTTGCTGTTAAGTTCTCGAGAATATTCTTTTGGAAGAGAATTTATGAGAATTTTCTCGGGAATGTTCTGGCTTAGGCGAATTTACTGAGTATTTAAGTTGTGGAGTAGATTATTTTGACTTCAACTTCTTAATACGTTCAAATGCACTCAAAACTATTATTCTAAAAATAGATCGATATAATAAAATCATCCTGATTTTAAATTCTCGTAAATTCCCTTTCAAAAGAATATTCTCGAGAACTGAGTTGAAAGAACAAAGTTCTCGTAAGGAGAATATTTTCGGGAATTCACTATCACTAGCCACGATAGAACTCGTACTCGTAAATAACGCGATATTTCAAGTTTTCCATTTTGTAAACTGACTGGCGTAAAAAAAAACAAAAGAGGAAAAAACAAATGAATTACGGTTTTCCAAACACAAAAGCATGAGTACTCAGGGCTAGGCTAGTACTCTAGGCTACTTTTATTAACCCCCGACGGAAAAAGAGGGGTGTTATAAGTTTGAGGTGTGTTACTGTGTATCTGTGTGTCTGTCTGTGGCATCATAGCGCCTCAACGGATGAACCGATTTTGATTTAGTTTTTTTGTTGGAAAGGTGATTGTGTCGAGAGTGTTCTAAGCTATGTTTGAAAAAAATCGGTGTGCAAAAGTTATGGGTGTTTTACTGTTTGAATCGGGATGTTTTCGCAAGATAAATGTGTCGGGGGTTTTTCTAAATTTTGAAATTTTACTTGTCCCTGTATTTCCACGGGAGCGGAAACTAAGCGGGCGAAACCGCTACGCGTCCGCTTGTTTTATATAATACTAGCACTTCGCCCGCGACTTCGTTCGCGCTATCCGTATTTTATCCTACAGGTGACTTTTTAGTTTCACCCTTTTAAATTTTGAATTTCCAGAAATCCCTTCTTAGTGCTCCTGTACATCATAAAAAGAAGCCCTGTACAGTAAAATTCTTCAAAAATCTTTAACTTCCCCTAAATCATCTTTTAGGAGTAGCAGTCATCAGTCTCAGCTTATGTCTCCTACTCATAAACTCTAGATTTGCTTATTTTCATGTCAGTAGTACAAAAAAAACCGAACTGTCATAACTACAAACTTGCGAAAGTGCTTAGACCTCCTTAATCCGGCCCTGTCGCAATATCCGTTCTTAGCGGACGTCTACTAACTATAAACTACTTCCCTGCCAATTTTCTAGTTTGTAGTATAAAAAATTAAGAACTTTTATACAAAATGGCGAGAGCCCTTAGACCACCTTAATGCAGCCCTGTCGTAAAATCCTTTCTTAGCTGACATCTACTAACTATAAACTACTTCCATGCCAAATTTCAAGTATGTAGCACAAAGAATGAAGGACTTTCATACAAACTTGCGAGAGCCCTTAAACCTCCTTAATCCGACCCTGTCGCAAAATCCGTTTTTAGCGAACGTCTACTAACTATAAACTACTTCCCTGCCAAATTCTAAGTTATTAGCTCAAAAAATTAAGGACTTCCATACAAACTTGCGAGAGCCCTTAGACCCCCTAAATCCGGCCCTGTCGCAAAATCGTTACCGCCCGATAAAAGACTATTTAGTACTCTTTTCAGGCGGCCAAAGAAGCGCTCCTTCAACGACTGTTTCACTTCAGTAGCATTGATGCCTAGTGCTTCCGACATACCCAGATACTTGTAAGTTTCGGTTGAGGAAAGGGATCGAAGGTGTATGGAATCCGAGAGTTGTATTCCCACGGATTTCATAATCTCCCCTCGCTTTATATGCATGACTGCACATTTGTCCACACCAAATTCCATACGGATTCTGTTACCTTCAGTAGCTTCATCAGTTGCAAGTTGTTGGGGGGCAAAGAGCTTCAGATCATCCATGTAAAGGAGGCGTGATATGACCTGACCAACTCTCCTCAACCGATAGCCCAGACCTGACCCCTCCAGCAGTGTACTGAGAGGGTTCAGGGCTAAACAAAACCACAGAGGACTCAGACTGTCGCCCTGAAATATTCCGCGCTCGATTCTTATAGGTTCGCTGTTTTCCTGAATCTGTCGACATCCTGGATAGTAAAGGACCGTCCTCCACTGCCCCATACATGACGTCAGGAAGGCGCGCAGAGTTGCATCAATTTTATACAACTCCAGCACCCTCATGAGCCGTGTATGTGGCACTGGGTCATAGGCCTTCTTGTAATCTATGCAACATGTCGCCAGATCCTTGCGGGAACGGCGAACCTGTTGGCTAATGGCAATGTCTATGAGGAGCAGCTCCTTAGTACCGCGGGACCCGTTCCTACATCTATTCTGAGAAGCAGACATGATGGCGTTATTGTCAATATGTTGATTAATTTTCGCTCTCAGAATGGATGTAAGAACTTTATAGACCATCGGTAAGCACGTTATCGGTCTATAATTTTTAGGATCCGCAGTACTAGCTGATTTGTGGAGCAGGTGTGTTATTCCTTTGGAACCATTTAATCCAAAAGTTGTGCAGCCCGTCCGGCCCTGGAGATTTCCAGTTAGGCAACGGACGGACTGCACGAGCCACATCTTGGGGGCTGATGGTAATTGCCCCCATTTGTGGTATCGGATCGCACGCTCGTTCGACCTCCCGAGTCCAGTCACCCTCGGTGTGACTGACAGGCACCGACCAGATATCGCGCCAGAACGAACACATGGCGTCATTATCCGGTAGGCGCGTATCAGTCACACCTTGGTTGGGTTAATCCCAAGCCCTATAAACCCACCTTTCGTTGCTCCGGAATGTGCGATTCTGAGTGTATCGCTCCACTCGCCGCTTGTACCGACGAATACGGTTTGCCCATGCATACTCGTAGATCTTCTGCTTCAGGAAGTCGATACGCTCTGTGACGCGGGACATATAATCTAGAGAACTGATATCAGTCCCTGAGAACGCCCGCCTTACAAAGCGCATCACTCTAGGGCGAGTGTTGCCCTCCCTGAAGCAGATAAGCTTGCCGATGAGTGCTCTAGCCTCACCGATACGACGCTCAATCCTGCACTGGCAAGCTGGTATAGCTGGTCGTGTAGCTCTGTCAGTTTTGGGAAACTTGACGTTAGCTACACGACATGCTGCTGCAGCCGCACAGTACAAGATCGAGTGGGTGTCGGCAAGGTCTTTGCTGCTATCAAAAACATTTGTTAGCTGCGAATCTAGAGCACACACCAGCGCCCTATTTTTCTTATACATGGGCAAACGAGGTAGTCGAGGTCTAAGCTCAGGCGGTGTGGAGCGATACTCGCTGAATGCACATTCCAAAGCGCTCCTCAAACGTGCATTGCATTGGGTACTCACAGATATAGCCCCGTCGTCGACATCTTCGCCAACATGGTCGGGTCGCGGTGAAACACTGGGTTGCAGTTGCACCGCGGCCGGTGGCAAGGCAGGTGAGACTCGGCTACTCTGTGATTCCTCACGCAGTCTATCAAGTACGGCGTCATCCAGCATACGGTTACGTTGGATGACCCGCACCTGATCCGATAGACGTTGGGCCGACACGTTGACAGCTGGCTCAAGCACCTGAAACAGAGAGAGCATCCGACCACGGTACGCAGTCAGGTTACTTCCCCCCTCTGTAGCCCCAAAGTATGCGCGCATGACGTTTTCGTTAATCGATTGCGTCCATCGCATGCGCTGCACACTTCCATCGGGAGCGGGGACCCAGTCAGAGGCCGATGGGCCTCGAGGTCCTAGGCTGTCCGGTGGCCGCCGTCCTCCCCGTCGATGCGTAGGTGGTGGTGTCGTCGACGGAGAGAAGTATTCGTCGCTCGAGCTCGACGCAACTGCAGCTTCCAGGATCGCTTGACTCAGGGTTGTAGGGGATCCCGGCGGCTGCGAGGCGGAGCTGAGCGACGAACCCGAAGATGTTGGGCGTGTGTTTTTGGCTCGGGCCTAGCTTCGTATCAGCATTTTCTTCTCAGCTTGTCATTCTAGTTTATTGTATGTTGTTCATTTTAATTATAGTTTTTTTTTTGTTTTTAATTATTATTATTGTTAGTATACATATTATCATTATTTAATATGTCAAAATGTCATGTCCAGAATACAAAATTTTTCATAACAAAAACTCATTCATAACTCATTAATGTCAAAACTCATGTCAAAATTACATTATAATTAATTCATGTTACACTCTTGTCAAAATGCATTGTAATTCATTAAATATCGTCGATATGCAGTCCACAGTCAGATATAAATTCAACAGTCACATACACTTTTTATCAATGTTTTTAGGTCAATACTTCATCATTTAAAAATTAATTGATCAAGTAGTATGCTTTACATAATAAGAATCCTTTGAGTTTATTTTTGAAAATATTTAGTATTTCGATATTTTTTATGCAATTTGGTAATCTGTTATCAATTTTTATCCCTATCCCAAATATACTCGTCTTGAATTTCTCTGTTCTACATCTAATAACACTCAACATATTTTTATGTCGTGCACTTCTTAATGTTTCATAATTACTAATATCGCGTTTTATCATCACTGCAGCCTCATAAATATACATTGAGGAGAGAGTTAAAAAATTTAATCTCGTAAACTGTGCTCTACAGATATCAGTTTGTTTAAGTCCACATATACTCCTAATGCATTTTTTTGGGGCTTCAAACGCATATTCTCTGTTGGGAGAATTACCCCCAAAAAATAACACCATATTTGAGTGTAGAACCCACATATGCATGGTAAGCGCTTAGTAATGCACTTTTGTGTACAACTTTTCTTAGCATGTAGAGAGTAAGATCGATTATCATTTTCCAGTTGAGCCCAGAGTCAATGTGAAAGCCTAGAAATTTTGTGTTGTTAACTTCTTTTAATGTTTCATTTTTATAGTTATTGTGAATTTTTGTTGCTTTTGAGTTTTTATTTTTGAAAGTCATGTAGCTTGTCTTTGCAATATTTATTTTTAGTTTGTTTACATTTAACCAGTTTATGATATCTCCAAGAGATTTGTTAACTTTTGTTACATAATCATCTTGTTGGTCATTCGTAAAAATTGCTGTGCTATCATCTGCAAACAGTATTAGTTCCTGTTTTATGGATTTGGGTAAATCGTTTATGGAAATTATGAACAAAAGTGGCCCCAGTATGCTTCCCTGCGGCACTCCATATTGAATAATTCTGGGATTTGATTTATATGTTTGTTCATACTTTGTGCCTTTTATTATTCTAGTTATTTATGTCACTTGTAATCTGTTTGCTAAATATGATTTTAAAAGATTTAATGCAATTCCTCTTACCCCATATTTTTCCAATTTATTAAGAAGTATTTGATGATCCACATGATAAAATGCTTTTGAAATATCCATAAAAATCGCAGTTATTTGATGTTTTTATCTAATCCTGTCATTACTTGTTTAAAAAAAATTAAGAGCGCACTACTTGTAGATATCCATCTTCAAAGTAATTGAACAAGTTATTATAGATTACCTTTTCAAAAATTTATGCAATAACTGGTATTAGTGCAATTGGTCTGTAAAATTTCATCTTTTTCCTGTCTTCTTTTTTGAATACGGGAGTTTTCAATTTTGAAGGCAACACCCCATGTTCAAGGAACAGGTTTATTGTATGGCTGAGAACTGGGGCAACGAGATGCGATACACGTTTGATTATTTTTACGTTTATGTCATCATAACCTGTGCTGTTCGTATTTTTAAGCATGTTTATAATTTGGACAACATCTTGAGGATTAGTTGGTGTCATAAAAATAGAATTTGGCTTATTATATGTCAGTGTTTTAAGAGCTGTACCATCGTCATTGGGTGTTGATTTTATATCTATACCAATATTATAAATAGGAAAGACTTTTTTGTTTGTTTGTTTGTACCGAATAGGCTCCGAAACTACTGGGCCGATTTCGAAAATTCTTTCACCTATGGAAAGCTACATTATTCCCAAGTAACATAGGCTATAATTTTGAAGCCGGGGGGTCAGCTAGTCGTCAATAAAGTAGTTGTTAAAAGCTTGAGCTATATCTGGCGGTTTGGTCACTAATTTGTCTTTAACTTTTATTTGATTTATTTTTTCTTTAGGTGTCACTGTCTTACTATTATTTATAATTTGCCAAGTTGCTTTACTTTTGTTACTAGCTGAATTTATAAAATAGTTGTTTTGAGACTTTTGAGTCTTTTTAATAATAGCTCTTAGTCTTGCTGTGTATTCCTTAAAGTTTAATTTGTCTTTTGGATCTGATTACAGTCGATACTTCCATAATAAGTCCCGTTTCCTTTTAGAGCATAATCTTATTTCTTTACTTAGCCATGTAGGCCTCTTAGCAATTGGTATTTTAACTCGTTTTATCTTCGATGAAGAATACACTAGATTCCCGGTCAGCGCTCCAAAAATGGGCCGAAAAATATGGCCACAAATACGGTTGTGGCACTATTTCAAATTAGTATGGTCCAATTATAGCCAACATTAATACGTTAAAAATGCCGCAATGTGCGTTCAAAAACTGTGCAAATAACCACCGTAACACCTTGTTTTTTTGTAAGGATTTTTTTTTTTCTGTAAGTTTATATTTTATGTGTTTTTCATAGAGTAAAAACCGTATTAAATAGTAAATATGAATCAATTACCAAATATTATGATTCTTTGACCAACGTTTGCGTCAAAAAAGCGAACTCGCCAACTATTGTAACAAACATCGACCGTTCTGGAACAGAGAATGCATGGAGTAGTTTGTAAAGCTTTTTTTTTTAGCTTTCCTAATGATCCATAGAAAACGAAATAAAATAACCCCTTAAATTTCCTACATAGTGTTTTTTGCCTTATTGCTTAAATTTTAAGTTTCATTTTATAATAAATATTTTTGTACCTACATAATAACCTTTTTTATAATCTTTAGTCTCGCGTTTAACCACTATCTCGGCTGATGTTAAGCGATGATGTGGTCTAGTCTGACTTTTAATTTTCAAATTTTCAAGCAAACCCTACCCTACCTACCTTCCTACCCTACTTAACTATCCTACCTTCCTACCCTAGCTACCCGCCCACGTATATATATATATATATTTAAATTGTCTCTTTATTCGAGCGAACAAAACAAAAAAAATATTATTCAAATCGATCCAGCCGTTTTTAAGTTTTATCGAGACCAACGAACAGCAATTGATTTTTATAATATAAAAAGATAGGTAGATAAGTGTGTGTGGCCATTTGAGCGACTTATTTTCGTTCCTGGGGGCCTACTCCCGAAGCTCGAAGTTCGTAATTTCGACCTTAGTTACGGGCGTTTCCTACTCCCTAACACCTACGGACGGATGATTCGTTCGGGGCCCGAACGAAGAATGAATGACAACACAATTTGACAGTTTTACCTACTCCCGATGCGTTTTTATCTGTTCGAAAAATTGAATTTGACACTTGTTATAACGGATTGTCCGTCAAGATATGACGACATCAAAATAGTTATCGTGCGGTCGACGAAATTTATAATTCCCAACGATGGCTGCTTTTTTAATGCTCGCAGAAGATCTACTGGAAGAGCGGAGGCAACGTCGATGACATTTGCGCCAAAACTTCCAGTTGGCAAGTATTCCCGACGTTGAGTTCATAGGGAACTATAAGCTCACTCGGGAATTATTTGAGGACTTGTGTGAGGAGCTAATACCTCTTTTGCTTCAACACTTACGACAAAGTGGTGTTGATCCGAGAATGAAGGTAAGGTTAGATTAAATATACTGGTAACTTATTGAGCTGTATTACCAATCCCACCCATTTACATTTGTTGTTTTTGTTTAATTTCAGATCCTAGCTGCTCTTAAATTTTATGCCCGGGGGAGTCACCAAGGTGCAGTGGACCTTAGCAGTGATGTTCCAATGGCACAAGAGACAGTGTCATGCTGTCTGCGCCATGTCACAAATGCACTGAACAGACCCTCATTAATAAAAAAGTACATAAGGTATCCACATAATTTGGCTGGGAAAATTCTTATAATAAGAAAGTAATTTTAAAAGCTTGTACCATTTTTCTAAAACAAATATCTATATGTATTTAATAAAATATACCTAGCCTGCCATTTGAACAATGACTACCTATGCTTTGAAGAGTGTTTATACCTATACCTACTTATAGAGTACACTTAAATAAATTGTATCATTTAAAATTTTGTAGATTTTCATGAAAAATATGGCCTGACAAGTGTAGTGTTACAGGGAATTTTGGGTACCCACTTCGGGGATTCATGATGAGAATGTAGACAATGCTGTAGAAGACCCCAATAGACAAAAACATGCTCGGTCCAATAAACAGCGTATGTTTAGCATTTAAAAAACCGATTAAGATGCCTCAAAGCAGCAAGAGAGCTGCATTATGCACCAGTCAGTTGGTATTTGTCGCAATTTATACTAGGTATAGCTATGTTTTTCTAATAACACATTGAACAGTTGAACAATATTTTTTTCATCTATTTATGAGCATATTTTAATAATTTTTCAGGTACAATTGTCATTGCCTGCTGTGTTTTACACAATATGTTTAATGAGGCGGACTTAGAAGCACCTTCCCTCAGCGAGAAGATCTTCAAATTGAGCGCAGTAGACAGGGAGAAGTGTCTACAAATATAATATCTGCCCATCAAGCTCTTCAGCAAGCGCAAAGAGCGAGAGACAGATTAGTGCAATTGCTGGAAAGAAATATATACTTATGCAGTCTCACAAGAAAACTTTACTAATAAAGCCAATATAAATGCATTGGTATGTGTATGACTAGATGTATGAATGTGAGTGAAGCAAAAGCAGTATGTAAGGATCGTAGCAGGTGGCATTCTGTAGTTTCTGCCTACCCCCATGGGAAAAAGGCGTGAGTTTATGTATGTATTATTGACTTCACAATAAAAGGATTTTTTTTTATTATACATTTATTTTTATTTTTCACCATTCAAATCTGAATAAATTTAACAATTAACAACATACTATACAATAACTACAAAAATAGAATATACTTTATAGTACACCATAAAATTATACACATTTACAAGAAAACTTATTTATACGGGTACAAAGGCGGTCTTATCGCTGACAGATATCTACTAGACAACCTTTGGATGGACTGAAAAAACTTAGAATTAAAAAGACTACCCAAGTCTGCGGTGTACTGTTGTTAGATTAAAACATATATATATATATACAAGATTATATTACTATAATAAATACTATACAAAAACCAAAAAATATTTATTTGTGACCCGCACAGGAGACACGAGAAATAAGCAACAAATTTAACAATAATAAAAATACAACCCCAAGCGAGACCCAAAAATATCACAGCATGTGCAGCGTTACCCAAAAAGGAAATAACGCAGCGCTGATATTCTAATAATTTATATTGACACTTCAACGTGGTTTTCCTTTTACTAATCAGTCTTAAATTATTGCTAGGACCTTAATTTCTCTTACTTGTCTACTTGAGTCTTAAATACCTAATAATCAGAATAAATTTAACACTTAACACACTATAACAATCAAAACATAGATTTTCCTTTATTTATCAGTCTTAAATTATTACTAGGAACTTAAGTTTTTCAAGAATATTCCAGCTATTCTTCATCGAGCATCTTATTTCTTCTAGTTTTTATTATAAGCCTTTGCACTTCCACTTTCGGCAGGTGTGTCTTACTGATGGACCCTGTACAACAAAAACTGAATATCATTGACGGATAAAATACAAAATATATGATTGTGTGTCTGTAATTTATTAATATTTTGCAAAAAAAAAATAGTCTACCAAAAATTATAAATTTTGTTAAGTATTACCGTTGGAAAAGCTGGTTGGACTCTTGACTAGGTTTGTTGCTCTTCAAAACCCTCTTCTATAATTGATAGTATCTTTAACTCCATTTGGGAGCAGGTTGGTGCT
This sequence comes from Orthosia cruda, assembly GCA_964057195.1. Classification (NCBI taxonomy): domain Eukaryota; kingdom Metazoa; phylum Arthropoda; class Insecta; order Lepidoptera; family Noctuidae; genus Orthosia; species Orthosia cruda. The sequence continues at coordinate 595,535 of OZ059836.1, forward strand.
ACCAATGGACCATGCTGACCGTCTGACAGCTCCAACAGCGTTCTTGGCCAAATGTTTTTAACAGCCCGCACCTAAAATTTGGATATTTCGTTAATTTTTATTGCATGAAATGTATAATATATAAAAACACTATACTCGTAAGTACTCCTGCAGATATTAACCCAGTCAGTAAATAATCAAAAATGCCTTTGCCACAGCCGGGTTAGGTTAGCTCTGCTAGCTAACCCCAACTGACTGGATAAAGTATTTGCAAGAATACTGACTATGATTGTGTGCACTTTACTGAGGACAAGCCCTTAAAATCATATTAATATTGACGAGTAATGTATTAAACTCACCGTTTGCCACTGCTCCACGGAATTAGTGCAACTTTCCATTGAATTAAGTTGCTCAGGTTTTCCCACAGCCGTTTTGAGAGAACTTATGAAGACGACAAGGGCCTCAATTTGTGCGTAAGTTGCTGCTAAAGCGGTTGGGCCATTTTAATGAATTATTAATGAAAAGGAAAACTAAATTCCTCAAAGGTATTTATTTCTTGACAATTGACAATTCTTTTGAAAGTTGCTGTCATAAAGAAAAAAAAGCAAAGGTATCAATAGGATAATGCCGCTTTCCAGACAATAATGACAAAAGTAATTCATTTCTATATTTAAATTTTTATTTTTTGTTTAGTAAGCTTGAAACCACAAACTAGGAAAACCGGTAATCGACCGATAAAATAGTGCAACTCTAACGTCATCCATCGTTCGTTCACGAAAATTGTCTATGATCCCGTTCGAAGCTCAATAATCCGAAATCGTTAGGGGGTAGGGTTCACTCCGAAGTTTCGAAATACTTTCGAACGGCTCGTAACTTCGTCAACGAAGATCGGGAGTAGGCCCCCTGATTCTAAATCTAGTATTTTTATAGATCGATGATATAAAAAAAAAAATTTAACGTTTCGACTCCACTCATTCCTTGTCCAAGCAGCGAGCTCGAACATAAATTTTGAAAATTTGAATTTCAAATTGCCTTTTTTGGCACATTGTAATTTAGACTTTAATACTTGCGTGTAAGACTAAATTTGTATTGAGCTCATAATTTTTTTATTGCTTTGTACATAGTTTTGTGAACGCAACTTTAAGGACGCTATTACATTTTTCTACAAATAACAGTGCTTTTCAGGTACAATTTTAATGTATATGCAATCACAGATGTGAAGATATCATGGTCTTAATTTAAAGATAATATATTCAACTCCAGATTGGCATCAGAAAAATTGCATGACATCATACAAAATTTTCGCACAAATACGATTTGCCCATCACGATAATCGCAAAAATATTAAAAAAGTAGGGTCCGAATAGGTCCCAGTTTAGTTAATATTACAGCATTTTTTATCTTCAAAATTATAAAAAAATTGCGGTATATATAGTCCTTTACAGGTTCAGATAATTATTTTTTACCCAAATCAATATATATTTTAATTATTAGCTAAAATAAAATGACTTGCCGACTTCTTCATACATTTTGCACTAGAAGCTTATCATTCCGCGCTCAGAAGCGCTCGTGGAAGGACGAGCGTATCGCTTTTTTGCAAAAAAATAAATACGATAAAAGTAATAGAAAAGATTGTAGTGTGCATGCGTGAGTCGTATGTCGTGATCGAAAGGAGTTGATATTTTACCGGACCGAAATAAAAGTATGTTTGAGTTTCCTTTTATTATTAGAATGTGATTTGGAAATTATGTTGGGTATGATCGGGATTTTGATAGGTATTGTTAAGCAGTTGTTGACAAGGTTGAGAAATGGATGGGTGGGTTTAAGCAGCTCTTAGTAAGGTTAGGATTTGGATGGGTAAGGTTAAGCTGGCGGCGGTGAAGGTTAGAAGTGGATGGGTGGGAGGAGATTTATGATTTGAACCGGTGTGTATGTATGACGAATACGGGGTCAAACCAAATTACAAGAAGGTGGCGACGAAAATTTGGCATCTTTTCGTCATAGGTGTCATTGTCATGTTTTTTGGGATCGCTTATATCGAATATGGGGTCAAAACCAAAATACAAGATGGCGCCGACGAAAATTTGACCGCTTTTCGATATGGGTGTCATTTTCATGGTTTTTGGCGTCGCTTATATCTAATATGGGGTCAAAACCAAAATACAAGATGGCGCCGACGTAAAATTTGACATCTTTGCGTCATGGGTGTCATTGTCATGGATTTTGGGGTCGCTCATATCGAATACGGGGTCAAAACCAAAATACAAGATGGCGCCGACAAAAATCTGTCATCTTTTCGACATGGGTGTCATTTTCATGATTTTTGGGGTCGCTTATAACTAATATGGGGTCAAAACCAAAATACAAGATGGCCCCGATGAAAATTTGGCCGCTTTTCGACATGGGTGTCATTTTCATGATTTTTGGGGTCGCTTATAACTAATATGGGGTCAAAACCAAAATATAAGATGGCCCCGATGAAAATTTGACATCTTTTCGTCATGGGTGTCATTGTCGTGGTTTTTGGGGTCGCTTATATCGAATATGGGGTCAAAACCAAAATACAAGATGGCGCCGACAAAAATCTGACATCTTTTCGACATGGGTGTCATTGTCATGGTTTTTGGGGTAGGTTATATCGAATATGGGGTCAAAACCAAAATACAAGATGGCGCCGACGAAAATTTACTTCTTTTCGTCATGGATATAATTTTCATGATTTTTGGGGTCGCTTAAATCGAATATGGGGTCAAAACCAAAACACAAGATGGCGCCGACGAAAATTTTACATCTTTTCGTCATGGGTGTCATTTTCATGGATTTTGTGTAGTATGTCATTAGCTGCTGCTCATTATGTAAAAATTTTAGATAATAATATTTTATATGTTCCATGTAACGCAAATTAAAAATTCAAGTCATTTTTAATCCCTGTGGCCAAAAATTATTTCGTTTTAGGTTCTGTCTACTTATTTCACGTACATAACATTTTTTTTTAATACTTACTACAACAAAGTCAAAACTAATTTTCTTTTCGGAAGTCGGTGTCGGTACCTATTGTTTTTTAGTTTTTGGACACAGGAAAGTTATAATTTTTATCTTTTTAGTTTTTGTTGGTACCCCATAGTAGGTATACTAAATACATCTGTTTACCCCCTAAAACTATATAAGCGTGATTTTATATTATGGTATGGAAAAACAAAACATAAACATACGATCACACTAATCGCAGGTCATTTGCTATTTGTTATTGAAGAGTTCCACTGTCGTATCTCCGAAGATCTTTATCAGATTCTAATATATTATACAATAAAACCTTCCCTGAAAAGACATACATTTATCGACGAAAACCCGATCAGTATCGGATAAGTAGTTTTCAAGAAAATCGCGGATACATACGGGTCGAATAGATAGAGCACCTCCTTTTTTTGAAGTCGGTTGAAATTAATAACCTGCTTTTTACGACGACGGTTTGTAAAAGTTACCAAATGCATTTTCAAAGTGCCTACTAACCTTCCTGAATCAACTTCAATAAAATTAAAAAATAATATCAAGGACCAATATTATTTGAGTGATGTATAAAATCGAGTGCTCAGTAGTTTCAATGAGTGCGTGCGCGTAATGTTGCTGTGTGCGACTAGATACCTAAATTTGAGTTCGTCGAAAATGTAACAGCGTCCTTAAACATTGCATTTAAGGTTGAATTTGCATTAAAGTATATTTATTTTAAGTAGAATTCTTAGAATTACCTAAACACAATTGACACAAAACGTCAGTTTTATAGATAAGTTTTGTATGGGATCCTATATCTAGTGTATTCTTCATCGAAGCGTTTTATTGGAAAACATAAATCATAAAATAATTTGAATAGATCATAAAAAGTATTGTAAGCTATTTCAGGATCATTATTTGAGCATTTCTCTTTTTTTTTGCCATATTTTTAAAAAGTGGCCAAAAATAAAAATATCCTTGGATCGCTTTAATTTCTTAAAATCAAATAGTTTATTTCATGAATATTTAGATTTTTCACAAGGAATCATATTTTATTTAGGATTTATTTTAAAATATATAATAATCTAAATGAAGGTAGGCTAAATGTTCTTATTTTGTTACTCCTGAATTGTTAAAAAATTCTGCAAAGTTGCAAATTCTGTGGCTATAATATTTATGTTTCTTAAACTTTTTGATAAATTGAATAAAATCATCGGAAAGAAATACTAAGAAAAGTGAAAAATATTTCCAATTTAGGTGCTTTAATATTTTTTTGTTACTTTTAACCTAAAGTCAATTAAAATTTTTGAAATATATGAAAAATAAACAAAATTGAAAGATTTTGCTTACTTTTTATAAAAATGTTGAGTAAAATTGATTTTCTTCACAAGTTATATTGATATAAAATAAATAAATAAATACATAAAAGTGAGTTTAAAGACAGGAGATTTTAGGGACAGTAACAAAAAAGGAGTAATTGGTAACAAAATAAAAACTTAAGGCTTGGTCTAAATGCCTATTAAAAGGATTAAAGATATGAATAAATAAAAATATGGATTCGTGCTTAATCATAATCAACGTTTAATAACTATAATCCAATTCGGACTCTTGTTTTTTCGTATTTCTTATAATTCCGTTTTTGTTAGCTAAATTTTCCGCTTATATGTTACTATCCCAAAGTAACAAAAGAAAAAGTAACGAAACAAGTGTTTGATTTTTTCAAAATATTATTGTGGTAGTTAAAATTGCAGTTGCGCCTATTATTTTACACTAAATTTTAATGGAACTTAAATACTATTGTATTAAGATAAAAAGAGTGGCAAGATATTGTCAACTTTCCTTGAAACAGTAATAACAAAAGCCGGAATGAGATTCACTCTAAAACGAGTACGTGACGTTCACTCTAATTTCTGGAACAGAAACTGACACAATACATCAATTTGGCGGCGTTTAATGGCATCTACGGTTTTTCTCGTTCAGAAAAACATTGCTAAATAGAAGTTTTTTAATATTTTACACACGAAAATAGGTAACAAAAACTGAAATCCATTTTTGGAACTTTCTTTGGGACAACTTTAAAATTCATTTTTGTACGTAAATTATTAACCAAATTACCAAAAGTCAATACAACGTGTACCTTTCTACCTTGTAATACGATTTAAAATCAAAATTTCAGTATAGTGTCTTTGAACTTTATGAAAATAATTGAGTTTGAAATTTTATTGCCAATGGTAGACTGGGACATACGAATTTTCATACATTCCAATTTTCGACAGTTTAAATTTTGTTGATTTTTTATTTAAATAATGTATTTATGATATTTGGTAAAATATTTTCTGTAAATGTTAATTACAATTATGCTCCTAAGCAAAACAGTATCAGTAATTTATAAATTACGCCAAAGTTATTCAGCAACAATATCATGGGACATTCCACAAATGTGTAATGGCAAAAAAAAAGAGAAATGCTCATTTGTAAAATATTCCGTAAAACTAAGACTCTCAATGTAACTTATAAATTTTGGAATATTATCCTCACCGTAATCTCTTTTAGATTTGAACCAGTGTGTTATGGTGTAGGTTTTCTTTACAGGGCATGTCAGCAATTATTGTGCTGTATGGTCAGAAAGTGAAAGTTCCAAAACTGTAGATTTTGCTCCCCTAATATTATGGGCTATATTGTCAATGCATGCCATGCTACTTAATCTGGTTGGTTGACAGTTAAATTCATGTTATGTTCAATTACTCAACATATGTGCCAAAATGCGATATTTTGGCACATATGTTGAGTAATTCATGTCTACGTAGGTTGAATGACTGAAGTGACAACAGATAAACCTAATTTTATAATTTAACTTTCTTTCATTTAAATGATTATTAAATAGTAGGTACTTTAGATACCAATACATTAGTATTTCTGGAATTATTCAAAAAGTTACTGAGGCACAACTGTGTTTCTTCCGGGTTTGTATCATTCTCGCCTCCCAAAACAATTACAAAGTCGTTTTTATTTAGTAGACTATTTCTGTTTTTTCCGTACTTAGGACTTCCTGTAGTGATGCTCCTGGCTTCCAGAAGCATCTGACTAAAAAGTCTTTACCGATTAATTTTTGTAAAATCTTTTGAATGAAGCATCCCTGCTGATCAGTAATTATGATTATTTTCTTCTTTTTTACTTGAATACTCTCCCTATTGTTAGATAGTTTTGTAACTGTAATCTGTTGTGTAGGTTTAGTTTGAGTGTAAATATTGTGTAAGGTTTTGTTTTGTCCATTTTCATCGTTTAGAGGATTACTGCCATAGAAACAAACTGCATCTCAATCCCGCTAGATGCTCGGTTGTTACGTATTCTCGGAAGCGCTCAATCATTGGCACAACATATACCCTAGAAACAAGATTATGAAGTTTTACTTAGTAATACATGTTATGCAGTTTGATCAACGTGTTAGCAACATCCTACTAATCACACTAATATTATTAAGGCGAAAGTTTGTGAATGTGTAAGCGTGTTTGTATTGTTGTTACTTCTTCATACTCAAACGGCTGGACGGATGTGGATGAAATTTGGAACTCAGATAGATTATAGTCTGGAATAGTACATAGGACACTTTTTATGTTCCCTTGGGATCAATTTCGACATTCACGCGGGTGAATTCGCTGACAGAAGCTAGTTAGTATATAAGTTACTAGCTTTTGCCAACGGCTACGCCCTCGTGAATTTCGAAAATTATCCCAAGGGAACATTATACCGGAATGAAAAGTAGCCTATGTGCTATTCCAGACTATAATTTATCTCTGTGCCAAATTTCATCCAGATCCGTTCAGCCGTTCTGGCGTGGTTAAGTAACAAACATACAACCAAAGATTTTCATTTCTAATATTAGTTAGATAAAGTAATTTCTCTTTTGGCGATCTACTGTTATGGATGTCTTCCAAAGTGTCAAATTCTGGGCAGTAATTACACGCGGCACACTTAAGGAAAAGGCTAATTAATCTATTGCATAGCTTCTATCGCGGGCCTTGAACGAGGAGACCGAATCCAGAAATTTCGTAACGAAAATAACCCAACACCCCCCAATCCGACCGGCACAGCGGTGATAATTTGACTTGGGTGTCGCGACAGGCTCGACGGGAACACGGACTTCTCTCACTGCTAGATGGCTTAGTAAAATATGTTTGATAAAAGAACGACATACATAGAGTTGTAAAACCTACATAATTTTATTTGTTCATTGTAAGTTATAAAATAATATATATATATATAAATTTAAGTTTTTTTTTACATTTTGATATATTTTAATATGCAAGTATAGCAATTTTTGTCAAATTTGAGTATTATTTCGAAAGAGAAATTACTTACGGCATACATTTTCAAAACTAAAACTAAATAAAAGCAAATTTTTGGTCAGCTGGCATTTATTTTACTTATTTCAGATTCGGACGCCAACGGCTGGATATACATAGAAAATGATTTATTTTGTCTTTTATTTAACTTTTTTCTTATTTATTACATTTTTAAATATTTTTACAAAACACACACAAAAAAGGAAAAACATTTAAAAATATAAAAAATAGAGGCCCACCGGTATCGGGAACAGGGTCCAAGCTACCGGCGGTCAGGGCTCAAGAGAGAGGAACCTCCTAACAATACGAGCCGTGTCCAGCAGTACTGCTTTCTGGATCAGGCCCTTGACCCAGCCGCCTAACGAGAGCCTCCTAAGGTGTTGGTCGAGGATCGTGGCTATTAAGCCATGGGCTGACACGACTATCGGTACAATGATCGCTGAGTCCACATCCCACATGGCGACAACCTCGCGAGCCAAGTCAAGATACTTGATTTGCTTATCTTTCTCGGCTTTCACGAGGTTCCCGTCATGCGGGACAGTTATGTCAACAAGCATTGCACGCCTCTCGATTCGGTCCACCACCACTATATCAGGCTTATTAGCGATAATACAATGTGATATTGCCATTCTCGAGAACTGGGTCGGGCACATACCTGTAGTACGGCACCTCCAACGCCACAAGAGTGTATTTCAGAGCAAGTTGCTGATGAATAATCCTGGCTACAAGGTTGTGCCTATGCAAGTACTCTTCGTTAGCTAGACGAGAACAACCAGAGATAATGTGGCGGATCGATTCACCCGGACGGTGACATGCCGGACAGATGTCAACCGTGCCATCCTTTACAATAAATCTCCGGTAGTTATTCGTCATGATAACTTCGTCCATAATTGCACAGACGAAACCTTCGGTTTCCCCAAAGAGGTCACCGAATCGCAGCCAGGCTACGGACGCTGATTGATCTACATCGGACCCATGTAGGGCCCGGAAAAAGCGTCCGTGAAGCTCCTTACTCTGCCATACCACCTTGCGATCGTTAGTGTCAAGCACTACAGGCCTGCGCCAGTTCTCATTCGCCAAGGAGAGCGGGGTGAGTCCCTTGTCCACTGCTACTACATCTCGATGAATACCCACGTCGGTGTTTAGAAAATATTCTCTGAGATTGCATATCTCGCGGTTGTGGAGGTTTTTGGCATTTAAAAAGCCTCGGCCTCCACACTTCCGCGGGATATACAATCTCATGACCGACGATCGTGGGTAATGCATTCGATATGCAGTCAGCAGTGTACGGACCCGCCTATCCAGGGCGTCGAGTTCCGTTTGACTCCATTTGAGTATGCCGAAAGAGTACATCAGCACCGGCATGACCCAACCGTTGAAGGCGCGCACCTTGTTTCCGCCCGAAAGAAGGCTATTGAATACCTTCTTCAGGCGGCCAAAGACGCGTTCCCTCAACGATTGTTTCATGTCTATAGTACTGATACCTGATTTATTTTATTATTAATAAATTTTTAGGAGTATGATATAATTAAAATATTGTGGTTTTGCAACTCTATACAATTCGACATTCAGACGCATTTTCCAGGACCGGATCTAGAATAAATGCTATGCAATAGCTTTACCGCGACAGTCCCCGAGTGCCACACGTCTTTTTTTAATAAAATACTTATTTTCCTACGTTAAGTACTTCCCTAAAGTGGTAATTTTGTTAAAAAAATAGCCGAATTTGGCAACTTAGGCATTGTGCTACTTTCAGCATTACAATAACTTTGTTTCCGTTAAGAATATTTGCCAAAGACTTTCTCATGTCATCAATTGCATGTCGTATCATCGTCTTCGTAGCATTTAAAAAAAAAAAAACTCAAGTTTGCCGTATGCCATTTCTTCGCAGCTTTTTATCCTTATTGGCGAAATGGCAACGACAGTCGTGACATGTCGGTGTGTGTACAGTGAGTTTTTTTTATACAAAATCAATGGGTTCGATTCCTGGCTAGGAATATTGATTTAAAAAAATCCAATGTTTCAGTTTTAGTTTTCATCAAAATTGGCCTACGAGTGTTTTTCGCTATTCCTCATAGTTTCGGAATTGGCCACGACCCCTTGAAAAACTCATTCTGTATATACAGGGTGGGCCAAAAATCGTGGATAAAACGAAACAGGACGATATTAGGCGCTATTTGCAGTAGTTCATGTTTTTTTAGTTCATTTTATTTGTGCTACATAGGTGTTTACGTAAAATAGGAAGTGCGCTATGTTTTGTCATAATTAAGACATACAAATTTATAAGTGACACGTTAGGTGTCAATAGATTTTAAGTGACTTAGAAAAAAATAATATTTTAAATCAATTAAATACTTGAAAAGAAAAAAAAAACAACATCACATTACAATAAAGTCAAACAATAGTCAAAAAAAAGGTAAAAATGCATCATTATAATAATTGGTCGTTAAAAATATCGTCTACGGTATAATAACATTTGTCAATTAACAATTTAGTAAGAGCTTTTCTAAGCTTATATAATGTCATGTTTTTCATGTCATCAGGAATTTTATTAAACACTTTAGGTGCCATACCAAAAAAACTTTTTTTCATCAATGAGGTCTTACATTTTAGATGACATAATTTATTTACGTATTGGGCACGTAGTGGAGCTTTTTTAGTGGAAGATATTTTTTCAAATAATTGTGTGTTTCTTTTCACAAACAACGCTGTTTCCAAAATGTATAATGCTGGAAGAGTCAGTATTTTTAAAGACTTAAAATAGGGTCTACAGCTATCCGTTGTTTTTATATTACACATTGCTCTGACACATCTCTTTTGCATCCTAAATATAAGCTCACGGTCAGTCGACTGCCCCCAAAAAATTACGCCAAATCGCAACACAGAAGCTACAAGTCCATGGTATGCCACCAGTAACGTATCTTTATTTACCTTTTTTGATAACTGAAAGAGTGCATAAGCAGATTTACTCAGGCGTTGAACTATCATGGGTTTCCAAGTAAGCTTACTGTCGATGGTAATACCTAAAAACTTAGCATTATTAACTTCTTCTATTCTATGGTTATTATAAATAACATTAATATTTGGATGTGGTTGCCGTTGATGAAAGTGCATCACCTTAGTTTTATTCAAATTAATTACGAGATTATTATTTTTCATGGTTATTTTCATTATCATTTTGGATGATATTGAGAAGGGATTTATTAATATCATTTATCTACTTCGGTTTCGTTATATTCGAATTATAAAATTGACAGCGGTTTCATTATGATACCCATAACGACATCAGGTTGCATTATGCGAATCGTCATAAATTCTAAAACACAAGCAAAGACATTCTGAACATACAGCCAGGTACCTCTATAATATTACTTTGAAATCGAGACAATGTAAATGATGTTTTTAAAAATGGAACAAGTTTAGAACAAAAGTATCGTATACTATTTGGCTGTTGCGGCTACAAGATCTTTGCCGTAAACCCAATAAAGACTAAATAAAAGAAATAAAATAAAAAGTAGACGAGGGAAAAATATTCAGAGTGAAATTTTATTCCAAATTTTATTAAAAATGTCTTCAACATCAAGTGATATTGAAAATACACCACCAGATATAACAAATAGAGCAGTTGCGGCTACAAGTAATTTACTACCAGAAAAATCAAGACATATGTATGAGAAATGATACCACCACTACCCACTTCCTGAAATACTTATTTGTCTATATCTGTGTTTTATTCTTTCCTTCGTAGATAAAATCTTGTATGCAACTGTACGTTATTGGTCTTTTAATAACTCGTGCCCACCTATTTCGGTACGCGCTACGCTTGTACCGAAAAATGGCACTCGTATTAAAAGACCGTCCATAACGTAACAGTTGCATAAATAGCTATTTGATAATTGGTCACATTACTACACTTTATAACAGCTGTGCTATCATCGGCAAATAGGATCATTTTGTGTCGTATTATTTCGGTTTCACCGTATTGATCATAAAGACAGAATTTAATATTTGCTTCTTGGTTGAATAAATAAATAAATTATGAAATCGATCTGATTTTTGTTGCCATCGGGGCTCTGCCAGGTCCATTTCTGTACTTACGTTTTCTTAAGAGGAGTTCATCCTGGTCCATAAAAGGTGACCGCGGTAGTTCTCGACGTCCAACTGCAAATTGCCCCATTTGCAGTTCATCATCGTCACGTTTGCCTAGTTTTGCGTTGAAGTCCATGATACGAGCACAGTTTGATAAGTCCGTGAATATTTGTAAAAAAAAAGGTTTTCGTCAAAAAAGCATTTTATTTCCCAACACAGTCTTCTTTTAGCTCAATTCAATAAACTCGTTTAGTTTTATAAAGTTCAAACGCACCTTCAAAATAGGCGTTTGTTTCAGTAACTTTTCATTAGAGCCAAAACTTCTTCCACCCAACTATTACTTCAGATTTGGAAACAGGAAATAGACAAAGAGGGCCTAATCGGTGAAAATGCTGCATGAGGTAGCAGTTGGTAGCCTAAGTTATGGATGCTTGCCATGGTGACTACACACGTATGCAACCGTGCATTGTCTTGATGGAACAGCACTTTTTCTTCACCAAATGCGGTCGTTTTTGCTTCAAATCAATATCGATTCTGTCCAAAGGCTCTGAATAATATTCGCTGGTGACTGTTTTACCCTTTTAGAGGTAGTCATGAATCACACCGCGTGGATCTCAGAAAACTGTGGTCATGTCCTTATTGGCCGATAGACCCAATTTTGCATTCTTTGGTGCACGTTCACTCGTAGAAACTCACTTTCTTGATTGTTCCTTGGTCTCTTGGATCTATGTTTTGTCCACGGTTACGAAACGGCGCAAAAACTTGTTCAAATTGCGGGTAAACATCCCCAAACACTCCTTCGAAGTTGTCACACGGTTGGGCTTATGGTCGAGTAAGCAATCGCAGCACCCATTTTGCGGATAACTTTTTCGAGACTGCAACGTTTCGCCAATAGTCGATTGGCCCATGAACCGTTGATCAACAGAATCTTTAATCCATTAACACCCACGAACGTTTCGCCAACATAACGAGAAAATAAAATAGTCACGGACTTATCAAACGGCCCTCGTAACAACGGTGAAATGAGTTTTGAAACCATGGCTCTAGAGATATCCTCATACATGGTCTCCACTTCGTCGGGGCTTAGACCTGTCCCAAGTAACACAGAAAGAATTTTAACAAACGAATAGTAAACTTATATAGAACTTAAGGTCCGTATAAGCTCTTATATGAGCTCACCGAGCATCTTGACGCTTTATATTGGCATTTTTAAACAGTTATGATGCTTTACACTGTATAACGTTTGGATAATGGCATATCAAAATGCTTTTGTAAAGCCTTTAGTTTTAGTGCAGCAGAACACAACGCAGCTGTACAGCTTTCAGCTGTTTTTAGTGCATTTGGATTTACAATAGCATTTTTAAGTAGTAAATAAATACTTAATGCTGTTTAATAGCATATAGATGAACCATTATAATGCTACGCAAATCCGCTATACAGCGATCAGCTGTTTTTAGTGCCTAAGGGTCTACAATAGCATTTTTAAGTAGTAAGATTATGCCTAATGCTGCTTAATAGCATAAACTTGTACCATTATAATGCACCGTAGCCAAGCCAAAACTTGCTGAACAGCGTAAACGTGAATCAATGTAATGCTTGTAATTTACACTTGAGTTATTTTAATGCATAAAGCTGTATATAGGTTAATTTTACTATATTCGTAAAAACATTTGTCGGCCATATTTAGGAAAATCACAATATTCGCTATAAACATACTTTTTTTTTTTGTTACAGCACCATAATTATTTTAGTAAGCCACGCGCAGGCATATGGAGATCATGCGTTCAGAAAGCTAGGATCCCCAAAATTGCGTTCAAGTAATAGCACTATTTCAGTCTACATCAAGTCTACTGGTGTACTGGTGAACCCATATAGAACCACTTTATAGACAATGACTACAGTGGTTCATCAAAAGTCTTTTCTCTGACCTCAGCCTTAATAATTGTTCATGTATGAGTATTTATACTGCTGGTGGCATTAATTAGTCTTTTTAAAGACTCACCAGGATGCTACAGACCGACACCATCTTGTAAATATTTTATATCTAAAAAGTATTATCATTCGGACCTATTTATAAAAGCAATAGGCCTTTATCGTAATAATATAACTTAATTTAGTACTGTCCAGCCAACACATTTATGTTAATTATGCAAAATTCGCTCTATACTAGGAATACACAATTGTTTAGGTTATTTCACACATATATTTATATTTTTTTTTTTAACAAAACCACAAAATATCGAAGGCGCGTGTAAATGTTCAATGAAACTTATATAGACATTTACAGTAAACAAGACATGAAATAAAAAAGAGTCAAAAACTTAAACAGTATTATAAATTTTGTTTTGATGCAAACAAATATGGTGTCACTCCTTCAGTTTTGACCTATTAGATATATTTTTGCAATGATGTAGGGTTTTATTAAGTTCTAACTGTGAACACTTATAACGCTCCAATAATTCTATTACTACATTCTAATGCTAATCTAATGCTTTTATGATGCAATTAACATATTCTTTATCAATAATATTGCTAGTATAATGCTTCTGTAATGCGATTGGCAACTTGATTGACCGTAATATAGCTTCTTTAATGCGAAGGGCAACTTCATTGACCACAATAATGCTAACATAATGCACTTGTAATGCAATTAAACAACTCTTGTGAACCTATTTAGGATCTAAAGCCGTATAATTTGTGCCCAAATAAGCATTACAGTAGTATTGTATAATCGTTTGTAATGCTACTGTAGAACTAACTGAAAATGCCAAAGCGATACAGAAATGCTGAAAGTCGGCCGTTATACTGCTTTGATGTGTTACTTGGGGTACGACCTTCAACGAATATCTTCAGGATATTCTGAGTATAAAGTCGACAAACCGTCAAAGATCATAAATTATGGTTTTCTTAAACTTTATGGCTCACAGGCGGCCAAGAAGCCCAAGTGCGGTCTGCTGGGCTTCCTGCAGGAGCTGGAGGCGCTGAGCGCGGCGTGCGAGCGCATCTTCGTGTCCAGCGGCCGTCGCGCCGACCTCGACCGCTGGTACGTGGCGCTTGCCGGCGCCATGATGCACGCCGTGCAGCACGCCGAGCATCCGCGCACGCCGCGCGCCGTGCTGCACATGGGTGAGTGACATGATGCGATCCGACCTCGACCGCTGGTACGTGGCGCTCGCCGGCGCCATGACGCACGCCGTGCTGCATATGGGTGAGTGACATGATGCGCGCCGACCTCGACCGCTGGTACGTGGCGCTCGCCGGCGCCATGATGCACGCCATGCTGCACATGGGTGAGTGACATGATGCGATCCGACCTCGACCGCTGGTACGTGGCGCTCGCCGGCGCCATGACGCACGTCGTGCTGCATATGGGTGAGTGACATGATGCGCGCCGACCTCGACCGCTGGTACGTGGCGCTCGCCGGCGCCATGATGCACGCCATGCTGCACATGGGTGAGTGACATGATGCGCGCCGACCTCGACCGCTGGTACGTGGTTCTCGCCGGCGCCATGATGCACGCCGTGCTGCACATGGGTGAGTGACATGATGCGCGCCGACCTCGACCGCTGGTACGTGGTTCTCGCCGGCGCCATGATGCACGCCGTGCTGCACATGGGTGAGTGACATGATGCGCGCTGACCTCGACCGCTGGTACGTGGTTCTCGCCGGCGCCATGATGCACGCCGTGCTGCACATGGGTGAGTGACATGATGCGCGCTGACCTCGACCGCTGGTACGTGGTTCTCGCCGGCGCCATGATGCACGCCGTGCTGCACATGGGTGAGTGACATGATGCGCGCTGACCTCGACCGCTGGTACGTGGCGCTCGCCGGCGCCATGATGCACGCCGTGCTGCACATGGGTGAGTGACATGATGCGCGCTGACCTCGACCGCTGGTACGTGGCGCTCGCCGGCGCCATGATGCACGCCGTGCTGCACATGGGTGAGTGACATGATGCGCGCCGACCTCGACCGCTGGTACGTGGCGTTCGCCGGCGTACCAGCGGGTCGAGTAGAAGGACTTCCCCCTCCTTTTCCCTTGCGGTCCTCTCTATATGGTGGCGTTGTAAGTCCATCTTTTGTCTTTAAACCTCACTATGTGGCCGGCCCACCTCTATTTTAACTTTTGTGCGTAGCTTAAAGCGTCGGTAGCGGCATCTTTTGTTATTGCTCTTATTTTTGTGTGACCTTATCTATTTTTAACCCCCGACGGAAAAAGAGTGGTGTTATAAGTTTGAGGTGTGTTGCTGTGTATCTGTTTGTGGCATCATAGCGCCTCAACGGATGAACCGATTTTGATTTAGTTTTTGTTTGAAAGGTGATTGTATCGAGAGTGTTCTTAGCTATGTTTGAATAAAATCGGTCCAGCCGTTGAAAAGTTTTGCGCGTTTTACTGTTTACATCGTGATGTTTTCGCAAGATAATTGTGTCGGGGGTTTTTTAAATTTTGAAATTTTACTTGTTTACCATAAGCATATGCTTCTCTCCATTCCTCGCTGGCAGATCAAGATGAATTGTTTGACTTTTGACGTAAATTTCCAAGTTTGACACCCATAAGTCAAGTATGGTAGAATGCTAGAGTTAACAACTGCTACTGCCTGTACGGTCTCATCGCCGTACATTTTTCTGCTTACGCTGTAACCTACTTTAGACCAGCGATGCGCGTCACGATTGCGCGTTATAAAAATAACCTTATTAACTAATTTAATCGTAGTAAACATACAAGTGTGTGACTATCAACAACTGAGAGAAATAATCGCCTCCGCTCAAGTACTGTAACTTACTCTCAATAAACTTAACTGCATCTTAGTGGAACGCGTTTCTCTTCACTAACTTAACTTACAAACCTTCACGACAAATTACATGTACGGACTTACAACCCGTACATTTATGGTCCTTCGAGCCTTCGCGTATCTTAGTGTGTTTGTGTCTCTTGTACGGTAGCGAATCGGTTCAGCTGGTCTCCCGGAAGAGGGTCGCCCCAGTTGGATTGAGAAGGCGCATTTACTTAGCTCGAGTACAGGCACATTGAGTACCGGAACCAGCTGCAGATACTGGGTGAGTCTTCGACTACTAGAAGAGCCGTCACCTGCAGAACTGACTTCAACTACTGGACGAGTCTTCGATTGCTAGAAGAGTCGTCAACTACTGAAACTAACTTCAACTACTGGAAGAGCCTTCGACTACTGGAAGCGCCTTCAACTATAACTAGAAGAGACTTCAAATACGTAAGGAAAGTTATCTTGTAAACTATAAGGAAGCTATTTGTCTAACAAATCAAGATGAATAAGCTACAACTCCAGTCTACGTGTTTCGAAAACATAAAAACATTATGCAACAACTACAAAAAGGATAGCAAGACAAGAAAAACAACTGATTACTTGAACAAGCGACTGTCTTCATTAGAAGCTCAATGGATGGATTTCAATGCAAGGCACACATTGCTTTTGCAGGAAATTGAAGATAAAAACATAAACTACTTTGTGGAAGATGTCTACGGCAAGACAAAAACTATGTATGAAACAACTAGAGCCGACATTACGAGTATGTTACAACAAGTTGCAGGAGAAAACGTCAGATTCGACCTTACGGAGTCCTCAGGGGAAGAGCTTGATGAGAAGACAAAGACGCTACTGACTAAGCAAGAATGTAACTTCAAGGCGATGGATCGTGCTATGGCTAAAATTGACTATGAAGGCCTAGCTGAAAAATGGGAACTTGATGATCACTTGTCAATCTTGAAGTCGAAATGGGATGCTCTTGACAACACTCACTGGGAACTGGAAGCCCTACTAAAAGGATCGAATCAGACATACTATGACATGTTCTACAGCATGGAATCCAAATACGACGAAACAAGAAAACGCCTGAAAGGCAAAATATGGTCTAACGCTCATCACGAACGTTCAGCACCGAAAATCGAGATACCAGAGTTTTCAGGACACTACAGCAAGTGGACATCGTTTAAAGATCTATTCGTGGAGACCATACACAAAAACCCGTCGCTGAATAACGCACAAAAATGCAGCATCTGAAGACCAAACTGAAAGGCGAAGCAGAAAGGCTGGTGCAACACCTGGGCATCAGCGCCAACAACTACGCTTCATGCTGGGAAATATTGAATCAACGGTACGATAACCGTCGACTACAGTTCTCAGCCTATATGAACACTATGCTACAGTTGCCTGTCATACAGAAGCCTGACGCTTACAACTTGAAGAAGCTACATGACGTAACAACGGAATGTCTAAACGGCTTGACAAATATGGGTCTTGATACAACCGGTGGAGAATCTATGATTGTCCATGTGATGTCACTAAAACTAGACTGTGGCACATACAACGAATATATAAAAGACTTAAACGACAACAGAGAGGTACCAACACTTCATGAATTTCTAATGTTCTTAGAAAACCAGTTTACAGCGTTTGAAACCATGAAAACTTCGAAGAAAGAGGTACAGAATTCAGGAAAATCAACTGAAAACGAAAAACATACGTTTCGAAAAAACTACGATCAGAAAAAATGGCATCCGAAAACTTACCACACTTCGTATGGGCAATGCCCTCTTTGTAAAAACAATCATGTTCTAATGAAATGTCAGCAATTTGTGGACATGGATACTAAGCAACGTAACAACACAGTTGCAAAATTGCGGATATGCAAAAACTGTTTGTTCAAACACGAAAACCAGACTTGCAACTCTACAAAAACGTGTAAGGAATGCAATATGAAACATCATACGCTCTTACATTACAACAACTACAACAAAAATACATCTTCACCGAGCTATGAAAATCAGCGTTCAGGTCAACGACCAAAGGAAACTGAACCAAGTTCAAACCACCTATCAACCAACGAGATGGAGGTTTTACTTACAACCGTCCAGATCAAGGTCAAATCGTTAGATGGCACTTACATCGCTCTTCGTGCGCTCGTAGACCAGGGCTCACAAGTTAATTTGATAACTGAAAATGCAGCACAACTGCTGAGGCTGCCGAGAAGCAAAATGACTGCAAAGATATCGGGAGTTGGTACTGTATCGGGCGACTGTAAAGGGCGCCTGAAGCTAACATGCAAATCAATCCACTCCGAATATACTTTCGACACTGAGGCGTTGATTATGAAGAAATTAATCAACAAACTACCAAACTACACATTTGAACGACCTGAGTGGTCACACTTGCAAAACTTAAAACTAGCAGACCCTGACTACAACATTTCAAGGGCTGTTGACATACTGCTTGGAGCTGACGTATACGCAGAAATAATCCAAGACGGAATACTAAAGGGCGCACCAAAATCACCAGTTGCTCAACAGACACAGCTGGGATGGATTTTGTGTGGAAAACTAGAAACGTTTAACTGTCACGTCACCCTACTCGACTTGTCCGAAATAACGAAATTTTGGGAGTGTGAAGACGTAACAAAAGCAAACACTGATCAATCTCAAGAAGATCAATGTGAAACAAGGAAACTACTCGCCGTGGTTTAGACGGAAGATACATTGTGAAGATGCCTCTATGTTCAGATTACGAACATAAACTTGGATCATCGAAAACGATAGCAGTATCACAATTGCTGCAACTAGAAAAACGGTTTCAAAGAAATAGCCGTCTTGCATTGCTATACAAAGGGTTCCTTAAGGAATACCTGGAGCTAGGTCACATGAAACTAACAAAACCTATACAATCGTCAACGACGGAATGCTACTTACCACATCACGGAGTACTTCGAGAAGAATCTACAACCACGAAACTCAGGGTTGTCTTCAACGCATCTCAGAAAACTAACACAGGATACAGCTTGAACGCCTTACAAGAAAAAGGCCCCAACCTACAAAAAGATATCCAAGAACTTATCATAAAATGGAGAACTTACAAATACGCCTTTACAGCTGACATCGAGAAAATGTACCGATGTATCTGGCTGTCTGAGGAACAACAACATTTGCAGAAAATTATCTGGCGAACTACACAGTCAGAGAAGCTGCAGGAGTACCAACTTTGCACTGTCACTTATGGCACTAAGTGCGCACCGTGGCTAGCCATGAGAACCATCAAGCAACTTGCATACGATGACGGCTGCAAATACCCCACGGCTGCTAAAATACTGTTGAACGAAACTTACGTCGATGACGTCATAAGCGGCCACAACTCACTAGAAGCGGCCCAGGAACTCCAGACATCTCTTATCGACATGTTAAAAGGAGCCGGGATGAACTTACGCAAGTGGTCCAGCAATGATCCAGCACTACTAGTAAACTTAAGCGATGAACAGATTTCACGCAGAACTACTTTTGACTTTAAGCAAGAGGAATCAATGAAAACCCTAGGACTAGGTTGGAACCCGCACGCCGACACATTTGTGTTTAACTGGAAATTTGAAGAAAAAGGTCGATCCGAGATAACTAAAAGGCGGCTGCTTTCTGAAATTTCGCAACTTTACGATCCGCTGGGTTGGCTATCACCCATAACTATTGCGGCAAAACTACTATTTCAAGAAGTCTGGATCAACAAACTTGACTGGGATGATCAGTTACCGTCACAAATAGCAGAAACGTGGCTGAAACTAAGAGCTGACATACCCAATGTAAAACTTATGGTAATCAAGCGCTGGGTCCGTACAACAAACAAGAAGATAGAACTATTTGGATTCTGTGACGCCAGTGAAAAGGCTTACTCTTGCGTGGTATACAGCTGCGTCAGAGAAGAAACAAACAAGTCAACAATAACATTACTCGCTGCTAAAACAAGAGTGGCGCCGCTATCACAAACGATCACATTACCGAAACTTGAACTTTGTGGCGCACTCTTACTATCGCAACTCATCGAAAAAATCAGAGACGCCCTGAATGGCTTCGACATAACTACAAGCGTTTGGTGCGATTCCCAAGTGGTCCTCGCTTGGATACAGGGGGACACATCCAAAAGGGAAAAATACGTCGCTAACCGGGTTGAAAAAATAAGACAAATCATACCAGCCGAGCAATGGCGTTATGTGAAGTCACAAGATAACCCTGCAGACTGCGCATCAAGAGGCATGCTACCCACCAAGCTACAAACTTTCAGTCTGTGGTGGGAAGGTCCTACATTTCTGCCTAGCTTCCAAGAACAAAGTCGTGAAGAAAACGTAACATGCACATTTACTACGAACATAGGCAGCGTTTGCCAAGCAAAATCAAACTCGACGAACAAAGAAAACAATAATTGTATTCATAATTTATTAACTAATTGCAGTTCATTGACCAAAGTGAACAGAATTGCAGCATGGATACAACGATTCATTGCAAATACAAGAAACAAGGCCAAACGTGACACCGGATGCCTTACTTTGTGCGAATTAAGCAGTGCAAAAGAACAAATAATAAAATATGTGCAACAAACGGAACTTGCGCAAGAATACAAACAACTTCAAACTACTAAAACTATTTCTACTAAAAGTTACATTTTCAAACTTAAGCCATATCTGGACAACAAAGGCATCATCCGAGTCGGTGGTCGACTGAACCACTCTGTTCTACCTTTCGAGATGAAGAACCCAATCATCCTACCTAAGAGTGGACGACTTACTGAGTTGGTGATTCATCAAGCTCATCTTACGACTTTACACGGAGGAGCCAGATTAACTTTAGCGCACATCCGACAACGGTACTGGATCGTTGGCGGCAACAGAGCGGTAAAAGCTGAACTACGGCGCTGTGTGCGTTGCCACCGCTACAACCCATCGGAGTTAAACCAACTCATGGGAGAACTACCACCACAACGTGTGACACCATCGCGACCGTTCACCCACACAGGAGTTGACTTCACAGGACACGTGGAAGTCAAACTTAACAAAGGAAAGGGAGTGCGGACCTCAAAGGGTTACATATGCATATTCGTGTGCATGGTAACTAAGGCTGTACACATCGAACTCGCATCGGACTTAAGCACCGAAACATTCATAGCAGCCTTCCAGAGAATGTGCTCCAGGCGCGGTACACCAGGTCACGTCTACTCGGACTGTGGTACGAACTTTATCGGCGCATCAAGATTGCTTCAGAAAGAGTTTGAAGACTACAAGCAAATCTTATCGCCAGACTTCTTCAATAGTATTGCTGACATGGGAGTACAATGGCACTTCAATGCACCCGCTTGGCCAACCGCTGGTGGACTATGGGAAGCAGCGGTCAAGTCGATGAAGTATCACCTTCGTCGGGTGCTAGGAGACCAAAAACTGACGTACGAGGAGTTTACTACCTTGCTTGCGAACATAGAAGCATGCATGAACTCCAGGCCACTTTGCCAGCTTACTGAGGACCCCGAAGAATTCTATAACTATCTGACACCAGGTCACTTTCTAACGGGGGGACCAACAATGTCTCTACCACGAGCAGACTACAATGAAAAACATAACATAGATCTACGCCGACGATGGCAGCTAACTGAACACATGTACCAACAATTTTGGAAGAATTGGTCAAACGACTATCTAACACAACTTCAAAGGCGCAGCAAATGGAACAATCCTAAGAAAAACCTCAACGAGGGGGACATCGTACTAGTCCGGGACAACAATTTGCCGCCAGGAAAATGGGCCATGGGACGGGTGCTGAAATTACACCCTGGAGCCGACGGATACGTTCGAGTGACAACCCTGAAAACACAAACCGGTGTCATCAAACGACCAATTGTGAAACTATCTGCTCTACCCATCGAAACTACTTGCAACAGAGAAAGTGAAGAATGTCAGACGGACTTACAAAACGCTGACAAAACTAAAAGACCTACCACAACAAAACAGTCAACGATAAAATGTCTTATAAACATTTTGATGTGTATTTTCACAATGTTGATATTCGTGAATGGATCATATGGTACGCAACAAAGGTCAGGAATTCAGATTACAAACCTGGAACCCGAGCGGCCGATTTATTATGACACCATAGGCAAAATTGAACTCATTCACGACGAATGGACTTTGCTTACGTACTACAATCTAACTAACTACTGGCAAGGCGTTCAAAACATTGAAAACTACGTCAACGGGGTAAATAGCTTATGCCAGAAAATCCATCAAAGCTATTGCCAAGCTACGACAGATCAACTTTCACACGAGATGGAACTACTCAACTTCTACAATACGATCCTGCTGGCTCCGCACAAGCATTTATCAACACGCAAGAAACGCGGCTTAATCGACGGAGTAGGCATGGTAGCAAACAGCTTATTCGGCGTCTTAGACCAGAGATTTGCTGACAAATATCACCAAGATATTGATGCCATTCAACGCAACGAAAACTATTTACGCGAAAAAACGTCAATTCAATTCAATTCAATTCAATTTATTCACAAACAATTTACATTGTATTTGAAATCACAAAAATAATAACAAGTAATAAATAATGGCATAAGTATAAAACACATTCATAAAATAAAATCACAAGTCATAATTAAACATTAACAAAACAAAAAAAAAAAAAAAAATATATATATTATCACACATAAAATACAAATTAAAATCATGATTGAAAAAGAATTATAAAAGAAAATGAAATATACAATTAAATTGGTGTAAAAATTCATGTCAGCTTTCTACGAAGGTCATTTAAAAATTAAAAACTGACAAACAAAACGGACAAAAAATATCAGTCGGCGCATTATCACAATTATATAGGTATATTACATGTCGTCAACGGAGTAGAGACATTTATCCAGTAGGAATGCTTGAAGCTTCGTTTTAAATGAAGACGTATAGATTAAGCTTTTTAATTCTAATGGTAACCTATTGAATAATTGCACTGCTTGATATTGTGAACTATGTTTCACAATGTTAAAATGAGGACTTATCTTATTTTTCAAATCTTTCCTACGTGTACTCTCCCTAACTCGTCTTTCCTCATCCGTCTCATACTCATGTATGTACTTTTTTAAATTAGTCAGAAGGACTAGAACGTAGAGACTGGGAACTGTAAGGATCTTTAAATTTAAGAAATGTGGACGACAACTCTCAATTTGTGAAATACGGACAATGGTACGTATAGCTCTTTTCTGAAGGACAAAAGCTCGTTGACTGTTATAATTATAGCTGTTTCCCCAGAATTGTATACTGTATCTTAATTTCGATTCAATCAGTGCGTGGTATACAATTTTTAAATATTTATTGTCAATTTCACCTCTAAGGGTTCTTAAAGCATAACACGCGGATGATATAGATGCATCAATGGCGGCTAATTCATTTTTCCAATTTAATGAGTCATCAATGTGTACTCCCAGAAATTTAGTTTCTCTCACGAGTTCAATATTGCCATCATTTAGTTGTATTGTCATAGTGTCTTTATTTCGGGCAGTTGTTTTGAATAAAATTACCTTGGTTTTTGCACTATTAATTTTTAACTTATTTACAGTAAACCATGTATACAGATAAGATAACGCGGCATTAACTTTATTTGCAAGTTCTTTTGTATCTTTTGCCCCAATGATGGCATTCGTGTCATCCGCAAAAACCACAAGTTGTATGTCGGGTAGAATTTTATTTATATAATTGATTAAATCGTTGGTAAACAAAATAAACAATATGGGACCTAGTATAGATCCTTGCGGCACACCGGCACTTATATTATAAAAGGATGATTTATATGTTTGTCGTTGTCCATCTTGTATCTCACTGATTTCTACAAACATTTTTCTGTTTTTTAGGTAGGATAACAGAAGTTGAGAGGCTTTGCCCCTTACTCCGTAGTGACTTAATTTTGCTATAAGTAAATCGTGATCAACAGTATCAAACGCCGAACTCAAATCCAGAAATAAACCAGCTACTTTCAATTTATTATTCATTTTAACAACAACATCATTAACAAGAGCATATATAGCGTCTCGTGTGCCAACATTTCTTTGATATCCAAATTGTCTTCGATGCAGGACTTTGTTTAAGTTAATATGAAGTAAGAGTCGAGATTTGATAATTTTTTCGAATATCTTTGAAAGCGTTGGCAGCAAAGAGATAGGCCTGTAATTTTTGGGATCAGTCTTTGGGCCTTTCTTATGAATCGGTATGATCTTGGCAATTTTTAGTTGTTCCGGAAAAATTCCCTCTGTAATGCACCTATTGAAGAAGCAAGATAACGGCTCCGCAAGAATATATAAATGATCTGTAATGACAGATATAGGAATTTCGTCATATCCACATGAACGTTTATTACCCATTTTTTTGACAATATCGCAAATTTCGTTTGGAGTGGTAAGAGTAAAACAAAGTTCATTTTCAACCCGCTGTGTACTCTGCTGCAGTAACAAGATCCCTTCCTCATTCGTATTGTTACCGGTTAGACATTTACTTGTATTATCAAAAAGTTTTACCAAGGTGTTAGCTACTTCTTGGGGATCATCAATCATTTTGCCGTCAATTTTAAGTAGTAGTGATTCCGTTTGCATAACTTTTGACCGATTTGTACATTTGTTAACAATTTGCCAGATTTCCTTGCTCGAGTTAATTGAATTATAAATTTTTTCCCCAACCGTAATTTTTTTGGCCTTCGTGATTACCTTTCTATAAATTCTGATATAGTTTCTTTTGTAATCCATAATACTAGATTCAAGACTATTTCCATTATAAGCGCATAAAAAACGTTTCATTTTACTAGATACTTTTACACCTTTGGTGACCCAATTTAGTTTCGTGCTTTTTATAAAATTAATTTTACGTTTCTTTTTCCTAAAACTATTTTTAAAAATATCTGAGAACTTATGTATGAATGTATTAATTCCTATATTGTTCCAGTTGTGTTTCAAAATCCCCTGCTTAAAACATGAACCGTTTTTAGAATTGAACACTCTTTTGTTTATAACAAAATGCTGGTTGTAGTTACTTGACTTGCAAGTCAGAGATTCCAAACAAAATCTACCTAGGAGGCCTCCATGTCCATCAGCCAAACCATTATGGTCTACTTCACATTCTTTTACAAAAAATTCAGGCAGATTTGTCAAAATATTGTCGATGCACGAATACGAGTCATTTCGAATAAAAGTTGCAGAGTCAACAAGATACCTAAAATTATAACAAGTTAATAAACTAACAAATTCAGTGCGTTTCTTATTATCTAAAAGTAAATCTATATTAAAGTCTCCGCATATAATGCATTTCCTATTGAATAAATGTTCTAGCAATTTTTCCAAACGTGTCATAAAAAGTTCAAAATTATTATCATAAGGACTACGATAACAACAGCAAATGTACAGACCAGTATCGACATCTTTAGTACAACATATTTCAAAGCTGTCCATCTTATACAGTTTGTTAATAACATCTATATTCTCTACTTTTCTATCCACATGTCCCAGTATCAAACTACCCCCTCTAGTCTTTTTGCGTCTGGTGTTGTATGAAATCAGGTTATAATTGTCTAAAGAAAACGAAATGGTGGACTTGTCGTTTAGAAAATGTTCACTAATGCATATATAGTCTACCCTGAAATCAAGAGATTGTATATAAACATCCAATTCCTGCTTCTTATTACTAATACCACACAAATTCTGGTGAAATATATTAATATTTTGTAATCTAGGTGTGCTTATTTCATTTTGATTACAGTTAGTAGTTCTAGTTTTATGTAAGCTAGAGTCTTCCATTTTTATACATACGAAAAAAATCATCATCTTGCTGTACTGCATTGACACAAGTTTGTGTATTTGAAGGTTCCGAAATAATTTTCGGCAAAGGTTTAGAAATTGAATGGAAGTAATATGGTATAGTGTTTTTTCGGGGGATAGTTTTATTAATACTCCCTGTAGGGTTACATTTTTCGGCTTTCCAAGAAATTATATTTTTGCGCACTATATTGTTGCAGTATTTCCTGTAGTTGTTTCGATACTGAATTCGTAAAATTTCTCTTAAAAATAGCCGTGACTTAATTATGGTATTTTGTTTCTGTCCACTGTTAATAAATTCTACATGCTTCAAGTTGTCAGTTATAAGATTAAGAATACAATTAATTTTTGATGTGTCAATGTATCTTGCGTTGTGTACATTTCCAACGAGTACATTTGTGTGTGACATTTTAAATAAATTATAGTGTAAGAAGGATTGCATAGTAATCAGATTGTCATCGTTAGTGCCTGTCAATATTATTACAAAGTCATTTTCGTCAAAGTTTTTACATAAAGAAATACATGAGTTAACTATTTCATCTGTTGGTGCCATCGGTTTTATAAAAGACAGTACCTCATAATCCGCTCCTAAGTCACGCCGTAGCAGACCACCTATATCTCTTTCCTGTTCATCAGTAAAAATTAAAACTTTGTACTTCCTTTGGATGTTGGTTTCCTGCATTGTAGATGCTGGGATTGCTGGGTTAACTGCAACCTTTTTATATCCGTTAAAAGATGTTTTCTGTGACTTAGTTTGATAAAGTTGCTCAGTTTCAGTTAAGTTTTCTGATGGCCTGGTGGTCTTAACATTTTCTTCCTCGGTGTTTGTAATGTCGTTAGGTTTAAGAGGTGAAGCACAGAAACTGTTTGTCAGCCGACGTCGCACGCTCCTCCTAGAAACTGTTGACATGTTATGATTGAAGCCAGTCAACGGACTTCTACACAATTGTTTTAGTACGCCGAGCTCCTGATTCATATTTAATACTTGTTTCTTTAAGTCTATGTTTTCTAGAACAATGTTCTCCATTTCATTTTGTGTGCTTTCAAGTTGAGATTTTAATTGTTTTATTTCTGCCTTCAATTCCAGCATGTACGTGGAGCATATATTTGAAGATAGGTCTAAGCTTCTCCCCAGTATTTCGTCACAAGACATTAAACTTGTGTCAATGAAACTGTGTTCCAGAGACTCCATTGATCGTGATTTAATTTTAGCCATTGGTTGCTGTTTCCTCATGGTAATATTATTTACTTGATTCATGTTGTGATTTTGTCATACGAACACAAACTGGTCAAGAAATAATGAAGATTTTAAAGCTTTCAAAAAGTACAACCAATCGCTGGGATCGAACTCGTTACCACTGATTCACCAGGCGAGCTGCTAACGTTCCGAACCAACTGGACAGTTAGCGTAGTGGTCGAAAATATAGGCCAGTTATATCGAGTTTTTGTAAAATTTCATTACAAAAAGTTAAATGTCGGTATTAGTTTTTTCTTTGTCAATGTTCTTTGTTCTATGTAGTACACAATCACTTTCTCATATTTTGTTATTGTTTTCGCACTTTTTGTAACTTTTATATTAAATTTAACACAGAGTTTTTTTGTATTTATTTATAATAAGTTTATGGTTTAGTATTAGATTCCACTCGCGTTGCTTAAACCAGAATTATGACAGTTTTTAAATCACGTACTTTAACACAATGATATCTTTATTGTTCGTTATTGTATGGCTAAGATAACACTTGCACAGTTAGTTCTCACTTAATGCTTCACTTTATTTACGTCTTTGGGAATATATTACACAGTTAAGTATTTTTTAAAAATAAATATGTACAGAGCTCGATGTTTACATGACCGGTGGCGCCCCCACAAGTGACTCAACACTAGAACTGAATTATGCAACTACAAAACGATGTTTTGAAGAAAAACGATGAAAACATTAAATTACAATGCAAAATGATAGAACGCTTCATGAATGAAACTAAGTCGAATTTGGGCAACATTGAAACAGAAATACAAATAATGATGGCTACAAGCTACTTCAACTCCGCTTCGCTCACAGCATCATTACTATTACGAAATCTTAAAGAAATTCAAACAATGCTCCTAAACACCCTCACGAATGTCTACAGTGGGCACATGGACGTGCACTTGATATCACCAGTCAGCCTAGTCAAACAAATGGAAGACATAGCCGGCAAACTGCCGAGAACTCTGACACTACCGACGACCAACATCAAACAAGATATCAAGGAACTTTACAAACTGCTCTACGTGAAAGCACGAATAACAAAAAATTACTTTATGTTCGAAGTTCACATTCCGTTGATCTCGGATGAGGACTTCACCCACTACCGGGCTATCGCTATACCTTTTAAAACTGAGAAAAAATTCAAATTGATGCAGTTATCGTCAGAGTACATCGCCGTGAACTTTGAAAAGAAGTCTTACATCTCATTAAAGGATGAAGACTTCAAGCAATGTACCAAAAGACAAAAAGATAACTTTATTTGCAACGCAAACATACCAGTGTTCAACTTACAGAACAAGAATGCACCTTGCGAAGCAAAACTACTGGGTCATCGTGTAACTACGCCACCATGCAACGTCGTCAGTGTGTCATGCGACGAGGCATGGATCAAATTGCAAGAATCAAACAGCTGGCTGGTTGTTTGTTGCGGAAGATGCGAATTACGTACTGTTTGTGATAACGACGTAACTTCGCAAACTATCACATCAGCGGCTATTGTAACTTTGAGTCAAGGATGTGTTCTGCAGTCAAAAGAGCTCACCATCACTTCACACAATCAGTACAACAGCAACCTCAACGTAAACTACGACATGCATGTACCGAACTTGAACTCGTCGATTAATAACATTGTCAACATAACACTACACGGCTCTCAAGACGAACTCTTCACTCTCAAGAAAAACGACTTCACAGTAATCGACAAGAAACTACGGTTCCAACAAGAGAACGAGCCACAACTACCATCCACCATCACACAGCATGATATTCACCAATATGCAATTAGTTACTTTTTACTTACAATTGCTGTCATCACGTGTCTGGGGATCGTCACAAGAAAATACTGCGTACGGCTCAGGAAACGACTTCCGAGGACAACAAATACGAAGCCAAAACATGAAGACATCGAACTTCAGCCAATGGGACCTCGACAGCAGACTGCCAGAGACGAAAACCAGCAGGCGCGCGACCACGTCTGCCACACTCAACCTCAAGGGCATCGAGACAACATTGCCTTTACTTTTGATTAATTGTATACTTACTTTAACATTAAGTCTTAACTTTGTACAGGCGGTTCTTTCTCTCTCTTTACTCATCTTAACTTCTTTAGGGGTTGCCAATATGTACGGTCTCATCGCCGTACATTTTTCTGCTTACGCTGTAACCTACTTTAGACCAGCGATGCGCGTCACGATTGCGCGTTATAAAAATAACCTTATTAACTAATTTAATCGTAGTAAACATACAAGTGTGTGACTATCAACAACTGAGAGAAATAATCGCCTCCGCTCAAGTACTGTAACTTACTCTCAATAAACTTAACTGCATCTTAGTGGAACGCGTTTCTCTTCACTAACTTAACTTACAAACCTTCACGACAAATTACATGTACGGACTTACAACCCGTACACTGCCATTTTGTATTGAACTAAATTTCTATAAAAAAAACAAAATTTCCTACAAAACCACCAAAACTTACGATGAAAAAGCTACTTGTGCTTTGCTGCTAATCTAGATTTGAACCTTTTATTGTAATGTAAATGTAAGGATTAGTGTCCGCAACGCCACGTCAAGCGTCAAGCGTCAAGCGTCAAGCGCGCATGGAGAGTAGCGCTTGCAAGTGATACTCGTAGTGAACCCGCAGAGAACTACCACCGCCTGCACGGCGTGCTGTCGGCGCTGCGCGTGCCGGCGCTGGAGGCTCTGCGGCGCGAGTGCCGCGCGCGCTACTCGGACGCACTGCGCGCCTACGTCACGCAGTACTTCGGCCGCCCGCTCGAGAAGCTTACGCAGTTCTTCGAGGTGAGTCCCGTGGTGAAATAAATAAATACTCAAGGCACATCCGAGGATCTTTTCGATACTAGAAAGTCACCGGACGGTGAATGGCTTAGTCCTCGTATGGTCTTCTGTACGCGTTATGTTGTGTGTGTCGTACTGATGCACTGTGTGCATGTCGGTACTGATGCACTGTGTGCGTGTCAGTACTGATACACTGTGTGCGTGTCGGTACTGATGCACTGTTTGTATGTCGCCCAAGTAACACAGGAAGCATTTTAACAAACGAATAGTAAACTTACGTAGAACTTAAGGTCCGTTTAAACTCTAATATAAGCTCACCGAGCATCTTGACGCTTTATATTGGCATTTTTAAACCATTATGATGCATTACACTGTATAACGTTTGGAAAATGGCATATCAAAATGCGTTTATAAAGTCTTTAGTTTTAGTGCAGCAATCCACAACGCAGCTGTACAGCTTTCAGCTGTTTTTAGTGTATTTGGCTTTACAACAGCATTTTTAAGTAGTAAATAAATGCTTAATGCTGTTTAATAGCATATACATGAACCATTATAATGCTGCGTAAATCCGCTATACAGCTTTCAGCTGTTATTAGTGCCTTAGGGTCTACAATAGCATTTTTAAGTAGTAAGATAATGCCTAATGCTGTTTAATAGCATAAACTTGTACCATTATAATGCACCGTAAATCCGATATACAGCTTTGAGGTATTTTTGGTGCCCTTAGTTGTGTAATAGCACTTTTAAGTGGTTAGTAAAAGCCTAGACCTGCTGAACAGCATAAACGTGAATCAATGTAATGCTTGCATTTTTAGAGATCAACTGAGTTCTGTTGTATAGCTAACAGCTCTTTAATCCAATACACGTGAGTTATTGTAATGCGTAAAGCTGTATATAGGTACTGTAGTCGTAAAACCATTTGTCGGTCATATTGAGGAAAAGCACAATATTTGCTATACACATGCTTTTTTGTTGACTGCACCATACTTATTTTAATAAGCCACGCGCAGGCATATGGAGATCATGCGTTCAGAAAGCTATTTAATCAACAGAGTCTTGGCAAACGGATACAAGTTGTACTAAAATTCTGAAACGGGTTTTTTTGTTTTGTTCATGGATCCCCCAAAATTGCGTACAAGTAATAGCACTATTTCAGTCTACATTAAATCTACTGGTGAACCCATATAGAACCACTTTATAGACAATAGCACTACAGTGGTTCATCAAAAGTCTTCTCTCAGGCCTCTGGCTTAATAATTGTTCTGGTGTGAGTATTTATACTGCTGGCGGCATTAATTAGCCTTTTTAAAGGGTCACCGGGCTGCTACAGACCGTAGTATATTACTATAGAAGTATTATCATTCGGATCTATTTATAAAAACAATAGGCCTATATAGTAATACTATTACTTAATTGAATACTGCCCAAACAATATATAAATAAATAAAAATAAAAAGCCTCTTTATTTCATGCAAACAATAATACATAGTTGAATTTTAAATTATAAAAACAGATTTTAAGTAACTTTCAATAACTGATACGTCTATAAGATGAATTATTAATAATAAAATAACTCTTAATAAGATACAACGTAATACAATTAATTAATATAGTTGCGCTTCCTTTATTTGTATTATAAATTCATTTTCATTAGGTAAAAACATGTTAGTTGTTTTGACATTAAAATTCCAAATAAATAATTGATTAATTGAATTCATAGTAATTAAAATTAAAATAATTAAACGTAGCAATAAATAATGTGAAATAAATAATTTAGAATAGTTTATTTAGAAATAATCTTAAATATGTGGGTAAAGGCCTCCTCCAGAGCCTTCCATTCGTCTCTATTTGCTGCTGTTAAATTCCAGTTTTTGCCAGCGATAGTCTCTAGCTCGTCTTTCCAGCGTGCCTTTGGTCTGCCTCTGCGCCTGTAACCGGTGGGCCCTCTCCATGCTGTGACTGCTTGAGTCCACCTACCATCAGTGAATCTGGCGACATGTCCAGCCCATTTCCACTTTAGGCTTTGAGCGAAGGAGACGGCGTCTATTACTTTCGTCTTTTTCCTTATAGTAGAATGTTTGATTCTATCTAAGAGTCTTATTTAAGCGCAATTCTTTCTAACGCTCTCTGGCATGAATTAAGTTTTCTCTTTGCCACTGAGTCAAAGATCCATGTTTGGCAACCATATGTGAGGCAGGGCAGTAGGCAGGTATCCATTATTTTCTTTTTCCATTGGATGTGGGTGTTTGACTTCATGATTTCTTTATATGACCAGTACTTTTTCCAAGTTGTTGCGATTCGCCTTTCTATATCTTCGATGTTGTTATTTTTGCTGAAGGATACTAGTTTGCCCAAGTAAATATAGTCATAATCATAATCTTTATTTCTCCTCACAAAAACATGACCTTATGGAACAACTTATAATTAAATTTAGAAGGAAACATTTAGCAGTCAAGTGAGTGTGCGGAGCTGGTGTCTGTTATAGGTTTTAACCTGTATTAAAGATCACCAGGTCCTCACCCCATGAACAACACGTATAACATAACAAAATTTTAATTAAATAGACAAGCGTTTGATGGAACTTATACATTAAAACTATCTGTTAAATTAAGGAGACAGATACAGCAACGAAAAATAAATATGATTCAGCAACGAAAAATAAATATAATGCCACACAAATAACAATGTCGTCGGCGAATCGTAGGTGGGTCAAGCGCTTATCATTAATTATAAAACCTGTATTCGTCCATGGTAGATCACTCATTATGCTTTGCAGTACCGCTATGAATAATTTTGGAGAGAGCGGGTCACCCTGCCTGACACCTCTACCAATTCTGATTCTCTTCCCGGAGCGTTCTAGTTTTATTGTACTTGTACTCTTTGCATACACATTTTTTAATATGTTTATATATTTTCCATTGATATTCTGGTTATTTAGAGCTGACCATAAGCTATTATGAGAGATGGAATCGAACGCTATTTTATAATCAACGAATGCTAGATAGAGCGGTCTGCGGAACTCGGTGTACTTTTCAATGGTTTGCTCTAGGACTTGAATATGGTCAATAGTACTAAAACCTTTTCTAAATCCGGCTTGTTCGATTGGTTGGTGGTTCTCTATATCGTCGCTTAATTTCTCTAGTAGGCATGAAGCGAAGAGTTTATACAAGCATGGCATCAAGCTTATTGGGCGATAATTACCAACGTCTGTTGGGTCGCCTTTCTTATAAAGAAGAATTATTTGTGATTCCGTCCAAGCAGGAGGGACGACTTCCTCGTCTAGGACCATATTGAATAAGTGGGTGATGGGTACCAATAATATAGTTCGCGCTGATTTAATTGCTTCGTTTGATATGCCATCCGTTCCTGAACTTTTATCTGATTTCAGTCTATCGATTTTTCGTAAAATGTCGCTTTCGTGGAATGATGAGTGCTCGCTGATATTCAGGTTAGGGCAGGATAAAGTCGAGTCATTTGTAAAACCAGGAACATCGGCGGCAGTATATAATTCTTCGTAAAATTTTGTCGCTGTGTTTATTACTTCCAGGCGAGTTTGAGTTTTTGTAGACTAAGAATTGAGTGAGGGAATCCATTGTTTGACGTTATTAAGCTCTTTCATAGCTTTTTCAGACTGCCTGAAGTTTTTAAATGAGATAGCATTGTGTTATGCTTATGTTCCTTGTAATTTCGCTTTATTTCTTTATTTGTTGCCTTGTACAATGTTTTGAGCTCTTCTTTTTCCGCCGGTGACAAAATACTGCTGTGTTGAAGTAGACTTCGTCGGGCCATGAGTTCCTTAGCTTTGTTAGAAATAATTGATCGTTTGTGTCTTTCTTTTGATCTGGTGGTTTTGATAAGCATTTCTTGATAGTTTCCTCTAATTTTGTATAGTAAGACAAAACATTATCATTTCCTTTGATGTCAAGATGGAGTGGACTTTGTTCCAGATTTGCTATAAATCGATTTCTGTCGTCCTCGGTTTTTAGCTGATTTTGTGGCGAGCTGAAGGACTTTCTGCTTTTCTTTTTCTTAATTAAATTTAAGGAACCCCTTATAAGTCTGTGGTCTGAGGGGAACGGGAGATTCAAAACTTCGAAGTTTGTAAACATTCGTGGATTGTTTGTTAGCATGAAATCTATTTCATTCTCTATTTTTTGTTTGGCGAAATCCAAGTCCACTTACTTTTATAGTTTTTCCTAAATCTCGTATTTATTATCATTTGTTTTGTTTCGTGGGCGTACTGTAGCAGTCTAGCGCCTCTGCAGTTTCGTTTGCCGTATCCGAATGGAACCCGTGACCGTGGATTCTTCTTTCTTGGGTTGCCCTATCTTGGCGTTGAAATCACCCATGCAGATAACTATGGAACTTGTAGCCAGGTCGTGAGCTTTTTGTATATCTGAGTAAAAAGATTCGACCTCGCTGTCATCCGCTCTCTCTGTCGGGGCGTATACTTGTATGAGCGTTATAATACCGAAACTGAATTTAAGTTGTAGGATACATACTCGACCGGAAATGCCTTGAAATAATTCAATATTCATCTTGAGTTCTTTGTTTACTAGAAAACCCACTCCGTGTTGGCCAATGGATTCTCCTGAGTAGCAGAGTATGTGGTCGTCGTCTTCGATAATATTCGTGCCCAGCCTGCGTACCTCCGAAAGTCCGATGACATCGTACTTAATATTTTTTATAGCTTCTTTTAGCTCTAGTAGTTTTTCTTTGGTGGATAATGATCTAACGTTGAACGTGCATATGTACAATGGTATGTCGTCGCTTTTTAGCTCTGGAGGGTTATAGTCGCAAATCCCCGCGGTGACAAGCCGTACTGGGGATGATGGAGGAGGAGGGGCTCGTGTTAGTTGCTAATCGCATGTTTCTTGGTTTACTTGGCTTTTTGTGCCGGATGCTGATGTTGAAGAGAGGTTGTCTCCTCCGGTGTCTCTTCTTGGCGTGAAGAAGGAGGAAATGTCGTTCTTGTTTTTCTTTTTAGTTTGCTTTACAGTACAGTCTTTGTTGACGCTCCTACTCTCTTCCGGTGATAGAGACAAGTTCCTCTTCTGGGTACGGTGAACGATATTCGGGTGGTTACTGATCTTTTCATTTAGTATGACTAGTTTATCGTACTTTATTACAGCCTTAGTCCCTTTTGCCTTGAGAAGGTTAACTTCTTTTTGTGATTCTCTTCTTTTTGCAAGAACCTTCGGCGGAAATTCATCATTTATATAATATTTGCAGTTCCCAAGACGTTTTTTATTTTGTAGCGGCTTTATTTTTTTGCCGTAAGTAGATATTGTTACGGAAATAGGTCTAGGGTTTGTCCCTTTTTTCCCGAAGCGATTTGTATATTTTATTTTATATTTTTCAAACTGCACATTCATGTCTATGTTAAATACCTTTAGAAAAATATCTTCTAGTTGCTCATAGTTGTTTTCCGTTTCTTCGACCCCAAACAACACGATGTTATTCTTTTTGTTTTCCAAGTATTCAATGCGTTTTTCTTGCGATTGTAATTTATCTTCCAATGTCTTATACTTCATATCCATTTCCGAAAAATTTTCGTTGATATTACTATTTATGTTATTTGTTAAATTGGTTACCATGGCCTTCATTTCTTGTTTGTGGTCTGCCAGTTCCTTCTGAATAGCCAAAAGTATTGCTGCAATGTTCTCCATATTTCTACTCGCCAATAGATGCCGCTAGTTGCCCTCAAAATATTGATAAACGTTGATACGGTCGATTTTTAGTTCTCCTATTCAACAATACCGTCCGTGTCTGTATGCTTTCGTGGATTGTTCTGTAGCACTATTGGTAAAATCCGATATTCAAGTTTTATAATCCTTTAGTTCACTTTGTTTACGTCCTCGTCGAACTTAGTGTTTGTGTGTCGTGTTTGTTTCACAATGTTTTCATAGATATAACATTTTTTCGATTTCACTCTTTGAAGCACCGCCAACAATTACTATTTCGGCGATTTCAGCTTTAATAGTTAGGTTTAGAACACATTTACAGATTAATTTGTTTGGAGCAATATAAAACAGCTGTTAGCGGCGCGATTTGCAACTACCCTCCAATCCAATCAATACTATTATGTTAATTATGCAAAATTCGTTCTATAATAGGAATACACAAATGTTTTGGTTATTTCACACATATATTTATGTAACATTTTTTAACAAAACCGTAAATATCGAAGGCGCGTGAAAATTTTCAATGAAACTACAGACTACATCGTCTACTGATTTACAGTAAACTACATTGCGCAGTAATATTTGAAGGCATGAAGTAAAAAAGAGTCAAAAAATTAAGCAGTATTATAAAATTTGTTTTGATGTAAAAAATATGGTGTCACTCCCTCAGTTTTGACTCTCTTCGTCCATATTATATTGCGCAACAAAGTAGTTTTACAACGATAATTCTATGATAACATTTGTACCGTGGTATTACAGATGTTTTTGCAATGATGTAGGGTTTTTTTAAGTTCTAACTGTGGACACTTAAATAGCTCCAATAATTCTTTTACTATGTATGGTCCCTTGTTAGACCATACATAACTTATAGATGAATGGATGATAAGGAATAAAAGAATTTAAGTAGTTAAATACTGATGTATTGTCTGTAATGTTGAAGGATAAAATGAGTTTAATGAACTGATGTGTGAAGAATGAAGTGAGTGACGCGGCCCTTGTTGGCTGTTACAAGGACGCCTGGCTGTCTTGATAGCCCAACGCGAACTAACTAATTATTATGAGTTGAAATGAATATGTGGCGTAAACTGCTGAATTGCAGAATGTGCGGTTGCACCGTACATGCTCCCGAGCGGGAAGATGAATGTGAGATGAACATGAAATGATGAGTAACAAGGTGATGCCAATTGGTCCTTATACTAGATGATTGACAAGGTGATTCCAATTGGTCATTATTATATGTTTAGTGTCTCTACTTGAACCCCGTTTTACGAGTCATAGGCGACGTACACTTGTCTAACTTATGCACTTTTGGAATTTCACTGTAATCTGATACACACGGAATCTCACACTGATTACGCGCACTAACACTATATTGAATCGTGGACGATGAGATAGAGGCCCCAGCCTCTGCCCGCGCAGGTGTCGCGTGTTGCGCGGGCTGCAGACCAATGTCGCCAATGCCCTTGCCACCGCGAGAGATGCGGTTCGCCTTTTATGCAGTCGTCGCACCATGAAGACTGCTCCAACTATCAACACAACTCCGATAGCCACATAAAATGCTGTGTAGTGATGGACATCGTGATAAGAAACTTGATGTGGCAACCTTTTACTTGCTTTGAGAATGCGGAGTTGCTTCTTGATTTCGTCAAGCTCCTTGTTACTCGAGAGGAGTGTAGAGTTTTGTATCAGTGTAGTTGGGATGCCTAAGTCTATGATATGATTGATTGGTTCTATCTCAGGCAGCTTGAATTATGGTTTTATGTCTATAGTGCTAATTCCTTCATTGTGGGAGTAAACCGTAAAACTTTCGGTTTTAATTAGACAGCCGTGCTTGAGTCCCAATATGCCTGCGTTTACTAAATGCCCCGACGACATTACATTATCGTCGCATAGAACTTTTATTTGACACTGACTACAGCAGAAAAATGCATAATTGTTAGTTTTGCTAAGTGCTATCCATTGATTCAAACAAGTCTTAATGCTGATCTTGCATTTGCTCGAATCAGGTTCGACTTCACAAAAATTTTCATCATTCTTGAGATGATAAATCGGCTTCTCTATATGACATAGATAAGTATCGCCATTGTCACGTAGATATGTCTGGACGTCGTGTATAGACATCGGTAAATACGAGTCCTTGTTCAAATTGATTGCAACATGTTCAGCAATCGCAGTTAAAGTAGCCATGCTTGTGTTAGCAACAATTTGAGGTATTGGTATAATTTTCATGATTGAAAATGAATCTCTAGACACTAGAGGCAATTTCAATTCGAAGATTAAATATTCTTCAGTCATTCTTGCTTTGACTGTCAATAAATGATAAATGTTTATAAAGTTAATTTGTAAATTATTAATCGGCAACGTAAGGTCTTTTGAAGATGACTCGTTATTGTATTCAGTGTGTCCTTCAGTTGTTCTGGTGACAATAAGTGTAAATTGAGTCTCCCGTGATAAACATGTGTTATGGTATCTAATAAACTTGTTTGGATTGTTTTTAGTTGTCTTAAAACATTGCTCGTAGCAATTGCTCCCATACTGAAATCGTTCATGACTCGATTACTCGCCGATTCGTTCAATAAAACGTTTTCCATTTTATCTAATTTGATTGATAGTGAATTAAGCATCTTGTGTTGCTTATTAATTGCTTGCCCGTTCCTTTTCAAAACATTGTATTCTGCTTCAATGACCGTTGTTTGTTGTTTTAAGAGTGTGGCATACACTAAAATTAATGTAAATAAATGTGGCAGCACTTTCAATGTTATCTATTCATTATTAGATCTGCACCAGCAGTGTACGGACGTCTGATTGAGTGCTGCCACTTACTGATAAACCTGATTGTTTTATTATACAAACCAAACCCTAATTAGGGTTACTAGTGAACACCACATTGGCGACGAGTGTAAGCGCAGTAAGTAAAGTGATTAAATCAAATAGTGTCCCACTTACAAAAATTTGGTCAGCCTTAAAAATATTATTTTATTGAATGAGTTTTGAAAAAAAAAGATAAAATGAGTAAGGGTGATTTGTAGTAATAGTAATATATGTGAAATTTAATAGAAATTAATATAATGTTGATTTTTATAATTATCTGCCTATCTATGAGCGATCTGCGTCGGCGATAAGCTGAGGGATGTGCTGCTTGGATCGATGAAATCATTACTTCACTCATTTAAATAAACAAAACCGTGTTCCGAAATGTGGTAATGAAATTAAAATAAATTCTACATTTCGATAACAAGGCAAACTCAAATCCGGTTCAATCCGGTTGACCAAATCCGGTTGCAAATATAGCGATGGAACTTTGCCAACGTACTTATGTAAGCATAAAACGATCCATTGCACTCAACAATAATCACCAATAAACAAAGCAAAACTATCTATTTTCAAAACTGTCTATTTTTCTAAACGATATATTTCTCAACCATTATTTGTTACTTACGAAACGAAACCAAAGCTGTTGTCACAACGCTATAAATCCCCGCAAACTATAACATACTTGAAGTTGTCAACGTAGCTGGTTGAAGTGAATAAGCCAGACAAAGCGTTTTGATGCGTGCGAGTAGGAGAGCTATACTCTTCGGGCTGGATGTTTAGTTGAATTGCACAATGCA
This sequence comes from Orthosia cruda, assembly GCA_964057195.1. Classification (NCBI taxonomy): domain Eukaryota; kingdom Metazoa; phylum Arthropoda; class Insecta; order Lepidoptera; family Noctuidae; genus Orthosia; species Orthosia cruda. The sequence continues at coordinate 634,904 of OZ059836.1, forward strand.
AAAATAAAGCTTATTCCTAAGTAACTTAGGACGATTTTATATTATGTAAAATTTCGTTTTGAACTTTGACTTCGTCGTATACTTTGCGAGTGTAACCTGCGACAAATTTATTACGAATTTTGATTTACTATCTTGAACTAGCAATCACAGATATGCAATATTAATAGCATGACGTGGAATCTAGCCAGCCCTAAGCCTGGTAAAGTACGAAGTGAAGTTCATCGTATATCTACTATAATTATCGTATTACACATTAAACTTTTAGAAATAGATAGTTGCCAAAATAGATAGTTTTGTCAAAGGTTGATCAACGATCAACAGTTTCGTTACGTTATTTGAAAAAACGATAACGACAAATCAATTGCCAATTCTATCAAAACGAATTATTGGATGAAAAATAAAAGCACCACGAGTCATCGTGGTAGAAAATAAATGAGGTCGACACATCAATTGCCAATTCTATCGAAAGATATTATTGGACCAATATTAAAACTTCCAATCATGGTCGAAAAAGAAATGATGTCAATTCTGTCGGAAGACATTATTGGATCTAAAACAATCTATATAAAAGTTCCAAAGTTTAATCATTGTCGAAAAGAAATGATGTCAATTCTGTCGAAAGACACTATTGGATCTAAAATAAAAGTCCCAATGATTAACCTGTGGTCGAAATATGATGTCAATCATATCAAAAGTTCCAGTGGTTAAATAGAGGTAAAAAAAAAAAAAAAAAAATGTTTGCAATTCTGTCGAAAGACATTATTGGATCTAAAATAAAAGTGCCAATTATTTAACCGTGGTCGAAATAAATGATGTCAATCATATCAAAAGATATTATTGGATCTAAAATAAAATGACGTTGATCATTAATATATGTTAATTTTATCAAAAGATATCATTAACAAACATAAAAAAGGATGAGTTCCACTTCGATAACTTCGAAGTTAGGTGACACATAGGTATTACTTTATTGTTATACTAAATAAGTGTCATGAATTGTGTTAAGGCTAAATAATAACATAATCGAATGCATTGTGTGCTGGCTATCCCCATCAAACTAAAACTAAAATCAACAAAAAGTAACCGTTTCCTGAGATGACATATTGGGACTCGAGTTAACTGGCAGTCTGGCACTTAATAGGTACTTAAGGGACTTTTTGTGCGGCTTGCTAGGTAGAGTTTGTTTATTTAAACATTCCTATGTAAACAAAGCCACACTGAGCTCTTGTTATGAGTAGAACACAATCAGTTCAAAGTAAAAATATATTCGTTTGTTAATTTTATAATTAGCATTTTGATTATATAAAATGAAATCAATAATGCTAGAAGTTTATTCGAATGGAGCTAATGCATGCAGTAGAACATTAAGTTTTGTCAATCTCAATGTAAGTAGAAATGACATAATATATCAGTGAGTATCAACTAGCCTGAATCTAAATAAAAATGCAAGTTGTCCTACTCAATACACTTCTAATTGAACAATGAGTTGTTATTATGTACAAAATGCTACGTCTAATCTCTGCTGTATGATTGACACATTCTCTATTGTAGGACGCGCTCAAAGTACAAATATGCGAACCTACTTATAATTTGATTACATTACAGCAAAAGCAAACATTAAGAGTCAGAAAAACGTAGTCAGAGATACAACAAGTACTTGCCATAATAAAATTGATAAATGAACAAGAAGTATAACCTCTCTTGTTGATGTGGCAATAAAATCACAAACGTAATACCTAACGGTTTCTGCTGTTCAATGTAAAGATACTTTGGCACTTAAAACTTAGTGCAGTAAACTGCACCTGAGTTAACGCAAAGATTATGCTGAGTTACCTATGCCTAGTACAATGAATGCAAACAGAATAAAAGGTGTTTTCTAATGTTATTCCAAGAAACACTACAAAACAAGGGCCAGTAAAAGAAAAAAGCCCAACCTCTTGTCAAATGACAAGATAATGAAAGCTTAAATAAGAAGCTAATAAAGTCCACTTTTCTAGAATATATTTTTCAAGTCAATGACTATGCAATTGATAACAAACTTGCATGTGCAAGGCTTATTGTCTGCATGATAAGACGATAAAACTAGCTCTATATGATTAGTAGCAAAAAATAATCTTTTGAGTAAAAGGTGCCATTTCCCTTAATTTACTAGAAAAGGTTTTGGTCTGAATTTCACTGAAAATAAACAAATTTCCAAATTCAAAAAGGTTTATCTAGAGATCTCTATTTTCAAAACAGTTCCATCAGTTTGGTTCAAGGAATAAAGCTGCAATTTCCGTTGATGTACTAAAACAAGTTTGTGGCCTGAATTCCATAGATAATAAACAAATTTCCAATTTCACATATTTCAATCTAGAGACCTCAATTTTCAAAAAAAAAAAACAGCCTCATAGTTGAGTCCCACTTCCTGGAATGAAAGGTAAAAACAAAAGACGAGCTACAGACATTCATCATGGAACCTGTAAATAAAACTATAAGATAGGGGTTCTCCAAAGATGCTTGTCTTAGAGCCTGATGATGATATTTTTGTAATTTGGACAAACACAGCCTTAAATAAATTATAATACTAAGGTAGTGTTGCTAAGAAACTCCATCTCCTAAATTTGGTAAAGCAATATGTTTCTATAAAGTAATTATCAAAAACGCTTTTCATCACGTTTACATGAAAAACAGTTAAGAAGTCAATTGGCACTCTGTGCTTTACCGACACAAAAACCATTATTGGTTGGCGCAAGAGTTGTAAAACTTTATAAAAACATAGTTGTCTTCAAAAAAATGTAATAAATATGATGAAAAAATAATAATTTAGAATTATTGTCAAACGCGCACTTCAGCTACTGCGATTGATCGAATCCAAGTTATGCATCACTTGACTGGCGTTTAATTGTGATGCGTTGATAATACTTTAACCAGTTGGTGAAATCGACGGTTACACACACAGATCATAGTCTATCTTTTGTTTCTATGATCTGTGGTTACACACAAACGCTTAAGTAATAGGAAACTATTAAAGTAATCGAGTTTTCCGGATCAATTTTGTTTGAAAGTGGATCCTTAATGTCACAACTATAAAATCAATCTATAGTTTTGAAACTTAAATATTGTGTCTCTATAATGACATGACTCAAAAGTTGTATTGCACCCAAGTAGTTGCTGACACCAATAATGTTACTTTAGTGACTAATAATTCAGTTCGACAAACAGAAACAGTTCATTTCATTCCTTTGGAAACTAAAGTTTGACAGTGTACTGTGGGGACGTAGCCAGAAAGCGCTACTTAAATAAAACTCTGGATTCACTGTTCTAGTTATATTTCAGCAGCAAGGTGCCTACCCATAGGCACCTTCTATCAGACTCTCACATCAAAGCTCAGAGGAGCCCTTATATACACGGGAAAAGTCTAGCGAAAACATCTTCAATTATTTTATATTCTAAATTCATATTACCTTTCAAGTAATACTTATTGCCAGTGTTAATATAGGCAAGTAGGTTGCCTTCTAGTTAAGCAGAGTCCTCACATGAGCTACGCCCCTACGAATAGACGCGCAGAATCATATGAAGTGCTTCTATTCTATGTCTTGAAAGGTTACATGAATCCTACCTTATCCTAACTCGAATATTTACCTAACAGAGGAATCACATTTACAATTGAGGTACGACCCTTAAAAGGGGAAGGCTTAATCATGACAAACGAGTTATCGGACGCTCCGATATGTGCTTTTAACTTCAGCTAACGTGCACACACACACTAACAAATCTACGCCGTCATGCCTGAACCTCCTTGACCAAAACCTCTAAAAAAGGAACAAGGCGTCCTCCCAACACAAGAATGATGCGTCAACTCACATCGACCCGGATGGGGTTTAATCTCAAAAATTCAAATATGATACAATGTTTCGATCTCGTGCGTTTATCAGGCCAGAGAAGGAAAGGCTGGATCGCATCGAATTTCTAATCCTATTCATAGAGCTTGCACCAGGGTTTATTATTATAAATGCATTTATTATTTTAAACATCAGACATAAACTGGACCAATGATGTCAACTCGACATCCTTTGCTAAGGCTATGCCCCGTTAGCAAAGTCGGTTTCAGTTATGACTATTACTTTAAGAAACCCCGTGGGTTATACTATTACCCTGGCTTGTGCCTATGCCTTAATCGCAAAACCAAAAAAACATTTCTTCGATGCGTGGCCAACGTTGCCAGCCTCTTCTTCCCCCTGCGGCTCACAACTCATCAGCACATCATCAGCACATGCAACGGAAAGAACTAATTTAATTATATATATCGATACTATTTGAGTATATCGATAAGAAAACTATCGATACATTTTTTCCTACTTTCCCATCCTTATTAACTTCAATATGTCAAATTTGATAGTTGTCATTCATATTTTTTCCTATTTGACAATAGGCTTCTTCCTATATGGAAACCTTACTAACCTTAACCTATTCTTATTCTACTCTAACATTAAAAAGTTTTAATCTATTTACACTATGTCCCTAAATCGCCTAATATTATTTTTTATAATTACATAATTTACATCAGATAATGTTCTAACTATTCGGTATGGGCCTTTATACAACCTACATAGTTTTATACTTCTATTTGTGGTCCGGCCTAACTAATCTGTGGCGAATACGGCGCATAGGATATAATCAAATTTAATTATGGTGTGAACACTGTGCCTTATTATGTGGTTGGCACTATATGTCAAACCAATTCTTATAATGAAAACTATGCTTTACTTTTGACAAGGTTTTGACACTGTCCTTTTTTGTATTATCTGTGGGACTACGTGTCAAATCATTTCTTACCATGACATCTATGCTTTCAAAGCATTTATTCGCCTTAGGGGCTTATAAGACTTTTCTATTAATTTTTGACTGTTTCTGACTTAGTCCTTATGGATTTGTATTTGGACTTCGTCAGCAATTTCAAAAGCGAATCCTATTTAGTAAATAAAGACAAGACAGAGTAGTATTTAATTTCATCAAAACATATACAGATAAATCATTCAAATAATTATTCGCATTTAGTTTCATTCGATGCCTAGCGCGCATCGCAAATTCCTTCTAAGTTGGACCGTATTCATTTGCACGACATGAAAAGAAAACATTGGTTAATAAAGCACAAAATATAAGACAACATTAAATAAATCAGTTTTACAAAACTTTATACCTAATCTTCTTTCTATAAAATTTCCATAATTTGCATTTTACGAGTTCGAATTGCTTTATGTATTCGCAATGCAAAAATCTTTGTACAATGTTACATCTTAGGCAAAAATGATGGGAATTCTTCTTTGCAACAATCATAGTAATCTTACTTGAACCAAACATTGCTCCCCAAGAAGTTTTAATAAAAATTATTTTGTATTTAATTCGAATCATTTTTTTATTGATCGCCTTCTTTAAATCTATGTTGGCGCAATAAGAAATCTTACAAAAGACTCTTTTGAATTTCCTATGGATCTTTTTCGGTTTATTTCGAGCATTTTTTTTCTTAATAGCTGTCAACTTCTTTCTTTTCAAAATGACTTTTATAAAATTTTGTTTTAAGTCAGATTGAGAAATTTCAATATTATTTTCAATTTTATGGTTAAAATCAATGGAATTCTTATGCATTTTAATATCCGCGACATATTGGTGTCCCGATGGAACCACAACTAGTTGTTCCGACGAAATCTCATCATTGTTCTCTGCAAGACAAATGGAATTAGTGGAGTCAATTTGACTGGATCGACACATTACTATACCCTCGTCCACGCACTCGCTGTTGGATAGGGAGTCCAACTCCTCGTCAGCCGGGCCGTCCGCGCGCTCGCCCTGGAACGACGACGAAGACTCCACCTCCAACTGGACATCGACGGGGCCGTCATCTCCGCTGGTCTGATCACCATCGTCCTCGAACATGCAGCTCCCTCCGTCGGTGTGATCGTCATCAATTGTGTCGCCTTCTCCGTCGATGTGGTCTACGCTTTTTTCACTGCACTGTATATTGTTTTGTGTTTGTTCGTCCTTAATCACGATACTAGAAAATAAATGTGCATTAACATCCTCACACAATACATCAGGTTGTTTTTTATCTGCTTTTATTTCAGCGATTATTATGCGCTGTTCGCAATAACGACATCTGCGGTGAAATATAGAGAATTCACTCCTCAAGCGATCGCATAACACTTCAAAGTCCATATCATATTTAAAAATCATACGATAAAAATAATATGCAGTCCCCTGCAGGAATCCTCCCAAGATCAGGCTGTAGTCGCTCTCTCTCCATTCATTTATTTCGGCCACCGACTTGAATTCGGTTAAAAATTCTTCTAGACAATACCCGTTCGTTCCCGTGTAGTAATCATTCATCATGCTAGCCTTTATGCTCAATTACACTAAATAATAAAACCACTTAGCTTTACTCCGACTCTTCCTTATATTTCCATCCGCTTAAGGGAGGGAATGAGATGTAACAACCCTCTCTGTAAAAACTTATCTCGCTTTATGTACGCCGATAGGGCTTCGTGCACTGTATATCGCCATGCACACGCGAACTTCTGTCTTTAAACACTTTCAACGTTTTTCACTCACTTACTACGTATACTGTACGCCGTATACACGCGTATTTATTTTTCATATTTTCTTCTCTTCTGGGATTCTGTACAGTACCCGGCGCCTCCACCATTTGTGGGGACGTAGCCAGAAAGCGCTACTTAAATAAAACTCTGGATTCACTGTTCTAGTTATATTTCAGCAGCAAGGTGCCTACCCATAGGCACCTTCTATCAGACTCTCACATCAAAGCTCAGAGGAGCCCTTATATACACGGGAAAAGTCTAGCGAAAACATCTTCAATTATTTTATATTCTAAATTCATATTACCTTTCAAGTAATACTTATTGCCAGTGTTAATATAGGCAAGTAGGTTGCCTTCTAGTTAAGCAGAGTCCTCACAGTACTGTCAGATTAAAAACGAGACGATAGGCTTTAAAAAAAAAAAAATAGTATTATGAAACTGATTCATTAGGTCATACTCGTATGAACAAAGACCTAATTTAATAAGGAGTCCAGATTGTTTATATATGAAATATGTTTTGTAGTCATAAGGACTACTAATGTAAACTCTAAATATTTTACATATCGAAATTGTGAAATTTCTAGACAAAACACAATAATACACAATAGTGTACTGAAATATATTTCAAAAGCCGTAAATCGTAAAAGTAAAACATCTAACAACGGCACATAATTATGTTATTAGTTATTAAAATAACATCTAAGAACGGCTGATATATTTGTTATTAGTTATTCAATACATGCTGTAACAAACGAGGCATAGTTATTTTTTCAATAATGGCTGTAGTAAAAAAAATAAAATTAAAACAGGCATTTTGCACGAGTCAGTCATCAGTCAATACGAAAAGCAGATTGAAATGATAACTAGTGAATGAAGACCACCTCAGATATTAATCTACGACCCAACGTGGTTCTCAAAAAATCTATATGATTTGATCATCAGACATAAACCTACATGGTTCTCAATTCTCATATGATTTGACCATTTTATTAATCAATAAGGATTTTAAAAGTGACTGTGACCTCTGAGTTTGTTTCGGTGTTTCTTCTCAGAGTAGTCTTCTAGGAAATACCGGCCTCATCTAGTTAAATTTTTTTTTTAATGGTCATCTAAAAGCTTCGATCACTATTTGTGTTATTTTTAACCAATTTACTAAAATAAGTATCTTTTATAAAGAAAAAAAAAAATAACCTGTAGGCCCTACAGGATTATCGATCAAGAAGCGATGCTTCGTAAGACTTTAAATAAAACACTGTATTGCTAAAACCATATTATATCTGTAAGATTAGTGTGAATTAAAATTAATGCAAAGCCTGTAGGATTATCGATCACGAAGCGATGCTTCGTAAGACTTTAAATAAAACACTGTATTGCTAAAACCATTTTATATCTGTAAGATTAGTGTGAATTAAAAATTAAAGCAAATTCTAGATAGCTAAATATTTCTATAATCAAAATAAGGTTATTATAACTACTTTAATCTAACCGAATGTTTTAATACATTACAAACATAGCAATTTGTGCCTAAAACGCAATTAATTTAAAAATGCTAAATATTGTAAATTGTACTTTAAGACTTAATTATTGTCTACATGCAAAATAATGTAATTGCACTTGAAAACTAATTAATATTATAAAAAGGAAGAGATGTGGCATACACTAAAATTAATGTAAATAAATGTGGCAGCACTTTCAATGTTATCTATTCATTATTAGATCTGCACCAGCAGTGTACGGACGTCTGATTGAGTGCTGCCACTTACTGATAAACCTGATTGTTTTATTATACAAACCAAACCCTAATTAGGGTTACTAGTGAACACCACAAAGAGCAAAAGCAAATGATTTTCATTGTCATGTATTGACTGAATATCTTGTTTATATTGCTCGGCGAATCTCTCATCAAGTACACCGAATAAGTCGTTTGCAAGATACCCCATACCGTTGATAAGGCCTCGCTTGCGGCGGCGCAGGTCTCGTGCGCGACTCGTGCTGGAATGTTGAGTCAGCAACAGGTGGTTATAGTACTCGAGTTCTGAGAATTCTTGCTGCAATTGAACTTGTATGACGTCATAATGTGACGTTTCTTTAAACTTGTTGCATAATTGATTCAAGTAGCTTAGGTATTTACTGCATGCTTCTGTACCTTGCCAAAATGAGTTCGTGTCATAGTATGTGACTATCTTCCATTCATCTTTGATTAATTGCATGTTTGCAATTTTGTCAACATAAAGACCTTGATTGTCCTTTAATTGTGTAACATTGTATGAACAGTGAGCTGTGGTCAAAATGCTCATGAAAAACAAAAGTAACAGTACCAGCGATGAGAAGCTGTAGTTTACTCTTTTGTTTTGATATAGCTTGACATCTTTCACTTCCTTGGAACACGACTCTTGTTTGTCGATTCTATCATTTACAGGGAGAATAGACAGCTTGAGAATAGGCCTCTTGATAAGCCCATTCTTTGTTTTCAATGTGACCACCCTGATGTGGCCATCGGTACCGGGATGCAGCTTGACGACGCGGCCAACTGCCCACTTCCCAGGAAGTATGTTTGCATCGTTAATTGTAACAATGTCATTTAATTGAATGTCTGGTTGAGAATGTCTCCACTTGCTTCTTGCTGTCAGCTGAGTGAGATATTCTGTATGCTAGCGTTTCCAAATATCTTGTACTATTTTTTGAGTTAGATGCCATCTCGTGCGCATATCTGTTTCTAATATAGTCCTGTCTTGATTTTGATTGATAAAGCTTGACGGAGAGAGGAAATCCAAGTCGTTGGGATCTTCAGTCAGAGGACACAGTGGCCTCGAGTTAAGTACTGCTTCTAACTGGGCCAGAACTGTGCTGAACTCTTCAAACGTGAGCTTTTGATCTCCAACTACTCTTTTTAAATGATGTTTCAAACTTTTAACCGCAGCCTCCCACAGCCCTCCTGCAGTAGGCCATGAGGGTGCATTAAAATGCCATTCGATCTCCATGCTAGTAATTTCCTTGATGAAATCTTGATCGAATGTTTCTTGTATCTGCTCAAATTCTTCTTGTAAAATTTTGTTGGCGCCGACGAAGTTTGTACCGTTGTCGCTGTATAAATGTTTCGGCGAGCCCTTTCTTGCAGCCATTCTTCGCAACGCAGCTATGAATGCTGATGATGTGAGGTCTGAGACCAGCTCTATATGAACAAGTTTGGTCACCATACAGACAAATACTGCCACGTAACCCTTTGTGGTCTTAATACCACGGCCCTTGTTGGCCTTTATGAGTACGTGCCCGGTAAAATCGACGCCTGTATGTTCAAAAGGCTTTGCAACGTTACATCTCTGCGTTGGTAAATCACCCATCAACTGTGTCATCTTGCTTGGATTGTGTTTACGACAGGTAGCGCAGGATCGTATACGCTTTTTGACTGCTCGATTACCGCCTATGATCCAGTAATTCTTGCGAATGAATGCTGATGTCACCCGTGCTCCTCCATGGAAGGTAAGTTCATGTGCTTGATCTATAATTAAGTATGTTAACTTTCCTTCGTGAGGTATGATAATCGGATGCATCATATCTTGATTAATGCTGGCCTTGCTTAGTCTTCCTCTGACTCTGATAAGTCCCTCGTTGTCAAGGAATAGATTTAATTGCAATAACTTACTTTTTGCTGATGGCGACTTATTTTCCTTTAAGTTATGTACTTCCCGGGCAAATTCTTTCTGCTGTACATATAAAATTATTTTATGCTTAGCATTTACTAATTCTTGCAATGTTAAATAATTTTGCACGCGGTTTTTCGTGTATCTTGCTTGCTTGATAAATCTTAATATCCATGCTAAAACTCTTGTTAGTTTAGCGAGTGAACTATATCTTGCAATTTCGCTAGTAGTAGAGCACCGCTGAGCTCTAATCTTGGTAATGAAATTGATTTGTTTACTGGTGCTAATCTCGCTTTTCCTGCTTCTAACGAGATCTTTGTTTCTCCGTTGTTTTCAGTCTTGCAATAAACAACGCATGCGTAGGCTTTATTAGAAGAATCGCAGAATCCATGTAATTCTAGCGTGTTGTTGTCTCCTGTTCCCAACCAACGCTGCAACTTGAATCGATTGATTTTGTGCATATCTCCTCTAATGTTTTGCCATTCCTTGCTAGTTTGATGGGGTAACTGGTCATCCCACTGAATACTTGACATCCAAACTTGCTGAAATAGCAGTTTTAACTTGGTTGATATTGGTGAAAGCCAACCAAGTGGATCAAACAACTTTGATATATCTGACAACATGGATCTTTTAGTTGGTGTTTTGGTTGATGGTTCTATTTTTGATTGAAATGTAAATAAGTCTGCTGTAGAATTCCAACGTAATCCCAAGGTTTTTGACGTATCCATTTCCTTAAAATCGAAACTTTCTTGGTTGCTACTTGCCCCGATTGTATCGTCTTGTAAGGCTGCTGAGTTGGAAGACCACTTTCTTAAATTGAACCCCCCTGATTTTAACAACTTGATTAAATCTTGCTTTAGTTTTATTGCTAACTCGACAGAATGTGACCCGTGTAGAACATCATCCATGTAAAATGAGTGCTCCAATGCCTTGATTGCAACACTGTCGAAATTGTGTCTTTCATCTTCAGCCAATTGTCTAAGAGTCATCATTGCTAAAAATGGTGCTGCCTTGGTGCCGTATGTAACTGTGCATAATTGGTATACTTGATGACGCATGTCAATGGTATCCCACCAAATGATTTTTAGGAATCTTTGATCCTGTTCATTTAACCAAATAAAACGAAACATTTTTTCAATATCTGCTGTAAAAGCTACGCGATATTGTCTCCACCTTATTAGTAAAGATTGGAGGTCTTGCTGTAGATTTGGGCCTTTTAACATTAGGTCATTCAAGCTGATTCCCGTTGTTGTTTTTGTAGAAGCGTTGAAAACTACGCGAAGTGCTGTCGTAGTGGAATCATTTCGCAATACACAATGGTGCGGTAAGTAATAATCCGGTTGCATTTTACCGGACGCTGGTATCATATGTCCTAAAGTTTTATATTCTTGAATAAACAATTTGTATTGTTTTGATATTTCTTCATTATTGGAAAATTTCCTTTCCAACTGTTGAAATTGTGCCATAGCTTTATTTTTAGACATGTGTCTCAAAGTTTTCTTGAAAAGGCAATCTTACTTTATACATGCCATTTTCCTGTCTTGTTGTGGTGCTCTTGTAAAACTCCATGCATTGTAGATCTTCTGCGGATAGATTGGATGATTCTATGACGTCTTCAATCTCCCAAAATCTTTGTACTTCGTCCACTTGATTCAGGACTACGTTACAATGAAAAGTCTTGAAATTGCCGCATAAGATCCACCCCAGTCGTGTCTGTTGCGCGACCGGTAATGATAAATCAGCCCTGATAATGCCTTCTAAAATGATTTGGGAATACACATCGGCTCCCAATAGGATGTCGATAGGACGGCTGATATTGTATTCGGGGTCGGCTAGTGGCATGCCGGCTAGGTGTGCCCATGTTGGCTTGGCAAATGTACATCTTGGTAATTGAGTAATCAGCGTGTCCATGATTACCACTTCTGTTTTAAATGTGAAATCATCAAAATTTGAACAACATGTTATGTTCGTAACGCCCTTGCTACTGCTCTCCTTCTCTCCTATCCCGCAGATGACGGCTCTGCAATACTTTTTTGATAAAGCAAGCTGTTGTGCCGCTCTTGCTGAGATAAGGGAGGCTTGAGAACCTTGATCTATTAGCGCACGCATTTTGTGGTATGATCCGTCACTTGCTTGAACTTTGATCATTGCAGTGGCTAATAATGTTTCGATCACGTTGTTGCCTTGTTGCGAAACGTGATTTTCTTGTAACTCTTGATTTTGCGTTCTAGTTGCAAGAACTGCTGGTGTGTCATTTTCTGTAATTGGGTTACATGAAGGCTTCTTGTTAAACGCTTCATGTAACAGTGTGTTATGTTTGCCGCGACATTCACGGCAGCGTCTTTCTGACGTACATTCTGTATCCCCATGCGAATAAAGACAATTTTTGCACAAATGCAATCGTGTTATAGCTTGTCGCTCTGCACTTGGTGTCATGTTTAAAAACTTACTGCAATAGTATATTCCATGTGACTCTTTACACAACGGACAAGTAAATTCGATATTATTTACCGAAGTCTTACTTGCTGAATATTTATTCTTGAAATTTGACGATGATGATTTATTTTGCTTGCTTATTGTTGGTTTGGAATTTTCGTTTTTCTTGCGCGAAGATTCCAATGCAATGCGGTGAATCTGCTCTCTAAGAAGCTTAGAAACTCCGACAATTTTGGCAGTTCTCTGGGTTTCTTCAGACATTCCAAATAATGATCATGCGTGTCCGCATCTAATTTTAGCAATAAAATACGCACGATGAATGGATCCCAGCTGTCTATATTAACGCCTAGATTCCTTATTGAGTTTAAACACTCTAGTGTAGTATCGTGTATTTGCTTTATCTGAGGGACGTTCGCTTGTTGAACTACTGGAAGATTTAATAGGAGATCTATGTGAGATGTAAAAATCAACCATGTGTTGTTGTACCTGTTGTTCAATATCGCCCAGCAAACAGTGTAGTTGGTTGAACTGATTTGTAAATGCTGTATCAAACGTTCAGCTTCTCCCCGCACCTTGCTTTTAAGAAACTGCATCTTGTGAGCGTTTGATAAGGAGACGTTACTGTGGATAGCTTCTACAAATAAGTCCTTGAAAGACACTCAGTTTTGATAATTGCCATTGAAGAACGGGATGTCAATTTTTGGTGTCCAATTCTCCTTGTGAACTACGGAACCTAGTTTTCTGTTAATTGCATTTTTAATTCATTGTAAATAGTTTCCTGCTTAGTATAAGACACCTCATATCCTTGATTGGTGCCCTCCAAATCGCTGTCTAATTCCCAATGTAAGGAATCTATAATAGACCATCGAGCCTGTAGAGTACGTAAGGCATCCTTTAACTCCCACTTTTCGGACATAAAATCCAAATTTATCCCTGCTACAGTGCGCTGCAGCGCCCTGAAATTGCTTGCTTGTTTTTTCAACAGTTCATCAAGCTTGCTAGATGAACCCCTGGAGCTTATCTCGATAGGCGGCGATTGACGTCCCACTGGATCTTCTTGCTTCGACCATGCAGGACCTTGTACCCCCTGAGTGGAACCTCCCTGTTGAGCTTCCTTCATCTTCATCAACAAAATTGGATATTGTTGATTGATGAGTGCCTTGGTCGAGTTGTATAGTTCTTCTGTTCTTTCGAATTCACGGCCACTAAAAAAAGTAACGTCTTCTTACGGAAGAAAGCAAGGCTCATCCTTGCTTTCTTCCGTAAGAAGACGGTCGTGATTGTATTGGTATTCGGTCCAATACTGAGTAAGGTTATCTAAACGTCTCTTGAAATAGTCAGCAGTCTTACGATCCGCTGAGTCCTTTTTGATATTTGTGGCTAACTTTAGGATAGCTCTGTAAAGTTCGTCTTGATTAGCATGTATGGCCTCCATGATGAGGACTTACGAAAGTGAGAAATAAATGGAAAGATCTTACTTGAATGTTCTTGATAACTGCTTACGGATCCTTGGTGATCCTCTGAGACACTTGGTAGCCTCAGCTCTTGATTATAAAACGCTCCCAGAGATACGTGTTAGTCCCAGTCTAAAATTCCTGCACTGAACTCCTGATAGTTTGCGGATCCTTGTTGATCCCTGAGACACTTGTTAGTCCCAAAGTCTAAAATTCCTGCACTGAACACTTGATAGTTCCCGGATCCTTGTTGATCCCTGATACACTTGTTAGTCCCAAAGTCTAAAATTCCTGCACTGAACACTTGATAGTTTACGGATCCTTGTTGATCCCTGAGACACTTGTTAGTCCCAATGTGTTATTGTCACTCAACACTGCACACACTTTGAGTCACTGGATAGTTGCCCGCTACACTGTCCACGCGCGCGAAATGGACTATGTAGCGTACTATGATTTCCGTCGAAGGACCAAAAAGAATGTATGGTCCCTTGTTAGACCATACATAACTTATAGATGAATGGATGATAAGGAATAAAAGAATTTAAGTAGTTAAACACTGATGTATTGTCTGTAATGTTTTAAGGATAAAATGAGTTTAATGAACTGATGTGTGAAGAATGAAGTGAGTGACGCGGCCCTTGTTGGCTGTTACAAGGACGCCTGGCTGTCTTGATAGCCCAACGCGAACTAACTAATTATTATGAGTTGAAATGAATATGTGGCGTAAACTGCTGAATTGCAGAATGTGCGGTTGCACCGTACATACTACATTCTATTGCTGGTCTTATGCTTTTGTAATGCAATTAACATCTTCATTATTAATAATATTGTTGGTATAATGCTTCTGTGATGCGATTGGCAACTTCATTGACCGTAATATAGCTTCATTAATGCGATGAGCAACTTCAATAAGAATAATTTTAAGAATAAGAATAAGAATAATTTATTAAAAAAAGTAAATACGTTCACAAAAATGTACATTAGGTGCAGTAGTATTATTTCTAAAACAATGTTATAAATGGTGCTTATATGTAAACTATAACAACAATATTTTATTACAACTGAAAGATTATATAAAATAAATTTCTATTTTTTTTTTTTTTGGTAGGGACCTGCCTGATATAGGTTCTTTCAAACCTGTGTTTCAGGCCATCACTTAACATAAAGCAATAATTAGGTCAATAAAATTATTAAATAAAATTAGCCTATTAACAAACACAAAAATACATAAATTGGTACAAAACACAAAAAAGAAACAAAATATTAAAAATAAAAAGTAAATAATTTAAGTATGTACAAGTAGATATGAGGGTATATCATAATCAAACAACAATTTCTAGAAGTTTTTCTGTGTCTTTGTAATTGAGTGTCCCTAAATAATCTGTTAAGGTAAAGCAACATTTTTTATATGTTAAGCTATAAACATCGAGTAACTTGTTGAGTCTATTATACAGAAAAGGTCCTAAAAATACATAAAACCGATTAATAAAAGCATGTTTGGTCTGTGGCATTGTGCATACCAGATCCTTCCGTCTCTTGTCGGAAGGAACTGGATCATAGGGAAGTGCAATGTGCTGTTGCAGTATTGTGTGAAAAATAAATAATTGGCGTACTGTAAGAACATTACATGCTTTGTAGAGCTGCTGTGTCGGAAATTGCAAAGGGCGAAAGGTAGCAACCTTTAGAATTGCTCTTTGAGCACGTTCTAGGGGGAGTAAAATTGAATTAGCCGCGCCACCCCAGGAAGTTATACAGTAGGTAAGAATGGATTGACACAACGCTAAATAAATCTGTTTAATTAATTTAAAGTCAGCTATGTTACGTAAATTCTTAAAAACATATATTAATTTGCGCACTCTAGTACATAGTAACTCGATATGTTTACGGAAATTTAGATTGGAATCAATAGTGACACCTAGATATTTCACATTGTCAGCTTTAACTAAAGCGGGGCAAGAACATGCAGTGTCAGCGTACGTGTTACAGTTATGCGCGTAAATATTTAGGTTAGTAAGCGGTGTGTTAGTATTCCTCATTGTAAATAAAATGTATTTGGTTTTATCTGAATTCAGTGTTAGAAGATTATTTTTGAGCCAATTAGACACCCTATTAAAGCCATTCTGAGCATGTTCATAAACCTCAGCTCTTGATTTGGCTGCGAACAATAGAGCGGTGTCATCAGCATATGACATTATGACACCATTTTGCAGTGGCAGGCTACATAGGTCATTTATGTAGACTAAAAATAATGTAGGACCTAAAATACTACCCTGTGGAATTCCAAAACGACTATTAGTAAGATCAGAACTTGTATAAGGACCAATTTTGACACACTGTTGCCTATCGCTGAGATAATCAGAAAGCAGTAGAAGTTGCGTTCCTCTTATCCCAAGCGATTCAAGCTTCTGCAAAAGTGTATCACAAGAAATTGTGTCGAAGGCCTTGGCAAGGTCAAGAAAGATCCCAGCCGTATGCATTCCGTTATCTAAATTTGTACTAATATAATTAGTCATTTTGTTTACTGCTTGGCTAGTTGATCTTTTGGGCCTAAACCCAAATTGATTATCTGATAGTAGTTTGTTATCTTCCAAGTATTTTATCAGTCTACTGTTGATAATTTTTTCTAAAATTTTTGAAAGGCCTGTTAACACTGAAATGGGTCTGTAGTTGTTCACACAGTTTTTATCGCCTGATTTAAAAATAGGTGTGACCACTGATTTTTTTAACAAATTAGGAAATATTCCTTTGGATAAACATAGTTGAAAAATGTGGGTTATCGGAGGGGCGAGGAGCTGTTTAAACCTTTTAAGAATATTATTGGGTATATCATCCCACCCAGTAGCACAAACATCCTTCAGCCCGTCTATTATGCTTACTATTTCGTTGACGTCAGTATCTAATAAAACAAAAGAATTTAATGTAGATGGTTTCCTAGCTGGATTTTGAAGGGGAAGACAACTACTATTTAAGGATTTTTGTGCCAGGTTCTTACCAACGTTCACAAAATAGGTGTTTACTTTATTCGTTGCGTTGGATGGAGTCTCTGTAGTTAGTAACGCAAGCGGAGGTTCGGGATTTTTTGATCTAAATGTATTGGTTTTTATATATTTCCACACAAGTTTACTATTTTTCCCTGCTTTCTGTAATTCATTTTTATCGTATTGGATTTTTAGTTTTTTCAAAAGATTATTACAGAAATTTCGATATCTTTTATAAGTAATAGAAAGTATTTCGTCATCGGGTGAGAGTTTTGATTTTAAATGAAGTTTGTCCCTGTGTCTTATACAGCGAACGAGACCGGGTGTGATCCACGGTTTAATACAACTATACTTTCTAGGGATTATCTTAGTGAAAGTGTTTTTGCGAATTACATACTGTAGTGAATTTATAAAATATTTTAATGAAAAATTTGCATCAACAGATTCATAAACTGGGGCAAAATTAATACCGAATATGTCACTTTTAAGGTTGGTCATATTGACTTTAGTGTAGCTACGTTCGCAGTTTTTTCTAGGTGAACTTGTTTGCATTGTTAGTAGAACAGCTTGATGATCGGTAAGCGATGAGTTAGTTACAAATGTTTTGGATGGATTTTTTGATTTTAGAATGATGTGGTCCAAGCAAGAGCCGCTCTGATGTGTAGGGTGATAGTGAGCTGGTAAAAGTCCATGAGATGAGCAAATATTCAGATAATTATGTGTATGGGTGTCGAGTTTCTCGGAAGCAATGTTAATATTGATATCGCCCATAAGTATAACATTTTTAAAAGAACTTAAGTTTTTTAAGTTTGTGTCAAGTGAGACCAGAAATCCGTCGATATTATGAGAAGGGGGCCTATATATAGCCATAACCACTGTGTCGGGAATAATCTTAATTATTAAGCTATTACTATCTTGGGAGGTGGGCTCTTCTATGATAGTTCGCAAGTTATTTTTAATATAAACTACTACTCCGTCGTTTTGATTTGTGTTCCTGTCTGTTTTGTATGAACAAAAGCCGTCCAGAGATGGTAAGTTGACTGTTTGTTTTGACAACCAACATTCCGTTAGGACGATAATATCACAGTTTATGTAGAGACTTTGTAACAGCACTTCAAAGCCGTTCATATTTCGGTTAATGCTGCGAATATTTTGTGTAAGCAAGGTAAGAGTTTTGTCACCAGAGGGAAGTAGGTGTTTACAGTCCTCAATATTACAGGTTTTAGATTCAGACACAGTAAAACTATCTAGTTCACAGATGAGCTGATCGCTCATGATAACTACAAACTAAGAAGAAATACAATCAAAGGTGGTGAGTGCCTACTAAATAGAATATTCTGTGGCGCTCTTAGGCGCCCTCATAGTCTATTGAGTTTATGTAATTAGTCTCTGCATATTTACGTGCTGGACAACTTACATCACCGGTTGAGTGGTCACATTTCCTCTTAAATCGTTTGCACGTCGCACATTGAGGGGGAGAAGATTTGCTGCTGCATTCCTTCAAGGAGTGTCCAATTTCTCCACAGTGACCGCACGTAGGACTGCTTTCACGGCAAAACTTGGCTGCGTGGCCAAACTGCTGGCAATTGAAGCACCTTGTGACAATTGTGAAATCTCTAACAGGGCATGAAGTCCAGTTAATAAATATTCGGCTTTGGTTTATAAGCACTTTTCTTATGCTAGCGGGCACTTCCACGATGTAATTGCAAGTTCGTAGGCCCTTTTTACCCGATTTATGGCTCAATTTGATGTTCTTAAGGAAGGTCTCTCGACTTGTATTCGGCAATTTGTCTGACAGATTTTGCTCAAAAATACAGTCAAATACTTCCTTCTCAGTAAGGGCGACGGGAACACCAATAACTGCGACCCTAGGGCGTCGTTTAGATGGTTCTTCTATTATAAGGTCTGAAGAAATAATATTCTCCGATTTTTTTAGTTTTTCTATGTCGCCTTTGTTTTCCGTGCTAATCAGTACGCCTCCATTTTTTACTTTCTTCAGGCCACGGACTTGGATCTTCAGTTGTTCGGGAGAAATCAACTTTTGAACGAGTGACTTGGTGTCGTCACTCGTTTTTGTTTTATCACTGGGATATATGGCGATAGAGCTTAGGTTAGCAGGACGGACGAAGTTGTCGGAGCCTTTCTTCACCATGCTAGCATAAGAAGATGAGGGGTTC
Source organism: Orthosia cruda (assembly GCA_964057195.1). Taxonomy (NCBI): domain Eukaryota; kingdom Metazoa; phylum Arthropoda; class Insecta; order Lepidoptera; family Noctuidae; genus Orthosia; species Orthosia cruda. The sequence goes on from OZ059836.1 coordinate 654,164, forward strand.
AGCTTTGTTTCAAAAACTTCTTTGAACTGTTCCAGAGAGTTCACCATGTTCTGCTGACGTTGAAGGTGCTGGACGGTACTGTGGCTCTGGATCATTTTCTGCTTCAGTGATTGGAAAAGGACAGCCATCTGAGAAGTCCCACTTGAGACCTTTCGGCAAAGAGTTGAGACACGGAGTTTTTGGTCCGAGTTCATTTTTCCATCACCGACAATAGTGCATACTTCGTTCAGAATACTGTCTATTGATACTAACCATTTCTGGATCTCTGGCGTGCTGATGACTTCACTCGGCAACTCATTCTCCGCAGGTGCTGGTGGATTTGGATGTCTCGGGGGCACTTCGTGGATAGGGGTCGGCGGAGGACTTCGTCTTAGTAGTTGGTTAAGACCAAACGGGCTCGATCCTGGGGTAGACATACCCGCAACACTTTGTATAATTTAGATAGAAAATATTTAGTTCATTTTGCACACAAAATCGGAAGAAACCTACAAGTCACACGTGACACACTTAACTTTGATTTTAACTGACGCCGCAAATAATTATTTATATTATTATTTTTGCAATTGTCAATAGATATTTCAATCACATATATAAATAAACACGTCCGCTTAGTCTCGCAAATAAGCTACGGATCAATAGACCACATAATGCGCCTGTAATGCAATTAAACAACTCATGGGAACCTATTTAGGATCTAAAGCCGTATAATTTATGCCCAAATAAGCATTACAGTAGCTGTATAAGCGTTTGTAATGTTACTATAGAACTAACTCAAAATGCGAAAACGATACAGAAATGCTGTAAGACGGCCGTTATACAGCTTTGATGTGTTACTTGGGCGGTACTGATGCACTGTGTGTGTCGGTACTGATGCACTGTGTGCGTGTCGGTACTGATGCACCGTGTGCGTGTTGGTACTGATGCACTGTGTGCGTGTCGGTACTGATGCACTGTGTGCGTGTTGGTACTGATGCACTGTCTCCCCCACAGGGCGTGTCAGAGGCAGTGGCGCAGGGCGTGCGTGAGGACGAGGTGTGCTACCGCGCCGCCTTCAGCAAGCACGAGCTGCGCCGCGTGCTGGCCATGTACCCCGCGCACGAAGGTACCACTACACCACCCTCTCATGTTCACTGTGCTACCGCGGCGCGAAAGTAATTTGGTTAATGTTTCTTTATAATTGTGTGCGTGCAGTGCGTAAGTCGCTGCACCGGCTGTACCGCACCGTGGAGAAGCACCTGAGTGAGGAGGGCGGCCTGCTGCAGGTGGTGTGGCGCGCCATGCAGGAGGAGTTCATCGCGCAGCACGTGGCCCTGCAGGTGAGTGCCGCTAGTGTGCTGGTGTGTGTGTGTGTGTGTGTGCAGAGCGCAAGTCGCTGCACTGGCTGTACTGCTGCAGGTGGTGTGGCGCGCCATGCAGGAGGAGTTCATCGCGCAGCACGTGGCCCTGCAGGTGAGTGCCGCTAGTGTGTGTGTGTGTGTGTGCAGAGCGCAAGTCGCTGCACCGGCTGTACTGCTGCAGGTGGTGTGGCGCGCCATGCAGGAGGAGTTCATCGCGCAGCACGTGGCCCTGCAGGTGAGTGCCGCTAGTGTGCTGGTGTGTGTGTGTGTGTGTGCAGAGCGCAAGTCGCTGCACCGGCTGTACTGCTGCAGGTGGTGTGGCGCGCCATGCAGGAGGAGTTCATCGCGCAGCACGTGGCCCTGCAGGTGAGTGCCGCTAGTGTGCTGGTGTGTGTGTGTGTGTGCAGAGCGCAAGTCGCTGCACCGGCTGTACTGCTGCAGGTGGTGTGGCGCGCCATGCAGGAGGAGTTCATCGCGCAGCACGTGGCCCTGCAGGTGAGTGCCGCTAGTGTGCTGGTGTGTGTGTGTGTGTGTGCAGAGCGCAAGTCGCTGCACCGGCTGTACTGCTGCAGGTGGTGTGGCGCGCCATGCAGGAGGAGTTCATCGCGCAGCACGTGGCCCTGCAGGTGAGTGCCGCTAGTGTGCTGGTGTGTGTGTGTGTGTGCAGAGCGCAAGTCGCTGCACCGGCTGTACTGCTGCAGGTGGTGTGGCGCGCCATGCAGGAGGAGTTCATCGCGCAGCACGTGGCCCTGCAGGTGAGTGCCGCTAGTGTGCTGGTGTGTGTGTGTGTGTGCAGAGCGCAAGTCGCTGCACCGGCTGTACTGCTGCAGGTGGTGTGGCGCGCCATGCAGGAGGAGTTCATCGCGCAGCACGTGGCCCTGCAGGTGAGTGCCGCTAGTGTGCTGGTGTGTGTGTGTGTGTGCAGAGCGCAAGTCGCTGCGCCGGCTGTACTGCTGCAGGTGGTGTGGCGCGCCATGCAGGAGGAGTTCATCGCGCAGCACGTGGCCCTGCAGGTGAGTGCCGCTAGTGTGCTGGTGTGTGTGTGTGTGTGTGTGCAGAGCGCAAGTCGCTGCACCGGCTGTACTGCTGCAGGTGGTGTGGCGCGCCATGCAGGAGGAGTTCATCGCGCAGCACGTGGCCCTGCAGGTGAGTGCCGCTAGTGTGCTGGTGTGTGTGTGCAGAGCGCAAGTCGCTGCACCGGCTGTACTGCTGCAGGTGGTGTGGCGCGCCATGCAGGAGGAGTTCATCGCGCAGCACGTGGCCCTGCAGGTGAGTGCCGCTAGTGTGCTGGTGTGTGTGTGTGTGTGCAGAGCGCAAGTCGCTGCACCGGCTGTACTGCTGCAGGTGGTGTGGCGCGCCATGCAGGAGGAGTTCATCGCGCAGCACGTGGCCCTGCAGGTGAGTGCCGCTAGTGTGCTGGTGTGTGTGTGCAGAGCGCAAGTCGCTGCACCGGCTGTACTGCTGCAGGTGGTGTGGCGCGCCATGCAGGAGGAGTTCATCGCGCAGCACGTGGCCCTGCAGGTGAGTGCCGCTAGTGTGCTGGTGTGTGTGTGTGTGCAGAGCGCAAGTCGCTGCACCGGCTGTACTGCTGCAGGTGGTGTGGCGCGCCATGCAGGAGGAGTTCATCGCGCAGCACGTGGCCCTGCAGGTGAGTGCCGCTAGTGTGCTGGTGTGTGTGTGTGTGTGTGCAGAGCGCAAGTCGCTGCACCGGCTGTACTGCTGCAGGTGGTGTGGCGCGCCATGCAGGAGGAGTTCATCGCGCAGCACGTGGCCCTGCAGGTGAGTGCCGCTAGTGTGCTGGTGTGTGTGTGTGTGTGTGCAGAGCGCAAGTCGCTGCACCGGCTGTACTGCTGCAGGTGGTGTGGCGCGCCATGCAGGAGGAGTTCATCGCGCAGCACGTGGCCCTGCAGGTGAGTGCCGCTAGTGTGCTGGTGTGTGTGTGTGTGTGTGCAGAGCGCAAGTCGCTGCACCGGCTGTACTGCTGCAGGTGGTGTGGCGCGCCATGCAGGAGGAGTTCATCGCGCAGCACGTGGCCCTGCAGGTGAGTGCCGCTAGTGTGCTGGTGTGTGTGTGTTTGTGTATGTGCAGAGCGCATTTTTAAACCGTTATGATGCTTTACACTGTATAACATTTGGATAATGGATTATCAAAATGCTTTTGTAAAGCCTTTAGTTTTAGTGCAGCAAAACACAACGCAGCTGTACAGCTTTCAGCTGTTTTTAATGCATTTGGATTTACAATAGCATTTTTAAGTAGTAAATAAATGCTTAATCATTCGACGGTAGACAGCGAAACCGTGCGCACATATTATACACTCTACGCTACGCTCGTGAAGTACTCATTTTTCGACTTAGTTTCTCAAAGTTTTTATCTTTCTTGAAATAAAATGTTCGAGTGCAAGAGTTGCGACAACCAAGTCAATGACGGGGTCAGATGTACGGCTTGTAAGGGCCAGTATGACTTGCCGTGCGCTGGCATCACTGAGACTGGATAGAGAAAGCTCGGAGATCGGAAATTAACGTGGAGATGCAATTCCTGTAAAGCCCTGGCAGCGAGTCCCCGGATCGGGTCATCAACGGGAACCGATTTGGAGAGTGTACTCTCTGAATTGAAGAGATTGTCCGTGCAAATGGAGTCACTGCCGGTGTTGATGGAGGACTTAAGGCAAATTAACAAGGAGTTGGAGGAACTGAAATCTATGAGAGCGGACTTCACTGACTCCATTGCAGAGATGAAAGAGTCTCTAGAATTTGTGCATGGCTCTGTAAGAGATCTCACAAGCAAAGTGTCAGGACTGGAACAGGAGATAGATAGCTTGAAGAAGTCCAAAGATAACATTGCCACATTGCAAGAGCGCTGTAGGAGCCTAGAACTGCAGTGTCGTGATAATGAACAGAGATCCAGAAAGAACAATATTGAGATCAAGGGTGTACCTGAAACGAACTCGGAGAACTTGTTTGACGTCATTGCAAGGATAAGGGAAGTTATCAAATGCCCCATCCCTAAGGACCGTATAAATTATGTAGCAAGGATCCCAACGCGAAACAATAGTAATAGCAAAACAATAATTTGCTCGGTGCATAGTTGTTATCTTAAAAATGATTTTGTCGCAGCAGCTAGAAAGCATAAGATCTTGAGCGCGGCCGATTTCGGACTACGAAGTGATCAAAAAATATACGTTAACGACCACCTGACGCTGGATAACAAAGCCGTACTCAACAGAACAAAGATTCTGGCGAAGGAAAAAGGGTATGAATATGTTTGGGTAACAGGCTGCAAAATCTATGTTCGGCAGAACCGTTCATCACCGAAGCACCATATCAGGACTGAACAAGATTTAAAAAAGTTGTTTTAGGCTGCGCAGACACACTATTGTTATTAGTTCACTCACTTGATATAAGTTTGAGAAACACGGGTATTCACTTTTTGCACGCATTCCATTCTCACCTGCCTTTTGTTCGCTTATCGCTCAGTGTCACCTTCTCATTTGACTCATTACGCTTTAGCTTTCGCTACTTTAAACTTTATGCTTATAACATCAAGTGCGGGATCTGCCTACACTTGAAATTGATTTTTTATTTTTACTTTACTTATCAACATATTTAATACAAGTTATTGCGCATGTTTTGTAATTAATATTGCTGCCGCTTTGTTTTGCCTACAATTATTATTATTTACGTGGATCCATTTTTCTTATATTTTTACTTGGGATATAATGAAGTTGGTGCCATTCCTTTTGTTCCATTACTTACGTCTCACCAGTTTTTGTTTTCTACCTCCATCATATTTATTTATTTATTAAAACTTCATGCAACATACAGGTACATAGGCGGACTTAATGCCTGAGGCATTCTCTACCAGTCAACCAAGAGTGGTGGAGAGATAACATGGCAGGTGCATAAAAAATAGAAATTATTATTAAAGTAAAAATTGAAGAATAGTTAAAATAAATATGTATATATATATTTCCTATAATAAATATATATATATATATAAGTGATAGAAAGGTGATTGAGTCGACTCTGCTATTGGTGTTCAGGTGGTGGTGAGTTCAGATCTGCAGCTCGACACATGGTCATATTTCCTCAGGTTGAATATGAACCGGATGCAGTTATTTAGGAGCATATCAAGCTTATCCAGGAATACCGCATTCAGGTCAAAGTAGCACACGTCACCATAGTCTATTATAGCGAAAATTAAAGTCTGCACAAGCATAGTCTTCGTTTTTGCAGGCAGAAAGTTCCTCAGACGGTAAAGTTAACGCAAGGTCCCGTTGACTCTTTGACTGTCATTAGAAACCTGACTTTGCCAGCCAAGCGTCGAGTCAAGATGTAGACCGAGATCTTTTACACTAGGGCTGATGGGGATAACGGTGCCATTAAAAATAATAGGAGGAAGAGAGCTAATCTGCACCCGACCCATCATGCGCGAGCTCCCGATCAAAATGGCCTGACATTTTGAGGGGTTTACAGACACCCCAAATCTATCAGACCAATTCTTGACTGCAGCTAAATCCCGGTTCACATCGCCTATAGCATCCGACAAACCTATTACCCGCGCAGCCGCATATAGTTGAAGGTCATCGGCATAAAGATGATACGAACACCGAAGACAGTGAGTTATAAAAATTATGAAGATGGAGAATAATAATGGAGAAAGAATGCCGCCTTGCGGAACACCAGCAGCCAAATCACACCAACTCGAGGCACTCTCGTCAACGCGAACCGACTGCTGACGTCCCCGAAGATGAGAATCATTCCAGGGCCTCGGAGGAAACCATAAGATGTGAAAGGATAGAAAGGAGAATATCGTAACTGACGGCATTAAAGGCATTGGAGAAATCAATTAACACCAGAACAGTGACCTTGGTATCCTCCATCGCTTCTCTTATGTCACCAGTCACTTTGAGGAGAGCAGAGGCAGTACTGTGTCCCGGCCTGAATCCAGACTGGAATGAGCTAACAAGGTTATTCCGATGAACAAACCCTGAGAGCTGTCTGTGGACGAAGGCCTCCAGCACTTTGGATAGAAAAGGAAGAATAGAAATTGGTCGAAAATGGTTATATAGGGAGGGATTAGAGATTTTAGGAAGTGGACGAACGTAGGCCATACGCCACAAGGAAGGGAATTGTGCGGAATCAAGAGAAAAGTTGCTTATGTGGGTAATAGGGGGAAGGAGAAAGTCGAGGATTAGGGTGACCATATAACGACTGATGCCGTCAAAACCCATAGCCTTGGATTTAATGGACAGGATGATTTTTTTGATTTCATCCAAGGTGGCCGGAGAAAAGTGGAACTGTTCTATAATAGGACCGGGTAGGCCAGTAATGAAATCAACCGTCTGAGATAACATTTGTGAATCCAAATGGCAGGTTGTAGTGAAGTGACGGTTGAGATCATCCAAGCCGATTGTCTTAGGAAAATCCACATGACGTGACCTACCGATACCAAGAGTTCCAAGGAATTTCCAGATATCAGCCGGAGAAGAAGAATATATGTTTTCAAGAATATGGCGGCGTTTGGCATTGCGTATCACCTGATTACACCGATTCCTTGCAGTTTTGAAAAGGTTCCTGTTTTCATCACAGCGGTCCTTTTTAAATTTACGAAAGGCCCGGTCCCTGCACCTCATCGCCATACGAACCCTGTCGTCATCCAAGGAGCAGGTGGACGCCTAAGTTTAACCCTCTTGACAGGAGCGTGTCTGTCGTAGAGGGCAAGGACCGTACGATTAAACAAATCCAGCTTATCGTCTACAGTCACTGCCGCAGCAATGTTTTCCCAATCTAATTCCGATGCATCCTGTCGTAGTTTTTCAACATCCATGCGGGCAAAACAACGCATGTGCAGAACTTTGGGGGGCAGTTTAGGTGGTTTTAGGGTATAGGAGAAGAATATGAGGTCGTGATTAGAAAAGCCAGGTGCAGGATACTGACCATGAGAGGAAACAAGGGAGGGAGTGGACGTGAGGATTAAGTCAAGCCAAGTGTCATCACCCAAGACATTGAAGTGTGTTGGTTGTAGAGGAAGAATATGGAGATCGGCGGACTCGATGATATGAAGGAGTTTGTGGGAACGAGGGGCTGGACGAGAAAGGTCAGTGTTGAAATCTCCCATGATTATACAATGTGCATACTCTGACCCTACAGACTCCAGCGCTAATTCGAAGTTGGAAAAGTAGTCAACGGCGGGCGGACAGTAGACAACACCAAGCAAGGTCTTGACTCCCTTGACGTAAACCACAAGAAATAGATACTCAATGGAAGCACTATAATTTGAAGGAGATGAGGCAAGCACTTTGAAAGGGAAATCACTACGAAGATAGATAGTAACACCGCCCCATCCCTTTCCAATCCTATCGTTACGGATAAGAATGAAACCGAGAAGAGGATAGGTGGTAGAGAGAAGTTGAGGTTTGAGCCAACTCTCAGAAATCAGAACGGCGTGTACATTGGCGTCGGATAATGTGTCAAACAGATCACTGTAGTGACTTGGCACACTCTGAGCGTTGATGTGGCAGACATTAAACAAATGACGCTTTTGATGGCTGAAGTTCCGACGCAGAATGTCACCAAGGGTGTCAGTCAGAGAACTAAAACTTGCATTAGCGGTTGAGGTGAAGGAAACATTAGCAGAGTAAAAAGAATCGTCATCAGAAATCATGGTGTGTGTAAGATACAATATAAATAATAATAATAACCTAAATAAATATAAAATAATTAACTATGACACCAGTTTAACGGTGCTACAACACTATCTGTCCACCACCCACCAGCAACACAGGTATAATACAGACTTACAGATAGAACAACATATTGGAAAAAATATGGTGGAAAATAAAGTTATTATAAACACAAGGAAAAGCAAAGCGTAGAATGAAACTAAAACTACATAGTTGACAGTGGTACAATAACAAAAACAAATAGCAAAAGCGTAGAATGAAACTAAAACTACATAGTTGACAGTGGTACAATAACAAAAACAAATAGCAAAAAATCACCAAACACAACATTGGACGTTACAATGACTTTACATTTACAACAAGACACGACAGACAGATGATATTGGTGACAGTGACTATGATTGACAAAAATAAACATTATTTACAGCAAAAACAAAACGCAAATCACCAAACTTAACATTGGACGTCACAATGACATTACTACATATTGACAGACAACGACTGACAGGTGATACTTACTGGTGACAGAGACTAAGATTACAATCTATTAACGTTTGTTTCAGTCCCAAAAGGACCGCCACAAAAACTTCTAGATAATTAAAAATTAATTTGCAAATCCTATAATACACATGAGTCTCCACTACATGACATTGGCAGGAATTGTCTTCGGCAATTTGCCATAAAAAAAAAAAAAACAATCACAATTATTACAATCAAAGCAAGCAAAACACTGCAATTACCACCAAACTGATAATAATTACTACTAAATAAAACACGGAAAGCGGGTATTCGTGCACGACAAAAGTTGCGTAATAATAATGTGAACTAAACCGTCACAAGTACAATAGACACTGTGTTATTGATATCAGAGTTAAGACCAGCCTTTCGATCCCCAGCTAACCCAACCAGCGGCTCCAAAACCCGGCAAAACACGTCCGTTCAACAATTCTCAGTTTACAAAATATGGTGAAATAATTAACTCGCCAACTAATTTGAGCAGTTGTGAGGCTGAGAAAATAGGAAAAAAAAAATATAATGATAATAAAAATTAAAAAGGCATTCCTCTAAAACAACAAGCTAGCACATCCAACTACTGGCAGAGTCAACCACGGATCAAAAACTAGGTCTTAGAAAATTATGTCATGCAAACGCTCAGTCACTACGCACGGTACGCACTCCACTATTGCCACTCGATGCACCAGACGATTCCCCAGCCCTCTTAGGGTACCTTGTCAACAAGGGATCATTGATTTATGCCGTGCTCCATCAGATGTTCTTATGACAATAACCCCGTCTTGTGTCCAGGACGCCGGCATCCCAAAATGCAAGCGTGCTTTAGTGAACAAGGCCTGCCTATTTCGGGTCAGGAACTCCTTAACCGAGACCGCAGAGCCTTTAAGTGCTGACTTTGCCTTCCACACAGCGGATCTATGTTCAACATTTGCAAACTTTACCAAAATAGGCCGACTGTGTGTGGGTCCCCTGCTAGATGCACCAAGTCTATGGCACCCCCTGATGGACGATGCAGTAATTCCTGACAGAGCCATCTTGTTGCTGATAACGCCTAGCACTAGAGCGCGGCAATCCTCCTTATCAACCTCTGCAAAGCCGGTGAAGATAAGCGCCTTCCGTCGCGAACGTGTCTCCAACCCGTCAACCACTCTGGAGCACTCCATAATCTGTGTCCGCAGAAGCATAGCAAACATTAGCTCTCTAAATGTCCGGAGCTTCTCTCGGACCTTAGCCACAGTATCCTTTGCAGGTCCTGCACACTGGATCTGGGCCTCAAGCTCGTTAATTTTTCTGAGGAAGCACTCCTCAGGTTCTTCTGGGCCCGACTGAATCTCATCCAGCTGAGACATATTGAGGTGTAGAGAGTTTCAATAAGTTGCCAACACATTTGGAAGTCGATCACTTCTGCACCGGCACACACAAAATTAGAAAAATGCTTGGCAAAGAATATTTTAGCGGCAGTCGGGAGTGAGTGCAAAATAGTTTTTGTTAATTTAATGTATAGTTCATATGTTATTTGTATTAGGTATTTTTATGTTGCATGCATCCATTTATTCAATTCTTTCTTTTTAATCATTGTCTACCCATTGTTATTATTTTATTCTGTGTATCGCTATTATTTGTAATGCGATGTATACATGTGGAAGCTTGTAATTAGCCATTTTCCTTACTTAAGATTTTTTTTTAATGTTTTTATTAGACTGTAAGCTTTCCTTAAAATAAATAAATTAATGCTGTTTAATAGCATATACATGAACCATTATAATGCCACGTAAATCCGCTATACAGCGTTCAGCTGTTTTTAGTGCCTAAGGGTCTACAATAGCATTTTTAAGTAGTAAGATAATGCCTAATGCTGCTTAATAGCATAAACTTGTACCATTATAATGCACCGTAAATCCGGTATACAGCTTTGAGCTATTTTTGGTGCCCTTTGATGTGTAATAGCACTTTTAAGTGGTCAGTGAAAGCCGAAACTTGCTGAACAGCATAAACGTGAATCAATGTAATGCTTGCATTTTAAAAGATCAACTGAGTTCTGTTGTATAGCTAACAGCTCTTTAATCAAATACACTTGAGTTATTGTAATGCATAAACCTGTATATAGGTTAATTTTACTATATTCGTAAAACCATATGTCGGCCATATTTAGGAAAAGCACAATGTTCACTATAAACATGCTTTCTTTTGTTGACGGCTCCATCATTATTTTAGTAAGCCACGCGCAGGCATATGGAGATCATGCGTACAGAAAGCTATTTAATCAACAGACTGTTGACAAACGGATACAAGTGTACAAAAATACTGAAACGGGTCTTTTTGTTTTGCTCAAGGATGCCGATTTGCCAGTCTGTCGGTTTTTTATCGGTTACATTTCGGGGAGTGTGCGTTGGAATTGCATGAACTAATTCCTCCTAGCCCGTTCCATCATCGGACTACAAGACGTACGGCGTTGCGTCATCGGTACATGGTGGACATCCCACCCATACGCACCAAACGTTTTGGGAATTCTTTTATTATGCGTACAGCAAAGGAGTGGAATTCCCTGCCGGAGTCTGTATTTCCTGATAGCTACAACCTGGGAGTCTTTAAGTCAAGAGTGAAAAGGTTTCTTCTAGGCAAGCGTGCTTCATCGTCGACCACATCATCGCTTACCATCAGGTGAGATAGTGGTCAAACGCAAGCGTATCAAAAAAAAAATCCCCAAAATTGTGTTCAAGTAATAGCACTATTTCAGTCTACATCAAGTCTACTGGTGTACTGGTGAACCCATATAGAACCACTTTATAGACAATGGCACTACAGTGGTTCATCAAAAGTGTTTTCTCTGGCCTCAGCCTTAATAATTGTTCACGTATGAGTATTTATACTGCTGGCGGCATTAATTAGTCTTTTTAAAGACTCACCGGGATGCTACAGACCGACACCATTTTGTAAATATTTTATATCCGAAAAGTATTATCATTCGGAACTATTTATTAAAGCAATAGGCCTTTATAGTAATAATATAACTCAATTTAGTGTTGTCCAGCCAATACTATTATGTTAATTATGCAAAATTCGTTCTATACTAGGAAAACACAATTGTTTAGGTTATTTCACACATATCTTTATATAACATTTTTTAACAAAACCACAAAATATCGAAGGCGCGGAGAATTTTCAATGAAACTTATATAGAAATTCACAGTAAACTACATTGCGCAGTAATATTTGAAGACATGAAATAAAAAATAGTCAAAAACTTAAACAGTATTATAAATTTTGTTTTGATGCACATATCACTCCTTCAGTTTTGATCCTCTTCGTCCATATTACATTGCGAGACAAAGTAGTTTAATTACAACGATAATTTATTATAACATTTGTACCGAGGTATTAGAGATGTTTTTGCAATGATGTAGGGTTTCATTAAGTTCTAACTGTGAACACTTATAACGCTCCAATTATTCTTTTACTACATTCTAATGCTAGTCTAATGCTTTTGTAATGCAATTAACATCTTCTTTATCAATAATATTGCTAGTTTAATGCTTCTGTAATTCGATTGGCAACATCATTGACCGTAATATAGCTTCTTTAATGCGAAGGGCAACTTTATTGACCACAATAAAGCTAATATAATGCACCTGTAATGCAATTAAACAACTCTTGTGAACCTATTATTCCCATCGGCCACCCTCGAGTTGCCACCATGGTTGCCAAACGCCACTAGTTAGTGCCATCCACCACTCCGGTGGCAGATGGGAATAAAGGAAGGTGGCAGATTTCACTATACTCGTATAATTCCCATCGACCACCGGTGTGGCAACTCGAGGGTGGCCGATGGGAATAAACCTGTCTGACGTATATATATGTGTGTGTGCAGGCACGTATCGCGGCGTGCTACCCGGCGGCGGGGCTGGCGCTGCCGCTCACCACGCAGCACATCCTCGACGCCTTCTCCGACATCGCGCGCGAGCACTGACCACACAGGTCGTCTCTATGTCCTAGCAGTAAGGGCGGGTTTCGTATTTCACATCATGTCACTGAGTTGCGATACACAGACGCGTACGTATGTATGTGCGCCTCTATGTACTGCGAACTACAGTTGACTGTTAGTCTTTTCAGTAACAACTAGTTAATATGTACTGTAAGAGATATTATTTATTGTAAATAGTCTTAGGTATTTAATGCCTTAATACTTTAGCAATGTAAATAGATATTATGCTGTCTAAATTTGTATATTTTGATTGTATTATAAAGTCGATCATACGTTGCAATGTATTTTATTATCTGCATTTATTTATTTTAAGGAACAAATAAATATAACTTCCATTATCCAATTACCATTACAAAGTTGGTATAGGTAGCCGGGGCGCCAAATCTTAGTATTGAGAGTTTAAGAATTTCGCTTACCTTACTCTTTCTCTCTTGCCGCACAGCCTTTAACGTGCTTAGTAGAACTGTGTCACTGACGATCTCTTATTACACCGGATCGCAAAATTGCCGTGGGCTGGGCAAGCACAGGTCTGGGGGGGCGCTTATTGAAAGTTAGCCTGGGGTGGTCAGAACTCTAAATCAGGGCCTGGGAACATACGGAAACAGCCCGCAATTCCCACGGTGCAAATCCCGAATCATCTCCGATTTTATCCGACTTCAAATAGAGGTTATATATTAGTCTGTTGTCTTTTCACCGATAAATTATTATACATACCTATATAATACTAACAACGGATCTTTGCGTGTCTGAAGTTAGTTCTGTCAACTTTTGGGCAAGAAACAGTTTAACTGCATAGAGTAAGCGAGATAGGATGATGCGACAAACGTAAGCGAGTGAAAGAGAGTTATACAATGCTATCTTCACTTTCAATATTGACACAAAAATGGCTACTGCGCAGGCTTTTGCAGCCAATTCAGACACACAAAGATCCGTTGTGAGTGTATTATACCTGTATAGTTTATAACACTGTAACGGCTAGAGCTGCGCAGGGTAGCCGGCGCAGGCCGCTAACTGGTAGGTAAGTAGGTTGATACAAAGAAAACAGCTGGACAAGTTCATACATATACCTAATTACATACCCTAAAGTTCCACAGCTAGGTCGCGGGTAATTTAAGTCACTGTAGTTCTGCACCGATAACCATCACACTGTTAATACATAGAAAGGGTACCGTCCCTTGGCAGCACATGGCAGACGCGGGGACCTGTCAGCACAGGCTCAGCGGTAGGCCGCCGGAACTGTAGCGGCTAGGGTTGCGCAGGGTAGGCTGCGCAGGCACCGGCTCGCGTGGCGGTAGGCCGCAGGTAGGCTGCGCAGGCACCGGCTCACGTGGCGGTAGGCCGCAGGTAGGCTGCGCAGGCACCGGCCCGCGTGGCGGTAGGCCGCAGGTAGGCTGCGCAGGCACCGGCTCGCGTGGCGGTAGGCCGCAGGTAGGCTGCGCAGGCACCGGCTCGCGTGGCGGTAGGCCGCAGGTAGGCTGCGTGCAGCAGTAAGCAAGGGCCGCGGCGTACGGCTGAGGGTCAGCCCTCAGCCGTACGGTGAAACCCCTAAATCGGGGCAACAGATTCGTGAGGATTGAAATACAGTTCCCTCAGCCAAGCCCCAGAATCGAAATGCTAGAGCGATAGCGTTCCGGAAAATTAGAGTTGTTCCGTGTTTTTAGAGATGTGGCTATTAACCGTATTAACTTACAAATTTTGATATTTAGTATCTTTCGACTATTTTCAGTTGAGATCCTCACAACGCTACAATACACTAACTTATATCTATTTACCTGTATATTTAAGGCCGTAAAACTAATTCTCATCCGTACACTTCAACGTAAGGTTCAGTTGAAAACCAGCGTCTATATCTGCAAAACTAAAGTAACTGTCTGTGTGTATAAATGTATAACTAACTATTATGACAATGTTTTTCGATCAAATAGTTTTATAAGAAATGAAAGATAATTAAAATAAAAGCCAAGTGCGAGTCAGACTCGCGCACGAAGGGTTCCGTACTATTATCGCAAAAAATAGCAAACAAATCACGTTTGTTGTATGGGGTGACCGTCAGGATGACTGGACCAAACGAGATATGTCCTTGAGACTATGTGCACTGTTTACTACCTATTTGCTACTATTTACTACCTCTTGTGAAATATTTGCTACCTCTGCGTTAAGAAATATATCAAAGAAATAAAATGGTCAGCCATTCTGACGTCAGGTTGGCTGACCACTTCCAAGTTCTCATAGTTTTAGAGTTGTATTAACCGCGTTGTTAATGTAAATATTTACTACCTATTTGCTACCTTAACATATATATTTTACACAACTGTAAGAAGCTCCATTAAAAAGTTATGAAAGCTCCTATAAATTTACGTTAAATTTAGAAAGTGCCTGCAAAACCCTTATTAGCAATCTTACGAAAATAAGACCTTGCGTTATTAATTTACGTACAGGCGCTTTAATGTCTTTAATTAATAACTTTAAGTGTATTTTAGGGCATGAATATCGGAATCTCTAAAATTACCGATATTTCAATTCCGATACCGAATGACCCAATATCGGAATCTCGGAATCAGAAAAAAGCCTCATTTTATCTACAAGTGAAGCGTCGAGCGAGAAAGCGCGGCTAAGCCCTTTGACTACGATGATTAGCAGTGGATCCGTTTACTAATCGGGCACTTATTTACTTAAACTTCAGTTCATGAAAAAAAAATATATGGCTTGATGAATGCTAGAAATGTTAGCTTTAAGAGTACAAGTAAATACACAGATTCATAGAACTCGTTGTAACAATTATGTTTTCATCGATTAATGCTTATGTTACGGGTATTCGCAGGATTTGAAACTCACGGGATCGGCCAATGTGACGATATTTGGGGGAGGTTTATTTTCAGCAGTGGAGATCTTTCAGCTGAAATGACGATGATAATGAATGCTAAGATAGTTTTTCATATTTTTGAAGGGGCTGTTTCGGAACAAGTACCTATCCTTATTAAAGTTTATTTCAAAATGTGACTTTCTGTCTTTTGCTTGTATTGAATACAACAAATTAGTTCATCCGATGACTAATCTGTTGGATAAATCAACTTCCACTTCTTGACTTCATTGTCTCTCATCATTATCATAATTTCAGCCAAAAGACGTCCACTACTGAACTTAGGCCCCAGGAGGCGTCACTACATTGACCGATACGTATACTGGATTTATAAATCACTATTACTCACTACACTTATCGGGACTACTTTCAGATTGATTGTTAAACATTTATTTTCTAGTTTTTTTTACATTTATTTATTTATATATGCTTTATCCTTTTTCAGAGAGTCATGACATATCCTTGTTTTTAGGAACAAGTGTGAAGTTAACGTAAATAAGCGCCCGATTTCACAGTCATTGGTGATTAGAGATAGACAGAATAGAAAATCCTATTGTATCGCGGCATATTCATGTTTTTTATTGTACTCAATCTAGCCTTATACCAAATTTGAGCAAATAACAAAAAAAATGCGATATTTAACGTAAGTACGCAATTCCGATATTAACATCGGAATTCCGATATTGAAATCTAATATCAGAAATCAATACCGGAATTGAAAAATCTCCGATATTACCTGCCCTAGTGTGTATGTACACGGACATGTAAAATATTTCCACCCTCGACCTTATAAATGAAACAACTGAGACTAACATTTTTAGTCACCACTCTCCTGTGTATTTGGAAGGCTGTCAAAAATAGATAAACAATAAGATATTCGAAATTATTTAATTACGTTGTTTTAGTTACATGATTCAAAATAAATATCAAAAATTTCTATTGATTTTAATTTTGATTCAAAGATTGCTGTCAGATTGTATTTATGTATCACATTATTTATATTTTCTGCCTTATATGATGCAAAGGGCTAACATTTTTTATGACTTTTGGTTACTCGATTTGACATGTCGTCGTAACATTGAAATGAAGTACCTCTAAAACAGTGAAATTTATAATGATCAATTCCCTCGCTCGGAGTCGATGAAGGAACAAACACTATAACTAATGCCAAAATATATTTAATATTTTTCAATGAAATTATAGTTGGTATATCGCTTAAATATATTTCTTCTTCAGAATTGAAGAAAAAACAAAATCAATCAATTCTTTTAGTTCATATTCAAACGTCTTGATACCTGTGCATCCAGTATGACGACAACTAGACATGTTATTTTCAGGGCCAATCCTGGAATTGGCAGATTCTTATAATGATTTTATGTTATAGTCTAAACGCAAAAATGCACATTTGCGCTTAATATTAGTATTTGTGCAAGATTCGATTCTATCCGCACTATATATTACATCGTTTAGTTTTTTTAAATATGCGCCACATTACATTCGCAACTAATAATAATCCTGTCGTCATATATATTTTCTGTGTTAAAATACTGCTTCAAAATTTCAGTTCGACTCTGATAAATATTTTGTAGTGAAGCATTTTCATTATCTAAGCATTTTGATGAATTTACAGTAAACTTGATTACTAGTATTGACAATTTGGCCAATACGAAATCCATCTACAACTGCAACAGCGATCGCTTGTGACACAGAATCAAATGCGCAGGTATTCTTTACAATTACATTTTCCCCACCAGTACATTTTGTTCTAAATCCATTCTTTAAGGTTCCCCTAGTCAACGGCCCAATATTTTGTGCGCGAGTTTAAAATGCATGCTGTCCCATCCGACAACACGTCCGAAAGAGATTGATGCTGTGATGAGCAGCAAGAAGCTAGTTCTCGTACGAATTAGCAATTTTACAAATTTGATGATGATTTAGGACGAAAACGAGCGCGCGAAATTTTATGAAAAGACCTTTGGGAATCTAGATATCATGAAAAAACTACTAAATGTATATTTTCAAAATAAAATTATTTGCATTCTTGAATTACTAATCTATCTCTGTATGGAGGCGGTTTTGCAATTTTCCTTCTTTTATGGTACTTATTTCCGCCAAAATATGCGTTAAAATAAGTATTGAAATATGGAACTTTCGACGCTCATAACTTTTAAATATTGTATTTTTCTACTTTTCTGTTTCCATACAGGGCTAGATAATGATGAGACAAATTGATATATTTTTTTTATTTTGAACGTACACCGTCATACAGTGGAGTAATCGCCAGACTACGTCATCATTTTCATATCTATGAAAATTTGTTTCAATTTGTCATAATCGTCGCATTGCTTCAGTTCTAGCAGAAACTTTATACAAATTGAAACAAATTTTCATAGATATGATCACATTATTTATAAATAAATATGATGATAACAATACAAGATATGAAGAAGCAAAAATTAGGGTATTTTTCACGGACTGTGGATTCCAAAATTGAAATCGAAGATAATAACAAAATATAAGCTTGAAATCATTGAACTACTCTTCTTTCCAAAGTCTGGCAGTTTCGTTTGTAAGCGTTCGGGAAGAAGTATCTGCTCTAAAAAGTCCTTAATGGTTCTATAATGCAATAGACTTCAAACAGTTGATTATTACCTTAACGGAAGGAGACGTTAACTATGGTCATGATAACTTGTATTATTGCCCAGACTTTTTGAACACTTTAATGCGACTAGTAGGTCAACTTCCGTTGTGGTCCAATAATATGAACAATGTATATAATTCAAGCATATCTAATCCCACATCGTCGAATGTGGAAAGCTATTTCAAAAACGTGAAAAGGCATTTATATAGAATCATCAGTAAAAGTGACAGATACCGTGTAGATGAGTTTTTCATGAAGCATTTAGAATTCTTATCTGATGAGTTAAAAGTTGCTATCACTAACTTAAAAGAAGGTGAAAAAGAAACCAAAGAATGTAATAGTGGATAACTATATAGAACATACAGAACAATCTTGAAGTAAGAGAAGTTGAGTAATTTTGAAGCAGTATTTTAATACAGAAAATATATCTGACGACAGGATTATTATTAGTTGCGAATGTAATGTGGCGCATTTTTATTAAAAAATACTAAACGATGTAATATATAGTGCGGATAGAATCGAATCTTGCACAAATACTAATGTTAAGCGTAAATGTGCATTTTTGCCTTTGGACTATAACATAAAATCGTTATCAGAATCTTCCAGTTCCAGGATTAGCCCTGAAAATAAGAAGTAGTTGTCGTCATGCTGGATGCACAGGTATCAAGACGTGTGAATATGAACTAAACGATTTGCTTGCTTTTGAACTCAATTCTGAAGAAGAAATATATTTATACGATATACCAACTATAATTTCATTGAAAATATTGAATATAATTTGGCATTAGTTATAGTGTTTGTTCCTTCATCATCCAAATTAAATAATTTCGAATATCTTGTTAATTTTCTATTTTTGACAGGATTCCAAATACACAGGAGAGTGGTGACTAAAAATTTTAGTCTCAGTAGTTTAATTTAAAAGGTTGATGGTGGATATATTTTACATGTACGTGTACATACACACGGAAAGTTATTAATTAAAGACATTAAAACGCCTGTACGTAAATTAATAACGCCAGGTCTTATTTTCGCAAGATTGCTAATAAGGGTTTTGCAGGCACTTTCTAAATTTAACTTTAATTTTGTAGGAGCTTTCATAACTTTTTAATGGAGCTTCTTACAGTTGTGTAAAATATATATGTTAAGGTAGCAAATAGGTAGTAAATATTTACATTAACAACGCGGTTAATACAACTCTAAAACTATGAGAACTTGGAAGTGGTCAGCCAACCTGACGTCAGAATGGCTGACCATTTTATTTCTTTGATATATTTCTTAACGCAGAGGTAGCAAATATTTCACAAGAGGTAGTAAATAGTAGCAAATAGGTAGTAAACAGTGCACATAGTCTCAAGGACATATCTCGTTTGGTCCAGTCATCCTGACGGTCACTCATGCAGCTCCACTTAAACATTTATTTTATTCTGTTTTTTATTTGTTGTTAAAGCGGCAACAGAAATACATCATCTTTGAAAATTTCAACTGTCTAGCTATAACGGTTCAAGAGATATAGTCTGGTGACAGACGGACAGTGGAGTCTAAGTAGTAGGGTCCCGTTTTTACCCTTTGGGTACGGAGCCTAAAATGTACCCCGTAGGTTTTGTTCAACTCCATCAGTCCCAGTTACTTCCCACACTCTATTTGCGTTTCTAGCTATATAAATATGTATATATATATATCTGATATAAATATGTTCTTTTTTGTTTGTCAGTACAATATAATTATGAAGTTTCGAAGAAAGATACTGTGTCACTATTACTGAAATACTCCGCTTCACGCTCACTTAGTTTATATTATCCACTAAATAGATTGTACACCACGCAACATCACATCGACCTTTCGCCAGAGCCTAAAGCCAAAGTGACCCAAATCACATGAGCCACTGTTACCTCTATTTTAAGACAAATAAGAGTTGCGGAAAACAACCCGTTTTAACCTAACCTAACTGTACAAATACCGCAATCTACAATAATTTATGAAAATTAATGTTGGGCCAGTCTGGTTTTAAATTATAGGGTTTTCAACATCAAAATTCGCTATAAAACTAGAAATCGAAAATATGTCACTTGGGCCACTCTGGTTCTGGTAGCCTCAATTTGAATCGCTGTACCCTTACCCCCTTATTAATAAACACAGAATAAAGTTATACCAAGTATAAACCTATGAAAATGTATGGTTATTCCTGGTTTAACTTTATTCCATGTTTATTAATAAGGGGGTTAGAGAATATTACTGTAGTGCTGTAACAGTAGTGTGCGAAACCGAACAACACGGCAGTATCCTTAGAGAATAGTACTACTGACCTGTCCACTGACTCGTTTGTGCATAGCGCTGCGCACCTAGCGTCATCTAGACTATAACTGACATAATTATAACTACTTGTTCACCAATCCAATCGTTTGCGAAACAAAACCCGTGACTCCCTTTTAATTCCTCCATCTTGCAATCTAGTTCTTGATGAATTTTTTTACAGGTAGGTGAACCATCAACACTGTTTGTTCTTTCTTCTCTCATTCATGAACTGAAGCATTTTTATGCTACTCACTTTTATTGGTGTTTTGTAATGGTTAAATCCAGGGTAGAAATGAAACCAGATCAATAAAGGTTCTTTAGGCTTCCTTATAGGGCCATAAAAGTTGTTTAAAAACAATTAAAAATACACAAGGGGAAACTATTTATAATGATTATATTAAACTATCACAATGATATAGCTCAGTTTTTGTAACATGACAGTGGTATAAGGGGCTGTGCCGTAAATGCTGTGCAAGAGCCATGTTGTTGTACCCCATGCTGCTATTTTATAAAAACTGAACATGTTGATGTGTTCACGGCGACATCTAATCCAGGGACTTAGGGGGGGAGTAGTTCAGGTACACAAGTCCGGAAGCTTTAGCCTGAAACAAACAATTCATATTTAAAATACAACTCCACTTTTGTCATCTATTTAGATTAATTTATTATTTAGTATATAAATAAATCAGGGTTACTATTTAGTAGCATTCAAATATTTTTTGTGGCTAAAACTCTGCTCGATATATTGACTAGCTGTGAGCTAATATTTTTTGACAAAAGAAGCCTTCTCTTCAGGTGCTGGGCTACCCATCTGGCAAATTTCGTAACAATTTAATAGCCAGGAAAACGTAGCAGACAGTTGTTTTAGTAGAATGGATAAACATGCTTCCTGTTTGTAATATAATTGCAACAACGATTGGTCAATGCAAAGGGTGAGCACTAAATTAGGTGTAACGTGAAGATACATACAACAACCAAGGTGCCAGCTGTGAAGGCGATTCCAAAGAGCAGCGCCAGGTTGTAGCGGCGCTGCTGCGCGTCGTAGTTCGCCTGCCACGAGCCGCGCGGCACGGGCAGCTCGTCCATCGTGGGCGCCTTGAAATGCTCATTGTGGTAGCGCCGCACTGCAACACCACACCACACATACACTCATCACATTCACCTGCTATTACTGCACCTATGGTGCAGCCTTATTATATCTTTCCTGGTCTCAACAAAGGATATTAAGTAAATAATTAGTAAAGATTTAAAAAAAAAAATACAAATATGAAAGACATTTTAAATCCAAAAATTACAAGTCATACATATTTGCACAATTTTAATAGTTTTGATACCTAGTTGGAGTTCAGAGTCAACATTTAAGTTTTATCAAAGAGTAGAATAGAAAAACATTTATTTGACACAGACAGTAACACAACACAACAGCAACAAGCCCAGTAATGGACCAGAAAAGTAAGAAAAAAAGTACAAAAAACAATTGCGCTGAGTGTGCCCATATCGAGAGGTTTAACAACTCAGCACTATCATTTTGATTTCATAAAACTAAGGCAGTTCGGAATAGTTTAATAGTCAGCTTTTATGCCGTAGAGATATCACATTTATTTAATAGTACTTTTAAATTAACCGACTTTAACATAAAAACAATTTAACTGAAAACAAATAAACAATTCATCTTGCAAAACAGATCATTCTGACAAGTGTTCATAATTTTGTCCAGTAATCGGCAACCCTAGTCTGTAGGTCAGTATATTTTGCTTGTTAGTATGGTTCAATTATTGAAAATTTTGTTAGTTTGTAGCCTATTATAGATCTGCTTTTAACATGATATGAGTAGATTAATGCACATTGAAAAAGAAGCAACCACTGTGAGGAGATTTATATTATTTATCTCTAAAGAATAGAACCCACAATCTATAGCCAACATTTGTCCCTTCAGCTTAATGCATATTGATTATTTTAAGTAAGCAGTATGAATAGTAGTAGTTAACACTAAATAGTAGATAGTACCCTTGACTTTATTTAAGGAAAATGATTACTTATTATAGTACACTGTCAGAGTTAGGTTATCTCTTCAGATGTTATGTAACATTCTGCTTTATAAAATCTATATATTTAGGCGCACGTCAATCTAAATTAAATCTAAGGCTTCCCGAAAAATAAGAAACCATCATTAAATAAAACAAGAGCATATCTGCAGCAATATTTACTATGATATAGCTACAGATTTGCTCTTGCTGAAGTATCGATCCTGACATACCTAAATAAATAATCCGAAATGAGCAAATAACTTACCAGATTGCTGGAACAGCCTGGATACAAGAGACCGTGAGACATTCATGGTTACTTATTGACGAGTTTGCTTTTCCTGAAAACTAAACGATCTATCAGTCACTGCAGAAAATTCCTCGTAAGTCGTAGTTAGAATTGGAGACTAGAGAGGCGAAGTATTCTCGCTCGTAGAAACTATATCGATATTTTTCATTCGACATGTCGTTTTTTATAAAATAATTAAGTATATTAAAACCTTTATTATTTCCTATTCTAATGTTCGAACTACAAAAGTTTAAGACAAAGTAAAATAGGTAAAACAAAATTTAAATAAATTGCTCTTAGGCTTTTTGGTATTTTTTCTCAGAGTCAGCTAGGCTAGAATACACTGGCCTCACCCAGTTTCATCAATTCGAAAAATAGGTAAATCTACACAAAAACGTCAATCACAAAAAAATCTTATGTTTCCAACACATTTTCATACAAATCAATTCTGATAAAATGTGCATCAAAAAAGTTAATTCA
Organism: Orthosia cruda; assembly: GCA_964057195.1. NCBI lineage: Eukaryota > Metazoa > Arthropoda > Insecta > Lepidoptera > Noctuidae > Orthosia > Orthosia cruda. The sequence goes on from OZ059836.1 coordinate 677,264, forward strand.
AAAAATCAAAAAACACGACTGGTGTCGAAGAGAATTAAACAGACGTAAACAAGACGAAAATCATACTGTTCAGGATACATACGCGAGCTGGCTGACCAAAACCAGATGTATCCTCAGACTACACAGCATGATTTTCTTCTTGTTTTCGTTTTTTTAGTTTGCTTCTTAAGCAGTCGCGTTTTTTGATTTTTGAATATTTTTTTATTTATAATTTGTTACTTAGCATTTTTTTTCCAATTAATTACATTTAAACATAAGTTACCGCTATCGCCTCTACTACCTTTTTTTGGGTAGTAAATAATCGTTGAAGTGGGAGTAAAATTCCAAATAAAGAAGTGGGTGAGACAAGGAGACCCGTCGCCGAAACTCTTTTCTGCCACTCTGCAACAGGCATTCAGAAATCTAGGCTGGGACGGCTATGGGATAAAATAAACAGAGCAACATTTAACTATCTGCGCTTTGCTGATGATCTCATTCTCGTTACCAATAACCCTTAACATCTACAGGAAATGCTTGAACAGCTAGTAAGAGAAAGTAACAAAGTTGGTCTCCAGATGAACACATCGAAAACGAAATCAATGATCAACAGCATAAAAGTACCAATCTCGATTAACAACGGAAGCATCTGGGGGAGGCCTATGCTGAAAAGCAAAACAAACTGAAGTAGAACTTATTTTGATACCCCACACGAAGGGTATGGAAGAATAAAAATTGGGCCCCCAAAATATGACGCCCAAAATACGCCATTTTTCTATTTTCCAATTTTAATGTAGCCAGTCACACTCGCAAGGTTAAGACGAATCGATTGACATACGAATAATCAAAATCGGCCAACGCGTTTGGTCAAAAAATTGATAAACACATTACCCTCTTTCGGCAGTCGGGTAAAACACCATGAAGTTGAGTACGTCTTGCTTCAAAAATTTGTCGATACATTTGACATCCCTAAAATAAAGGAGTATAAAAAGTGGAGCTGCTAGGGAGGACCCGTATTGTTTGTTACTATCCTAGGTCTTGTGTTGCCAGTTTATCAATACTTAGTCGATTTAAGCAATCGGATTGCATAAAAACAATACTAATAATCGATTAGATAAAAACATTTTCTTTTTCTGTATTGTTATTTTAATAATTATAAGTTTTTATTTAAGCTGACATTGTCACAATCAGGGTACACAGATATGTCAGCTCGTAAACAACACCCACCCGCAAAGACTTTATTTAGTTCTCGTGATCATGGCGCTTGTAACGGTGCTTAAATAGCGAGCTCTCAATCAAAATCAAAATATACATGGTAAATATCCCGAAACAAATATTAATTCTAATTATTATTATTATATTTTTATTATAAACTTTCCTAAGCTGTAAACACATTCACGCTGTTTTTACAGAAGGGTAGGCAGAATATACAATTGCTTTTTGCTCGATGTTAACCCGCCGCGGCTGTCCGTCACCGGTCCCTCCTCTGGGGAGTGACCCCCATCACCGGCGCACCAGAACACACTGTACGCCGTGACCACCCCAGGGACCAAACTAGCACATGGGCGCCAGACGACCCCGTGTATGGCACCCTTGGTCCCTCTGTGACGGGTCAAAGTCGATGGCCCCGCCACCTACCATTTTTCGGCCGCATGGGATAGGGAGAGTGGCCAACGTTGTACCGACACTCCTCCTCCCATGCGGCCCCACCACGTCCGCCATCAGACTGTGGCGACCCCGTCCAAGCCGCAGTAGGTAGGGAGAGCGGCGCACCGCAATATCGGCACTCCTCTCCTGCCACGACCTCCAAACTTCAGCCGCGATATCGTATGGGACCTGGGACGCTCCATAACACATCGCGACCCGCCTCAGTTGCGATGTCGCCTGTTACCAAGCGGCATCACAACCTACTAGTAAGCCGCTACGTCATTGGCTTAATCGGCAAAAGCCCTGACGAGCGGCCCCTCCTCGGGTTTTTCTCTTCTCTTCGTTTCACCGTGGGTGACCATGTCACGGTTACTGAGCCCCCCCGCCTCGACAATGCGGGCACCCATCGGGAGGGGTTCTTCACTAGACCTGCTGTCGTTAAAGGGTTATGTCTTCGACGGGAAGCTGTTCAGACTTCAGGCTGCCCCGTGGCATCTCCATATTATTGTACAAAGGTGTCGTTCTAGTTTGACTCGTATCTTGTTTGTTTTTCAGAAGTTCAAGCCACTTATCTCGGGCCTCCGTGGGTATAGTTCTCGACAAACTTCTTGGCCGCACTGAAGTTGGCTACAATGGCTGCGCAGTAGTAAACTCATACATTAAAAACAGCACCATTTCGTGCCTTGCTCATCGGAAAGCTAACTTCGGGGCGGCCCAGAAGTTTGGCGAGAACTATACTTTTCCTTCAAGCGGGTATAGCGTAGCATGAGCTATTGGTTTTAGGTAGCCCATAATCGTCCTGTCATGCATGTCTTATTGAGACATAATATGAATAAGTGTTTAAGTGAATAAATGGGCTCATAATATTCACCTGACTGATTTCGGCCATGGCGACCAATCTCAACGGAGACTAGCCATCGTCGCGGTGTATGTGGTGGTATAGACTAAATCAAATCATTTTATTGTGAGCATAGGTATAGTGGGTAGGTGTAGGTCTAGCATAGTGGTCAGCTATTTCTTTTAAAGTCAGATTTTGTACTACTCATGTTGCTTGTCATTGATGGCTTGAAGATTGATTATTTTATAGCTAATTCTGGAGTCTCAGCCTCTGCCCCCATACGAAGCTAATTGAAGGATTGAGTCATCTAATGCTGGCATCGCATGCAAGCCATTCAAGGTGTCTGTAATAATATCATCCAGGTACCAATCTACTGTTATATTGATTGTAGCTACCTAATGACTTTTATGATAAGTGAACCACCAATTACCATACCTACCTAATTAAGCAGCCATTTACAGTCGCAGCTTGTTGCTATGTTTACAACTTAATACCCTATCATCGCGAGCGCGGTGACAGCGAGCCTCGAGATTACGCGAAGGGAAACGAAACGATGCCAACGAACGACATCGCACAAGTGGGGTCAGCCAGCGGCCCAGCGCCAGCGCAGCCCGCCAGTCGTGAGTCGCGGCAGTCGCTCAGTCGCGAGAGGCGCGGGCGGCGGAGCGCTTGCGCAACATAACTACAAGCTCCACGCGCCCGGCGCCGTGCTGAGTGTGAGTGCTCTCAGTGCTCTTTGTTTACTTTGTGTTTGTGTCCCGAACGCGGCGCACTCGTCGCGAGCTCGCGAGATGTATCCCCTCGGCTCCGGGAGCAGTGAGTACGTAGCACTGCGTCGCTTGTGAGCTTCTGGAGACAAGTGCTGGTGTGTGTTTGCGATATGGAGTGGTTCAAGGGGCTGGCGGGGCGCGTGCGGCGGGAGCCGGAGCCCGCGGCCGACGAGGACGAGGCGACGCCGGCGCAGGCGCAGGACGGCGCGCCGCTGCTGGAGACGGAGCAGGAGCGGCGCGAGCGCTGGCGCAGCATCTACGTCATCTACTTCACCATGTTCCAGATGTCGCTGGGCTTCAGCATCGTGCTGACCGGCGTGTGGCCCTACCTCGACAAGGTGAGCCGCCCCACTGACAACTCGTCAAGGTGTTCAACTAGTCGCAGTCATTCACTCGGAGAAAGTGCGTGAGGCCACTATGTAGCTATATACTACATAGGTACTATAGGTACCTAGGCCAGACCAGAGTCCGGTTAAAATTGTACCCAAGGTAAAATTGTACCCACTTGCACTGATCCTAGAGACAAGTCTCTAGGATCAGTGTAAGTGGTAGTTAATGAACAAAATTGTTGAATCGTCGTGTTGAAATAAAAAGCTGTCTTGAATAAATAATAGTCATTGTTGACTTTAAATTCAGATTATTTTGGTCGACTTTGGTAACAATAGCGTAGATAGTAACAGGAAAAGTACGAGTAGTTATAAGAAAGTAAATTAAAACATTTGCGATTGAGTCAATTGTGGGTAACAGGTTTAACACAATAAGTGAATTCATTTCTACCTATTGTTGCCGAGGTTTTGGCTAGCTGTCGGCACGGTAATGATTTCATTACCGTGCTGTCAGAGACCCATACTTAAATAGGCACCTCTAGTACCTACTTACATCTTACTTGTTTAAAGTCTCGTTGGTTTTCAGCATGAATCATACGGCTATACGATGTGTTGTTATTTATACGGCTAAACGATGAGTTGTTAATAATAATTTAATTAAAAAGCAAACTAAATTTGGTTTTACACAATGATCTTGGTCATAGGTCATACGAGTGTTGCTCAAAACTTCAAAAGTTTGGAGACAACACATGAAGGAGTTATTGTTTATTAGACGCTAAACGCAACTCGCGAGAATTATGTAGGGTTTCCCTCAGAAATGTTGGTAAGCCAAGAATTCACGGCAAATTGAGCGATGTTTTTATTCATTGTTAAAATATCAATCATTCATCTACTTATGATGTATTACACCAAATTTTACGTCTTGTCAAATCTTGGGATTTTGGGTTTCGAAAAGCCAAAGGTCCGGGATCCCATGGTCCCGATACGGGGCCATGGGATCCCGGACCTTTTGTAAGACGAAGAGGTGCAGGAGCAAACTTGCTGAGGCCAGTTCACACGATGACACGATACGACATAATCCACCACGCATAATTCAATGTATGTTTACCCAATGATAACCCCTGTTAGTGGGTTAATGGGGTTTTGGGTGACTAACCAGTCCTTTGTACCAATAGTTATTTGTTGTAAAAGAATTGTGGAACTATTTTGGATAAGGTACAATTATACTCTTTTTTATATGTAGGTACAATGGGCTTTTTATGTGCCGAAAACTGACGCTTCTGGCACATAAAAATAAAGAATTTCAGCCAATAGCTCAGCAAAGGTTAGTCAAATACTGAGGACATATTAAAGTACACTGTCTGTTCATTTACTAAAGGAGGTGGAGCTCGAGGCTAAGTAATATCATAACAGCCGCACGGCTCGATCTTCAAGGTAAAGGAAGGTTTGCCGAGGTCGATCCGTGAATGGGTAATGGGTAGGTATATAGTTATCCATTGGGTACAAACCGAAACTCTCGTCCATGCCTCGGAAAGCACTATAAGCCGAACCCGGCCGTTCCCGGCTGTCATTTGCTCTTTGACAGTCGTTACGGTTCTCAGAAACTATAAAAAACTGACATTAGTCTTGCCACGGGGTGTCGAATTACCCAGTTAATGGGTTTTTAGAGGTCAGTTGGGCAGTCGCTCCATGTAAAATAATCAGCTGCATCCGATTAGGCTGAAAGGTGACCACAAAAATCGTTGGGAAAACGGTAGGCAGATTCTTTTTCTTTCAATGGTACGGCAATCCGACACGGCAGCAAACACAGAGCTTGGCCTCGCTTTTGCTCAACAGCTCACTGGAAGGTTTGATTTGATGTAGTAACTAGCTATGGAAGGCCATGACTACAAGATGAACTGACTTGGATTATAATTACATGAATGAAGGCCTTACAGTCAAACTATAATAACGAGTACAGAGCCGTTACATACACGCTAACCCTCCTGCGGCAATGTATCTACGTAGTAATGTTATGTAGAGATTTAAGACGTTAATGACGTTATGTGTAAAGCAGTTCCTTGCTAGAATGGGAAACGGACACACCATTTGTCACGGTAGACCTGTAGACTCTGGTAGATCTTAACGAGATCATATGAGCTTGATTGATCATACCTTAGCAGAAACTAGAAACACAATGTTCTTGATCAATACATTTTTGTACCTTAGAAGGCGCCACAAGGCTCCACGTTAGACGCTTTTTAACGCAAATCTCTTTGTGGGCAGCATGATGGTTGTCTAGATAGGCTGTATATTAAGCTATTAAAATCAAAGACCTTATACTTCTTACTACTAGACTGTGCACTATGGCGCAAAAACCGGTCCGAGCGAGAGGGCTCCCTTTGGTAGTGTGTCTCTTTCTAATGAGGTGACCATGACCAAACAGAACACGGGACAAGTTGATTGTAAAAACGATAGTTTAAGTATTCCGATATGTTGATGCTACCTAACTGCGCTACCTAAACCTACATAATTTATAGATAATAAAAAAAGTGTTTATATTTTTTGGTATCTACATCACTAACCGTATGGTGTCGGGCGTAAAGAATTTCACCATCCCATGTTTGCCCGTGGGTGTCGTAAGAGGCGAGCGACTAAGGGAAAAACCAGAGAATGGGCAGCAGCGTTCTCTGTGCATTTGTAACAACCATACTGCGATCGCCAATCCGCCTGCAAAGCACTCCTCATGAATAGAACAAATAAAACATAGCCCCTATTGCCCGGCAGCCTGTACCCTCGACTACGGTAGCGGTCGAGGTTACGGTATGGCAAGGGGTGCTAAGAATCCCGGACGAGATCCGGCTACCCCAAAAATTACCGACGACTGGACCTCACTACTACACACTCCGGACCGACGAAAATATCACCGAACTCGAAGAGGAATTGAGCAGTTTACGATGGAGTACTATAGGGTTATCTGAAGTTCGAAGAGAGTCCTCCCCGACTCAATAATCCTCAAATCCCAAGTCATTTCAAGTTTCATTCTTCAAGACCATTATATAGATTGGAACAAAAAGCTCTCTGAGAGGCGTTAGATGACCCTGCTATCTTCTGACGGTGCTTTGACCTCAAAGGATCTCTATGATTTCATATATATTCCAGTTGCGTAGACAGTTGAGAAATAAAACTACACCAATTGTATTCCACTAGGAATTCATTTGCAAATAATATTAACAGCCGCTGAATTTCACTCGAATAAAGTCCGCCAAAAAATCCGCAAACCACCACCCTACGTTTAGTATTACCAGGCCCAAACATTTAAAAGTACTACTCTTACTCAGTATTAATGATAATTTAAAAAATACAACGAATTGATTAAATATAGGATCTGTAGAAATATTTATATACTTTTCTAGAAATATTTAAATAAGTGTCAAAGTCTATGAATTGTTCGTTTTGGTATAACATAAAAAGAAACATAAAATTTTCTACCAAACCCAATGATTAGTTGTGCTAGCAATAGGTCAGACAAGGACACACTACCAGCGGAAACCCTCTCGCCAGGACCGCTTTTTAAGGTCTTTGATTAAAATGGATTAGATCGGCGACTATTGACAGTTTTGTTTAAGTAGCCGTCATTCTAGAGCGAAACCTTTACCTAAATCTCGATCGAATCGCAGGCTTTGCCGTAGTCCACAAACGCTACGCAAAGAGGCAGGTTTTATTTTTCGGTCTTCTGTATAACCTCCCATAGCGTATGTATGTATGTCTTCGGTGCTGAAGCCTTTTCGGAATCTGGCTTGTTCAGGAGGCTGAAAGACTTGCAAACATGTTTGCAAGTGATCTAATAAGGATGTGTTCGGGATAAGGATGCCGCTCCATCGCGTCTTTAATACCGAGCGTATTAAAGACGCGATGGCGGAGGTCGCTTTGCAAGGACTTCGAGACCTGTCTAAAGAGCTACTGGTACCTACACGCATCGACTGAAGACTGCAGGATCATTTCACGCCTCTCCTTCATGAGCTTGAGAGTAGGATCAGAAAGTTTTTTTTGTAGTTTATTATTAGTTTTTTTCTGGAATTCGAGCTGAATGCCTTTGGGGCTTTGAGTCTGGATCTCTGCTAGACGGAGCGTTCATCAGTCGAGAAGCTTGATATTTAAGTTCAATGAGCGCGTTGATCACACAGACATCATTGGATATATTATAATGCTTCCTCGTCGACATGATGAAGTCGATCTCATTTCTAGTTACAGCATCGGGGCTCTGCCAGGTCTTCTGCCTGTGCTCACGCTTTCTAATGAAGAACCCTCCTTCTCCATAAAAGCAAGTCCTTATCTATTCTATCTTCCGACTTATTAATACAGATACCATTTCGATATCCGCCCGCAGTACGCACAGTTCAGGACTCAGTGTACTCCTCAGTTACTTTTAAATATTTTGTTATTATTTATTATCATTTTCTTTTTTATAAAAACGGCTCCATGCAGACTATAGTCTTAGAATGAAAATGCAGCAGTTTTAAAGTTAAACCTTTTCTCCACCCAGTTTCCGCTAACCCACGACACGCTGCGGAAATCTAGTCTTTACCCCACTCGAAAGGTTCCATGAAAACGGAAAAAATAATATATTATACTTATTGATGACCTCATGAGTCAAGGGCGTTATTGTCAGTATATATTGCGTTATTGTCAGTGCTTTTGGCAACATTATTCTTCCCGGAACCTTTGGGTACGCAGACGACAGCACTGTTGCTGAGTGATACGTGTCCGGCGCACGGGCTACTGGGCCTCAGATTCGGTCTCTCCGGGAGGCCATGGTTGAACGCTTGAAACTGTCCTTGAAGACGGTCTCCGAATGGGGTGATGCCAATCTGGTCAGTTTCAATGCTGCTAAGACCCAGGCGTGTCTTTTTTCCGCTAAAAAGAGCCAATTCTATCCGGCTCCTTTCCGTGGTGTAACCGTGCCGTTAACGGACCACCCTCGAACTTCTTGGTGTTACGTTGAAATCTACCCTCAACTTCGGTCCATACATTGAGGCGAAAACTCAGTTAGCTGCAAAAAAGTTGGGGATTCTGCAAAGGTGAGACGGTACTTCACGCCTGAACAGCTGCTCAACTTGTATAAGGCACAAGTTCGGTCATGCATGGAGTACTGCTCTCATCTCTGGGATGGATCTGCCAAATACCAGCTTGGTGCACTTGAGTCAATTGATAGACGGGCCAAAAGGCTTATTGGCAACGATGCACTGGTCGCATCAAAGCTCCAGAGCCTCGAAAATCGACGCCGAGTCACCAGTCTGTCGGTTTATTTTACCCGACTGCCGAAGGAATGGTAATGTGTTTATATCGGTTACATTTCGGGGAGTGTGCGACGGAACTGCACAATTTGATTCCGCCTAGCCCTTTCCATCATCGGACTACAAGGCGTACGGCCATGCGCCATCGGTACATGGTAGATATCCCTCCCATACGCACAAAGCGTTTTGCTAATACTTTCATTGTGCGTACAGCTAAGGAGTGGAATTCCCTTCCGGAGTCTTTGTTCCCTGATAGCTACAACCTAGGGATCTTTAAGTCAAAAGTGAATAGGTTTCTTCTAGGCAAGCGTGCTTCACCGTAGACCACATCATCGCTTAACATCAGGCGAGATGGTGGTCAAACGTTAGGCAATAGTTTATAAAAATAAAAAAAAAGTATATAACCAGAGAATAAATGTTTTTTTGATTGAGGGAGGGTTTAAACGAGTGGAGGAAGTGATACAAGGGTGTAAAAGGGTATTATAGATAAGTGCGGCGCGCCTCGCCCGCGTTCCGCGCGCACGTCTAGCGAGCGAGACTGAGATAACCGCGCTGTTGCAATCATTACACGTACAACTAGATAATGATAATATTGATTAGAAATATTTTGTCACTGACAGAGTGACAGAGGCTTCTTTACGTCACAAATCAAACTCCATTTATCAAAATAGTCGTTATTAATCAATATTTTGAATAATTGACTATTACACCATTTATGATAGTTATTATTATATCTTCTGGGTAATCAAATATCCAGTAATATACTTAAACTATGTACATACTTAGGTACTAAATTTATTGATATACTAACCATTTGAGATATCGAACATACATAACCAAGAGCAAATGTGAAAATGTTGAAACAAGTTGCCTTGTTAACATTCAATTGATAGCGAGTGCGATGTGAGTCATTAGTAGCTGTGAGCCTGTGAATACATGTTATCGCGTCATCGAGCCAGTGGAACATGCCGAATGTATTACATAAACGATAAACGAAAACATTAGAGATCGAGAAAGCGACAGTGTTTGTGTTTGCACGCGAGCGAGGCACGGTCACGGGCGGGCACGGCCAGCGGGCAAGAGGACAGGCGCGCATCACAACAACGTGCACATAGTGTAGCTAGGCAGGAGCCAGCTCATCCGCGTCGCAGCCAACCAGCTAAACCAGTCATTTAGTTAACAGCCTAGCCTTCTTACGAAACGGCGCCGTTCAAATAGCGGCCTATCCTGACTGATACTCAGGCTTTCAATCAAACAGCTGGGCAAATGACTTGGATCGATTACGTTTAACAACTTGCTTAGCCCGTTAGTTGAATGAGTTTTCAGTCTAATTAACAATTTCATTTCGGTACAATTCGATTCAAATCCTAACAACTCTTAAGGTAACAAATTAGTCCAAGACCAACCGAAGCAAGCTCGGCAAATAATAAAGGGCACCTCGATTAGGGTCTTCATGCCTTTCATGCCTCCGCGCTATTTTAAACCATGCAGACAGAATAGGAGCCCCGCAAAGCTGGTCTCAGCATCAGCCAGCCAGTTAATTAAATTTTGTATTAAACGCAACGGCTGAATATCATTTAGGTATCGTTTCGTAAAAAAAGGCTAGGCCAGCCAAACAAACTGAATTTACTGTTTGATTAAGCTAGTTGGCTGCGGACTACATATTCGGATTGCATCTTGCTGTCGATATATTCTTTTGGCGCTATCGCATTCTTATACACAAATATGTATAAGAATGCGATAACGTTCTGCTGAGCGTGCTGCATGATATGCTACGGTGGACGGCATTCTTTAGGTCGGTGATGCATGTTCGGTGTCAGTGGCTCGGCGTCGTGTGAAGGCTAAAAATAGTTGTTATTGAGAGGCACGAGGTCGCCGCGCCGTCCGTCGTCCGCAGAAGGGCGCCGCGGCGCCGCACAGAACTGTGCCCCACAAACTCGGTGACGCTGACGCGCTCTCTCAGCTCGCCTGGCGTGTCGCATGCGTACGCAATCCTTCAACTTCAACAATGGCACGGTAATGATATCTATCTATGGCCACGGAGTTCATCGAGTGACGCGGTATAAAATGTTGATGATATCGTTAAGAGGAAATGCGGGCAGAGAGCTCCGACTGAATTTCCTTAGTAAAAGTCATAATTCGAGGTTTGGCTCCTGCCTATTTCCTCCTCATATTTGAGCAGCATTTCCTTTTAAGTATACGACCAACTGCAATGTAACGATCAAAATGTTGAGATGGATATGCGAATTGACGAGAATGGATAAAATGAGAAATGAGTATGTTAAAGGAAGTTTGAAAGTGGCGCCAGTGACAGGAAACTTACGTATGGTCGTGTGATGTCTTAGAACCAAAAATTCGAAGACATGTGACATCCACCAACATGCACTGGGTCCGCGTGATGGATTACGGCCCATTCCCTCTCACAGAGAGAAGGCCTGCACGCACAAGAAGAAGTCTAATCCAAATGCTTCACTCCAATCGAAGACTCCAATCCGAATCCAAGACTCCAATGTCGAGTCTAAGTGCGAAAAAGGGGTCCATCTATCCTATCCTATCCTATGGTCGTGTGATGAGAAGGGATGAAACGCTTGTTACTAAAAGTGTTATGAGTATAAATGTGGATGGATGGAAAGGTAGGGGACGGCCAAAGAAAATATGGATGGACTGTGTGAGGAGTGACATGAAAGAAAAGGGAGTCAGCGATAGCGTGCGTAACGACAGGACGGTATGAAAAAAAAAACAAAAAACCTGACATAATTATTTGCGAGCTGGCTGAGCAAAACCAGATGTATCCTCCGACTGCATAGCATGAATTTCTTCTTGTTTTCGTCTTTTTAGTTCGCTTTTTAAGTAGTCGGGTTTTTGTTTTTTTTATTAAGTTTTTTTAATTACAACTTTTTAGTAGTTCTTTTTTAATTAGGTTTATTTGAACATATAAGTGTAATATATTTTTTAATTCACCTCTTTAAACCCTCTATTTTGATACCCCACACGAGGGGATCGGAAGGAAAAAAAGTCCCCCACAAAAAGGTGCCCAAAATCCGCCATTTTATTATTTTCCAATTTTAATGTAGCAGTGATACTCGCAGGGTTAAGACGAATAGATTGACGTAAGAATCATCAAAATCGGCCAACGCGTTTGGTCTCTAGAACGCCACATAGGAACAAACATACATAGACTGATAAACACATTACCCTCCTTCGGCAGTCGGGTAAAAAGAAAACGTGTTGCGCCGACCCCAAGAAACATGAGACAAGGGCAGGAACGATAAAAAATATTTTATCCGACTACCTACGTCATAATTAGGAAATTAACTAAGAAATCATACATCTGCAGAATTCAAAAATATCGATTGTTTATGTCATTTATAGGTATAGTATTGAATCGTCCTTTGTTAAAACAAAATTAAAAAAAACAAAATAAATTATGATTCACAAAACAATAAAAACTTTGCTAGGTACTGCAAGAATTTATGAGTCAATAAATGTGCTTTTCGCTAAGTAAATAAAAGTAGGTTGTGTGACTTCATTCTTCATGTTGTTGTTAGGAGATGGCTAACCTAATTGTGGAAACAAAATGACTGTTTATGCATGAGCCACTGGCACTGGCAGTGAACAAGCTGTGGTACAAGATCCACAAAAAAAATACCGAGGTAATTGTTCACTCGGCGCTAAGTACTTACAAATTGTGCAGCACTGTTACTAGTATTCCTCATCATCATACTCCTGCTCTTATCCTCATTTCTATGAGGTCAGTCTTCTTTTGTTCGATACAATTCATTTCAATTCGCCATCGTATACCATGCAATCCACCCAGACAATTCTGCAAGAGGTGGTAGTGCCATAATTGTAAAAGAAAACCTACAGCATTGTGAAGAATTTAAATACGAAGAGAAGGACATCCAAGCAGTGGTGATTTGTCTACAAAACAAAAAAATATCCTGTAACAGTATCTGCCATCTACTGTCCACCAAGGTATATGATAAACAAGTAAAATTTCAAAATTTAAAAAACCCCCGACACATTAATCTTGCGAAAACATCACGTTCTAAACAGTAAAACGCGCATAACTTTTGAACGGCTGAACCGATAGCAAGAACCTTATCTAAGAACACTCTCGATACAATCACCTTTCAAACAAAAAAAACTAAATCAAAATCGGTTCATCCGTTGAGGCGCTATGATGCCACAGACAGACACACAGATACACAGATATACAGATACACAGCAACACACCTCAAACTTATAACACCCCTCTTTTTCCGTCGGGGGTTAAAAAATACCATTATATGAAGTTTCTAAATCACTTTAAAAGTCGATTAATATTAGGAGGTGACTTCAATGCTAAAAATACGTATTGGGGCTCCAGACTAACAACTACTAAAGGCAAAGAACTACTAAGTGACATAAAAGAGCTGAAATGTGATGTCATATCAACTGGAAAGCCGACCTATTGGCCAAAAGATCAAAATAAAATACCGGACTTAATAGATTTTTTTATAACCAAGGATCTATCAACTAGTTATATAAAATCGGAACAAAGTTATGACATGAATTCAGATCACTCTGCAATTTATCTAGAAATTAGCAAAACCATTTTTTATAAAGAAAACAGGCCAGCTCTTGTTAATAAATGTACAGACTGGGAGAGCTTCAAGTCCAGATTGAATGATCAGATAGACCTTAAAGGTCCATTAAAATCACCCGAACATCTAAACATCGAAGTAGAAAAGTTCATAATGCATATCCAGCAAGCAGCGTGGGAAAATACACCTGACTTCAACAAGAGGACGAAGGGAAATACTTACCCGCTCAGTATCAAGCATCTCATTATGGAGAAAAGAAAACAGAGAAAAACATGGCATCAATCTAGGTGCCCTGAAGACAAACGAAAATTGAATAATATAAAAAAAAGTAAGAAGACTAATCCAAGACTTTAAAGACGAGTCAACCAAAACACAGATTACTCTCTTTGAAAGGCTACTAAGCACTTAAAACAGCCGATTACCCAAATCCCACCTATAAAATGTGAACATGGATAATGGGCAGTGACTAACGAGCAAAAAGTGAAGAGGTTTGCAGAACACCTTGAAAATATCTTCCAACCAAACTACGGGGTAATTATTGAAGATCACACTTTGTTTAATATGGTGACATTGGAATATGAAGTTACCATAAAACTAGTAACACCGAGAGAAATCGCAAGAGAAATAAAATACAATATAGGCACACGAAAATCACCAGGGTACGATTTAATAACAGAAGAAGTTTTTCATAACCTACCAAGAAAGGGTCTGGTTAAATTAACGACCCTTATCAATGCCGCACTAAGGCTTAAATATGTACCAGACTTATGGAAGGTGGCTGAAGTAATAATGATAGCTAAGCCAGGTAAACCGGCTCACGAAACATCATCATATAGGCCTATTTCCTTGCTACCAATAATGTCCAAGCTATTTGAAAAGCTGTTACTCAGACGACTAAAACCTATTATAGATAGCAAGAATACCAGAGCACCAATTTGGTTTTCGAGAAAAACACTCTACTATTGATCAAGTGCATAGGATCACAAATGTCATAGAAAACTCCCTTGAAGACAAGAAAGTATGTTCTACTGTATTCCTAGACGTGGCGCAAGCGATTGACAAAGTATGGCATGATGGCCTTATACATAAACTGAAGAGCTTGTTACCGAAGCAATTTGCTGATATATTAGAGTCCTACGTTCTAAACAGAGTCTTTAGAATTAGACAAGAAGATGCCTACTCAGAACTGAAACAAATAAAAGCTGGCGTACCGCAAGGAAGTGTGTTAGGTCCAGTCATGTACCTAATATACACTTGTGATATTACTGAATTAGAGCGAAACACGATTGGGACCTTTGCTGATGATACAGTCATAATGGCTGTAGGAAACAGCCACGTAGAAGCAGTAGAAAAGGTTCAAATGGCTGTTAATCAAGTTTATGGCTGGACCAAAAAATTGAGGATTAAACTAAATTAATCCAAATCTGTTCACATTGATTTTACCAACAAAAACACCAGTATTCTCCAGTTTATATTAATAATAAACGATTCAGCAACCGTTCTCCTAAGACCGATGTACGTCGACAGGATGATTCATTTATTTCCTTTTCGCCAGCAGAGTCTTTCAACTATGCACATTTTGCGGACAGAACCTTTCATTTATATCACTTTCGACGACAGGCCTTTCCGGCTACATAATGTTCTACCGATATGACGATAAACATATAACTCTTTTAACTACAGCGCAATGAAACAGGATATAAAAAAAGAATCGAGCGAGCATTTAGCAGATAAAAATGGGATGGATTTGAAATTATATTTAGGTGGCTGGGCACATATTTGTCATTTAATCAAATAAGAGAAAGAGTAGGATTATGAGAAGAAGAATGAGTAGGTACAATAATATGATTCGATTTTGGTCAAGTGAAATGAAAAATATACTTCTTTGGAGTTTTTTTTTATTGTTTTCTAACTACAGCCAGCGGCTTCGCCCGCGTGACAAGTGTTTTCATATCTCAAAGGAACATTAGGTAAAGCGGGATGAAACATAATATGTTTATCCATTCATCCAAACTTTCACATCTATACCAATATTATAAAGAGGAAAGATTTTTTTGTTTGTTTGTTTGTACCGAATAGGCTCCGAAACTATTGGGCCGATTTCGAAAATTCTTTCACCTATGGAAAGCTACATTATTCCCGAGTAACATAGGCTATAATTTTGACGGGAGCGAAGCTGCGGGGGTCAGCTAGTTTATAATATTAGTAAGACTACCTTCTGCCAGCAACTTCAAAAAACCTTCTTTTGTTTGAAAGAGTATACTTCCCAGGTGGTCCCATCGTCATCAGGTCAGGATCTGATGATGGGATCTAGGAGAAATCGAGGGCACTTCTCAAATATTATAGGCATACATATAGCGATTTTGGTATTTTCATCAATAATGCACTAAGAAAGTATCTTTTATGAAGTGAAACTGATAAAGAAGACCACTGGAACTTCTTAATGCTAAGTATGTCACGGGTATAAGATAATATCTTGAATAGTTAAGCGACTATGATGAAGCAAATACATAGAAATAAATGGTACTGATGAAAATGGTACCATGGAACTGATCTGATGATGAAGCCAGAAGGTAGGCTGGAACTCGGTATTAAAACAATGCATCCTGGTCGTGTTTGGGCTTATTGGAATTGTCATTAGGTGTACTTTCGCTACAAATGATTTTCATGGTGATTGGAGATACCAACCAAAATTAAAAACAGATAATAAAAAACTTTTTACCAAAAAAAGCAAACCGTCTTCCAAAACAAACCACTACAAGGCGAAAAATAACTTTCTTTTGCGAAGTCAGTCAAAAACAAATCATTTTTATGATTTGTTTTTATATTAAGGGGCCAAAACTGTTACACTCGGCTGCTGCGTCCTTTTTCTTGGCTCAACTTTGGCGTGACACGCGTCCGCGTGTCTAGATTCTCTAGGGCAAGTAGCCGTCCCTGATCTCTTAGTAAAGACTCAGTAAACTGTCGATATGTGTATTTTTTGTAATATCGCATGTCTTAAGATTGACAGCGAATTCGCCGTAGATGGAAAGGTCTGTAGTTAAAAGAGTTATAGGTTTATTGTCGTGTCAGTGAAACATTCAATAGCTGGCAAGCCCTGTCGTCGAAAGTGTTATAAATGAAAGGTTCTGTCGGCCATATGTTAATAAGTGAAAGATTCTGCTGGGGAAACGGTAATAAATGAATTTTCCTGTCGACGAACAGTCCAATGACGAATCGGTCTTAGGAGAACAGTTGCTAAACAGGTCCCATACGAGAATACAGCCAAATATCTCGGTATGACCCTTGACGCAAAGTTACGCTGGAAAGCCCACGTCAAGAAGAAAAAAGAAGAACTCAACTTCCGATATAAAATAATGTATTGGCTGCTTGGAAGAAACTCCATGCTGTCTGTGAAAAACAAATGATTGCTATACAAACAAGTCCTGATGCCAGTTTGGACTTATGGTATTCAGCTATTATGGGGCTGCACCAAACAGAGTAATATATTAATTATTCAACGATTCCAGAACAACGTGCTAAGAGCAATTGTAAATGCACCTTAGTACATACGAAATCATGACCTCCATAGGGACCTAAAAGTTGAGTTCATCGATAAAGTGATCCAGTGAAGAAACTACATCAGCATGTGAACGTCGAGGAAATCCAGCTTCTCCACCACACAAACATAGTGAGAAGACTGAAAAGAACGAAACCGTTCGAGTTAGTGTGATGTGTAAGTGCTACCAAATAAACACAAGAACGAAGTGTATTCACCTTAATAGAGACAATAAGAAAAGTGCCATTGGACACATTCGTAGTAAAGACAATGTAATAGTTTAGGTTATAATTAAATTACTTATTAGTCTATTTATAAGGCTAGATTGTAATAAGATTAGGGCCCATCCTATTAATGAACCCTAGCAAAAGGAAAAAAATAGCCGTAATCTCAGTGTTTACTATCTACGTAGCCATATCATAATATTTAACAATCCGTTCATCTTGATTGGTCTGCTAACGAATGCTTTCCTACAGGTGCATCTCAGGCCAACCGTTCGGGGAAAATTCAAATTCGATTATTTGTCAGAAGGTTTATAAGTATAAATCTATGACGGTCCCTTTACATTCTACCATTAAATATGGTGTACTTTTTTTTTTAGCTTGTACTATCATCTAAAAGTATTTTTTATAAATTAAGAAAATAGACAGTAATTCAGGCGTGATGTTACAATTGTTATGATCCTATTGCAGATCCTAATTAATCTGTTATAAATTAATTCGGATCACTATTTTACTGCTGGACACGCTGGCACTGTTAGTGTTGGCCAGCGTGCTGTACGCTGAGCTGCACCTCACGCGCCCGCACGCTAAGTACTGGATGGTGTTCGTGAGGTTCCTCGTCGGAGTTAGCTCAGGTAACCGACCGCAGACCATTTAATGCTCTCGATCCTTTTCGAGTCTCTTTGACTCAAAAAAGGACACACTCACGACAGCCTTAGCATCGAGCACCTGCAGCACGCAGGTGTACACCTACCCAGAATGCTTTCTATGTTTTTTACCCTGTGTTTAGGCCACTCTCATCGGCCCGATAACCTAATGCGTACTATAGTTGTACCAACCATCAACAATAAAACTGGCGATACATCAGATGTAAACAATTATAGACCGTTTTCTCTGGCCACAGTGATCGCCAAAGTGCTGGACAGTCTGCTGGATAAACAGAAAGTCTCGCTAAACGATGCGCAGTTTGGCTTCAGGCCTGGGCTTTCCACCGGGAGTGCTATCCTGTGCCTCAAGCAGACTGTACAGTATTACACGAGTAGAAAAACCCCAGTGTATGCATGCTACCTTGATTTATCGAGAGCGTTCGATCTTGTATCGTACGATATTCTATGGGGTAAATTAAGGGATGAAACTTGTCTACGTAGGGAAATTGTGGTACCTATTATTTATGCATTGGTATAACAATCAAAAGAATTTTGTAAGATGGGCAGGGGCTCTCGCGGGGGAGTTCGGGCTGGAGTGCGGGGTGAGGCAGGGGGGGGGGGGGGTTTCCCACGCTCTTCAACCTGTACATCAACAGTACGTCAACCGGCTGATCGATGACCTCAGTGGCACCGGCATCGGGTGTCATATAGGTGGAGTGTGTGTGAACAACATCAGCTACACAGAAGATATGGAGCCCATCTATATTTGGTGCCTTACGAAGGCTAAATAACTTCAACTAAAATTTCGGAAGTCGGTGTTCCTGTTTTGGATCTTCGTTTTTTGACACCGTTTTCCGAAATTGAAGTTATTTTTCACTTTGTAGTGTTTTTATTTGGAAGTCTGTTGTATTTTTTGTTAATTTTTTTTTTTATTTTACACTTTTTAGTTGTGGTACATAATGGACCAATTCTCCAAAGTGAAGCGAGAATAGATTAATCCAGAAACATGAAACTTAAACAAAAACGTTGGAATTAGAGTATACCAGGGTGAACTGTTCACACCTGCGTACACCTTTAGAGCGTGCTAGTGTGATGTTATGTTATGAAATGATGTAAACAATAAACAGACATCCGATTGCAGCTATCCCGAGTGATTTACCGTCATTTATTGAAGAGTTCTGATGTATATCGCCGAAGTTCTTCATCAGATCTTGATGAAATTTTAATGGGACCACATGACAAGCACCAGCTTTCAAATAAGTTCTGAGGTAACACACACCCAAGAGATTGCCCTGTGCGATAAGACCGCCCATTGTACACTTATCTTTATAAATGTTTTGTCCTGTAATTATTTAAGTGGTGTACAATAAAGTATATAATAAATAAATAATAATAAAAAAAATACAGTCTAATTGATAACCTCCTCCTTTTTGCGAAGTCGGTTCATCATCATCATTTCAGCCGAAAGACGTCCACTGCTGGACATAGGCCTCCCCCAGGCGTCGCTACATTGACCGATCCCGTGCGTCTCGCATCCAGCGCCTTCCCGCAACCTTAATAGGTCATCAGTCCACCTAGTGGGAGGCCTAACGTATCGTCTTCCGGTTCGCGGTCGCCCTTCCAGAACTTTTCGGCCCCATCGGCCATCCGTTCTGCGAGCAATGTGCCCTGCCCACTGCCACTTATGTTTAACAATTCTTCGGGCTATGTCAGTAACTTTGGTTCTCCTGCGGATAACATCATTTCTGACGTGATCACGCAAGGAAATGCCGAGCATAGCCCTTTCCATTGCCCTTTGGGTGACTTTGAGCTTTCTGATAAGGACCATTGTGAGCGACCACGTCTCGGTCCCATAGTTGATCACTGGCAACACACACTGGTCATAGACTTTTGTCTTGAGACACTGCGGTAAATTGGACGAGAAGATACCACGCAACTTCCCAAACGCCGCCCAGCCGAGTCGGATTCGACGGTTGACCTCTTTCTCGAAATTGGACCTACCCAACTGGACCGTTTGTCCCAGGTAGACATAATCGTCTACTACTTCGAGAGTAGAGTCTCCGACCTTGATAGGAGTAGGTGTTACATAGGCATTCACCATGATCTTGGTTTTGTCCATATTCATTTTAAGACCCACCCTTTCGGAAGCTCTACTGAGGTCATCGAGCATTTTACTGAGGCTATCCATGGTCGAAGTCGGTTAAAAAGAGTGAGTTAACAATGGTTTTCAGGCCGGTCAACAAGAGATATACATTCGTTCCAAAATTCACCTTGTGCTCTAAATAAAGTCGAGCAATTTAAATATTTGGGCCACTGGGTCACTGAGGACCTTAAGGACAGTGTGGATATTGAAAGGGAGCGCAGGGCGCTATCTGTCCGATGCAACATGTTGGCCCGCAGGTTTTCACGGTGCACAACGGCTGTCAAAGTTGCGCTTTTTAAAGCGTCAGTCCTTTTACACCTGCAGCCTGTGAGTTAACTATATACAGCGGACATACAGCGATCTGCGCGTTCAATACAATAACGCGTTCGTATAGTGAGTTGTCACCATCATAGGGGAGTCCACCCGGACCTGCCAATTACTGTTTTATTGAATATTATGAAAATTGTTATTATTTAATTAACGTATTATTATTGTATGTCAATCAATTATGAATTATTACTAACACTAGTTTGTAAGCTCGCAATTGTACTAACAAATATGGATGTAATCGTACGATGAATCTGAAATAAATGATTTATTATTATCTCCTTTATTAATTTTTTTTCTTATTGTCTACATATTTAAATATTTTTATAAAACATACAAAATAAAACATTTACAAATATAGAATATAGAGGCCCACCGGTATCGGGCACAGGGTCCAAGCTACCGGCGGTCAGGGCTCCAGAGAGAGGAACCTCCTAACAATGCGAGCCGTGTCCAGCAGTACTGCTTTCTGGATGAGGCCCTTGACCCAGCCGCCTAACGAGAGCCTCCTAAGGTGTTGGTCGAGGCTCGTGGCTATTAAGCCATTGGCTGACACGACTATCGGTACAATGATCGCTGTGGCCACATCCCACATGTCGACAACCTCGCGAGCCAATTCAAGATACTTGATTTGCTTATCTTTCTCGGCTTTCACGAGGTTCCCGTCATGCGGGACGATAATGTCACCAATCATTGCACGCCTCTCGATTCGGTCCAGGCTTATTGGCTACAATAGTCCTGTCAGTGATGATGGACCGATTCCAGTACTATGTGATATTGCCTTTTTCGAGAACTGGTTCGGGCACATACCTGTAGTACGGCACCTCCGATGCCACAAAAGTGTATTTCAGAGCAAGTTGCTGGTGGATGATCCTGGCTGCAAGGTTGTGCCTATGCAAGTACTCTTCGTTAGCTAGACGAGAACATCCAGATATAATGTGGCGGATCGATTCACCCGGGCGGTGACATGCCCGACAGATGTCATTCGTGCCATCCTTCACAATAAATCTCCGTTAGTCATTCATCATGATAACTTCGTCCATAATTGCACAGACAAAACCTTCGGTTTCTCAAAAGAGGTCACCGAAACGCAGCCAGGCTACGGACGCTGCTTGGTCTACATCGGACCCACATGGGTCCGATGTAGACCAAGCAGCGTCCCGGGCCCGGAAAAAGCGTCCGTGAAGCTCCTTACTCTGCCATACTTCCCTGCGGTCGTTAGTGTCAAGCACCACAGGCTTGCGCCAGTTAACCTTCGCCAAGGAGAGCGGGGTGAGTCCCTTGTCCACTGCTACTATATCTCGATGCATACCCACGACGGTGTGTAGAAAATTTTCCCTGAGATTGCATATCTCGCGGTTGTGGAGGTTTTTGGCATATAAAAAGCCTCGGCCTCCACATTTCCGCGGGATATACAATCTCATGACCGACGATCGTGGGTGATGCATTCGATATGCAGTCAACAGTGTACGGACCCGCCTATCCAGGGCGTCGAGTTCCGTTTGACTCCATTTGAGTATGCCGAAAGAGTAAATCAATACCGGCATGACCCAACCGTTGAAGGCACGCACCTTGTTTCCGCCTGAAAGAAGGCTATTGAATAACTTCTTCAGGCGGCCAAAGACGCGTTCTTTCAACGATTGCTTCATGTCAGTAGTGCTGATACCTAATCAAATCAAATCAAAATGTTTATTTGCCAGAAATACAAAGTTTGAAGGGAAGATGTTAAAGCCTAAAAGTGACTGTATTCTGCCTGCAAGCAAGCGTGCAAATTATTTATAAAAAAAATTAAATCATTAAATTAAAAAGAAACCATAACAACATTTATGCATTCCAAAAAGCAAAATACAGTTGTCTATATAAGTAAAGTTACCAAAAAATGAAATAATATTTAAGAAATAACATAACAAAACAAATGTCAAAAGTTAAAAAAGAACCATAAAATAAATTAACATGTCAAAAATTATAAAAAAAAACTATAAATTATATTAAAATGTCAAAAATTATATTAAAAAAAAAAATAACTATGAAATAAATTAAAATGTCAAAACTAGAATCTTAATATTTTTACAAAATACTGACATTATTATTTATTCATTAAACCATTATTTCCATGTTCCATAAATTCCTCAACACTATAAAAACAACACTTTAGTAGCCACTCTGTCAATTTTGTTTTAAATAAATTACCCTGTAACAATTTCAATTCATTTGGTAAGTTATTATAGATTAATATACACATATTAAACACATTTTTCTTATACATATCTTTATAACAAGGTGGATGATACAGTAGGTTGCGAAACTTTGCTCTTTTCTGTCTTGTGATAACCTCTGTATATTGCTTAAAGTGATGCATGTGCTTCTTTGTAAAAATGCAGATATCTCTTATATAAATACAGGGCAGTGGTAGAATTTTAAATTTTTGGAAGAGAGGTTTGCAACTATCCAAGAACCATGCTTTGTTCATAACTCTGACGCAACGTTTCTGGAGCTTGAAAACTCTATCGGTGTCGGTCGAGTTGCCCCACATGATTAGTCCATAGCTTAGGACAGATGACACGTAACCATGGTAAGCCGAAAGAGCAGCTTCGACAGAAACGTTTTGTCTTAACTTTTTCAAGGCAAACACAAACTTATCAAGTTTTTGACAAATATGTTCAACATGGCTTTTCCAATTTAGATTTTTATCTACGATAAGTCCTAAAAAAATTTAACTCCTCTACTTGTTGTACTTTTTCGCCTTCATACATAATATCTAAGGGTAATTGTTTTGTATTATAGGAGTTGATTTCTATTAATTTTGTCTTTTTAACATTAACATTTAAGCCATTATTCTTCATCCAATTTATAATATCTGATAGGGCCTTTTTGGCAACAGATTTGTAGTTCTTTTTATCCTGACATTCTATAATAACTGTGGTATCATCTGCAAAAAGGATACATTTTTGCAAAGTGGCCTCCGGAAGATCATTAATATAAAGCAAGAATAGTAAAGGACCTAGAATGCTACCCTGAGGCACACCACACATATTTATTACAGCAAGAGATTTAAATTTTTCTTTGGAGTATATTTTGTCACTTTTCTTTATAACTTTATATATCTCCGTAAACTGCTTCCTGTTTCTTAAATAGCAAGATATCCATTCATAAGCTTTCCCCCTTATGCCGTAGAATTTTAATTTGTGTAGTAGCTTAGAATGATTTACAAAGTCAAAGGCCTTACTCATGTCTAAAAATAGAAATATCGCTGGATTGCCATTGTTTATGCTTTCTGTTGCCAGTTTAATGAAGTTAAAGATTGCAAGAGCAGTTGAACTACCTTTACGAAAGCCAAACTGCTCTTTACATAATATGTTATGTTTATCGAGAAAACTATTCAACCTACAAAACATTGCCTTCTCAAAAATTTTCGATAAAATAGGTACTATTGTGATTGGCCGATAATTATTAGGGTCCGTCTTGTTTCCATTTTTAAAAAGTGGTTTCACGATAGACATTTTAAGCTGGTCAGGAAAAACACCTTCCAAAAAAGATAGCACTAGCTTTCAAAACTTGCGTGGCGATGCCGTCATATCCACTAGTTTTGCTATTATTTAGGGACATTATAATTTTATACACTTCCATTGCATCTACAGGGTTCAAGAATATAGTATTTCGATTTTTGGTTGTTTGATTGAAGTAAGAGTTATTATGATTATTAGAAATATTGGAATAATTAGAATTATTGGCATTATTGAAATTATTGGAATTATTAGAATTATTGGAATTATTGGAATTATTGGAATTATTGGAATTATTGGAATTATTGGAATTATTGGAATTATTGGAATTATTGGAATTATTGGAATTATTGGAATTATTGGAATTATTGGAATTATTGGAATTATTGGAATTATTGGAATTATTGGAATTATTGGAATTATTGGAATTATTGGAATTATTGGAATTATTGGAATTATTGGAATTATTGGAATTATTGGAATTATTGGAATTATTGGAATTTAATGATTGATTAGATGTCAAATTAATAAAGTAGTCATTAAATATATTACAGATGTCAGGGGGATTATTATATGTCACATTATTAAAATTTATTTCGTCGATTTCATTTTTATACAAATTGTTATTAGTTATTGTTGAGGAGATTGCATTCCAAGTAGCTTTACATTTATTTTTATGGTGTTGTATACGTCTTGTGTTCATAAGTTTTTGTGCTCTCTGTGCACATCGTTTAAACATATGTTTATAAAGTTTGTAGTTTTTCTCATAATATTTTTTATTG
This sequence comes from Orthosia cruda, assembly GCA_964057195.1. Classification (NCBI taxonomy): domain Eukaryota; kingdom Metazoa; phylum Arthropoda; class Insecta; order Lepidoptera; family Noctuidae; genus Orthosia; species Orthosia cruda. The sequence continues at coordinate 701,844 of OZ059836.1, forward strand.
GTTTTACTAGTTTTAAATTTCAGATAAAGCTCACGTTTTGTTTTGCTAGACTTTTTAATGCCTTTCGTTATCCAGTTTTGTGTAACTGGTTTATTGTTCACTTCAACCTTAATCACCGGAAAGCACAACTCGTAAAACAATGTAAATATTTCATAAAATAAGTTAAAGGCTTCCGTTAGAGTATCTGATTTAAATGTTTCCGAAAACGAAAGAGAGGATATGCAATCGCAAAACTTTTTGAGGTTATCTGAACAGTAGTCACGTTTTAATTCAAACCAATAAGTTATTTTTTTGCGTGTATTCGTTTTTATAGTGACTGTTTGTGCTGTTTCTGTGTGATCTGACAAGCCGAGGTGAAGAATTTCTGACTGAACACCCTTAATGTTAGTGACGATTTGATCAATGCAAGAGTTTGCCCGAGTTGGTGATCTTATATGTGCTTTAAAATTGTAATTTGCTAGTATGCTTAAAAGTTCTTTTGTTGAAGAGTTATTCTTTAAAATATCAATATTCCAGTCACCACAGATTATAATTTTCTTTTTCTTGAAATTGTCAGTCAAGTAATTCAACAAATTGTCTAGTTTATGGAGAAATAAACCTACTTGCGTCTTTCTCTGATCGGGTATTCTGTATATATTGACAACTATAAGGCTCAGACCAATAATCTCTGTACCACAGCATTCAAAATAAAATTTCGTGGCTAGGTTTGAAGGAATACTTAGAGTTTTGGTGTCGAATTCCCTATTTGTTAGAATACAAGAACCCCCTCTACATTTATCTCGATTAAATGATGCAGCTAATTTAAAATTATCAAGTTTAATGTTACACTCCGTACCTTGCTTAACAAAAGTCTCACTTAAACATAGTATATCTACCTCCATGTGTTTTTCTACTAATTCGGATAAAGTTATCTCTAACATGTCAAGTTTGTTGCAGACGCCGGCTATATTTTGGTGCAAGATTCGCAGTTTACTAAGTCGGCAATCTTGTTTTGGTTTGTCATAATTAATGGCAGACTTATGCGTGGGGTAATTAGTGACGAAAAAAATTATTGCTGTTTTTACTAGTACTAGTACCATGAAGTGAGTTTCGTTCACTTAGACTCAGTCTTTTAGAACAACTATCGTGTTGCATAAAATCAATTTCTATGTTAAGTTTATAAGTAATTAAATCTAATTCTGAGAGCCTCTTTTGATAATTTACATCTAACTTATTAACTTCAACAAACTTACAATTCTTAAAGTTTTTGGTAAACAATTTAAGTTCATTATTAAGTTTTTTAACATTAAGAAACCTATTTTCTGAGACATTCAACATCAATATTGTACAATTGCTTAAACTACACAAAGCGCCACAAAGATTAGTTAACAACATGTAGGGATTTTATCATGTTTACCAACATAGATTATAACAATATCATTGTCCGAGAGGGTGCGTGATATATTATCTAAGTTTCGTAGGATCTCGCATGATGAAGCATATGGTTGAACTTTACCCTCGATTTTACAACTGTCAATCCATTTACCAGTCTTAGCGTGAATTAAACGTGCTGATAGACCTCTCACTTTTTCGTCTCCAATTATGTAGATATTTCTTGTTGCATTGCGACTTAATTGGGTAGTATAATTAGAGTTGCAATTACGTTCGTCATTATGGGAGACCACTGATATATTATTGCCGTTGCTGATTTTCTGATTTAAACATTGGTTTTGCAGATTCTGCCCGTCGTCCTTTGTTTGTGTGCATTGTACGTTTGGACTTATTAGTTGCTCGGAAAAGTCTAATTTAGTTTGCATGGGACCAATACACCTTTTTTTCCGTGATGCTCTTTTTGGCGTCGACTTACAAATATCTTTAAGCTGGTTAATTTGTGTGGCGTACATCGACATTTGTTTTTTAAGATAACAGTTTTCCGATAGTAAATTAGCTATTTCATTTTCAGCAATTTCTAAATTTTTCGCCAGTGCAGAAACTTTCTTCTCCAATTCTTCTATTAAATCAAAATTGTTAGATCTAATATTTGGGCAGCTTCTAAATAGCTCTGGATTTCTTTTTAAAGTATGCGACAAAACATCGATATCTTCATCCACCGGTAATGACTCAAAAGAGTTTTCGGTTGATATATTGGCCTCAAATTGTTCTGGGGTGGCCAGTATTTGAGATGTAGTCTCACTTAAAGCAAAATGTTGCACGGGATTCATAATTTGTTGAGGCGAAGAAGGTTTAGAAGTATGCAATTTTTTCCTAAGTGTAATATTAGATGGAGCCGCCACCACATCAGTGTCTGTGTTGTTTTTAATGCATATTTTGCATCTCCATTTTTTTCTTGCTTCGATATCCTTTAGGCGATACGTTGATTCCGGATAACCCACACAGTCAAATTCATATCGCTTTTTGCAGATTGAACATAGAGCAGTTTTTTTATGTTGACAGTCTTTTTGCAGATGTTACAAGTGACTTGTTTTGCTGACATCTTGCGATCACTGCTTACTCCTTTATTTGAACTGGATGACATTTTTCAAATTATTTGAATTCTCAAAAAGAACTCAGTATCGCTTGGGTTTGAACTTGCGACTCTAGACACAACAAACCAGTGTTGATACCGCTTGACCAAGTCAACTATGTGTGTAACTTTGAAATTTGTTACCTGATAGTCCGGTTACTCGAACGTCGATATATTGCCGTAACAATGTGATTTGAAATGTTTTGCTGCAACCCTCACAAATAAAATTATGTTTTAATGTACTTACAATTTTACTAGTTGATTTAATTAATTACATTCACTTACTATTATATTTTATTTGCACTGGTAACTGGGTAATGAGTTTTGTGAAGTATAATTGTTTGTAAGTTGTTGTTGTATCACTGAAATGGTTGTTTTTCATTTAAGAAATTTTAGTACACTGTACGCTAGTTTTTGTTATATTATCACTGATTTAGAATATAACTCTGAGATAACACTTGTAATGGTTTGTTGGTATATTTTATGAACACTTTTCGGTTATTTGTGAATTGAAATGCGAGTTTTATATTTATAAACATTTATCAAACACAGAACTGATGTTGACGAGTTGATGTTCGTCTACCGTCAATCTTAACGCTGCCGACATACCCAAATACTTATAGGTTTAGTTTGGAGAGAGGGATCTCAGGTTTATTTATATAGAATCCGCGAGTTGAATACCTACGGATTCCACAATCTCCCCTCGCTTTATATGCATGACCGCACATTTGTCCACACCAAACGCCATCCTGATGGCATTACTAAAAGTTTCAGTTACCTTCAGTAGCTCTATCAGCTGAAGATTGCTGGGGGCAAAGAGCTTCAAATCATTCATGTAAAGGAGGTGAGATATAACCTGACCACCTCTCTTCAACCGATATCCTAGCCCTGAATTCTCCAGCAGCATGCTTAGAGGATTCAGGGCTAGGCAAAACCAAAGTGGACTCAAACTATCGCCCTGGAATAGCGAATCTGTAAGGATCGAGCGTACCGTAGGTTCTCAAATCCTTTGGATATTTCGACATCCTGGATAGCGAAGGACTGTGCTCTATTGCCCTATACATCATTCATCTTTATTGACATCAGGAAGGTGCGTAGAGTTGTATCTATTTTATACAATTCTAGCACCCTCATGACCCATGTATGAGGCACCGAGTCTTCTTATAATCTATCCAACATGTCGACAGATCTTGGTTAATGGCCATATCTATAAGGAGTAGCTCCTTGGTACCGCGGGACCCGTTCCTACATCCATTCTGAGAGACCGACATGATCGAGTTATCGTCTACGTGTTTATTAATTTTAACTCTCAAAATGGATGTAAGAACCTTATAGACCGTTGGTAAACATGTAATAGGTCTATAATTTTTGGGTTCCGCGGTGCTACCAGACGGGAGCAGGTGGGTTATTCCTGTTGTAAAGAACTTGGGTAGCGAACCAGACTCCAAGTCTGCCTGGTACCGAGATGCCAAACGAGCGCGCGACCTTTGTAGCCACTTGATCCAGAAGTTGTGCAGCCCGTCCGGCCCTGTAGATTTCCAGTTCGGCAACGGATGGACTGCACGGGCTATATCTTGGGGGCTGATCGTGATAGCCCCCGAGTCCATTCACTGACAGGCACCGGCTAGATGCTGCGCCAGAATGAACACATAGCGTCATCATCCGGCAGGCGCGTATCATGCCTTACCTTGGTCGGGTCGCTCCCAAGCCCGATAAACCCACCTTTCATTACTTTGGAATGTACGATACGATTCTGGGTGTATCGCTCCACTCTCCGCCTGTACATACGAATACGGTTTGCCCATGGCAACACTTTTCGCTTCAAGAAGTCGATGCGCTCTGTGACATGGGATATATAGTCTCGGGGGCTAACATCAGTCCCCGAAAACGCCTGTCTCACAAAGCGCATCACTCTTGCGCGATTATTGTCCTCCCTGAAACAAATTAGTTTGCCGATGAGTGCTCTGGCCCCATCAATACGACGTTCGGTCCTGTACTGCCAAGCCGGTACGGCTGGTTTCGGTCGTGTAGCTCTATCATCTGCAAATTTGACGTGGGCTACACGACATGCCGGCCGGTACAGCCGCGCAGTACATGATCGAATGTGTATCAGTGAGGTCTTCGCAGTCATCAAAATAGTTTGACAACTGCGAATCTAGAACAGCTATTTTTGTTATGCATGGGCAAACGAGGTAATCGTGGCCTAATTTCGTGTGGCATGTAACGATACTCCCGAATAGCACACTCCAAAGCACTCCTCAATTCCTCATTGCACTGGGTACTTACGTTTGTAACCCTGTCACTACTCTCCCCGTCAGCGTTGATGGGAATGTGGTTGGACTGTGGTAGCACCACAGCCTACAACGATGGGGCAGTGACACGGTTACACATTTCCGTTCGGAGGCGATCAAGTACAGTATGATCCAACATACAATTACGCTGGATGACCCGCACCTGATCCGAAAGTCGTTGGGCCGACTGGCTCAAGCACCTGAAACAAAGAGAGCATCCGGACACGGTACGCGGTCAGGTTGTTTCCTCCCTCTGTAGCCCCAAAGTATGCGCGCATGACATTTTCGTTAATGGATTGTGTCCATCTCATGCACTGCACACTTCCGCCGGGTTCTGGGAATTTGTTTTCGGTCATAGTTTTGGTGATTTTACTGTTGTATGTTTTTTTTCCTTGATTCCATATTGTATTGTATAATTTAGATAGTTAAAAATATTTATTATGGAAGAAATTTCTAAGAGAAAAATTTTGGCAACTGTCTGTCAAGTCGAGCCACAGATGATGATTATCACAGATAAACATAAATATGATTATTATTATTTTGTTTTGTAGATAAGTTAGCGTGAGGGTCACATCCATCAAAAGGTCAGGATATCGATCCAAATTCCTTTTTCCAGTAGGTACCTAAGTCACAGAGTAAAGATCTCTTCTGCAAATTACATTTCATTAACATCATTTTAACAGCCGACCATGGCAACGTGGATATGTTTAGTTCTGTTGTGTAAGCTGTCGTCACGTTCCAGCTGGAGCCGGGCGCCCAAAAGGAGGTGTTGGGCCTGGCGGTGGGTGCCAACCCGCTGGGCCAGCTGGTGTTCTCGCCGCTGCTGGGGCTGTGGGCCAACCGCGCAGGCTCGGCGCGCGCGCCGCTCCTGGCCACGCTGGCACTGTTCGTGCTGGCCAGCGTGCTGTACGCTGAGCTGCACCTCACACGCCCGCACGCCAAGTACTGGATGGTGTTCGCGAGGTTCCTCGTCGGAGTTAGCTCAGGTAACCGACCGCAGACCATACAATGCTCTCGATCCTTTTCGAGTGTCTTTGACTCAAAATTTGTCCAACTTATGTGCAGCCATTATGATAGCTCTGTCATTAGTTTATTTAAATAATTGGTGGTGGAAGTGGTTATGCATACTGGGCGGGTAAAGAGATTTCGCATACCTTTCAAGGGGTTTCACACTGGCACTGTGTTTGGGATGGATCAAGGCAACCCCATTTGTCCAGATTATGACTAAAGCGACCAACCTGGGCCCGCAATCGATTAATTTGTTAATGGACGTATAATGTTTACAAACCTATTTGAAAGTCCAAACTTCAAACCTCAGCTATATATTAGGTACTTATCTGTCGTTTTTACTTTTGCTCATCCAAATGTACCCGACTACACTATCCTGCATTAGATGACAACTAACTCGTAGTGTGCGTTGTGTTACAGCGAACATAGCGGTGGCGCGCTCATACCTGTCGGCCGCCACGCTGCTGAGCGAGCGCACGCGCGCCGTGGCCGTGGTGTCGCTGGCGCAGGTGCTGGGCTTCGTGGTGGGCCCCGCGCTGCAGGCGGCCGCGGCGCCGCTGGGGCCCGGCGGCCCCTACGCGCCGCCCGGCGACCTGTCCCAGGCGCTGCGCCTGGACATGTACACGGCGGCGGGCTGGATCAACGCCGTGCTCGGCTTCATCAACTTCGTGCTGTTCCTGCCGTGCTGCTTCAAGGAGAGGAAGATCGCCGCCAGGGAGGCCATGATCGCGCAGGGCACGGACAACGGTGCGTACTTTGTTCTCGTTTGTGGAGTCACCATGACTAGTCATGACAGTATCGTTCCGACACTCTTTTCTCATTCATTCAAAAGATAATATTGTCAATTAAATGTTGGGTGGTTGATTGCAGAAAAAGAAGCCCTGAAAGCTCTGAAGCCGGACCTGGTGAGCAGCTGGACGCTGGTGGCGGCGTTTTTCGTGCTGGTGTTCAACTTCGTGCTGCTGGAGACGCTGGCCACCATGCTGACCATGGATCAGTTCGCATGGAGCAAGCGGCAGGCGCTGGAGTACATGGGCGTGCTGATGAGCGGCGGCGCCGTGCTGGCCTGCCTCACCTTCGCTGCCATCGGCCCGCTCACCAGGATCTTTGAGGAGCGGTACCTAATCTACGTCTAACTACTATACCACATTTATAGTTTCTTAGACAATCTATATCGTGTCAGCCTAAACCTAGAACTTAACTGAGTTTAGCATTAATAATGGTATCCATTGTGAAACGCGTAGGTCAGTTCTATCGTATGTAGAACCGCACCAAATCTCCCTGTGTACCTGGTCAGATCTTAGCTTTTCTTCTATTAGTTCTTACCTTACCTTTATATTATGGAGCAATCTACCTAGTCGTCGGGCTCTAGGGGCTCTAGAACCACGAACTACTCGAGCCCGTGGACTGCGTGGAGTAATGAAAACAATGGTAATGAAAACAATGTAAAATAATCGATATTCCAGCGGATAACAATATTCGCTATTAGGAATGCAGGCGAGTGGGAACTTGTTTCATTTTCATATTTATAAACAAGTATGCGGAATCGATTGTTATGATTATGTAGTACAAGAAAACAATAAATTTACATGAAGTTATGATATGTGAAATCACAATTTAGTTAAATAAAATGAATATACGATGACGACATATCCGTATTGTGGACAGGGCGCTGCTGCTGTGGGGCGGCTTCCTGCTGACGGGGCTGGCGTCCGTGCTGTGCATCCCCTGGGGGCCCGGGCCGCCGCCGCTGGCGCCCGCCAACGCCACGGAGGCGGGCGGCGGCTGCCCGGCGGCCACGCAGTCGTGGTGCGCGGACTCGCGCGGCCTGACGCTGCCGCAGTTCCTGGCGGGCTACGCCTGTGTGTCCGTGGGCTACTCGCTCGGTGTCACGCTCATACAGACCATCTTCTCCAAGGTGCTGGGGCCCAGGCCGCAGGTGAGCCTAAAACCATTTATTTTATAGGGGTGTTTTTTTTTTTTTACTTAATGGTATCTTTTTGGACCGATTACAGGCGTTTGACACAGTCTCTGTATCTAAACTTCTAATTAAACTTAAAATATTGGCGTAAGGGGAACACTCTTAAGTCTATTTAAGTAGAAGGAAAGTGTGATTATAAATAAATACATAAGCAATGAACACCTTTTAGGTGATTACGAAGTACCACAAGGAAGCATCTTGGGACCGACACTCTTCATAATCTATATTAAACATCATATCGGTTGGCAGGGTGTGTGGATGGGCGTGCTGACGGGTGCGGGCTGCCTGTCGCGCGCGCTGGGCCCGCTGTTCGTGTCGGCGGTGTACGCGCGCTACGGGCCCGTGGCCACGTTCGGCAGCACGGCGGCGCTCACGCTGGCGGCGCTGGCGGCGCTGCGCCTGGTGTACGGGCGCCTGCAGCCGCCCCGCCTACAGCCGCCCCGCCTACAGCCGCCCCGCCTACAGCCGCCCCGCCTACAGCCGCCCCCACTGGCCGCCGCCCCGCACGAGCTGCGCCCACTCAAGCCCGAGGCCACGTGACGTCATGCCGCGCCGCCAGTTCCACAATGAAGTTAACCTTGGTATTACAAATTTAAGCTATTTTTTAGATGGTTTTCATAAGAATGAGCTTACTCTCTCTAGAAAGAAAACTAGTAAGCATGATGCTTACTAGTTTTCTTTCTAGATGCTAGTTAAGACGTTAGATTTTTATAGAAACTATGTAGATAGCGAAATGCCAAAACATTTTGTTACTGAGCACATTGACACAGCTCAATTAGTCCCTTTTAACAAGCTCCGGTTGCCGGGTAGCCGCTACCGGGTAACCGGCGGCAAAGTGTTTAGCCATGTATGTAAGCTTTCACACGTACCGGCGTACATTCCTATACATTTGCCGCCGGTTACCCGGTAGCGGCTACCCGGCAACCGGAGCGTGTGAAAAGGGACATACAGAGCGATAATAATGGTTTAGTGTTAGACGTGTTAGTTTAGGTTTTAGTTTAGTTTCTAGTGGTTACTAGACTAAGTACGTATGTATACAGTACATGCAACCGACAAAAATGACAGCACTTGTCATTTGAATTGACGAACATTTTCATTCGATACTTGTTGATATTATGATGCATAATACTTTTCCCTAGTTTTGCTCACTGTATGAACTGAATGAGTGTAGTTCCTAGGTTCCTACTGCTCAGTATTCTCTCGTTGTCCGCAAGTGGAGACAACTGATCGTCACGCTCACGCGAGCTCACGTACGTAATACTATACAATGTGTAAAAATGTAAGTAGCTCTAGAATAGTTAAGATAATGTTATAATAATTCTGTTGGTGATAATGTTTTATAGTCGTTGTGATAAGCTAGAGCCGGTTGTAGGTAATCTTAAGACTGACGTTAGATAACATCTAGCTAATAGTACCTTATTAATATACCACACGAATTATACAGGGTGTTTTGTAGTATTATGTCTTAATCATACAGGGTGTTCCTACTTATAGTTGGGACGATTCTTTGATTAATGAGCTTTTTGTAAATGATATTTATTTTGTATTTATTAAAAATAAGAGTTTTTCGATCTGATATCGGTGTTTCCTAACCTGACTACTTTGAGAAGAAACGTAATCTTACTTTAGCGACACTGTTTAGCCCGTTACAGCTATAGTTTGCACATCCTGTATTATTATATTATTAAAGATATTAAATGTATTGAATATGAACTGATAACAAATGACTGGCCACGCAACGTGGCGCTCTATGATGATTTATTAGAACAAGATAACGAGCACATTGTTATATAATAGCACTCCGGCTGTCGGAGCATCGATGCTCAACCCCGCACAGTACTTCTTATGTATGATAGTAATGATTGATGTAAATAAATATCGATACTTTGTTGTATGTATATAATATTATTTGTATATTTTTGCTATCTATATTTTTAGACTTCGAATAAATTATTAATAAATTCAAAACTGAGAAAGATTTTTTTCAATAATTGTTTGATTGTCAACTTATCACGTACACAAAACATGCAAACACAAAAGGACAACATAAGTAGGTACAAAGGCGAGCTTAACCCATAACTTACACGATTCTTTTAGTGTTTGATTTGAGGGCTTACTCACTACACGATAAGTGATTACTGATAATATTTTAAACTAAGTCTTGAATGTAACGGAAGATGGGAAAGGATGGATTAAAGTTAGTACAAAAGATAATAAAACGCTGCAGGTTCTCAAGCCGACCCTTTTAGTATGACCACGCATACCTTGCACAGAGTCGTCCAATTTCAATCATTCTTTTTCTTTTTTGATGCTTCAAAGATGGTAACATATAATTTGAAAAAAAAACAGCCAGGGTAGAGAAATAAGGGATTAGTATCTTAAATTTTTACCTGTGTACCGTTTTTGTTGCAACTTTGCACACACATGACAAATTGACAATACGATGGATGGATAGAGCTAGAAAGAAGAAGGAAGAAATCTGAAGTTGATCTGACGATGGAATGGATGCGGATGGAACCAGTTGAGGGAACTCCACAACGGATTACAGGAGATACCTTTTTGTTTGGCCAATTTAATTGATTTAATTGAGAAATTTATAACCGATCGAGTGTCTGATGATGGACCCGGAAAGCTGTTGCTAGTAATTAGTAAAATCCAGTTATACATAACTTAAAATTCTGGCGAAATATTAAATCACCGAAAGAAGAAAGAAACTGAAAATCGCAAAATAAAACAGGAACATTTTTATCCGACTGCAAGAAAATGGTTATGTTTTTCGCGCGTATCTTTACGTATGTAATATTCTTTATTACCTCATGTCTTTTAAACCACTAGACGGATTAATACATGTAATTAAGACATCGTTACGCAAAACGTTAAAAAAACAAATATGGCGGCTTTTGGGCGCCGTATTTCCAGGTTCCCAATTTTTTTTTCCTTCCAAACCCATCGAGTGGGGTATCAACATGAAGGGTTTTAAGAGGTGGTTATAAAAGTTTATACCATTTATATGTTTCAAGTTAATTCGAAACAAAATATATAACTAAAAAGTTGTATTTTTTATTGTATCTTATAATAAACTAGTTTTCCGCCCGCAGCTTCGCCTGCGTGGACTACACGATATTGGCTGTTTCGTTTTTTTTCAGTTCTGATGGGATAGTGCAAATTATTATCCAAACATAGTTTCCCGCCCGCGTCTTTGTTCGCGTAGACCACAAAATTTGCTCAACGTTATGATTTTATCGAATTATAAAAGTTACATGTAAATTGATATGAAATGAGCATAAACTGCACTGCCTTCCTGTTCTAATAGCTATAGCGCCGGACTTTCATTCCAGAGGTCTCGTGGGATCGATTTCCATTGAGAGATACAAATAGTGGAAGCCCACTTTGCTTTCAATTTCTGAATCCTACTACCGACACTAATACAGGGTGGTGCAAAATTATCACCCGATGTTCTTTAGCAGTAATTTTTTTATGAAGTAAAAGCTTTTGGATAATATTTATTTGGTGTCTTAATTTTTTTTCCATTTAGTCGAGAAAATGATACGGCTAAGTGGCCGTCGCTTCGCCATAATTGATAAACATTCGGGCCCGTTTATGGCATTTGCCATCACTCTTGCCAGAATTTCCGGCGGATATTATCTTTGAGGGCTTCAAGAGTCTGAGGCTTTTTGACTTTGACTCGTGACTTAAAAAAAACCCCACAGAAAGAAGTCTGGAACAGTTACATCAGGCGATCTTACTGGCCAGTGCAAATCAGGCTCCGGGTAATACCGCCCTCAGAATTTCGTTTACGGCTCGTGCAGTAAGCGCCGTTGCATTATCCTGTTGGAACCATTATGCACTCTTGTTCAAATTTATTCCTTTTAAGGTTAGAGAAATATGTTGATCATGGCTCTGTGACGTCTTCGACGCAGTAGTGATTTGGAGGCCCGATGACGTCTCCAGCGTAAAAACACACCATGCAGTAACTTTGAACGGGTGTAATGAATCTGTCTGGATTATACGCGGATTTTCGGTGCCACAGAGGTGATAAGTTTGCGTATTCACATATTCACAGAGCTTGCTCCTGATGATTTTCGATGAAAATTTGTCTTCCTCGTGGTCGCAATTTAGAATGGCTTGACGTAGGTTACACCCGCTTGGGGGTTACCAGCTATATTTTGTATCTGTTTACTTCACAAATGTCGAAGGGGAATTAATATTTTCCGCCATTAGCAAAAATTAAAGCATCTTCCCATAGAGTTATGAGTTTTGCTCCATACTGTACAGTCTAGATATGGGTACTCCAATTAGCTTACATTAACAAAGTCGTCATCAAGAAGTTATAATTTAATTAACCACTTCTTTGTATATAACATTGGTGATTTTCTGTCTGGTGTCAAAATGACTACGCTGCTAGTGCTGACTCTGGGACAGGCAACGTAAAATTGCCCGTGTCGGAAGCAATCTTGCTTTAAATCTATGCCTACCTTTAATGATTGACCTTGAGATGTATTTATGGTCATTACAAAGCAGACCTTAAGAGGAATTGTCTTAAGGTCTGCTTTGTAATATAAACTATGTCTTTGACATAGTCAGAGGTTATCAGTGGTTCTCGAGTTATGAAAACTATGCCCCCCAGAGCACATCCATTAATCATTCACATAAACTTTAACGACCCTGTTTACCCCTTTAAGGGATGAAATTCAAAGAACCCTTAAATTATTGTTTGTTTTATTGTATTGGAGAGCAGAAATACTAAATTTCAAGTAAGTTTGATAAGAAACAATTTAGTTTTCATACAATCTTTAACAACCCTTTTTTGCCCCTTTATGGGATGAAATTCAATAAAGCCTTAAATTCGTGTTTCTTTAATTGTATTGAAGAGCAGAAATATTAAATTTCGAGTAATTTTGATAATAAGCAATTTAATTTTCATACAAATTTTAACACCCCATAACTTTATAAGAATGAAATTCAAAAAATCCTTAAATATTTATTTATTTATTTGTATTGAAGAGCATAAATACTGATATCCAAGTTATTTTGATAATAAGCTATTTATTTTTCATTCAAACTTCAACATCCCTTTTTACCCCTTTAAGGGATGAAATTCAAATACAAATACAAATAATCTTTATTGACATAATTCCTTAAATACGTGTTTTGTATTATTTTTCTATATACTAACTCTCAAGTAATTTTGCCTTTAAACAATATAATTTTCATTCAAATTTAAACATCCCTTTTTACCCCTTTAAGGGATTAAATTCAGAAATAGCTTAGTCATATTTTATATTTAGAGGCTAAATACCATATTTCATTCATTTCATATTAAAAATGACGGAGTTTCATACAAACTTTCATCCCCTATTTCATCCCTTTAGAGGATGAATATCCAAAAATCCTTTCTTATATGACGTAGACAGTATAAAAATTAACATCCTCTAAAAATTTCAAACTTCTATCATTAGTGGTTTAGGCTGGGCGTTGATATGTCAGTCGGGACATTGCCTTTTAACCGACTTCCCAAAAAGGAGGAGGTTCTATGTTAAACATTACGTAAGTTTTTTTTTTGTTTATGTTCACCGGTATCTCCGTCAATTGTGGACCAATTTTGAAAATTCCTTTTTTATTTGGCAAAGTATGTTTCGAAATTGGTCCCACTTTAATTTGGCGAAGATCTGATGAAGAATTTCGAAGATACACAACGGAACTCTTGCAAGCGCATGTCTGTTTATTGTTTATACCATTTCATAACATAACATCACGCCAGTACGCTCTTAAGGGGTACGCAGATCTGTCATTTCACTGGTTATGTTCAAGTTTCATGATATTCGCGAGATCTATTCTGGCGTTATAGGTACTTTACTAAACAACTTGCCTTTTAGGTAGGCACAACTAAAAAGTGAAAATAAAAACATTTTGGCAAAAAAAATACTACCGACTTCCAAATAAAAACTACAAAGAGAAAAATAATTTTATTTTTGGAAGTCGGTGTCCATAACGCAAAAAAATGGTACCTACAAATGACACCGACTTCCAAAAATTTAATTATTTTTCACTTTGTAGTTTTTATATATACGAGTATATAGATAATCACCAACTACACTAATGTGAATTTGAGTCGGCGCCAGAGCATCTGAGGCACCCGTCTTCGTTTAGTCTGTTTTTCCAAACCCAGGACACAAAGCAAATACTAACAAAATGGTGTTCATAACACGTTTATTGATTGCCAGTAAGTACACGATTATCACAGTTGATTACAAATACTAACAGTAAGTATGTACTAGAATATAATTAACATTAGAACCAGTTCCTAGTTAGCTTCGATATCATGGTGATCCGAAGCAGGGTGGACAAACGTGCGTATTATAAAAGGGTAAAGGTCAAAGGAACTGGGGTACGGTACTGTAAAACTGCTGATTGTTCACTTGTAGATTTTTCAATTTACATACATAAAATTTATTAGTGAAAAATAATCTTAATATTGTGTTTAAATGTAGGATATCCAAAATACTGTGACTTTATCCAAGGATGATTAATAACCTTTTTCGGAATGTAACTAAATTATGGTTTGGTTAGATCACGCTTATGTCTAGTCGTCACTGTTCGCTTGATGGAAGTGAGATTATTGCCACCCTGACACCCTCTTCGCCACTATCATCGCAAGTCCTTACCCTAACGTAGACATCGAGATCAATCACAAGCAATACAAATAACTTAGTTCCGACATGCTACAAGTGATGCACACTGGTGCAGCATGGTCGGGCTGGCAGGGACATGGTTTCCTATATACCTATCTGGGGCCGTATCGTGAAGTATTAATGCGATCATGATTCCATTTCGAAAAATGTGTATCGGTCACGTGATATCTATGGTCACGTGTATCTCCGTCTCGCTCGCGCACTGGAATCATGATGACAATCAGACGTCATAATACGACAGTACCCATGTGTGGAGTAGGAAGCAGTCGCCGAGCGGATGCCGGGCACAGCTGCCCTGAGTGGTGAGAGGTGAGCAGCGGAGGTCAGGTGTCGTGCGCAGAGATGACGCGGCGCACATGCGGGGTCGGGCCGGGCGGCGGCGGCGCGGGCGCGGCGCTGCGCAGGCGCTCGGCGTCCGCCACGCGCTGCGGCAGGCGGGCGGCGCGCGTCTCCGGCATGCACAGCACGGCCAGCGCCGCCGTGCCGCTGCACGCGCCGTACAGCAGTGCTTGCACGTACATGTTCTAACGGAAACATAGCATGAGGAGCATGGCTCAGACACACAAACACATTGCTTAATCTGAGGGCTCAAACTGAACGCCATGTAACGTGTAATGCTCAAGCACTTATAGTAGTGTAAGCGTTGAGAGAAACGCATTTAGCGATGTGAAGTCGTGGTTTATAGTTTGAAGCCTAAATGAAGCAAATATTCAGGCTCATCCTATTTTCAGCCGAGAGACGTCCTCAGAGATACATAGGCCCCCAAGCGTCGCCACACTGATCAATCCTGTGCGTTTTGCATCCACTGGATACCCGCAGCCTCGATCAGGTCATCACTCCACCTAGAGGGAGGCCTTCCAACGCTACATCTTCCGGTACGCTTTAGACTCATAAGTGAAGGTATACTGACCAGCAGCGGCGTCTGCGGCGCCAAGATGGAGCCGAGGCGGCCTATGAGCGAGCAGGCGGCCAGCGCCGACGAGCGCACGTGCGTGGGGTACAGCTCCGCCGTGAACACATACAGTGAGTTGAACGCGAACGTGATGGCCAGCTTGCCCACAAAGAACAGCCCCAGCGACGTGCCGTCGTGATCTGTACACAACAAAAGAGTGGAGGAGAAGTCAGTTAGATGCAAAGCACAAGAATAGTCCGTAGTCTGATATCCTGTTCAATTGGTCGGTCGTTAAAATATTTTTTTAAATTAACGATTCTGGAGTCTATACAAACATCCTGAAACATACCTAATTATCTGGAGAAAGATCGCACTGTTGTATTCTATTGTTATTCATAATAATATATAAGGACTTACCTATGAAGAAGGGAGAAACGCAAGCTACCCCGCAGAGCAGGAAGGCGATGAAGATGCAGAGCTTGCGGCCGATGCGCTCCAGCGCCATCATGATGAGCACGGAGGCGGCGATCTCCATGGACATGTTGAGCGCGAAGTTGACGTGCTTGTTGCCGGACAGCGCCACCGAGTTGATGGTGAGGCCGTAGTACACGAACGTGGTGGCGGCCCAGCACCAGCCGCACACCGCCAGGCGCACCAGCAGCACGCGCGAGCGGAGCACGGCCCGCCAGGCGCCCGCCCCCCCCTGCCCCCCCTGCCCTCCCTGCCCTCCCTGCGCCGCCGCCTCCGCCTCCGCCTTCGTGTCGTCCTTCAGCTTGCTCATCAGCTGCTCGTTCACGATTATCTGCAAGTATGCGTCTTAATACAACATTGAAGTAATGCTTTAAAGTTCTCTCTTCTACCCCTTATTTAACGTCTGTTAGTCAAAATAGAAAGCGGTGAAAGATCGAGCATTGGTGCACTCGGCTGATGGTGTGGTGTGCAGCATTTCTAATAGAGTTCTGCGCTCTGTTTACCAACATGTACAAAGCAGTTTAAGCTGAGTTGAAACAGATATATTTAGATCGGTTACCTTATTCCACCGGGCAGCCTTCCGTATGACGTCGGTGGTCTTGTCGGCGTCGCCGCGCGCGTGCAGCCAGCGCGGGCTCTCGGGCAGCAGCAGCCAGTACAGCGGCAGCAGCAGCGCCAGGCTGTGGATGGTGACGAGCAGGTGGCGCCAGTACGGCACGCCCCACGCCAGCCACGCGAACAGCACGCCGCCCACGCCGTACGCGATGCCCGTGGCGCACGCGAACGTGGCGCGCAGCGACGGGTGCGCGATCTCGATCACTGTGAGACACGATACCGTATAGCGCCATATTGGCAACTGGACTCGCCACAAATAGAGGTATTTGTAAATCAATCTTAAAACAAAATGAATTTATATATAATGCATGCAATGTGCAATATAGTCGATGACTTGGAGGTGGTTTGGACATGTACTGTACATAGGTACATTCTTACGTCGTTAATTCCAACCATGTTATAAATAACATGCGCACTGGTACAACAGAATGTAAGGAAGAAGACAACGTGTTGCGCCGACCCCAAGTAACATGGGGCAAGAAAATGATGATGACTAGTACAACTATTCTCTTAATGTCCCTCGGCAAACTTCGTGTTTCTGAATGTCCCTCGGCAAACTTCGTGTTTCGTCAGTCGTCGGCTTTCTACCCGTTGTCATTTGCACTTGGTGCAGACCGGACGCTCGCAATCAACTTGGGAAGTAGTTATATAGAGTTGTTAATAAGCTTTTAACTTAATGTAATTTATTTTAAAAATGGGAGGAAAGCTGCTAAAGGAAAATAGTTTTACAACTCTATATTCACGGTATATAGTTCACACAGAAATAAAAAAAACAACAGTACTTAGTTCTGAATTTAAATTATTATACACGATATATCTAACAATTGGACAAGGAAATTACCATTCGTTTGTATTCGGGAAATTACATTAAGCAAATAGTTGTAGGTACTGTACAGCAGTGCGTGATCTTACTCATGACGTATCCGGCGCTGTTGAAGCCGTAGCCGAGCGCGGCCTCCAGGAACTCCATGGCGAGGTACATCTGGTAGTTGACAGAGAACGCCTTCACGATGCCCATCACGCCCGCGAACGCCGCGAACAAACAGAACGCCGTGCGCCGCCCGTACCTGCACCACGGTATTGTCAACTGATACATTATGCAGCTTATTAGACGCTTATTCATGGGCGCTGGTATAACTACTTTCAGGGGATGCATCTTCAGAACCCCTCCTAAAATAGTTATCTATTGCCCATTCATAGATACAGAAAGAACCAAATTTGTCGAAGCATTCAGAATAGAACGAGAATGTATATGGTAGAGGATCCCTCACGTGTCGGAGACGTAGCCGGTGAGGACGAGCGCGAAGGGCAGCGCGATGTTGCGCACCGTGCCCACCATGGTGCGCATCCACTCGCGACACCCCAGGTTGAACTGAAATACGTATATCAAACATTATACACTATACGACAAAACGAACACTTAGGACGCGTATTATTTATTTATTTTAGTACATGGAAGACTTACAGCTAAATAAATAGATACAGACAAAAAAGGAAACCATAGTCAACAGGAAGCCAATTACAAATCCTGAAAGACCTTATACGTATTTCTTACTACTAGACTGTGTACCAACATTTTTTGTTTAGCTAAAATGAAATCTATCATCATACGCCTAGGTTAGCTATTTCCTTATAAGCGGTAGCTAACCAAAAGCGGTCCTGGCGAGAGGGTTTCCGCTGGTAGTGTGTCCTTGTCTGACCTCTTGCTAGCTCAACTAATCATTGGGTTTGGTAGAAATGGTAGAATAATTTATATTTTCTTTTTATGTTATACCAAAACGAACAATTCATAGACTTTGACACGTATTTAAATATTTCTAGAAACGTATATAAATATTTCTACAGTTCCTATATTTAATCAATTTGTTGTATTTAAAAATAAAAACATTAATACTGAGTAAGAGTTGTACTTTTAAATGTTTGGGCCTGGTAGTACTAAATGTAGGATGGTGGTTTGCGGATTTTTTGGCGGACTTTGTTCGAGTGAGTGAAATTCAGCGCCTGTTAATATTATTTGCATATTGATTCCTAGTAGTGGAATACAATTGGTGTAGTTTTATTTCTCAACTGTCTACGCAACTGGACAATATGTGAAATCATAGAGATCCTTTGAGGTATATTTAGCTGCCGGTATTTCAAAGCACCGTCAGAAGACTGCAAGGTCATCTAACGCCTCTCCTTCATGAGCTTGAGAGTAGGGTCAGAGAGCTTTTTGTTCCAATCTATACGATGATCTTGAAGAATGAAACTTGAAGAGACTTCGGATTTGAGAATTATTGAGTCCTCCCCCTCTCTTCGAACTTCAGATAACCCTTTAATACTCCATCGTAAACTGCTCAATTCCTCTTCGAGTTCGGTGATTTTTTCGTCGGTCCGGAGTGTGCGCGTGTTGTACGTTGCCAGGTCCAGTCGTCGGTATTTGTTGGAGTAGCCGGATCTCGTCCGGGATTCTTAGCACCCCTTGCCATACTGTAACCTCGACCGCTGCCGTAGTCGAGGGTACAGGCTGCCGGGCAATGTTTTATTTGTGCTATTCATGAGGAGTGCTTTGCAGGCGTGTTGGCGATCGTAGTATGGTTGTTACAAATTCACAGAGAACGCTGCTGCCCATTCTCTGGTTTTCCCTTAGTCGCCTCTTACGACACCCACGGGCAAACATGGGATGGCGAAATTCTTTACGCCCGACACCATACGGTTAGTGATGTAGATACCAAATTCAAATTCATTTATTTGTTGTTTGTCACAGGTGAAATTGCATGCAGGCAGGTCTTACAATAAGTATTTTTGTATCACTGTAACATACCCATGGGGTGTACAATATTTATATGTATGTCTATAATATTGGCTATGTTAAACAAACAAAAATCATTTATTTGCGTCAATAAGGTACAGAAAGTTCGTAGGCAATAATTACAGATCTCTTATTCTGCCTTTAATTTCGGCGTGCAAATTAGTCATAGAAGTTATTAGATCGCTAAAGTCAAAATTTATGCAAGCAGTCAAAGTAAATTAAGATTAATTATCATAAATTAAAAATAAATTATATCACATAGATTGAAAGTGGAACATTAAATTTTATATTATCTTCTACAACTTATAATCTAAAAACTCCAGTACACTGTAAAAACATTTGTCATTAAGTAGATTTGTTAAATTACGCTTAAATTTAAAGAAAAACAATTAATAGTAATACAATTACACTGATAATTTGCTGGTTCTTATACATTGCATTGATTGTTTAGTCAACCTTATTTTACATCAATTGTTATACATGATTATTACGGTCATACAATTTACGATTCACAAGTCAAAAAAATAAAAGCAAATTTAATATGTCAATTTTTTTATAGGTCACCTCTTGCTCATGCAATTAACATTAAATAATTCAAAAAATAAAAATAAGTTTAACATGTTATACTACATTCATTATTCGCTAAAGTTATTACGGTCATATAATAAGTCAAAACAATTTTAGTCAATAATTCGGTCATTAAGAAATTCGTTTATTGAATAATACGTTTTAAATATGAGAAATTCTTTTAGCTTTAGTTTAAAGATACTTAATGATGAGATATTCCTAATACAGTTTGGAAGTCTGTTATAGATTTTAACGCCGATACCAAATATACTCGATTTAAATTTTTCCGTTCTACATTTAATGCCTTTAAGTTCAGTTTTGTGTCTCGCACTTCTCAACGCTTCATACATATCTATATCGCGTTTTATCATCATTGCCGCTTCAAATATGTACAATGAAGGTAGGGTTAAGATTTTCAACCTTTTGAAATCTGGTCTACATGAATCAGTCTGTCTGAGCCTATATATGCATGGTAAACATTTAGTAAAGTACTCTCATTTGCAACTTTTCTCAACATATATGTAGAAGGCATATGAAAACTGATTTAGCTTTTTGCAAACGTGGTCAACCTGTGTTTTCCAGTTTAGTCCAGAGTCAATATGTATGCCAAGAAATTTGGTGGTCTTAACTTATTTTACAGCTTCACCTTTGTAGTTTATGTTTAGATTCTTTGGTTTTTTATTTATATTAGCAAATGAAATATAGCATGTTTTTTCTAAATTAATTTTTAGATTGTTGGCATTTAACCAATTTATGATGCATTTTAGGGAATTATTTACATTAATTTCGTATTTTTCTTGATCCTCGTCTGTAAAAATAGCTGTACTGTCATCTGAAAATAATATCATGTCACGGTTTATGGCTTTAGGGAGGTCATTAATGTATATTATGAACAAAAGTGGACCAAGAATACTTCCTTGAGGGACCCCGAACTTGACCGTTTTAGGCTTAGACTGAAAAGTTTGTTCATATTTTGTTTCGTTTGATATTTTTGTTATTTGAGTTATTTGAATCCTATTTTTGAGGTATGATTTTATAAGATTCAATACATTCCCTCTAACTCCGTATTGTTCTAGTTTATTTAAGAGGATATTATGGTCTACGTAATCAAAGGCTTTTGACATGTCCATAAATATTGCAGTTATATGTTGTTTGTCCAGTCCTGTCATTACTTTCTTTAAAAATTAAAAAGTGCGTTGCTCGTTGATTTGCCTTTACGAAACCCAAATTGCTCATGTGTGAATATATTATTGGATTCAAAATAGTTATATAAATTATTATAAATTACCCTTTCAAAAATTTTAGCAATAATTGGTATTAAAGCTATTGGTCTATAAAATTTCATCTCCTCTCTATCTTCCTTTTTAAATAATGGGTTTATGATAGTTATTTTTAGTTTTGATGGAAATATTCCGTGTTCCAGGCATAAATTAATAATGGTGCTGAGTACTGGAGCTATGATATGGGAAACGCGTTTAATTATTTTAGTATTTATGTTATCGTATCCAGTGCTATTAGTGCTATTTAGTCTTTTTATTATTTGGTCAACTTCATTTGGATTTGTCGGTTTCTTGAACATTGAATTGCAAGTATTATATGTCAGTGTTTTTGGATAAGTACCATTTTCCTTTATTGTAGGTTTTATGTCATCTATAAAATAACTATTAAAAGATTCAGATATTTCTTCCGGCATCGTTATTATTTTGTCCTTCACTTTAATTTTATTAATATCCTCATTGGGAGTTACAGTTTTATAGTTATTAACTATCTTCCATATTGCTTTGGCTTTGTTGGTAGCTGAATTAATATAATAGTTGTTTTGTGATTTTTGTGTTTTTTTAATTATAGTTCTCAGCCGTTTTGTGTATTCTTTAAAGTATTTTTTATCTTTCGGATTTGATGTTAACCTATACTTCCAAAGTAGTTGACGTTTTCGTTTAGAGCATTCTCGGATACCGTTACTTATCCATTTAGGTTTCTTGGAAATAGGTATTTTAACTCGTATGATTGGGAAACATAGATCATAAAATAGCTTAAATAGCTCATAGAATGCCTCGTAAGCCCTTTCAGGGTCATTATTTGTGTAACATTCCGTAAAACTAAGGCTTTCAGTGCATTCCATAAATTTCCTTACGTTATCTTCACTATAGTCACGTTTAGATTTGAACCAGTGTGTGATGTGATAACTTTTCTTTACTGGGAACGTTAAAATTTGTGCTGTATGATCAGATAGCGAGGGTTCTAGAACTTTTGATTTACAGCCTCTGATATTATGGGCTATATTGTCAATACATGTCATGCTACTCAATCTAGTTGGTTGATTTATTGTTATTTTTAAATTATAACTCGCTAATAATTGCTCAAACTGACGGGATACGTTGCTATCGTCTAACCTGTTAATATTAAAATCACCACAAATTATTACTTTTTTGCTTGTGAAACATATTTTATTTAGTGAAAAATAAGTCTAAATATTCTTTGCCTTTTTTTGGTGGTCGATAAATCTATCTATCTATCTATCTATATATATAAAAGCGAAAGGTGACTGACTGACTCACTGACTGACTGACTGACTGATCAATCAACGCACAGCCAAAACTGCTAAGCCTGGAAGCATGAAATTTGGCAGAAAGGTTCCTCAAGTGACGTAAGTGTGCACTAAGAAAGGATTTTTGGAAATTCCACCCCCAAGGGGGTAAAAAGGGGGTTGAAAGTTTGTATGAAAAATCTAATTCCTTCGGCCAAAATTCTTGAAACTTAGTTAAAATATTATTATTTGTAAATGATAAAGATTGACATTATTAGTATTTCGAAACTACCCCCAAATAATGATTTAGGGGGTGTTGAAGTTTGTATGAAAAAATCTGATTTCTTGGGTCAATAAACATGAAACTTGACATAAATAACAAACTAAATAAACAATAAAGAATTTCATTGTTAGTTTTCGAAACTACCCCCAAAGCATGATTTAGGGGATGTTATTTTTTTTGAAGAATCTTATATCTTGGGTTAATAAACAAGAAACTTGACATAAATACTAACTTCAATAAACAATAAAGGTTATCATTATTCGTCTTTTGAAACAACCCCCAAAGTCGATTTAGGGGGTGTTGAAGTTTGTATGGAAAAATCTGATTTATTGGGTCAATAAACTTGAAGTTTGCTACAAATACTAACTTATATGAATAATAAAGGTTGTTATTGTTATTATTTGAAACTACCCCCAAAAATGATTTAGGGGATGTTATTTTTTTTGCAGAATCTTATGTATTCGGTTAATTAGCATGAAACTTGACATAAACACCAACCTCGATAAACAATAGAGGTTGAAACAACCCCCAAAGTCGATTTAGGGGGTGTTGAAGTTTGTATGGAAGAATCTGTTTTTTTGGGTATATGAACATGAAACTTGACATAAATACCAACCTAAATAAACAATCAAGGTTGTCATTATTCGATTAAGGGGTTTTAAATCTTTTTTGAAGAATCTTATTACTTCAGTTAATAAACAATAAAGACTTGACATAAACAATAAAGGCTTTCATTTTTGGTTTTTCGAAACTACCCCCAAAAGATGATTTAGGGGATGTTAATTGTTTTGCAGAATCTTATATCTTCGGTTAATAAGCATGAAACTTGACATAAACACCAACCTCAATGAACAATAAAGGTTTCGTTATTAGTATTTTGCAACTACCCTCAAAAAACGATTTAATACAGTGTTTTTGAAGAATCTTATTTATTGGGTTAATACATTTGAAAGTTGACATAAATACCATCCTAAGTAAACAATAAAGGTTGTCTTTATTAATTTTTCGAAACTATGCCCAAATGATGATTTAGGGGATGTTGAAGTTTGTATGGAAGAATCTGATTTCTTGGGTAAATAAACATGAAACTTGACATAAATACCAACCTAAATAAACAATAAAGGTTGTCTTTATTATTTTTTCGAAACTATGCCCAAATGATGATTTAGGGGATGTTGAAGTTTGTATGGAAGAATCTGATTTCTTGGGTAAATAAACATGAAACTTGACATAAATACCAACCTAAATAAACAATAAAGGTTGTCTTTATTATTTTTTCGAAACTATGCCCAAATGATGATTTAGGGGATGTTGAAGTTTGTATGGAAGAATCTGATTTCTTGGGTAAATAAACATGAAACTTGACATAAATACCAACCTAAATAAACAATAAAGGTTGTCATTATTAGTTTTAAATACGGTTAAGGAGGTGTTAAAGTTTTTTTGAAGAATCTGATGCATCAAAAAAAAAAAAACTTAACCAACATAAGGATACAATAAAGGTTGTCATTATAAGTTTTTCGAAACTAACTCAACCTAAGAATCTTACTTGACAGGGTTTCGTTTTTGGCGTGGGGTCCTAGGGGAGCACTAAGGCGCAATTTTGCCATTCAACCTTTAAGGAGCTGAAAAGGGTAAAAATTCGTTTGTATGTAAAATCAAATTCCTTGGGGATAAGGTTGATACTCAAAATTTACATAAAATATTTTTAAATCTTTCTCCCAGATAGGGTTTGGGGATTTAAAGATTTTTTTTCGAGAAATCTCACTGCGCTATCTGACTAACATAAACGATAAATAAAAAAGAAAAGAAAAGAGTGAATAGCATATTTAGGTTTTTCAAAACTCGACCCCCAACGGGGCAAAATGGGGTTGATAAGTTTTAGTTTTAGGGAGGATTTTACTTTGTGGCTAACCTAAAATTTATTATTCTTTAAGTCAAATAACGAATCGTCCAAATCCAATAAACCCTGTAGATCTACGATACCCATTTTTTATTGTTTTAATAATAGCTAATTTTTGGTTTCCTTCACTAACTGCATATAAGAATATCATTTATAGCATAAACGAAATCACGCGAACGAAGTCGCGGGCAGAGTGCTAGTACATAATATTATTATTTTGTGTTCTATAAGGTCTATACCACTACATTCAAATATATTTTTAAAATAAATAGACGTACTTGTAAAAAATAATAAATTAATTAATTTTTAAAATAAATAGACGTACTTGTCAGGTTGACGACGTAAATAACGCGCTATGATAGGTTCAGGATTGGTTCACTGCCAATAATTTAGTTTTAAATGGTAAAAAAACCAAGTGCATTAAATTTTCCTTGCCGAATGTCAAAAGTACTGATTGTGACATTATATTAAACAAGGAGAAGCTAGAATTCGTCGATAAAACGGTTTTCCTGGGGATCACGCTAGACTCAAGGTTACAATGGGGTCCTCATTTAATATCACTTGCAGGGCGACTAAGTTCGGCAGCTTATGCTGTTAGAAAGATTCGTCAATTTAGTGATGTAGATACCGCTAGGCTGGTCTATTTTAGTTACTTTCATAGTATAATGTCTTACGGTATTTTACTATGGGGAAGGGCTGCAGACATTGAGTCAATTTTTATTCTGCAAAAACGAGCCATCAGAGCGATATACAATCTTCGCCGGCGCGATTCTCTAAGGGAACTGTTTAAGGGAATTAACATCATGACGGTTCCTTGTCAATATATTTATGAAAACATCATGTACGTCAGAAAGAATTTACATCTTTTTAGTAAAAACGGCGATAGACATAATTACATTACTAGAAATAGGGACCAATTAGTTCAACCAGGTTTCAGACTGGCTAAAGTCGCCTCATCTTTCATGGGGTACTGTACAAAATGTTACAATAAAATTCCTCCCCACATTCTAGAACTGAATGAGACGAAATTTAAAACTTGTATAAAACGCACACTATGCAGGCAGGCATATTATAAGTTGGGGGATTACATCACTGATAAAAATGCTTGGCTCAATGCTAGTCTTGCTCCACAAACACTAGGGCGCAAAAACAAGTGATATGCAGAACATTATTGTTTTTTGAAGTATTGTTGGACCTGCTGAAGACTGTATGAATATATTTGTATTATATAGACTCAATTTATTTTAGTATTGTATAACTGCGCAGCACGTGTGTGAGTACTATGTACCCAACTGTAGATCTACCATTTGCTGTACCTTTGTGTCGTTCTTTGACTTATGTGTGCCCTGGCAGTTGAGTGTGTCATGCTCTCTCAAATGTCTCTCTGATGGTGGCGCGTGTGTTGGATCATTCGGTTCCCTTCATGATGGTTGAGCTGCGTGGTGCCGATTCATGCGTCATGTTCGTGAACGGGCGCCGTCAGTTGGGATTGGTCTTAACTTAACTGCTTCGGATGCTAGTGTTTTTCTAGTACCTATTGTGTAACTGCACGGTACATGTGTAGGTACTTTTAATACTCTGTACCTGTACGTAGTATAGTATGTAGTGATTCTGGGTGCATTGTCCTCACACATATGAATTTATTAATGTATGTACTTATGTACCTAAATATTGTAAAAAAATTTTTTTTTTTTATAAGAGTAAGTATGGAGTTTCTTGTGCGTTCTTCTCCATAACAAGCTACTTGCCGAATGCACGGTAGAATCAATTTTTATTCCTTTTAATTTTTTATGTATTAACGTTCAAAAGTGCCGCTTGGTGGCCTAGTTGAAATAAAATATCTTTGTCTTTGTCTTTGAAATTACTAATACTTAAACCTTTGGCTTCAGTAACTATTTTAAATTTATGACTCGATTTAACAATTATGCAAGATCCTCCACTCCTAGTTTTTCGTGAGAATGAGTCTCCTAGCGTAAAATTAGGCATTTTTAGAAGCTTTTCGTCTTCTACAGTCATGTTATGTTCGGAAATGCAGAGAATATCGATAGGGTTACAGTCGATATTTTCACCTAATGAATACAAATTAACCGTGAGCTCATCCATTTTAGTAAGTAGACCGTTAATGTTTTGATGAAGAATATTCATGTGTTTATAAACGAAAAAAATCATTACTCACAGGAATATTCGCATTATCTAAATTTAAATTGTCTTGTTCTGTTTGCGGTAATGTCTGAGTACTTTTGTCAATATTAGTTGGAGTTATATTACGAGTGTTACTTTTATCTTTGATATATCTGTCAAAGTTTTGCTTATAACCAGTTCTCAAAATTTCTTTAAGTAATAATTGTGATGTATGTAGTGATAGAAAGCGATATTTTGGAATATACACTGAGAAATTCATGTCCACATAAGTTGCATGAGTATACTGAGAACAGATAAATTTCAATCTATAATTCAACTTTCTTTCATTTAGATGAGTACTAAACAGTACTTCAGAAATTATAACATTCGTGTTTTTGGTAGTATTTAAAAAGTTAATAAGACCGAGTTTAATTTCTGCTGGGTTTTTATCATTAAGGCCGCCCAAAACAATCACGAAGTCGTTTTTATTCAATAAATGTATTTCTGTTTTTTCTGTGCCTAAAACCTCTTGTAGAGATGCTCCTGGCTTCCAAAAACATCGAACTAAATATTCTCTACCCAAGAGCTTTTGCAGACTTCTCTGAATAAATCGACCCTGTTGATCCGCAATGATTATAACTTTCTTCATATTTATAATAATAATAATAATAACCCCACCGCAGTATCTCTACGTTGACGTCGCCCCACCGCAGTATCTCTACGTTGACGTCGTGGTGGGGCTTGCGCGCTTCAATGATCCCTAGGTCTGCGTCGGTAGATGTTACTTTGCCGAAACATGCCTAAGGTGAGGGGCCAGACTAAGAGAGATACAATCCGCAGGGCAGCTTTGTGGCGAGCTGGTGGGCAGTGGCGACCCCACGGACCTGATCTCCAGGGAGAATTTTTGTCCCTCATCTCCGGCTTGCCTTTATTGGCCGGTTGGAGTGAACACTGACGGGGAACAGAGCTTCCACCTCTCTCTTGCCTTAATTGGCTGGCTTGAGTGGAGACTCGCAAGAGCAAACGTGCTCGGAGGAAGGAAGTATTTCAGTAAGGGCTGGTAAGGACTTGACCATCTTCCGGGCTCTGGGATAGTTGCGATAGCCGTGGAATACCGCTCCACTCCTCAAGCACCTCAGGCTATGTTGCCTCCTTGGCGCTACGTCACTTAAGTGCTAGCGACCGTTTCTGGGGGCCCATTAATTGAGTGTGCAAGTCACCCCCTGCCATTTTGTAGCCGTGTTCAACAGTGGTCAGGCAGGGGCCAATAGCCGTCCTATAGTTCTAGGCACTCGGTCCACTAAGCTACTCAAACCCATAGCCCAATATCTTTTTCTCCAAATTTTGCAATAGTCCTGCACCAACCGGGGATTGTCCTTGGGTGCACTTACTTTGTGCATACAGGGATAATCTCCGGCTGGTGTCACATTTCATTTAAAGATGTCTTTACAAGGCCTCTACCAGTTGGCTCCGGCCCCTGGCACGCCTTTCAAAGGGCCAGGACCCCAGGGTCCTGAGATGTTTAAAGACATATAAATAATAATAATAATAATATGATTTATTTTAAAGACAACTACATTGGTCCAATGGTTAGTAAAAGCTTATCATCTAAAGGTTAGTAAACTTAATCTAGGCAGAAGTATAATAGTAGGTATAAATAATCATTCAAATTTAAATCATAATAAAATCACAAATAATAAAATCAAAATAATGTCACAATAAAAACATAATAAATTTCAATTGCATAACATTTGATTGCATAATATCAAATTTGTAACCCTACTTCGTCAGCACCTTAATCTGATGTTTAAGAATAGGGCAGTCAAACTTATCGGCAATAACCGCCAGAATGCCATTGCCGCTAGCACGCACTCTGCGCAAAAAAGAGGCAACATTTTTCCGCATAATGGCCGCAAACCCATCTGTACGAGCCTCAAAGAACATACCAGATGCGCTGCAGAAACGTGGAAGGCGCAATAGCATCCTAAACGCGTTGTTGTATTGGACGCGCAAGGCGCTGAGGGATTTTTGCGAATATGCCGTCCATAAGCTGCTACTGTAAAAGTTTTGGCAGTACGCCTTAAAGAGCGTTATCTTAACCTCCTTTGAGCAGGATGCAAATCTTCGGACCAACATATTCGCTCTCACCGTCAACGCTCTGCGCTCCCTATCGATGTCAGCGTCATCCTTAAGATCGGCGCTGACCAAATGACCCAGATATTTAAATTGACTGACTCTGTTTAGAGCAACACCATTCAACATCACAGGGGGTACAGTGACAGGCCCCAGACCACACTTCGTAAACAACATGAACTCGCTTTTGTTTACGTTATATCGTAACCCATGAGTCAAAGCGTAGGTTTCACAGAAACTTAACAACTTCCTAAGTGCGCTGACAGATGGCGCCAGCAGCACCATGTCGTCTGCGTAACTCAAATTGTTGACAAAGGTACCGTCAATGGAACAGCCGACTTGCATGCTACTGAGGCCACCTATCAGCTCATTCACATACAAATTGAAAAGTTTGGGAGAGGTTATTCCGCCTTGCCTTACACCACACTTTAAGCCGTAAGCATCCGATAATTCGCCCGCCCATTTCACATTATTAACCTGATTTTCATACCAATACTTAAAAACAGAACCTAACTCTTTAGGTAAGGTAGTATTGCTAATCTTCTGCCAGAGCACATCGTAAGCCACCATATCGAAAGCCCTGGAGAGATCCAGAAAACAAGCGTAGACTGGTGTTTTTCTATCGACATAATACCTCACGGTGTGCTTAAGCGCTAAAATGGCACTTTCTGTAGAAAGACCCTTCCGGAAACCAAATTGTCCGTCATTAAGATTTATGTGCTTGTCAAGATATTTGTCCATTAAACGATCTAGAACCTTCGCAATAATTGTAGCTAGTGATATTGGCCTATAATTATTTTTATCAGCAATATCTCCTGTTCTGTTTTTAACTATCGGCACGACAACAGTCTTCATCAGGTCATATGGCAAATACGAATGTGAAATACATAGAGAGAAGAACATAGCAAGAACCCGCGGCAAATGTGATCCCGCATACTGCAAGTGCTCAATGCTAAGACCGTCGTGGCCTGGTGATTTACCACGACTCATATTCAGAAGTATGTCTCTCACCTCCCTTGCAGTGAACCTAACACTACATGATGTACCATTCTGCACTGTCTCAGCACTGAACACCCGCCCAGTGCATGTATCTAACGGTGATTCAACCTGAAAGTTATCTTTGAATAAGTTTGCTATGTCCCTCGCCTCCGTCTTCCCTGCAATGCTCACAGGGAGACCAGGTTTCAAATTAAGCTTGTTAGTACTTTTCCAGAACTGAGCGAAATTTTTGGCAGATCTGTAGCTGGCTATTATATCCATCTTTATCTGGTCTTGGTGTTTCATACACCATTTTAATTTTGCCTTAAATATTTTTCTACTTTCACACATTTCATCATAAAAAATACCACTATTTGGCCTACCATACCAAAACCACACCTGTAATTTGTACCTGGCCTCCCTGTGCGCAGCGCTCACATGTTTATTCCACCCTGTGATGCTACGTGAATTACGTTTCTGTTTACTCTGATTACTCTTAACAATCTCGTAACTCAAACCAGCCGATTTCTTTAAAATTTTCACAATTTTATCATACATTTTACATATAATGTCCCTATGAGTTATGTCACAGCAAAGCTTATCCGCACATAAAGATACTTGCGGTGGAAAATCAATGTCTTTAAGTTCTTTATTACACAACTCGTAGTACAAATCTATTTGTGGTTTTGTCCGCTCACCCCACTTAACTTTATCAATTACACAGTTCCTACCCTCAGAAATAGATTTCAAGCGAACCATTTTCAAGTCACATTCCATTAACACTGGAAAATGGTCCGACCAAACAACATCATAACATACCTTAATGTCCTTAACGGTATCCCAGGCAGATTGCGTCACAACACAGTGATCCAGCCATCGCCGGGATCCGTGTGCGTCACTAATAAAAGTGTACGCCCCCGAGTCTATACCTAACTTTTTAACGTCAGCACAAATCCATTGTTGATCGTCACAAAAACACTTTAACTCGGTATAAAACATCTCGCTCGGGTGCGAGTTATAGTCCCCCAGAATAAACACTGTTTCCACTCCCGTACTATCAATAACGGCACTAATTTCACTTAGGCAGTCCGTAAATTCCGGTAGATTGTCTGAACACTGTGTGGGCATGTAAACACTAAACACAACGAACGATTTATTGTCCACCTCAAACTTGACAGCTGATAAGCGCGCACTCGCACACGTAAGTACCGTTACGCAACGAAACCGGTTTCTCCGCCATAACAATGCGACGCCTCCATACGGCCTGCCGCGCATCAATTGCTGTGTTGTATCAACTGCTGACTTGCCGAAGTAATCAAAATCATCGTGTATCGTACCCAGAAACGGGATATCGTTGGGCAACAACCACGTTTCCTGTAGGGCTATAATATCCGCAGTTTTACATAAATGTCTTACGTTTCCAGCGGATCTCTTTATAGACTTACAATTAAAAGTTATTATACTGCACATTTGCGTATTATTCATGTTATAAACTTATAAAAATAGCTATGCTTATTCATTCAGGGAGTTTGTTTCTCCGCACTTTCGTTACGCCTAAAGTTGACAAATCGTCTAAATGTTATACCATCCGGCCACAGGCCCGTATCCATAAAAGTAGATAACTTTGACCTTGGTACTAGTACTTTATAAGCATTGTAATCTCGTTGTGTCCTTGTCTTAATTTTCTCTAACGCTACTTCGACTCGCGTTTTTCTTAGTATGTATTCCGATATGTCTTCTGCCGAAGTATGTTTGTCAACGTTGTTTACAAATAGTGGAATATTTGAATCCGCCGCTTTAAATTTTCCCTCGGTATCTATGGACGCCTGACCTCTGGAGCTTATGAACTTATTTCGTAGTCTGCTTCTCTGAACTAATGTCCACTTTTCATCCCTCACATTGACAAACTGCCCTTTTTCTTTCGCCACTTGTGCAAACGACTTTGTATTCATCCTAGGGCCACCATTATTTACATCCCTGTATGCTGGTGATTTCTCTGACGTTGGCGTGGTTATGTCAGTCAAATTATGCACAACAGGCGTTTTAGAAGTCACCGAATCACCAGATTTCTTCGGCGCCTGGTTACCTGACTGTCCAGAAGAAGGGTTGCGTAAAACAACTGTGTTTGGATTTCTGACATAACCAGGGGTCGAGCACGGATCTCCTTCAGCTGGATTTTGGATGAAGTCCTTTTTAGGTAGGTTCAACAGGCCAATAGGTCCACTATCGTGGTTTTCAACATTCATTCTCGAACTACCCCTTAATGTGCTCATATTTGGTAAATCAAAATTATTGACAATGGATGCTGTTTTGAGATTTGTCAATTCAGTTTTTATATCCTCCAGTTGCTCCGATGTCACAAATGAACTCTTAATTTGGGCTACATCATTTTTAAGAATTAACAAGTCTTTTAAAAGTCTAGTAGCATCAAGGTGATCAAAATGAATTGGGGGTAGGGCGTTCAAATTTTTCGCAACAAAGACTGGCAGTTCATTAGGATCTAGTTCCTTGAATAATGCTATAATATCTTGTAAGTCTTTCTGCGATTTTCCATCCTTTTTCCGCTGTATCTTGCGCTTAGAGGTTGTAACACACTGAAATAGCAAGTTTTTGGCCTCAACTATTTCATCCACGTTGAAAGAGCTCGCACACACATTAATCATGGTTTGCTCATCCATTACTTCCAGCCTATTTTGTATATACGCTAGAATCTCACTTATTATTACATTACAACTGTCACACTTTACACTTTTTCTAATCGTAGCCATGATTAATACACTGCAATCCAAGGACGCGTGCGCCACCAAGGACGCGTGAGCGCTGACTGACTCTATTTATGTCAATATTATCTGATTTTGATGATAATTGTAGTGGCTGCAGCGTTTCAGCCTGAACGTTACTGTTGCACGTCGTTTCTTTTATTTCAGTTTCATGGTCATCGTTACAATTTTCTATGCCTGTATTTAAAATATTTGTCTCTGCGTTTTGATCTGTACCTTTGGATGTTACGTTTGTTTGAATGTCATTGTGGTGAGAGGCCGATTTTGATTCCAATAATTCAATAACTGAATTCATGCTTCTTTCAGAGATATTTGCATTTTTGACCATTTTTGTTGGAGTAGTTTTATTTTCTTCAACTTGTTTGTAACATTTTGTTTTCTGTGGCAATGTGATTGATTGCTTTTTATGTGTCACAGGCGTTACTTTATTTTGTATATTTTTTCGTTTTCGCACCGAGGGTGGTGTCGAATTTTTTGTGTCAGCATTTACTTCCTTGTATGCATTTACTATTTTAATGTATTTCTGTACGTCTGTATGAGTCGAAAATTTTCTGTATTAAAATTTTCTATTTCCAGGTGAGCGCTTTGTAAATCCTTAGATAACTGCTTAACTTTATCCTGCAGATCAATTATAGTTTGACTTGTATTTAAGGAAGTATTTGGTAGACTCATCATTGTGGTGTCAAATAGTGCTGAATTGTCCGCAGTAATTTCATATAGTGAACTTGATCTGCATAATCTAATATTCCGGTAAGTAATGTTGTCATCCATATTTATTTCGTCAGGTGGTTAGGTTACCAATTTACTACCAAAATAATAATAAAATACAAAAACATATTTGTGTGACAATGATTTGAACTTGCACACCGTAGTTCCGCAGGCTCAACTCTTAACCTCTGCACTATGGGCTAAATTGATTTTATGTGCGAAAATATTGCTCTGTTTTTTAATACAGATTAGCGGTGTCATTAGAGTTCCATTTTTGCGACCATATAAGGTAACATACGAGTATCGCACCGCACGCTCCGGTTTATGAGTCACTGGTTCACATTCACAAACACCGTCTCTAGTTTGAATATTTTTTGCACTTTTTTCGTTCTATTGTTTATCACTCACTGTTAGCTGTTAGTTTATTTTTATTTGCGAAACTTATGACCCGTATTATATACTGCTAATAGGTATATTTTTAAACTGTGAATTTGGCTTTAGATGATTTTTAACAAAATATTGACACGGAGCTTGAAACTTATGCTTGCGCTTCGTACGCTAGCTCGCGCGTAAGAAAAAATATAAACACTATTTCTTTTTTTATTAACTATAAATTTGGTAGGTTTAGGTAGCGCAGTTAGGTAGCATCAATATATCGGGATACTTAAACTATCGTTTTTACAATCAATTTGTCCCGTATTCTGTTTGGTCATGGTCACCTCATTAGAAAGAGACACGCTACCAGCGGGAGCCTTCTCAGGTGGACCGGTTTTTGCACCATAGTGCACAGTCTAGTAGTAAGGAGTATAAGTTATTTGCAAATCCTCACGTATAGACTTATAATAATAATTTATGGTGTGACCGTGTGAGCACAAAAACAAAAAACTCACCGCTTTAATTAAAGTAATAAGCAAATTTAAATACTTGTTTTGCAATTATATGACTGATGAGAATGAAAATAATAAATTAATAAAAACAGAAACAAACAATATAAACTACAGCTACTTGAAAAAATTGAGGCTTAGAGCAGAGGCGGCTCGTCCTAAAGAGCGCTGGTGCAGTGCACTCCCACAAAAATTGCATAATCTATATTTCCATAAAATCCTATACATACATTATTTCTACAATGCCTATACAATACACTCAGTTACTAGCAGTTTACTAGAAACGTAGTAGAAACTAACTATTACCTACGGGCACATTTGGCGTCAAGTTGTATGTGCCTAACATGTGGAGTGGAGCGCCAGCGATTGCGCTCCTATGAAACAAAATTCAGTACAATTTCTAGCACTGTATTCAATGAGTGCGAAAGAGAAACATCGACACGGTCCGACGCGTGAAACAAAAGATTTTGTATGGGAAATTAGCCTAATCTGGAGCGCCGCTCACGCGCGACGTTGCCAAATCGCGCATGGCGGCGCGGGAGACTTTTGCCTGTGCGCCGTTGTCACTCTTATGTAAACAATAAAACAAACACTTGAAATCAGTTACTTTACGGTAGAATGTAGATTCTTCGCAGTTTTTCTTTTAATTATGTATTAAATATAGTTTTGCGCGATATTTCTGTTAAAAATGGAACAATACAGTGTGCCTTTTATAAAAAAATATGAAAAGGCTCTTGAAATGCGTCTCGAACTTAAAGCTAAGGGGCCACCACGTCCTGAATTTTGTTTATGAATTTTTATGGTCTGGTTGCTAGGGTCCTAAAATTGCTCTTACTCAAAATTTCGTAAAGCGCTCGATTCTGCGTATCGAAAATCTATTAGAGAGTTCAATGAACGCGTTGAGGAAATCGATATATTTTACGGCGTTTAATAGATTGTGTGGTATTTTGTGGTGCTTGTCAAGTTGCTTTAAGAGGTTAGGACGAATCTACGGCATTCCGGAATCTATAGAGGTTTGGAAGATTTCGTGTCAGAGATCGATTTGGCTATGAAACAGCATTTATTCAGCAGGTCCGTCTAAAACCATTCAGAATGACATTTTAGATGCTATTTATGAAGTTTCCAGAACAGAAATACTGAACAGAACAGATCAGAATGAATTTTCTGTACAAAAAAAAAAAAATGGTAAGCTCTAGTTTTACGTTTTTTTTTTGTGAACTCCCATAAATAAATGTCATGAGCCGCCTCTGGCTTAGAGAGCACCTTCTGGCTGAATTTACACTGATTGTGAATGGATCTAAATCATATTCATTAATATCATTTCATTTGTGAGTTGAAACATAAAAAGTCAAAACAAAACTAAAAGCTAATCAGATTTGATTGAAAATGAGATTGAAATACACATAAAATGGGATTTGAGTAGTTTGCTCGCTGCGCGCCGCAAGAGTTTATGCAATCGGCAACTGTGAGATGGTTTACAAAAGCAGGTCAGACAAAAAAGTGACGCTCTAATGCAATCGCAGGCATCGCAGTGTAATTAATTTACTTAGGAGTTGAGACCATTTGATAATATTTTCAGACTACAGATCTACTCAAATCAAAGATTTAATGAGGTATATTTTAAGTCCTGCTTCCTCCCGTATTTTGAAAGAGGGAAGAAAATTTTATGAATTTTTAAGTATTCAGCTTTCCTTACTTCTACCGCATTTTGAAGATACCTTCAGTAAGGAATAGTTCAACACGAGAATGAACGCCTGAATGGAAGTTTAGGGAGCATGACCCAATGAAAAACCCTATATCCCTTAGCAACAGCTGGGAATCGAACCCAGGACTGCTCATGTGAGCACTAGACCAACGAGGCGGTCAGGAGTGGTTGGATATGGTTTATTTATATTAGAAGGAGATTCGCAGCTCACTTCAGCGAAGATAGTGTCCATGTTCTCATAGACGAAGGTGTCGCAGGCGATGGTGCGGTTCTGGTGAAAGGCGTCGCGCTCGCAGCCACCCAGGCCGAGCTCGGGCAGCGGCGCGTACCGCTGGCAGGCCGTGGCCGGCAGCAGCGCCGACGCCGCCTCGTTGTCGAACTGCGGCGCGCCGCCCTCGCACTCCGGCACCACGCATCTGTCACAGAATTCATCATCAATCAATCTGCTCAGCTTCTCAACTATGTTGGGTCGGCTTCCAGTCAAAATACTGGGATACATCGGTTCAGTTGAATGCACCTGTATCCCAGTATTTTACATGAAGCGACAGCCTATCTGCGCTCCACAACCACCATTGTTTATTATAGGTTTTAGGTAATTGTTTTGTAATTCTTTCAAAGTTACACGCGACACGTCTTCAAATTTACACGCGATCTCCTCTTGGTAATCTATCTGAGACTATCTTGACTATAAATAGTGATTTGGCCCGTATATGCGACTGGAGCAAGAGGTATGGACTTACGGTGAACCCTATAAAAACGCAAATTCTGCTAGTGGGCAGTTCAAGGTTGGTCTCAAGGATCGACTGGACGACTCTTCCTCAAGTTTATTTTGATAACTCTGTTGTACCCTTTAGCGAGAAGGTGAAGAACTTGGGGATATTTATTGACAAGAACTTCTTTTGGAATGCCCAGCTACAGGAAGTTAGCCGCAAGCTATTCGCATCTGCTGGATCTCTGAGAAGACTGCGTAATTTTCTGCCGACTGCTACCAGGATTGCGCTTGCACAATCTCTTCTTCTACCCATCCTTGATAATGCTGATGTCAGATAACTTGACCTCACTGAAGTACAACTTGATAAACTTGAGCGACTTCAAAATGTTTGTATAAGGTTCATATTCGGTTTGCGCAAATATGACCATGTTTCTGAATGCCGCGAAAAACTCAAGTGGTTGCCAATTCGCCTTCACCGGAATGCTCATATTCTATCCCTGCTGTATAATATACTTTTTTCCGGTCTACCTCTTTACCTCAAAAACCGATTTCAGTTTTTATGTGACTCGCACACGAAAGTTCTTAGGTCATCGGATAACATGAAACTTAAAATGCCAATGCATTCCACTATCTTCCTAGACAAATCTTTTACTGTCCAGGCCGCCCGTCTATGGAATGCATTGCCTGTGACAATAAAACGCGCGCAATCACTACCGATCTTTAAAAGACTGGTAAAGGAGCACTACCTGTCACTGTGATCTTATTCTTGTTGGAGCTGTATTGTTTTCTTGCCTGTATAAATTTATGTATCTATTTTAGTATTTTATATTTAGTGCTTCCTATGTTTGTAACTTATTTAATTTTAAAATTGCACCAAGTGCAACCCCATGTCGTCCAGGCTATCTCTCTCCATTCTGGGTTGCCTGGAAGAGATCGCAGAACGCGATAAGGCCGCCTGTTGTATGTTTGTTGTTATTTTAAGGTCTCCGTGTGTTATGTGTTTATCTTGGTGTACAATAAAGTATACAATAAATAAATAAAGTTAGTTTGTATCGTGTAGTGGTGCTTGCTGCCAATTATGATTGTTCGACACAATGTAAAAATTGTTTGAAAAAATTAATACAAATACGCTTCCAGCTGGTGGTATTATTCACCACAACACTAACAGTTGATTGCAATAAAAAAACTTTTTTGCAAATAAATACTACCGACTTCCAAATACAAAACTACAAAGTGAAAAATAGCTTTATTTTTTAAAGTCGGTGCCTTTCGTAGGTACCAATTTTTTGCGTTATGGACACCGACTTCAAAAAATAAAGTTATTTTCACTTTGTAGTTTTGTATTTGGAAGCCGGTAGTATTTTTTTGCAAAAAGTTTTTTTATTTTTCACTTTTTAGTTGTACCGACCTAATAGGCAAGTTAGTAAGGTAACTATAACGCCAAAATTGATTTCATGAAACTTGAACTTAACCGGTGAAATGAGAGATCTGCGTACCCCTTAAGAGCGTACTGGCGTGATGTTATGTTATGAAATGGTATAAACAATAAACAGACATGCAATTGCAGTAATCCCGAGAGATTTGCCGTTGTTTATTGAAGAGTCTGTTGAATATCTCCAAATCTCTTCATCAGATCACTACCAAAAAAAAATGGAACCAATTTCAGAACATACGTTTTCAAACAAAAAAAGAATTTTCAAAATCGGTCCACAATTGACGGATATATCGGTGAACATACACAAAAAAAAAAAAAAACAAACATGAAGACATATACACATAGAACCTCCTCCTTTTTGGGAAGTCGGTTAAAAAGGTAGGTTATCGATATGTTGACGATAAACATTAGCAGATCATCCAGCTTTCTTTGATAAATGCGTAATTTTAATTGTTCCGTGATTCTTGCCTATTAAGTGTTATTATTCAAAAAAAAAAAGGTATGTGAGTTGTAGAATGGTATTTCTGTTAACGCCATTTTAATGTTTATAAATAGATGCATGATCTATATATTTTTAGTTGCCAATGAACCTCGTAAAGGACAGTCGTATTTCATTTCAAAATCCATTAAGGCATAGCACGCACAGCGATTTTCATTCGCGCGATTTTTTTTCCGCGCGAATTTTTTAGTACTATTTGGGCGCGATTTTTTTGCCGCAGTGCGTGCAGCTTCATACATTTCCATAGGTTACAGAATGCGCGGAAAAAAATTCGCGCGAATAAAAATCGCAGTGCGTGCCATACCTAACACAGTGCTACAAAACACAACCTTATCACCTACAACATATGGTCGAAAACGAGCCGGATCGAACCTCATTCAGATTTGACGGAGCGCCGCCGTGAGAACAAAAGAACCGCATTCCATTGGGCGATAAGGGAACACCTGGTGTTGTTTTGCACGGATTTCTTAGAATTGGACAATTATTGTGTGTGTAAAGTGTATCGGTGTATCATTTGAACAATAATAATAACTTAGCAAATAGACTATATTTTCAAGATTCTTGTGATTTAGGTACACATAAACAATGACAACTCAAGCAGACCAAGCATTGAGTGTACTAGAAAATTTGGCGTCAATACTCAAAAAGACTCAAATAAACCTTAAAAAGTGCCCAAAAGAACGGTTAACGAAACCTGGATATTTACAAACTCGTATTCAAACAATTGAAGAATACTGCACCATGATCTGTTAAAAAGTACAACTCGGGAACAACGTGGAGTTATTCCGTACTACGTGAATGAAGAATTCCTTCTTCATGAAGACTTATACCTATGTATGTTAGGAGATCTTAGAGACATGTTAGCTTCATGTACTACGAAGACGTCTGATCAACTTTCATGCAGTAATACGACTTGTGATGGAAAATTACGTGCTAAAGTGATGCTGCCTAACATACAACTCCCTCCGTTTTCCGGTAACTACGAAGAGTGGCCTACGTTTAAAGACTTGTATGTGTCATTAATTCATGAATGCACTACACTAAATGAAGTTGAAAAATTACACTATTTAAAGACCAGTATCACGGGCGAAGCGGCATCACATTGAAGCACATTCAAGTGACGGGTGCTAATTATGTTCAAGCTTGGGAAACGCTAAATAACCGATACAATAATAGACGTATTATAGTAAATGCATTAATGAAGCGACTATTTTATCTGAAAAAATGTACCAATCAAACTGCGGCACAGCTGAAAGCCCTCCTGGATTCTACCACTGAGGTTATCAACAGCCTAAAAAACGTAGAAGTGCCTACCGATTCCTGGGATCCTGTAATTATATTTCTGGTTGTGCAGAAGTTGGACCCGCAGTCACACAAAGATTGGGAACAAACTGCCTACTCGGTGAATGCTCAAGAACTGCCTACGTGGAAGGAATTGCGTGAGTTTTTAGAAGCCAAATTCCGGATGCTTGAAATGGTTACCCCGACGACTACCACTAAACCCACCAAAGAGCGTTTTCTTCATGTTACAGCAACAGAAAATGATAAACAAAAGCCACGTGCTTTGTGTAAAGAAACGCACACACTGTGTCATTGTAGCATGTTTAATAAAATGACGATTAATGAAAGAGGCGAACATGACAAAGCAAACAAACCATGTTTCAACTGCCTTGGGGCGGGACATGCGGTGTTCAAGTGCCGTATGCCAATGTCTTGCCGTACCTGTAGGAGACGACATCACACACTTTTGCATCAAACCAAGAAGATTGACGAAGCGGCTTTAAATGTAGAAACCAAGCAACCGACTTCATCCAGCCAAGCAGATGTAGAAGAGAAGAAAGTTCACACAATGATTGCGTCTTATTATAACGCGGGGCAGAAGATATCACTATTGGCTACCGCAGTAGTAATTTTAAAGAGTGAACATGGACACACTACTGTTCTAAGAGCGCTGATAGACTCAGGATCTCAAGCATGTTTTATAAGCGAGAAGGCAACTCAGATCCTGTACCTAGACAAATCATCAGTAAATCTAATCGTCTCCGGAATGGAATCCATGAAAGTCAGAGTCAAGCATGAGGTCAAGTTTCAAGTATTGTCACGATGGTAAAACCAATTCCACTTACCTATCAAAGCCTACGTGATGTCCAAGCACTTGACCTCCAACATACCTACAAACACCACGATGGGGAAAGATTGGCTGCATATAGCAAACCTCCAACTAGCAGATACAAATTATTATGCATCAGGACCTATTGATCTGTTATTAGGTGTAAACGAATACGCATTAATCCTCAAGCAAGGACTTATTAAAGGTCCACCAGATACACCATGTGCCCAAAATACCTACCTGGGATGGATCTTAATGGGTGGAATAAACGTTAAACTCAACGCACGAGAAAAATCCTTGACGGCCATGAAACAAGAAGTTAACATTGAAGATTTACTGACCACAATATGGGAAGTTGATACGGGCACAAAAAGAAAACTAACCCTTACCGAACAACTATGTGAAAACATATACAAGAATACACACAAGCGAAACAAAGACTGAAAATACATAGTCAAGCTACCGTTTAGAACAGAACAACCAAAATCAGTAGAAGGCAACACAAGACAAATAGCAAAAAGAAGACTCCTTTAACTAGAAAAAAGATTTAATCAAAACACAGAATTAAAGCAAGAATACATAAAGGTGATCAACGAATATAAAGAACTAAAACATATAGAAGAAATACCTAATGATGAAATAAATAATAAATCAGTATACTTACCTCACCACGCAGTGATCCGTAATGACAAGGAAACAACCAAGACTCGCGTTGTTTTCGACGCCTCGTGCAAGGACGCCAACGGTACTTCACTAAACGATGACCTCTTGTTGGGTCCAATGTTACAAGACGACTTAACAAGCATAATCATAAGATGGAGAAATCATGCTGTTTGTTATGTTGCTGACATTCACAAAATGTACAGAATGATATGGACAAACAAAGAAGACATCGATTATCAGAGAATTCTATGGAGAGATAATACCTTAGAAGACATCAAAGACTACAGACTTTTGAACGTGACATTTGGCACAGCATCTGCACCCTATCTTGCCGTAAGGACACTCATGCAATTGACTGATGACGAAGGTGACAAATATCCCGAAGCTGCAAAGATATTGCGCGAAGACTTTTACGTCGATGATGTTATGTCCGGACACGATGATCTAGAACAAGCTATAAGAATCAGTCAAGATCTCAAAACGCTACTGCATCTAGGTGGCTTCGAACTGAAAAATGGTCTTCTAACAACCGTGATTTCATGAAGACCATTGAACCAAGCGAAAGATCATCCAATGCACATCTGAAACTAAATATTGATGGGATGATTAAAGCCCTGGGCATACAATGGAATTTGGGTAAAGACCAATTCGAATATAATCTGAACTTACCTGTTATCGGAAAAACAATCACGAAGCGAATCATTCTATCCGACATTCGAAAGTTATTCGACCCGCTCGGATGGATTGCGCCTTGCCTTGTAATGGCGAAGATTTTAATTCAACAACTCTGGCAAGAAAGGATTGATTGGGACGAAGTCTTGAATACGACACTGGCTGAAAAATGGGCAACAATAAGATTCGATCTCGAACATGTAAACGCAATCTACATAAATAGATGGATGGGAACATCTAGCGCAAGAAAGGATTTTATAGAAATCCATGGATTCTGCGATGCCTCTTTACAAGCGTATGGTGCTGTGGCATACTGCCGAGTCACAAACTCAGATGGCATACTAAAATGCACAATCATTGCTGCAAGAACGAGAGTAGCTCCTTTGAAAACCATTTCATTGCCTCGACTAGAACTGTGTGGAGCTTTGCTTCTATCCAAATTACTAAAGCAAATAAGGCAAGCATTGAGGATACCTGCGACACAAATCTACGCTTGGACAGACTCTACAATTGTTATCGCCTGGTTATGTGGAGATCCTAACAAATGGAAGACGTTTGTAGCAAACCGCGTTGTTGAGATCACGGCCAATGTAACATGCAGTCAGTGGCACCATGTCCAATCTCACGATAATCCAGCTGATATTGCGTCAAGAGGTATGTTAGTAGCCAACTTGAAAGCGTGTAACCTATGGTGGAACGGACCACAATGGTTATTACATCAGAAGATACAGTTCACTAAACTAAATATAACACCAATAGACTTAGAAAGAAAGAAAAACAACATACAGGCTCTGAAAATAACAAAGAATTTAAACGAAGAAAGTAATAAATTATCCGCACAACTCGACGACTTTGACACACTGACTGAATTACTGAGAGCAATCACATA
Organism: Orthosia cruda; assembly: GCA_964057195.1. Lineage (NCBI taxonomy): Eukaryota > Metazoa > Arthropoda > Insecta > Lepidoptera > Noctuidae > Orthosia > Orthosia cruda. The sequence continues at coordinate 744,657 of OZ059836.1, forward strand.
CTGCCGAAGATTCCTGAAACAAAAGAAATTAAAGGAAAACATAGATAGCACAATCACAACTGAAGAACTCCAACTCTCCTTGCAAACCTGTATAAAAAGAGAACAAGAGGAAGAATTTAAAGAAGAGATAGAAAGCTTAAAACTAAAGAAAAGAGAAAAAAAACAAGCAAATTAAAATCTTTAAATCCTTACCGTGACGAGAATGGTGTCCTCAAGGTGGGCGGTCGGCTCAGGAACGCGGAGTTGAGTGACGAATGCAAGCATCCAATCATTCTGGGTCGTAACAGTAAACTTACATATCTTATAATAGCAGAAGCCCACTCGAAGACGTTGCATGGAGGTATACAATTAATGCTTACTTACCTCAGATCCAAATATTGGATATTGCGAGCAAAAACGCTGGTCAAACATTACATCCATCGTTGCTTGGTGTGTGCTAAACTAAACGCAAAGGTGAGAACACAAATAATGGGTGACTTACCAAGCGTACGGGTTAAACCAGCACGAGCATTTCTCAATTCCGGTGTGGACTTTGCGGGACCATTCCAAGTATTGATGAGTAAGGGTAGAGGTGCCAAAACTAGCAAGGCATATATAGCCATATTTATTTGCATGGCCACCAAGGCACTTCACTTGGAATTGGTCGGTGACCTAAGTACAGAAGCATTCATAGGCGCCTTCAAAAAATTTTGCGCCCGCAGAGGAAAATGTACAAATCTGTGGAGCGACCAAGGGCGAAATTGTTGGTGCTTACAAACAGCTATATGAAGCCTGGAAAGAAGCTGGTTTGCAATTTGATGGAAAAATCGCTAAATTACTTGCAAACGACGGCACCCAATGGCATTTTATACTCACCTAACTTCGGCGGACTATGGGAAGCCGGAGTAAAATCTATAAAATTTCACATGAAGAGAGTCCTCACTACTAACCTAACATTCGAAGAGATGACAACGGTTCTCTGCGAAATAGAAGCATGCCTGAAGTCGCGTCCGTTATGTCCAATGGACGACGACACCATGCAAGCACTGACACCTGGTCATTTTTTAATAACGGAAGCACCAGTCACCGTCCCAAACCCAAACATGAAGGTCGCTAAAATAAGTCATTTCACACATTGGCAATATACTCAAAAATTGTTGAGTGACTTCTGGTCGCGGTGGCAAAAAGAGTACCTAACGAGACTCCAGCAGAGACCAAAATGGTTAAAACGCGAAGAAGAGTTTAAGAAGGGAGATATAGTGCTGATCAAGCAAGACAATCTCCCGCCGGGCTAATGGTCCATGGGACGCATCATCGAAAAGCATCCCGGCCCTGACGGCTTAACCAGAGTGTATAGCGTAAAGAGCGGTGACAGTATAACCAAGCGATGTGTGAAAAAGTTGTGTGCTTTACCAATCGATACAGTACCAGACGAGATGATTGTTTAACGTATCTAGCTTATTTTGCATGTAACATAAGTTAATATATTATTTGTTTTTGAAAGGACTATCATAGTCCTTTGGTGGGCGGCTTATGTTAACGCCAATTTAATGTTTATAAAGAGATGCATGATCTATATATTTTTAGTTGCCAATAAACCTCGTAAAAGACAGTCGTATTTCATTTCAAAATCCATTAACACAGTGCTACAAAACACAACCTTATCACCTACAACAATTTCAATATGTACGTATACCTACCTAGTAGATATTTCAATCTATTTTATCTACGATCAATCAGAGTTGGTACAGCGAATTAGGCTGAGAGTTCTTAGAGTTATTACTAAAAGATTTTTAATGAGTTCCTGCACTCCTGAAGTTCTGAGTACCCCATGCTACCGAATGACGAAAGTCAGAACGACTGTTTTATCTAGAGTGTCTTCAGTGGAATGGTCGTCGTCGCGTGGAGTTGTAGCACGTGGATTGTATCATATACACCAAACCGTGGCGTGGGTATGACAAATAAGTTCAAGTTCAAGTTATTTATTTCATAACAAAAATTACATTTGTGTCGAAATATTAGCACAGTAGGTACATAAAAAGAAGCAACATAAGAAAAAATACAACACAAGCAACCTCGTTCCTCACCCATCATCGAAGTTAGAACATATATCCAAATCAAAAAAATAAATAAAAATATACTAACCTTACAAACATTAATATTCATATTGATACAGAGCAAAGTCCCTTGCAAAAATCTACAAAAATACATTCAATGTCAAATATTAAGTACAAAACAAAAAAAACACACTTAAAACAAAGTCAAAAGAGATCTAAAAAACTAGTTTTAAGGTCTTTGTCATTACAAAATTCGTCCATGCTATAATAAGCTTTATTAACACACAACAATAAGCTTTATTCACATTCTGAATATTCTTTAATTCCGCTGGTAATTTGTTAAACAGATTGACAGACTGCACGCGTGACGAGTGTTTGACAACATTAAGATTTGCCTGCAGAATAGTAGGAATATCTTTTCTGCGAGTATCTACTCTAGTTTTTCTTTCTTCGTCTGTTTCAAACTCGTTTAAGTTTTTGTTTAAATGAGTAAGGAGAACTAAAATATAAAGACACGGTACCGTTAAAATTCTGTTTACTAAAATACTCCTTACACGAGTCTGTCTGTTTTAAACGAAGCATGGTTCTTAATGCTCGCTTTTGTATAGTAAAGGTTGCCTTAATATTATATTTATAGCTATTTCCCCAAAATTTATCTAAGCTGTATCTAAGTCTAGATTCAACTAGAGCAAAATAGACGGTACGAAGTTGGGCAATAGACAAAATATCCCTCAGTGATCTGATCGCATAACACGAACTGCTTATTGTATTTGTAATTGAATCTAATTCCGGTTTCCAATTAAGCAAAGAATCTATTTGCACCCCCAACAATTTTAGGCTTTCTACTGTATCAATTTTCCTACCAAAGAATTCTGGGTTTATTAAAGCTTTGTTCCTAACTGTAGATCTAAATATCTTACACTTTGTCTTACTTACATTCAATTTAAGATTATTCATAGAAAACCAACTTTCACAAGCAGCTATTAATACATTTAATTTACACTTTAAGGTCTCCATATTATCAGCAGCTATAACAGCACTCGTATCGTCAGCAAATATTATCAAGTCAGCATCTGGTAAAATGTTTTTAAAGTATTCAGTTAGATCGTTAAGAAAAATTATAAATAAAAAAGGTCCCAACACCGAACCCTGCGGAACACCTCTAGTTACAGTAAATAATTTGGATTTATGAATTTCTTCCACACCTTCGAGAAGTGATTTAATTTCTACGTACTGTTTCCTGTTGGTCAAATAAGAACTAAAAAGTTTTAAAACATTTTCTCTTATACCATAATGCTCTAACTTATCCATTAGAATGCAATGATCTACAGTATCAAACGCAGAACTTAAGTCAAGGAATAAGCCAGCAACTTTAAATTTATTGTTCAGTTTATTCACTACGTTATTAACTAACGAGTCTATAGCATCCAGTGTCCCTTTACTTTTTTGGTATCCAAACTGATTACGGTCTATTATTTTTAGACTACTCAAATGTGTTACAAGCCTAGTTTTGATCACTTTTTCAAAAAGTTTGGATAGAACCGGCAACAATGAAATGGGCCTGTAATTGCTTGGATCTGTCTTAGCACCCTTCTTAAATAGTGGTAGAATTCTAGCTAACTTAAATTGGTCAGGAAAAACATCATTGACACAGTTATTTATTATTTCAGATATTGGGTATGCCAGAATATCTATATTATCTTTGATTACGATCAGCGGTATTTCATCGTGTCCAAATGACTTTTTGCTATCCATACCTTTTACCATTTTATAAATCTCTATCGGCATGACGGGGTTAAAAGCCATAGATTTATCAACTCTGTCAGTATTTTCAATTAGATTTTTCTTAGCCAGTTCTGGAATACCAGTGTTTACACCTTTACTGTTGTCAACATTTTCCGCAAAAATGTTAGCAATGTCTATAGGGTTACAAATTATTTTATTATTATTTTTAAGTACTATATTATCATTTCCGAAATTATTGTAAATCTTTTACCGAGTTTTACTAACTATTTTCCAAATTTCTTTGCTAGAGTTAGTTGCTATATTTATTTGATTAATTACTTCCTTTCTTTTAGCATTCCTAATAACCTTTTTATAAATTCTAAGATACTGTTCACGATATTTTTATAACGATTTGTCACTATTAGCTTTATTTATGGAATTTAGTAATCTTTTCATTTTGCTAGATATACCTCTCGTAAGCCATTTAAATTAAATTAAATTAAATTAGATCGATCATTTAGATCGGCCAGTTCTTTTTATGTTGATTTTTATTTTATTTTATTTAAACGTACCACAATGTAGTTCTTTGATTTTTCGTATAAACGTGTTTGTACCTAAATTCTAGTCCTGTTTCAGAAGTTTCTGTCTGAATGCTTTATTATTCTTCTCGTTATATAATCTTCTCTCTATGTATTTAAAACCAACACTGTAATGTATGAGGGCTATAATAAAAGTCAAGTGTTCCATTGCAGAGCTATATTCACACTGAAACATGTACAACTTAAATCTACCTACATACTTACAAACTAATCAATATTAATGTACCTACATTATTGTGTATTAACTTTTTCTAAATATGCTGTACAGAAGAGAGCTGCATGTTCATCCGCTAATCGATTGTGGTCAATGTCTGTACTGCCGATTAGTAGTGGGCGATATAAATCGATATTTCAAAAAATATCGATACATGCTCGCGATATATCGCTTTAATACGATATTATCGAATCATGTAGTATCGAATGTAATATCGATATTTTTCATCCGATACACCAAATATCGGGTCACATTTTTTTTTTTTATATCTTTTTATTTTCTAAGACTTATTCCTTTAAATCCGCAACATTGTTGATTTGATTAAAAATAAAACGAAAATCCCCGGATTATAGAAAACTAGCTTTTGCAATAACGAAACGCAGACATGAGAGATAGATACCCTCCGCAATGGCAGCACTAGTAGTAAAACTTTTATAATCTGTGGTGTCTATGGTCACTCACTTGCTTTCTTTAGAGTAAACATATTCTTATTGTTTTGTTGGTTTCGCTTTCAATGCTCAGATCAAATAAAAAGTCAAGATGGAACGTTGCAAACAACAAAGTGAAGCCGGTTCAAACTAAGCCTTGCCGTATAAATACACAATTATACGCTCACACGTATAACGAAACTACCCTTAAGCTAGTCAGTTTTTTTTTTTTTTCTATTTTATTAAAAACTAAGGTTCTTAATAATAAATTACAATCTAGCCTTAATAGACTAATAAGCAATTTAACTCTAACTTATTATTATATTGTATGATGTTATGACTAAGAATAGTGTCAATTTGCACTTTTATATAGTTCAGTAGCACTTTCTTAGAGTCTGATATTATGTTATAAACACTTAGTTCACGTGTTACATGTATAGCACAGTATTGTTGCTATTATTTATTCACTTATTATACACTACACTAACTCAAATGGTTTAGTTCTCTTTAGCCTACGCACTATGTCCGTGTTATCTAGCAGCTGGATTGCTTCCACATTCACATGTCGATGAAGTCTGTGTTCGTGGGCTTCAGCATAGTTTTGGATAACGGTGGTGACGAGTTTCATTTTAAGGTCGCGGTGAAGGTCGTCATTTCTGATGTACCATGGTGCATTAACAGCATCTCGGAGTACTTTATTTTGAAATTGTTGTATAATTTTAACATTGTTTTGTTTAGTACAGCCCCATAGTTGGATACCATACGTCCAAATTGGCATAAGAATATGCTTGTATATTATAATTTTATTATATATTGATAGACAGGATTTCCTTCCGAGTAACCAATACATATTTTTGTAGCGTATATCGAGTTCCTGTCTTTTCTTTTTGACGTGAGATTTCCAGCGCAACTTGGCGTCAAGAGTTATGCCAAGGTATTTTGCTGTATTTGCATACGGCACTTGCATGCCGTTTATATAGACTGGATGGTAATCGCAGTGTTTATTTGTGAAGTCAATGTGAATCGATTTTGACTCATTCAGTTTGATCTTCCACTTTTGTGTCCAGTCGTAAACTTTGTTTACAGCTAGTTGAACTTTTTCTACTGCTTCTTTGTGATTTGAACCAGTAGCCATAATAGCAGTATCATCAGCAAAGGTCGCTATGGTGTTGTTTTCCAGCTCTGGGATATCACATGTGTAAACCAAGTACAGGATTGGGCCTAACACACTTCCTTGTGGTACTCCAGCCTTAATAGTTTTTAGCTCAGAATATGCGTCCTCTTGCCTTATCCTAAACATTCTGTTGCTTATATATGACTGTAGAATATCTGAAAATTCGGGGAGCATGCGTCTGAGTTTGTATATCAGACCCTCATGCCAAACTTTGTCAAAAGCTTGTGCGACATCTAGAAATACGGTGGCACAGACTTGCTTGTTTTCGAGCGTTTTTTCGATGATGTTTGTTATTCTGTGTACCTGGTCTATAGTAGAATGTTTTTCCCTGAAGCCAAATTGATGGTTCGGAATAAGGTCTTTCTCTTCTATTATTGGTTTTAGCCGTTTTAATAAGAGTTTTTCAAACAGTTTCGATAATACTGGCAGTAGGGAAATGGGTCTATAAGAGGATGCTTCATGGGGTGGCTTCCCAGGCTTAGCAATCATAATAACTTCAGCAACTTTCCATGGCTCAGGTACATGTTTTAGCATAAATGCAGCGTTAATAAGTCTGGTAAGCTTAACTATGGCTTTGCGCGGGAGGTGTTTTAGTATTTCTCCTGTTATGAGGTCATAACCCGGGGATTTCTTCGAGCTTATGTTGTTTTTAATTTCTCTCACAACTTCTTTAGGAGTTACAAGTCGAATTCTTTGGTTTTGTGATACATTTGCACTCTCAGGTATTTCTATGGAACTTTCATTGGGTTGAAAAGTATCTTCTAAGTATTGGGCAAACCTTACCGCTTTTTGTTCATTGCTTATGGCCCATTTTCCATCGCTGTTTCTGATGGGAGGTATTTGCATAATCGGCCTTTTTAGTTTTCTTGTAGCCTTCCAAAGAGAGTAATCCGTTGATTGGTCGTTTGTTAGCTGTACAAGTTTGGAGTTCAGAGTTTCATCCTCAAATTGTATAATTTTCCTCTTTAATTGTTTAGTAAGGTTATTTAAAAGTGTTTTATCCCGCGGGCACCTTGTTTGCTGCCAGCGCTTTCTTTGTTTTCTTTTCTCTGATAGTAAATGCACAATATCTTTGGGATAGATATGCCCCTTATATTTTTGTTTTAACTGTGGAGTGTTGTTCCAAGCACATTGTTGAATGTTAACAACATACTTATTTACTTCTGAGTCAAGCTGAGCCGGATTTTGTAATGGAGTTTTTAGGTCGATTATATTATCTAGATCAAGCGCAAAGCTGTCCCAGTCTGTAGACTTGTTAACCAAAGTTAAATGGTATTCTCTTAATAGAATTTTTTGACTAAGTCTTAGTATAATCGGGGAGTGATCCGAATTCATAAGAAACTCTTCCTCCAAACTAACATAATTGGTGGATATGTTTTTACATATGAAAAAGTCTATGAGATCCGGTATTTTCTGATGATCAGTTGGCCAGTATGTTGGTTTGCCAGTGCTCATAACTTCACAATTTGTGTCTCTAACTGCATTTAAGAGCTGTCTTCCCTTTGTTGTAGTCAGTCGTGATCCCCAATGCGTATGCTTGGCATTAAAATCACCGCCTAGGATGAATCTTTGACCCAAAACTTCAAAGAATTGCAAATATCGCTCTTTTCTTATCATGTGCCTTGGAGGACAGTATACAGCTGCTATGGAAACGTGACAAAATTTGGTTTTGACTGATACTGCCACAGCTTGAATGTCTGGTTCTTCAAATTTACTGTGCTCGTAATGGTTAAGGTTTTCTTTAATTATAACCGCGCTACCTCCTCTGGCAGAGTTGTCAGGGTGAAGCGAATTATATATCTTGTATCCTCTAAATTTAATAAAAGATTGTTTAGTGAAGTGCGTTTCAGAGATTAAACACACGTCTATATTTTCTGTGTCTAGGACTGCCTGTAACTCATTCTGATGTTTGAGGAGCCCATTCGAGTTCCACGCCATTATTTTTAGTGTATTAGTCATTTATGATAATTAAGAGCAGCTGATTTGGTGCTGGATTCTAACTTCTCTAGTCGTTTGTCAAATGTAGTAATACACTTTAAAATCTGATTTATCTTGTCTTCTAGATTTGATGGTTGTGTGCCTTGTTTTGCAGCCTGAGCATAGGAAATACTTTTGGTGGCTTGAACAGATTTAATCGTTGACTGGACACCTTCTTTTCGTGTGTGTTGGTCAGGATTCCCTATTGTAGAAAACGGTTGGGCTGTTGGCACAACAACTTTCTTTTTTATGTTTTTATTTTTCATCATTTGCATCTCTTTGGCTACTTCACACCCTCTGTAGTTGGCTGGGTGGGGTAAGCCACAGTGGACGCATTTCGGTTTCTCTTGCGGAGATTTAATACATTCCGCTGTAAGGTGCTTGCCAGTGCATTTTACACACCTTGGCTCTTTTTTACAGTATTTATGAGTATGCCCATATGCCTGGCATCTCTTACACTGTGGAATGAGTTTCGGATTTTTTAGAGGGTGAATTTCAATTTTACACCCTAAAATGTGCTTTGTTGCATAGATTTTATTGACATCCTCGTCATTATGAAATGAAAGTACGAACATATTGAGCGGTTCTTTAGTCTTCCAGCTCAACTTGTGGTCAACTTTTTCTATTTTAAGACCTTGCGATATTAAATCATCTTTGATTCGATCTGGCTGGCAAGAAGAATGTAACTTTTTCACTAAAACTCTTATTGGCCTAGCCTGTTTGTTCTCATATGTGTGCCAATGATAGTCTTTCTCTGTCAAAAACCTAGCAATCGCTCTATAAGAGTCATCAGTTTTAGCGTTGATCTTCACACAGTCTCCATTCATCATTTTGGCCGTGAATGATTCAGATGGTTGGGTTTCAGTCAGAGAGTCGTAAAACATTTGGTAGCTCTTGACTCCGTCTATAATGATTGGCGGTGGTGCACGCACTTTTTTGACTAATGTCTGTTCTTTCTCCAATGAGTTTTGTTTTTGGGCGCTCGTTGCGGTTTTTTGTGGGGGAGAAAGGGAAGTGTTTAGCTTCCTTTTTTTCCTACTTTTGGCCCTTATCCACTCAGTCTCTTTAGCGAGTTCTTCCTCGTCTGTGCAATACTCGACGTTTCCTTTTTCAGAATGAGCAAATCGTATGTTGTTCTTAGCTTCCAACTCCTTGGGGCAGTTATTTTCTTGTTCCTTGCTTAAGCTGGGATTTTCATTTTGGCGGCTTTGTAGTTGATACTGAAGGCTTTTTATTTGGACCTGCAAATCATTAACAAGAATTGCCAACTTTTCTCTTTCTGATTTTTCTTGGATGTAACTGTCATACAACAGCTTTTCCAGATCAGTTTTAATTTTTATCTTTGTTGGCGACATTGTAGGGTAAATAGGCACTACACCTTCACAATTAACTGATATTTGATTGCACTGTTTACACTATAATTAATAAATAACTGGGTCATCGCGGCGACCTTGACCAACCGATTTCGCAACGCGGCGACGACGGCGTTATTTTGATGCGCCAGCGAATTACGCTAACGTAGCTCACTCGCGCGAATGATAGGTATACGACCGTTCTCGATAGAAGTCAAACAAAAACTGACTGCTTGTCAGTTGAGCTTTATTATTTGATCTGTAAGCTCGAAGGACAAGCTAAGGCCTAATTTCGTTGTACGTGAGTGCGTGTAATTGTGTGTTTGTACTGCAAGGCTTAGTTTGAACCGGCTTCACTTTGTTGTTTGCAACGTTCCATCTTGACTTTTTATTTGATCTGAGTTTCAATGCAATATAACCTTTAAAAGTTATCTGTTTTGTTTATCATAGTTAACGAAATATAAATACCGTTAAGTTTGTATAAATAACGATATAAAACAGCTTTTATTATATAGAAGAAGCGAGCTGTGATAATCATTGTCTGTTTTGTTTATTCTGTTTACGATTCATACAGTAAGTATAACGTGTTTTTAATAAAAGTACTATCGATTGTTACTATTCGTGTAAAACAATAAATAATGGAATGCCTAAGTATTTATGAGTGTGAATATAGCCGACACTAATTATTTTTTATAATAATAAAAGAATATAGTAAATGAAGTTTTAATTCAATAACCTAAAAAATGTACAGTTCAAAAATATAAAAAAACATGTCGGTCATATTCATGCTCATTGATATTTGTACTAATTGTTGTCAATGGCCATTGACAGTCAATGGCCATTTTTTTTGGGTTTTGAAGAGTCTGAGTTAGAGATGGGAAATGATCGATTAAATTAATTTCGATGGATTTGTTTTTATTTCATAAATTTTTAGGACTTAGAATTTTCTCACGCAGTTATTTTTTTTTTCAGAAATTAGGAAATCTTTCAACATGGCACCCCCTAAAAAAAGTATTGTTTGGAAATATTACGACAAAAATGATGACAAATCTATCAGATGCAAGTCATGTATAAAAAATGTTATAACGGCTGGCAATACCTCTAATGCGATGGCACATATCAAAAATATTCATAAGGCTCTCTACTTGGAAGTTTTCAAAAGTAACAATAGTGCTGCTGCTGTAATAAAAGATTATATTTCAGATTTGTCCAACCCCATTCCTAGTACTTCAAAACAAGATAGTTTCACGATATCGGAATCTACCGTCAACGAACATCAACTATTGCCTTCAACCTCTACGTCATCGCCAATGGATTCTTCGTCGTCGCCAATGGATAGTAGCGAGATAAGTACAAACAATTCTCAACCTGATCAAAAGATAGATTATGATAAAGCATTGCCTTTTAAACGCCAAAAATCAATTGAAAGTAGTTTTGGAGAAATATATGCGTATACTTCTACTGGTGACAAAACAAAAAGAATTAACAATGCCATAATGTTCATGATCTGTAAAGACAATCAACCTTTTTCATTAGTTGAAAATGAAGGTTTCAAGAATCTTCTGAAAGTAACGGCACCTCACTATAAGATTCCTAGCAGAACTTCCGTAACACGCTGGTTAGATGACAAGTACAGTGCATTATCAACAGTTATAAAAAATAAATTATGCTGTGTAGAAGATCTTACCCTTACAAGTGACATTTGGTCAGATCTACAAATGAGAAGTTATCTAGGTGTAACTGCTCATTTTGGCATCGGAATTGAATTTCATTCCATAACTTTAGGTGTAAACCACTTAGATGAAAGGCATACTTCCGAATACATTGCACAAATGCTCACTAAAACGTGTGAAGAGTGGGGATTAAATACTAATAAAGTCACAGCAGTAGTAACTGATAATGCTGCAAATATGGTGAAGGCTGTCGAAATTGCATTTGGAAAAAAAAAGCATATCCCTTGCTTTGCGCATACGCCTAATTTAGTAGCTCAAAATATTTTGGGATTTCCAGAATTACAGCAAATATTAACGAAAGTAAAAAATGTTGTTACTTTTTTTAAACAAAGTTGTGTAGCAAGTGACGAATTGCGTAAATCAGTTAAAGCTGACACAAAATTGATTCAAGATGTCCCTACACGTTGGAACAGCACATACTATATGATTGTACGTTTCCTTGATTTACGAAATGCTGTAAGCGAAATTTTAATTCGTCACAAAACAGCACCGCCGATGTTAACTGGTATGGAATTGACAATATTAACATCGCTTCTTAACATATTGCGCCCACTAGAAGCAGCGACTAAAGAAATATCGGGCGATAAATATTGCTCAAGTAGCAAAGTCATTCCATTAGTGCACTGCATGATATCAAAACTCAAAAACCTAGTAATTGAATAACCTTTAATTAAGGAGGTACATAAACGCATTTTTATCGAAATTAATAAACGAATGGGCGCCATTGAACAGGTATCATCATTAGCTATTGCTACGATATTGGACCCGAGATTTAAAAAACTTCATTTTGAAGATGCTTTGGCGTGCGCGAATGCCGTCAGTAAAATTGAAGAGATGATTAAAAAAAATCAGCAAGATGAATCCACTCATCGGATCTCTGGAGTGATCACCATAAACTGGTACGGCGGAATTGGAAAACAAATAAAACTGATGAAAGTGTTTCAGATGAGTTATCGCTTTATTTGAGGGCTCCAGTCAGTAGATTCAACGAAAACCCATTAGAAGTGTGGGCAGACTATAAAATACAGTTCCCAACGCTATACAACGTGGCATTTAAATATTTAACTATGGTGGCTAGCTCAGTTCCATCTGAACGACTTTTCTCAAAAGCCGCACAGGTTCTTACACAACAAAGAAGCAGATTGCAAGCCAAAAGGGTTAATAAAATTTTGTTTTTGCAAGGTTTAGAGAAAAAGTACTGGGATTTATAATGTATATAACTTTTTCTCTAAACTTCCCAGTACTTCTTTTCTTTAATGTACGTATGGCCTTGAATTCATTTATAAATAAAGTTTATTCGTTTCTTCTCTTTAAAGTGTTTTTACTCATAATTAACCTGATCCCTATTTAATATTATAGACTAGTTAAATACAAGTAATTTCTTACGATATTTTTAAAATATCGATATATTTGTTCGATATATCACAAAGTATCGATATAACATTACGATATATTATATCGAAAAAAATATCGATACTTTTTTTTTATGAACATCCCTACTGCCGATATTTCTATCACAGGTGTTGGTCAATATATTGTCTATACACGACTCGGAGTTATTACGCACAAATGTAATTGAGTCAAACAAATATCTAAAATTATAGCATTTCAACAGAGATGTAAACGAACTTCTTTTATTGTCCTGTTTTGACAAGTCAATATTGAAATCGCCGCAGATAAAGCACATTTTATTAAAAAGGTACTGCAATAATTGTTCCAATCTATCTAGAAAATCGTCAAGGTTTTTATTAACAGGTGTTCTATAGCAGCAGATTATGTAAGAGTTGGTCTCGATGTCCCTTACTCCACATACCTCAAAGCTATCAGTTTTATACAGCTTTTTACAAATATCCAAGTCCTCAACTTGTCTATTTTTATGCGTTAATACTAAAGTACCACCTCTTGTTTTAGTTAACCTTGTGTTGCAAGAGCTTACGATATAATTGGGAAAATCAAATTGTGATACCATTATTTGGTTTAAAAAATGTTCACTTATACAAATAAAGCTTATTTCATTTGGTAATTCAGATACATAAATTTCGAGTTCATCCTTCTTATTATTTATTCCGCATAAGTTTTGGTAAAAAGTGACAGGTGAGTGACTATCCTCAAATATAGCCAAGCCGTTCAAACACCCAGCCAAGGTACTAATCTCGAAAAAGCTGACTGTGTTGTTCAACTGCCTCAAAAACGGGATTTGAATATTCAGAATATGTGTCAATTTCTAATATTAGTTGCTGTATTTGAGCAAATATACTAGATATACCTCTAATATTTACATTTCCATGTTTAGTATAAGATGTGAAGTCATAAGTCAGGTTTAAGTTTGAGTCAATTAAATAGATATAATTATGAGTTAAATTGTCATTATAAATTATATTATTAAATGCTTCTATTCGCCGGTTATACATCTCTTTATGATAATGATTTTTAAAAGTCGGTAAGCAAATTATTATATTTGTATGCTTAATAGGCATTACTTTATCCCGTATTAGTTTTACCAGATTAGTGTAGTCGCATGTGGTCTTGAAATCTTCACCTCCAATTAAGATGACACAGTAATCCTGACAGGTTAATTCTCTTAGTTTATCCTCTAATCCATATAATAAATTGTTCCACGCCGCAATTTGTTTTTATGTAATGTCATAAATATTTGAAAGCTATCGCCAAATAATCTTTTAGTAATTGGTAGAATTTTGCTGGTTGAGTTGCTACTGAGGATCACAAGCTTCTTGTTGTTTTCGATTCCAAAATAATTATTCGGTCCACTGCCCTCTACTACTCTCTCTTCTACCATATTGTGCCCGTCTGTGACCGCACATGTCTGAGCTCTGGCTCCGTCCACAGTATCCTGCTTCAGTTTATAACGAATGGCAGGTGCACAGACATTGTAATTGCTTTGCATTAATATTCCAATACGGTCCGTGAGAGCCGCTATCTCAAGCTGTGCGACATTTAATTGCTGCTGTAGGGTAACAATTTCTTGTTCCAAGGAGGATACATTTACGTGGTAATTTGTGTCGAAAACCAATCTAGATGACGCACAGTGTTTTATGAAGACCATTTTTCGGACATGGCTTTTTTATATAAAAATCAGATAGTTTAAGTTATTCAAATGCAACATTTCGCATCCCCATTTCTCTAGCACTTTTAGTTTTTGAGATAAAAAATTGTGAAAATCGTCTTTTTTTGATCCGGGTATTTAGAAAAAAAATCACTTCTCTGAAACTAAATATGATACGCAATTATGACCTTAGAAACATAGACGGCCTTTTTTAAGCTGCATATTTTGCAGTAAAAATAAACCTCGGAACTTTTTTAGATTCAGACTTATACGAGGTTTTTCGTTTTTAGTTTTTATTTTTTTCTCGATAATTCCACCGTATTTGGAAAAGCTATTTATACTGAAATTATGCCCTTTATCTTCCCTACATCCCACAAAAATGACACATCCTAATTGCGTGGAATCTAGAAACCACAACATTTTTAAGTTTGATCCGTATATTACGTCGTTAGGGTTGTCACGCTATTATTATATTCGTTTATATCCGGACCTGACGTTATCTATATATATAAAAGGAGAAATTGATTGACTAAAGTACTAACGCATAGCCGAAACTACAGAGCCTTGGAACATTAAATTTTGCACATGGTTTCGTTTTTAACCGACTTCAAAAAGGAGGAAGGTTCGGCTGAATATATTTTTTTAATTTTTTATGTATGTTCATCAAGTATAACTTATCGCAATAGTACGGAATATTCGAGAACAAACTTAATAAAAACTAAAAACTTTATATAAATCTGAATGTAACTAAGTTCCTAAGCTTAATAAATCGAAATTTTAATAACCGTTCATCATCATTTCAGCCGAACCTTTCCACTGTTGGACATATACAGGGTGTCCCAGAAATCGACGTCAAGCCGTAAATGGGTGATAGACCAAGTTATAACAGTTCTCAGAAAAATACGAAAAAAAATCTATCTCATGTTTTTAAAAAATTATGTTCACTTTAAAAATGTACTAAAAAAATCAATCCCTGTAATGGTTCTTTAACTCCAATTGCTACAAATCCCATAATTTATCAAATTTTTTTATTATTATGTAATCTTGAATAATGCTTGTGTAGATTTTTGCCTAAAATTTAAAGCCAACTCCTCCTACTTAGAAGAAAATTAAACTTTTTCAAAACCAAATTATTCAAATTTACTGTTTCGCCCAACTTTAACTGACTGTACTGAAAAAAAAATGTACTACGCTAGTTTGGCAAGTAACATGAAAAATTGGCGCATTTAATAAGGATTCAAAAATGGTGTAACACTTGCTAGATTACGTTTTCAATAATTGGTCAATTTTTTTTTTGTAAATAGTATCGGTTTTTACCCAAAATGTCCATACTTCCTTAAAATGACTTTAGCTTACCTAAAGCTTTGCTAAACTCCGTTTCTAATTCGATAGAGACGGAGAGAGTCATTTTACGAAGTGTGAGCGAGATAAGAAATCGAAATTTTTCGTAATTTAAGAGCAAAGTTATGATAGTGATTCAACCTTTTTACTTTAAGTCAGGACCAGTTTTCTCATCTTAGAAAAAAAAAAACAAATTATCAGATTTAACGACGATTCGACGAGGCGACGATTTTTTACGTTTTTTTTTGTTTTTTCATTTTTTTTTTTTTGTCACTGATAAAGGTGGCGTCACTCTCTGTCTCGCTCACACTTCGTAAAATGACTCTCTCCGTCTCTATCGAACTAGAAACGGAGTTTAGCAAAGCTTTAGGTAAGCTAAAGTCATTTTAAGGAAGTATGGACATTTTGTGTAAAAACTGAGACTATTTACAAAAAAAAACTTGACCAATTATTGAAAACGTAATCTAGCAAGTGTTACACCATTTTTGAATCCTTATTAAATGCGCCAATTTTTCATGTTACTTGCCAAACTAGCGTAGTACATTTTTTTTTCAGTACAGTCAGTTAAAGTTGGGCGAAACAGTAAATTTGAATAATTTGGTTTTAAAAAAGTTTAATTTTCTTCCAAGTAGGAGGAGTTGGCTTTGAATTTTAGGCAAAAATCTACACAAGCATTATTCAAGATTACATAATAATAAAAAAATTAGATACATTATGGGATTTGTAGCAATTGGAGTTAAAGAACCATTACAGGGATTGATTTTTTTAGTAAATTTTTAAAGTGACCATAAATTTTTAAAAACATGAGATAGATTTTTTTTCGTATTATTCTGAGAACTGTTATAACTTGGTCGATCACCCATTTACGGCTTGACGTCGATTTCTGGGACACCCTGTATGTATGCACTCGTTTACAAACTTTTTACTATATTATCGATTGGTAGACCACTGGACATTAGAGTTAAAATGACGTGTAAATTGTCTAGTAGCCACTGCTCGAGGTACAGGATTCCCGAAAAAAATTGGCGGTTTTGGTTGGATAAAGCAATTCGCCCAACAAGCTTCTCTCTCACTTGTTGCTGAATATTTCTTTTTCTAGCATCCATCAGGTCCATTTTTGCAGATTTTTGCGTTAATAACCAATACGTCTAATAATAATAAAAACCCGTACGCTAATTACAACTAAATAAAATATGGCGTCCAAAAAACTCTTAAACATCGCTTTCGACTGGCCCAACAGACTGTTTAATTTTTTGAAAATCGTATTTTTTTCAACCGCGTATTTAGAAAAAAAACTATATTTGTTTTATTT
The DNA here is from genome assembly GCA_964057195.1 of Orthosia cruda. Lineage (NCBI taxonomy): Eukaryota > Metazoa > Arthropoda > Insecta > Lepidoptera > Noctuidae > Orthosia > Orthosia cruda. The sequence goes on from OZ059836.1 coordinate 761,612, forward strand.
TGTAGTTAGTTAAGTATTTTTAAATATAAATTATTCACGTTTTTATAAACTAATAAATAAATACGTCTAATTAAATAAAAATTAAGTCATCAATATTCAGATTCGAAAGTGACAACCCTAGCAAAAACAGTTAATTTGAAATAACTTCTAGATTCCACGCAATTAGGAGGTGTTATTTTTGTGGGATGTAGGGAAGATAAAGGGCATAATATTAGTATAAATAACTTTTCCAAATACGGTGGAATTATCGAGAAAAAAAATAAAAACGAAAAACCTCGTATAAGTCTGAATCTCACAAAGTTCCGGGGTTTATTTTTACTGTAAAATATGCAGCTTAAAAAAGGCCGTCGATGTTTCTAAGGTCATAATTGCGTATCATATTTAGTTTCAGAGAAATGTTTTTTTTTCTAAATACCCGGATGAAAAAAAGTCGATTTTCAAAAAATTAAATCTCAAAAACTAAAAGTGCTAGAGAAATGGGGATACGAAATGTTGCATTTGAATAACTTAAACTATCTGTTTTTTATATAAAAAGGCCATGTCCGAAAAATGGTCTTCATAAAACACTGTGTGACGGTAAAGGGGATAGTGTGGTAAGTATATTGTGTTGATTTGCCAGAGATTGTCTCTTTTTCTTGGAATTTGTACCCGGACTTGTAAATAAGGAGGGCGATTGGCATAAAGATTTCAATGTTTTATTTTCTGTGGTTAACTTACCTATTTGCTTCTGTAGATCTGTATTTTCTAACAATATATTACCCAGTTCATTTTCGGTACTCTCAAGTTTTAATGTGAGCTGAGAAATTATTTCTTTCATTTCTGAGGCCAATGCCAAGTCAGACACAGTACCGTCAACACTCATTGACAATTTATTTGGAGTATAAGATTCAATTGATGTTTCGCAATCAGTCAATATTTGGGAATCAAGTATCTCAGTAGTATTTTGGACCGAAGAACGACGCTTCAACGCGTCATCATGTACTTCAGTAGTATTTTGGACCGAAGAACGATGCTTCAACGCGTCATCATGTACTTCATCCTTAGTTTTGTTTAGTTGTTCTGCCGATGAGGGTGTTTTTACAGAAGTTGATTTTTTCCTCATGGTAATATTGGTTGTGCAGTCGCTACTAGCGTATTTTTTCATTCTGATGCACGCCTTACATCTCCACTTTTTTTTTGCTTCCGCGTCCTTGAGGCGATATGTTTGTTCTGGGTAACCATCGCAATCCAATTCGTACCTGTTATCACAGGCAGAACACAAAACAGTACTTTTTACATTTACCAATTTTTTACATTTATGGCATGTTACTAGTGCTGGTGCTGCCATCTCGTATTGACTTTCTGCAGAGTTTGATGACATGAGGTTACAATAATTTCAAATGCTCTCTTTGTTCAATAGTAAGTAAACAGACTTGTTGTATCTATTTCTTTATAAATTCCAAATATGATTTTTGGAATTTACGAAAAGTGATGTTGTTACTGGGGTTTGAACCGTATATATTAGTTTACTCTTTGGTTTGAACTCACGACAACTCACGTGCAGCTAGTTTAGTTGCAAAAGTTGAAAACGTAAGCCAACCGAACATACTAAATTCCGTACCAAATTTGGTGATCAGTTGCTGCAAAAATATTGTTTCCTTGTTAGATAAGCCCATTAATGATTCGTGGCGGTTGAGATTTAAAACACTGCGTGAGTCACTTTTTCACTTCGTCTTTGTAAAATTCTTTGTTTCTTTCGTTAGAATTGGCTTCTTTTTTGGTCGTTTTGTTGAATTCGGGTTACAATTATTATAAGGTTTGAATCACTTGTTTATTTAGATTGCTAATCTTGTATTATCTTCATGTTTCCTGTTATAAGGCAGAGTTTATTGTTCAAAGTATATTTTGTATTTACTTCACAGAGACAATACCATCAGACCCAACAATTAAGTGCACCCGGCGCGTACGACGAGCAAGTGGTGCGTTTTTCTCGACAGACAGAGTGAAACTTTTTTCAGGCAGCCTAGCGTCTCGTCATAAAAATGTAATTGCGCGGCACTATATTTTTAGACTATTGTAAACGCAGTTTAATCAGCCAGCTGTTGCAGTTTGCAGTTCATAAAGCCCTTTTCAGCGATACCAAAGATATTTTTTAAGACCCCTAGGTTGTAGCTATCAAGAAACAAAGATTCCGGCAGGGAATACCACTCCTTAGAAAAGAAATGAAAGTATTCGTAAAACGATTTTCGCGTATGGGTGGCAAGGACGGATCCAGGATTTTTTTTCTGGGAGGGGCACAAGGGGCGGATGGGCAAAAAAAAACAACAATAACTGTCAGAAATAAACTTGAAGTATCATACTTCATGTTTATTTCTATAAGTTCAAGTATGTATAGGAAGGTTTATGACAGACAAGAGTTTTACTCATGTTCTTTCTGTTCATCATCATCATAACAGCCGAAAGACGTCCACTGCTGGACATAGGCCTCCCCCAAACATCGCCACATTGATCGTTCCCGTGCGTCCCACATCCAGCGGATCCCCGCAACGTTCACCAGGTCATTGGTCCACCTGGTGGGAGGCCTTCCAACGCGACGTCTTCCGGTTCGCGGTCGCCACTCCAAAACTTTTCTGCCCCATCGGCCATCTGTTCTCTGCCCACTTAAGTTTGGCAATTCTTCGGGCTATGTCGGTAACCCTGGTTCTCTTGCGGATCTCTACATTGCTGATTCAATCACGCAAGGACATTTCGAGCCTGGCCTTCTCCATTGCCCTTTGGTTGACTGTAAGCTTTCTGATGAGGCCCATTGTGGGCGACCACGTCTCAGAGCCATAGGTCATAAGTGTGTTTTACACGGGTCATAGACTTTCGTCTTGATACACTGTGGTAAGTTGGACGAGAAGATACAGCGCAGCTTTCCGAATACTGCCCGGCCGAGTAGGATTCAACGGTTGACCTCTTTCTCGAGGTTGGACCTGCCTAGCTGGACCGTTTGTCCCAGGTAGACATGGTCGTCCACGGCTTCGGCTGTGGATTCACCGACCTTGATAGGAGTGGGTGCGTCATGAGCGTTTAACATCACCTTGGTTTTGTCCATGTTCATTTTTGTATCCATTTTTTTGGAAGCTCTACTGAGGTCATCGAGCGATGTACCGGGGTCCTCCATGGTCTCCACGACAGCTTTATCATCGGCTAACCGAAGGTGAGTGATGAGCTCGCCGTTGACGTTGATGCCTAGTCCTCTCCAGTCCAGAACCTTGAAGACGTCCTCTAGTGCAGCGGTGAATAGTCTCTTTCTGTTATTTTATTAATATATTTTAACAACTCTGATAATTTGATTTACTTCTAAGTATGTACTGAATCTCCACAGTACACAGAATACCGTATGAAATCTAAATCTATTCTAATCTAAATCCGCCCTTGATGGGTGGGATGTCCACTATGTACCGATGGCGCTGGTAAATACAGGTCTGCGGATCCCAAGCCAGGAGCTCACGCTGGGGCCCCTTAGCAGCGTGCCACTCCTGGATCTAATCAGAACCGTACCCCACGAAACTGCCGTACGCAGCAGTGGTAAGCTAGGTGTCAGTCTGTGATCTAAAGCTGACCACAAGGGTTGGGCGTTACAATGGTAGTCATTTCCGTTCAAGTTCCTGTTAAAGGCTCTGAAGCTTTGAGTCGACCAGTGCATCTTTGTCGATCAGCCTCTTAGCGCGTCTGTCAATCGACTCAAGAGCATCAAGTTGGTATTTGGCAGATCCGTTCCAGAAGTGAGAGCAGTACTCCATGAATGACCGAACTTACGCTTTATTCAAGCTGAGCAGCTGTTCAGGCGTAAAGTACTATCTTACCTGTGCAAGGATCCCCATTTTATTTGCAGCCAACTGATACTTTGGCTCAATAAATGGACCAACATTGAGGGTCGATGTCAACGTAACACCAAGAAAGTAGCGATGGTCCGTTACCGGCACTTCGAAACCGATAAAGGATTCGTTCTTTTTTTTGTGTGTCAGCTCGCTGTCATCTATATTGACAGTTTTAGTTGGGTTGAAGTTGACACTTGTTACATAGTCATTGATAGAGCGAGACGGTAAAATGTTGGTCTTGATCTGGTTTTGATGTAATTGATAAATAGCCAGCCAATCGTTGTCCGAAATCGTGTTCGCGATCCGCGAGTTGTACTGTGTGTCGCCCGTGCATTTGTTTGTGTATGTATTTCGCGCGCAGCGTAGTGTTTTTTTCGGAAACGTGTATGGCTGTCTGGCGTGAATACCTCCAGATCACGTCGGTTGTCCCTTCTTTATTATATATATTTTCCCAAAACCCCCGACCTGGCACGGGATTGAACGAGACCAGAAGACCACCACGAGGACAAATGTAAGTTGTGCATGCTTGTATCACTTTCCACCTATACGGGGATCGGTATCCCAAAAAACAGACCCCTAGCTACCTTGTAGGATCCAAGAGTCGCAGCATTGCTCATAGGCCCCAGTGTAGCCTCTTGGCTTGTGATCCGCAGGCCTGTATTCAACAGGCACGGTTACTCCACGGAAAGATGGAGCCGGGATGGAATTGGTTTATGCGGAAAAATACACGCCTGGGTCTTAGCAGCATTGAAACTGACTAGATTAGCATCGCTGCATACGCAGACTCTCTCCAAAGACAGGTTCACGCGCTCAACCTTGACTTACCAAAGAGACCGGATCTAAGGCCCAGTAGCCTGTGCGCTGGACAACAGTGCTGTCGTCAGCATACCCAAAGGATTCTGGTTTAAGCATGTCATTAATGTGCAGCCAGAACAATGTTAAACCCCTGAGGGACTCCGGCGTTAATACCTAACTGACCGGACGAGCAGCCATTGATAACCACTCGGATGGACCGATCCCTTAGGAAATTTGCAATCCAGTCACACAGACCACTAGGTAGACCGAAGGAAGGAAGCTTACCAATAAAGCTCTCGTGCCAGACCCTGTCAAAAGCCTTCAAGATGCCAATGGAGACAGCAAGCGCTTCGCCGTGCCTCTCGATGGCCTCACTTCAGATGTGAATGGCATACGCTAGAAGATCCCCAGTTGACCGATTGCGGTGGAAGCCGTATTGACAGTCACTAAGGATGTCGTTGTCTTCTATGCCAGGAGCTTATTGTTCAGTACACGTTCCATACTCTTGGACGTTACAGAGATGGGTCTGTAGCTGGCCGGGTCAGCTCTACTACTCATTTTGGGCACGGGCTTCCAAGCGTTTGGCACTTTTCCAGTCTTTATCGAAAGGCGATATAGGTGAGTCAAGATCGGAGACAATTCAGGCGCACAATTTTTAAGTACAATTGCTGGTATTCCGTCAGGGCCACTAGCCTTGTTCACGTCAAGGTTACGAACCACCCTACAGAGTTCCCTCTGAGACTCTCTAAGGTCTGCTAGCTGTCTAGCTTTTATCAAGGAGAACCGATCTGATGTCATTGCAAAGGAACCACCACACGCACTGTGCTGGATGTGTATAGCGTCGTTGTTATATAAACCTGCGATTGAGTACAGAGTAGTAGTAGCGGAGCCATACCCATCACTGATGTGAAGTTTAATTAAGATCTTCAGGATGAAGATCCTGTATTATTTCATTATTTGTGTTGTAGCATCATTCCTAAAATTTTAATATTTGAAGCTGTCCGAACAATCCAGTCGTGCAATCAGATACAAATATTGTTTGCCTATCTAGTCGGAATCATCTCCATGAAGTAGACACTCAGATGGTTAATTCATATGAAGAGCCGTGTAATATTGTGTTTGTTTTATTGTAACTGAGACTAGAGTTACTGCACGGTGATTGTTATCAAACAATCTGTCGATAAGATAGACGCGGCGCGAGGAGGAGACTCGTCTCCGCAGCCTCGCGTGTTCACAATGGAATGCGCACAGTAACACTAAATATAGCAGTAGCCCGATAAGGTAATTAATTATTTTGATTTGATTACTCAACACGTAATCATTTTGTTTGAAATTGTTGCCTCAAATGATACGTACGGAGACTACAGAGTATTCATCAGAAAACCACATAGTCTTGTTTTATCTGAAACTTGTCTTCGTCTAAAACTATTATATAAGACAATACAATATAAGACAAAGATATTTTATTTCAACTAGGCCACAAAGCGGCACTTTTGAACGTTAGTTGTTGGTTCAATCTCTTTTTGCTGTGTAAAGTCACTACCTAACATAAATATTATGACGGCAATGCGCCGCAGCTCCTTACGATGACGGGGCTGTGTCGAATCTATTTGTATAGGTATTTCAGATTTGCTGTTTGGTTATCTTTATCTGCCTGATTGTGCATTGGTGTGCCGATTGATCCTAAATAGGTTACGGATTCTACAATTGCGGTAGGTAATGTCTGCCTAATAATAGTTACTTGATTCTGTCCTGTGTGAATGTTTAGTGTGTAAGTGTAAGTTGCTACAGCTTCCTAAGTCTGTACTAGAATGTAATCCGGTCGTTGGACTCGGAATACATTTGTTTTTGGATCGTTTTGAATAATATTATGAATGACATCAGTATGTCGGCAAAGACACATTCGCTTGGTAAACAACTATACCGTTCGTATTAGTTCCAAGTGAAAGACAATGAAATAAAAATTGTGAATATATTGAAACACTGATAAATATAATATCGTTACGTGTGCTTAATAATGAGAGCGAGACAGATTGCTTATAAGATTTGGAGGAATTCTGTCTCCAGATTATTGATAATAAGGTACATAATCCTTGATAAGGCACAACAAAAGTGCTCAGAAATGCATGTAAGTAAAAGGTGAGCAAGAGGGTCTCACCGGAAAGGCACCGAATCAGCAACGAAGATGTAGTTGAGCGAGTACATGCAGGCCAGCAGGTTAGGGATACACAGCATGATGAGCATGTAGCCCTGGTAGAAGCCAAAGGGGCCGAGCTGCGCAAGCGCCGCCTCCAGCGAGTCACCGGCATCATCAGCGTCGTCGGCGCCGGGCTTGCTGGCAGCGCTGCTGACGCGCCGCACAGCGCTGCGTCGTGGCGGCAGCACCATGTCGCGAGCTGTCGCGGGGCGCACTGGCGCTCGCCGGCCCGCCAGCCGCCAGCCGCCTCGTCAAGTCGTCACTGATAACACCGAGATACGCGCCAGTCGCCACCTGTGCGGCTATGCGCCTTTCCTCCGCGCTCGTGACCATGTAGCGACACTAATACACGGCGATAATACTGTGTGTATGACTAGATGCATGAATGTGAGTGAAGCAAAAGAAGTATGTAAGGATCGTAGCAGGTGGCGTTCTGTAGTTTCTTCCTACCCCCATGGGAAAAAGGCGTGAGTTTGTGTATGTATGTATGTAGTTAATACTGCGATAGCCAGCGAGCTTCTCCGTTACATTGCATGTGACATTTGGTTTGTTGTGGTGTCTCTTGCACTTTTAAGCTCAGTGTTCAAGCTGGGAGGAAATGTTTGAAGTCGAAACTTTTTAAAATGCCTATTAATGTTTGTTGGCATGTCGACTAAACTACTATAGTAAATAGTTTTACTTATCTATACAATAAACTTTTAAAATAAGTTAAATGACTTTGACAAAGCTAAGACAAAGAATATAATTGCCATAATATTTTTTGAACCGAATCTTATACATAAATAATTAAAACCTTTTTTTGTACAAAGACTAGGTAAGTTTTTGAGATGGTAATACGTCTGAAATTAATTTTGTATAATATATTAAAGTAACACGGGCGTAACTACTATATTCTTTCCGCTACTTTCTACTCGCTGAGGGATCATCTCTCAGTTTTCGTAACTTTGCTTTTCAGGAGTCCTATTGCTGCCACTCACGTGTTCGTCTGTCTGTCCGTCTGTGTGTCCGTCGGTCTGTCTGTCGTCTGTCACACAGGTTTAACAGCAAAGCGGTTGGAGCTACAGTCTTAAAAAAATCACAGTATAAGCATCTTGTTGACTCAAAGCCATATCAAAAGTCTTTTTTTAAATGTTTTTCCCTTGTAGCTAAAGGCGGGCGCGCAAAAAAAATACCTGTCCCATCGAGTGGGGTATCGTTGTTTAGAACACATTGAGTAGATAAATGCTGTATCTATCGTTTTATAAAAAATATTGGTAAACAAAGGAATGAGAATATAAGAAGGACAGCTTTTTTTTACAAAATTTTGTTTCTTTTTAACATCCCATTGACCTATGAACTTCAAATTTGGTGTTATTGTTTAATATTACGTATATTTTACGGACAAATACCAATACATTAATAAATAGGTTTGAAATTTCCTAATTTTTCCTATTAAAACTCAACTAGTTTTGTTTTTGCGGTTTTGTAAGGAACCCTAAATGTGCGAAGTCCGACACGCACTTGGTCGGTTTTAAATAAAATGGAAATATTATTCATCAGATGGCTTATAGTCCCCCAAAGGGCAATGAAGAAAGCTATGCTCGGAGTTACCTTGCGTTATCCAATCAGAAATTAAGACATCCGCAGGAGAACCAGGGTTACCGACATAACCCTAAGCCCCTAAGAATTGCCAAACTTAAGTGACAGTAGGGAGGAAACATTGCTCGCAGAACGGATACTTCAATAGGTCCGAAAAGTTCAGTAGTGGCGACAGGGCACCGGAAGGCGAAGCGTTGGAAGGCCTCCCTCTATGCCTTACCGGTCCCTGCAATGACCTGGTTAATGCTGCGGGTATCCGCTGGATAAGCGATCTATTTGGCAATACTTCGGGGAAGCGTATGCCCAGCAGTGGACGTATTTCTTTCGGCTGAAATGATGACGATGATGTTGAAATATTATGATCCAATTCTGATGAAAATATGTCATAAGTAAATCCACGAAGCTATGGAACGCATTCGTTTCAGAAATATTGACACAATTCCCCTTTTAGTATTAATCTGCTTTAATGATAAGTTATATCAACACATTACATCCGTCTAATTCGAGCTTGATAACATTATCAGGATGTTGGATGATGTGATTATTAACTGTTAACACTTTGAGGGATCTAGCCGCATGCTGTCAAATTCATTATATCACAAAAATATTTATTAGTACTCGTATTCGTATAATGACAATATGTAGAAACTGAACAAATTCTCATAGCAAAGCAGAAAAGAGATTCATTATAGCGCATTCACTTTTAACTTTTACGTAGGCACTTTACAACTACCAACCCAACACCGGGTAGAAGGGAAACTTTCTAAACAGATGATATTATTGAACTTAGGCAAGTAAGTCTACCGCCTAAGGATGCAGTGGCTAATCTTTTCACTGAAATAAAATATCGAATGCTGGACATAAGCCTCTCCCAGGCATCAGCGTCACCACCGCTTTCATATTTCGATAGATATAAGTAAGTATAAATTATTGACAAATTGCAGATAGCTATAGGCTTTAGAATTATCTACCTACCTACTTATCGTACCCAACCATTGAGTTGTAATGTTTCTTTTCGTACCACTTGCTCAAAAAAGTGACATTCTATGCCACAAAAAGCGAACATAACAAATAGACATTTTTAATCTGTTAAAAACAGGGAAAGAAAATTGTACTGAATTTCATTCATCCTCTAGGGGGAGAATGTGATTTAAATTTGGAATACTTACCGAAATTTATACTGAATTACATCTGTGTTTACACCATTGAGTTTGTATCTAAAGCATTATACATCTTTTTGAAAAAGGAATACGCATTTATTAAGAAGTTATGATTATTAAATAAAATTACGAAAACCGACGAGGCCGTATGAGCTTGCTAGCCGCCTTTGCTTTTCCGACAAAAAAATATTAGTCTAGCAATTTGCCGCGTTTTTGTTTTCTTCAAATACATAAACGTTAAGTTTATTTTAATTTATACGTTACGATGTTAAATCAAAGCGACAGTGAATTGTCGGATTCCGTCAGTGCAAATGCTGCCGCAATCTATACTAATACTAATACTAATAATATTATAAAGAGGTAAAGTTTGTGGGTTTGTGAGTTTGTGACGTTGTAAGGGGTAATCTCTGGATCTACTGAACCGATTTTGAAAATTTTTTCACCAGTAGAAAGCTACATTATTCCTGAGTGTCATAGGCTATAATAAATTTTCAAAAAAAATTGAGATCCTTATGAAAATTGCAATAATGTAACCCAAGGTAGAAAAACGTTGACTATAATTTTTTTTATTTGGCGTGCGCTGAGAAAACCATTGATGATAGATAAAAAATAGTAGGTAAGTAGGGTAGGCAGGCTAGGCTGGTTAGGCAGGGTAAGCAGGGTAAGCAGGGTAGGCAGGGTAGGCATGGTAGGCGGGGTTGGCCGGGTAGGCAGGATAGGCATGGTTGGCAGGGTAGGCAGAGTAGGCAGGGTAGGCAGAGTAGGCAGGGTTGGCAGGGTAGGCAGAGTAGGCAGGATAGGCAGGGAAGGCAGGGTAGGCGCGGCAGGCAGGGCCGGCAGGGTAGGCAGGGAAGGCAGGGTAGGCAGGGTAAAAAAATTTGAGATCCTTATGAAAATTGCAATAATGTAACCCAAGGTAGAAAAACGTTGACTATAATTTTTTTTATTTGGCGTGCGCTGAGAAAACCATTGATGATAGATAAAAAATAGTAGGTAAGTAGGGTAGGCAGGCTAGGCTGGTTAGGCAGGGTAAGCAGGGTAAGCAGGGTAGGCAGGGTAGGCATGGTAGGCGGGGTTGGCCGGGTAGGCAGGATAGGCATGGTTGGCAGGGTAGGCAGAGTAGGCAGGGTAGGCAGAGTAGGCAGGGTTGGCAGGGTAGGCAGAGTAGGCAGGATAGGCAGGGAAGGCAGGGTAGGCGCGGCAGGCAGGGCCGGCAGGGTAGGCAGGGAAGGCAGGGTAGGCAGGGTAGCATGGTAGGCAGGGTAGGCAGGGTAGGCTGGGTAGGCAGGGTAGGCTGAGTAGGCAGGGAAGGCAGGGTAGGCAGAGTAGGCAGGATAGGCAGGGAAGGCAGGGTAAGCGCGGCAGGCAGGGCAGGCAGGGTAGGCAGGGAAGGCAGGGTAGGCAGGGTAGGCATGGTAGGCAGGGTAGGCAGGGTAGGCTGGGTAGGCAGGGAAGGTAGAGTAGGCAGGTTAGACAATGTTGGCAGGATAGGCAGGGTTGGCAGGGTAGGCATGGCAGTCAGGGTTAGCAGGGTAGGCAGGGTTGGCAGGGAAGGCAGGATAGGCAGGGAAGGCAGGGTAGGCAGGGTAGGCAGGGTAGGCAGGGTAGGCAGGATAGGCAGGTTAGGCAGGGAAGGCAGGGTAGGCAGAGTAGGCAGGATAGGCAGGGAAGGCAGGGTAGGCGCGGCAGGCAGGGCCGGCAGGGTAGGCAGGGAAGGCAGGGTAGGCAGGGTAGGCATGGTAGGCAGGGTAGGCAGGGTAGGCTGGGTAGGCAGGGTAGGCTGAGTAGGCAGGGAAGGCAGGGTAGGCAGAGTAGGCAGGATAGGCAGGGAAGGCAGGGTAGGCGCGGCAGGCAGGGCAGGCAGGGTAGGCAGGGAAGGCAGGGTAGGCAGGGTAGGCATGGTAGGCAGGGTAGGCAGGGTAGGCTGGGTAGGCAGGGAAGGTAGGGTAGGCAGGTTAGACAATGTTGGCAGGATAGGCAGGGTTGGCAGGGTAGGCATGGCAGTCAGGGTTAGCAGGGTAGGCAGGGTTGGCAGGGAAGGCAGGATAGGCAGGGAAGGCAGGGTAGGCAGGGTAGGCAGGATAGGCAGGGAAGGCAGGGCAGGCAGAGTAGGCATGGTAGGCAGGGTAGGCAAGGTAGGCATAGTAGGCAGGGTAGGCAGAGTAGGCAGGGAAGGCAGGGCAGGCAGAGTAGGCATGGTAGGCAGGGTTAGCAGGATAGGCAGGGTAGGCAAGGTGGGCATAGTAGGCAGTGTAGGCAGGATAGGCAGGGTAGGCAGGGTAGGCAGGATAGGCAGGGAAGGCAGGGCAGGCAGAGTAGGCATGGTAGGCAGGGTTAGCAGGGTAGGCAGGGTTGGCAGGGAAGGCAGGATAGGCAGGGTAGGCAGAGTAGGAAGGATAGGCAGGATAGGCAGGGAAGGCAGGGTAGGCAGGGTAGGCAAGGTAGGCATAGTAGGCAGGGTAGGCAGAGTAGGCAGGGAAGGCAGGGCAGGCAGAGTAGGCATGGTAGGCAGGGTTAGCAGGATAGGCAGGGTAGGCAGGATAGGCAGGATAGGCAGGATAGGCAGGGTAGGCAGAGTAGGCATGGTAGGCAGGGTTAGCAGGATAGGCAGGGTTGGCAGGATAGGCAGGGAAGGCAGGGTAGGCAGGAAAGGCAGGGAAGGCAGGCTAGGCAGGGTAGGCATGGCAGTCAGGGTTAGCAGGGTAGGCAGGGTTGGCAGGGAAGGCAGGATAGGCAGGGGAGGCAGGGTGGGCAGGATAGGCAGGGAAGGCAGGGTAGGCCGGGTAGGCAGGGTAGGCAGGTAGATAGCCAGTTGACGGGAGCGAAGCCCCGGGGGTCAGCTAGTTATAAATAATTTGCTTCCAACCAATGATATTCAAATAAACAGATATGTTATGAGCGCGCGCATTGTGAAGACTCGAATAGGGCAAAATTGTGACCTTTAGTCTTTAGTTTATGTCACGCATGGCGATGAAACAAAAAAAAATGCCGTCCTGTGTATTTAGAAATTGTACCAATTATGATACCAAAGTACATAAAACAGAAGGGATCTCATACCATTTGTATTTACGCAATACGCCTCAATTTACAAATATTTTTTTTCCTAATATTCTGATATTTGGAGGTTAAAAAAAGATAACAACATTGGTGGTCAGAATAATGTTTGTTTACATTCACACGCAAGTGACAAACACTAGCTGTCTCTTTTTTTCTTGTTGGTTTTATCAAGCCATCCCTTTCGACTTGTAGTGAAATGTCAGATGAATGAAAAGTGTGCTGCCGCTGCTGCGCGGAAAACTTTTTTCAATTGTTTTGTGAGTGTATAACGTATCTGTTTATTTGAATATCATTGCTTCCAACAAAATCCAAGGAAAATTGTTTAAAAATTTATGAAGAATTTTCAACGTGGAGAAGTGCGGAAGGCCTTTCAATTTCAGAATCAGTACTTCTTGTCTATTTTGATTATTTATCCAAGACAAAGAATCCGAATACACTTTGGTGCATATACTCAAAACTGAAAGCTACAATAAGCATCAAACACAGCATTGAAATAAATAGATTCACGAAATTACTGGCTTTTTTAAAAAGAAAATCAGAAGGGCATTGTGCAAAGAAGTCTAAAATTTTTACGACTCAAAATGTGGAAAAATTTCTTAATGAAGCTCCTGACGAAATTTTTTGGCCACAAAAGTAAGTATACATGATTTAACTATGAATATTTCGTATCTTAGTAATGGTAATTATTCTATATATTTACCTGTTTTATCTTTGTTATAGGTGGCCTTAATTTTTGGACTCAATGGTGCTTGCCGCGGATGTGAACTTGTAAACTTAAAGGTGGAGGACGTTGAAAATAATTCCAATGGGTTACTGCTGATTAATGTAAAGGAAATTAAGACAAAGAAAAATCGGTCACTCATTGTACAAGGACAATATACTAAAATCATTCATTACCAAGCATTACGTCCCACCAACATGGAAAACAATAGATTTTTTATAAACTATCGGAATGGGAAATGTACTCGACAAGCCACCGGCAAAAATAAAATTAGCAATATGCCAAAGGAAATTGCTAAATATTTAAAACTAAAAGATGTTGAACTCTACACCGGTCACTGCTTTAGAAGAACTTCGGCGACTTTCTTGGCGGATTCAGGGGCGGATATTACGTAAATAAAAAGACACGGTGGTTGGAGCCATGATAGAGTAGCTGAGGGTTATATCGAAAGCTCAATGGCGAATAAAACCATATTAAGCAGTCAAATTAAAAAAAATAAAAACTTAATCCATCAGAGCCACAACCATCATCTTATCTTCGTCCGTAACTCACGATGCACCACCACCACTATCTCCGACGTATACTATCTACAATGAAACGTAAGTTCCTCAGACGCAAGAACAGAGAAATACTCAAATCAACTCATCAACAATAAATGTACCAAACAAAAATGTAACTCTCTCTATCAATAATTGGACCAATGTTTCGAATGTTAACTTTTACTTTTAATTGTCATTATTTTTAATAAATGCTTATCTCATATTATTATTGTGTTAATTTTTTCGCAAATGGTACGAAAAGTACGAAACTTTTTTTAAATGTTTTTCCCTTGTAGCTAAAGGCGGGCGCGCAAAAAAAATACCTGTCCCATCGAGTGGGGTATCGTTGTTTAGAACACATTGAGTAGATAAATGCTGTATCTATCGTTTTATAAAAAATATTGGTAAACAAAGGAATGAGAATATAAGAAGGACAGCTTTTTTTTACAAAATTTTGTTTCTTTTTAACATCCCATTGACCTATGAACTTCAAATTTGGTGTTATTGTTTAATATTACGTATATTTTACGGACAAATACCAATACATTAATAAATAGGTTTGAAATTTCCTAATTTTTCCTATTAAAACCAACTAGTTTTGTTTTTGCGGTTTTGTAAGGAACCCTAAATGTGCGAAGTCCGACACGCACTTGGTCGGTTTTAAATAAAATGGAAATATTATTCATCAGATGGCTTATAGTCCCCCAAAGGGCAATGAAGAAAGCTATGCTCGGAGTTACCTTGCGTTATCCAATCAGAAATTAAGACATCCGCAGGAGAACCAGGGTTACCGACATAACCCTAAGCCCCTAAGAATTGCCAAACTTAAGTGACAGTAGGGAGGAAACATTGCTCGCAGAACGGATACTTCAATAGGTCCGAAAAGTTCAGTAGTGGCGACAGGGCACCGGAAGGCGAAGCGTTGGAAGGCCTCCCTCTATGCCTTACCGGTCCCTGCAATGACCTGGTTAATGCTGCGGGTATCCGCTGGATAAGCGATCTATTTGGCAATACTTCGGGGAAGCGTATGCCCAGCAGTGGACGTATTTCTTTCGGCTGAAATGATGACGATGATGTTGAAATATTATGATCCAATTCTGATGAAAATATGTCATAAGTAAATCCACGAAGCTATGGAACGCATTCGTTTCAGAAATATTGACACAATTCCCCTTTTAGTATTAATCTGCTTTAATGATAAGTTATATCAACACATTACATCCGTCTAATTCGAGCTTGATAACATTATCAGGATGTTGGATGATGTGATTATTAACTGTTAACACTTTGAGGGATCTAGCCGCATGCTGTCAAATTCATTATATCACAAAAATATTTATTAGTACTCGTATTCGTATAATGACAATATGTAGAAACTTTGAACAAATTCTCATAGCAAAGCAGAAAAGAGATTCATTATAGCGCATTCACTTTTAACTTTTACGTAGGCACTTTACAACTACCAACCCAACACCGGGTAGAAGGGAAACTTTCTAAACAGATGATATTATTGAACTTAGGCAAGTAAGTCTACCGCCTAAGGATGCAGTGGCTAATCTTTTCACTGAAATAAAATATCGAATGCTGGACATAAGCCTCTCCCAGGCATCAGCGTCACCACCGCTTTCATATTTCGATAGATATAAGTAAGTATAAATTATTGACAAATTGCAGATAGCTATAGGCTTTAGAATTATCTACCTACCTACTTATCGTACCCAACCATTGAGTTGTAATGTTTCTTTTCGTACCACTTGCTCAAAAAAGTGACATTCTATGCCACAAAAAGCGAACATAACAAATAGACATTTTTAATCTGTTAAAAACAGGGAAAGAAAATTGTACTGAATTTCATTCATCCTCTAGGGGGAGAATGTGATTTAAATTTGGAATACTTACCGAAATTTATACTGAATTACATCTGTGTTTACACCATTGAGTTTGTATCTAAAGCATTATACATCTTTTTGAAAAAGGAATACGCATTTATTAAGAAGTTATGATTATTAAATAAAATTACGAAAACCGACGAGGCCGTATGAGCTTGCTAGCCGCCTTTGCTTTTCCGACAAAAAAATATTAGTCTAGCAATTTGCCGCGTTTTTGTTTTCTTCAAATACATAAACGTTAAGTTTATTTTAATTTATACGTTACGATGTTAAATCAAAGCGACAGTGAATTGTCGGATTCCGTCAGTGCAAATGCTGCCGCAATCTATACTAATACTAATACTAATAATATTATAAAGAGGTAAAGTTTGTGGGTTTGTGAGTTTGTGACGTTGTAAGGGGTAATCTCTGGATCTACTGAACCGATTTTGAAAATTTTTTCACCAGTAGAAAGCTACATTATTCCTGAGTGTCATAGGCTATAATAAATTTTCAAAAAAAATTGAGATCCTTATGAAAATTGCAATAATGTAACCCAAGGTAGAAAAACGTTGACTATAATTTTTTTTATTTGGCGTGCGCTGAGAAAACCATTGATGATAGATAAAAAATAGTAGGTAAGTAGGGTAGGCAGGCTAGGCTGGTTAGGCAGGGTAAGCAGGGTAAGCAGGGTAGGCAGGGTAGGCATGGTAGGCGGGGTTGGCCGGGTAGGCAGGATAGGCATGGTTGGCAGGGTAGGCAGAGTAGGCAGGGTAGGCAGAGTAGGCAGGGTTGGCAGGGTAGGCAGAGTAGGCAGGATAGGCAGGGAAGGCAGGGTAGGCGCGGCAGGCAGGGCCGGCAGGGTAGGCAGGGAAGGCAGGGTAGGCAGGGTAAAAAAATTTGAGATCCTTATGAAAATTGCAATAATGTAACCCAAGGTAGAAAAACGTTGACTATAATTTTTTTTATTTGGCGTGCGCTGAGAAAACCATTGATGATAGATAAAAAATAGTAGGTAAGTAGGGTAGGCAGGCTAGGCTGGTTAGGCAGGGTAAGCAGGGTAAGCAGGGTAGGCAGGGTAGGCATGGTAGGCGGGGTTGGCCGGGTAGGCAGGATAGGCATGGTTGGCAGGGTAGGCAGAGTAGGCAGGGTAGGCAGAGTAGGCAGGGTTGGCAGGGTAGGCAGAGTAGGCAGGATAGGCAGGGAAGGCAGGGTAGGCGCGGCAGGCAGGGCCGGCAGGGTAGGCAGGGAAGGCAGGGTAGGCAGGGTAGCATGGTAGGCAGGGTAGGCAGGGTAGGCTGGGTAGGCAGGGTAGGCTGAGTAGGCAGGGAAGGCAGGGTAGGCAGAGTAGGCAGGATAGGCAGGGAAGGCAGGGTAAGCGCGGCAGGCAGGGCAGGCAGGGTAGGCAGGGAAGGCAGGGTAGGCAGGGTAGGCATGGTAGGCAGGGTAGGCAGGGTAGGCTGGGTAGGCAGGGAAGGTAGAGTAGGCAGGTTAGACAATGTTGGCAGGATAGGCAGGGTTGGCAGGGTAGGCATGGCAGTCAGGGTTAGCAGGGTAGGCAGGGTTGGCAGGGAAGGCAGGATAGGCAGGGAAGGCAGGGTAGGCAGGGTAGGCAGGGTAGGCAGGGTAGGCAGGATAGGCAGGTTAGGCAGGGAAGGCAGGGTAGGCAGAGTAGGCAGGATAGGCAGGGAAGGCAGGGTAGGCGCGGCAGGCAGGGCCGGCAGGGTAGGCAGGGAAGGCAGGGTAGGCAGGGTAGGCATGGTAGGCAGGGTAGGCAGGGTAGGCTGGGTAGGCAGGGTAGGCTGAGTAGGCAGGGAAGGCAGGGTAGGCAGAGTAGGCAGGATAGGCAGGGAAGGCAGGGTAGGCGCGGCAGGCAGGGCAGGCAGGGTAGGCAGGGAAGGCAGGGTAGGCAGGGTAGGCATGGTAGGCAGGGTAGGCAGGGTAGGCTGGGTAGGCAGGGAAGGTAGGGTAGGCAGGTTAGACAATGTTGGCAGGATAGGCAGGGTTGGCAGGGTAGGCATGGCAGTCAGGGTTAGCAGGGTAGGCAGGGTTGGCAGGGAAGGCAGGATAGGCAGGGAAGGCAGGGTAGGCAGGGTAGGCAGGATAGGCAGGGAAGGCAGGGCAGGCAGAGTAGGCATGGTAGGCAGGGTAGGCAAGGTAGGCATAGTAGGCAGGGTAGGCAGAGTAGGCAGGGAAGGCAGGGCAGGCAGAGTAGGCATGGTAGGCAGGGTTAGCAGGATAGGCAGGGTAGGCAAGGTGGGCATAGTAGGCAGTGTAGGCAGGATAGGCAGGGTAGGCAGGGTAGGCAGGATATGCAGGGAAGGCAGGGCAGGCAGAGTAGGCATGGTAGGCAGGGTTAGCAGGGTAGGCAGGGTTGGCAGGGAAGGCAGGATAGGCAGGGTAGGCAGAGTAGGAAGGATAGGCAGGATAGGCAGGGAAGGCAGGGTAGGCAGGGTAGGCAAGGTAGGCATAGTAGGCAGGGTAGGCAGAGTAGGCAGGGAAGGCAGGGCAGGCAGAGTAGGCATGGTAGGCAGGGTTAGCAGGATAGGCAGGGTAGGCAGGATAGGCAGGATAGGCAGGATAGGCAGGGTAGGCAGAGTAGGCATGGTAGGCAGGGTTAGCAGGATAGGCAGGGTTGGCAGGATAGGCAGGGAAGGCAGGGTAGGCAGGAAAGGCAGGGAAGGCAGGCTAGGCAGGGTAGGCATGGCAGTCAGGGTTAGCAGGGTAGGCAGGGTTGGCAGGGAAGGCAGGATAGGCAGGGGAGGCAGGGTGGGCAGGATAGGCAGGGAAGGCAGGGTAGGCCGGGTAGGCAGGGTAGGCAGGTAGATAGCCAGTTGACGGGAGCGAAGCCCCGGGGGTCAGCTAGTTATAAATAATTTGCTTCCAACCAATGATATTCAAATAAACAGATATGTTATGAGCGCGCGCATTGTGAAGACTCGAATAGGGCAAAATTGTGACCTTTAGTCTTTAGTTTATGTCACGCATGGCGATGAAACAAAAAAAAATGCCGTCCTGTGTATTTAGAAATTGTACCAATTATGATACCAAAGTACATAAAACAGAAGGGATCTCATACCATTTGTATTTACGCAATACGCCTCAATTTACAAATATTTTTTTTCCTAATATTCTGATATTTGGAGGTTAAAAAAAGATAACAACATTGGTGGTCAGAATAATGTTTGTTTACATTCACACGCAAGTGACAAACACTAGCTGTCTCTTTTTTTCTTGTTGGTTTTATCAAGCCATCCCTTTCGACTTGTAGTGAAATGTCAGATGAATGAAAAGTGTGCTGCCGCTGCTGCGCGGAAAACTTTTTTCAATTGTTTTGTGAGTGTATAACGTATCTGTTTATTTGAATATCATTGCTTCCAACAAAATCCAAGGAAAATTATTTAAAAATTTATGAAGAATTTTCAACGTGGAGAAGTGCGGAAGGCCTTTCAATTTCAGAATCAGTACTTCTTGTCTATTTTGATTATTTATCCAAGACAAAGAATCCGAATACACTTTGGTGCATATACTCAAAACTGAAAGCTACAATAAGCATCAAACACAGCATTGAAATAAATAGATTCACGAAATTACTGGCTTTTTTAAAAAGAAAATCAGAAGGGCATTGTGCAAAGAAGTCTAAAATTTTTACGACTCAAAATGTGGAAAAATTTCTTAATGAAGCTCCTGACGAAATTTTTTGGCCACAAAAGTAAGTATACATGATTTAACTATGAATATTTCGTATCTTAGTAATGGTAATTATTCTATATATTTACCTGTTTTATCTTTGTTATAGGTGGCCTTAATTTTTGGACTCAATGGTGCTTGCCGCGGATGTGAACTTGTAAACTTAAAGGTGGAGGACGTTGAAAATAATTCCAATGGGTTACTGCTGATTAATGTAAAGGAAATTAAGACAAAGAAAAATCGGTCACTCATTGTACAAGGACAATATACTAAAATCATTCATTACCAAGCATTACGTCCCACCAACATGGAAAACAATAGATTTTTTATAAACTATCGGAATGGGAAATGTACTCGACAAGCCACCGGCAAAAATAAAATTAGCAATATGCCAAAGGAAATTGCTAAATATTTAAAACTAAAAGATGTTGAACTCTACACCGGTCACTGCTTTAGAAGAACTTCGGCGACTTTCTTGGCGGATTCAGGGGCGGATATTACGTAAATAAAAAGACACGGTGGTTGGAGCCATGATAGAGTAGCTGAGGGTTATATCGAAAGCTCAATGGCGAATAAAACCATATTAAGCAGTCAAATTAAAAAAAATAAAAACTTAATCCATCAGAGCCACAACCATCATCTTATCTTCGTCCGTAACTCACGATGCACCACCACCACTATCTCCGACGTATACTATCTACAATGAAACGTAAGTTCCTCAGACGCAAGAACAGAGAAATACTCAAATCAACTCATCAACAATAAATGTACCAAACAAAAATGTAACTCTCTCTATCAATAATTGGACCAATGTTTCGAATGTTAACTTTTACTTTTAATTGTCATTATTTTTAATAAATGCTTATCTCATATTATTATTGTGTTAATTTTTTCGCAAATGGTACGAAAAGTACGAAACTTTTTTTAAATGTTTTTCCCTTGTAGCTAAAGGCGGGCGCGCAAAAAAAATACCTGTCCCATCGAGTGGGGTATCGTTGTTTAGAACACATTGAGTAGATAAATGCTGTATCTATCGTTTTATAAAAAATATTGGTAAACAAAGGAATGAGAATATAAGAAGGACAGCTTTTTTTTACAAAATTTTGTTTCTTTTTAACATCCCATTGACCTATGAACTTCAAATTTGGTGTTATTGTTTAATATTACGTATATTTTACGGACAAATACCAATACATTAATAAATAGGTTTGAAATTTCCTAATTTTTCCTATTAAAACCAACTAGTTTTGTTTTTGCGGTTTTGTAAGGAACCCTAAATGTGCGAAGTCCGACACGCACTTGGTCGGTTTTAAATAAAATGGAAATATTATTCATCAGATGGCTTATAGTCCCCCAAAGGGCAATGAAGAAAGCTATGCTCGGAGTTACCTTGCGTTATCCAATCAGAAATTAAGACATCCGCAGGAGAACCAGGGTTACCGACATAACCCTAAGCCCCTAAGAATTGCCAAACTTAAGTGACAGTAGGGAGGAAACATTGCTCGCAGAACGGATACTTCAATAGGTCCGAAAAGTTCAGTAGTGGCGACAGGGCACCGGAAGGCGAAGCGTTGGAAGGCCTCCCTCTATGCCTTACCGGTCCCTGCAATGACCTGGTTAATGCTGCGGGTATCCGCTGGATAAGCGATCTATTTGGCAATACTTCGGGGAAGCGTATGCCCAGCAGTGGACGTATTTCTTTCGGCTGAAATGATGACGATGATGTTGAAATATTATGATCCAATTCTGATGAAAATATGTCATAAGTAAATCCACGAAGCTATGGAACGCATTCGTTTCAGAAATATTGACACAATTCCCCTTTTAGTATTAATCTGCTTTAATGATAAGTTATATCAACACATTACATCCGTCTAATTCGAGCTTGATAACATTATCAGGATGTTGGATGATGTGATTATTAACTGTTAACACTTTGAGGGATCTAGCCGCATGCTGTCAAATTCATTATATCACAAAAATATTTATTAGTACTCGTATTCGTATAATGACAATATGTAGAAACTTTGAACAAATTCTCATAGCAAAGCAGAAAAGAGATTCATTATAGCGCATTCACTTTTAACTTTTACGTAGGCACTTTACAACTACCAACCCAACACCGGGTAGAAGGGAAACTTTCTAAACAGATGATATTATTGAACTTAGGCAAGTAAGTCTACCGCCTAAGGATGCAGTGGCTAATCTTTTCACTGAAATAAAATATCGAATGCTGGACATAAGCCTCTCCCAGGCATCAGCGTCACCACCGCTTTCATATTTCGATAGATATAAGTAAGTATAAATTATTGACAAATTGCAGATAGCTATAGGCTTTAGAATTATCTACCTACCTACTTATCGTACCCAACCATTGAGTTGTAATGTTTCTTTTCGTACCACTTGCTCAAAAAAGTGACATTCTATGCCACAAAAAGCGAACATAACAAATAGACATTTTTAATCTGTTAAAAACAGGGAAAGAAAATTGTACTGAATTTCATTCATCCTCTAGGGGGAGAATGTGATTTAAATTTGGAATACTTACCGAAATTTATACTGAATTACATCTGTGTTTACACCATTGAGTTTGTATCTAAAGCATTATACATCTTTTTGAAAAAGGAATACGCATTTATTAAGAAGTTATGATTATTAAATAAAATTACGAAAACCGACGAGGCCGTATGAGCTTGCTAGCCGCCTTTGCTTTTCCGACAAAAAAATATTAGTCTAGCAATTTGCCGCGTTTTTGTTTTCTTCAAATACATAAACGTTAAGTTTATTTTAATTTATACGTTACGATGTTAAATCAAAGCGACAGTGAATTGTCGGATTCCGTCAGTGCAAATGCTGCCGCAATCTATACTAATACTAATACTAATAATATTATAAAGAGGTAAAGTTTGTGGGTTTGTGAGTTTGTGACGTTGTAAGGGGTAATCTCTGGATCTACTGAACCGATTTTGAAAATTTTTTCACCAGTAGAAAGCTACATTATTCCTGAGTGTCATAGGCTATAATAAATTTTCAAAAAAAATTGAGATCCTTATGAAAATTGCAATAATGTAACCCAAGGTAGAAAAACGTTGACTATAATTTTTTTTATTTGGCGTGCGCTGAGAAAACCATTGATGATAGATAAAAAATAGTAGGTAAGTAGGGTAGGCAGGCTAGGCTGGTTAGGCAGGGTAAGCAGGGTAAGCAGGGTAGGCAGGGTAGGCATGGTAGGCGGGGTTGGCCGGGTAGGCAGGATAGGCATGGTTGGCAGGGTAGGCAGAGTAGGCAGGGTAGGCAGAGTAGGCAGGGTTGGCAGGGTAGGCAGAGTAGGCAGGATAGGCAGGGTAGGCGCGGCAGGCAGGGCCGGCAGGGTAGGCAGGGAAGGCAGGGTAGGCAGGGTAGGCATGGTAGGCAGGGTAGGCAGGGTAGGCTGGGTAGGCAGGGTAGGCTGAGTAGGCAGGGAAGGCAGGGTAGGCAGAGTAGGCAGGATAGGCAGGGAAGGCAGGGTAAGCGCGGCAGGCAGGGCAGGCAGGGTAGGCAGGGAAGGCAGGGTAGGCAGGGTAGGCATGGTAGGCAGGGTAGGCAGGGTAGGCTGGGTAGGCAGGGAAGGTAGGGTAGGCAGGTTAGACAATGTTGGCAGGATAGGCAGGGTTGGCAGGGTAGGCATGGCAGTCAGGGTTAGCAGGGTAGGCAGGGTTGGCAGGGAAGGCAGGATAGGCAGGGAAGGCAGGGTAGGCAGGGTAGGCAGGGTAGGCAGGGTAGGCAGGATAGGCAGGTTAGGCAGGGAAGGCAGGGTAGGCAGAGTAGGCAGGATAGGCAGGGAAGGCAGGGTAGGCGCGGCAGGCAGGGCCGGCAGGGTAGGCAGGGAAGGCAGGGTAGGCAGGGTAGGCATGGTAGGCAGGGTAGGCAGGGTAGGCTGGGTAGGCAGGGTAGGCTGAGTAGGCAGGGAAGGCAGGGTAGGCAGAGTAGGCAGGATAGGCAGGGAAGGCAGGGTAGGCGCGGCAGGCAGGGCAGGCAGGGTAGGCAGGGAAGGCAGGGTAGGCAGGGTAGGCATGGTAGGCAGGGTAGGCAGGGTAGGCTGGGTAGGCAGGGAAGGTAGGGTAGGCAGGTTAGACAATGTTGGCAGGATAGGCAGGGTTGGCAGGGTAGGCATGGCAGTCAGGGTTAGCAGGGTAGGCAGGGTTGGCAGGGAAGGCAGGATAGGCAGGGAAGGCAGGGTAGGCAGGGTAGGCAGGATAGGCAGGGTAGGCAGGGTAGGCAGGATAGGCAGGGAAGGCAGGGCAGGCAGAGTAGGCATGGTAGGCAGGGTAGGCAAGGTAGGCATAGTAGGCAGGATAGGCAGAGTAGGCAGGGAAGGCAGGGCAGGCAGAGTAGGCATGGTAGGCAGGGTTAGCAGGATAGGCAGGGTAGGCAAGGTGGGCATAGTAGGCAGTGTAGGCAGGATAGGCAGGGTAGGCAGGGTAGGCAGGATAGGCAGGGAAGGCAGGGCAGGCAGAGTAGGCATGGTAGGCAGGGTTAGCAGGGTAGGCAGGGTTGGCAGGGAAGGCAGGATAGGCAGGGTAGGCAGAGTAGGAAGGATAGGCAGGATAGGCAGGGAAGGCAGGGTAGGCAGGGTAGGCAAGGTAGGCATAGTAGGCAGGGTAGGCAGAGTAGGCAGGGAAGGCAGGGCAGGCAGAGTAGGCATGGTAGGCAGGGTTAGCAGGATAGGCAGGGTAGGCAGGATAGGCAGGATAGGCAGGATAGGCAGGGTAGGCAGAGTAGGCATGGTAGGCAGGGTTAGCAGGATAGGCAGGGTTGGCAGGATAGGCAGGGAAGGCAGGGTAGGCAGGAAAGGCAGGGAAGGCAGGCTAGGCAGGGTAGGCATGGCAGTCAGGGTTAGCAGGGTAGGCAGGGTTGGCAGGGAAGGCAGGATAGGCAGGGGAGGCAGGGTGGGCAGGATAGGCAGGGAAGGCAGGGTAGGCCGGGTAGGCAGGGTAGGCAGGTAGATAGCCAGTTGACGGGAGCGAAGCCCCGGGGGTCAGCAAGTTATAAATAATTTGCTTCCAACCAATGATATTCAAATAAACAGATATGTTATGAGCGCGCGCATTGTGAAGACTCGAATAGGGCAAAATTGTGACCTTTAGTCTTTAGTTTATGTCACGCATGGCGAAGAGCGATAGGCTTTGTTGAAACAAAAAAAAATGCCGTCGTGTGTATTTAGAAATTGTACCAATTATGATACCAAAGTACATAAAACAGAAGGGATCTCATACCATTTGTATTTACGCAATACGCCTCAATTTACAAATATTTTTTTTCCTAATATTCTGATATTTGGAGGTTAAAAAAAGATAACAACATTGGTGGTCAGAATAATGTTTGTTTACATTCACACGCAAGTGACAAACACTAGCTGTCTCTTTTTTTCTTGTTGGTTTTATCAAGCCATCCCTTTCGACTTGTAGTGAAATGTCAGATGAATGAAAAGTGTGCTGCCGCTGCTGCGCGGAAAACATTTTTCAATTGTTTTGTGAGTGTATAACGTATCTGTTTATTTGAATATCATTGCTTCCAACAAAATCCAAGGAAAATTATTTAAAAATTTATGAAGAATTTTCAACGTGGAGAAGTGCGGAAGGCCTTTCAATTTCAGAATCAGTACTTCTTGTCTATTTTGATTATTTATCCAAGACAAAGAATCCGAATACACTTTGGTGCATATACTCAAAACTGAAAGCTACAATAAGCATCAAACACAGCATTGAAATAAATAGATTCACGAAATTACTGGCTTTTTTAAAAAGAAAATCAGAAGGGCATTGTGCAAAGAAGTCTAAAATTTTTACGACTCAAAATGTGGAAAAATTTCTTAATGAAGCTCCTGACGAAATTTTTTGGCCACAAAAGTAAGTATACATGATTTAACTATGAATATTTCGTATCTTAGTAATGGTAATTATTCTATAAATTTACCTGTTTTATCTTTGTTATAGGTGGCCTTAATTTTTGGACTCAATGGTGCTTGCCGCGGATGTGAACTTGTAAACTTAAAGGTGGAGGACGTTGAAAATAATTCCAATGGGTTACTGCTGATTAATGTAAAGGAAATTAAGACAAAGAAAAATCGGTCACTCATTGTACAAGGACCATATACTAAAATCATTCATTACCAAGCATTACGTCCCACCAACATGGAAAACAATAGATTTTTTATAAACTATCGGAATGGGAAATGTACTCGACAAGCCACCGGCAAAAATAAAATTAGCAATATGCCAAAGAAAATTGCTAAATATTTAAAACTAAAAGATGTTGAACTCTACACCGGTCACTGCTTTAGAAGAACTTCGGCGACTTTCTTGGCGGATTCAGGGGCGGATATTACGTAAATAAAAAGACACGGTGGTTGGAGCCATGATAGAGTAGCTGAGGGTTATATCGAAAGCTCAATGGCGAATAAAACCATATTAAGCAGTCAAATTAAAAAAAATAAAAACTTAATCCATCAGAGCCACAACCATCATCTTATCTTCGTCCGTAACTCACGATGCACCACCACCACTATCTCCGACGTATACTATCTACAATGAAACGTAAGTTCCTCAGACGCAAGAACAGAGAAATACTCAAATCAACTCATCAACAATAAATGTACCAAACAAAAATGTAACTCTCTCTATCAATAATTGGACCGCTGGACTTTTTAACACCCGCGCTACGCTCGGGAGTTAAAAACTTAAATCACGAGCGAAGCGAGGGATTTAAGACGAGTCCTGAGTGTAGCGAGGGATTTAAGTTCACCCAAGACTAAGACAGCTTTATCACCGAGGAAAATACTCTACTTTTCGTACCATTTGCGAAAAAATTAACACAATAATAATATGAGATAAGCATTTATTAAAAATAATGACAATTAAAAGTAAAAGTTAACATTCGAAACATTGGTCCAATTATTGATAGAGAGAGTTACATTTTTGTTTGGTACATTTATTGTTGATGAGTTGATTTGAGTATTTCTCTGTTCTTGCGTCTGAGGAACTTACGTTTCATTGTAGATAGTATACGTCGGAGATAGTGGTGGTGGTGCATCGTGAGTTACGGACGAAGATGAGATGATGGTTGTGGCTCTGATGGATTAAGTTTTTATTTTTTTTTAATTTGACTGCTTAATATGGTTTTATTCGCCATTGAGCTTTCGATATAACCCTCAGCTACTCTATCAGAGCTCCAACCACCGTGTCTTTTTATTTACGTAATATCCGCCCCTGAATCCGCCAAGAAAGTCGCCGAAGTTCTTCTAAAGCAGTGACCGGTGTAGAGTTCAACATCTTTTAGTTTTAAATATTTAGCAATTTCCTTTGGCATATTGCTAATTTTATTTTTGCCGGTGGCTTGTCGAGTACATTTCCCATTCCGATAGTTTATAAAAAATCTATTGTTTTCCATGTTGGTGGGACGTAATGCTTGGTAATGAATGATTTTAGTATATTGTCCTTGTACAATGAGTGACCGATTTTTCTTTGTCTTAATTTCCTTTACATTAATCAGCAGTAACCCATTGGAATTATTTTCAACGTCCTCCACCTTTAAGTTTACAAGTTCACATCCGCGGCAAGCACCATTGAGTCCAAAAATTAAGGCCACCTATAACAAAGATAAAAACAGGTAAATATATAGAATAATTACCATTACTGAGATACGAAATATTCATAGTTAAATCATGTATACTTACTTTTGTGGCCAAAAAATTTCGTCAGGAGCTTCATTAAGAAATTTTTCCACTTTTTGAGTCGTAAAAATTTTAGACTTCTTTGCACAATGCCCTTCTGATTTTCTTTTTAAAAAAGCCAGTAATTTCGTGAATCTATTTATTTCAATGCTGTGTTTGATGCTTATTGTAGCTTTCAGTTTTGAGTATATGCACCAAAGTGTATTCGGATTCTTTGTCTTGGATAAATAATTAAAATAGACAAGAAGTACTGATTCTGAAATTGAAAGGCCTTCCGCACTTCTCCACGTTGAAAATTCTTCATAAATTTTTAAATAATTTTCCTTGGATTTTGTTGGAAGCAATGATATTCAAATAAACAGATACGTTATACACTCACAAAACAATTGAAAAAAGTTTTCCGCGCAGCAGCGGCAGCACACTTTTCATTCATCTGACATTTCACTACAAGTCGAAAGGGATGGCTTGATAAAACCAACAAGAAAAAAAGAGACAGCTAGTGTTTGTCACTTGCGTGTGAATGTAAACAAACATTATTCTGACCACCAATGTTGTTATCTTTTTTTAACCTCCAAATATCAGAATATAAGGAAAAAAAAATTTTGTAAATTGAGGCGTATTGCGTAAATACAAATGGTATGAGATCCCTTCTGTTTTATGTACTTTGGTATCATAATTGGTACAATTTCTAAATACACACGACGGCATTTTTTTTTGTTTCAACAAAGCCTATCGCTCTTCGCCATGCGTGACATAAACTAAAGACTAAAGGTCACAATTTTGCCCTATTCGAGTCTTCACAATGCGCGCGCTCATAACATATCTGTTTATTTGAATATCATTGGTTGGAAGCAAATTATTTATAACTAGCTGACCCCCGGGGCTTCGCTCCCGTCAACTGGCTATCTACCTGCCTACCCTGCCTACCCGGCCTACCCGGCCTACCCTGCCTTCCCTGCCTATCCTGCCTACCCTGCCTCCCCTGCCTATCCTGCCTTCCCTGCCAACCCTGCCTACCCTGCTAACCCTGACTGCCATGCCTACCCTGCCTAGCCTGCCTTCCCTGCCTTCCCTGCCTATCCTGCCAACCCTGCCTATCCTGCTAACCCTGCCTACCATGCCTACTCTGCCTTCCCTGCCTATCCTGCCTATCCTGCCTACCCTGCCTACCCTGCCTATCCTGCTAACCCTGCCTACCATGCCTACTCTGCCTGCCCTGCTAACCCTGACTGCCATGCCTACCCTGCCTAGCCTGCCTTCCCTGCCTATCCTGCCAACCCTGCCTATCCTGCTAACCCTGCCTACCATGCCTACTCTGCCTACCCTGCCTATCCTGCCTATCCTGCCTACCCTGCCTATCCTGCTAACCCTGCCTACCATGCCTACTCTGCCTGCCCTGCCTTCCCTGCCTACTCTGCCTATCCTGCCTACTATGCCTACCTTGCCTACCCTGCCTTCCCTGCCTATCCTGCCTATCCTGCCTACCCTGCCTTCCCTGCCTATCCTGCCTTCCCTGCCAACCCTGCCTACCCTGCTAACCCTGCCTACCATGCCTACTCTGCCTGCCCTGCCTTCCCTGCCTATCCTGCCTACCCTGCCTACCCAGCCTACCCTGCCTACACTGCCTACTATGCCCACCTTGCCTACCCTGCCTACCCTGCCTTCCCTGCCTAACCTGCCTATCCTGCCTACCCTGCCTACCCTGCCTTCCCTGCCTATCCTGCCTTCCCTGCCAACCCTGCTTACCCTGCCAACCCTGCCTACCCTGCTAACCCTGACTGCCATGCCTACCCTGCCAACCCTGCCTATCCTGCCAACATTGTCTAACCAACCTGCCTACCCTACCTTCCCTGCCTACCCAGCCTACCCTGCCTACCCTGCCTACCATGCCTACCCTGCCTACCCTGCCTTCCCTGCCTACCCTGCCTGCCCTGCCTGCCGCGCCTACCCTGCCTTCCCTGCCTATCCTGCCTACTCTGCCTACCCTGCCTTCCCTGCCTACTCAGCCTACCCTGCCTACCCAGTCTACCCTGCCTACCCTGCCTACCATGCCTACCCTGCCTACCATGCCTTCCCTGCCTACCCTGCCGGCCCTGCCTGCCGCGCCTACCCTGCCTTCCCTGCCTATCCTGCCTACTCTGCCTACCCTGCCAACCCTGCCTACTCTGCCTACCCTGCCTACTCTGCCTACCCTGCCAACCATGCCTATCCTGCCTACCCGGCCAACCCCGCCTACCATGCCTACCCTGCCTACCCTGCTTACCCTGCTTACCCTGCCTAACCAGCCTAGCCTGCCTACCCTACTTACCTACTATTTTTTATCTATCATCAATGGTTTTCTCAGCGCACGCCAAATAAAAAAAATTATAGGCAACGTTTTTCTACCTTGGGTTACATTATTGCAATTTTCATAAGGATCTCATATTTTTTTGAAAATTTATTATAGCCTATGACACTCAGGAATAATGTAGCTTTCTACTGGTGAAAAAATTTTCAAAATCGGTTCAGTAGATCCAGAGATTACCCCTTACAACTTACTTTTAATTGTCATTATTTTTAATAAATGCTTATCTCATATTATTATTGTGTTAATTTTTTCGCAAATGGTACGAAAAGTAGAGTATTTTCCTCGGTGATAAAGCTGTCTTAGTCTTGGGTGAACTTAAATCCCTCGCTACACTCAGGACTCGTCTTAAATCCCTCGCTTCGCTCGTGATTTAAGTTTTTAACACCCGCGCTACGCTCGGGAGTAAACCTCGAGTCCTTCGTTACGCTCGCGATTTAAATCGTCACCCGCGACAGAAGACACTGCTTTATCCCCTTGGTTAATAATCTACTATTCTATCAATATAAGTAAGAGATCATTTTATAGTTTTATTGTTAATGAATGACGCATCTGAGACGTTTAATTGCTTGCACCAGTCCCTGTCTACGTAGACTGAAGAAAGGTTATCTAATAGCTACAATGCGGAAGCGTGTGTGGCTCAGGAGGAACTTTATTACCATTCGTTTTCATTCTAGTAACAACTAGTAAGATTATTTTATCTTGTTTACGCTTAGTACCGGTTGGGTTCCCACAAGGTGGCACACTAGAGCCAAAATAGTTTCAGGCAAAATAAAAACTACATAAAATACTACAAATTGTTGTATTCTTTTTATCCCTGACGGTACGCATGTGCAATGAAATAATAAGTAGTCGGTTTCCTTCCAGGAAAGACAAAACCACAGATAATATAATACTAACAAAACAAAGAATTTGCATGACGCTTTATTCCTTAAAATAACCGTTGGTCATGAAAGTCAAAGGTCTTCTAAACGAAATCTTCTCATAATATCTGGAGCATGTGCATAATGCCGCCACATTTGTAACGTGTTTTGTAATATTTAAAACTGCGCACTTCATGTTCCAATTCAAACATTAACCTTCAAATATTATTAGAGGAAAACTTAACAATAACAATTTAATTATCTATAATAATACCTATTGTAATTGTTGTGTTTGTTTATCTGGGACTCACTAAAATACTTATACTGCAAGCAAAAGGCTCCTTTTTAGGGTTCCTTAGTCAACAAAAACCCTTATAATTTCGCCATATCCATCTCTCCGTCCGCAGCTTAACTCAGAGACTCTTACTTCTAGAAAGCTATAATTTGGCATGAATATATTCATTCATCATCATTTCAATCACGCGGACAAAGTGATAAATTAAAACCAAGAAACCGCCCAAGCGCGAGTCGGACTCGCGCACGAAGGGTTCCGTACCAATATCGCAAAAACGGCAAAAAAATCACCGTCATTTTTTTGCCGTTTTTCACTTAAATATTTATTTTATTCTGTTTTCAGATTTGTAATTATAGCGGCAACAGAAATACATCATCTGTGAAAATTTCAACTGTCTAGCTAACACGGTTCATGAGATACAGCCTGGTGACAGACAGACATACAGACGTACCGCGGAGTCTTAGTAATAGGGTCCCGTTTTTACCCTTTGGGTACGGAAGGGAAGTTTTTTTTCACGTCTATCCTATGATGGGGGTGTCGTTGGATAGGCTATTCAAAAGTATTACGGTTCTGTGAAAACCATTTTTAGATTCAGGGATCCATTTGCATAAAATTATGCTTTAATTTGCTAATTTTTGTTAGAGTCATGTCCCTCCCCTCTACCAGCTTTTGGATATGTGAAAAATATCACGGCAGTAGTATATATAAAGCAATTAAAAGGAAAACTGCCTATCACAGCTAAGTAGGCTTTACAAGTTTATGAGTAATAGTCGACCAACTTATAAAGTGTACTTGGAAAAGTAAATATTTTGTATATTGATGGTATAGTATGGGGACAACAGTTTTCGAGCGGCAAAGTTAATTTTGTCCCTTTGTTAGAACGGTGCTTTCATTGTCTATAAATCTCATTATTGTTACCTATTTATTTTGATGAATGTAGCTTCTTCTTCTTTTCGTGTCGATAATCTCAAATTTTACTCAATTAAACTGTATGAATGTAG
This sequence comes from Orthosia cruda, assembly GCA_964057195.1. NCBI lineage: Eukaryota > Metazoa > Arthropoda > Insecta > Lepidoptera > Noctuidae > Orthosia > Orthosia cruda. The sequence continues at coordinate 793,276 of OZ059836.1, forward strand.
CTGTTTATACGGAACCCTCTGTGCGCAAGTCAGACTCGCTCTTGGCCGGTTTTTTAAATATGTGTTGTTGTATTGTCAATGTACGTTGATCATCGTTTTATATCATCTTATCCTAAAACTGTAAAATAAAATAAAATAATATGTTACGGATTATATTAAGTTCTGTCATCTGTGATCTTATTTTTGTACTGCATTGGGTTTGGAGCCTGTGAACAAACCGCCATCTATTTCATCGGGTACGAATTACTCCGACTACTAGTGTAGTGTACTCGGCGCCACACTATGTGGACTCGAGCATGAAGCTCTAAGCTCGTCACTGTCTGCCCTCCTTTGCCGCTGTAGTACAATTTTGGTGATATTAATTTGTGTTCTAGTTGGATTCGAGCCAAAAAAAAAACTCATAAAATTGTCTGTTGTATGGGCAAGTGGGTATCATTCAAAATTAATGGTAAACTAAATGCGGATAACCCGCTTTTACACATTTATTTTAGTGTTTACGTTACGGCGAGCACGTGGCGCCGGCCTGGCTTCCGCGATCGCCGGCTGCCTATATGGACCTTATTTGTTGAGCGGTAGGGTTGAATGTTGCACAGAGTACGTTATCACAGAAGGGGTCAACTGTCAGGCGGGCTGGCTATCTCCTTTTAGCTATCAGCGGCAGTCTGAAACAGGTGATCCTGAAGGGGTGGGCGGGTGACGGGTGACGGTGCGCGGAGCAGCCGGCGTGGGCGCCGCACCGCACACCGCCTCACTGGTGCCGCACACGCACTAGCACGCCGACCTTCTAGCTGGAGGGACGCCGCACTAGCCGCTACTCGAGGCCTAACTTGGCGTGCTTGACTCAAGTTGATCAAATTCGCGTGTGCTAGCGCTATAGTTGATTTGGGTAGTGATTGCTGACTTGCTGAGTAGACAGCGCGTGAGTGATGTCTGGCGCGTGCGCGGTGAGCGAGGAATGGTGCTCGGGCTGGGGCCGCTGGCAGGCCCGCCTGGCGCTGCTGCTGGCGCTGCCGGTGCTGCTGACGGGCGCGTACGGCACCAACTACGTGTTCCTGGCCGCCCCCACGCCGCACAGGTAACCAAACGCACATAGAACACCACTCACCTTTGATCATAATTCGCACGCTGTGAGTTATTTTGAGGTACTCGTAAATAAAGGGATCTACAGATATTGTTCTTAATTTGGGTTCATATCTGTATTAGTGTGTCCATAAGCTAGAAAGAGGGAAAAAACAAAAAGCTCATCAATGTGAATAAAATATTGGTTTGACAACCTGTGTGCTTATATACGAGTAGTACATTTCTATAGTGATAGAATTTTAATTCAAAATATCTCCTTACACATTAACTTTAATAACAGAGCTTGTGATTCGTGGTAGGTATCTCCATTTATTTAACAACAATCTCTCGTATGATATGTGGATAAAGTCTCCGAATTAAACTGTAAGTAACGCTGCGCTGGTACATAACATATCGGTGGCGGCGCACGCGTGCGGCTGCGGGAGCTTCATGAAAGGAGACGCATGATAACAACACGATCATTCGGCACTTCGTTTATTTATTTAAAATTCAGATACTTCGGTCATTAATGTTTTAGACATTTGTACAGAGTTAAAATATTATAAGTATTTGTTTTGAAAACCTAAGAAAAAATTATAAAATATTACCATTAATATATAGTAAAAAAAAATAACTAGGTAATGATAGTAGACCATAGGCACGCTTGAAAGACGAGCTAGAGACTGTCGCTGGCAAAAACTGGAGTTTTACAGCAGCAAATAGAGACGAATGGAACAGGGGTTCATTCCCACAGAGGGGTTCATGCAACCTACTTTAATTTAATCTAATTAATTCTCTACTTATTTAAGATTATTGCTATATAAACTATTTAAAATTATTTATTTCACATTATTTATTGTTACGTTTAATTATTTTAATTTTAACTCCTATGAATCCAAAAAAAGAATTATTTAATTGAAATTTTAATGACTTGGACTTATCTTTTATTTATTTTTTTAGAAATTAATTTTATTAACGGATAACGTAGCCTACTAAGTGTTATTTTATTATTTAAAATTCACCTTAGAGGCGTATCAGTCCTATTATTCTATTGAAAGCTATTTACATTTTTTTTTATAATTCAAAATTCAACTATGTTATAATTATAGTTTGCTTGCAATAAAGAGGCTTTTTGTTTCCTTTTTGTAATGATAGTTACACAAATGAAATTACCAAAAATGGAGAAAAATTGGGACACAAGAAAACTTAAATTAAAATTGAAAAATAATAAATTATTAAAACCATAAAAAAAATCTGATTGAATGAAGTAATAGGGCATTCAACCAGTTAATATAAATTACGGGCATAATTACCGGAACAATAAAAAAAAAAAATTGTGTCAAGTGGATACACGTTTCAGTCACTCAAGAAGATAAATTGTCAAAAAATTAAAATGTAAAAGAACTTTAAAAAAATAAAATGACAATCCTACTAGTTATATACTACTAATATTATAATCCTACTAATATTATAAAAGTGAAATTTTGTGAGTGAGTGTTTGTATGTTTGGTACTCTTTCACGCAAAAACTAATGAATGCATCTGGATGAAACTTGGCACAGAGATAGATTATAGTCTGGAATAGGATATATGTACCATTTATCCCGAGAATAAGAAGAGTTATCTGCACCGGCTTTCAGACATCCTCACGCAGGTGACTGGTGTGAGCAGTTTTGTTTTCAAACAGTTGCATCTTGTTCTCATAGAATAACATCCTGGCTCAGGGCCGATTTCTGAATTGTGTAGGTGTTTGGAGTTAAGAGCGGGTCAAACCCTACTTTAGTTCCAAATTTTGTCAGACTTGCAGGCTAAAGTACAGTTTCACAAATATTTAACTTCAAATGCTTAATTCAGAGTATACATTTTTGTTGGCTGTATGTATGTGTTCTGTATGTTCATTGATCTCATTGGTCAATAATGTCACTGCTTCCGCGTCGGTTCGTTAACTGTTAAGTGGTACTGTTACAGCGTGTGATACGCTGACCCCAAACTGTAAGTTGAATTCAAGCGAGAGTACAGCACTGACCCGTTTATGAGCTGAGCTTGTTGGTCTATGCTTTTATTTATTAAGTGAGCATTCAATACTAGATTCCTATACTTTTCAAAGTTATACAACAATGGTCCCTAATTTTATTAATAACATAGTAAGAATAGGTTGAACCACAAACTGTTTAGGTATACACCTACACATAATGTATTTAAAAAATATTTTACACAAACTAGAGCTAAAAATTTCCCTGTCATGGCCAAAGATTACCTGCAATCTTAACATTTGTCTCATAATTATTTTAAATGAATGGCTAATTCAAACTTTTTTCTAGTTAGAAATTGTTGGATTTCCTGTTTTCCTTGTTTGCTTCTTTGACTTTCGTTTAGGCTTGGGAATTGACTGTAAGCAGCAGGTATTGATTAGCTGCTAGAACCGGATATACCTCGGTGGAGTATGCAGTCCTATTCGCAGCCTGCAACAAAAATAATGTCGCAACGTTGCCTGCGACACGACACAGTAAACATTTACTACGTCCAGCTAGCAAACAGAAAGTGTTTACGATAGAGAGCAAATTGAGTGTAATTTTTACACTTTTAATGTTCCCACTGCTGGGAAACAGGCCTAATTTAATACCACCACGCGGGCCCACTGCGGATTGATAGATGTCACATGACTTCGTATTTTTGGTTCTAGAACATGCCGGTTTCCTAACAATATTTTCCGTTCCGTTCTGTGGATTCGAACCCTGCTCGGGTTCGAATCCACGACCTACAACTCGTAAGTCGGGGCCGTAACCACTAGGCCAACAATGCTCTTCAACTTTTTAAGCTTTATCTGAATGCATGCAAAAGTGCGTGATGTATGATTGTATGTAGTGATTGCGTGTTTCTGAGGCAAACTGAGCAAAAAGTTTAGGTGGAAAGCCGACGCGCGACGTCGGCTTTCCACCTAAACTTCTTGTCGCTCTATTGAATAGCTACTAGACAAAACCGATTGTTGTATATTGGTACCTATATAGTGTACGTAATTTATATCGTAACAGCCAATTAAGAAAAGTGCGGAAAAACTTCAACGTAGAAATATTATATTGATTAGCGATTTTTCCAGGTGACGAATAACATGTATTAAAAATGGCGCCTCATATCCATGTAGGTAACTTATCGAACACCGCTCGTGCTAGTATTTGTGGAAAACACTCAAGTGCAAGTAGGTACTGGTGGCCTAATGTTACTATCAATATGCATATTATCAGAAAACATTCTGTTAGGTATTGGTTACTTAATTAAAGTTGACGGAGAATAGTACACATAAAGATAAACATTGATTAGTTTAGTACAAATACTTATTTTATAATCGCATTTAAAGCCACTTGATTACGGCAGGTAAAACTATGTAAAACAACTTTAGCTACCTACTCTTAAAAAATAGTTGGGACTTGCGAACTTTTTTCTAACTATCAAGGCCAAAACAAGATTTTATAAAAAAAAATGTTCAAGTTTATTTATTTTGTATTGAAACCGAACAAGATATGTAACTTTAAATTTAAGCAAATTATAATTATAAGAAAATAAACTTTAATGAAATAATACAAAACTAACTAACCAATCTCTGTTTTGTTGCTAGCAGAAAATGTGGCAGAACTAAGTAAGCTGAACATAATAAAAGTGTTTATTTTCTCTCGCAAATCCCCACTGTTTTTCTCAGTGGATTACTTATTCATGAATGAAACATTCTTTATAGCTACCGGTACCAGAGAACTTATCTATATAAGTACCTTTGATACGCTTGTAGGCGCTAGCGATATTGCGCCGCTAACCCGATACGTAGAGCCTCTAGGTGGAGCGACGACCTGGTCAAGGCTGAGGCAGTCCGGTGGATGCGAGACGCACCAGACCGATCAGTGCTGCAGTGTGGCGATGCTTGGGGGAGTCCTATGTCCAGCAGTGGATGTCTTTCGGCTAAAGTGATGGTGATGTACCCGATACGACGCATTTTCTGCACATTGTTGCGCGTGGCAGAGCTCTTAGATATTATAGTGCTAACTTGTGTTATTGTGTAAAATAATGACACTACAGTGAAGTCTGATCATGAGTTCAATGCGTGAGAGAACACACACGTGTCGATTAGAAGCTGCGAGTTGTGCGAGTCTTGCGTTACGACTTTACCAGTTATGTGTAGGGTTGGCGACTTTTATTAGAAATGTTAGAGTGTATCTGTGGGTTTAGTGCGAGTTTTTACTCACGCTCAATTGCGTTAACGTAAACGTCAATTTGTAGTTAAACTGGATAAGCGCCGTCTGGTGACGGTAATTAGAGACCTCTTTTTTATTAATTTTGACATAAGAGATCGTTTATGTTAACACGATCGAGTACTTTAAAAAACTCGGAAGAAGCCCACTGATTTCAGAAAAGTTAGACACAATAGAGACAGTACAGATTATTAAAAAAGAGTATCTTAACTAAAATTTTAAAAATGTTTTTTTTTGTTCATAATATCAATCTCTTGTTGTTTTTAAAAGAATGTTTACATTCTAATCAGGGACTTGTTTTTATAAATTTTAATCAAGATCGTCCGAACGTATCCACATGCCACTTCATATTTATGACCGAAAAGTATGACATCTGCAATGATATTCAAATAAACAGATACGATATACACTCACAAAACAATTGAAAAAAGTGTTCCGCACACACACTTTTCATTCAACTGACACTACAAGTAGAAAGGGATGGCTTGATGAAAACCAACAAGAAAAAAAGAGACAGCTAGTGTTTGTCACTTGCGTGTGAATGTAAACAAATATTATTCTGACCACCAATGTTGTTATCTTTTTCTAACCTCCAAATATTATGAAAAAAAATGAAATAAATTAGTAAATTGAGGCGTATTGCGTACTTACATATGGTATGAGATCCCTTCTGTTTTATGTAATTTGGTATCATAACTGGTACAATTTCTAAATACACACGATGGCATTTTTTTTATTTTGTTTTTGTTTCAACAAAGCCTATCGCTCTTCGCCATGCGTGACATAAACTAAAGACTAAAGGTCACAATTGTGACCTATTCGAGTTTTCACAATGCGCGCGCTCTTAACATATCTGTTTATTTGAATATCATTGGACATCTGAATATAAATTGTCCATGTTTAGTTTTTGTTTCATGAGGTTTTCTTCAATAATTTGTTCTAAATGATTAAATTCAATATAAGTTTATAAAATAGATTATAAAGTACACCTACGTGAAATACTAATAATAATTACTAGTAATATTATTTAATATCGTTTTTGTACACTGACAGCCCTATGTCTATCTCCTCTCGTTCAGTCCATCCAAAGGTTGTCTGTAAATGATTGCCCTGTGCGATAAGACCGCCCATTGTACACTTATCTTTATAAATGTTTTGTCCTGTAATTATTTAAGTGGTGTACAATAAAGTATATAATAAATAAATAATAATAAATACTCTATTTCTTGTCTAGAGTAAGGTTGACAACCCTAGTTATCATGTGACGGATGGTAGCGATTATCGCTGCGTAGCTACGACAAAAATGTATCGTTAGCAATAATTATTCTCCAATTAAATTAATTAATTATGAATATGCGTTATTATTTAGTTATCTCGCACGGGATTATCGCGGCCGTGTTATTGCTCTCGATAAGGCTACAATGAAGTAGTTCGCTCACCGCTATGTACTCTGCGCGTGCAGTATAATGTACAATACCGTGCAATAGGTACCTACAGGAATGTTGTGGTGTTATCTTTACGAGGCGAGATCAATAACATAATAAAACAAGATTAACTTCACCATATAATAGTGTATTATCGTTTCGTGACAACCTTCGCAAACTGACAAGCTTCGCAACTTGTAGGCTTTAAATAGGTGAGGAATCCTCACCTATTTACAATTATTTTTTCGGCAATTATTAGGTCGGTACATTGGTTTCATCGATTACACAAAAGCATTTGACAGTCTCTATCATAACTCTATCTGGCAAGCTTTACACAACTGCAATATAGATCCAATAATCATTGGAACTCTAAAAAACATATATCGGAATAGTGTGAGCAGAGTCAAGCTAGAATCTCGAGGCGACGAGATCAAAATAGCCCGAGGCGTCAGGCAGGGAGACCCACTATCTCCAAAATTGTTTATAGCTGTCTTGCAGTGCATATTTTCCAAATTGAACTGGACCTCTGAAGGCATCCCAATTAACAACGAACGTCTCACCCATCTAAGATTTGCTGACGATATCGCAATCTTTGCTGAAACTCACAAGAAGCTAGAAAATATGATATCCCAACTAAATACAGAAAGCAAACATGTAGGCCTGCAAATGAACCTAAGCAAAACAAAAATAATGACAAAAGACAAAAAAGGAAAAATATTGCTAGACGGTGTTGAACTTGAATATGTAGAGCAGTACGTATACTTAGGAAAGCAAGTATCGTTTTCTAAAACAAAAACCGAAGACGAGGTCAACAGAAGAGTCACGTGCAGCTGGAACAAATACTGGGCCCACAAAGAAATACTAAAAGGTAACTACGACTTAAATATAAAAAAGACCATCATGGACACTTGTATTCTGCCCTGCTTGACCTATGGCTCCCAGACGTGGACGTTTACAAATAATATAACCAACAAAATAAGAACTTGTCAGCGGGCCATGGAGAGAAGCATGTTATGCCTAAGGAAAGTTCAAAAAACAAGAAGTCAGGAAATAAGAAAAAAAACGAAACTGACAGATGCGCTACACCAAGCACTAAAACTAAAATGGAGCTGGGCCGGCCATGTAGCGAGATGCACAGACCAGCGATGGACTCTCAAGAGCACGAAATGGACCGGCCCACAAGGTAAAAGAAATGTGGGCAGACCACAAAAACGATGGGCGGACGACATAGTGTCGGTGGCAGGAAAAAACTGGACAAAAATAGCACAGGACAGAGTAAAATGGAAGAAATTGGAGGAGGCCTATACCCTACCAAGGGGTTCCTATAATATAAATTAATAAAAAAACTAACATTAGAATCATTTATACATAGAGCTACTAACATAGAATTAAGAAAATATAAAATATACTGTAACTACTTACTTAAGGTTTATAGGAAATAAAAAGGCTTTATTATTATTATTCTTTTATTCAACTTTTTTCTTATTGGTTACATTTTTAAATATTTTTACAAAACACACAAAAAAGAAAAACATTTAAAAATATAAAAAATAGAGGCCCACCGGTATCGGGAACAGGGTCCAAGCTACCGGCGGTCAGGGCTCCAGAGAGAGGAACCTCCTAACAATACGAGCCGTGTCCAGCAGTACTGCTTTCTGGATCAGGCCCTTGACCCAGCCGCCTAACGAAAGCCTCCTAAGGTGTTGGTCGAGGCTCGTGGCTATTAAGCCATGGGCTGACACGACTATCGGTACAATGATCGCTGTATCCACATCCCACATGTCGACAACCTCGCGAGCCAAGTCAAGATACTTGATTTGCTTATCTTTCTCGGCTTTCACGAGGTTCCCGTCATGCGGGACAGTTATGTCAACAATCATTGCACGCCTCTCGGTTCGGTCCACCACCACTATATCAGGCTTATTAGCGATAATAGTCCTGTCAGTGATGATGGACCGATCCCAGTACAATGTGATATTGCCATTCTCGAGAACTGGGTCGGGCACATACCTGTAGTACGGCACCTCCGACGCCACAAGAGTGTATTTCAGAGCAAGTTGCTGGTGGATAATCCTGGCTACAAGGTTGTGCCTATGCAAGTACTCTTCGTTAGCTAGACGAGAACAACCAGAGATAATGTGGCGGATCGATTCACCCGGACAGTGACATGCCCGACAGATGTCAACCGTGCCATCCTTCACAATAAATCTCCGGTAGTTATTCGTCATGATAACTTCGTCCATAATTGCACAGACGAAACATTCGGTTTCCCCAAAGAGGTCACCGAATCGCAGCCAGGCTACGGACGCTGATTGATCTACATCGGACCCATGTAGGGCCCGGAAAAAGCGTCCGTGAAGCTCCTTACTCTGCCATACCTCCTTGCGATCGTTAGTGTCAAGCACTACAGGCTTGCGCCAGTTCTCATTCGCCAAGGAGAGCGGGGTGAGTCCCTTGTCCACTGCTACTACATCTCGATGAATACCCACGTCGGTGTTTAGAAAATATTCTCTGAGATTGCATATCTCGCGGTTGTGGAGGTTTTTGGCATTTAAAAAGCCTCGGCCTCCACACTTCCGCGGGATATACAATCTCATGACTGACGATCGTGGGTGATGCATTCGATATGCAGTCAGCAGTGTACGGACCCGCCTATCCAGGGCGTCAAGTTCCGTTTGAGTCCATTTGAGTATGCCGAAAGAGTACATCAGTACCGGCATGACCCAACCGTTGAAGGCGCGCACCTTGTTTCCGCCCGAAAGAAGGCTATTGAATACCTTCTTCAGGCGGCCAAAGAAGCGTTCCCTCAACGATTGCTTCATATCAGTAGTACTGATACCTAACGCTTCCGACATACCCAAATACTTATAGGTTTCGTTTGGAGAGAGGGATCTCAGGTTTATGGAATCCGCAAGTTGAATTCCTACGGATTCCACAATCTCCCCTCGCTTTACATGCATGACCGCACATTTGTCCACACCAAACTCCATCCTGATGGCGCTACTAAAAGTTTCAGTTACCTTTAGTAGCTCCATCAGCTGAAGATTGCTGGGGGCAAAAAGCTTCAAGTCATCCATGTAAAGGAGGTGAGATATAACCTGACCACCTCTCTTCAACCGATAGCCTAGCCCTGAATTCTCCAGCATCATGCTTAGAGGATTCAAGGCAAGGCAAAACCAAAGTGGACTCAAACTATCGCCCTGGAATATACCTCGCTCGATCCTTACAGGTTCGCTATTCCTCTGGATATTTCGACATCCTGGATAGCGAAGGACTGTGCTCCATTGCCTCATACACGACATCAGGAAGGTGCGTAGAGTGGTATCTATTTTATACAATTCTAGCACCCTCATGAGCCATGTATGCGGCACCGAGTCATAGGCCTTCTTATAATCTATCCAACATGTCGACAGATCCTTTCGGGAACGCCGAACCTGTTGGCTAATGGCCATATCAATAAGGAGTAGCTCCTTAGTACCGCGGGACCCGTTCCTACATCCATTCTGAGAGACTGACATGATGGAGTTATTGTCAACGTGTTTATTAATTTTTACTCTCAAAATGGATGTAAGAACCTTATAGACCGTTGGTAAACATGTAATTGGTCTATAATTTTTGGGTTCCGCGGTGCCACCAGACTTGTGGAGCAGGTGGGTTATTCCTGTTGTAAGGAACTTGGGTAGCGAACCAGACTCTAAGGCTGCCTGGTACTGAGATGCCAAACGAGCGTGCGACCTTTGTAGCCACTTGATCCAAAAGTTGTGCAGTCCGTCCGGTCCTGGAGATTTCCAGTTCGGCAACGGACGGACTGCACGGGCTACATCTTGGGGGCTGATCGTGATAGCCCCCATTTCTTGTATTGGATCACACGCTCGTTTGACCTCCCGAGTCCATTCACCTTCGGTGTGACTGACAGGCACCGACCAGATACTGCGCCAGAATGAACACATAGCGTCATCATCCGGCAGGTGCGTATCAGTCACACCTTGGTCGGGTCGCTCCCAAGCCCGATAAACCCACCTTTCATTTCTTTGGAATGTGCGATTCTGGGTGTATCGCTCCACTCTCCGCCTGTACCTACGAATACGGTTTGCCCATGCATACACTTTTTGCTTCAGGAAGTCGATGCGCTCTGTGACATGGGATATATAGTCTCGGGGGCTGACATCAGTCCCCGAAAACGCCCGTCTCACAAAGCGCATCACTCTTGGGCGACTATTGCCCTCCCTGAAACAAATTAGTTTGCCGATGAGTGCTCTGGCCCCACCAATACGACGTTCGATCCTGCACTGCCAAGCCGGTACGGCTGGTTTCGGTCGTGTAGCTCTGTCATCTGCAAATTTGACATGAGCTACACGACATGCCGCTACAGCCGCGCAGTACATAATCGAATGTGTATCAGTGAGGTCTTCGCAGTCATCAAAATAGTTTGACAACTGCGAATCCAGAACAGCCACCAGCGCCCTATTTTTGTTATGCATGGGCAAACGAGGTAATCGTGGCCTAAGTTCGGGTGGCATGTAGCGATAATCCCGAATAGCACACTCCAAAGCACTCCTCAATTCCTCATTGCACTGGGTACTTACGTTTGTAACCCTGTCACTACTCTCCACGTCAGCATTGATGGCAATATGGTTTGACTGTGGTGGTACCACAGCCTGCGACGATGGGGCAGTGACACGGTTACCCATTTCCGTTCGGAGGCGATCAAGTACAGTATCATCCAACATACGATTACGCTGGATGACCCGCACCTGATCCGAAAGTCGTTGGGCCGAAACGTTGACGGCTGGCTCAAGCACCTGAAACAAAGAGAGCATCCGGACACGGTACGCGGTCAGGTTGTTTCCTCCCTCTGTAGCCCCAAAGTATGCGCGCATGACATTTTCATTGATGGATGGTGTCCATCTCATGCGCTGCACACTTCCGCCGGGTGCTGGGACCCTATCAGAGACGGGTAGGCCTCGAGGTCCTAAGCGGTCCGGCGGCCGGCGTCCTCCCCGACGACGCGCAGGTGGTGGTGTCGTCGGCGGCGAGAAATACTCGTCGCTCGAGCTCGACGCAACTGCCGCGGCCGATGTCACAGCACTCACGGTGGGGCTGGGTTCCGGCGGCGGCGAGGCGGAGCTGGGCGACGAGGCCGGAGGTGGTGGGCGTGCTCGTCTTGCAGCGGCAGCTCTCGTCAACATGACGTAGTCTTCATTTTTCTCATATTTTGTAATTCAATGTATAAATCGGTCATAATTGTGATAATGTTATTGTTTTATGTTTTTTTTTTCTTGGTTTCATTGTATATATATATATCTGCACAATTTAGATGGTTAAAATTTTATATTTTGTAATAAATTTGGTAGAGAAAAATTTTGGCATCCGTCTGTCAAGTCGAGCCACAGACTCATTATTATTATTATTATTATTATTTAGGTCGGTACTTATTTACTTATTCACACCAAATGCCATAGGCATTTTCTACCAGTCAAGCTATTATTTCGTAAAATAAAACAAATAATCAAGTAGGCTGACCTAATAATAACGTTGGTATCGCTTCAGATATGCTGAAGCCGATGACCGACTTATAAAAAACATTTATTTCCTAATCAATTAGTTATCTTGTTTAGTCTGTAGAAGACATCACGTTACCTACCTAACATGTAGCGATAGCCAGGCCCATGGGGGTCATGCACGTATTACCCGGTGACCAGTCACACAGCTATATTTATAATGCTTGGTTCCTGTTACCATAAATAATAGATAAGAGTAATTAGCACTACTGTCTGCCGGAGCCGGCCTCTAGCCCGGGAGGCCTGCGCCTGCGGTCACATATCTATTTGTTTAATTAATTCACATACCTACTGTACTGACATGACAACCGCCTCCGATTCACAAACCACAAGCGTTGTTTACGCTGATAACTTTGTTTACTATTTTCAGTTTTCTAAGTGCTTCAATCTCCATTAAAATATTTCCTCTTGCGGCCAATTTAAGGAGAATTTCGAATAGAGTATTTTTCAAACATTTTTAGCCTGAAAACCTTCTTATTTTGGCATCGTGGAGTTTGACACGTTTTAAACTCCAAATTCTCAACTCGCAATACGGCCATTCGTCTCCAAAATCTGTACCTGCTTTCTCAAACTTAGGATATAATTATTATGAATGTTTCTATGTACCTACCTACTTTTATATGCAGTCTTCGTATCTACTAGTTATATCTCGCTAAGTTAAAGCTACTTTGATATGCTAAAATAGTGGTGCTTTCAGGTTTGCAGGACTGCAGGTACAGCACAGGTAGTTTCACAGGCAAGCAGTTTTTATAGCCAGCGTCCATTCACCGCCCAATAATAATAAATTAACATGTAAATCAGTTGGTGTGTCACATCGTGTGCTTAAGTTGTAGGTAATATATGGTAATGAGGCTACATTAAACCTCGCTGAACACGACTAGTTAATGTTTGTAGGTACAAGCCGTCACGACGTTGTTTTTGGACCTCCGCACTCCGCAGTCCAACCTGTTCCTTGTTGGAAAATATTTGTGCTCATTAGAATAATGATTGATGTCAAAAAGCCAGTTTAAATATTTATAGGTTCATGCGCACTAGGCACGAATTAGAATATACTAATTATAATAAATTATGCAAACAGATTAAGGTGGTATGTAAAGTTCTTCCTATTCCTACTTGTTCTAAATTCTGTAAAGTTTAGAAGACAATACCTACTTATAGTATGTCTTCTTGGAACGCATTGTGCGCTGGCACACGGCTAGTTTAAAATAATAATTAAATTATTAATAGAGTGAAAAGTTAGGCTAAAGGCCAACAGAGGTCAACACGAAGTTCTACATTTAGTACAAGTCTTTTAATAACGTAGCTTTGCGCGAGTGCACGCTGTCGTCAATGCCGCACATGTGTTTGACAGAGCTCGCTTGATGCTGCTGGTGCATTTGTACCTTTGAACATCTACACCTGTTCTGTGTACTGTTGGGCGACACGAGCTTATGGTCACCCCCCTGAGAATATTTTCATTGCACAACTTAAGTAAGACCGTGACAAACCTGTTTACAAACTCCGTTATTCACATTTTTTAGTCAAACAACTAAAATTGCCGCCACTTAACTTTTTGCTGCCTCCACTTGTTAACACGCGTCTTGATTGCCTATTACGTGATCGAAATAGAATACCAGAATTAACCGTCGATTAGTTTTTGTTCACTTATCCAGGCAAAAACTTGACCGTGAACTGAGCAAATCCAATTTCTCATTCGGCCCATTCCCTTGGCCGTGACTATTGTGTACATACAATGGGTAAAGAGTGGTTCGCGTAGAAAGTGTAACGGCTTGATGCACACATGCTCTGCTATCCGAGCCCGCTCCCGCTGCCGCTCGTGTCTTAGACGCGTGCGTCACAGGCGGCGCGGGTCGCCTGCGTACGACTCTACGAACTCATTCTATTCTATTTGGGTGCGCGGGCGCAGGCCGCGGCCGAATGTCTGTCGGTCGGCGATTTGCGTACGATAACAGTTCACGGTACACATTTTATACGGAAGTAACATTATCGAGTCCGCTGAGTATCGAGTGTACAAATAGATTAGCACGCCAAGTGTAACTGACCGGCTAATGTTCGCTGAACGCGCGAATCTGCGAAAAATACATGCTTTCATCATCAAGTGATTAAGGACACTCGTTAAACTGAGACGGAAGTAATTACGAACAATAAAATTAGAGTTTCCCCCCTGGAAACTCTAATTTTATTGTTCGTAATTACTTACTACGAGCATGCTAGAAAGAACATAATGTCATTGTGTCCTGCGTAGAAATTGTTTACTGACTTGATGATTTGTTTATGAATCGAAATATTCTCCATTGTAAGTAAAATCAGTAAATTAATTAGGATTTTTGTAGAGATCGTAACCGTAGATTTTGACCAGGGAGTCCTCTGCGCTGACATAAATACTGAATTATTAGAATGATTAGCCACCAGATAGCCGATGTCTATCTGGTGGCTAATAAATAATTAACGAGTCGGGTTTATTCCACTTAGAATTAGTATTTCTGCGACACACGACCTTGAGTTCCTTCGGCAGATAACATAACGACCACGCCACGGACAAATAACTTCACACACACCCAAGTGTAGGAAGTGTATTTGCTGGTAGGTATCAATTTACGTCTTATCACTTATCAGTATCGCCGATCTGTTTACGTAGTTATAGAAGCTTTTGAACGTAGTAAACAAACGCAAAGTGATGAAGTGATGTTGTCAACCTGCACCATGCTTTTATTTTGTAATAAGAGAATGTGGTTTGGACTGTAACACGATACAACACCACGTATGATTTGTAATGCTTTAGAACAAGGACATAAGTAGTGGTATTAATTGGGTTAAAACAACGCCAAGTTTGGGTATTTATTCATTTGCATCCCAGACTTGACGCCGATCCCAAAATGGTTGGCACATTCCGGCAAATCACGATATTTTACACGCTTCACTAAAAAGAACTGCATTTAACTAATACATATTCAAGTTTATTGTTATGTATTTTTGTAAACAAAAAACTAGTTGAGTGAGTATTTAAAATGTTATTTGTTGCCGGGCAGCCTCGGGTCCTCAGTGTGAGGCACGTGATCCGCCGGCTCTGAGGAGAGGCGTCAGGCGATGCAGTGACTAGAGATCTTTTGCTCTGTCGTCAAAAGTGAGAACGTTTGAAGCAGATGAAGAGTGAATATGATTGTTAACAAAACTACGCTGACGTAGAAGTAATTGCACTGGAGAGGAGAGTTCTCGCGACGAAAAATATAATATCTAGTGTTTCGTTCGTTCATGAACATATAGTAGCGGCAAGCAAGTCTAGCTTTACTTGTTTGGACCATCTTCTGCGGGATCTTTTATTAGTAGAACAGTACCAAAACTGAAAGTTGCCAAATCTCAGCTCTTTCCTATTTCATGGAGGCTGGCCGTTAGTGGCTATTTCTATTCTAAGGAGTAGCCCAAAGACAATATTATCGTAGTTTTAGCAGTTTTATTAGATAGGTAGCGAATACCGATGTATGGACAAGTATGCTAAGTAAGTGGGCGCAGTTTCTGTGTAGTAGTACACACAGTACAGTGTTTAGTGTGTTACTTAGTTTAAGACTAACTGTACAAGTACTGTATGAGACGTTCAGAACAGCTAGCAACACATTCGCAACAAGTGGTCCGACAAATGGGTAAGTAATCATCATCTATACTAATATTATAAAGCTGAAGAGTTTGTTTGTTTGAATGCGCAAATCTCAGGAACTACTGGTTGGAATTTAAATATTCTTTTTGTGTTAGATAGTCCATTTACCTATCGAGAAAGGTTATAGGCTTTTTAAAGTCACGCTACGCCCAATAGGGGCGGAGAATAAATTAAAAATGTTTTAAAAACTGTCAAAATGATTCCTTTTTGTGAGCTTCCGTTGCGTGCGCTGCGTAAGCGGTTAAAGTTACGCAACATTCATGTATGTAGGGTAGATAGAGTAGGGTAGGTAGTTAGCCAGTTGACGGGAGCGGAGCCGCATGGGACAGTTAGTCAATACATTTAAGTAATAAATCTGTAGAAAATTTGTTTTTGTATATCGAAAATATTTCCAAAAAAATAGCCAGGGTGTTAAAGGAGAACCAACAGAACCCATTTCCAGCATTTTTGTTTTTTTTCTGTTTATCTGTTGGCTGTTTATTTGTGCACGCATCACGTAAAATCTACGAAATCAATGTAGATAACTTTTATACATAAAAGTCGTGCCTAACTTGAAGTATTAATTAGTATTTTAACCGACTTACCAAAAAGAAGGAGGTTCTATGTTAGAAATTATGTATAAAAACATACATAATGTCGAACATAGAATCTCCTTATGTATGTTCACCAATAATTCAGTCAAGTCAATGGTGGACCGATTTCGAAAATTATTTTTTTGTTTGAAAGAGTACCTATGTTCCCAAATTGGTGACATACTATTGGATGATTTGACTAATCTAGAAACGTGTGTTTAAACCTGTGTTGCCTTGTTGAATCGCTATAGAAATGGAGGAATATTGGATCGAATTGTGACATGTGATGAAAAGAAGCGAAAAATGCAATGGCTGGCCCCAGGTCAAACGCTGCAACAGTGTCCAATGCTTACCAATAAAAAGGTAATGGTAACTGTTTGGTGGACTCAGCATGGTGTTATTCACTGTAGCTTTCTCCGATCTATTCAAGCAATAACGGCAGATGTCTACTGTGCCGAACTCCGAACAATGATAGCAAAACTAGCAGTGAAACAGCCGATCGATTCATGAATCGATCTTCACCATTATTGCTCCATGATAACGCGAGACCTCATACAGCACAAGAAACCGTTATAACTCTACAGGAACTGCAATTAGAAATCATTTGTCACCCTCCGTATTCCCCAGACCTTGCTCCAACGGACTACAATTTTTTTCGTGATCTGGACAATTTTCTACGTGATAAAAAGTTTTCTTCTCAGGAGGCAGTACAAAATCCTTTCACACAGTGTGTCAATCTAGATCACCAGAGTTCTATTGCAAAGGCATAAATGACCTTCCTAATAGATAGCAGCAATGTATAAATAATAATGGTAATTATTTTGATTAAATAAACAGGTTAAACTAAAAAAAAAAAAAAAAAAAATTTCAGTACAAATTGGCAATTTCATAGATTAACCCCTAATATTCTGGCATTATAGGTATCTTACTAAAGAACTTGCCTATTAGGTACAACTAAAAAGGAAGAATACAAATACTTTTTTTCAAAAAAAAACACTACCGACTTCCAAATAAAAACACAACAAAAAAGTTTTTTTTTAGGTATGGTGTTTTGGAGTGCTACTAGATGGCGCGCAGCAAATCTGTCCTTACTTTTTTGTATGAAGTCGATATTCTTCTCCCTAGAGTAAATAGTATTCTGTGCAGTGAACACTCGATCTAGGTAGGTAGAAAGGTAAGTATGGTAGGTAGATCTAGATAAGTAGAGTATGTACAGGTAGTTAAGTAGGGTATTATAGGCAGTTAACGGGAGCGAAGCCGCGGGCACAGCTAGTATATGATATAATTACAAAATCTCTAATATTTACAAGATATAACAACTGATTCTATAATTTTATTTCATATCAGTTAAGATCAGTTAATATAAACGATTGATATAATTTTAAAATAACATTTTTTTATAAGCATAACAATATAAAATTGTTAGTTATACCTAGAGTTGCCAGATCGGAAGACTATAATATCTGGACAAAATTTGGAAATACGGGATCTTGAGGTGGTTGTCGGGAGAAAAATATTAAATATAAAAACTATATTTTTTATATTTTTTTTTATATTAATCGGCTAAATATTGATGAAACATAGGTAACTAATTTTATCTATTCCGGTTTCGTTATATTCGAATTATAAAATTGACAGCGGTTTCATTATGATACCCATAACGACATCGGGTTGCATTATGTGAATCGTCATAAATTCTTAAACACAAGCAAAGACATTCTGAACATACAGCCAGGTACCTATAATATTACTTCGAAATCGAGACAATGTAAATAATGTTTTTAAAAATGGAACAAGTTTAGAAAAAAAATATCGTATACTATTTGGCTGTTGCGGCTACAAGATCTTCGCCTTATACCTAATAATGACTGAATAAAAAATAAAATAAAAATGGACGCGGGAAAATAATTCTGAGTGAAATTTTGTTCCAAATTTTATTAAAATGTCTTCAACATCAAGTGATATTGAAAATACACCACCAGATATAACAAATAGAGTAGTTGCGGCTACAAATAATTTACTACCAGAAAAATCAAGACATGTATATGAGAAATGAAATACTTAAACACACTTCCTGAAATACTTATTTGTCTATATCTGTGTTTTATTCCTTCCTTCGTAGATAAAATCTTGTATGCAACTGTACGTTATTGGTCTTTTAATAACTCGTGCCCACCTATTTCGGTACGCGCTACGCTTGTACCGAAAAATGGCACTCGTATTAAAACACCGTCCATAACGTAACAGTTGCATAAATAGCTATTTGTTCATAAAGTGGCTTTAATTTCACCGCAATTAGGCACATAATGACACCTGTAATCAAACTGTGACTTATTCATTGCTATTATTCACAAGTGAGTTATAGAGTCTTTTTTTTTAATTTATTGGTTGAGTTGCTTTGTTCTTAAAAAAGTTTCGATACAAAAAAGATCGTGCTCAATACTACAAATAAATTAATGTACCTATTTCTTGCTCATTTCATGCAACTTCGTATTTAAATAGATAATTTCAACTTGTACGTGTTTAATAAATAAAAATTTCACTCAAATATAACTTCTGTTTTTCTCTGTAATAAAGAAAACTTGAAATTCCCCATTTAGTACGTGGCTAAAACGCTATCCGCGAAAAGCCAAAAAAGAGAAACCTCATCTTTTAGTCTTTGGCCTATCGCCATTGTTAGATGCGCGTGCATAGGAAAACTGATTAATTTTGCCCGCCATTGCGAGAATTTTTTCACATCTCGTTTTCAATGTTGAAAATGATTTGTTAGTATTATTTTCTTCACAAGTGTGTTGAAAACCGTCCTCGGCTCTCTTAAGACCCTCACCTAACGGCTCGGGTCTCAATGGCGCCTCAGCGGTAATCACCAACATTACACACTTGTACCATAATGTACTATTTTTCTATTACGATACAGGGCAAATCCAAGAAGATAATATCACCAGTTTGCATCAATTATTTCCATTAGCGGGGCGCGCCATTTTTATAGTACCTATTATAAAAAGTTTTGATTCCAATTTTTACTTGTCTTTTAGTCTGTGGCTGTGCCCGCTTTAGCGCATGCGCGGTTAATGCGGTGATGTGCTGGGTTTTGGTTTGGCGCCATTCATACGTTTTGCTGTACTGAACTTTGCATACTCTTTTGACTTTTTTCTTTTATTTAGTAGGTACTATCCCAATGCATGAGTGTAGATAAAGTAGTGTATGCAACTGCAAATGACTAGGTATTAAAACATTCGTGTGAAACTATGAAACACACACTCATGTTTCAATACCCCTTAATATGCAACAGTTTCATAAACTACTAGTATAGACTACTCTCTTATCGTGATATTCGAATTATAAACTTCAAAACGAGTTTATATTGACATAGTTACTTTATAAATACAATACCGAAATTTAAAAATAGAATTTTATTTTAACACTTTTTTCTGTTACGATACAGGGCAAATCCAAGAAATTAACATTACCAGGGAGTTTCCATCATTTTTTTTTTTTATTGGATGCTTATCCGGGTCGCGCCATTTATAATACCTATTTTATAAAGTTTTGATTTCAATTGTTATTTTTATTTGTCTGTGGCAACGCCCGTTTTAGCGCAGGCGCAGTTAATGCGGCGATGTGCTGAGTTTGGGCGCCAGTCATACGTTTTTCTTTATTGAATTTCATGAGTTTTGAAATTACATAAATACATAAACTCACGCCTTTTTCCCATGGGGGTAGGCAGATTCTTACTTTAAAATGTCTGATATCAGTGAATGTGAAGAAAATTTGACTGCGCCTGATATTTTAGATGCGGCGAAGGAAATTACTCATAATCTATGCCAATGCCAACAAAGTCGAGAAAATTATATGATGCTATGACAACTTTATGGCATGGAAAAGAGAAAAAAATATATTTAGTAGGTTCAATCAATGTATGAGCGTAGATAAAGTAGTGTATGAAACTGTACATAACTAGGTATTAAAACATGCCCCTTATTATGCAAGTTTTATAAACTACTATTAAACGATATACCTAATGATTTTCGATTAAATAAACGTTATATCCAATAACTTTATACGAAATAAGTTTTAGAGCATATAAAAGTTAATGTAAAGAAATTATATAAACAGTTGATATATCTCGCGTTATTACATCTTGTGAATGTTATTGAAATGAAAATATATCAAATAACTGTATGTGATAATTAATGCACCCCCAACAACTAGAAGAGTCCGCGTTAACTAAGGGGAGGGGCTTGTAGGGAAAGTGCTTCCGCCATGTTGAAGCCTTGCTTAGCTCCAGTGAAAGTACTGGCGCCATGACTAATTGAGAAATGTTAACTTCAGCAGCTAAAAGACTAAGGATGCCAGCGGGTTGGCAAACTCCTTGGTAATATAAAAAAAAAAAAATACGGCAGAAATGCTGTTATGTCCCGACTACCTCGCATCTACTCTGAGAGTTTTGAAAGTGTCGATATATTTCATTTATCCAAACAATCATACCGGAGACAAGTCAAGCAATTGTTTAGTAAATTGATTGTTTAGTGAACTGATTGTGCCATAACTCTCATAACTCTTAGGATTAAGAATCCTTACATCCTTGCTTGGTCGAGATATATCACGCATAATCATGTGTGATATATTTCGACTAAGCATGATATTCATGATGTTAGATTTCTCTAACATTTTGTTTGTTTTTCCCTTTGTCTAATAAATGTAGCCCTATAATCTTGTTTACATACTTTAAACCCTGATTGAATGTGATCAATGAGTCTAAGAGAAAAGTACTAAGATGCTAGTAACGTTGATACAACTGCACTGGGCTGTTCATTGACAGTGAGGTGAATATCTATTCATGTAAATTAGTAATAAGCTGTTGAGTTTCCAAATAAATAAATAAATAATATTTATAGGGCAGTGATGCATGCTCAGCAATAGCCAATATTTATCATCAGCAATGCTGTCGATCTGTTTGCCTAACTACATTTTTTTTTTGTGTATGTTCACCGATATCTCCGTCAATTGTGGACCGATTTTGAAAATTCTTTTTTGTTTGAAAAATTATGTTCCGAAATTGGTCCCATTTTAATTTGGTGAAGATCTGATGAAGAACTTCGGAGATATACAACAGAAATCTTCAATAAATAACGGCAAATCTCTCGGGATTGCTGCAATCGCATGTCTGTTTGTTGTTTATAATATTTCATAACATAACATCACGCCAGTTCGCTCTTAAGGGGTAAGCAGATCTCTCATTTCACCGGTTATGTTCAAGTTTCATGAAATCTATTCTGGCGAAATAGTTTTCATGAAACTTGAACTCTTCGAAATCGCGGTGACAAAGCTCTGACTCTACTGACAGAAACGCATTGTTGAAAGGTTCCACAAGATTAATCCGTGACTGGTTTAGACTTGGTATTGGAATATGCTGAATGTGAGACGGACAGTACCAATATGGCGACATTAGGGGGAGCCCTATGTTCATCAGTGGACGTTTTTCGTCTGAAATGATGATGATGAAGTTTACTGATTATTTGCTCTTGTCCTTAGATGCCACGTACCGGAATGCGAGGGGAACTCCACGATGGGTGTGGCGGGCGCGGGCCAGTGGGGGGCCGACTGGGCTGCCTGGGCGCTGCCGGAGGACGGGCGCTGCGAGCGCTGGCCCGCCGCTGCGCACGCCTGCCACCCGGAGCTGTTCGACAACAGCAGTGCTGTCGCCTGCGACAATTATGTCTACCAGCACGGCAGCAGCATCGTCTCTGAGGTGGGCATCACTCATCATCTCCCTGCCCTCGTTCCATGCTGCTCCGGGTCGGCGCAACACGTTTGCTTCTGCCATTCCGTCCTGTCAACATCACGACTTTACACTAACTCCTTTTTTTCTTTCATCAACATGCTTATTTTCATTTCATACCTTCTCATTCAAGATTACCTTTCTACTTTTCTGTCACTGGCAGCACTTTCAAACTTCATCTAATATGCCCATATATTTCAATTTTTTTCTGGCTCTCTAGTAAATCCGTACATTTCTCACATAGTTATACTCAACTGCTTAACAATTAACATTGGTATATCGGTTTTTATTAAACATTTGTGGATATTTGGATAGTGAGTGTTGCCGTCAGCCGTCAGGTAAGGGCTGTGTATCTATTTTCGTAAGCTTAATTTTAAACAGGTCGATAAATCTTACGAGAAATGGTATGTAAGCAGTCGACAGTACCTACCAGTTAGTGTCTATGAGCGATGAGCCCCAGAAAAGGTTGGGCATTAGTTCTGTATATCCACCGCACAAATGGGCAAGCGTGCCATTTATGATAATAAATAAAAATATGCTAGAGTAGCCGCTCGGGTTCACCGGAGTTCGTAGGACTCGTAAAAATATATTTTTTGCAGTTTTGCGTATATTAGTATTGCTTGTGAAAGGAACAGGTTCCCGAGACTCGCGAGACACGTGAGTGTGAGTCACGCGCTGGACGGTAGCCCTCTTGTCGCCGGCGCGGGCGGCGTGTTGTGCTACAAAGCCACATGTCTATGCCATGCGTCCGACACTCGTATACATCTACTAATTCGTTGACCCTCTGCAAACACGTTAGTTGTTAACTGCTCACACGGCTCTGACTCTCAATCTTTCTCCTTTCAGATTTGAATGTTATGTGTTGTTTCCAGTTCGACCTGGGCTGTCAGGAGTGGAAGCGTTCCCTGGTGGGGACGGTGCACAACGTCGGCATGCTCATCTCGCTGCCAATCATGGGCTTCGTCTCCGACAGGTAATATTGGATGCCCAAGCCCACGTTGGGCTTCATTTATTTAATCTAATATGGGACTGAGCAGTTATATTTCAAACAGTTAAATCGCCAAACATCAATTAGAATGGTAGGTACTTGATTTTATCGAAGTCATTCCTAGGTTCTTATCAAATCAGAATCAGATAATCTTCTTTGATGGCTGTGTAATAGATTTGTATCGCATCGATTAAACGAACGTTAACTTGCGTTAAATAGTGTTTCGGTTCAGTACGGAACACTAGTCATGCGAGACACGACTCGTTCAGTCTATTTTCGTATCGATGTTCATATTTTTAACCACAGACCGCATCGTCGATTGGGCAAAAATCAATCGTGTGCAACTATTACTAAAGTCGTTAATCAGACGCCTACCCATCAACCATGGGACATGATAAAATTATGTAAATAACATTCATAGGTAAGTGATGGCAATTTTTAACGTTTATATTATTGCCCGGTCGTTTATTTTGGCCTTGAATAAAGATCTCTTTGGATGCGTAGAAGCATAAAAGTAAAAAAACAAGGTGGGGTCAGGGGCCCTCTGTCCCAGATCAAAAAATGTTTGGAATATTTTTCTTGCTGAATCTTGACGTCGATCGCACGGTGTAGCGACATCTGTTGGTTTGTCAAGAAAACAATAGCGATAACTACTGAGATAGCCAGAGGCACAAAGTAGGTACGTAAGCCTAAGCGGCGTGCGGCGGTGCATCTCTATTTAGTGCCAGAGGCTCCAGACAAGTGACAGTCTATCAAGGAAAGCGTTGCCGCAGCCTAACGATTGGAAAAAGCACCAAACGCTATCGAACGAAATGTCATGTGAACAATCCCATACATTTCGGCCAGCACCATCGCTGATCTATCAAAAAGTCGAGCAAACAAAGACAGAGCCATACTACCAACTTCGTTGTGGACAAAACTACAAGCCTGAAAACAAATTATCCGATTTGGTTTTACATTCGATCTCTCTCTTTTTGCGCTAGAAGAACTGCGCCCAGAGACTTGTGTTTTTTTCATGTTATAGGTTATTTTGATTGGAGACGAGTTTATCTAGCTAGAGCCTCAGTTCTTCTTCACTGAACTTTATGCACATAATAATCACAGAATTTTATAATACCTATACATTTAAAAGGGCATGTGGTCCTAGGTACGTATACCATGTTATTGGGACGTCTAGTCCCTTGCTCCACACTCGATCAGTCGCTAAACTTATCCCCGGTGTGGTTGCAGATGGGGCCGGCGTTCGGCGCTGGTGGTGTGCGGCGTGGGCGCGGGGCTGCTGGGGCTGGCCAAGTCTTTCGCCGGCTCCTACCACGCCTACCTGCTGGGCGAGCTGGCCGAGACCGTGTTGGGTGCCAGCGTCTACCCCTCCGCCTTCGTGCTCAGTTAGTACACCATACAACATTTCAGCCAAAATACGTATATTGCTGAACATAGGCCTCCACCAAGTGTGGCTTATATTGAAGGTCCTGTGCGCCTCGTTTCCAGCGGATTCCCGAAGCCTTGGCCAGGTCTTCGATCCGTTGTTGTTACTTATATGCGGGGGATTGGGGATACGTAAGGAAAGATTTGAGTGTGAATATGTGAGTAAGAATAGGGGAACACCAAAAATACGATGGATAGATCGTGTAAAAGATGATAAGCTTAGAAAGCGGTCACCCTTCTGAGATGATGACTGATACAGAAGCATGGAAGCAGAAGACCTGATGTACTGACTGCAAATAGGTTAGGGCAAGGGCAGGCGAATAATGATAGAATTTATGATCCTGTCCTGCAAGCTAATCAGCAGAAGATGGAATTGAATTCGTTACAATTATATTTCGCGTGGTTTTACTTGAACCGTTCTCTTGATGTTTACAGTGATAGAGTGGCTGGGCGTGGAGCACCGCATTCTGGCGAGCCTGGTGCTGGGGATCCCTCTGGCGCTAGGCGCAGCGTCGCTAGCGCTGGTGGACTACCTGGCAGGCTACTGGCGCACGTGGGCGCGGCTGGCTTACCCGCCGTCGCTGATGCTGCTGCTTTACCCCTGGCTGTTGCCCGAGAGTGTGCGCTGGCTGGTGGCGCGCGGCCGCCTGGACGATGCTGCTGCTGTCATCAAGCAAGCAGCCAAGTGCAATGGAGTGCGGTTGCCGGCTGAGGCACTCGACAAGATGCTGCTGGAGAAGGAGCAGATCGGAGCCAGCGCGGAGTCCAACATCGACGAGGGACTGTTCACAGCGCTCGTCAAGTTAGTTCTACTTTGTTAAGCTCAGTCACTAAATATCGATTTGCCATCTATGGCTTCAGTGTGTTTTTTTATTCTTACTCGATCTGAATTTAAAGCGAGATACTACAGCGAAACACAACTCTTCCATACGATTTGACATAAGCGAATATTTCCGTTGACGCATTCGAGTGAGTAGGTACAAAAGCTTGCACTCACTAGGCCTTCTGAGACACTTGAATAGAACTTTTGATCTAAAAAATTTGTAAAAACATTTGCAAATCATCTACGTTTATAAAAAAACATGTTGTTATTAACGCACTTAGCCACGAGTCACTTGGTCGCTGATTGCCATGTGGTATTTGTAATGAATAAATCATAGCTTAGAGATGTAATAAATAAATGAAGTTATTGCCAGCGATTGTTTCACGAGGTGACTCAATGTTTCCTCATTAAACATTCACATTGTGATTCTCTATTCGACCAGGAGATTAATAGAACTCGTAGGATTATTTTGGTTGAGCTCATTGTAAGTTTTTTAATTCTAACCAAAAGTGACACATGCTGCAGTGAGCATGTGAATAAATAAACAAAGAAAATTCATTACATGCGTCGAAGCGTCACGCAAGAACTAAAAATAAAACCAAAACAAAAAATCACTTGGGTAAATATTCACCACTGACGGCCATCGCTCCACTTAATGCTGCGACACTGATACAACATGCATGTCGTGGTCGTGGGAGGAGGTGCGGTGCTCCTGACTCTCCGTTGACTGACCTGCATTCATTACGATCTGAAAAATGATATTGAAGTCACGTTTATTGCGTCAGTGGTGTTTCTTAGAAGAAAATGCGGTCGCAGACATCCGCCTGAATATCCTAAGTAAAAGTCATAATTCGAGGTTTGGCTCTCGCCTATTTCCTCCTCCAATATTGGTCCAATTTAAAAGATATTCCATAATTTGAAAAAGAAAAATATATTCTGTGATCCTTTGTTTTCATTTTTGACGATAAATTATCTTTAGAAGTATTAAAACCCTCAAAAATGCTCAAAAATGTCAACAGAGGTAGTATACAAAGACATACATAAATGAAAAAAGAAAAACATAGAAACTCAACATATTATTTTTAATCAATTTAAGGAATACCTTTTAAATTAGTCCAATACTGGAGGCGGAAATAAGCGAGGGCCAAACCTCAAATTATGACTTTTTACTAATGAAAACGTTCTCAAAGCGGTGAAGGAAAACATCGTGAGGAAACCGGCATGTCCTAGAACCAAAAATTCAAAGACATGTGACATCTACCAATCCGCACTGGGCCCGCGTGGTGGATTATAGCCCACTCCCTCTATGAGAGGAGGCCTGTGTCCCAGCCAGTAGAAACTTTAAAAGGCTGATTATGTGATGACTAATGAAATTCAGTCGGAGCTCTCTGCCCGTATTTCCTCTTATCTGGTTCTAGTGCGCCAAAAAGAAGAAGAAGAAGATTGATACAAGCACTCAACAAAGCCACAGTGCTTACTAACGCTTGGTGGTTGTGGTTGCAGGTACAGCGTGCTGCGGCGGCGGCTGTGCGTGTGCTTCGTGTGGTGGATGTCGGCCGTGTTCGTGTTCTACGGGCTGGCCGTGCAGGCGCACGCGCTGGCGGGCTCGGCGCACGCCAACTACGCGCTGGTGGCCGCCGCCGAGCTGCCCGCGCTGCTAGTCAACACGCTGCTGCTGGACCGCGTGGGGCGGCGCCCGCTGCTCACCGCCGCGCTGCTGCTCACCGCCAGCGCGCTCATCGCCATGTCCTGCCTGCCGCAAGGTGAGTAGTACTCAACATGCTGCTGGCCTTTCAGTAACTGCATACTACGGGACAATTCAACGGCTCGCAGCTTTCCTCAGAGACACCGCAACGAAGTACCGAAAAAAGGTACAGCCTCGGTCAAAACGGGACGTATATAGTAGGTATATGAAGGTGTTGATTTTGGATTTATACAAACTCACTATGTGAAGAGGCCCCTGTAGTGCGCTAGTAACTTGCCGGCGAAAAAATACGAACATCCTTGCGTGAATGCGTTATAAATCTGATGCGCAATAAAAAGTTTTATGTGATTAAATTAATGCGAGTAATTATTATGACCACTTACTAAGGAATGTGGGTATTCTCATAAATCTATCGTCTCTAGGTACGAGTTACCTATTTACCTATACCTTGGTCTTGTTAAGAAGTAAACATGAATTCGTTAAAATGTAATGGATGTTTACGAGCAATTAATTGTTTAAGTACGTAAGTAATATGATTAGATACGTACGTCTAAATATAGCGATGTGGCTGCGACATGTGTAAAGTAATAAGATTAGTAATGATATTAATGTCGCAACGGACAAATTACTTTGACTTTAGCCCTGCCGATATTTCTAACTTGACCTGATAAGATACGCCTGCTGTCCAGACTTTGGGTAACATACAAAATGATATCATTAGGACCAAAAGTATCGGTTGATACACGATGACTTTTAGCCTTACAACAGTTGCGATATGAATTAGCGTATCTAGGGCTATTTTCCTGACCCCTAAGATGCAATAGCCAATGAAGCGACTCGACGCATAAAAGAGAGAGGCACGGATGTAAGAACGACCGAAGCGAGCTCAAAAAATTTAACCCATCTCCTCGGATAGGTAAAATTTTGTCTTTACTTACATTAATCTAAATGAATCTATCCTTACTAGGCAACTTCTATATTGGTATTCATAGGAGTTAATGTGTCGACTCATGGAAAAAAATTGACAAACGAGGATATAGCGAGCTCAAAAATGTTCAGCAAACTGCCTCGGATGGGTAAGGTTTTCTTTTGATTGACCAGACGGGGCGGCAGGCTAGAAGAACCTATAGTAGTGCTTGTCTCAAAAAATTATACCAGGCCGGTAGGACTGGATTGCGCCGCCTTTCGCTGTCTCTGCGGCGGCGCACTGTGTACATAGGAAGCAAAGATGTGTCCAGGCAATCTTACACATGTAATACGTGCTGTAGTATGGAGAGTGGAGCCGGCGAAAGATGTCGTGCGGTGTCCCACAGGGTTCGGTCGTGGGGCCATATCTTTGGGACATCGGGTACGACTGGGTGCAACGCGCAGGGGAGATCGCACCAGGCAGCAGCCGAATTAGCGACACGCGGGGTTGCGACAATCGTCGAGAGGATCCGGCAATTGGGATTCGAGGTGGCCTTGCACAAGTCCGAGGCCATATGTTTTCATGGTCCTCGGAACGCGCCACTCGTTCCCAAATAACGGTAGGAGGGGTTCACATCGGCGTCGGGTCGATGATGTAGTATCTGGGACTCGTCCTCGACAGCTGGTGGAATTTCGTGGAGCATTTCCGACGTTTGGCTCCCAGACTGGAGCGGGCCGGGGATGCCCTCAAGCGGCTCCTGCCCAATCTAGGGGGTACCAAACGTCTTCTGCCGGAGGCGGTCCATGGCCCATTACGGGGCACCAGTGTGGGCGCGTTCCCTGAGGCGGCGACCAGCCCGCCGGTTGAACGCGTCCCAAAGGATCAGGCCAAATCGGCAAAAAAAAAAAAAAGGCATTTTGCAGCAAAGTAGAATCTACCGGCACCGACTAGGGTTCATAGGAGCACACAAGCCCCACCACGACGTCAACGTTGAGATACTGCGGTGGGGTTATTATTATTATTTTGACATTGGTAATTGTGTGTTAGTATAAACATAAGGAATTGTGTGTTAGTATGTAAGTAATAGAGTTATTTCATTTTAAATGTGTGTCTGTTGTTTCGACAACACTAACTTTATTATTATTTGTATGCTCTCGAGTAAAATGTAGGGAAAACATCTTATTGTATTATATACAATGAAAATTACTGGACGTGATAATAAAATTGAAAAAGTAGACCATACGAAATTTTGAGGCATAGTTATTGATCAAAATTGTAATTGGAAAAAACATATTGAAAATTTATGTAATAGGCTAAACAGCTTTGCATTTGCACTGAGAAATCTCAGGAAAACTGTTGGACTTAATGCCGCTCTATTGGCTTATCATGAATATGTCTCATCTGTGCTAAGATACGGTTTAATCATATGGGGTAATTCCACTGACATCAAAAAGGCTTTCATTGTGCAAAAAAAGTGCTTACGCCCGGTGTTTGGTGTAGACCTATTGGATTCGTGCAGACCTATTTTTAAGAAACATAAATTATTAACATTAGCAAGCTTATATATAATGGAAATGGGAGTGTTTGTAAAAAAACATCCTCACCTATTCAATAAAGCCGATAGCGAAAATATTTATAAGATGGGTAAAATCTCAAGGGATCCAACAAAATTGGCAATACCAAGATGCACTGCCAAAAAACACTAGTCGAATGGCAATGTAGATGTTTAATAATATACCGAAGGTTATTCGAGAAATGCGAACCAGCTTATTTCAAAAGCATCTTAGAGCATGGCTTATCGAAGGTTGTTTTTATACTATTGAGGAATTTATGAACACTAGGACAAATGGGAAAATTACATGACATGAAAATAAATTTGTCATGTTTAATTTAATCGATTAAATTGTTTGGTTCTCATGTTGACATCTATATAATTTGTATTTTTTTTTTGACATTTTTAATTTGATTTATATAATTTATTTATAATTATTATTTAGTATTTTTTCACATTGGTATTTAATTGTATTTAATGTTTTAAATTGAGTGAATTATAATTTATTAATTTAATTATTTTTCTTTGACATTTGTAATTTAATTTTTATTGTATTATAATTATTGATTTAGTATTTTTTTTGACATTGGAGTTTAATTGTTTTGTTTAAATCGAGTAAATTAGAATCATTATATCACAAAATTTGCATGCCGAATTTAGTAGGCGGAATATGAAGAACTATTGTGTGTGTATTATAAGATCTGTACAATACCATATTTCAGGCAAATAAATGAATATATCTATCTATCTTTTGAAACCTACATTAACGAATAATTGTGATTTGATTTGTGCCATTCATTGAGAATTTGATTTGATTTTTTCCAGCGAGCGGGTTGTGGAGCACGGGGCTGTACTTGATCGGCAAGATGGGCGCCACCATGACGCTGAACGTGCTGTACGTGTACACGGCCGAGCTGTTCCCCACGCGCGCGCGCCAGCGCCTGCTCGCCGCCTGCTCCACGCTCGGCCGCGTCGGCGCCATCCTCGCGCCGCTCACTCCGCTGCTGGTGAGTACACTGTGTGTCTACTGTACATGTACACGGCCGAGAAGTTCCGAACGCGCACGCTCCAGCGCCTGCTCGCCGCCTGCTCCACGCTCGGCCGCGTCGGCGCCATCCTCGCGCTGCTCACGCCGCTGCTGGTGAGTACACTCTGTACACTGTGTGTCTACTGTACGTGTACACGGCCGAGCTGTTGCCAACGCGCGCGCGCCAGCGCCTGCTCCACGCTCGGCCGCGTCGGCGCCATCCTCGCGCCGCTCACGCCGCTGCTGGTGAGTACACTGTGTGTCTACTGTACGTGTACACGGCAGAGCTGTTCCACACGCGCGCGCGCCAGTGCCTGCTCGCCGCCTGCTCCACGCTCGGCCGCGTCGGCGCCATCCTCGCGCCGCTCACGCCGCTGCTGGTGAGTACACTGTGTGTCTACTGTACGTGTACACGGCAGAGCTGTTCCACACGCGCGCGCGCCAGTGCCTGCTCGCCGCCTGCTCCACGCTCGGCCGCGTCGGCGCCATCCTCGCGCCGCTCACGCCGCTGCAGTTTTGTGTCACTGTGTGTCTTGCGGAGTATCCCCTTATTTGCCAATGGGTAGACACTTGTATAGTCCTTTGCTGCTAATAGTATGGATCCCATTGGAATTTTGTAAAAGTCCGCTTTAAAAACTGCCGGTTTACCTATGTATCTAATACGTATGTATGTATCGCAGGCGGTGTACAAGTGGTGGCTGCCGACACTGCTTTTTGGCTCGCTGCCGCTGCTGAGCGCGGCACTGACGCGGCTGGTGCCGGACACGCTGCACCGCCGGCTGCCCGACTCGTTCGCCGACCTGGACGCGTCGGCGCAGGAGGAGCCCAGCGCGCCGCCCTCGCCTGACCTCAACACTGTCTGACAAACTGGCAGCTCGATCTAATACACGCCTGCCGTTGGACTGTGATGGTGTCTGAGATAGATGTGCCGCACGGGAGGGGGTAGAGACCCGTCAGCAACCTCTTCCGCATCGCGCGGCTACCGATTGCGGCTGGCCTTTAGAACACATCGAGCATAATTTATGTGAGGGAGGGTTCCCTGAATTCAGAATTATGCATTTTATTCGATGCGCTGGTTGAATTTGTTGTAATCATTTAATTTTGTCTCAACTAGGATAACATCACAGTATAAAAATCATACAGTAAGACGACGCCTTTGATCTTGTGCAAAATGCCGACATCGTATAGACAGTAACGCATCGGCCAGGGCTGTCACAAATAAACAATATTTATAAAATTATTTATTTATTGCAGATCAATATCGATAGCAGTATTATAATAAAACAATATTACATATTGATATAATAATGAAAACAATGTTTAACCCGCTCTTTACTGCATGTATTATTAAGGAGTTGAGTATGACAATATAAAATGCAGATGAGGCGTTAAAATTAATTCGTCCGCCATCTTGGATTCCAAAAAGGATGGCTTTTTCGTAACAACCACCCCAATTATACTCAAAATTGACACCCATATCAAATTATAAAAAAATTACATCCGCCATCTTGGATTTCAAAAAGGATGCCTTTTTCGTAACAAGCACCCCAATTATACTCAAAATTGACACCCATATCAAATTATAAAAAAATGACATCCGCCATCTTGGATTTCAAAAAGGATGCCTTTTTCGTAACAAGCACCCCAATTATACTCAAAATTGACACCCATATCAAATTATAAAAAAATTACATCCGCCATCTTGGATTTCAAAAAGGATGCCTTTTTCGTAACAAGCACCCCAATTATACTCAAAATTGACACCCATATCAAATTATAAAAAAATGACATCCGCCATCTTGGATTTCAAAAAGGATGCCTTTTTCGTAACAAGCACCCCAATTATACTCAAAATTGACACCCATATCAAATTATAAAAAAATTACATCCGCCATCTTGGATTTCAAAAAGGATGCCTTTTCCGTAACAAGCACCCCAATTATACTCAAAATTGACACCCATATCAAATTATAAAAAAATGAAATCCGCCATCTTGGATTTCAAAAAGGATGCCTTTTTCGTAACAAGCACCCCAATTAAACTCAAAATTGACACCCATATCAAATTATAAAAAATTACGTCCACCATCTCGAAATTCACCCTTAGTAAATAATAAAAAAGTCCACCATCTTGACACGGAACATACAAACTTGCAAACATTTTCACAATTATAAGTTTTTAAACTGTCATGGTCACTAACACTAATATTAACATTATAAGCGGGATATTTACCATGTTTACTGAAATATCGGAAACTCGCTACAAACAGTAAACATGGTAAATATCCCGCTTATAATGTTAATACTTTCACAATTATAATATAAGTAGGATTTCCAAACAGATGGATGCCCTGTGCGATAACCTTTACATTTTTTTTACCGTGCGCCGGTCGACCATTTTATTAGCGTTATCAACGTGGCACGACATTACAAATAAAATAATTTATGCACTCTACAATAACAAAACAGATTCATTTACCTTTCTTCTGTGCGTGGAAGCTGATGAAACCGCAGATCTTTATTTATGTGAGATGAAGACTTGCAATCTCTCACAGCACACGTCGTATGCACCATTTTAAATAAACAAATAAAAAATAAACACGCGTTAGCCCTGAATAACATATCCCGAACTACTAACATCGTTTTGTTCGCAGTTCGGGATCGGCTTACCCGCGTCTCGCCCCTCACACCCCGCACGATTGCCCTGTCTAGACGTCTTCGTTGGACGACTGTATGATTTTTAGACTGTGATAACATTATGTAAGCATGTAGCTCAGCTACGATTGGTTCTAATAAGGTTCTCAGGACGTGCGACTTGCATGTTCAGCTAATTTGTTAGATTGGTCAACAATCTTATGCAAGGGTCCAATAAAGGCTTGAGTTTCAAGCTGAAATATAATTTCAACTTGAAATTTCATTTTAGAAAACCAATAATTGCATTTTAGTTGAGGAATTCGAGCACCCGCCTCGTTCTAGAGGTCAGGCTCGTATATAAAACTAATAGGTAAACAAGCGACTTGTTTTCTCTATTTTACCTACTATTGGGAACCTAAAAATAAGTTTTTAAAACATCCCAGTTATGTCTATTGTTTGAATTATGCCTCAGTTTTCTGAATTAATCATTTGAAATTGAGTTTTGTCAAACTATTTTCGATTGCTGATAGCTGAGAAGTAGTCACTTGACTGCGAATATCTACTTAATTCATAGATTACCTCCCAATAAATACCGCATGCCTACTGTTTTGTTTGATTCCGAGTTCACCAAAATTGGCGGAAGGCACGGGTTGCGCGGGGAGTGACAAGTGCGCCGTGATTGGCTATTCAAGGTCACGGTACCTGTCGAAGTGACGGGACATGCGCATTAAATGTCGATAAAAATATCGATATTTTTTAAACAGAATGGTATTTTATGTGAGATTTCTTAGCCGGCGATTTTATAATTACTTTAATAATGATAAAGAAAAACATCGATCGAGCAAAGATTTTGATTTAGGCCAAAAGTGATTTAATTTAATTGTAATCCTATATAAACAGGGCCACTCTGAGCTTTTGTTATGAATAGAGCACAATTAGTTCAAAGTAAAAATAAACTAATTTGTTAATTTTTAAATAATCAATTTTAACAAAATTATTTTATTCTCCTATATACCTTATTAAACATCGATCATCGATACTTTTCGATAAGCAAAAAACTTAATAATTTCTCAATTAAATTAATTTCTTTAAGGACGCTATTACATTTTTCTACAAATAACAGTGCTTTTCAGGTACAATTTTAAGGTATATGCAATCACAGATGTGAAGATATCATGGTCTTAATTTAAAGATAATCTTAATTTAATATATTCAGCTCCAGATTGGCATCAGAAAAATTGCATGACATCATACAAAATTTTTGCACAAATACGTTTTGCCCATCACGATAATCGCAAAAATATTAAAAAAGTAGGGTCCGAATAGGTCCCAGTTTAGTTAATTTTACAGCATTTTTTATCTTCAAAATTATAAAAAAATTGCGGTATATATAGTCCTTTACAGGTTCAGATAATTATTTTTTACCCAAATCAATATATATTTTAATTATTAGCATTATTATTTTAAATATTTTGCAAAAAATAAATACGATAAAAGTAATAGAAAATATTGTAGTGTGCATGCGTGAGTCGTATGTCGTGATCGAAAGGAGTTGATATTTTACCGGACCGAAATAAAAGTATGTTTGAGTTTCCTTTTAATATTATTATTATAAAAACACTTGCCGACTTCTTCATACATTTTGCACTCGAAGCGTATCATTCCGCGCTCAGAAGCGCTCGTGGAAGGACGAGCGTATCGCTTTTTTGCAAAAAATAAATACGATAAAAGTAATAGAAAATATTGTAGTGTGCATGCGTGAGTCGTATGTCGTGATCGAAAGGAGTTGATATTTTACCGGACCGAAATAAAAGTATGTTTGAGTTTCCTTTTATTATTAGAATATGATTTAGAAATTATGTTGGGTATGATCGGGATTTGGATAGGTATTGTTAAGCAGTTGTTGATAAGGTTGAGAAATGGATGGGTGGGTTTAAGCAGCTCTTAGTAAGGTTAGGATTTGGATGGGTAAGGTTAAGCTGGCGGCGGTGAAGGTTAGAAGTGGATGGGTGGGAGGACATTTATGATTTGAACCGGTTTGTATGTATGACGAATAAGGGGTCAAACCAAAATACAAGATGGCGGCGACGAAAATTTGACCGCTTTTCGATATGGGTGTCATTTTCATGGTTTTTGGCGTCGCTTATATCGAATATGGGGTCAAAACCAAAATACAAGATGGCGCCGACGAAAATTTGACCGCTTTTCGATATGGGTGTCATTTTCATGGTTTTTGGCGTCGCTTATATCTAATATGGGGTCAAAACCAAAATACAAGATGGCGCCGACGAAAATTTGACATCTTTGCGTCATGGGTGTCATTGTCATGGATTTTGGGGTCGCTCATATCGAATACGGGGTTAAAACCAAAATACAAGATGGCGCCGACGAAAATTTGACATCTTTTCGTCATGGGTGACATTTTCATGGTTTTTGGGTAGTATGTCATTAGCTAATGCTCATTAAGTAATACTCCAAAAAAATTTGATGGTAATATTTTATATAATATGTATATAATATGTAATGCAAAATGTTCAAGTCATTTTTAGGGTTTCCCATATTAATAAGACTCCGCGGTCCGTCTGTCTGTCTGTCTGTCACCAGGCTGTATCTCATGAACCGTGATAGCTAGGCAGTTGAAATTTTCACAGATTATGTATTTCTGTTGCCGCTATAACAACAAATACTAAAACAGAATAAAATAAATATTGGGGATCCCATACAAAAAACGTGTTTTTTTGCCGTTGTTTGCAATAATGGTACGGAACCCGTCGTGCGCGAGTCCGACTCACACTTGGCCGGTTTTTTAATCCTTGTGACCGGAAATTATTTCGTTTTAGGTATCTACTTATTTTACGTTACGTATTTAAAAAAATACCTACTTACTACAATAAAGTGAAAGCTAATTCTCTTATCGAAAGTCGGTGTCGGTATCTATTGTTTTTCGTTTTTCGACACGGAAAAGTTATTATTTTTCTCTTTTTAGTTTTTGTTGGTACCCCATATTGGGTAGGTATACTAAATAAATCTGTTAACCCCCTAAAAACGTACAAGCGTGATTTTATATTATGGTATGGTGAAAACAAAACATAACTATACGATCACACTAATCGCGGGTTATTACTATTTGTTATTGAAGAGTTCCATTGTCTATCTCCGAAGATCTTTATCATATCCTAATATATTATACAATAAAACCTTCCCTGAAAACACATACATTAATCGACGTAAACCCGATAGTATCGGATAAGTAGTTTTAAAGAAAATCGCGGATACATACGGGTCGAATAGATAGAGCACCTCCTTTTTTTGAAGTCGGTTGAAAATAGAACCTACTTTTTACGACGACGGTTTGTAATAGTTACCAAATGCATTTCCAAAGTGCCAACTAACCTTCCTGAATCAATTTCAATAAAATTAAAAAATAATAACAAGGACCAATATTATTTGAGTGATGTATAAAATCGAGCGCTCAGTAGTTTCAATGAGTGCGTGCGCGTAATGTTGTTGTGTGCTACTAGATACCTAAATTTGAGTTCGTCGAAAATGTAACAGCGTCCTTAATTTCTCAATTCCTTAGAGTGAAAGGGACTTTCACAAAAGTCATCAACGAGCGCTACTGTAAAGTGTGCAATTTTGATTTGCTAACCATTATAACTTGACCTTTATTAGATTGGTCAATATTTATTACTTTGCCTACTGGTGGAATGTTATCCCATCTTTTTTTGAACTTGAAGGGCTGGTTGATTTTTCACACCATTTTACTGCACAATTCGTCATTTTTTTAAAGGCAAACCGTTGATAACTATTTTTTAAACAGATTTAAAACTGGAAATCGCTTGCGTCCACAGATTACCTCCCAATAGATACCGCATGCCTACTGTTTTGTTTGATTCCGAGTTCACCAAATTTGGCGGAAGGCACGGGTTGCGCGGGGAGTGACAAGTGCGCCGTGATTGGCTATTCAAGGTCACGGTACATGTCGTAGTGACGGGACATGCGCATTAAATGTCGATAAAATATCGATATTTGTCAAACAGAATGGTATTTTATGTAAAATTTCTTAACTGACGATTTTATAATTACTTTAATAATGATAAAGATAAACATCGATCGAGAAAAGATTTAGATTTTGGCCTAAAGTGATTTAATTTAATAGTAATCCTATGTAAACAGGGCCACTCTGAGCTCTGGTTAATAGCAATATAATAATTCCATAAGAGTGAAAGGGACTTTCACAAAAGACATCAACGAGCGCTACTCTAAAGTGTGCAATTTTGATTTGTTAACCATTATAACTTGACCTTTCTTAGATTGGTCAATATTTATTACTTTGCCTACTGGTGGAATGTTATCCCATCTTTTTTTGAACTTGAAGGGCTGGTTGATTTTCCACACCATTTTACTGCACATTTCGTCATTTTTTTAAGGCAAACCGTTGATAACTATTTTTTAAATAGAATTAAAACTAGAAATCGCTTGCGTCCCTACAGCTCTAATGTCTGGTGGATACTAAAGAGATCATACCGTGTGCTGAGTTATATCAGCCTAAGTAGGCTGATGTGTGGTGCGCGTAAGTTGTCTTATATGCGGAATCTATTGGGAGGTAATCTATGCTTGCGTCCCTACAGCTCTAATGTCTGGTCGACACTAAAGAGATCATACCGTGCACTGAGTTATATCAGCCTAAATAGGCTGATGTGTGGTGCGCGTAAGTTGTCTTCTATGCGGAATCTATTGGGAGGTAATCTGTGACTTAATTCAGTAACCGGCTTAATTCAGTTCAGGACGATGGCAACGCTCTAAAAGTGTCATACAACGCACCTAGCGTTGTATGACACTTTTAGAGCGTTGCCATGGCATAGAAGTTGTTTTAATTGATATAATCAATAGTTTACCAAAATTTATTTCAACTTTCGGTATTGATTTAACTGTGTAAGATTAGTAGGTAACAAAACTGTAAACACTATTTTATTAATGATTAATGAATATTACATACCAGATAATTTTAATGAGTAATTGTGTATTTTGTAATTTTAAAAGAACATTGTTGTAGAATGTAATGTGAGAATATTTTTACTGTAATTAATAAAATAATGTAACATAGTTTATATGTATCCTGTCCAAATAATAAAATTCTTGATGTAGTTGTGCGTGGTTGTGATGTGAAACACGAGACCTGTATCAATTTATTTAGATATATCTTCATAAGAAATCCGGATAATACAAATAATAATATGAGTTTTTTTTTAGTTTGAGTTTGATATTTGAGATCCGAGAAACTTGACTTTTAAAATGACTTTTTAAATTATCTTCCGATTCTTGGACAAAACCTTTGAATATCTCAATTTTGCCTAAAATAATACCTACAAGGTCTTATCTTATATAAAAGATATCACATAATTTTACTGATTTACTCACTTTAAGCGTGCAAATATACACGTGATATAAAAATACTAACTTTCGATAGCATTGAGACACAGGTGTCTACTTAGGTCTTAAAGATCTTCGGCTAAGCCAAACTTGTGTATTGCGTAATGAAATGCCAATCTCCACTGTAAGCATCGTTTAAAATTAATTGTCTCAAAGTCAGACGTAAAATATGCAGTGATCGAAAACATTGTCGGCGTTGATGTGTGGTCTCAAGACTCTCAAGTTATAAACAAGCTGTAAGATAACACGAGATAGGCAGACATTATCGACTATATTATACAGTATTCAATTAATATACACGCTATTATAATATTTACTTAGGAATCATCAATGCAGATTATATAATTCCTAATGAATTTCTTTGAAAAAGATCATCAAACCACTTCAAAAGATATATATCCTATTGTATCTGGTTTTGTTATTGCTCTGAACATGGGGAGTAGTATCACTGACGAGCAACCTGAAGCCAACATGACCATGACAACAATCTTCAATAGTGTAACGTCTCATTTAACTAATGATCTCAAGGAGCTGTTGTATGACACGGCTTGTTTCACAAAAGTACAAATGTATTCCTCTTCTCTCTTGACAAGTAACTGTAAGGTCTAACCAAGGGTAATGGGTTGTACGCTAAAATATATAGGTATGATGCAATGGTCAAAGATCGTTCAGTTACAATCCACGACCATATTGTAGTATTAGTAGATAGTACGATCAGTGCCTGGTCACAGTGACGGGCACTCGATATTAAGATACTACTCGTAAGACATTAACAATAAAGTGGCAATTTTAATTTAATAAAGATTGTGTTGTTTTATTTATCTTCTTCCAGCATGACTGGTTCAATATTTTGCAAGATGTTCCGATTACCAACTTTCACATTACTTCTAATTAGATTGCTCTTCAAATCGTATTTGTAAACTTAATATTTAGAGTAAAAATCAATGACACAGCGCTATTTTTTTTTCGCCATTGTCTATTTCAACTAATTGTTCATTAGTACCTGTATTTAGTTTATTTGTTTTAGTATTTATTGTATAATTGGATAGTATTTATTTATAGCTTGTATTTAGTCCTTGTATTAAAATCCATTTTACTATCGTAATTGCACCTACCACTATTTGTTTATCCGTCACCCAAAGGTTGTTTGGTAGAAAATGCCTAAGGCCACCTCTGTACGTTTATATGCTTAAAGTATTAAATAAATAAATGACACCTACTCTGCCTTTCAAGATATATAGAGCTGGGTTATCACAATGTTCCGTTTTGGCCCTGCTCAATATATTATGTGAACTGCAGATATACCCACAACAGATAATGTCGGAATATAAGAAGAAAGAGTTGATGGTGGAAGTGGAACACTGAGCAAAAGCATACAAAGACCGTAAACACAATGGGAAACAATGACGGAAGGCTCAAACGATGAGAAGAAAGAATACATGGCATTTTATTTAATTGGAGACAGATTTGTTGTGGGAGTTTACTCACAGGAGACAACTGTCTCTCAGTCGCCTTTAATTAAAATCCATTGCAAGATTTAAATAAAAAGATGTGCCGACTAAGACACAATGATTAGACCTGCTGCCTTGTATGGATATGAATGTTGGACCAGTAGAAGCTAGTGTGGATTACAAATAGGGGATGACCAAAGGAACGATGGATGGATTTTCTAAAGGATGATATTATATATCTAGACCGGGAGTGACTCCTATATAGTGACATGTAGTGATATGTAGTGACTGCTACGGTAGAAGAAGACATGTTGCGGTTTCGAGGTTTTTTAAATTGTAATGAGGACAAAGATGTTCCGGTTATGATAAAGATTTGCGAGTAACTGACACAGATTCATTTACATCTGTTTATGACTGCAATATATTTATAATAACACTGGCTTAAGCTAGTGTTTAGTTTAAACTAATCCTAGACTAACGATAAAATCGCCGCGCTTTGAGCTAACAATCACGGTCAACAGTGTTTAATTAAGATTAGGACACTTTACACAAGTTGTACTATCTACTCGATCACGCCGTGTTATTGTTAAACTAAATAGTTAATTATGTTATACATAATACGGAAGGTCATTCGTTAATAAGTAGCCATGACGTTGAGGTCGCGAATACGAGGGAAGTGACAGTGGCCCCAATATACTGCCTTGTGGAAGCAACCGAAATGGCCCCCATACAGTATATTTGGAAAGCACGCGCTTTTGCCGCAGACAGGAAGAACTGAGACATAAGTTTAAAATGATAAGCTAATCAGTACACAGGTTATTATTCTACGTTTTTAAATGTTTTATTTCATTTAAAATTTATATTTTCGTCCGTAATTAAGTTTCAAAAGGTATCAAAAACTGTTGTTAATTCTTACTGTAGACACGCGTCTCACGTGGTACTATGTTTTATAGTAATTAAAAGCTCCATCGCACCGCCTCTTACGTACTTTGTGTCCATAGCAACATATATTGTAATTGGTTTAGAATGTTTAAGGAAAATATCTTCGCACTAGTTATGCGGGTACCATGGCATCCGTGCGCAAGTATTGGTTCATCTATATAGCTCGGGTAGTGAACTGCATCAGCACTATAGGTTAGTTTCATTAGATACACTGCAATTTATGACGATTATACAAATTAACAAAAAAAGTAATAATCTAAAATTGCTTCAATTGGATTGTAAATGCAGCGATTAATTAATTTCGAAATAGTTACTTGAAAAGAAAAATAAATATTCGTAATAAATCGATAGTTTGATTTAGAGTCGCGCTAGATGCGTTTACATAAAACTGTATTTCTGAACAATGATGAAAGAGACTGGCCTCCGCGACACAGGGAATCCTAGTGTGGAGATCAGTGATGTATCTGATATAAAATGTATTTTTCTTGAACAATAAAGATTATTATTATTTCATTTATTCATTTTATATTACATATTTTTACATTTTTAAATATTATTCTATAAAAAATAAAATAAAAAAAAACATTTAAAAATACAAAAATAGTAGCCCACCGGTATCGGGAACAGGGTCCAAGCTACCGGTGGTCAGGGCTCCTGAGAGAGGAACCTCCTAACGATACGCGCCGTGTCCAGAAGTACCGCTTTCTGGATCAAGCCCTTGATCCAGCTGCCTAACGAGAGCCTCCTCAGATGTTCGTCGAGGCTCTTGGCTATTATGCCATTGGCCGTAACGACTATCGGCACAATGATAGCTGTATTCACGTCCCACATGTCGACAACCTCGCGAGCCAGATCAAGATACTTGCTTTTCTTATCTCTCTCAGCCTTCACGAGGTTCTCATCATGTGGGACCGCTATATCAACAATCATTGCGCGTCGCTCTAGTCGGTCCATCACCACTATGTCAGGCTTATTGGCAACAATAGTCCTGTCAGTGATGATAGACCGATCCCAATACAACGTTACATTGCCATTTTCGAGAACTGGGTCGGGCACATACTTATAGTAAGGCACTTCCGACTCCACAAGATTGTATTTAAGAGCAAGTTGCTGATGGATAATCCTGGCTACAAGGTTGTGTCTATGCAAATAGTCTCCGTTAGCCAGACTAGAACAACCGGAGATAATGTGACGGATTGATTCACCCGGCCGGTGACATGCCCGACAGATGTCAACCGTGCCGTCCTTCACAATGTATTTCCGGTAGTTGTTCGTCATTATAACTTCGTCCATAATCGCAAAGACAAAACCTTCGGTTTCCCCGAACAGGTCACCAAATCGCAGCCAGAGGCCACGGACGCTAAAAGATCTACATCGGGCCCATGTAGGACCCGGTAGAAGCGTCCGTGAAGCTCCTTGCTCTGCCATACCTCCCTGCGGTCATTAGTATCTAATACTATAGGTTTGCGCCAGTTCTCGTTAGCCAAGGAGAGCGGGGTAAGGCCCTTGTCCACCGCTACCACATCTCGATGCATACCCACGTCAGCGGCCTGGAAGTATTCCCTAAGACTGCATACCTCGCGGTTGTGTAGGGTCTTAGCATTTAAAAAGCCACGACCCCCACACTTCCGAGGGATATACAGTCTCATAACCGATGAACGTGGGTGATGCATACGATTTGCGGTAAGCAGCGTGCGGATCCTCCTATCCAGGGCGTCAAGTTCAGTCTGAGTCCATTTGAGTATGCCGAAATAATACATCAATACCGGCATGACCCAGCCGTTGAAGGCGCGCACCTTGTTACCGCCCGATAAAAAACTATTTAGTACTCTTTTCAGGCGGCCAAAGAAGCGCTCCTTCAACGACTGTTTCACGTCAGTAGCATTGATGCCTAGTGCTTCCGACATACCCAAATACTTGTAAGTTTCGGTTGAGGAAAGGGATCGAAGGTGTATGGAATCCGAGAGTTGTATTCCCACGGATTCCATAATCTCCCCTCGCTTTACATGCATGACTGCACATTTGTCCACACCAAATTCCATACGGATGGCGTCACTGAAGGTTTCTGTTACCTTCAGTAGCTTCATCAGTTGCAAGTTCTTGGGGGCAAAGAGCTTCAGATCATCCATGTAAAGGAGGTGTGATATGACCTGACCACCTCTTCTCAACCGATAGCCCAGACCTGAACCCTCCAGCAGTGTACTGAGAGGGTTCAGGGCTAAACAAAACCACAGAGGACTCAGACTGTCGCCTTGAAATATGCCGCGCTCGATCCTTATAGGTTCGCTGTTTTCCTGAATCTGTCGACATCCTGGATAGTGAAGGACCGTCCTCCACTGCCCCATACATGACGTCAGGAAGGCGCGCAGAGTTGCATCAATTTTATACAACTCCAGCGCCCTCATAAGCCATGTATGTGGCACTGAGTCATAAGCCTTCTTGTAATCTATCCAACATGTCGCCAGATCCTTGCGGGAACGGCGAACCTGTTGGCTAATGGCAATGTCTATGAGGAGCAGCTCCTTAGTACCGCGGGACCCGTTCCTACATCCATTCTGAGAAGCAGACATGATGGCGTTATTGTCAATATGTTGATTAATTTTCGCTCTCAGAATGGATGTAAGGACTTTATAGACCGTCGGTAAGCACGTTATCGGTCTATAATTTTTAGGATCCGTAGTACTACCTGATTTGTGGAGCAGGTGGGTTATTCCTGTCATTAGGAACTGAGGTAGCGATCCTGACTCTAAGGCAGACTGGAACTGAGTTGCCAAACGAGCGTGCGACATTTGGAACCATTTAATCCAAAAGTTGTGCGGTCCGTCCGGCCCAGGAGATTTCCAGTTAGGCAACGGGCGGACTGCACGAGCCACATCTTGGGGGCTGATGGTAATTGCCCCCATTTGTGGTATCGGATCGCACGCTCGTTCGACCTCCCGAGTCCAGTCATCCTCGGTGTGACTGACAGGCACCGACCAGATATCGCGCCAGAACGAAGACATGGCGTCATTATCCGGTAGGCGCGTATCAGTCACACCTTGGTTGGGTTGCTCCCAAGCCCTATAAATCCAACTTTCGTTGCTCTGGAATGTGCGATTCAGAGTGTATCGCTCCACTCGCCGCTTGTACCGACGAATACAGTTTGCCCATGCATAGATTTTCTGCTTCAGGAAGTCGATACGCTCTGTGACGCGGGACATATAATCTCGAGAACTGATATCAGTCCCTGAGAACGCCCGCCTCGAGTGTTGCCCTCCCTGAAGCAGATAAGCTTGCCGATGAGTGCTCTAGCCTCACCGATACGACGCTCAATCCTGCACTGCCAAGCTGGTAT
The DNA here is from genome assembly GCA_964057195.1 of Orthosia cruda. Classification (NCBI taxonomy): domain Eukaryota; kingdom Metazoa; phylum Arthropoda; class Insecta; order Lepidoptera; family Noctuidae; genus Orthosia; species Orthosia cruda. Next base: position 837,783 of record OZ059836.1, read on the forward strand.
AGCTGGTCGTGTAGCTCTGTCAGTTTTGGGAAACTTGACGTTAGCTACACGACATGCTGCTGCAGCCGCACAGTACAAGATCGAGTGGGTGTCGGCAAGGTCTTTGCTGCTATCAAAAACATTTGACAGCTGCGAATCTAGAGCACACACCAGCGCCCTATTTTTCTTATGCATGGGCAAACGAGGTAGTCGAGGTCTAAGCTCAGGCGGTGTGGAGCGATACTCGCTGAATGCACATTCCAAAGCGCTCCTCAAACGTGCATTGCATTGGGTACTCACAGATATAGCCCCGTCGTCGTCATCCTCGCCAACATGGTCGGGTCGCGGTGAAACACTGGGTTGCAGTTGCACCGCGGCCGGTGGCAAGGCAGGTGAGACACGGCTACTCTGTGATTCCTCACGCGGTCTATCAAGTACGGCGTCATCCAGCATACGGTTACGTTGGATGACCCGCACCTGATCCGATAGACGTTGGGCCGACACGTTGACAGCTGGCTCAAGCACCTGAAACAGAGAGAGCATCCGACCACGGTACGCAGTCAGGTTACTTCCCCCCTCTGTAGCCCCAAAGTATGCGCGCATGACGTTTTCGTTAATCGATTGCGTCCATCGCATGCGCTGCACACTTCCACCGGGAGCGGGGACCCTGTCAGAGGCCGATGGGCCTCGAGGTCCTAGGCTGTCCGGTGGCCGGCGTCCTCCCCGTCGACGCGTAGGTGGTGGTGTCGTCGGCGGAGAGAAGTATTCGTCGCTCGAGCTCGACGCAACTGCAGCATCCAGGATCGCTTGACTTACGGTTGTAGGGGATCCCGGCGACTGCGAGGCGGAGCTGAGCGACGAACCCGAAGATGTTGGGCGTGTGTTTTTGGCTCGGGCCTGGCTTCGTGTCAACATTTTCTTCTCAGCTTGTCATTATTATTATTACTTATGGAGAACCTAATAATTTGATACTAAAGAATCCCGAATTGCTATTAGTTAATGCCTAGTCAGAGGCTTTAGGTAAAGTGGTATCGGTTATCAGTTTAGATAACGATTGTCAAAATGTCAAAAAAACAAACTTGAAGTCGAACATAGAACCTCCTCCGTTTTGGGAAGTCTACGTAGAGTGACTAAACCAATAATTATTTAGTTTGAGTCTCTTTTTAACCGACTTCCCAAAAAGGAGGAGGTTCTATGTTCGACTTCATGTTTTTTATTTTTTTTATTTTCACCGATTACTCCGTCAATTGTGGACCGATTTTGAAAATTCTGTTTTTGTTTGAAAAAGTATGTTCCGAAATTGGTCCCATTTTAATTTGGTGATGATCTGATGAATAACTTCGGAGATATACAACAGAACTCTTCAATAAATAACGGAAAATCTCTCGGGATTGCTGCAATCGCATGTCTGTTTGTTAACCGACTTCCCAAAAAGGAGGAGGTTCTATGTGCGACATTATGTTTCCTTGTTTTTTTTTTTTTGTTTATGTTCACCGATATCTCCGTCAATTGTGGACCGATTTTGAAAATTCTTTTTTTGTTTGAAAAAGTATGTTCCGAAATTGGTCCCATTTTAATTTGGTGAAGATCTGATGAAGAACTTTGGAGATATACAACAGAACTCTTCAATAAATAACGGCAAATCTCTCGGGTTTGCTGCAATCGCATGTCTGTTTGTTGTTTATAACATTTCATAACATAACATCACGCCAGTTCGCTCTTAAGGGGTAAGCAGATCTCTCATTTCACCGGTTATGTTCAAGTTTCATGAAATCTATTCTGGCGAAATAGTTCCCTTACTAACTTGCCTATTAGGTAGGTACAACCAAAAAGTGAAAAATAAAAAAACTTTTTGCAAAAAAATACTACCGACTTCCAAATACAAAACTACAAAGTGAAAAATAACTTTATTTTTTGAAGTCGGTGTCCATAACGCAAAAAAATGGTAGGTACCAACGAAAGACTTCAAAAAATAAAGTTATTTTTCACTTTGTAGTTTTGTATTTGGAAGTCGGTAGTATTTTTTTGCAAAAAGTTTTTTTAATTAATTACTAATAACATACACACTTGCTCCAATTTACTTTGGACATTGGCAGAATAGTTGACATCGGTTTTGATTGACATATAAAAATATATAATAGAATAGAAACCCTTACATTTTGGCATTTCTACAATCGCTAATAGAACGACACTTCCTAGAGCCGAGCTCATCACAATAAATACTAGTGCTTATATGTTGCGTCCGCTCAGCATCCTACGCAGTCCAACTCCACAATGAGCAATATCTGTTTGCTGCAACACTCGCGCTCGCGTGCCCTGCACAGCGCGCTCGTTGGTCCACACGGATGCGTCACATTACGGGTTCATTTTTTGCTGAGCTAAGGTCTCCCCCATACCTTTCCAGTGTTCTTTTTACTTTGCCTTCTCTGGCCAATCCGTAAAGAACGAGTCCAAATCCCAAATGACCCATCTGTCTTCATGCATTCTAAAAAGGGGCATGGAGACAGATTCGATAGTGAACAAGATGATGTCGACGGTGCGAGTACCTTAAATTATAAAATACCAGACAGAGTTTTCGTAGATAAGTTGCCATCCAAATAGCTATGGTGGTAGTAATTCCACGGACAGTTTATCAAAAGAACTATACTAGTAAAATACTACTACTTTTAGAATGGCATAATGTAGCCATGCCTGGGTGTGTTGTTAGGCACGGGCACCCACACGTGCTTTTGGAATTACATATATTACTTACTAGTGCTGTAGTATTCTTAACTGTCCATCAATAAAAAAATGTTGTTTTAACCAGTTTCACAGCCGATATTTTTTGTGTCTTATACACAAAAAATGTCGGCTGTGAAACTGGTTTGATCGTCTCGGTGCACGTGAGGCAAATTAGGCCCCCGCATTTTGTCAGATATCACCTGCATCTCAGCCCAACCCTTCGGTGAATACAGGCGTGATGGTTATGTGATATGTACGTAGCTGTCGTCGTATGCAGAGCCGCAGCTAAGGTATGGTCGTCTGCATGAACCTTATAGGGTAAAACCAGGATAGTTATCCCAGGGGTATAGTTGCCCCGATTGTAATTACTTACTCTAGTTTCATGGATGAATCGTATGCTGGTTTATTAATCTATAGAAAGATTCTCCTACCACCACTAAGTTAACCGTATCTCATGTCTCTGTGCGATTGCATGGGAAGGCAATATGCGATCAAACTTTTTGCGGGATAAATGTCCTGTTTCTCGGTGGGGATTTGGCAACTCCCCTATCCTATGTGGGATTGATGTCCCAAAATATAGAGAACCGCAAGAATCGCTAATACTCTGGAAACATTTAAGACAATGTTTTTTACTTTCATGAATTTGTTGATATAAAAACAAACAGGCCAGAGTTTAACACATAATATATTTTGCTTTTTGTACTAAGAGATATAGAATGATTTCAAAAAGTGTGACATTTATCCGGCTTTCACCCTAATTATATTACCAGTACCTACTGCATATAACTTGAAGAAAAGTTGTTTTTACCCGCAAAAACCTATGGCATTATTACATATAGTACTTTCCTCATGTGATTCGTGTGTAAAATCCAACGATAATGTATTTATTCAGATGTTCAAAAAGTATGCAGTTACGGCAGCTGTACGTATATAACCTGCTATCTAAGCACATAACTGTGCGAGGTATTTAACCGTAATTCTTATCTATTGGAGTTTAGTTCAAAATCTCACACTGGGATTTCCAGAGTGATTGCTTGCATAATAACATAAACTTAAATAAGGAAGGCTGTGTTTGCTGAAAGGACTCACTCATGACCGCTCATCGAGTGCTCTCGGTGTAGCACTATTACAGATTGGCGCGTATTCGCGATTGCATCTCGAGTGAGATTTGATTGACAGTGGGCCTTGGCCTGGTATCGGCTTTCTAATTGATCAGTTGTCATTGTTGCGGAGCAGTGCGGCGGAGGTGGACCAGTGGTTAGCGCGGCGTCACGGGACAGTCGCGGCGCGGACATGGGCAGTGACGGTGAGGACAAGAAGCCGAGGATGGCAGCCGGCGAGGTAGACGCTGAGAGCGTGCTGCGCCAGCTGGGGCAGGCGGGGCGCTTCCACATGCGCGCGTACGCGCTGCTGGCGCTGGCGGCTGTGCAGGTCGGGCTGCTGCACACCACCTACATCTTCCTAGCAGGCAGCGTGCCCTACAGGTACGTACTTACGGAACATACTCTCTTTTGAGCAATATTTTCGTTTCCCCATAAAGTGTTTAGTAGTCAATCGTGGTGTTAACATAACTTTCCTGTCGTCGTTCCGCGAGGCTTGATCACATGGCAGCTTTTTGCCCACGAATTCGCTTCCCTAGCCCACGTCAAAATACCCGTAATTTTTCGGGATAAAAAGTAGATTATGAGTATGTGTAGCTTTCTTTCTTTCTTTCTTTCAGTGAAAAAAAAAATCGTAATCGGATAAGGACCTCCAGAAATAACCCTTCAAACCGTACCATATTCGTACCGTAACACAAAAACATAAAATTTTAATATTTTTTAAGGTGTGTAAGGACCATGAGCAGTAAATTCAATATATTGTGTATTCTTACACAACACGAATAATTCTGTAACCATTCCCATGATGTAATGATGACTAAGCAGTCAGCACCGTCCATCACCAAGATTTTTTTTAATTACATAACATCACGCATTATATTCCCCGGGGAGTTAGGCAGACCTAAAGTAAGCACACATCTTGCCAGTTTTAAATTGTCGACACAATAAGAGCGTCAGATTGGCAACATTTGGGCACACACATCCAATGCCAGTGTCGAAACCGATTAAAGCAAACATTTGTCGAGTAAGTATAGCACCGCTGCCGGTCACGGTAGAGTGGTGCTTCTAACACAAGTGTATTGACAACAAGCTCGAGGGCCTCTGACTAGCGCAGAAGGTCAGCTCTGCACAACGATGCCAACGTTGAGAAGAAATGGAACCTTAAAGATAAAAGCAGGGCATCTAGTAATGTATTTAGTTGGCATATAGGTACAGGTAAGACTGGAAACCCACGCTGATTTTGTTACCATCAAGAATTGCTGAGTTCTAATGTGAAGGGTTGCTCTGTCAGCGTTTCAGGCTTAGAGTATACATCTGAAGTATCTTTAAATACATTTTTACGTATTAGTAAAAGCCAATCTTTAGGAATCACTGAATAATGTAGAGCCAGGTAGGTAAGATAGAGAGATTATTTCTAAGGAAAGATTTCAGACTAACAACAAACATAAACACTATTGTTTATGTTTGTTGTTAGTCCGAAGTTAGGAAAAACGGCTAATTACAAGCTTCCACATGTATGTATAGTTAATGACCCTCTAAGTATCAATGGTGGTCATAGTCTAATGGCTTTTCATGACAGTTAAGTACTTAGTAGTAGTTATTGCATTATTGGTTTTCGTAGTGGCAATTCTGTAGCTTTATGTCATTAAATAGTATGTCGCAACTTGTAAGCGCGTGCGTCGATCGTCGCCCGCATGCGCATGCTTACAATAGGCCGCCACGCGCCATTGTCAAGCCGGTGCAGACTGTCGCTGGAGCCCACTGTGCAGTCAACCACTGTATGAGTCAGAATATCCGCTCAATTAATCATGCGGAGAATAATCTGGCGGATGCGACGCTTCATTTCTATCGAGTTTGGTCGACAATGCACTGTACGAGAACGAGAGATGACTGCTATTAAAATTGTAGAAGATCTTCAACTTACCATAAAAATTGTTGGAATATGTTTGTGAAGCATATGTTGAAGTATTACATTGGTTTGTTGGTTTGCTTTGTCAGATATTATGCAAAACCTGTCCCAAATATGTTATGTGGGCCTAAATAGCTGTACACATACATAGTTTGAATTGGCTGCGTCTGGAATTCTAGATTCTTTTGAACAATAGGTTTGGGTGTGGGCGGCCATCTTCAAATTACAAGTAAAATTTAAAAATTTAAAAAACCCCCGACACATTTATCTTGCGAAAACATCCCGATTCAAACAGTAAAACGCCCATAACTTTTGAACGGCTGAACCGTTTTTTTTTAAACATAGCTAAGAACACTCTCGACACAATCACCTTTCCAACAAAAAAAACTAAATCAAAATCGGTTCATCCGTTGAGGCGCTATGATGCCACAGACAGACACACAGATACACAGATACACAGATACACAGACACACAGATACACAGATACACAGATACACAGATACACAGATACACAGATACACAGATACACAGATACACAGCAACACACCTCAAACTTATAACACCCCTCTTTTTCCGTCGGGGGTTAAAAACTGCTTTGAATGACATTCTACAGTGACTTGTATTAGCCGGTGACGGCTGCTGCATAACTTAAGACTGTAGTAGATATTATTTGTGACTTAAGTATTATTTTAACGGATCTCCTGTTTACGGCAAAATCCCGTAAAATAAAATCACGAGGTGCAGCACCTGTATGGTGCACCCACACTTCGTCAGTTATGTTTAAGTCCCATGTTATAGCGGGCGACTAGATGAAACTTACGTGAATGAATCCTATAACGTGTTGGCAATCAGATACCGAAAGAGGTGCATTGTCTTCTATTGGTAAAGGAAATAGCGCGCGGCTGTTGTCCAAACACAGCGCGGCGGGGGCGACCCTATTGCCTTCAACCGGCCACAAAATCCATACTAAGGGCTGTATCTTAGAAGTTCTAGAAGGAAAAACGCAATAATACTTTGCCCGTTTCGGGAACCGAACCCTGGACCTTATTCTCACCAGTAGCGCTTGCCACTCGACCACGACAACGAGACAGTGGAAAGCTCCATAATTATTTCATTTTGAACAAGAGACGTGCGTATATCTCCCCCTGAGCTAATCAAACGCGTTAGTTACCGTCGCCGTGTCGCGTCGTGACTCGTGTGCTATGCTGTCATGCGAGTCGTATCGAATGCTGCTCAATAGATGCTATTGTTGTAACAGTACAGTACATCCTGGTAACATTGAGTTGAATTCGATATATCTACTCGCGATATATAGAATTTAGTAGTGTCTACCAGCAGCCTAATTGCGTAAGTGAATTCGGCAAGGCAAAGGGTTTGACCCCATGAAAGAGTATGATAAATAGACGGAAATCCTTTAATCTCGCATGTGATTAGTCAATGGTTCATACTCTTTCATGGGGTCATACCCTTTGCCTTGCCGAATTCACTTACGCAATTAAGCTGCTGATCAGCCGACGATGATGTGCGGGACAATCGAAAGGTACCTGATACTTTATTGATCAGCTTTTGACGGATTGATTTTTGCTACGAAGTAACAGAAAGGCGCGGGTAAATCTTCTTATTCGTTTTAGTAGTATCTAGTCGTTCTCTATACTAAACAGTGAACCTTTGACGCGAAAACAAAAGTAATAATAGCTTTAGATTGATAACTATATTATTTTGTATCCTTGCGTTTCAAGTAATCAGTGCTGTAATCTAAGTGAGTAACAGACTGCGATGGTAGGTGCGACTGAGTACTAGGTAGAGGTACCTATCACAACGCTTATAGATGATTGTATTGCTCAGAGATAAGTAACGAGAATTTGTCAGATCGCTCGACTCGAAGACAAGTATTATCATCCATTTTCGAGGGTAAACTAGTTAGGTATAGTTTAATATTTAACTTCTGCTTGTATCTGCCCTTGTTATGTTACATCGTTAAATATTTCCCTCTTCCATTCTCCTCTGCCACGTTATCATATTATTTACTTATTACACTTTTTATTATAGTATACAATTCACCCCTCAACATTTTATTCAACATTCTTTTAGTCGTTGAAATGCATGTGCATTTCATTCTTCCTGAGACAAACAATCATCTTGCAACTTTTTCTCACTGGTGATTGGCACCACGTTCAAAATTCGTCCAAAGTGGTAATAATTTATTACGAGATCCATTCTAGTGACTCCTTAAATCTGAAGCCTAATCATCTACGAGTATGCCTCTACGCCGCAACCTACTAAGTAATGACCTGACGTGACACAAATCCTGCATTGCGCAAGCAGAGTTTTCGGAGTGATTTGAAACTATACAACAGACCGACAACAAACGTTGGGCAGTTGTCCGGACCAGACACAACATCCGTCTGGTCGGCGGTTCCTCCCGATTTAACGGTGGTTAGCCCGGTACACCCTGTTCCGCATACCTTCAAAATCCATTCGATCTCCTATCCTCGTTAAAAGCAGTTCAAGTACAAGTTCGTTTAATGAACGTTTAAGGAATGTATTAGTCGCTACTTCACTAGATATCAAATGTTTGCATGCCCCAAATACTAGCGAAGAGCTTTCTAACAACTACATAGGTATTGGTGAAAATGTAAATAAACAAAAATATATGAATGGAGATAACGTCATGTAGACACAACTGTGTGTATCAACGGATTCCATAACTGGTGAATAGATATGTATGTATTAAAATATTCAATTCCTCACGTTTATTGTTGCAACAAATTAATTAACAGTCTGCAGCTATTTTGTCAGTAGATTCCTCCGCGTCTGGTGCTGGGCTGCTATTATATCGAATGCTTGGAATCGATTAAGGCTCTATTGAACATAGTGATTAGGTTAGTTTCGCGACAGGGGCTGGGCGGCCTCTCTGTGCAACAATGTGCTCGTTTGTGAACTGATTGTAATACTACATAATAACATGTTCAGTTATTTTAATGAGGTGGATAAAATGTGTAAAATGCAAGGTCCCTGTCTCTTAGTGGTTGCTGCATGTTTGAGATGAGTTGACCAAGATAAGGCTGGACAAGGTTCATTGAGAAAGAAAAAAATATTGTTTATCCTTGCGCTTTAGTCTGTTTCTTTGCCATCAAGTTCAAATGAGGATCTACCAAATAGCAGACGATGAAAGACGGAAAATATTATTATGAGCATCTTCAAAAGTGTAATGGCATGATCGTGAAGTTGATGTGTCCAGCTGAGACCTGTGTATGGTTTATATCCAGCATGAACAGTGTCTATGGATGTCTAGAGACAGATATCTCACAAGTCACAACGAACTATTTATCACTTAAGTCATATAATAGATAATTGACAGCGTACTTAAGTTAACATGATGCATTCTAGTGCAGCAATGGCACTTAAGCTTATCATCATAAACACGTCACAAGGGTCAAATTCAGGACAAGACGATAACAGGAGAATTTTTCCAATTATGATTTATGTAATTTCCTAATAGAAAAAAGAGAAAGAGAGTGATCAGCATCAGCTGTATACCGTTGATTAGTAATATGCATGTAACGATAATCCTGGCAGCCGTAACAGAATAAGGCCTAGCGCATACTCACAACTTTTAGTCGAACAACTGTTTAGTTGTGTGTCAAAAGTTAATAGAAATATGTTGAGATCATCGATCGATAGCAGCTCGACGAAAAGAAAAACAAAAAGCTGTATCGATTTGATTTTGATTATAAAGTTAAACAACTATCGATCAAACGCTTAATTTGAATTGCGATCTATTTTTGTGCGCATACCATCCACCAACAGTCGATCCGCGAGTGATGAGTTTCGCACACGTCTCTCTCTTATCGCCATGGCTGTAAATACATCTCCAAATCTCCTTTTCATCCGACTTCAAAAAAGGAGGACTGTATTTGTTACGCGATTAGTCCGTCAACTATGGAAGGATTTGGATAGATCTTTTTTTGTTTGAAAGGGTATTTTCTCGAGGTAGTTCCATCGTCAAAAAGACAGGATCTGATGAGTACATCTCATGGAAATCTAGGGAACTCCTCAAATTTTATAGGCATACATATACATAACGATGTTGGTATTTTCATCTAAATCGCAATCAAAATATGCATTCAGAAAGTATAATTATGTGAAGAAGACCACATATGGCCACTGGAACTTTTCAACGATAAGCTTGTTTTGGTATAGGATATCTCGAATAGTTAAATGATTGTGATGAAGCAAATTTAAATAAATAGTTCTAATGAAAATGGTAGATACCATCGAACTGATCTGGTGATGAAGCCAGTAGCTAGGCACCGGAACTCCGTAATAAAACAATGTATCGTAGTCGTGTTAAGGATTGTTAGATCTAATTGTTATGAGAAGTCATCTGGCTATAAATAATTTTCATAGTAATATAAGATACCAAAACTAAATCGTAAATAAAAATAATAAAAATACCGATTTGCAAAACAAACACTACAAAGCGAAAAATAACTTACTTTTAGAAAGTCAGTGTCAAAAACGAAAACATTTTAGGTCCCTAAAATACGTGAGATGAAAAATCTACGATCGATTGAATCCATCATAATTATGCGCATCTCCTTCGACTAAACGGTTTAGTTGTGTGGAATTAACGAGAAGTACACAAATCGACTGAACAGTTTGGTCGATGCAAAAGTTGTGACTGTTGTGAGTACGGTATGCATGCGTTAGGCCTGGCGAAGTAATCATATAATATTGACCTCGTGAATGCGCACATATTAAAGGCCTAAGCAGGTCCATTTTAAAGATTTATCCCCAATATTTTCCTGGAAAATCGTTCTCTTCGACGTTGTCAAGCGGAACATCAATAAGGAATATCTACAGAAGGCTTCAGCGCAAATATATCGTCCGAGGGCATCGCCGGCGTCCACGCAGGTTATATGACGGGGCGGCATCTCCACCGGTGCTGTCCACCGCACGCTACCGCCGCGGACACTGTGACACTACCTCCGGCGCGCGCGCACGCAACCATACATTTTGCGCGAAAATTTTATTAACTTTAAGTCACCATTTATTTTTTATTGAAAGTGTTTTTAAAATTGGCATATACTTAAAATTAGGACTATTTTAAAATTGGAACGAGTTAGTTGTTGTGATGTCGAAACCCGAGACAGTGATGGAGGAGAAGGATACGTTCAAGGGCAGCGCGGGCGTGGATATGGAGCAGCTGATGAAGGAGCTGGGGCAGGCCCGTAGTTTCCACCTCTGCAACTACTTGCTGCTGGCGCTCAGTGTGTTCGTGGCCGCCATCTACGCCACCAACTATGTGTTCCTGGCCGCTGACGTGCCATACAGGTATGGAGGTACTTCTTATCACTCATGCTATCTGGTCAAGAATAAGAATACTATCTGATAGACGTGCCTTTCAAGGAAACTCAGACGATAAACCGGATAGAAATAGATTCTACTGATTGGAAGAATAAGGGTCATGAAATGTTAAGTTAAGAGCTAAAACAAAAAAGATAAATTTTGTCAAAATACCTAATTTCTATATGCATGATATATGCTTATGTAGTTTTCATGTATAAGAACATTTCGAAGCTTATGTAGTTTTCATGTATAAGAACATTTCGAAGCTTATGTAGTTTTCATGTATAATATGGGAAATCAATATTATTGAGGCTGCATTTTCTAAAAATCTTTTTCGAAAGGTGATTTAAATATTACTTGTTTTGAAGGTTTTGTTTTGATTAGCCGGTAGTTTTGTGACTGTTAGCCACTAGAAACCTAGATGCATGTACGCAGCATCCCGGTCTGCTGTCTGGACTTGCTCATGTTTGTGTGATTTGGTTTTGAACAAAACTTAATTTGAGTTCTCTAAATTATAACTAATATTGACTGTCAGGATTTGAACGGCTTGTTCTCCTTTTAAACGAAGTTGTTTATAAATTCTAACCAGCTGATTGTATGCCACAAAGTTGTTACGAAATACTTAAAAACTTCTCAGACTTTCTCACGAGAGGAATTGGATACAAATATTCAAAAAATATTTAAATTGGAATGTTCGTCCTTTGAGTTATAATTTGATAAACTGCCTTGATCTTTAACAAATATTAGTTATTTGCCTTTTGATGATTAGTTTATGTTAATGTTAAAAACTTGATTTTAATTTAAAGTATTTTAAAGCCTAGAATGCATTATAGATTCTAGATTACATTTGTGTCTATTCGTTAGCAGGCTGAGGAAAGCAACTTATCAAATACACTCAATATATCATTCTTATTTTACGAAAGCACAATTTAAAGTACTTTTCCTTCCCAAGCCCCTTTGTACCTTTCCTTACTGTTTTATGCCTTTTAGTATGTTTTGTTTTGGCAGGTCGCAAATTAGTTGAAATAACTCTAATTAAAATTAAATGTTGAACCATTTCACTGTCATCAAATTATCTTGGACATCGCTGAATCGTGAAGGAAAACATCGTGAGAAAACTTGGTCTTATAGTTGGTATAAGTTTGTGTATGCTCCATTGGTGGGTTTGCTGCAAGGCGTTCCTGTGCGAGGATAAAACAATAAATCAGTTGGATATCACAGATAAGTCGTCTTAAGTAAGTCTTGTCTTAAGTTCGGTTCAAAATAAAACGTAACAACAGCGGACATGTAATAATCCAATTATAATAATTATGTACGATAATAGTTATTAATACGTACAATGACACCGTTGTTCTTAATATCATTATCCACTTGACACTAATAATAAGAGACAAACTTGACTTCTGTCAGATGCATCTGCTGGTCTAATAACATGGGATGGGCTACGGCCTAAGTGGTACGGCCTACGGGGTCGACATGTTAGCCAAAACATACGATTCGTTTTTGGACATAGACCCAATACAGTCTGATTAACACTCATAAAACGAAATAAAATATTATTTTAAGGCATACTTTATGCCTTGACTTGATAATTTAAATATCTAGGTAATAATATTTAAATTGAAATGTATAGGCGTTAGGCTTACCTTCCTTACCTGTAATGTGATACACATAGTTAAGTAAATAAAAAAAATAAGTTGATCTTGATTTTAATATGAATCATAATTATTTCATATTTTTAAAATGATAATGAAGTGCATCTCTCGGATAGATCTCCACATAATGATTAACAGTGGCTACACATTCTGTGGAGATCTAACAGGCAAATATTCATAATTAATTTAAGTTGTCGGGTTTATCTTTTTTTTTATAAAACTTCCCAAACGTCCGTACGCACGTCGTAAACGTCGTTCCTCATCGTTTGTCCGTGTTTTCTAAGAGATTTCCAAATCGGTGACGTCGGTGTCGACGCACGCGCATGTACCACCTGCCTCACCTCCCTGGTACCTAAATATACCGGTACCTATACGTATGTTACAAGTTTTTACAAACTTCTAATTGACTTAAAAGGAATACATTTCATATTTTCTTTTTGGGGGTCAATCTAAAACAAATTATAATAGTTTTATTTTTTATCTATTTATATTAATTGGATAATCTTGACTGAATGAATGTTTTTATTGTATTATTTTTGTATTTTAGTAATAATAATTGAATTGGATTAGAATATCACATCATCAAAAGCAGATACTTATCTCATTACGACGGAAAGCCCCGAACGTTTTTCTTCATCATAAATACAATATACACATAGGTGTTTTATGATGATTGTGTCAGAGATTCACAAAAACATTGACCGCAAACATTATGTAGTGACAGACACATCACAGAGTAAAGTTTGTATGTAAACATAGACGAATGCTCTTTACATAGCACACCAGTGAGATCCTATTTACAATTCTGTATGTGCAATAACTTAGTGCTAACACATTTGTGTATCTCAACATTATTTATTTGTTATGATTCATGTGTGATCTATGACAATTTGTCTAGCTACAGTAACATAGCTGTCTAGGTGACCTACAACCGACCGGAAGTATTTAAAAGTTTTGTCACATTCGTCCCCAATAAATGCGACCAGTATTTAGACAACAGAATTAAGATTCGATAATCGTAAGCCGATATAAAAATTTCCGGTCGCTTCCTTCCTATTGATATCTATATAGTGAACAGCACTTCCTTCCTGGTACGATCTGTGCGGATGTCGCGGAACTGGGCCTGCGCCTGCGCCGACGGCGACGCTCACAATGCGATCATCTTTCATGCGTGACACAGGCTGCCAATGACCTTGAGGGAATAGAACGCAGTCTCGCTTCAGCCCAAAATTTTGTCGTTTTTATTATTTTCTCTGTTATTCTTTGACTTTAAAAAATATGTAGACTAAAATGTCTAGCATGAAATATATTAAAAATAAATAATAATAAATAATAATAATAAAGTTTATTTAAAAATCATAAGGCAATACAATAAATACAATTTTTGCTTAAATTTATGTCAAGTTCACATAAGCTATGTGCCTGAACTAGGTAATCCTGTGTTTCAGGCGAGAAGAGGTACATTTGTTTTTTTTTCAAATAATCATTAATAATCAAATCCTAGGTGTATGCGTTGATCATTTTATAGAATGTAAATACTCGTAACAATCAAAAATAACAAAGTTCTTATTTTCTAACGGCTTATTTCTAAAGGGTAATAATAATAATGTGTAATTAAATTCTTATTATCTAACATCTCTGACTCTCAAATACCAGAATAGACAATTAAAACTCGCACAATATCTATTTTAATACAAGTAGTAATTTCTCTGTGTCTTCGTAAGACATACTTTGCAGAGCTTCTTTGAGAATTTTCTTACAGTTGCAATAATTTAGGGAATAAATGTTTGATGTTGCGTTTAGTCTGTTGTAGAGTAGTGGCCCGAGGTACACATAAAATTTGTCTGTGAAAGCATGTTTTGTACTTGTTTTAAGGGCAACTATATCCTTCCGTCTTTTTTTTGTAAGCTCTTTGCGGTAGGGAAGGGCTGCGTGTTGTTTTAACACGATGTTCATTATGAATAACTGACGAACTGTTAGTACTTCACACGATTTATAGAGGAGGTTAGTGGGAAAAAGGAATGGGCGGAAAGTAGACACCTTGAGGATCGCTCTTTGCGCTCTCTCGATGGGTAGCAACAAAGTTTTACCCACCCCACCCCATGAGGTAATGCAGTAAGTCAAAATTGACTGACAAAGTGCAAAGTAAACTTGTCTAACTAATAGTGGGTCTGCAATATATCGTAGCTTTTTGAATACGAATATTAGCTTACGAATTCTATTATTTAAAGCATCTAAATGTTGTTTAAAGGAAAGGTTTTCATCTAAAATGATACCCAAGTATTTTATTTTATTAGCAATATTGATATTGGGACATCCACACTGATTATCGGTAGCGTCTGTGCAATAATGAGCATATAACGTTGGGGCAATATTAGTCTGTTTACGCATCGAAAACCTAATGTAATTTGTTTTATCCGCATTTAATGTTAGTGAGTTATATTTAAGCCAATTATTTACAATATTGAATCCGTGTTGCGCAAGCTTGTGCACTTCATTTTCTGACTCTGCAGAAAAAAGTAGAGCAGTGTCATCAGCGTAAGATACAATTCTGCCATGTTCTAGCTTTAGATTACAAAGGTCATTTATGTAAATCAAAAACAGAGTAGGACCTAAAACACTTCCTTGGGGAACACCAAAGGATGTGTTTTTTTATCAGCGCTAAGCACATTGCCAATCTTTACGCACTGGGTACGGTCTTCTAAATAACTTTTGACGAGTTTCAGCTGGATTCCTCTTACACCCACGTTCTCAAGCTTGCGCAACAGGATAGGAATGGAAACTGTGTCAAAAGCTTTGGCGAGGTCCAGGAAAATTCCTACTGTGTGGTTACCCTTGTCAAGTTCCTGAGCCAGATAGTCAGTCAGGTGATGTACGGCATCAGCGGTTGAGACTTTAGGTCTAAATCCAAACTGACACTTGGATAAAATTGATTTATCCTCCAGATACTTAAACAGTCTTTTATTGATAATTTTTTCCAGAATTTTAGACATACAAGGCAGTATAGAAATAGGTCTATAATTTGTCACTTGCTCTTTACTGCCTGATTTATAAATAGGGAGAACAACTGCCTTTTTTAGACAATCAGGAAAAATACCTGAAGATAAACAAATGCGAAAAATATAAGTCAGCGGTGGTACTAAAATATGCCTGAATTGCTTTATAATTTTATTGGATATGTTATCCCAACCAACTGCACAGTCGTCTTTCAAAGTCGTAATTATACTTTCTACCTCAGTCTCATCAGTATCCAGCAGTCCAAAGGATGTTAAAGTGGTGCTACACATAGAAGGTGCGCCTGTAAGGTAATGACGTGAATGACCCCGAATTTTTTCTGCCAGACACTTACCAACATTGACAAAGAAATTATTTGCCATGTTAGCAGATGTCAGCTGTGACGCATGTGCTCGTAATAAACCTGATGATGACTCATTTTGTTTCGACGTGTATGTGACATTTTTAATATACTTCCAGATCTTTTTACTATTTTTTCCAGCCTTTTCCAGTTCAATTTTATCGTAGTTGCATTTAACTTTTCTCAGCAGATCATTACAAAAATTCCTGTATCTTTTGTACGACAATTGAAATATTGCATTATCTGGATTAGATTTTGCTTTCAAATGCAGTTTATCTCTATGTTTCATACAGCGAATAAGGCCTGTCGTGATCCATGGTTTTAAGTTAAGATTTTTATTGCTTAACTCCGATACAACTGTGTTTTTCTGAATTGCATGTCCTACATTTTCTATTAAATACAACATACAAAACTGCGGGTCAGCGGAACTGTAGACTGGTTCAAAATCGATGACGCGTAAATCTTCATCAAGTTTATTTATATTTAATTTAGAAATTGTTCGATTGTTTTGTTTAGGTAATTTACAATTAAGGGTTAGTAGGACAGCATTGTGATCGGTTATTGTAGAATTAACAACAAGTGCAAGTGAGGGAAAATTGGATTTAAGCATGATATGGTCCAGACAAGAGCCACTGTGATGTGTAGGAAAGTTGTGTGCGGGAAGCAAGCCATGAAAGGCGCATAAGTTGAGGTAGTCCTGAGCAGGTGCATTAGCACTTCCTGAAAGTATATTAATATTAATATCGCCAATTAGAATAGTGTTTTTGAAGGATGATAGGCTTTGCAAGATGACGTTCAGAGAGTCAGTAAAGTTGTTAGTATTTTTAAAAGAGGGGGGTCGATATAACGCTAGTATGGCAAATTCTGATTCAATTTTAATTAACAATCTATTACAGTCGTCCATATTTGGTTCCTCAACAGAGACATTCAGATGATTTCTTGCATAAACTATCACTCCATCGTTTTGATTATAGTTTATATTACTTCTATACATATTATATCCCGGAATTAGTGGTATGTTATATTGCTTAGCAAGCCAGCATTCAGTTAAAACAATAATGTCACAGTTTATATTTAGCCGATGCTGAAATGTGCTAAAGCTATCAAAATTCTTAAAAATACTGCGAATATTTTGTGTTAGTACGGTTAACGGATTTTTGTAGCCGAATAAGTACTGTTTGCAGTTTTCTACTTCACAAACCTTTGATTCGGACACAGAGAAATTATCTAAATCATCAATTAAATTATTTATCATAATTATGTATGACAGCAAAAAAAACAAAAAGTTATAAAATAAAAACAGTAACACAGAAACAGAGAGAAAAAAAAAAAAAAATAAACAATAAAAATAAGTAGGTCAGAAAAATAACCAATTAACGGCGCTCTTAGGCGCCTCCATAATCAATGGAATTAATGTACCTTTTTTCAGCCATTATTTTTGCGGGGCAGTCAGCAGAACCAGTGTTGTGCTTGTCGGGCTTTTTGAAATGCAAGCAAGTAGCGCATTTTGGTTCATTTGCCTTCTTTGGACATTCTTTTATGGAGTGACCTTGATCGCCACAATGACCACAGGTGTAGCATGCCTGCCGACATGACTTGGCAGCATGTCCATACTGCTGGCACTTGTAGCATCGTGTGACCAGAGTAAAATCTCTTACAGGGCATGATGACCAATTCACAAACACTCGGTCTTTTGACATCAGGGCTTTGCGTATGGCTGCAGACACTTCTAAGACATAGTTACAGGTCTCAGCATCCTTCTTTCCTGACTTGTGACTCAACTTAATTGAGGTCAAAAACGTCTCAAGGCTGCAGTTCTGAAGTTTCTCGGTCAGATTTTGATGGTACAGACAAGTGAAAACTTCTTTTTCTGGCATGGATGTCGGCACTCCTACAATTACCACCCTAGGCTTCCTTTTATGAGGCTCGTCGACTGTTAGGCCTGATTTCGATAGCTGCACCGACTGTTTCAGTTTGTCGATGTCATCCTTCGTCTCAGTGCTGATAATAACTCCCCCGTTCCTCGTTTTGCGTAGGCCTCTCACGTGGAGCTTCATCTGCTCAGGGTGAATCAGTTTTTGGACAAGTGATTTAGTCTCATCGCTGGTCTTCAACTTGTCGTTTGGATAGATGGCCACAGAACTTAAATTTATTGGCTGTATAAAATTGTTAGCACCTTTTTTTACCATGTCCGCAAATGAGGAACCCTGAGCAGGTCTCATATATTCTCCAATACTCTGCTTTAGTTTCTGCAGTTGCTGTGAGAGGTCTAGCTGTTTCTCAAGGCTTTGCACAGCGTGGTGGTATTGAACAGCTCTCGCCTTGACGGACTGGTAGTGCACGGCCATTTGCGATGTCCCGTTGCATACTTTACGGCATAAGGTATTGATACGGAGTTTCTGCTCCGTATTCATTTTTCCGTCGGCTACAATAGTACACACCTCCTTTAGGCTCTGCTCGATGGTCAACATCCAGTTCTGTATTTCTGGTGTCGAGATCAATTCAAGGGCATCTTTGATATTTTGTTGCGGCTCCTGGGAGGCAAGAGCGGCTTCGGGAACAGCTGCGGGTATGGGTGTAGTGGGCGGGGAGCTAGCGTACCTGGTAAGCCGGCTGAACGGGCTACCCTCCATTACGATTGATGGTTATAGGTATTTTTTTTTTTAATTAACTATCACATGTCATTTTCACAAATTACACAAACAACACAAATCTAATTATTAACACAGTTTGCGTTCTTCGTAAAACTAGGTCACGATTGCGCCAATGATTATTTGTTTATTTTAATAATTTTCGATACGTCTGTTCACTACGAACTATCAGAAATAAAAATCCATATAAATATATAATAAATAGCTGTTTAGAGGTGACGTTAATTTTAAAATGAGTTATCTGTATCTATAGCTATACTTAATATTATAAAGAGGAAAGATTTGTATTTTTGTATGTAACAAATAAACTTAAGAACTACTGAACCGATTTCTAAAATTCTTTCACCGTTGGGAAGCTGCACTATCCCCGGGTGACATATGCTACTTTTTATTCCCACGGGAACGGGAACTACGCGGGTGAAACCGCGAGGCGTCCGCTAGTAACATAATATATCTGCGATTATTTTGAGAGAGACTGATCGCACTAATCATTAAAAAGAGGAAAAAAAGAACATTGAGGGAAATGGGGTAAACCATCATTACTTTTTAGTATTTTCGGACGTTGATAATATTTTTCTAAAGATGTCGGATCATTTGTGAGCAACATGATTGTGACCAAAACCCTTCGGATGGTTTTCACTCATTTTACAATAATCTCTCTTTACGTCAACTTTCATCCTTAAATATTGGCAGTTAATATATGTGATTAATTAATGGTCCATTAAGTCATCATAATGAACTATTATAATTGGTCAATTATTTACTCATATTTAAATTAAATGAGAAAGTTGAATATTTCATTTCGTTAGTTCAGGCAAAGCAAGAAACTAATATCTGATACGGACACTAACATGTACAATAAACATTGACAACGCCGCGCGCCGCTTCCAAAAGCTAGTAAATATTGAAAAAGAAAGCTTTTAACACATGAACAGTTTGAGAAATAACCACTAGGTACTAAGTACTAGGAAAAAAACCAAGTACATAAACAGTGTGGTGAAAACAACTTTTGTTTAAAAACCGCAGCGACCCAAGGTATCCACCACTGTATGTTTGAAAAAGATATTAGTTATTTGGTCAATAAGAAAATAGCCAGCTGTTTCTTCAATAATATTTGTATTGATTTATGCAAGTAGAGCAGATCGTCCATTTAGGGTAATCGCATTTATCTGCTTTACCCATATCTGATGTTCATTTGTTGTAAAGGTGTGACCATTGCAGTCTGAAGGCCATACAATTATAGAACCTACCTATATGTGTTGACAAGGTCGAGTGCCTGTAGATATAAAGAAGGAGAAAGAAAGAAAGAAAAAATATTTCATTGCCACAAAACGACATACAAACATTACATTTCAATAACGAGAATAGTGGTAAAAGATTTTGAAAACTAAACCCTTAACAATAGTGTTAGTAGTTCTTAAATTTAGTTAAAAAATGTAAAATAAAAGACAAAAAAAAATGTGAGTGTAAATAAAAGCAGATGCATGTCGTGATCTTAGAGGTACAGGTAAAGTTGCTCTCTTCTTCCAGTTAGGTAAATTTACCAACAGGAAAATAAAATTAATGAGCCGGTAAAACAATTTGTTTATCTGTAATCTTTGGGCTTGTTATATTTATTTTGTTTATATTACCATCTTTATTTTTTGCAAGATGCTGACAGATCTTGATTAGAAATTACAGGAATTTTTAATTTCTCGTCACATCAGTATTCTTTGGAAGATGGACTTAATACCTTTCATAAAATCATATTACCTATATCCATAATATTGTGTACTCTTTACCCCAGTATTATATCTGTCCCCCAAATAACACAAAGCATCATAAAAAGTGCTAGTTTATAACTAACTGCACCTCAAAAAGTAAATAAATAATTTAATTTAAACGAAGTGATTTAGCCTTTTATTAGATTAGTTCATTAACATCAGAATTACTTTATAGTTCTACGATTCTTTAAAGATAAAACAAAACGGTCCAAGGTATCATTATACGATCCCATCAGTGCGAGACGTTATCTCGGTAATTACGTGATTGTAGGCACTTTGTCTAGCATCCGTTGGATTATAACTTTGCATGTGATACACTGGGACCAAGCTGAGTTATCTGCATTTGTGAAACTAGATATGACCAGCTTTTGGCCGCAGTTTTCTGCTGCTCCCGTGGCCTACCTGTGCCACAAAAACCAGTGCATTCAAAGCGGTGGAACCAGACACTCGACGATACTGTACGTATCTTTATTTAAATAAAAAGGTTTTTGTAATCCATTTAGTCTGTGCAATCATATAAACAAACAATCAAGTATATGTGTGTATGTAATTGCAGTCCCTGGTATATTAAATCCATAGTCTTGAACATGGTACAGACGGATAAATCTCAAGAGACAAGGCAACTATTGTGGCTGGCTTACAATACACATCTCTGGAATAATAGTTACGGATAGTACCTAATTACGATAGGCATTTACAAACATAATTGCACTTGCAAAATTCCAATAATTATTTTATTCATGGATAGAGCGAAGCGAAATAAGTTGAAACGAATTCATTTGATGCAGTCATTGGACGCGCATTGCAGGCCACAGTAATTGAATAATTAACTTAAGGTTCCCCTAGTCAACGGCACAAACTATTTTGTGCGCGGGGTTAAAATGCATGCTGTCTCATCCGACAACACGTGCGAAAGAGATTGATGCTGTGATGAGCAGTAAGAAGCTAGTTCTCGTACGAATTAGCACTTTTGCATTTTTTTAGCGAAATGGATGATGATTGAGGACGAAAACGAGCGCGCGAAATTTTATGAACAGACCTTTGGTAGTCTAGATATTATGAAAAAACTACTAATGGTATATTTTCAAAATAAAATTATTAGCATTATTGAATTACTAATCTATCCCTGTATGGAGGCCGTTTTACAATTTTCCTTCTTCCTATGGTATTTATTTCCGACCAAAGATGCGATAAAATTAGTGTTGAATTATGGAACTTTCGACGCTCATAACTTTCAAATATTGTGTTTTATACGCGACTGCCGAAGGAGGGTAATTAATGTGTTTATCAGTCTATGTATGTACGAGTATGTTTGTTCCTATGTGGCGTTCTAGAGTCCAAAAGCGTTGGCCGATTTTGATGATTCTTACGTCAATCGATTCGTCTTAACCCTGCGAGAGTCACTGGCTACATAAAAATTGGAAAAGAAAAATTACGGATTTTGGGCGCCATTTTGTGGCGGTTTTTTTTTTTTCTTCTAAACCAAAATAAAAAGATCATAATAAAGGGATATCAAAATAAAGGGATTAAAGAGGTGATTTAAAAAATATATACACTTATTTGTTTAAATGTACCTAATTTAAAAAAAAATAACTAAAAAGTTGTAAATAAAAAAAGATAATTAAAAATATGAAAAAACCCGACTGCTTAAAAAGCGAACTAAAAAGAGGTAAACAAGAAGAAAATCATACTGTGCAATTGGAGGATACATCTGGTTTTGGTCAGCCAGCTCGCGAATATGTATCCTCCGACTGCATAGCATGATTTTCTTCTTGTTTACATCTTTTTAGTTGCCTTAATGTGTAACCTTAATGGAAAGAAACAGACTCGTGGATTAAGTAACAACCTGGTGCAAACTGTTTGCTTAGAAAGTCAATAGTTATCAAATCAAATAATTTATTTGCGAAATATGGGTAGTTTTCAGGGTGACATTATTTTTATAAAAGTTCTTTAGACCATATCCTAACATGGCAGGTGTGCAAAATATTACAATAAAATAAATATAATATTACATTATTAATTAACAATAGCATCATCTATACATTACATTATTCTATTATTGGACAATTACATAAGTTTCTAATTACATCATTTTCTCATTTAAATAATCGTTAACAGAATAATAAGCTTTTTGATTTAAATACTTTTTAATTGGTTTTTAAATCATTATATCAGCCGGTTTTAAATAAATTTAAATTATTAGATTCTTTTATGTACTTAGGTAGTTTATTGTATGTTCTAGGGCTCATACAAAATTCACTCTTATCAAACATAGCTGTTCTATGGCTTATTGCACTGAGAGTACTGGCAAGTCTTGCACTTTTTAAAGTTTCATATTTATCTAGGTTAGTTCTTATGTCTAATTCTAGTTCATAGATGTACATTGATGGGAAAGTCAATATTTTTTTATTAGTAAAGTGTGGTTTACAAGTTTCAGTTGATATTAATTAACAAATCGCTCGGATACACTTCTTCTGAACTTTAAATATGGTTGCTCTCTCAGTGGCATTTTCCCAGAACATTATACCATATCTAAGTGTCGAACCAACATATGCATGATAAGCGGACAGAAGAGCACTTTGATTTACAACTTTTCGAAGCATATACATGGCATATGAATAACGACTTAGTTTTGTACATACTTGTTCAATATGTGTCTTCCATGTCATGTCTGATTCTATGTGTAGTTCTAGAAATTTTGTAGTGTTGATTTTGTGTATTTTTATTGTTCCTAATTTATATTTAAAGTGCTTTGTTTTGAATTTCTGTTTTTAAATGTATATATGTCTTAGTTAAATTTATTTTGAGATCATTAAGATTTAACCAGTTAACAATAGATGATAGCGTACAGTTTATGTCACGTCCATGTGTCTTAGAGTCTTCGGATACAAATATTGCAGTACTATCATCAGCATACAGAACCATGGGGGGTTTGATTGATTTAGGGAGATCGTTAATATAAATAATAAGTAGCAAAGGGCCCAGAATGCTCCTATGGTACGCCTTTACAGACTCTTATTGGTGTTGACAAATGTTTGTTTTCTACTTTTGTGATATGCGAAATGCTAGATATTTCAGTTTGTTCTTCTCTGTCAATAAGGAATATATTCACAAACACAGATAAGTAAATATTGTTCTTGTGGTCCAGTTGAATGTGAATTAGTTTATCTGTACTGCTCATACATTATAATTATTAGCACATGTTTTATGACTTGCGGCGAGTCAGAGTCAGTTCTTCTGCAAATGATTTATCATAAAGATGGCAGGCAAAGCATTATTAAAGTATTTATTTATATACTTTATTGTACAGGAATAAAATAAACTTAAAACTAAAGAATATACACGGTCGAAACGTCTGGTGAAATAGGTAAACAAATAATCGAAATCATCGCGTTAAATTTCCCGTGATATATTGTTTCCCATACCTCTTGTTCCAATCACAAATGCGAGCCAGATCAAGATTGATGGTTGCTATAGCCCCAGACAGCTTTCCGAGAGGAGCTCGCGAGTATAACCGTAGATCATTTGCATAAAGATGGTAGGAAGAAATGAGTTAATTGGAGATTGAGTTTATGAAAACTGCGGAAAGTAAAGGAAATAAAACGCCACCCTTTCGCACCCCGGCAGAAATACTACACCAGGAAGACAAGTTCTCTCCGATGCATATACTTTGCCGGCGCCCGAGCAGGTAACTACGAAACCAGTCAACCACCGATGGAGATATATTAAGAGAGCATAGAATGCCAAGCAAAACGTCGAAATCAACAGTATTAAAAGCTTTACTGAAATCCAGCAATGCCAAGACCATCAGATTATTGTTTTAATGGCTGTCCTTATATCAGCCGTAATTTTGAGAAGAGCTGTAGTGGTGCTGTGTCCAGGACGGACTGGAAGGGATTGAGGAGATTATGTTTGGACAAGAATGGTAAGACGGATATTGGGCGGAATTCAGAAAAGAATGATTGATTGGACTTTTTTGGTAAAGGAGTTACCTGCGCATCTTTCCATGAGGATGGGAAGAGACCACTAGACGCAGAAAAGATAAGGATATGGCAAATGACAGGAAGGATAACGTCCAGCACCGGGAGTAACATTTTACGGTTGATACAGTCACTTCCTACTGCATTGGAAGTAATCGATAGTATGCTCTTCTTAACATCACATGCGGAGAATTGACTAAAAACAATTGATGTGATTATTCAGTGCATCGATTTAAATATCGATATAAATATCGATTTAAATATCTTTAGGAATTGACTCTTGTCTCGTTTTACCGGCCCCCAATGATCTTAGAAAATTCCAAACTTTGGACGAGTCTCCATTTTGGACAGAGTTATGAATGTGTTGGCGATTAGCATTCCTACACATCTTATTGCAGAGTTTGCGGATAGAGACATATTTGTCCCTATTCGCATCATTCGGCCGTTGCTTATATTAAGACTTTGCTGAAGCTTTTTTGTGCAATAACTTTTTGATCTCATCTGTCAGCCACGGCGCCGGAAAATATCTAACTTTAACAGCTCGTACAGCATGGACATCATAAAGCTCGATGATTTTAGTAGTGAAGACATTAACCTGTTCATCAACCGACGTAGATACAAACAAATGAGGCCAATCTATACTGCTGGCATCCTGGCAAAGACTATCAGCGTTCATACCACCATAATTGCGTTGCATGAGAATATTGGCTTTAGTCCTAGGAGGACGAATTTTATTATGAAAGAAATATCAGGTCATGATGCGAAAAAGCGTCGGCTGAGCATTGGCCATGCTTAGCGATGCGATCAGGGGAGGAGACAAAAATCAAGTCGAGAAGCGAAGGAGTATAGTTTGGCAAATGGTGAATAGTACTTAGCGGCAGAATGAAAAGATTGCTGGAAGCTGCAACATTAGTCAGAGAAGAAGAGCGATGGTCTTTTTTTAGAAGACAAGTGCTAAAATCACCCATGATTATGCTATGACTGTAAGAAGGGACCAGAAGTTCTAAGAGATTTTCAAAAGATGAGAAAACATTGATGCGTAAGGAGGGACAGTAATAGACACCAAGAAGTAATTTCGTGTGATGTAGTTCGACTTCAAGAAAGAGGTGTTCATCAGCATTTGATGGCGGTGGCTGCGCTGAAACATGGACTACAGAAAAGGGAATGTGTGCACGGAGCTATGTCGTTTCTTATGAGTACGAAACCGGGCAACGAGTTAAGTAGTTGACGGGAGACATGGTTTAATCCATGACTCGGATACGAGAATAGCATGAATGTTTTCACAGTCGAAACTTACCAACATAACGTGGACATGGGCCGGAATACTCTGGGCATTGATTGATATAAATAACGTTAAAATTCTTCGGAATATCAGAGAACTGCGCTGGTCAACCAGAGAAGGAATTCTTACAAAACTGTCATCTTTGCTTGCCAAAGAAAATAACTATTGTTATCGCTGCTGTTATCTATAGACATACATATTTCTTATTAATAATATAAATATATAAAACTATCTTAAAACTAAAAACCAATACCAAGTTCACCTGCCACTTGCCTAATTACGTTACAAGTAAAAAAAAAACAAACATGTAGATGAGTGACCGGGCAACACTATAGCAGAACTAAAATAACATAAAAAAGAAAAATTAAAAAGTTTATCAAAAAGAAACATCAAACAATTTCATCTAGCTCTACTGTGTAGAAACCCTAATAATACGTGTGTCTTTATAAAAACCTTATTATTGAATTAATTTCTATTTGTCAATACACTTAAAATAAATCTACTAACTAAGCCTAAAAATAAACTAAACTTAAATATGGCATCGAAAATTATTTTATTTATTTATTTATTTCAGACATATTTCCAGTCCATAGTTATACATAGGTACATCAAGTTATAAAACAGATAAAAACCCAAAATAAAATTAATGCATAATTAAAATTTAAATAGTCAACAACTCATTAAAAGTAATAATTAAAACGGTCCAAAAGATATAAAAATGGATAAAATAAAAAACAAACAAAAAAAAAACCCAAAATATATATAATTATGGATAAGAATTTTTTTTTTGTCCTTCGGCGTCGTCTTCGTATGTTAGATAAGTTTATTCGTAGGCTCATTTAGTTAGCTGGTTGGTGGTAGTTTTTGTTTTACGTGTTGGTAATAGTTATATACCAACACGTAAAACAAAAACGTGTTGGTATATAGTTAACTAAGTATTTTGTACACTGAACCTTGTGTGAACAATTTTGGGTCATATTGAATTAACCTGCAGCTAGTAAAATCAACCTTATGTGGTATCCTTGTCAAGTGGATTCATTAATGAACTGAGAGAAATAATTTATCCATCGAAGTAATGTTCCATTGCATGGTGGTCTCAACAATATCGGTCATCTTTCCCTATGCTCTGAAATATGTCGTATTGTCCCGCTGCGCTGTGCGGAATGATTGTAATTATCCACATCCGCAGATGTAGTGAGACGCAGGCGCATGACGTACACGCTGAATTACAAGAAACCTGCAAACATTCCTCCTTTACCCATTCACGACGAAAATGACAACTTTTCATCTGCACTTCCCGTGTTTTAAGGAAGTTCTACCGTTCTCGATGGGCTCTATAATTGAGTACTGTATTTAATAACTTTCCAAGTACAACTTTTTCAGTAGGTAAACTTTCAGGGGATTTGACCTATCATTACACTACGTTTTTTTGTACTTTCTAATCTACGTTTTAATCTTTCCCATTGAACGTTTCCTATCATTTCGCGACAGCACATTCTGCCAATATTCAAGCAGAATATAACATACTAGAGGACGCCTCGCGGTTTCACCCGCGTAGTTCCCGTTCCCGTGGGAATACAGGGATAAAAAGTAGCCTATGTCACCCGGGGATAGAGTAGCTTCCCAACGGTGAAAGAATTTTTGAAATAGGTCCAGTAGTTTTGGAGCCTATTCGGTACAAACAAACAAAAAAATCTTTCCTCTTTATAATATTGGTATAGATTATTCACAGTGGATCTTTGTGTCTCTGTAGTTAGTTCTGTCAACTATTGCGCAAGAAACAGTTTAACTGCATAGAGTAAGCGAGATAGGATGATGCGACAAACGTAAGCGAGTAAAAGAGACAGTTATACAATGCTATCTTCACTCACAATATTGTCACAAAATAGCTATTGCGCAGGCTCTTGCAGCCAATTCAGACACACAAAGATCCGTTGTGAGTATTATATTAGATAGTAGATTATTTTCATTATCAAGCTGAAACACAAAAATGACGCAAATTCTTTTTTTCTTTCTTTCTACCTATCGTCTATCCACACCGATGACAGTATATTATTTGAAGGAAATAAAAGATTAATTCAGTATACCTATCTCAAATTCACAGAGATTTACTATTTCTCTTACAAGCGGCAATCCCTTTAATGTAGGTACTTAACCTACTTACTGTTCATAAAGTAACATGATAAATTAGAGGCCACTTTAGTGGCATCATACTGCTTTACAATAGAACTGCCTTGATTGGCATGTTGAGAGGCGAAACAATTTAATTTTCTGCTTATCATCTTAAATTGGCGTCATTTGCGATCATTAGCGTATTTGCAGGTAACTTCACACAATACGCGAACCGTTTTCAGAATTTAAGATATTTTTTGTTTGTTATTTTCAAATGAAAAAGCTCTGCCTTTTCTTTTGTAAATAAATGAATGTTAATCCTCACATGGCTACAAACGATGTGATCCTAATATTAACTTTTGGTTACAGCAGCGTCATTTTATAGATTACATACACATACTTACATAAATTAATGCCTTTTGCCATGGGTTTAGGCAGAAACTACGAAACGCCGCCTACTACAATCCTTATATAACTTTTCACCCTCCATTCCCTGCGTTTTGTAGGTTAAGACTAGTATTTGGATAAATGTAGTTTTCCTGCCATTGCGTTAGTTTCTATCTTCTCCCTTTCCATTGCTGCTAACTTTTCACGTTAATTGTAATTTAATTTGTTTACATTAGCGTGATTAGCATAGACAATCAATTATGTTCGCGGTTAGTATGCAACACGATTAGCGGCCAGCTCTCGCAAGACGCGCGTCTGTAGCAGAACACTGGCGGTAAACTGTCGCTAATGTTCACGTTGCTAAATAATTCTGATTAACATATCAATAAATCAGCATATTTATTAGACAGGCTTGCATTTGATTGGTACTGGTAAAAGTATTCAAAGATTAGATTAGTCAATCTTCTTAATCATGGATAGAACAGTTGAGGATGTTACAATTTCCATAAATTAGGAGAGGATCATCCCGCTACTGACATCGTTTGTCTGTTGTAGAACACAAATGCGTCATCATCGGACATAGCGCAAGTTCAGCCAGACTTCTTGAATGAAGTCGTAAGAAGCTGCGGATGCGCCTCGTTAGCTCGCGGGTGTACGCGCTTGGTGTAATTGCTCATTATCGTATAAATGCCCACGCGTATGTCCCCCTGTTTACTCATTATCATCAGATACATACGCAGGTTCTTCTGCTGCTTTATGTATTTATTCTCAGAATATCTGCTGCGTCGGTGGATGGATGGATGATCGATACTGCGGTTGTCTTGTCTACCTACTTACTAGTAATTAAATATTTCGACCACGTATCAGGTCACGGTCTTCACGGTTAAATTGGCAATAAGTATTTCATAGGTCATAGACTGTCGCAGAAGGCGATACGATGACATAGCAACGTCACAGATAATATTATAATACTTCTTGCAACGTGCGCAAAATTCTGATTGCTGGATAATTTGCCGTTTTGGTAGCAAGTGAAGACGGCAGGTCAAGTTCAAGTTCGTGAGCGAAATTAATGGTTTGCGGCAGTTAAGCCACATTGAATTTTTACTGTAGACAGCTTTATTCAAATGACGATGCAAAAACTAATTGTAAGCGTTGACATGTTATTTACCATCGTTCATTGATCATCGGGCAGATTCGTGTAAAGTTTGAGTATTGTGTTGGGTGTTGTATGAATGTTTACAAAACTGCCATTAATGCATTGCTATTGCTATAATAAAATAATGATTTTCAAACAGTGGCACGCGGACTGCAAAACTTGAACAATATTGAGCTTGATAGTTCGCTCGTGCTGCTGTCATAATCATAAAATTATATTATTAATTATTATTATTTATCAGTTCATCTTTTGATCATATATCTACCAGACAACCTTTCCAACAATGAACACGAAAAAACGAGTTTCTAAATAAGTTTTGTCCTATTTAACCCAAAGGTTGACTGGTAGAGAATGCCTTGTAGCATTGTACCACTATTGCCACCTATGTATCACTATTTTACATGAAGTTTAAATAAGTTTTTTTTGACATTATATATTTGTGCATACCTACTTAGATACTTTCGCATATCATCATCAACATCATATCAGCCGAAAGACGTCCATTGCTGGACATAGGCCACCCCCAAGCGTCGCCACGTTACCGGTCCCATGCGTCCCGCATCCAGCGGATCCCTGCAACCTTAACCAGGTCATCGCTCCACCTGGTGGGAGGCCTTCCAACGCGGTTCGCGGTCGCCACTCCAGAACTTTCCTGCCCCATCGGCCAACCGTTCTGCGAGCAGTGTGCCCTGCCAACTGCCACCAAGGTTACTCCGAGCATAGCCCTCTCCATTGCTCTTTGGATGACTGTAAGCTTTTTAATGAGTCCCATTGTGAGCGACCACGTCACAGAGCCATAGGTTATCACTGGCAACACACACTGGTCATAGACTTTCGTCTTGAGACACTGTGGTAAGTTGGACGAGAATATACCGCGCAACTTCCCGAACGCTGCCCAGCCGAGTCGGATTCGATGGTTGACCTCTTTCTCAAAGTTGACCCTACCCAACTGGATTGTTTGTCCCAGGTAGACATAGTCGTAAATAACTTCGAGTATAAAATCTCCGACCTTGATAGGAGTGGCTGTAACATGGGCATTCAACATCACCTTGGTTTTGTCCATGTTCATCTTAAGACCATTTTCGGAAGCTTTACTGAGGTCTTCGAGCATTATATTGAGGTCCACCATGGTCTCAACCATGACCACTATATCATTGGCAAACCGAAGGTGACTGATGTACTCGCCATTGACGTTGATGCCTAGCCCTCTCCAGTCCAGAACCTTGAAGCCATCCTCCAGTGCAGCGGTGAACAGTTTCGGAAATATGACGTCTTCCTGTCTCACACCTCGCTGCAGAATGATAGGTTCCGAGGTCTGATCCTGAAGTCGAACTGACACGGTGACATTTTTGTACAAATACTTCAACACTTCGATGTACCGGTTTGCATATTAAACTAAGAAATTATAGAACGAACATGTACGACACGACACAGTGTAAGTGTCCACGTTAATTATATCATTCATAAGTAGCGTCGTTCCCAAGTGCTGTTCACCTGCAATCTTGATGATCCATTAACGAGAGGACTCCTAGGATTAGACACTTCAGCAAGTGCGACATGTTGATGAGGAGCACTGCAGTCACCCTGACTGTTATTTTGGCTGATTACTGATTAGGTACTCAACATGTTGACAGTGTGAAACGGTTAATAGCCAAGTAAAATGAAGTAGTAGTGTAGCTGTAGACCTTCCGTCCCTAACAGGTTTGTGACAGTCGCGAGAATATATCTCAAGCACAATGAACGCGAACGCGACCGTGACTTAGATACTTGTGCTGTGCCAGCCCGCAACTAGGACTATGACTCTATGAAAACTAACAAATGTCACTAACACTAAAAAAATACTTATGCAAAATACATTATTTACGTATGCGTGTATATGTACCCCCGACGGAAAAGAAGGTTGTTATAATTTTAACGTCTGTACCTGTGTATTTGCGTATCTGTATGTGGCATCTTATAGCTCCTAAACGAATTGAAGAGCACAAAGGTACTGCTTATTTCATTAGAAATTTCTTCCAGCAGATCTGTGACAGGAAAATTGGATGATAAACGAATACACAGTGTGTAGAAAGAATAAGGAAATTTCAAATAGACAAAAATAACTTAATAATCATATAAATTACACATATACCTTAACTTAATAAATATAGAAAATAAAAATACATACATATACATAATATTACAAGATGGTGGAGAGGTGATGATGATGTTCTTTGACTTGTTTTGTATATTTTGAATCGGGGTGTTTTCGCAAGAGATCGTGTCATAATTACGTGTTCAATAGATTGTTGATCGAAGCTTGTCTACTACTGGATAAATTATGTAGCATGAAATAAATGTGTCGGGGGTTTTTAAATTTAACTTGTTCTAATATATTTTTACGTGTGTGGAAATCTCACAAATTTTCTGTTTGTATAAAAGACACGCTATTCTAAACAAATGGCAAATTACACCGTCGCAAGAAGCAGTATGAAGTATTCTTTAGAATGTTCATGCCAAGTTTCACAGTAGATTTCGAGTCGGATTCGGCGTCTATAAAATAACAATACAGCTAGGCTACAACGCATGAATGCTAAATGAATGTTTGAATATCTGTAGATAATCTTTTCGTGGAAAAATCACAGTTACTAATCTGCAACACGTGATGGATTGCTTAAAACAAACACGTGGCCATGTCATATAGTGAGCCTGCTCAATTGCTGCTCGCAACAGTCGCAGCTTTTAGTTGAGCAACCTCGCACGGTGTCAAGGTAACAACACTTACAAACAGCAATATAGAGATCATCAGAAGGTTAATAGCTAAAATAATTTTATTTATCTCATTATCATTTTCCTGCACTTGTCCCATAATATGTTACTTGGAGTCGGCGCAACACATTTTCTTCTTTCATACTGTACTGTTCCCCGTCACGCTATCACTGACTCCCGTTTCTTTCACTTCCATCCTCATACAGTTCATCCATCTTTTCTTTGGCCTTCCCTCTCCAATCCACATTTATATTCATAACTCTTTTAGTAACATAATTTTAGTCATCTCAATCGCAAGCAATCAAGATTATAGCCAGAATGATCTGTGATTTTGATCAGGACAGGACTAACTGGGTTCCAATAATTATGTCCAAGTGAGTGTTGACGTCACGCAGAGAGAAACTTGCGTATTTGCGTTACGTTGCGTAAGAGCCTACTTTTCCTTATCTCGTCCGTGGTGTGCTTACGACGGGTGATCTTAGCACATGCTACACACTACTACAGGCTTATAGGAATAATTAAACAGTAGATTTCCTTCGTCAACTATTGGTTTTCCTGCATATGTGCTCCGGAACTTGCGCGCTTCGTCCGAAGTAGAATCTTGTCGCCCAGTTCAGCCCAGCAACAATATTTAATTATTCCAAATTACAGAGATTAGTTAATTGAATTTAGAATCAAACAAAAACTACGAGACAATAATCATTATACAGCAAATTATGATAGTGGTGTAATTATGTGGTGTAACAATAGATCATTATGTTAGGTCATCAACTCATTTGGTAGACATTTCCATATAATTCGTATGGTTCGTTCACTGACTCTATTTATAATCTTGTAGCTAGAGATACACTCGTCGTGAACGTGAACATTCATCTGAACTCGTTTATCTTCCTGTTTCTAGAAGCGACTAGCTTCAATAAGTATTCACTACTAATCAATTAAATTGAGACAAGCTTTTTCCTGTGGCGTATCCCACAGGAACCACTCCATTTCTTCCCGTCCCGTACCTTGTGTCGAAGTGTCTTTGTCATCTGCAGTAATGAGGACCTAAAAACACCACTGACACCGCGATCAAGCACCTACTAATTTAATTAAATATGAAATTTAGACAAATTACCATCGTCTCGAAAAAAGAAGACGCAGTTAGGAACCGTGCCTATTTCAGGACAATACTAAATATATATATATATATATATATATAAATATCGTAATCAGATCAGTACCGCCAGAGTCCTTCTACAAACAAACAATAAATGTTAACTCTTTATAATATTAGTCGACATAGCTCACAGAGTGGCTGGTAGCAGCTGGATTACAGTTGCCGAAAATAGGACCAAATGGCGTGCAATTTTTTATTTTTTTTTATTTATTTTATTTATACAAACAAGTTGTCCTTAGGATTACACAAAGCACACCATTAGACCCCTGGGGTCTGTCTTAGCATGCCATGTTCTGGAATTTGATCAACGCACTATTAATAAATTAAGGTTTAATCGGGTCGATGTAGTGTTGTTTCAGTTTGCGCTTCACATTTTTACTGTTCATTGAGCCTCTGATGTCTAAGGTTTTTGTAGATTTTGTTTGTTCTGTATTTGGTTTAGTAGATTAGGTATTATGACAGGTGCGGTGCGTCTACCATAAAAATTATGTTTGCGTGGAACTTGAAAGGATTTTGTTTTTGCTTGTCGAGTATTCACATTATATCTTACTGGAACTTGAACATCAGTGTTATCGAAATGTTTTATGAGGAACAGGTACTCAGCGCGGGCTAGAACAGGTAACACTTTACAATGTTTGAATAGACCTATATAATTTTCGCGGTATTTATTTTTGACATATTTTGGTACTACCAGCTTCAACAACCGTGTTTGCAAATTATGTATTTTTTTTAAATGTGCGTCCATAGCTGGTAAGTCCATATGAGATTATCGATTCCGCAAGGGCTGTGTACATTTGAAGGCGGGTTCTGTAAGGTATATTCCGCTTTATAATGGAAAATTTGGTGAGTATTGCACGCAACTTGCCGCATACAGATTCCACCTGATAACTCCAGTTGAAGCGATTGTCAATTATAAGTCCCAAGTAGGTATGGTATGGGACTTGCTCAATAGTCGAACAATGGCAGTTTAGCACATTTTTATGCAAACAATCATGACTATGAGCTTTGATTTGAAAAGAAAGGGATGAATTTATATGACTTGAGTGTACGTGCATCACTTTAGTTTTTTGTGGATTCAGAACAAGTCCCATATCATGGGCCCATCTGGCCATAGAAGTAAAATCCTTTTGCAAACATTCTGCGGCCATATTAAGGTCTTTGTTAGCAGAGACTATACAAGTATCATCAGCGTATTGGTAGAGGGAACAGTATTTTATAATATTATCCAGGTCGTTGACATAGGCCAGATAGTGGAGGGGACCTGTCACAGATCCTTGGGCTGTGCCTTGCGTAACTTTTACGGGTCTGCTTAGGCTAGGGCCGACTTTGACGTGATAACATCGGCTACGTAGATATTCTTTACACCAGTCCAGTAAATTTCCTCTTATTCCGGTGTTTTCTAGTGTTTTTAATAGCGTATTGTGTCTGAGTGTGTCAAACGCCTTACTAAAATCAATAAATATTAGTATCACATGCATTTTGTTGTCCAGGTGGTTGTTAACCTCGTCGGTAAAATTGGATAGTAACTGAGCAGTGGATTTTTTACTTTGGAAACCATACTGTGCTTTGGAAACTATGTTATTGTTACGATAAAACGAGTGTATTTGGTCGCAGATATATTTTTCAACAATTTTATTAATGGCTGGTAATATTGTTATAGGTCTATAATTTGCTAAGTCATTTAATTTACCTTTTTTATGAATAGGTCTAACTATACCAGTTTTTAAATCTAATGGATACTTACCTAGTTCAATACTCGCATTTATTAGTTTAACTATAGCATTCACAATTTTATCGCCTATCATTTTAATATCTATAATTCTTATTGTGTCAAATCCAGCTGATTTATTAGTGTTTAAGTTGTTTATGATTTTAATAATTTTACAAGATGTAGCTTTTTTGAAGAATATGGATTTATCTTGTGATTTCATATATTCAGACTCATCCAGCAAAGGTCTATCACACCCAGGCACAATATTAGACACACCAAATTCCTTTGCAAAGTCATTAGCGATAATCATTTCATTATTTGAATCATTTAAGAAGGCGTTCGTTATTACCTCATCTACTGACTTTACTATTTTGCCCGTAAGTTTATTAAGTATTTCCCACAGTATTTTGGGATTATTTTTGTTTTCTGCTATTTCTTTTCTGTAATAATTATTTCTAGTGTTTAGTATCATTTTATTTACTTTATTTCTAGTTTTATTATATTCCAACTTAAGTGTTTTATTGTTAGGATCATTTTTCCATTTGAGGAAGAGTTTATCTTTATTAGCACAACTTATCCTAATTTTATTATTAATCCATTTTTCACAATTTCTTTTGCTAGAGTTATTTATCTTTTTAGTATATTTGCATTCATTGTAGCACTTTATAAAATTTTCTTTTATGTACTTATATATATCATTTGCGCAATTTAACTCGTCTATCATTTCCCATTCGGTGCTAGCTAAGAGTGTTTTCAGTTTTTTATTATCAATCGACTCAATGAACTTAGGATTCCTAACTTTAGGCATGGATACAAGGGTGGCAATCGTCATACGATGGTCTGCCAAGACAGTCCCCAGAGCAGCCGAGTAGAGGTCATGAAGGCGAGATCTCACGAAAATGTGATCTATACAGGTTTTAGAGACTATATTACCTTTGGTTTCAACTCGTGTGAAGTCTGAGATCGCACATTCAAGCCCGCACTCAGCCAGTTTACTCAAGTAATAACTGTTTACATTATTGGCAATTTTAATGTCTATATTTATATCTCCAAATATAATAAGATCACTGGTCTTTACATAACTAACATCAATCAATCTAGACAATTCACAAACAAACAAATGTTTGCTTTCTTTAGGTGGTCTATACACTGCACATATATACATATTATTATTTTGCTGCGTTGTTAATTTACCCAGTATGCATTCACAATGTCTAGTTTGAATATTTATTGGTTGAAACTTATGCTTATTATTTACGTAAATAATAATTCCACCACCTTTCCTGCTCTTACGTAAAATACTGTACAGTGTATACCCCTCCAATTGATACATAGATACAATTTGTTCCGATATCCCCACTTCCGTAAGAACCACAATATCTATTCGTGATTTTACCGAAGCTAAACAATTCATAAGATTAGCGTGATTTTTTATCAATGATCGAATGTTAACATGCACTACATTTAAATTATTCGTGGTTTTTGGTAGCATACTAATGTAGGTAGGCAAATCGCTACAATCATAGATTTCGTTTACATTTTTTAATATAGCCATGGCACTTACTTAAATACACGAAAAAGAGTTTGTTATTGTTTTTATTTTGTGACACACTATTTATTTTTAAGCAGATTATTTATGTCGTCTTCACATCTAATCATATAAATCTTGTCTTTACCATTTTTGTCTACTTCGCCTTTTTTCACCAGTACTTTACCATTTTGAAACCAGATGTATTTAAATACCTGTCGCAGCTGTTGTTTAGCTATCCACATGAGTTTTCTGTTTACTTGAGATAACGCAAATCGCACGTATACCTTTACAGACGCATGTGTACTAGCGAATTTAGACAAAATATCAGCTGTTGTCAGATTAAACTGCTTAGCGGAACGCATCCAGCATTCCACATCTTTGGTGTTACCAAGTTCCAACTGTATCAAGTCTAGATTTTTGTGCGAGTTCGGACGTTTCACGCTTTTTATCACGGACTTATCTAGGCTCATTTTCTCCGCAATACTATTTGAGATCTGCACAAGTTCTTCATTTTGCATGTAAGGGATGCCAGTTATTTCAATAAAATTATTCAATTTATCTTGGTCTGATTCGTTTAAGCGCTGTTCTAAAGAAGAGATTTTTGTTTCGTAATGGGTGACTTTATTGCAAAGAAAGTTATTTTTGTTTTCCATTTCTTTCAGTTTTTGTTTCATCATTTTAATCGACTCCACAAAATCATCGATCTTCCCAGTCCTATTGGACAGGCCTATGTCCAGTAATGGACTGCTATAGGCTGATGATGATAATAATATATTACTTTAGATAACATAATATTGCAGCAGTGTAAAATCTACATTATATTTTGCTTCTAGAAGTTTTCCTATTCGAGCATGAGTGAGTGACGTAGTTGGCTGACGCTGCAAGTTTGCAACTTGTTAACAAACAGCGAAACTACTACTTAGCTGGAGTTAAATGCTAGCTCTGACACGTGCTGTGTTTGCACACGTGTCTGTGATGACAGATTGTGTGCCGTGCAAATATTCAGCAATGTTGATATTGTGGCATTGGTGTGAAAAGCTCATGGTCAATTTAATGCCGCAAAAGCTTGTTTGGATCGATACATTATTTTGATTGTTCTATGAGCATGTCTTGAAGTTTTGCCTTGAGATTAATAATAATATGCTACTAAATTATTAATGTGAGAGTCTGGAGAAGAGCAAACTCCATCGGATCCTGGGCCCAGGTGTTAACTCAATCAAACTAGCCTTATTTGTAAGAGGATAACAATAACAAGGCCTCGAAATTGTTGAAATTTGGCTATCCAGGAATCAAGTTGCATGAAGTAAAAGTGAGATTACAACATAACATTGCAATTTTTTGAAGTTATTTGCAAAATATTTTTGAATGGCTTCGGTTGTTTAATAGTTTTAGTTTTTAGTGCAAGTAGAAAGTCTCCATGTGTGACATGTCGATGATCTGACATGTTT
This sequence comes from Orthosia cruda, assembly GCA_964057195.1. Taxonomy (NCBI): domain Eukaryota; kingdom Metazoa; phylum Arthropoda; class Insecta; order Lepidoptera; family Noctuidae; genus Orthosia; species Orthosia cruda. Next base: position 875,783 of record OZ059836.1, read on the forward strand.
GGCACGCCAGACAGTCGCTACAGTCGAAATAAGTCTCTACATCCAATATCCTGCACTTAGAAGCAGCAGGGACCTACCTTTTAAATAAAAAAGGGAGAAGAGGAAGTAAAAGGAGCTTGTGGTTAAATAATAACAGCCGCACAAGGTTAAACAACACTTGAGAGGTCGGTCCGTCGATGGGTGACCATTTCAACATAGCGAGATTCCTCCGTGCCTCGGCAAGCACGTTAAGCTGTTGATCCCGGCTGTCATTTGAAGGAATTTGACAGTCGTTACAGGTAGTCAGAAGCCTGAGATCTCACACCAGTCTTGTCAAGGGGTATAGAGTTACCTAGTTACTGGGTTGTGGAGATCAGATAGGCAGTCGCTCCATTTAAAACACTAGTACACAGCTGAATCAGGTTAGACTGGAAGCCGACCCCAACATATTTGGTAAAAGGTTAGGCAGATTGAGAAGAGGAAGTAAAATAAAAAACCAGTATAAAGAAAATGTATTATTCGTCTTCAATAATTATGAGAATATCATCTAAGAATAGTGCAGGAGGTACGATATTTTCAATGCGAATCAGGTGGTTGTACCGTCGGTACACTGAACGACCGCAGCAGACACAAACACTGGGATGACCAACTTGGGGTGATGCTTCAATCGGACATCTCCCAAGAACCACATCTTGGGCCAAGTTCCAACACGCTTGGCATACACAGTTTTCGCTGGTTACCTGATATAATTAACTATTTCAATCATGTTCAATCAAATCGGCCGAGACTAAAATAGTTCAAATAACTGTCAAGTGTCAATACCTCAAAGCACCAAAGCCTGGGACCGAACCGGACTTATTTGGACTTGACGGTTATCTACCTTTTTAATGAGTGAAACGGTTAAGCGGCAGATTTCAAAGATTCATATGGCTAATCAATCAATTATTTAGCTATTAGGTAAGTATTGTTTTAATAAATGCTGTCCAACAAAAAGACAGCCGACATACATGACGCCGGAGACCGTAAATAGTAGGTACATCATAAATCTGGTTTTGTTCGCTTGATAGACTAAAAGCTTGATTTGAATAGGTACTTATAGGCTGAGATGCACGCCACTGGCGAATAATTGATAAAATCGTCTCATTGTCCAAGACTCTTCTACCAATACAGTTATTACGACCAGTCGCAATGTTACAATTCACACAGCGATCCATGTCGTCAATATCCGATCGATAGGTGTAATCACTTGTCCAAAATAGAGAGCCAGGTAATTCAAAATAGCAAGATCCATCGAATAGTCCTTTAAAGTATGCAAAGCCCCGCTTTACTATAAAACATAGAAAATACGTGCGCACTCAGAACGTAAGAAAACGAATGAACGAGTGCCGGTTTTTTCTGCCTGTCAAGTGCCAACTGAAGAAAAAATTGACAATCCCGTGGTATTGTATTCTCACGCGGGCGAAGCCTCTAATAGCAACTAGAATCAATCAATGATCATCAGTCTATGTATTGCTTGATTGAATTGCCTCTAAGAAAGCACTATTAGTTATAGTTCTAAAAGTAAATACTATAATTGCGTACCGTAAATAGCTCGTCGGTCGGGATCTGGTTCATCGACTGCCTGCATTATTATATTATATCAGTAACTTGGGTGGGCGAATGATAAACACGCGACGCGATCGAGACTAGTCTAGACCGGGTTACTTCTTGGGACGTTTTTAGCTAAAGGTGACGACAGGCTCAACACTCCTAAGTCTGAGTATTTTATGTACTAACTAGCTTCTGCCACGGCTTCGCTCGCTTGAAGTGTTTTCTTATTCCAAGTCAACATTATAACCAGATAATAAATAGCCTATGTGCTATTGTGGTATACCTAATCTAACTCTGTGCCAAATTTCATCTAGATCCGTGCAGCCGTTCTGGTGATTGAGTTACAAACAAAGCAGCGTCATCAGCATCCATCCATCCAAACTCTCGCATTTATAATATTAGTAAAGGATAGTAAGTTAGATGTTTCTCTTAGGTGTCCGCTGCTAGACCGCACACATACTCAAAAGTTTCATAATTCTGTTTGGAAACTTATTAACCTAGGCAAAACAATAATTCATGAATGAGCAAATGAAGCCCGTGGACGACGAAATGCTAACCCATTTATTGCAAACTATTTAATATTATATTTTTATGGGCAATATAGATTTTGGTTTAATAATAAGTGTCTTTCCTGGTGGCGCAATGCAATTCGACTTATATCATACCGAAAAGCGATTTTCTAGAAAAACTTGCGCGATGTTGCCTATCGGCGCGATATAAATTCCGTTGCGTCATCAGGCTAAGGAAAACTCTAAATTATTTGTCACATCGTTTAGATTTGGCGATTTGTACAATAGTCGTGGAAGACGGAGCTATATAGCAACTTCCTGGTAAATTTTCCGCAAGAGACCACTATGTAGAATACCAAGTGACGTTAATGGGAGGTCGCTGTATATATTATTTTCTTATGTGTTAACCTCATTTGACAGAGAAATACTTTAAGCAGAGTGGCAAAACAACTATAAGTCTACCTTTTACAATGATACACCGTACGATTTTTTTAAGTACGTAACGATAAGTTATTCTTTAATTTTTTTGATGCAATTAAAATTATTTATGTACCTAATTTTAAGGTGACTCTTACCATTCAAGTGTGCTTTTTGCTTAGTTCTGGTTGGGTTAACTACTGCATGTTTAAGATAGAGTTGAATTCAAAACACTGTCGTCTGACTCCTGAGGTCAACAGTGACAAAAAAGTAGCTCTACAAATAGCACGATGTCTATTGACAGTGGCCACACAAGTCAAGATCATCTACTAGATGAATGACAAAGTAAGTATCATTACTACAGATTCGTCTGCGCAAGTACACAAGTTCGCAATAGCGTGTGGTTGTGAATGACATAATATATTGCTTGTTGTTGTCCATCTGTATATCTACATCTGTCATAAGAACCCATTGTTTCAGTGTCTATTATTATGGGAGCGACGATGGAAACTATTAGCTGACTACATTACATTAAAATTGTCGTTCTTATTAAGATCGTGCTGATACGAGAGAAACTGACCTTCCTCACATCTGAAAAAAAAACTGGATATTACCGCTAAAAGCTAATTTCCCCAATTTTGAATTAACTTGACTACCGGGGGTTTTGGCGCCGGTTCTTGTAAAATAATTCCGTAACGAAAACGTAGAAGGAGTTTGACAAGATTAACAGCAATGCAAAAAATTTGGCTGATGATAATCAATCATATTTGGTAAATATTGATACATCTTGCACATAAAACCATGTATTTAAGGACAATATTCCGCGAATTTTTGGACCTCACCTCATATTTTACTTTTCTTTTAGACATTCGGTTGTATAAGTAGCAACGACCAGACAGATATGTAGGTAAGTATTGTAGTATTGTATTGTAGTTTTTGTCGTATATAGCCTGGGCTGCATGAAGCCACATTTCTTTGTGTCTCGTACACAACAAGCTGTGTTATACCCACAGCTGCCAACACAGGCTGTGCTGACAATATGTGCAGCAAAACCGTCGCGACTGCGACGCAGGCGCACTCGCCCGTGACGGCTGCAAAACTCCTCATTAAAGTAATTACGGAATACTTCTGTCACTGCGTCATCCTCGGCGTGGTTATGTTGTATTCAGCAGGGTCGAGACAAGGGGTATAGAGATGATCTTTGTTTTTATTTTGCTCTATAGCCTCGCATTTGACCACTATTTCGCCTTATGGTTACCAATGATGTGGTCGACGGTGAATCATGCTTGCCTAGGAAAAACCTATTCACTCTTTGCTTAAAGACACCTAGATTGTAGCTGTCGGGAAACACAGACTCCGGAAGGGAATTTAATATAAATATCCTCATTCCTTTCACAAAGGCGGAGCTGCAGTAATGAGTTTTGTTTTGCTCATTAGCAACAGCGAAATAATTACAATATATTATTCTAGTTCTGCTAGTTGACATTTTCTGATTTAACTCAACATCACGCCTGTATTCTTCGACGGTATAGGCAGAAGACAGAGGTGCAGCTATAGTGGGTAGGGGTACCCAAACATTTCGCCAGTTATATTTAAGTCCCATGTAATATAGGGGACGAGCTTATTGCAATTATACTTTGTGCCTCGTCCTCGAGATTAGTACCTGTAATTAATGATTATTATTTACATGTAGTACCGGCTACGGGAGGCTACTCAAATCACTATGTTTTAGAGACAATTTTTTTTTTTTTTTTTTTTTTTGCCCTGGCAGCTCTGTGTCGGCTGTCAACTTGTCATTCGCGGTTTTAGTGCGGCGCTATTCAACACTTAGCTAAACTTTTAAATACAAAGAACAGTTTTTAAAAAGTTGGAAAATGCCAAAAAGGAAACATCATTGTCAACCGAGGAATACGAGAGAATCAGGTGAAAAATGAAAAACCTGGAAACTATTTAAAACAAAAATCGTCTCAAGAGTCGACGCCATATTTAGACCCACAAGGTACCTAACTCTGTAAAAATATATTTTGATTTAAATGTACATATATTTACAACTATTTTACCAATCCTATGGCTTAAACTTGCATCTCTAACAAATAATGCACTTCGGGCAAGCCATCGGGCCGTCCCACTGCATATTCACGAGATTATCAATCAAAAGAAATGTATTTCTATTGTATAACGACTGTATTCGAGCTGAAAATCGGACTGTCTCACAACATTAAATAATTCTTAAACAAATAATGCATTTCGGGCAAGCCATCGGGCTGTCTCACACGCATACTTACGAGATCATCATAATTTAATTATTTTACCCGAGCAGAGTATCCGACTGTTTCACAACATTCAATAATTCTCAAACAAATTATGCATTTCGGGCAAGCCATCGGGCTGTCTCACCGCATACTTACGAGATCATCATAATTTAATTATTTTACCCGAGCAGAGTATCCGACTGTCTCACAACATTCAATAATTCTCAAACAAATAATGCATTTCGGGCAAGCCATCGGGCTGTCTCACTGCATACTTACGAGATCATGAAATATAATTTAATTCTTTTACCTAACGAATGCACTCGGGCAGATCATTGGACTGTCTCACAACATTCAATAATTCACTGGTTTCGTTCAATTCTTTGGAATTGCTACACCCACCAGATTTTATAACTCGGTTATCAACCGGCAGTAAAACAATGGTTTGTAATCATTCCAGGCAAAGTCCTGGACGACGATGCCACAAATGAAATGGAAACAATTAAAGTCGAATATGACCAAGAAAATACCAAAATAACCACGAACACTAGTGATCTCCCTCACAATTCCAGGCCGGAAACACACAGACGCTCTCAAAATTCATTGGGTTGACCCAACATTGAACACAGAGTATGGTGATGGGGCCGAACTCCACAAGGAAGTGGCCAGCTGTCTGGAACATCTTGCAACATGAGGCTTGTTTCCATAGAGACCACAGGCTGGTATTTCCCCTACAGTTCCTTGCGCAGGGAAAATAAACGCTGACATTGAACGTGACAAAACTTGGGGCTCTTATGCTATACAGCAAAATGCCCAAATTATTGATAAACAAGGCCATAGAAGCAAAACAAAGACTACTCAGCACCATCTCCATCCTAGGAGCAACATTATCCAAAGTATTGGATACAAAAGAAAATTATACAGATCTATTAAGTTGAATAATGGATACCACTCGTACCTTATGTGAAGTTCAACATTGTAAGTTGTGACTCAATTACTAGATGCAAATTTAGCTGCGGCTCAATAAAAAAGGACCTTAAGGGCAAGTTCAAAACACAAAGATGGAAAAATATCAGTTCGGGTAAACGCTTGCTGAAACTCTTCGAGCTGGTAAAGTGGCTTCTAAATCAGGTGCTGCAACAGCACCCAAAGCCAAGAAAGAGCCCAACACATTCTAAGCAAAATACTCGAAAGCTCCACCAGCGCCACAAGGGCGACAGGAGAACTAATTTTAAGGTGACTCTTACCATTCAAGTGTGCTTTTTGCTTAGTTCTGGTTGGGTTAACTACTGCATGTTTAAGATAGAGTTGAATTCAAAACACTGTCGTCTGACTCCTGAGGTCAACAGTGACAAAAAAGTAGCTCTACAAATAGCACGATGTCTATTGACAGTGGCCACACAAGTCAAGATCATCTACTAGATGAATGACAAAGTAAGTATCATTACTACAGATTCGTCTGCGCAAGTACACAAGTTCGCAATAGCGTGTGGTTGTGAATGACATAATATATTGCTTGTTGTTGTCCATCTGTATATCTACATCTGTCATAAGAACCCATTGTTTCAGTGTCTATTATTATGGGAGCGACGATGGAAACTATTAGCTGACTACATTACATTAAAATTGTCGTTCTTATTAAGATCGTGCTGATACGAGAGAAACTGACCTTCCTCACATCTGAAAAAAAAACTGGATATTACCGCTAAAAGCTAATTTCCCCAATTTTGAATTAACTTGACTACCGGGGGTTTTGGCGCCGGTTCTTGTAAAATAATTCCGTAACGAAAACGTAGAAGGAGTTTGACAAGATTAACAGCAATGCAAAAAATTTGGCTGATGATAATCAATCATATTTGGTAAATATTGATACATCTTGCACATAAAACCATGTATTTAAGGACAATATTCCGCGAATTTTTGGACCTCACCTCATATTTTACTTTTCTTTTAGACATTCGGTTGTATAAGTAGCAACGACCAGACAGATATGTAGGTAAGTATTGTAGTATTGTATTGTAGTTTTTGTCGTATATAGCCTGGGCTGCATGAAGCCACATTTCTTTGTGTCTCGTACACAACAAGCTGTGTTATACCCACAGCTGCCAACACAGGCTGTGCTGACAATATGTGCAGCAAAACCGTCGCGACTGCGACGCAGGCGCACTCGCCCGTGACGGCTGCAAAACTCCTCATTAAAGTAATTACGGAATACTTCTGTCACTGCGTCATCCTCGGCGTGGTTATGTTGTATTCAGCAGGGTCGAGACAAGGGGTATAGAGATGATCTTTGTTTTTATTTTGCTCTATAGCCTCGCATTTGACCACTATTTCGCCTTATGGTTACCAATGATGTGGTCGACGGTGAATCATGCTTGCCTAGGAAAAACCTATTCACTCTTTGCTTAAAGACACCTAGATTGTAGCTGTCGGGAAACACAGACTCCGGAAGGGAATTTAATATAAATATCCTCATTCCTTTCACAAAGGCGGAGCTGCAGTAATGAGTTTTGTTTTGCTCATTAGCAACAGCGAAATAATTACAATATATTATTCTAGTTCTGCTAGTTGACATTTTCTGATTTAACTCAACATCACGCCTGTATTCTTCGACGGTATAGGCAGAAGACAGAGGTGCAGCTATAGTGGGTAGGGGTACCCAAACATTTCGCCAGTTATATTTAAGTCCCATGTAATATAGGGGACGAGCTTATTGCAATTATACTTTGTGCCTCGTCCTCGAGATTAGTACCTGTAATTAATGATTATTATTTACATGTAGTACCGGCTACGGGAGGCTACTCAAATCACTATGTTTTAGAGACAATTTTTTTTTTTTTTTTTTTTTTTGCCCTGGCAGCTCTGTGTCGGCTGTCAACTTGTCATTCGCGGTTTTAGTGCGGCGCTATTCAACACTTAGCTAAACTTTTAAATACAAAGAACAGTTTTTAAAAAGTTGGAAAATGCCAAAAAGGAAACATCATTGTCAACCGAGGAATACGAGAGAATCAGGTGAAAAATGAAAAACCTGGAAACTATTTAAAACAAAAATCGTCTCAAGAGTCGACGCCATATTTAGACCCACAAGGTACCTAACTCTGTAAAAATATATTTTGATTTAAATGTACATATATTTACAACTATTTTACCAATCCTATGGCTTAAACTTGCATCTCTAACAAATAATGCACTTCGGGCAAGCCATCGGGCCGTCCCACTGCATATTCACGAGATTATCAATCAAAAGAAATGTATTTCTATTGTATAACGACTGTATTCGAGCTGAAAATCGGACTGTCTCACAACATTAAATAATTCTTAAACAAATAATGCATTTCGGGCAAGCCATCGGGCTGTCTCACACGCATACTTACGAGATCATCATAATTTAATTATTTTACCCGAGCAGAGTATCCGACTGTTTCACAACATTCAATAATTCTCAAACAAATTATGCATTTCGGGCAAGCCATCGGGCTGTCTCACCGCATACTTACGAGATCATCATAATTTAATTATTTTACCCGAGCAGAGTATCCGACTGTCTCACAACATTCAATAATTCTCAAACAAATAATGCATTTCGGGCAAGCCATCGGGCTGTCTCACTGCATACTTACGAGATCATGAAATATAATTTAATTCTTTTACCTAACGAATGCACTCGGGCAGATCATTGGACTGTCTCACAACATTCAATAATTCACTGGTTTCGTTCAATTCTTTGGAATTGCTACACCCACCAGATTTTATAACTCGGTTATCAACCGGCAGTAAAACAATGGTTTGTAATCATTCCAGGCAAAGTCCTGGACGACGATGCCACAAATGAAATGGAAACAATTAAAGTCGAATATGACCAAGAAAATACCAAAATAACCACGAACACTAGTGATCTCCCTCACAATTCCAGGCCGGAAACACACAGACGCTCTCAAAATTCATTGGGTTGACCCAACATTGAACACAGAGTATGGTGATGGGGCCGAACTCCACAAGGAAGTGGCCAGCTGTCTGGAACATCTTGCAACATGAGGCTTGTTTCCATAGAGACCACAGGCTGGTATTTCCCCTACAGTTCCTTGCGCAGGGAAAATAAACGCTGACATTGAACGTGACAAAACTTGGGGCTCTTATGCTATACAGCAAAATGCCCAAATTATTGATAAACAAGGCCATAGAAGCAAAACAAAGACTACTCAGCACCATCTCCATCCTAGGAGCAACATTATCCAAAGTATTGGATACAAAAGAAAATTATACAGATCTATTAAGTTGAATAATGGATACCACTCGTACCTTATGTGAAGTTCAACATTGTAAGTTGTGACTCAATTACTAGATGCAAATTTAGCTGCGGCTCAATAAAAAAGGACCTTAAGGGCAAGTTCAAAACACAAAGATGGAAAAATATCAGTTCGGGTAAACGCTTGCTGAAACTCTTCGAGCTGGTAAAGTGGCTTCTAAATCAGGTGCTGCAACAGCACCCAAAGCCAAGAAAGAGCCCAACACATTCTAAGCAAAATACTCGAAAGCTCCACCAGCGCCACAAGGGCGACAGGAGAACTAATTTTAAGGTGACTCTTACCATTCAAGTGTGCTTTTTGCTTAGTTCTGGTTGGGTTAACTACTGCATGTTTAAGATAGAGTTGAATTCAAAACACTGTCGTCTGACTCCTGAGGTCAACAGTGACAAAAAAGTAGCTCTACAAATAGCACGATGTCTATTGACAGTGGCCACACAAGTCAAGATCATCTACTAGATGAATGACAAAGTAAGTATCATTACTACAGATTCGTCTGCGCAAGTACACAAGTTCGCAATAGCGTGTGGTTGTGAATGACATAATATATTGCTTGTTGTTGTCCATCTGTATATCTACATCTGTCATAAGAACCCATTGTTTCAGTGTCTATTATTATGGGAGCGACGATGGAAACTATTAGCTGACTACATTACATTAAAATTGTCGTTCTTATTAAGATCGTGCTGATACGAGAGAAACTGACCTTCCTCACATCTGAAAAAAAAACTGGATATTACCGCTAAAAGCTAATTTCCCCAATTTTGAATTAACTTGACTACCGGGGGTTTTGGCGCCGGTTCTTGTAAAATAATTCCGTAACGAAAACGTAGAAGGAGTTTGACAAGATTAACAGCAATGCAAAAAATTTGGCTGATGATAATCAATCATATTTGGTAAATATTGATACATCTTGCACATAAAACCATGTATTTAAGGACAATATTCCGCGAATTTTTGGACCTCACCTCATATTTTACTTTTCTTTTAGACATTCGGTTGTATAAGTAGCAACGACCAGACAGATATGTAGGTAAGTATTGTAGTATTGTATTGTAGTTTTTGTCGTATATAGCCTGGGCTGCATGAAGCCACATTTCTTTGTGTCTCGTACACAACAAGCTGTGTTATACCCACAGCTGCCAACACAGGCTGTGCTGACAATATGTGCAGCAAAACCGTCGCGACTGCGACGCAGGCGCACTCGCCCGTGACGGCTGCAAAACTCCTCATTAAAGTAATTACGGAATACTTCTGTCACTGCGTCATCCTCGGCGTGGTTATGTTGTATTCAGCAGGGTCGAGACAAGGGGTATAGAGATGATCTTTGTTTTTATTTTGCTCTATAGCCTCGCATTTGACCACTATTTCGCCTTATGGTTACCAATGATGTGGTCGACGGTGAATCATGCTTGCCTAGGAAAAACCTATTCACTCTTTGCTTAAAGACACCTAGATTGTAGCTGTCGGGAAACACAGACTCCGGAAGGGAATTTAATATAAATATCCTCATTCCTTTCACAAAGGCGGAGCTGCAGTAATGAGTTTTGTTTTGCTCATTAGCAACAGCGAAATAATTACAATATATTATTCTAGTTCTGCTAGTTGACATTTTCTGATTTAACTCAACATCACGCCTGTATTCTTCGACGGTATAGGCAGAAGACAGAGGTGCAGCTATAGTGGGTAGGGGTACCCAAACATTTCGCCAGTTATATTTAAGTCCCATGTAATATAGGGGACGAGCTTATTGCAATTATACTTTGTGCCTCGTCCTCGAGATTAGTACCTGTAATTAATGATTATTATTTACATGTAGTACCGGCTACGGGAGGCTACTCAAATCACTATGTTTTAGAGACAATTATTTTTTTTTTTTTTTTTTGCCCTGGCTGCTCTGTGTCGGCTGTCAACTTGTCATTCGCGGTTTTAGTGCGGCGCTATTCAACACTTAGCTAAACTTTTAAATACAAAGAACAGTTTTTAAAAAGTTGGAAAATGCCAAAAAGGAAACATCATTGTCAACCGAGGAATACGAGAGAATCAGGTGAAAAATGAAAAACCTGGAAACTATTTAAAACAAAAATCGTCTCAAGAGTCGACGCCATATTTAGACCCACAAGGTACCTAACTCTGTAAAAATATATTTTGATTTAAATGTACATATATTTACAACTATTTTACCAATCCTATGGCTTAAACTTGCATCTCTAACAAATAATGCACTTCGGGCAAGCCATCGGGCCGTCCCACTGCATATTCACGAGATTATCAATCAAAAGAAATGTATTTCTATTGTATAACGACTGTATTCGAGCTGAAAATCGGACTGTCTCACAACATTAAATAATTCTTAAACAAATAATGCATTTCGGGCAAGCCATCGGGCTGTCTCACACGCATACTTACGAGATCATCATAATTTAATTATTTTACCCGAGCAGAGTATCCGACTGTTTCACAACATTCAATAATTCTCAAACAAATTATGCATTTCGGGCAAGCCATCGGGCTGTCTCACCGCATACTTACGAGATCATCATAATTTAATTATTTTACCCGAGCAGAGTATCCGACTGTCTCACAACATTCAATAATTCTCAAACAAATAATGCATTTCGGGCAAGCCATCGGGCTGTCTCACTGCATACTTACGAGATCATGAAATATAATTTAATTCTTTTACCTAACGAATGCACTCGGGCAGATCATTGGACTGTCTCACAACATTCAATAATTCACTGGTTTCGTTCAATTCTTTGGAATTGCTACACCCACCAGATTTTATAACTCGGTTATCAACCGGCAGTAAAACAATGGTTTGTAATCATTCCAGGCAAAGTCCTGGACGACGATGCCACAAATGAAATGGAAACAATTAAAGTCGAATATGACCAAGAAAATACCAAAATAACCACGAACACTAGTGATCTCCCTCACAATTCCAGGCCGGAAACACACAGACGCTCTCAAAATTCATTGGGTTGACCCAACATTGAACACAGAGTATGGTGATGGGGCCGAACTCCACAAGGAAGTGGCCAGCTGTCTGGAACATCTTGCAACATGAGGCTTGTTTCCATAGAGACCACAGGCTGGTATTTCCCCTACAGTTCCTTGCGCAGGGAAAATAAACGCTGACATTGAACGTGACAAAACTTGGGGCTCTTATGCTATACAGCAAAATGCCCAAATTATTGATAAACAAGGCCATAGAAGCAAAACAAAGACTACTCAGCACCATCTCCATCCTAGGAGCAACATTATCCAAAGTATTGGATACAAAAGAAAATTATACAGATCTATTAAGTTGAATAATGGATACCACTCGTACCTTATGTGAAGTTCAACATTGTAAGTTGTGACTCAATTACTAGATGCAAATTTAGCTGCGGCTCAATAAAAAAGGACCTTAAGGGCAAGTTCAAAACACAAAGATGGAAAAATATCAGTTCGGGTAAACGCTTGCTGAAACTCTTCGAGCTGGTAAAGTGGCTTCTAAATCAGGTGCTGCAACAGCACCCAAAGCCAAGAAAGAGCCCAACACATTCTAAGCAAAATACTCGAAAGCTCCACCAGCGCCACAAGGGCGACAGGAGAACAGGGAGCCTGTCTATAGCCTGAGTCAGCCATACAATATCCTTTAGGTGGTCATTACATCTCACCTCGACGCCGCTAAACTCAGTAAGGTACCCTGGTTGCTTATAAATTCTTATAAATAGTGGTAATTTATCACTGATGATAAGACCATGTTATCATGGATTGAGGGTTTCATGGGTATCCACAACACTTTAAGATAGCCCAGCTGCAAAAACACTATAAGATGCAATATCTAAGTGCCAGCCTTGAAAAGGAAAATTTGTCTCAAGTTTTTCTTAAGACAAAAACCCAATGGCAATAAAGCCTTAATAAGTGCATTGATGTAAGTCGTTTCAAACTTGAAGACTTGTGCACAGAATTATAAATGTTATCAAATGATAGTTTCATGGCCATACATAAAATACATTAATGATGCAGTCTCTTATAAAATATCACAAAAATTCTAGCAAATATCTAGAATACCCTCTTGGAAAATTGTATAAGTTCGATCTACTGCCATTTGGGTAAAACACTGCACCTTACATTTTCACTAAAGTCATGAAATCTGCCAACAAATTACCTAAGATCCTGTGGCCATTAATTGTTGACTGAAAATATTGAAAACACTAAGAAGTTAATCACAAGTTAGTAAATAACAAACTTACACCCACTAATACTGGTATATTTTTGGGATATATATTATTGATAAAAGACTTATAACTGTCATGTAACATTACCTACAGATAAGAAAAACTTATCTATTATGAAATCTGACAATTTATATGTTTTGTAGGACTAGGTACTGCTCTCAGCGTGCCCTACTATTGAATATGGATGGCTTTATATATACCAAAAAACTAGAATGTGTAAAATCCTAAACCTCCAAGGTGAAGTAAATTATGAAAAATACATAGATATCCCTACAATAATTCCCTGAATGGTGGCCATATGCCATTCATTCGGGGGGGGGGGGAGACTGCCTGTGGGGATGAGATTGCTAGGGGCCAGTGGTCAGACAAGGAATGTGAATATCAAATGAATTTTAATTGGATTTATTAGCATCATTCTTTGTCTTTTTAAATATTTGGTAAACTTTTCAATAATTGTGAAATACTCTTATGTATAAACAATCCAACAGCAATATAGGCTGCATTAATCGAATGGGTAGAATTCATTACCCTCATCTCTTCAACTTAGCCAGCGGCATTGGTGTGAAAACCATTATATTTCATTTTCGCTCCTTACATTAGGTTGACTGAAAATCAAGTAGTTGATACTGTATTGCAGAAGTCACATCCCGATGTAGAATGGGAACTAAAAGAAAATGCATATGATTAATAATTGAAAGATAAATTTGGAATTCTGAAATTTACCTATTTGCAAGTCACATTAACAAAAAATATGACAAATACATAACAATTGACAATTGACCCATTTACAGTATACTGGTAACCAATTTTCTTTTCTGCGTTTCTACCATTCTCAATCATATTAAAATATCTACGAAAAATCATAATGGATAAGGCTAAGGGCATCATAGTGGTCACCATGGCCAACTCTGCCCGATTGGGCACTTCTCATAATTTAGAGATACTTAAACCTAAAGAAAATAATAAAGTATCTCACACCAAGGGAAAATCCATACCAACCTTACTCTGGCTGTCGGAGTCAAGTGTGTAGGTAGTGAAGTCTATTATGACGAAGCATACTACCATCATCAATAGAAATTATGATAGCATCTCTATCAGAAAACTTTTCCAAACAATCGACTCATGTTTAATAAACTGGTATAATTAAAAAAAAAAAAAATAGTAACATCTTGAACAGCAATGGTAATATAATTTCTTAACAGAACTTTCTAATTCTAATAAAAAATATAACAAATCTATAACTGTCACAAATTGGCATTATCACTGATAATACCTTGAACATTAATGTACTCTGAAAATATTTTAAGGGCGTATTCAGACGACCTTTTACCTGGCCAAAAATACAATGCCACCTGGGAAACATCCCAGATTCTGGAAGTATTAGGAATTTGGTACCCAAATGAGATGTTGTCTCTAGAACAACTGTAAAAATAATATCAAAGTAAAGAAATAGAATGAATGCATATAACCAACAAAATTTCAGATCTCAAAAAATCTCTTATATATGAACTAACTCAATCAATACTTCAGACAAAGAACAGTAATATATCCAGCTGAAACCCTTGTAGCCCACATTAATTAACATATAAGAATTATTTTAGGCACCAAGAAACCATACCACATTAATGTCCAAACAGACTATCAGTCGTTGGATTAAGTGTACTTTAAAGACTAGCAGTATTGATGTAGGTACCCATATATTTAGCTCACAGCACATGCCACGCTGCTACTTCTAAAGACAAGTGTGACAATTTATGAGATACTAAAAACAGCAGGCTGGAGTTACAACTCAAGTACATCTGGAAATTTTATAAAATACCTTTAGTGTAAAGGATCAAAATGATTTAACAAGATAAATCTTTAGCTGTGATTAAAGATATCTTATTTAACTAACATGTACTAACTAATACAACAACCAGCAACTTTAACTTATAAGGAAGGAGTATCAGTATATAAGGAAACTAACAATAGTAATAAAAAAGCAAAACTGTATTTTGTTAAAACAGATATATGTATAATATTAACTGAATGGTTAATTAAGAACTTTAGTTTTCCAATGACATCTATGATTGTTATTCTATAAACAAACCTTAATATTGATATTAAGTTGGCAACAAATATTCTGTTAAAAAGATAATTAAGAATATATATAAACATTTTGGTTAAGAACCTATGTTACTTAAAAGCAACTGTGATTGTTAGTCTATAAAAAACTTTAATACTTAATGACAATAAATAATAGGCAAATAATATTTTGTTAATAAAGATAATTAAGATAAGAATAATAATTAAGAAAATGACTGAATGGTTGATGCTGAATATGAACCTTTGATATCTAATGAC
Source organism: Orthosia cruda (assembly GCA_964057195.1). Classification (NCBI taxonomy): domain Eukaryota; kingdom Metazoa; phylum Arthropoda; class Insecta; order Lepidoptera; family Noctuidae; genus Orthosia; species Orthosia cruda. The sequence goes on from OZ059836.1 coordinate 891,406, forward strand.
AACTTAGATTGTTAATCTATAAACATTATAACAATGAGAATAAGAAAGTAAATAAAAAAATTGCAAAAACAAATAATTAAGAACATATCTGAATGAACTGATTAAGAACCTATGTGTGAAACCTATGGACAACCATGATGGTTGGTCTATAAAAATATAATTAAGAATTTTAAAGAAAGAAAGCTTTTACTTCACAAATTCATCATAGTGTATGTGATAATTCCAGAACTTAACTCTCAAAGTCTACATGTAAATAATAATCATTAATTACAGGTACTAATCTCGAGGACGAGGCACAAAGTATAATTTATGATTAAACGAACTTACCCTAAGTGAAGTTCTATCATAATTATACGAAGTGCCTCGTCCGAAGAGATTAGTAACACCCTCCCAACCCTAAGGTATAACCCAGTAACGTTCTGGAAAAATCTATAAAACATCATAACTCTAAACTAAATGACAAGTTGACAGCCGACACAGAGCTGCCAAGGCAAGAAAAAAAAAATTGTCTCTAAATCATAGTGATTTGAGTAGCCTCCCGTAGCCGGTACTACATGTAAATAATAATCATTAATTACAGGTACTAATCTCTTCGGACGAGGCACTTCGTATAATTATGATAGAACTTCACTTAGGGTAAGTTCGTTTAATCATAAATAAACCGTCACAAGTCCAGCCTCCGGACTGCTACTGACAATTTCTATATGGAAAAGCCCAATAGGTAATACTTTGTCCGACCCGGGCAACGTACCCAGGACCTCGTGTTCTTTCAGTTGTGGTTGCTGAATTATTGTTAGTTTGAATTATTCTAAGGTTTAGATTTATTAGTACTAAACTACTGCGTAGTTTTACGTTAGGACTTATGGTGACCGATCACAATCATATCACACTACTGTGGTTATGGGTCACACACACCTAACTGTCAACTTTAACATGTACTTAAAGTGTTAAAGTTGACAGCTTGTAATATCAATATTGTCATGATTTAATTTGCTCCGGTATGCGAAGATACCAGCTTACATAGTCGTATCGAGGTGGTAAGCACGTAAATATTATCGGGGCCGTTACAACTTGGTCGCGATCGTGACTCTTTTGACCATCCGCAGTATCAACGGCTGATGTCACCACTTGACCATACTACGACCTGTCTACTGTTGACACTGCTGTAATAGGACTACGGTAATTTTTAATTCTTATTCATCGTGTCAATGATTTCAGAATTTATATGTGCGGTACTCATTACTCAGCCACGTCGACAGACTTAGCTTTGGCCTCGCGAAGGTCTCCCATGGTCCAGTCGTCTATGTTGCATTTCAGTATTTAATTTATAAATCACTAGCTTACGTCCACGATCAGATCCGTTCAGCCGTTCTGTCGTGATTGAGTAACAATCATCCATCCATTCGTCATTAAGTATAGTAAATAATTTTGTTTTGTTATATCTTTTAAAATTATTCCCATCGATTCTGCATGATCCCATACATCTTCATATCTAACCTTGCCCCTTCTTCCTCAGATGCGTGGTCCCAGAATGCGAGTCTTCAAACAGCACCCTCTACAGTCCCTCCTGGCTGGAGGGCGCGCTGCCCGCCGGCAGCATCGAGTCCCGCTGCTCCCGGCGCGCGCCGCTCGACCCCCAGCTACCCTGCGAGGAGGGCACGACCTTCAGCGACGAGCTCATGACCTGCGACAAGTGGCTGTACGAGTCGAACAATACCATTGTTACTGAGGTTTGTGTCTTCAGCTTTTATCAGCTTAGATATATTTGTGAGTGTTTTGTTGACCAGCACGGACACAAGGTGAAAAGATAGGAAGGGACACTTTCTCGTTTTGGCTTGGCGCCGTAGAAATGTTTCTACAATCTGACCTTTTGTCATTTGTGCTTTTCGGTTCTACGGTGGTCGAAAGTTACGGGTGCTAAGATGGACAGTGGAGGGCTGATTGGTCGTTTGTAAAGGCAAAAAATTTTTTTAATTAAAACATACGTGTATTTTATGGAGAGTTTTTGGATCAGATTAGGCTAGTAAGGCATTTTTTATATACCTTTATAAAGCCTTACTTTGCCTTACCTCTGTATACCCGTAGTTGTTTGTCAACATTGTGCAACCCATTAGGAGTTGAGTCTGAAACAGTCTGGTGAGTCATCAATTGTTATCAATTTCCTCTTCGCCGGCCGAACTGTTAGTAACATGTGATGTTACTGATCGCCATCAGCCGGAAGTCAGCCATTAGACACACTCGTGCGCAAAATATCATCATCATTTACGCTATAATACTGTGATTATTACCCTAAGCTCATTTAAATGTCAACACTCGTCTGAATTCAATGAGATTCACTTAGGCACGCGGAAATAATATACAAGCTAGCAACGCTGACCTCTACCAAGCGCTTATCTTCTAATTCAAGACTGCTCATGGAATATACTTTTAATTTTTATATGCAATCTGTTTTTAGGGTTCCGTACCCGAAGGGTGTCAACGGAGCCCTATTGCTGTCACTCACGTGTCCGTCTGGCTGTCCGTGTCTTCAAATTTTCACAGTATAAGCACAAAGTACTAGAGCGGGCCGATATAAGCATCTTGTTGACCCAAAGCCATAAAAAATTCCAAAAATATCTAAATCTCCCATACAGCAAAGGGAGGCCGCAAAAAAGTTTTGGTTTACCCCATCGAGTCGGATATCGTTGAGTAGATAAATTATGTATTTTTTGTTATAAAAATAAAAGGAACGAAGGCATTAGAAGCCACCAAAGTCAGCTTTTATTTTCAAAATTTTGTTTCGAACACTTTTTGAACTTCCCACTGACCGATGAACTTCAAATTTGGTGATAATGTTTATTATTACGTATATTTTACTATCAAATACTATTATATAGATAAATTCGTTTTTTTTTGCGCAATCCTCAATAATTGCCATAATTATCTTTTCGCTGCTCCTGGTTGATGGAAGCTACCTCAAGCATCAGGCCCGCCTATGTACCTTCGTATATGCAGTTTAAATAAATAAATGGTCTAGAGTCCTAAGCACAGAGCCTCGGTTGCGTGCACATTAGTGCAGATAAAGGATGGCGGGCGTGTGGGGCGACATGTACTACTTCTACTATCGGCTAAGTACACTAATTTACACACAACACGTAACGTATGATAAGAACACAAAGCGAAAGGCTGCCAGCTCTCTTGAATTCTTGATATTGAACTATCAGACGCCGGCGGCCTTAGTTTGATTGGCATTCGCATAAGTTGTGAACGAAGTTGCAAATAATTAGTGGAGTGATTTCAAAGATAAAATTCACTATCGTATACACGACTATTGGTTATGAGATTCTGTGTTTTACTCTCGAAATGGGTATAAAAAGGTCTGAATTTGTGGCGATAGCTTCTGCCACTTCTACTCTCCATTACTAGGACCTAGAATTATTTGGCGAAACTATTCTAGAATATGTCAGTAAAATAATAAGTATCTCATGAAGTTAGTGGGTCTACTGATTGCATTGTGTGGTGGCATTATCAGTCTCGTGCGCAGGTGTATTGATCAGGTCAAACGCGTGTGAAGTGCTGTTGTATATATCTCGGACAATAACATCAAATTACATAATATGTATTTTCATCTCATTTGTTAATATTTATTTATTTAGTTTCTTGTCATGTCATGTCATGTCATGAACATTACTTGTACGCAACGACAGAAGAGGTGCAATACTTGCATGTTTTTCTATGGTTCTTTTTCATAGGGCTCTTAATATTCTGAACGAAAAAGAGTTAATTATATCGGACCTTTTTAGCGACGGTAAAATATTTGTCTTATTACGTAGTACTCTCAAGCACTGACATTGTAAAGTAGGCCAGCAGTGATATTCTCACGAGGTCAGCACTTCAGAACTTGTCGAAAACTATTACTTTTGAGAACAAACACTCCTCATGCATTTACGACAACCTTCGGGTTGGTGCGTACTCGAGATTTGAGGAGAAGCTGTATACCTTTTGCTGTTTATGTTCGGTTATTTACTTACTTACTTTTAATTTTGTAGTTATGTAGGTTTGGAAACAAGCTGAAGGATTATTCTAGTATCATGGGCATATCTATCTATACCAATATTATAAAGAGGAAAGATTTTTTAGTTTGTTTGTTTGTTTGTACCGAATAGGCTCCAAAACTACTGGACCGATTTCAAAAATTCTTTCACCGTTGGGAAGCTACTCTATCCCCGGGTGACATAGGCTACTTTTTATCCCTGTATTCCCACGGGAACGGGAACTACGCGGGTGAAACCGCGAGGCGTCCTCTAGTCATATTATAAAGAGGAAAGATTTGTATTTTGTGTTTGTATTTTTGTATGTAACGAATAAACTTAAAAACTACTGAACCGGTTTCAAAAAATCTTTCACTGTTGGGAAGCTACACTATCCCCGGGTGACATAGGCTACTTTTTATCCCTGTATTCCCACGGGAACGGGAACTACGCGGGTGAAATCGCGAGACGTCCACTAGTACTGGAATAAAGATAATGCTATGGAGTAATTTTACGGGTGTTAAACCATCAAACGATCGCGCTAGGTGTAGTACTTGAAACTAGGATCAAATGAGTTGACACAGTGATAAAAACCGAAAGTGGAAGTCTCAAAGTTAAACCATTTTATGTCAAAAACTCAATTTCATTAAGGACGCTATTACATTTTCTACAAATAACAGTGCTTTTCAGGTACAATTTTAATGTATATGCAATCACAAATGTGAGGATATCATGGTCTTAATTTATGGATAATATATTCAGCTCAAGATTGGCATCAGAAAAATTGCATGACATCATACAAAATTTTCGCACAAATACGTTTTTCCCATCACATTAATCGCAAAAATATTAAAAAAGTAGGGTCCGAATAGGTCCCAATTTAGGTAATTTTACAGCATATTTTATCTTCAAAATTATAAGAAATTGCGGTATATATAGTCCTTTACAGGTTCAGCTAATTATTTTTTACCCAAATCAATATGTTTTTTAATTATCAGCTAAAATAAAAACACTTGCCGACTTCTTCATACATTTTGCACTCGAAGCTTATCATTCCGCGCTCAGAAGCGCTCGTGAGAAGGACGAGCGTATCGCTTTTTACCGCAAAAAAAAATACGATAAAAGTAATAGAAAAGATTGTAGTGTGCATGCGTGAGTCGTTTGTCGTGATCGAAAGGAGTTGATATTTTATCGGACCGAAATAAAAGTATGTTTGAGTTTCCTATTATTATTAGGATCTGATTTAGAAATTATGTTGGGTAAGATCGGGATTAGGATAGGTGGTGTTAAGCAGTTGTTGACAAGGTTGAGAAAAGGATGGGTGGGTTTAAGCAGCTCTTAGTAAGGTTAGGATTTGGATGGGCAAGGTTAAGCTGGCGGCGGTGAAGGGGAGAAGTGGATTGGTGGGAGGAGATTTATGATTTGAACCGGTTTGTATTTAGGTATTTATGACGAATACGGGGTCAAAACAAAATACAAGATGGCGCCGACGAAAATTTGGCCGCTTTTCGACATGGGTGTCATTTTCATGATTTTTGGGGTCGCTTATATCTAATATAAGGTCAAAAACAAAATACAAGATGGCGCCGACGAAAATTTGACATCTATTCGTCATGGGTAAACATTTTCATGATTTTTGGGGTCGCTTATATCAAATATGGGGTCAAAACCAAAATACAAGATGGCGCCGACGAAAATTTTACATCTTTTCTTAATGGGTGTAATTTTCATGGATGTTGGGTAATATGTCATTAGCTGCTACTCATTATATAATACTCCAAAAAATTTAGATAGTAATATTTTATATGTTCCATGTAATGCAAAATGTTCAAGTATTTTTTTAATCCTTGTGACCGGAAATTATTTCGTTTTAGGTATCTACTTATTTCATGTAGCGTTTTTTAAAAAAATACCTACTTACTACAATAAATTGAAAACTAATTTTCTTTTCGGAAGTCGGTGTCGGTCCCTATTGTTTTTTGTTTTTCGACACAGGAAAGTTATTATTTTTCATGTTTTAGTTTTTGTTGGTACCCCATATTGGGTATACTAAATACATCTGTTTACCCTCTTAAACCGTACGAGCGTGATGTTATATTAGGGTATGGTGAAAACAAAACATAAACATACGATCACAGTAATCGCAGGTCATTTGCTGTTTGTTATTGAAGAGTTCCATTGTCTATCTCCGAAGATCTATATCAGATCCTAATAAATTATACAATAAAACCTTCCCTGAAAACACATACATTTATCGACGAAAACCCGATCAGTATCGGATCAGTAGTTTTTAAGAAAATTGCGGATACTTACGGGTCGAATAGATAGAGAACCTCCTTTTTTTGAAGTCGGTTGAAAATAATAACATACTTTTTACGTCGACGGTTTGTAACAGTTACCAAATGCATATTCAAAGTGCCAACTAACCTTCCTGAATCAACTTCGATAAAATTAAAAAATAATATCAAGGACCAATATTATTTGAGTGGTGTATAAAATCGAGCGCTCAGTAGTTTCAATGAGTGCGTGCGCGTAATGTTGCTGTGTGCGACTAGATACCTAAATTTAAGTTCGTCGAAAATGTAACAGCGTCCTTAAAGCATCATTTCATAAAGGTAGCACTTATTAATAATATTATGATAATATTTTGGCCTGCAGGAGCTTGCAATACATGTGTGCGAGCGCACGTAGCAGCAATCAAGTAAAAATTACACTTTTTATTTAAGTCTTAGTGCAGCCTGTGGATTAACTACACACTGGGCACATACAACAACGCGTTCAGGTTCAGGGTGCTGCTGGGGCTGCAGTGCATCGGCTATGTTCGCAGAAGCGCACACGGATGGCTTTCATGCCCTAATAAGAAAACAATGAGCGTCGCTGCTGCGTCACGTATGGTCCAGCAACAGCTTACTAAGCGTGTTCGCGGATAGGTGGGACTCTCCACTGCTGGCTGCTGCGCCACTGGATGCGCTTGCAGACAGTTCCTCCACGTCAAATTTAATGATTTGCCTCTTGTGTGTTGTCTCTTATGGTATCACTAGTATTTTATTGTTTGTATATTTTTATGTGTTGTGACTGTTTTCTTCGTTGTATTTTGTGTTGTTTATTTAGTATTGTTTAATGCCTGTATTGTTAGAGTGCCGTACCCAAAGGGTAAAAACGGGACCCTATTACTAAGACTCCACGATCCGTCTGTCCGTCTGTCACCATGATGTATCTCATGAACCGTGATAGCTAGACAGATGACATTTTCACAGATGATGTATTTCTGTTGCCGCTATAACAACAAATACAAAAAATTGAATGATATAAATATTGAAGTGGGGCTCCGATACAACAAACTTGTTTTTTTGCCGTTTTTGTGATAATGATACGGAACTCTTCGTGCGCGAGTCCGACTCGCACTTTGCCGGTTTTTTTTGTTTATTTCATTCTAGGTTTTGTAAATGTACCTAACTATGGACAGAAAGTCTTAAATAAACGATAATTTAATTTAATTTAAACATAGCATTTCATAAACATCGAAGTATCCTACCTAATGCAGCGAGCGATCACTATATTTTACTATTATTTCTTCAAAACTACATAAAAATTCCTAATTGGTCACACTAAACAACTGTTGATACTCATGCCTGTGCGGCATTGGTCACGGGTATTGAGAACTGTTCGCTACAGTGGCTACAGTGGCAGGCTGACCGCGCTCTGATAACGCGCCAAATTGGAGCAGTTGCGGCTCAGTGCCGACCTTTACGGCGTCGCGCCTCCACGCACCAACCCTGTAGCATGTAGTAAATGCTGCTTCGGACGATGGCGATTCCAATGTACCATGATGTAGGCCGAAGACCTGGAGAAGGTTGTGGGAAACCATGAAAGGACAGGCCTTAGATGGAGATGTTTCTGGTAGCCATATGTCCCGCTGGGATGTTTGCCGACTGCATGATGACAATGATGTCGATCAATATACAACTGAACAGTCTTTCATTGGTTCAGAGTGATATAGCGTCAATTACACGTAAACCATGTGTCTTAAAAACATCTTACCAACATTAAAACAAATGGTGTCCTTTAGTCTTCCCCTTTGTCTGCAATATTTTTGTTATGTATTAGTTTATTAAGTATTATTGTATGTATGTATTTTATGTTATTATGTCTAAGTATTATTATTTAAGATATATTGTACACAGACAACCCTGAATTCCTCTCCTCCGTTCAGTCCATCCAAAGGTTGTCTGTAAGAGATTGCCCTGTGCGATAAGACCGCCCATTGTACACTTGCTTTTATGATTTTTTGTCCTGTATATATTTTTGTGGTATACTATAAAGAATATAATAAATAAATAAATCCCTACATTTGTTCAACAATTTTCTAAGAAGGATTGGACCTTTTGAACATCTCATGTTTGGAGCATAATTATAGATGCCTACCTACTTTAATAAGTTATTTGCAAATAATTTTACTCGTATCTATTTCCAGTTCAACCTGGCGTGTCAGGAGTGGAAGCGCACGTTGGTGGGCACCATCCACAACATCGGCATGCTGGTCTCGCTGCCCATACTCGGATACATTTCCGATCGGTAAGCGACGCCTTCCGTGTCTTAAACCTGAAGTTAATGGCAAAACAATGACTTCCTATAACACCTGGCCCCATTATGATCATAAAAATTATGAAAATAAAAGCTTTCCTGTTTAAATATAAACTACTGACAGTAAATATGATAAATTAAGACTTAATAAAATTGTTATGAAGGATTTCTTTGCGCATTTCCAGTTGGGGCAGAAAGCGAGCGTTGATTCTAAGTTGCACATTGGTTGGTGCCATCGGTTCTCTGAAGGCGTTCTCCATATCTTATGAGATGTACATCGCGGTCGAATTCTTGGAAACTGTCGCTGGAGCCAGTGCCTTCCCTGCAGCCTACATTCTAAGTTAGTATCACAAAATTCGGTACAAACAGAAGTTGCTCAATTGCTCATGCATGTTATCTGATGTGAACTTTACCCTTTGCTCTTTCCAGCGATCGAATTACTAGGCCAGGATAAACGAGTAATCACCACAGCCTTCCTAGGGATTATGCTGGTGTTAGGAGGACTCAGCTTCGCTCTCCTCGCGAAGACCTTCCAGTACTGGAGAACCTTCATCCTAGTGGTGTACCCTCCCTCTCTGCTGTTCATTCTATACATATACCTGCTGCCTGAGAGCATCCGGTGGTTGCTGTCAAAGGGAAGAAAAGAAGAGGCGGTGGAGATAATAATGAAAGCAGCGAAAATGAACAAAGTGACGCTGTCGGATGAAACGATGAAGCAGTTGTCAGAGGAGAAGGTAAAACCAGTGGAGAAGAAAGATGAGAAGTCAGAGGAAGGTCTGTGGATGCAGGTGTTCCATTCGCCGATCATCATGAAAAGGCTCGCGATCTGTTCGTGGTGGTGGATCACATGCACCTTCGTGTTTTACGGGCTGGCCATCAACTCGGTGTCGCTGGCGGGGGATAAGTACACCAACTACATGCTGGTGGTTAGCGTGGAGGTGGTGGCGGTGGTCACCAACGCGCTGGTGCTGGACCGCTTCGGGAGGAAGAGGACGCTGCTGTGCGCCTACACCGTGTGTGGGCTAGCCTGCGTCGCCATACCGTTTGTTCCTAAAAGTAAGTTTTATTTTAGCGTTACTTATTTTGAGCCATTTGTTCATTTACATGTGTATGTCATTATTATGAAGTCTATTTATATCCTTGAATAATTAAACGTTTAATATTTACGCAGTTGGTACAACAACGTCGAAAACATTGAGCTATTCTTTAATTTTTTCTTGAATGTTAATGAGTTTTGAGTTAATGTTTTTCAACTTACTGTGACTGACAATTCTGTTCTACACCATCACCATCATCTCTAATTATTTGTCGCTTTTCTTTCTTCCAGCTTTGCCGTGGCTGGCAACACTCCTTTACCTGCTCGGCAAGATAGCTATCACGCAGGCGTTCAGTGGAATCTACATGTACACGTCGGAGCTGTTCCCCACGCACGCACGCCACTCGCTGCTCGGCTTCTGCTCCATGGTGGGCAGGATCGGCTCCATCGTGGCGCCGCAGATGCCACTGCTGGTCAGTATTGTTACCTACCATTAGCCATAGCCATCATTACTGCCCATTATATATATTACGTCCATGCGAACACAGTTTATGTTTTATCATCAATTTGTGTCTTCGGCATGTCTTCCTCTTGCATACGAGTTTAATTTTGTAGTTTTCCATCCATCTTTTCTTCGTTTCTTACTTTGCTAAGATAAGATGTGTGACATGAGGAGTGGATGACTCGTGTTATAACCTGTAGCTACAATACAATTACATTTTCATGTAAATATCATAGTTTGCAACTTGCCCTTAATTAATAAGGCATGACTGAGTGTGGTATTTTATAGGGATTACCATTGTTACGTGAATTTTATAATAGCTTACTTATAAAGATTTGTCTTAAATCTTGATTTAAACTTGGACCATACATGCGCCAGAAAATGTCTTGAGATGAGAGTAACATTTTTAGTATGAATGTACGAGTATATATTGAGAAAAGTCGAAGAAGACCAAAGAGTTGATGGATAGTGTGGGAGGTGTGTGTGTGTGTGTAATATTGTTTTTGTTTTTAACCGACTTCCCAAAAAGGAGGAGGTTCTATGTTCGACTTTATGGAGGATTTTTTTTTTTTTGTTTATGTTGACCGATATCTCCGTCAATTGTGGACCGATTTTGAAATTTCTTTTTTTGTTTGAAAAAGTATGTCGCGAAATTGGTCCCATTTTAATTTGGTGAAGATCTGATGAAGAACTTCGGAGATATACAACAGAACTCTTCAGTAAATAACGGCAAATCTCTCGGGATTTCTGCAATCGCATGTCTGTTTGTTGTTTATAACATTTCTTAACTTAACATCACGCCAGTTCGCTCTTAAGGAGTAAGCAGATCTCTCATTTCACCGGTTATATTCAAGTTTCAGGAAATCTATTCTGTCGAAATAGTTCCCTTACTAACTTGCCTATTAGGTACGTACAACCAAAAAGTGAAAAAAAAAACTTTTTGCAAAAAAATACGCAAAAAAATGGTACCTACGAAAGACACCGACTTCAAAAAATTAAGTTATTTTTCACTTTGTAGTTTTGTATTTGGAAGTCGGTAGTATTTTTTTGCTAAAAGATTTTTTCTATAGCGATGACAACTAAAATAGAAGTATGGGGGAAGAAATTACGTGTATTTTGCGCCGACCCCAAGTGATTAGGATAAGACAAAAATAATGATGATGAAGAGACGTCCCGTTTTGCTCAATGTTAACATTCTTCTTGTGATTTTCCAGGCCATTTACGTGTCGTGGCTACCGTCGGTGCTGTTCGGCTCCACGGCGCTGCTGGCGGGCGCGCTCATGCTGACCACGCCCGAGACGCTGCACACGCGTCTGCCCGACACTATAAAGGAGGCCGAGACTATCGCAAGGAGCCCCCAGTCTGCACCCACCAAGGAGGACGTACAGATGACTACGAGAGCGTGACGAAATACCACGAGATAGTTAACAAGATAATAAGGCTTGCTTGTCCTAGAAAGCAATCATAGCGAGCATACCATCGTTTTGTTGACATAATGATTTCAGAAGTTAATTTATTGGTCAACTTGCTGTTGCTTGCGACTTCGTATGCGTAGCATTAGTAGTTCGAATAGTTTTTTTTTTATATTGCGCAAAAGTAATGTAGGTGTGTGGGTCACCTTACTTGAGAAATTATTAGTTCACCATACAAACTTCCACCCCTCCTTTATCCCAGCAATCCCTATATCCTATCCAGGGTCTCAAAGTATCGCCAAACCAAATTTCATCTAAATCGGTTCAGCGGTTGAAGCGTGAAAAGGTAACAGACAGACAGAGTTACTTTCGCATTTATAATATTATATATTATAGTATGGGTTTAAACGAAACTATGCAATTCGTCTTAAGTGCCTAAAATTATTTAATATCTATACACATTATATTTCTGAAACAACCGCGTCGCCTGTGTTGGGATTCCTATGTCCTGTCATAGAGCGAGGTATCGCCGGGGTCCGCCAAGGCGTCTCCTCGCTCTCTGACTTTACCTAAGCATTTGACAGGTTAACAGTTACTGTTAATAAGAACACTAGAGGTGATACTAATGTTCAGTTTTCAAGAGATTTACTTCTGTGGTGTTGTGCTGCGTACAAACTGTATGAATCTTAATGTTTACTTAATTCTAAGTGATAATGTAAGTTAAAGACTATATAAGTTATACTTTTAATGTGATACATTTGTAATTCATCCCTTACTGTTGAACACAATCTTAGTAGCCGTATTATTTCGCCAATATTTCTCTCTACTACCGCTAGATGTCACCGGTTACATTGCATTTTACTACTATGAACGAACGCCAAGTTTTATCCGTAGTTAACTCACCAATGATCAGATATGCTAACCAATGGTTTCAAATTTAAGTAAAACGCTTTTATTCGTCAATTGTTAGTCTGACAGATGTTCAAATAAGTCATTCTCTAACTTATTTGGCCATTTTTGAGAACAACAACTGAAGAAAACTGGTGTTTTAGCTTATTTATCCATTGGTTGAAATAACTACGGATCAAAAACTGGGCCTTAAACTACGTTGTGTTAATTATAAGTTCCTCAAATTTTGTTTGTAACTTTATACATCCTTTTTTATAAAAATCTTGACTCTGTATAGATAATATTGTATAACACATTCTATATTCAAATTATCTATAAAAAAAGATCCATAATATTTACGGTTACCATGGCAACCCAGATTTGTCATAGCAACCATGTAGCAACAGTGCACAGGGTTATAAAGTTAGCAATAGTGCGTATTTCAGTCAGTTTCCTAATTGGCAGTCCGCAGTAGCACACTGGCCGTAACTCTATGAGTTACGAGGAACCGCCACAGCCGTGTTTACAAGAGGTAGCTCATTAAATTGAAATATTATTCTTAGGTGCATAATTATTTATTATATAGTTTAGTACTTCCAGATTGAGATTTACAACGGTTATTAAACGAATCCGCTAACGGAAAAGTTTGATGCGTTATGTCGTCCCTAACACAAGACATTTATTATATTTATGATTTTCAATAGTAAGTGCATTTTGTAGCTAAATACCTGTTTGTAGATATGTATTCATCATTGTCATAATCCTATTAGTATGATGATTGATGAACAACCTACCTTTGTACCACTATTGTCTCATACTCCGCCATGTTGTATGTAAATAAGCTCTATTTATTGTGTTATATACCTACTTAAGTAAACAAGCAGCTCCACTGAACGTGTGATACACATTGTTATACTGATCTTTTGTAAGTAAATAAAATATGAATTAGTTAATTTTACAAATGGTGTTTATTGTTATCCTATATCAAATTATGAGAAAAGTTTCGCACACAGACGTACGTATGTTACGTAATAATATTATATCCAATCATTATTTTAGTTTATAGTCTATATTTATCGCCCTGAAGCAAGCTAGGTAGCTAATTATTCAAGGAGTACTCACCTTATTTTTCGAAAATCATCTGTACATCCATTTTTCGAATTGAGGAAAGCATTAAACAGCTGCTTTATTTCTTTAACCGACAAAAGCTGTCAATTATCCGCCACTTGCGATATATTTCAACGATTTCGACGTCCGAGTCGCCGGCAGGGGACAGGCTGTCTCTACATCATTTGTTATAGTCGGCAGAGATATAAAAATATGATGGCGAATAGCGGAGTTACCACAGATTTATAAAAAATATCTTCAATATCGAGTCAAAGCAGCTGTGGCAGGGTACAGGGTATCAGTCACTAAAGCGATGATAAAGATAGGCTTTCAAAAAGAATTTTATGGCGTAGTGCAACTTGCAAATTTCTCTGCGTCTAGTGTTATAAGTTCGACATCAGATGACTCGCCATCTGATGTGTCCCGATCCGATCTACTGTTCTCAATATTAACCATCTAATATGCTTTGGCAACAGCACGCCATTGAACTCAATCTTCGACATCTATTTCGTACCACCTAACCAGAGGCCGTCCAATCTAATGTTTGCTTTCGTGATCCGTACGCAAGTGATTTGCAGCTGAAGCTAATCAGTTTTGACGCTATTTGATATCATCATATTTTGTAATATCCAGGCGCGTTTGAAGCACACCTCACACGTGGGCCGTCATAACGAGTCGGCTTGTGAATGGGTTTATGCATAACGACCCAAATAACTGGCGGTTTTGATCGTAAAGACGTAAACTGAGCGGTCGCGGATTCGGCAGCGTCGGTCTCAACGCGGCTCCCGATATATCCCAGCGTTGAGCGCAGTGTTCCAGAGACCGCCAGCGTCTCCACGCGCACCATATCCGCGCACCCAATAAACATAACTCGTAAATATTAGCTGAACATATCATAACGTTGTCTATGCGAGATTTATTGCTAAAGTATAAATTAGACGCTGTACTGTGGGATCAACGGCGTTTGATCTGGTGTTCGCATCGGTGTCGGAGTATAAACATTCAGATTTATGTGCTGTTCCTGTAGAACATCAAGGAGTTCTCTCTCTGGTGGCAATAAACCGTCTTTAAGAAACAAGTGTCAGTCGCGAGTGGGACAGTTCTCATGGATGCAGTGAAGTGCTGTGTGCCAGCCCCATGTGTTTGATAACTGTGTTGGTGACGAGTGACACAGAGAGGTGACCACTGTGACCAGTGATCAGTGACCATGTCACGCCGGGAAGTGCGTGTGGAGCGGGGGGAGTACCCTCTGCCGCCGCCCAGCAAGTGTGCTAAAGTAAGTTGATATGATAGACTGGAACTCTGGAGCTTTTGTTCAATGGACAAAATGATTGAAACGAATGGTAATCAAGTCATACATTAATAAAAGTTCATTGAAGAAGGAAGCCCTCTTGTTTATGGTTACCTTAATCTTAATGACTCTTCACACCATGTGCGCTTAGCAGTGAGCGTATGGTAGCTACCTCCACAAGTATATCTACTGAACAATACGTAGACTGTAGGTGCATGGGTATGTAACTCAAATTTTATTTAGATATTAGCATATACGATTTCATAATAGATTAACTGCATACTTACATATATCTAAATACCTACAGTATAAATAATAAACTCATAAATAATCTAAAATCATTTCATTATTATTTATTCTATCGCTTGAAATCCATTCTCAAACACTCCAGCAGCTATGTATTTGTGGTTTACTGAGACTCCTTGTAAAGTGTTAATAGCAACTGTTCGTACCAAGCAATATACTCGTTTCTACTAATCTCTTAGTTTTGACACATTACAATATACACAACGCGTGTATTGAACAAGCATAGCATATACAAAATTTATTTGATTAGGCCGCGTTGTTTAATACGCTGTCATAACATATATGTTGCAACAGATCTCAATGCCTCTACAACAGCTACAGGGAGCTTCACCATATAGGTTTTAACTACTTTTATGTTATTACTTAGGTAAGGAACGTTGACAGCTCCTCGTGATAGCACATAAAAAATTATGGTGAATAGGTTTTTATAATATTCCGCCGTACCGTACCTGTACGGGTAAGGTACATTTAAATGATAAACTGATTTAATTGCAAATAATGTATTGATATAAACACCCGAAAACGCTGATATATGATCGACCCGCGGCGAATGAGTCAACCCAACAACGATGCTATGCAACTACTACTTTTTACCCGACTGCCGAAGGAGGGTCATGTGTTTATCAGTCTATGTATGTATGTTTGTTCCTATGTGGCGTTCTAGAGACCAAACGCGTTGGCCGATTTTCATGATTCTTACGTCAATCGAAAAATGGCGGGTTTTGGGCGCCATATTGTAGGAGACATTTTTTTTTTATCTTCCAAACCCGTCTTGTGGGGTATCAAAATAAAGGTTTGTAAGAGGTGATTTCAAAATTATACAACACTTATATGTTTAAATTTAAATAAAAAAAGTTAAATCAAAAAATTACGTACGGCGATGCGCCATCGATACATGGTGGACATTCCACCCATACGCACAAAACGTTTTGAGAACACTTTTATTATGCGTACAGCTAAGGAGTGGAATTCGTTGCCGGAGTCTTTTTTTTCCGACAGCTACAATCTGGGGGTCTTTTTAGTTCGCTTTTCAAGCAGTCGGGTTTTTTGATTTTTTGAATTAATTACTCTTTGTGTATTAATTACTAAATGTGTGATTTTTATTCATTCGCTGCGCGTCGATGTCAGCATAAAAATGAAACTATTGATATGCTACCCTATAGCCCACTGTAATTCACGCGCGTATTATATGCAGGTATATACGAGTATTAGATATAGTGTAATTTATTATTTTCATGGAAAGTCTCAAGTGCCTGACAAAAGCTAATCGCAAGCAATCAGTAGAACTGGTGTTAGAGAAAATGACTTCGGTGTTGCTGCATGCATTGTTCTATTCAAGAGTTTATCTGAAAGTGGTTCTTCGAATAAAAAATATATTTTTACCGACGAAATAAATTGAGTAGATTCTCAATTCGACGTGTATATATTTTTTTATGTATGGCCACGCATAACTTTTTATAGTAGTCTTATTTAAAAAAATATTTTCTAGTTGTCCCTCCTCAAAGTTGGTACCATTTAAATTTGAAAAATGAAATCCACCCCTAAAAAACCGACCAAGTGGGAGTCTGGCTCGTCGAGTTCCGTATAAACAGCTAACACTAACCTATGGCATTTCTTTGTTTTTTTGCAACCTCGAGCCGATTTGGTTTTGAATACTATTTATGTAATAATAAAATTATTCATTAAAAAATATATTTTAAAACAAAGCTTTTTTCGTATTCTTCTATTTATGCAAAAATTCATCTTCATCAGTGGAGAATCGATGCTTTAAAGTTCAATTGCAATAAACATAGTGATGAACGCAGGCGTAACAGCCACTATCAAATGCTAGAGATTGTTTGTTTGTGTTCAAATGGAGCTTCTGCCAAATTATATACTAGCCCATTTTTTATGAATTCTAACTATTGAGGTATGCTCACGAGTCATTCTTTCTAATACATCTGATGGTGCACACAGATTTGGATATCGTATGGTTTACTAATGCCTTTAGATGTTTGTAAAAAAAAAATAACATAAAATAATAACCGATGAAATAACAAACTGAATAAATAGCAAGTAATAATAAAAAAACCCGACCACATTTACATACAAACATACATATATTGCAAGTTAAATAAAAGCTAGTAAAAAGAACTCATCAAAACATAACATGTAAAAACACAAGTCTCGCGGCGCTGTTCTCGTACCGAAAAATTTAAAGAGATCGAATTTAAAACCAAATCCGATAATTAATTCAGTATTTTAGGGTACAACCTGTACACGTAAAGTGGGGCTGTTTTTTTTCTCGTCAATCTCAAGGTTCTCTCGTCAATCGTTTGATAGGCCATTCACAAATATTACGGGACTGTGAAAACCATTTTTGATTCAGGGATCCGTTTGCGTAAAATTAAGCTTTAAGTTGTAATTTTTGTTAAGGACGCTATTACATTTTCTACAAATAACAGTGCTTTTCAGGTACAATTTTAATGTATATGCAATCACAGATGTGAAGATATCATGGTCTTAATTTAAAGATAATATATACAGCTCCAGATTGGCATCAGAAAAATTGCATGACATCATACAAATTTTTCGCACAAATACGTTTTACCCATCACGATAATCGCAAAAATATTAAAAAGTAGGGTCCGAATAGGTCCCAGTTTAGTTAATTTTACAGCATTTTTTATCTTCAAAATTATAAAAAATTGCGGTATGTATAGTCCTTTACAGGTTCAGACAATTATTTTTTACCCAAATCAATATATATTTTAATTATTAGCTAAAATAAAAACACTTGCTGACTTCTTCATACATTTTGCACTCGAAGCTTATCATTCCGCGCTCAGAAGCGCTCGTGAGTCGTGGAAGGACGAGCGTATCGCTTTTTTGCAAAAAATAAATACGATAAAAGTAATAGAAAAGATTGTAGTGTGCATGCGTGAGTCGTATGTCGTGATCGAAAGGAGTTGATATTTTACCGGACCGAAATAAAAGTATGTTTGAGTTTCCTTTTATTATTAGAATGTGATTTAGAAATTATGTTGGGTATGATCGGGATTTGGATGGGTATTGTTAAGCAGTTGTTGACAAGGTTGAGAAATGGATGGGTGGGTTTAAGCAGCTCTTAGTAAGGTTAGGATTTGGATGGGTGGCAGGAGATTTATGATTTGAACCGGTTTGTATGTATGTATGTATGACGAATACGGGGTCAAACCAAAATACAAGATGGCGCCGACGAAAATTTGGCATCTTTTCGTCACCGGTGTCATTGTCATGTTTTTTGGGGTCGCTTATATCGAATATGGGGTCAAAACCAAAATACAAGATGGCGCCGACGAAAATTTGACCGCTTTTCGATATGGGTGTCATTTTCATGGTTTTTGGCATCGCTTATATCTAATATGGGATCAAAACCAAAATACAAGATGGCGCCGACGAAAATTTGACATCTTTGTGTCATGGGTGTCATTGTCATGAATTTTGGGGTCGCTCATATCGAATGCGGGGTCAAAACCAAAATACAAGATGGCGCCGACGAAAATTTGACTTCTTTTCGTCATGGGTGACATTTTTATGGTTTTTGGGTAGTATGTCATTAGCTGATGCTCATTATGTAATACTCCAAAAATTTTTGATGGTAATATTTTATATAATATGTATTTAATATGTAATGCAAAATGTTCAAGTCATTTTTAGGGTTTCCCCTATTACTAAGACTCCACGGTCCGTCTGTCTGTCACCAGGCTGTATCTCATGAACCGTGATAGCTAGGCAGTTAACATTTTCAGATGATGTATTTCTGTTGCCGCTATAGCAACAAATAAAATACAGAATAAAATAAATATTGCCCCAATATACAAAAAACGTGTTTTTTTGCCGTCTTTTGCAATAATGGTACGGAACCCGTCGTGCGCGAGTCCGACTCGAACTTGGCCGGTTTTTTAATCCTTGTGACCGGAAATTATTTCGTTTTAGGTATCTACTTATTTTACGTTGCGTTTTTTTAAAATACCTACTTACTACAACAAAGTGAAAGCTAATTCTCTTTTCGAAAGTCGGTGTCGGTATCTATTGTTTTTCGTTTTTCGACACGGAAAAGTTATTATTTTTCTCTTTTTAGTTTTTGTTGGTACCCCATATTGGGTAGGTATACTAAATAAATCTGTTAACCCCCTAAAAACGTACAAGCGTGATTTTATATTATGATATGGTGGAAACAAAACATAACTATACGATCACACTAATCGCAGGTCATTTGCTATTTGTTATTGAAGATTGTCTATCTCCGAAGATCTTTATCATATCCTAATATATTATACAATAAAACCTTCCCTGAAAACACTTACATTAATCGACGTAAACCCGATAGTATCGGATAAGTAGTTTTAAAGAAAATCGCGGATATATACGGGTCGAATAGATAGAGCACCTTCTTTTTTGAAGTCGGTTGAAAATAATAACCTACTTTTTACGACGACGGTTTGTAACAGTTACCAAATGCATTTTCAAAGTGCCAACTAACCTTCCTGAATCAACTTCAATAAAATTAAAAAATAATAACAAGGACCAATATTATTTCAGTGATGTATAAAATAGAGCGCTCAGTAGTTTCAATGAGTGCGTGCGCGTAATGTTGTTGTATGCTACTAGATACCTAAATTTGAGTTCGTCGAAAATGTAACAGTGTCCCCACCCCGCCAGCTGCTTTATGAAATATGAAAAAACGGAAGTAGTATATATTATAACGAAATTAATAAAAGGAAAACTATCACAGCTAAGTAGGCTTTTCAAGTTTACGAGTAATAGTCCATCTACTTATAAAATGTACTTGGCAAAGTATACATTTTGTCCCTTTGTTAGAGCAATGATCGGTGCTTTCATTGTTTATGATTCTAAGAAAAGTTACCTATTTAGTTATGTTTATACGGAACCCCTCTGTGCGCGAGTCAGACTCGCACTTGGCCGGTTTTTATTATTATTTGCTTTTCAGTTTGTTATTCCAACCTACGCGCCTGAAGAGTAGTAAGAGCTTCTTGAGACATACGACCTCCTCGAAAGCCAGCGCAACTGACGAGAGATGTGAATTGCGGAAACATTCCTTCCTTTTCCATTATACACACACCCTACACCTCCACACTTCATCTGCTCCGGCAGAGCATCTGCCCCCTGGAAACGAACTGTAGTGGCCAATCTGGAAATCTCTAAACCGATTGCGGACGCAGGTTGGCCGCTGTAGAACCAAAATGGATTATCATAGACCCATCCAAAACACAGTGCCAGTGTGGAGCCCTTCGTTCACGCCTTGTCTGCCCTTCATGCCCGACTACCTGCACCTCACGGGATTGAACGTAGCAAATGACAGAGCTGTCCGAGTAGCTACATACTGGTCGGACAAAATCTGAATGTTTGAGACTATGGTTTGGGTTTATCGACACGAAAGAAGAAAACCTTTGTTATTTCATCAAAGTCAAAGTCAAATGTATTTATTTCAACTGGGCCATAAAGCGGCACTTTTGAACGTTAAAAAAGCATTTACAAGTATTAAGAATTGATTCTACCATGCATTCGGAAAAGTAGCTTGTTATGGAGAAGAACGCTCAAGAAACTCCATGCTACTCTTTAAAAAAAAAGTTTTTACAATATTTATATACGTAAGTACAAACATTAATAAATTCATGTACGCGAGAACGATGCACCCAGAACTACTATAATTACTATATATAGGTATAAAGTATTATAAGCACTAAATGGTCAATTCCTTCACTTGATAAATAGAAACATGGTTCTGACATACGTTAGCAATTAATATTTGTAAAATTTTAATTGCTAACATAGGTAAATTACCTAATTCAACAACAATGGAACAGTGTGCTAGTTAATTTTTTTAAACAAAAGAGAAGAAAAAATAAATAAAAATAAAGCTTTACTATAATTATGAATATAATGCAAATTAACCAGTTTGATATTGTCTACACTAAAGATTGCCCTATGGAGCAGGACCAGCATGTTTCCAAGCATTTTTATCTTGAATATAATCATCTAATTTGTAATATGCTTACATACAAAGTGTGCTTTTAACTATTGTTTTAAATTTTCTTTCATTAAGTTTTAATATCTCACAACGTATTTTGTTACAGAATTTAACACAGTACCCCATGAAAGATGTGTGTACTTTAGCTAATCTATAAGATGGTTCATCTAACTTATCTTTATTGCTACTGTTACAATTGTGTCTATCACTAACTTTACTAAAGTGATTTATGTTTTTCCTTACATACATAATATTTTCATAAATGAATTGGCAAGAAACTGTCATAATATTAATCTTTTTAAATAGCTTCCTAAGAGATTCTCGGTGACATAACTTATATATGGCTCTGACAGCTCGCTTTTTCAATATAAATATTAAATATTGATTCAATGTCAGCCGCCCGACCCCACAGTAAAATACCGTATGACATAATGCTGTGAAAGTAACTAAAATAGACCAAACGCGCGGTTTTTACATCCGTTAACTGTCTTATCTTTCTAACAGCATAAGCGGCTGAGCTCAGCCGACCCGCAAGAGATGTTATGTGAGGCCCCCATTGTAATTTGTCATCCAGAGTGATTCCTAGGAAAACTGTTTGATTTACATATTCCACCTTTTCTCCATACAATATGATATCGCATTCGCTACTTCTGACTTTCGGCAATGTGAATCTAATACATTTGTTTTTTTTTCATTTAGTACCAAATTGTTTCCCGTGAACCAAGTGTGGACCTGATGAATAGACTTATTCTCATCATCCAGATTTTGTGACTTCCGATCTATTTTAAATATCAAAGATGTGTCATCAGCAAATTACACCATCTTCGGTTGATTTTGTAATTGGGGCAAATCGTTTATGTAAACTAAAAAGAGGAATGGACCCAATATAGAGCCTTGAGGAACGCCCATTGTCATTTCAGACCCTAGAGAGCTTACGCCGTTTACCTGAACTTTAAGTTGTCTGGCTTTCAAATATGATCTAAGTAACTCAAGGGCCGTATGTCTAATGCCATAATGCTCGAGTTTCAACAATAATGTCTCATGGTTAACGCAATCGAACGCTTTCGAGAGGTCGCAAAAGATTCCAATGGCGTCTTGTCCTTCTTCCTTTATTAGGGTGACGCCAGCGTCAGTTGTGCAACTCCCTTTGGTGAAACCGTACTGTTGATCATGAAAGATTTAAAGTTTGTTAAAATGATGCAACAATTGGTTGAGCATTAACTTTTCGAAGACTTTACTGAGAACCGCCAGAATTGACACTGGCCTATAATTATTGGCTTCTTCGCTATCCCCGGATTTAAACAATGGAACTACTTTACTGTGTTTCATAAGGTCCGGAAAAACGCCTTGATTGACACTAGAGTTAAATATGAAAGCTAAATATGGCGCAATAGTTTCAATGATTGATTTACATACATTTTTTAGATAGACCCCAAAGATCTTCTGTTGATTTAATTTTGAGATCTTTAAAAGCTTTTAAAATAGCCTGAGGGTTTGTATGTTGAAACTTGAACTCCGAAGGGCACGCAATTACATTCTTTCTAAGTAAGGCAGCAGAGAGAGTGGGTGAGGGGTTTAAAGCTGCTGTAGTTTTAAGAGGAATATTAACAAAAAAGTTTTCAAATTCCTGAGCTACTTCTATATCTGATTGTATGGGACCATGTGCAGCGATTATTTTTTTTGTTAAAAAAAGCTGTAAACAAGAAAAATAATGCTGTGCAGTCGGAGGATACATTTCGCGAGCTGACCCTCTTATCCTCCGACTGCACAGCATGATTTTCTCTTGTTTACAGCTTTTTAGTTCGCTTCGTAAGCAGTCGGCTTTTTGATTTTTAAATTAACTTTTTTTATTTACAACTTTTGAGCTATATTTTTTTTTAATTATTTTTAAATGGTATATATTTTTGTAATCACATCTTAAAACCCTTAATTTTTATATCCCACCCGACGGGAAAAGATGAAAAAAAAAATTGGGTCTCGCACAATATAGCGTCCAAAATCCGCTATGTTTTTTATTTTCCTTACTTCACCTATCTAAGAACACTTGGGCGGTCAAGACGTATCTAACGTTGTCTCATTTATATAAATCCGTCAAGTGGTTTGAAAGATATGAGGTAATAAAGAGTATTACATACAAACACAAACATACAAGATACGCGCAAAACACATAACCCTTTTCTTGTAGTCGGGTAAAAAGGTTTTTACAAACATTAAAAGCCATTAGTAAACCATATGATATCCAAATCTGTGTGCACCATCAGATGTATTAGAAAGAATGACTCGTGAGCATACCTCAATAGTTAGAATTCATAAAAAAATGGGCTAGTATATAATTTGGCAGAAGCTCCATTTGAACACAAACAAACAATCTCTAGCATTGTGGCTGT
The DNA here is from genome assembly GCA_964057195.1 of Orthosia cruda. NCBI lineage: Eukaryota > Metazoa > Arthropoda > Insecta > Lepidoptera > Noctuidae > Orthosia > Orthosia cruda. The sequence continues at coordinate 914,942 of OZ059836.1, forward strand.
TACGCCTGCATTCCTCACTGTGGAATGAATTGAGTGATCGATGGATCTTCATCACTATGTTTATTGAACTTCAATAAATTGGCTAGAAATCTAACGTAGACAATCCTACGGCTTTCGATACAAGGTATCTCTAAAGCTCAGTGTATGATCGTGGAGAAGAGTTTATAAAAGAGGTCTAAATTCAATTTATATCCGACTAGCAACCCACCTCGGCTACGCACGGCACAATTATATACACAAAGCTTCCTCGTTTCATGTGTGTATCAAAATTGAGTGCGTGGTTTAAAAGAAGTAAGCGGAGAAACAAACAGAAGCAGACAGCGACTTTCTTTTTCAATATAATTCGTTTCGTTTTAATAGAATAGAATAGAAAACATTTATTCGACATAGACGCAACACAACATCAACAAATTTAATTGTACAAGCTTTGGTACAAGACAGGAACAGATAGTTGCTAAAATGTGTTTGAAATTGATGTGTTGCTATAATTTCGTAGAAGGCACATTAATTCGCCAATATTATCTTCTACCGTACCTAATCCCAATTTTATTTGGGGTCTTGATGTATGTGTGTGTGTTTATGTGGCCAGGTGCTGTACTATACGTGGAAGCTATGCTCGGTGGTGTTCTCCCACTTTGTGATGATCAGCCTGGTGGTCGCCTACTGCATCCTCGGAGCCGTCACCTTCGAGAAGCTGGAGGCGGAGCATGAGAGAGAGGTAATACTTATATCTTCTAAAACGTTTACTGATGTTTGCCTTTGTCGCGATATTGTCTACAGTGCTATACAACCTGTACTCTAATATAAAACATCGAGTTTTACAAACAGACTGTTAGTCTTTATACTGCCACGAGGGACTGAAAATCTACCCTAGAGTAAGTAACTTAACAGGGCTACAGGTTAAGTCGACCTATATCCTTTAAGAGGTTGTTGTTTTCGTCATTCCTGACTGATTTGACTATGAAAAATCGTGATCCAAACTTAACCGTTTTTTAAATTTTGGGCTTTCAAATATTTTTTATTAATTGCCGATTTTTGGTCTAGTGGCCTATTGATTTTTTTGGGTTTTTGGCTATTGATTTTTTAGGTTTTTGTGTAGAAGACAAGTTGCTATATTATTTTCAACACTAAACTTGCAGTTAACTGAACTAACTGGGTCGTAATAGTAGACGATTGATATGATAGTTATAAAATGAAATAAATTCGTTATTTTTTAGGTTTTTGTGTAGTAGACAAGTTGCTATATTATTTTCAACACTAAACTTGCAGTTAACTGAACTAACTGGGTCGTAATAGTAGACGATTGATATGATAGTTATAAAATGAAATAAATTCGTTATTTTTTAGGTTTTTGTGTAGTAGACAAGTTGCTATATTATTTTCAACACTAAACTTGCATTTAACTGAACTAACTGGGTCGTAATAGTAGACGATTGATATGATAGTTATAAAATGATATAAATTCGTTATTTTTTAGGTTTTTGTGTAGTAGACAAGTTGCTATATTATTTTCAACACTAAACTTGCAGTTAACTGAACTAACTGGGTCGTAATAGTAGACGATTGATATGATAGTTCTAAAATGAAATAAATTCGTTATTTTTTAGGTTTTTGTGTAGTAGACAAGTTGCTATATTATTTTCAACACTAAACTTGCAGTTAACTGAACTAACTGTGTCGTAATAGTAGACGATTGATATGATAGTTATAAAATGAAATAAATTCGTTATTTTTTAGGTTTTTGTGTAGTAGACAAGTTGCTATATTATTTTCAACACTAAACTTGCAGTTAACTGAACTAACTGGGTCGTAATAGTAGACGATTGATATGATAGTTATAAAATGAAATAAATTCGTTATTTTTTAGGTTTTTGTGTAGTAGACAAGTTGCTATATTATTTTCAACACTAAACTTGCAGTTAACTGAACTAACTCTCTGAAAGTTCTCGAGCACATCGTTCATGGTCAAATTTCCAGATTCCTCTCGTCTAATGCTCTTATCTGTCCTTTTCAATCTGGCTTCCGGACTGGTCACAGCACGGCAACTGCACTTCTGAAGGTCACTGATGACATCCGCTGGGCTATGGAAAATAAATCTCTCACGGTGTTAGTCCTGCTTGACTTCAGTTGTGCATTTAACTCGGTGGATTTTGACATTCTGCTCGGGGTCCTTCAGTCTATTAACTTTTCTCCCTCTGCATTAGCCTGGTTTGACTCTTATCTTCGGGGTCGCTCGCAGTGTGTTCGCCTTGAAGAGATATTCTCTGATTGGTGTAATCTCACTGCTGGTGTTCCTCAGGGTGGCGTTCTCTCTCCTCTTCTTTTCTCTATCTTCATAAACACTGTTACCAAGATAATCAGCTCCAACTTCCATCTTTACGCAGACGATTTGCAGCTTTATCGACACTTCTTGCTTGCGGATGTGGACTTTGCAATTGACGCCATGAATCGTGACCTGAAAAGTGTTAGTGAATGGGCTAAGTCCTATGGATTACTGATCAACCCATCCAAGTCCCAGGCTATGATCATAGGCAGTCGATACTATCGCACTGCGCTTGACGTGTCCACTCTGACACCTTTATCCCTTGACGGCTCGACCATAGCTTACACTGATACTGCTAAGAACTTTGGCGTCTTAATAGACAGTAATCTCTCTTGGCGAGCTCAAGTTAATGAGATAAGTCGCAAGGTGCACTTTTCATTTCACTCATTGAAAGCCCTTCAAAATCTATTGCCCTTTAAAACCAAAATCCATCTAGCTCAAACTCTAATTCAGCCGATCATCGATTACGCTGATGCCTGCTATCTGGATGCCACGGAGGAGCTCTTAAATAAGCTTGAGCGCTTGCAAAATCTGTGCATCCGTTTTGTTTTTGGTCTGAGGAAATATGATCATGTCTCTCAGTTCCGCAAGGATCTCAAGTGGCTCCCGATCCGTCTTCGCAGGAACACTCGAGTATTATGTCTCCTCTTCAACATCCTTTTTAACCCTGCATACCCTGGATATCTGCGCGAACGCTTTTCCTTTACTCGCGCTGCCGATGTCCAGTGTAGATCCCACCTAAGGCATCATCTAAACTTCCCCTCCCACAATACTAATTTCTATTCCCACTCCTTCTCTGTTCATGCAGTACGACTGTGGAACTCACTTCCACCTAAAATCCGTGACTCTAAAAATGTATCCTTATTCAAGAAGCAGGTCAAAGAACATTACCTTTCCACGATCTTGTAATTTTATATATTATTATATTATAAGTTGTATGTATTTTTATCTTTTATATATGTAGTTAAGGTATATGTGTAATTTATATAAAATTAGTTAAGTTATTATTGTCTATTTTAAGTTTCCTTATTTCTTTCTACACACTGTGTCTTCGTCTATCATCCAACTTTCCTGTCGCAGGTCTGCTGGAAGACATTTCTATTGAAATAAGCAGTACCTTTGTGCTCTTCTATCTGTATTCCTTCTTTTCTCTGTAAGTTTTTTTTTTTTGTGTGTACATAAATAAGTAAATAAATAAATAAATAAATAAATAACTGGGTCGTAATAGTAGACGATTGATATGATAGTTCTAAAATGAAATAAATTCGTTATTTTTTAGGTTTTTGTGTAGTAGACAAGTTGCTATATTATTTTCAACACTAAACTTGCAGTTAACTGAACTAACTGGGTCGTAATAGTAGACGATTGATATGATAGTTATAAAATGAAATAAATTCGTTATTTTTTTCTGATGTATTTAAAAAAGTCTATGACAGTCATGCATTTTGTGCCTATTTAGATTGTTTTATTTTGTTTTCTGACCTAAGTGATAAGTTGACGGTTAAGTGCCGTTATGTTTTACTACTACCGGGAGCCCTTTATCAAAGTAATTTTATAAGATTTCTGATAATACCCTAGCTTGTCATACCTTGTTGGATAGCTAATGAAACGTAGATATTTTTAAGCACATCTGCAGCATGACTGTAATAGAAATGATTTAAAATATTTCTGGAAAAACATAAAATATGTATTTATTTCATTTCACAACGACCAGTTGAAGTCAAAGTCAAATTATTTATTTCATTTAGGCCAACAAACGGCACTTTTGAACGGTGTTGAACAAATAGAATTCAATATCTCAAAAATAATGTGTGGGAAAAAAAAACCCGTAAGATGTTTAGACTCCTCGCTATCCAGCGTTCCTTTATAGTATACAGACCGATAACAAAACTCAACTACAGAGTCTACAGAAGCCATTACATTTAGGTAGGATTTATCACATGTAAACCGTGAGTACTCGTGTGCTGCCAATATCAATGAAGCTGGAATCTGTATCTTAATCATGGACATCTATTGGATCAACGAAGTGCGCACTGGGTGTACATTATTTTATACATAGATAGAATCTGCAGTTTCTTATGCATTTTTAGTCATTATGATTTTAGTCGACTCTGTATAGTATAGCAAATCTAGTCTACTGCTTTATATTTCTAACCGACTTGCCAAAAAGGAGGAGGTTCCTTGTTCGGCTGTTTGTTTGTTTCCATTTGTTTGTGTATGTTCACCGATATCTCCGTCAATTATGACCCGATTTACAAAATTCTTGGCTGTGCCCGAATTGGTCCAATTAAATTTGGTGAAGATATGATGAAGAACTTCGGAGATATACAACAGAACTCTTCAATAAATGACGGCAAATTATTTGGGATAGCTGCAATCGCATGTCTGTGTATTGTTTACTTACACCATTTCATAACATAACAACACGGCAGTACGCTCTAAAGGGGAACGCAGATGTGTACAGCTCACCCTGGTATATTCTCATCCGATTTCCAAAAACACTACAAAATGAGAAATAACTTAAATTTCAGATGTCGGTGTCAAAAAACGAAGAAATGAAAACAGGAACCTACTTCTAAAATTGAAGTTATTTCTGTAAAGAAGTATTTATTATTTCAAAGCAAAGATCTTTGTTACAGTTTTCTTCTAATACTGCGCAGTCTCGACATGAAGTAAGAAAAAAGATAGTAATTTATGATCAAATCTATTTTCAATCGTTTTACATTGGTCACTATAAAATAAATCGTGTTTTATCAAAGTGTGGCAAGCTGCCATAGACTGCTCAAGCCCAGCTGATTAACGATCCAGCCAAGAACACTAGTAAACGACGATGAACACGAAACAGAGAAAACATGAAACACGGGCGTTATGGATGACGACAATATGTTGTTTAATTATAAAAGTCTGAGCTGCCTAATGATGACAATTGATTTGGACATCAAAGGGATTTCAAGACTGAAGTTTTTCACTATTGATTTACAGCATAAGCTCAGATTTATGCGGAGAGGATTGTCTCAGATGTGATATCTCTTTGCGACGGCAGTTTGGTGATTTGACTAATGCACGGCAATGCGCGTCCACACACGGCTTGAGTCGTAATACGCACTCTTGGCGATGCTCGCATCATCGTTTTGCCGTGGCCTGCTCAATCGGATATGATCCAAAGAAGAGCTCTGCCGAGTATGGATACCGTGCATGCCACAAAACAACTTTTTGATTTGTTAGAAAGAACGTGGGCGGCCATTCCTCGTGAACTGATTTTGATGAACTGATTTTAAGCGTCCCAGTCGCTATGATTCGTGTCACCATTGAAACACACTTTTTTAATGTTTTCTATTCAAATTTAAAAAGCCTCATTTTTTCCTTTTTAACCCCCGCCGGAAAAAGAGGGGTGTTATAAGTTTGACGTGTGTTGCACACAGCAATCTGTGTGTCTGTCTGTGGCATCATAGCGACCAAACGGGTTAACCGATTTTAATTTAGTTTTTTTGTTTAAAAGATGACTTAATCGAAAGTGTTCTTAGCTATGTTTGAATAAAATCGGTTTAGCCGTTCAAAAGTTATGGGCGCTTTACTGTTTGAATCGGGGTGTTTTCGCAAGATATCGTGTCATAATTACGTTTTCAATAGATTGCCAATCGAAGCGACTATGTACTATATAAATTATGTAGCATGAAATAAAAATGTATCGGGGGATTTTTAAATTTTGAAATTTTACTTGTTTTGCCATTTAATTGACGATATTAAATTAGAGCCAACAATTTTCTTAATTTTTACAAAATTTAGGGATAAGTTGTTAACTTGGGAGTTAAAGTAAGAAGCCAGTCTGGAAGACTAAAATTGGCCAATAATAATTGGATAATTTTGTATGGATAACAAGTAAAATTTCAAAATTTAAAAACCCCCCGACACATTTATCTTGCGAATACATCCCGATTCAAACAGTAAAACGCCCATAACTTTTGAACGGCTGAACCGATTTTATTCAAACATAGCTAAGAACACTCTCGACGCAATCACCTTTCAAACAAAACTAAATCGGTTCATCCGTTGAGGCGCTATGATGCCACAGACAGACACACAGATACACAGCAACACACGTCAAACTTATAACACCCCTCTTTTTCCGTCGGGAGTTAAAAATGTACTTGATCCCTAGACACGTTTGATGTGTGTAGTTGACATTTTCAACAGAGTTCCAAGAATCAACCATGTTAAATTAGGGTTTTCCCGTTCTCTGGAACCCGTCATGAATGAATCCCTATTATCATTTTACCGAGTAAAACTTGAAATCGTGTTTTCCATCAATCTGTGCAGGTGGTGTGTTCAAACGCGTCAGGTGGTCGACGGTTTTACGCTAAACAATCCTCATAAACTTGGCAGAAGATTAGAGCTTTCGTAGAATCAATGGTTGTAAAACCAAATGAAGGGTGCTTAGTCCGGAATAAAGATTAATGGATTTAGAATTGAGATAGGTACTAGCGGTTGGCAACACCAGCTGTTGATATTACCATAAATTTTACTTTGCTGGTTTTACGCATGTGTGCTATAACATTACCCTGAGAGTATATGTGGGTCGCTTACATCTGCTTAATGATATTCAGCGCGAGAACCAGTATGTTTATAAACACATCTGTATGTCTAGCTGTCTTCGAATATGAAGTCCATTTCCATTGAGCCACGTATGTAAACGTATATCGTTAAAGTTTTCTTTAGTATGTTCATCTAGTGAAATGAGCTTCTTAATCCTTTGTCCTATCTCATGGGCTAAGAACCACGAGTGAGTTAGGTCGTTGTCAACGTTTTTGACGTGGTTAACGTTACTCAAGCTATTTTTAGACATCAAAACTGGAGTTGGTTCATTAAAAGTTTGGATTCTCATATACGTTGATAAGATTTGTGTGTGTATGTGCAGGTGAAACGGAACATCTCGCAGATCCGAAGCAACACGACGCAGAGCATCTGGACGATGACGCGCACCGTGCCGCTCTTCAACCAGACCAACTGGACCTCTGAGGTCGTCGACATGCTCAAGGTGACTCTTTCTCTTTCACATTTATCAGCTTCTTTATTCCTTCAGTAAGACTTAAGACTGCAAAAATATCCCAAGGAATACGAAACTCCTGGTATACGAGTAACTCGGGTACGGAGTCTACCCGTGTGTCAAGATTCATCGGTTCGTCTGTGTCTGTCTTCATCCCCAGACAGTGTTACTTTATTTATTTAGTAATCACAAAATCCACAGCTCTTAAAAATACTTTAACGCAATTATCCCTTATCTTATTTTTCTTTTCGCATTTATAATTTAGATCTTTAAAGTTTCCCTAGCATCTCATAAAAAAACTCTTCCTACATACAATTCTCTGTGGTGTATTTTTACAAGTGTACTAGTAAGAAAATGATTATGGTCCTAGTTTCGCAAATCAATAGCAGATCTCGTCAATTTTGTGTTACTATAATCTCATGGATAGCCTTTACATTCTCTGAAATCGGTGATAGTTCGGCAGATGTTGTTTTCAGGAATATTATTTACATGGTAATAAAACCATGCGAGGTGATTGCGTAGCCATTTGCTTTTTATTTCTTCAGAGTTTAAAATAAAACAATAAAAGCTTTTAAAACTATACCAATTATTTTTTATGACACCTTTTAAAAACAAAAAGGCCGCAAGAGTCACAGGCAGCCAAAATATACAAGGTTGAATAGAGTGTAAAACCCATTCTTACGCACCTGATTCCGATAGCGAACTGCTGTGAAAACTATTGATCATAGTAGTTTATATATAGGAATGTGCTACAGTGAAGCTCTCAGATAATATAATATTATGAACGTTTTTATGTGCCTCTGCTTTACGATTTGATGATTTTTACGTTGATTTATTTCTGTTTTCACATTCTACATTTGTTTTTTCTGCCGCTTGTGATCATTCTACATCATTTCAGATTTTCGGCTATAGTGATAACCTACTTTAAATGCTGCTAGATATTTAAACTTTGAGTTTAATTGGTTCTATTGATGAAGAAGTTTGGAAAACTTTTACGCACCCGTGTTGTGGAACTTTTATTGATTTTATTTATTTCCTTTGCTTTAGTACATGGAAAAGTAAAATAGTGTATGTTTGCAGGACTTCGAGAACGCGATCCTTCTGGAGATGAAGGTGCGCGGCTGGGACGGCAACGAGAGCCCCGACCACATCCAGTGGACCTTCACCGGCGCGCTCTTCTACTCCATCATCGTCATCACCACCATCGGTAAGTTCACGTAGATGAAGATACGCGGCTATATTGGCAACGAGGTCTCCCGGTGGTCCCGCATTGTTGAGGTGGGCGGAGGGGGGGGCTCAGTAGCCGTGGCTTGGTCACCCACGATGAAGTGAAGAGGAACCGATATCGTATTGGGCCTCCATACGATATCACCGCTGAGGATTAGAGGCCGTGGCGGGAGAGGAGTGCCGGTATACTATACACGGGGTCGTTTGGCACCCATGTGCTGTTTCCGTCGCTGGGGTGGTCACGGCGTACGGTGGGTTCTGGTGTGCCAGAGATCGGGGGTACTCCCCAGAGAAGGGTCCGGTGACGGATAGCCACGGTGGGTTCGCGGTGAGTGCTAACGCGTGCTCGTGTTCCCACCGTAAGCGGCACAGGAGGACACCGTGGAGGTTTAGTGAGTTGGAGTCCCACATAAATGCACTATTACCATTTCTTCTTCTATCGTATTGGCAAGAACTTTATTGCTACCCAGTGAACTGGTACCACTAAGGGGTCTGATAGTTCAGGTTAAGCAAGCATTCCTTTAATTTGTAGTCCTATTGTATGCTAATCATTGCTAAGCATTAGTCAAAATCGATGTAGGTAGCTACAATACTTGAAAACTAGGTCTAAAATAACGATCAAATGCAATAGTAATAGAATTTCAGAATAGGGATTTCAGGCACAATGTGTGTAAGTGTGTTAGATTTATGTGCGCACGCGGTCAACACGGCAGGAAATTGAGAAAGTCCATTTCAAAAGATTCACGATTGCATATATTATGAGGATTTGCAAACGTACTTCTAGCAAGGCGATTGTTCGCAAAACTTTGTGTTATAAAATCCATAGAGATACGAGTCAGAGAATCATACAAATAAGCACAAAAAATATTTTTTGTGGGTTCTAGTGCCGGAAAGAAACCCGAGTGGATTGTCACTGAGGAAGTGAGAATCCATTGGTTTACTTGTTTACCTACTTAGCTATAAATATGCTGACAACGATCTGGAGAATATTTGGACTCACCCAACGTGCTGTTGTATTCCTTCTACTCTCCATGCCTCGATGTACCTCGTGGCGAGGTGGCGGCGCCTGGCGTGTTGCCAGTTGCTATTCGTCACAATTTTTATCCCGCGCTTCATCGCACACGTTGGCTCATTTTCGTTATAAATTCGACACATTCTGACTCGAGGAATGTCCGCTTGTTAATATTCCCATTTTATTGGCACATTATCTACAGAGTTCAAATCATAGTTGAAGATCAATCTATTAAGCTTATCTACCAGCTTAAGCTCCTTTTTTTATGCGGTTTATGAATTTGATGAGCGAGCCTAAGGTTTTTTGGGATTGTGTTAGTAGTTATGCAATGAAGAAAAGAAAACAATGAATTTTCTACGATTTAATTTTACAATAACACAACTCCTTTTCCTTGGTATTGTTTCGCCTGTGTTTGAGTGCGTGTAGTGAGTCGGGCGCGGGCGCGAGCAGCTCGTCCGGCGGGAACTTCCTCCGCTTGGAGCGCGCGCAGCCTGCAAGAGTCTCCATCACTACTCGAGGTGTGAACGTCACATACAAAGCTGGTGGTTGATCGCAGTTAACACACGACGCACATTTACTTATTAATCAAAATATTTACATCCACGTACACTGGTTACGGTACAAACAGTCTTAAACGTACACAGTAGCTGGTTAGTTCTGTACTATGTAGTATTAGTCACCAAACGACACATGGCACACTTATTTACCGTAGAATCCCTGCGGCCCTATCTGCCCTGTGGGCCCGCCGGGACCGACTAGGACTTGGCGGTCTGGTCCGATGGAGCCCGTGGGGCCGCCTGGGCCCACGAGGACTCCAGGCTGTCCCTGTCTGCCATACGCGGGGCCGATGATGCCGGTAGGCCCACCCGGTCCAACTAGCACAGGTCGGCCACCACCTATATTTGGCCCGATGATCCCCGTGGGTCCACCAGGGCCTACTAGTACTGGTCGTCGGCCGTACGATCCAAATCCTGAAGGACCGAGGTAGACTCCTCTCTGTGCCGTAGGGCTCCGCAGTGCGTCACCGTGTTGCGCCGGGCCGACTATGCCGGTGGGTCCCCCAGGCCCAACGAGCACGGCGGGTTGTTGATGTTGCTCCTGTGGTCCGATGTGTCCCGTGGGTCCGCCCGGCCCCACGAGTATGTCGCGGTTGCCGAAACCCCCGACGGAGCCGGCGCCGAAGTCCTCGCGAGCTGGCTGCTGCAGGGGGCGCTCGCCGTCTATTTCATTGAAGTACGCTGTCAACAAAATTAAATAAAATAGTTTTTCAATCCAATAAAATGTACTGGAAATATTTCTAATATTCGTGTCGCGTCGCGAATTATCCCAGCAACAAGTTTTGTGGAACAAGAATCTGTCGGGTCTGTTACATTACATATAAAGAGTCTGGTTCAGCTAAGTGAGCTAAGTCACAAGTAAGACATTCGTACCGTTGTTATATGACGATCCTTCACCCCTGTTGGGGCGAGGGTAGCAGCACAGGAACTTGCCAAGACCGCACGCGCTCTGGAAATAATAGCAAAGGAGTGGCAAATCAAAAATATAATGTGTGCAGAAAATACTGTGCTCACATAAATTACAGTTGCATAAACGCGACAATACACATGTCTGTACCTTGCATAAAAGTGTGCAAGTGGTTTGCATGCGATTGTGGCATTCACCAATCAGAAGTTAGTATGGCACAATGGCGTGCAAGCTACTAGCACACTTCTATGCAAGTCACAGACACGTGTGTAGCCTTAAGAATGAGATGAGATGAGAACAAAACAAAAAACCAGCATTATTCACTGTCAAGCCTGAGCTAGTGAGTTCAACTCTTTGCACTATTGTATAGAATCTATTTGTAGAGTACGCTTGCCAAAACTTTTGTAAACTGTGTATGGGTCTGCTTGCAGTTTAACAGAATGCAGCTGAATACTGGGTTTTTACTTGGTAGGGTTAGGGGGTCATTATTACGGGTATATAACCACTTTGCAGCATTGGCTGGTGGTGGTCAAATGGTTCAGGTAAAAAAAGACGCTCCTTACCGCAGAGTCGGGTCGTGGGTTGCAGTCCGGTTTGGAGACACACTTGCAGAACTGCAGTGAGTCCAGCGTGCCGTCAGATATCTGATTTTGCTGCTGTTGACTGTAATTACAGAAATTGTTATTTAATAACATATACACGTCACGTATATTACGAGTAACACTACATAGCTAAATCGCTAACACACGCTACCGCTAACTGCTGGACAAAGGCTGCTCCAGATTATTTAATTGATTGATTTTTGATGTAGCCATACCATAAACAGGGCACTATTTCGATCTTAGGGCTGCTAAGAAATTCTTATAATGGAAAAACCTCATAGCAGTTTGTCAGACCTTTTTTTTGGAAATCATCTAACGACTTCTCCCGCTCTGGGTGAAGCGGAAGGGCGTCTCAGACTTTTATTGACTAAAACCCACCCGTGATCCTTCAGTTGCTTGTGCCAGGGCCGCGGTAACACTCTTTCAAATTTATACGCGACCCAGACAGAAGTTTGTCAGACCTGGTGATCGATTCCAGAAGCCAAAGCTCAATATTCAGGTTTGCGACTACTAGAACGCAGTCAACATGTATTGTCTAGGCTAGGCGGTGAAATAGTTCATACAGTTCGAGTCACGTTAGTTTGCCCCTGTCTTCGCCTCCTGTTTGGTTACCTATGGTTTGCGCAGCACCAAATATTATTGCGCAGTCATCCGGCGTTGGCAGTAGTGCCGTCCGACAGTGATAAATACTTTTTGACCTGGAAGATGCCATGCCCGTCCACGCGGTAGGGCTCGCTGTACACCTGCACCCGGGCCGGGTAGCGTCCGGCGCCGTCCGGCAATGATACGTACTTGTTGACGTGGAAGATGCCATGCCCGTCCACGCGGTAGGGCTCGCTGTACACCTGCACCCGGGCCGGGTAGCGTCCGGCGCCGTCCGGCAATGATACGTACTTGTTGACGTGGAAGATGCCATGCCCGTCCACGCGGTAGGGCTCGCTGTGCGCCTGCACGCGGACCGGGTAGCGTCCGGCACCGGGCGGCCGGTTGTAGAAGCCGTTCGTCTCGTCCGGCTCTTGGAACGGAACGTCGTCTGCTTGCACGCGATGGGTTTTTGCTACTTGAGACTCTCTGTAAATTATGAAAATAATTAGGTAACATCATTAACGGACTTTCAAAAAAGGAGGAGGTTCTATGTTCGACTTCTTTTCTATGTTCGTTTTCACCGATATCTCCGTCAATTGTGGACCGATTTTGAAAATTATTTTTTTGTTTTATAGAGTATTTATCAAAATTGGTCCCAATTTAATTTGGTGATCTTTTAATCTGATGAAGAACTTCGGAGCTATACAACAGAACTCTACAATAATTACGGGAAATCTCTCGGGATTGCTGCAATCGCATGTCTGTTTATTGTTTACACCATTTCATAACATAACATCACGGCGGTACACTATAAGAGGTACGCAGATGTGTACAGTTCACCTTGGTACACTCTCATTTCGCCGGCTATGTTCATGGTATTCGGGTAATCTATTCTGGCATTATAAGTACCTACCTTACTAAAAGCAGGTTGCTTAATAGGTACAACTAAAAAGTGTAAAATAAAAAAACTTTTTTGCAAAAAAATTCTACCGACTTCCAACTAAAAACACTACAAAGTGAACAAGTAAAATTTAAAAATTTAAAAAACCCCCGACACATTTATCTTGCGAAAACATCCCGATTCAAACAGTAAAACGCCCATAACTTTTGAACGGCTGAACCGTTTTTTTTTAAACATAGCTAAGAACACTCTCGACACAATCACCTTTCTTACAAAAAAAACTAGATCAAAATCGGTTCATCCGTTGAGGCGCTATGATGCCACAGACAGACACACAGATACACAGATACACAGATACACAGATACACAGACACACAGATACACAGATACACAGATACACAGATACACAGATACACAGATACACAGCAACACACCTCAAACTTATAACACCCCTCTTTTTCCGTCGGGGGTTAAAAATAACTTTCTTTTTCGAAGTCGGTGTCCATAACGAAAAAAATTGGTACCTACCAAAGACACCGACTTCGACCTTTTGCCGGGCAAAAAAAGCTCACACTAATGGCTCATGAAAGACTCCTTCTACGTGTTAGAATGTTACATCAGTTAAGCCGGTTGCTAAACGAAAGCACAATATTCTGTAAACTTTTGGAAAAAATCATCTGTATGAGACAGGAGTTCAGCGGAAAATTAGTCCATTTTTAACCCCCGACGTAAAAAGAGGGGTGTTATAAGTTTGACGTGTGTTGCTGTGTATCTGTGTCTGTCTATGGTATCATAGCGCCTAAACGGATGAACCAATTTTGATTTAGTTTTTTTTGTTTAGAAGGTGATTTTGTCGAGAGTGTTCTTAGCTATGTTTGAATAAAATCGGTTCAGCGTTTCAAAAGTTATGGGCATTTTACTGTTTGTATCGGGGTGTTTTCGCAAGATATCGTGTCATACTAACGTGTTCATTAGATTGCCGATCTTAGCTCTCTCGAAGCGTATTTACTGTGTACTAGATAAATTATGTAGCATGAAATAAAAATGTTACGGTGGTTTTTTAAATTTTAAATTTTACTAGTAATAAAATAAAATAAAGGAGTAGTTCGTACTGATACAAATAAAGGAGATGGGGCTAAGTGCCAATGTTGCTGTGGCTGTAACGGATGTTTATTTGAATACATACATAACATAATTAACGCGGCACTTAGGACCACTTCTGACGAATACATCACACATTACCCTTGCAAATACACGTTTAGTTCCCTAATTTAGTGGGCTCTAAACTTTCTCAAACAATAAATTTCGCAGTATTTGACTTATTACCGAGTTCAGTGAACCTGTATATAGCGACATAATATTTGTAGATTGAAGTTAAAGATCTTAGATCATTATTTTGTAGATAATCTACCTCGATATTGAGGGCAGCATATTTCAGCTCCAACGCTATTAAGGTTCCCACAAATTCGGGTAAAATTGCAACATCTCCAGCAAAAGCCTTTGTCACACAAATTGCAGTCTATGAATCAATCGGACCGCTTCGCTACGAAATGTGGATGTAGTTAGAATCGAATCTCCTAAATAATAGCGCTCATTAGCAGATACTCTCCATTGTTCCAACGAGTACCACGTAATAGGACTTCATCACAAACGCTCGGTAACGAATTTAAGATAAACTTACTCTTTAATGTTTGGCAATAAAACATTCTTATAGGCAACCTTTTTTATAGATTTCGCGATTGGTTTTTTCAGCAAACTTAAAATAATCTCCTGCAGTGATTCATAGTTGGTGGTCATTATGTTTAGAGCCAATAATTATTGTAGCGTGTCTAGATTTGGGTCTTGTAATTATTACCTATTGTTAGCTAAGTAATTACTAGATCCAAATTAAGCAATTTTAGTGATTGCGTGTGCGCAGGGAAACCCGAAAGCTTGAGTTATGTATCCTGTGACTTTAAAGGATAACATTGATTAATATGATTAACGAATGAAAAAATAACTGCATTTTGTGTTTTACAGTCATTTAAAAATCTCTATTACTGTGTTCCTTTAATTGTTAATTTCACGATCATGCAGCACAAAACATATTTGCAAAATAATAACGTGTGTTAGATAGGCGCCTGGAAGAAGCTTGACAGAGTGACGCATTGACACGACATAGGTACGTCACATGCGCGTACGCAATTGTACCTATTATCAGTTTACCACCTCACGGCCATTACTGTAGTAACAGTATTGCCAATTACTGTGTCCTACAGCGAATTACTGTGAATTAGCGAAATAAAACCCGTGCAGTATGACGCAAGGCATTCTTCGCCGTGGGAGCCATTGTGTGGATACCAGCGCCAATGTCGGCCAAGGTACCGACGGCTGGAACCAGAAGGCATACAACTTACTATTTACTTTTATTTTTTCCTCAAAACTTTGGGCCAAGGGAAAGGTCTCCTTGATCGTGGACAGCTGAATGTTAAAGAGTGCGTCCAGCTTGAGCTTGTCCAAGGTTAACAACAAGCAAAATTAAAAAAAAAATACCCGACACAATTTTATTTCATGCTACATAATTTATCTAGTAGTAGACACGCTTCGATCGACAATCTATTGAACACGTAATTATGACCCGAACGATATCTTACGAAAACACCCCGAATCACCCCATAAAGTTGAGTGGGTTAACAAATGAAACAAGCTGCGAAATTAATAAATTCGATCTACACAGTAACAGCAGTTGGCACTGATATTCTTCTTTCATCTAACCCTCTCTTAGAAAGCCCTTACCAATCTTCTATACTTCTTTCACTACTTGAAAATGATCCTGCCAATTGGTCCGTAATTACGGTGAGATCTGTTTTGGCACAGGCATGATAGTCTTGCCAAAATATTGTGCAGCTTTCTTTAAAACTTTAAAGTTTACGACTAGTAACAATGTTATGTCTAATGTTACTAACCTTATATCTAAATTTAATGTTAAAGAAGAGGTTTCTTCCCAAATAATCTTGTCCAAATATCTGCCTTAGTATAATAAAAGCAAACCAATTAAGTTGAGATCACTTCTGCCTATAATTGCACTCGGCTTGCATTCTAATCTAATCGAATGCGACTGTAAACAGTCGTAATACAGCTTTTTAAACTAAGTCCTTATTTATTGGGAAATACCGATATCCTCCGGTTAAAGATAGTCAGACCTTCGCAATATTGGTCATAGGTTTTCCCACCCACATTGCAAGATGAAATAATATTCAATTAATAGTACAAGGACATACATAATAATATAGGTGTCAAATAAATAAATAATAATAAATATAAATTAGGTATTTATTTTTAGATAAATGGCATTGATGTTGATGTTTTTAACGGGGATCTACCATATAAGGTTTATTTTGATACGAAGTTTGATAAAAATCAGAATACCAAGGCAACGCGTTGGTTAGCCCGATTCGTCATCTAGGTCATAATAACCATAAAGTATAATGTCAATAACAAAAATAAACTCCGACACGAAATTATATAATATGAGAAGGTTTTTCCTAGGTCTCATACTAGAAAAAGAGCTACGTTTTCATTTAACTGAATCGTCTTGAAAATACTATCATCATCCGACATTTTTATCAGCATAACAATCTCATTACGAACTATAGGCACATCATTATCAACATTGTATTCTTCTAGATTTTTACTATACACAAATTAGACATTATTATTATAGGCAATTGGGGTCTCTTAGATATTGCCAATATTCTGCTCTATCTCAATCTGCAATCCTAGGTATTGCTAGTGTTTCGGTCTGTGGATACCACTTTGTTGTCGGTTGGTCGGTTTAGCAACCTATTACACACAGAAATAGTAGGGTAAATAGGCTAAATATTCAGAAAACACAATAATAGTGGTAGTCATGCGTGAATGGGTTTAGTGCATTAAGTTGCCATACTTACGTTTTGCTATCCAGTTCCTTAGGTGTCGCAAGAAGCAACAAGTATAACTTATGGTACTAACTAAAGTGATTGAAACGATATACTCGTAATACATTACATGATAAGACAACTATTACATAAGAAGAGTGCCTCTTTACTCGAACACGTCGATCAAATTGAAAAAGTATTTGCAACATTATATACGAACGTTACAAATATCATAGCTCTTTTAATCATAACTCGTATATTGATTAGCCCGTGGGCCTTAATTAGAAAACACTCGTTATATTTTAGGGTCCGTGGCGCAAGGTGACATACAATACACACCCAAGCAGAACTATTAAGTAAGACGTTACTTAGTAACAAACACACTTCAAAAAAGGCGAGGGAATTATGGTCAACTGGTGCTAGATATAGTCTTTCTAAGTTGTCGTGTATGTTACCGACAAGGCTCAGTGTAGAAATTAAATAAAACCCTTTCTATAATGACTGGGTTGCTGTTGCCACACACACCAATACCTATGTTTGCATTATGATTACTCGCTGCAGGGTCACGAATAGTTTCACTATATTCCTGAGTCGATTAAAAAATATCTAATGATCTGTGTGAAACTGGGGAAAACCCCACGTAAAGTTGAGCAAACTGTATCAATGCTAAGACGTTGTGTCAGTGTTAGCACAGAAACTCGTGTTGGTTGCAGTGAGCCTTTTTTACATGCTCTAGCAACCGTCGGCGTTGCTATATTAGACCTTAGTCCTACGAATCTCATATAAAGGACTTCATTAGGTAATCTGATCCTCCAGTACAGCTCTTGTGCAGAATCGAACGAAGAGATTATATGAGTGGTAATTTCGCCCACTAAAATCCATTAGTGTGGAGAAGTAGACTGCGTTTTGAACATTCCACTTGGACACCCTGAGTGTGGTAATCCAAATCCAGTATGGAGGTTTATTAATGCTGTAGAAGTGTACGAATACTTACTTGTCACCGGCGTCGATGAAGCGCACCTTGGTGTCGATACGCACAGACGCGGCCGTCTCGCCTTCTGGCCATCGCCACGAACACGAGCACGACGACGCCAGCACCAGGAGACACCATATGGCTCCTGAAAAAGAAAACACAGGGTACATGAGAAGAGAGAGACATGATTACAAAAATATCTATCTATCTAAATGCTTCGAATTTAGAAGGCACACAAAATGATCAGTAAATAATAAGGAGGTCTACACAACCCTAGGTCCCGTTAGGTGTACGGCTTATGTGCATCCATAGCATGTGTTAAAAGTCAAAAGTCGCTTTTGAAGGAACATAGAACGGAAACTGCTTTTTGCATCTCAAGGAGTAATTCGTAGGAGGATTTTGCTTAAAATAATAAACCCAAACAAAAAAAAGGGAGTATGTGTTTTTGTAATCTTACAAAAAACACAAACCGGCGATATTTAATTAGAAGCTAATGGTCCGAGGAAACCATTCCATTTTTTAGGATTATTCGTTTTTTTTCTAAAGCAGAATGAGTCACTGTGACTTCAATATCGTGATCGCGTGATATTGATAGCAGAATATATATAATTATGTCATTTGTTATGGCCACAAGTCACAATAGAGATGCTGAATGAATCAGTATTCAAGGAGATATAATTGCTGTAGCAGCGGATGGAGATGAAATTAAACAAAGGATAGCACGTAAGCCTTATCATAACATAATTACATCTTAGAGCATATTCATGAAGTAATCGCCATATAATCAGCAATCATACAGGATGGGACATAACATGAATGTCATCTACTGAAGACTTTGATACAGAAGATAGTGAATTAGTTAAACCGACCAAGGAGGAGCAGATGGTGTCATTTAAATAATGTATTTCATGGTCATCCACGTCAAGGACCAGTCAATTAGTAGATGAAGAGATAACTTAGAGTATAACAACAAGGAAAAAAGGGCACCAAATTGATTACTTCATAAGTATTAGATTTGTCCTGAGAAGACTTTCTTGAACAGTTACGTTGAAAAATATTATATTAATGATTAATTTGGCCAAATCTTTAAGAAACCTCCTGATGGCACTACGTAATTGCGTCGACAAGCGATAACACGCAATTATATTCTAAAAAAATTACAAGTGCAAATTGGTTGAATTGGTTGAATCTCATTGCGTCCATATGAACGTATTTGCAATTTCACTGAGAAACACGGTTTAATATATATCGAATCACGTCGGGCCTTAAGAAGGTAAGGAGACTGCCCAAGTCATTAAGACCACCTTTGTACCTTTGTGCATAAAGTCTTTATATATAAATACACCCTTTAGATATCTGCGATGCGATACAAGTTCAAGCATACAAGTTCAAACCTTAATAACAATAGCAGCATCAGTCGCTGGTCATAATTACCTTGATTAAATGGCATCGCGTTATTGTCTAAACTAAATGATGGCAAGCATTATCTTTTACCTGGTTCATTGATCAATAATGAGTAATTAGCAGAAGACGAATGAAAACATAGCGACTGCGTATATAGGAGAACGTAGGTACCTAGGTACGATGGTATCCAACGAGGTACAGTTTACAAATATCCAGTGTTAGCTGCACTGACACTATTATTGCAATTACGTAATTATAATTTGTGACGAATGATTTAGAATTTAGGCATTGTCAAAATATCAAGAAGATAAGTGGTCGCAAGTTCTACTGCTGAGGAGGTCCTGGGTTCGATGCCCGGGTCGGCAAAAGCATTATTGAGTTTTTCATTACATGGGACTTTCAAACATAAGGTGAAATGTGGGAGTACCTCTGCCTCTTCGGGAAGCACAAGCATGATGTTATAATATGAAAATTTTGTTGCAAGATTCGTCGTATTAGATTGGTTTAAGGACTCAATTAGGACCACTAACTCATAATTCGAGTAATTAGACCGTGCTTTGTTAAATAATATACCAGTGATTCAAGTTAGTGAATTTAATTTCAGTAAAAGACACAGTGAAGAAATATTGAACAACAAAGAAATGAGATTGCGTAAAAAAGAAAAAGCAAAATGGGATTGACAATTTGTAATTTTTTTGTAAGATTGATTCAGTTCATAAATCGAAGACAAGTTAAACAAACAACAACAAGAGACAACACACGAAACAATTGATGTCAATATTTTCAATGATAAAATTGACTACAACAATGCAAGAATGCTTCCAGACTCTGCTATGCCTATTGATGATGATGCAAGGCTTAATATGTAGGTTGTAGACAAGAATAATGCTCAGAGAATATACACAAATTTCGATTGACAATTTGTTCTGAACATAGGTAATATGCTTGATTAGAGAGCAGTGGTGGCCCAGTGGTGTTGGCTGCGACTTTCATGTTGTAGGTCGAGGGTTCAAACTCAGGTAGGCACTTTATTTTGTGTAAATTATTTCGTCACCACTACTCTCAAAAACGGCGAAGGAAAACTTCGTGAGGAAATCGGCAGGTCTAGAACCAAAAATTCGAAGCCATGTGACATCCACCAAACCGCACTGGGCCCGCGTGGTGGATTACGTTACTGCCTATCACCTCTCATAGAGAGGAAGCCCGTGTCCCAGCAGTGGGAAGGAGAACATTGATAGCCTGATGTTAGGTATGATTTATGTAATTGGGATTCCTTAATTCTTTATCAATTTCTCTTATTGCATAGTTCCATTGCTTCAGAATTATTCTTGCTAATACTTTGTTCACCAACCATAATAAGATGGTCAGTAACTATTGTAAAGCAACCACAACTTTAATAAAAATGTTTTTAAATGATTGTGAAATTTTTATTTTTAATGTCCAATGCCTGTTTTGAGATGAAAGTTTTATTACATCTTCGTATTATATGCAGCAATGTTAATAAAAGGCAACAGGATAGTCAGACGAGTTTAATGTTTTGGTGACAATGTGTGGGCTCAGAGGGTTGCCCAAACGTAGACTCAAGGATTCTATGACGAAGTAGAACCTTTTGAGTATAATGATCTAATTTGTATAATCAAATAACGTTATCAATTAAACTTTTTGTCATCTCTAATAAATCTATGTTAATTTTATGAGTTAGCAAAAATATATTCAAATTGGAAACTTTAGCGTCTGAATTGTATCATTAATGGTCTATTAGTTTTAGAAGATCATCATTATTTATTATTAACTATAAATAGTTTATCAAACTGGGATAGCAAGATTGTATTTAAATCAAACCTCATTAGTTAATTATTTCATGAAAGTGAGTGTTTGAACCATTAAATATACTAAAAAAATGTATTAAAATTAAAATAAACATAAACAAATATAAAAAACAAAAAAAAAATACGAACCAAAGTTCATTTTCGATGAATTCATATTTCGCACTTGATTCGTTTCCGTTTAGACCATATAATTTGTATAAATTATACGTTGGTTCATCACTAACTAGCTACACCTCTGTGAGCGACCGCTCTGCTCGCCCTATGTTATGTAACTGGCGTGCTGGTGCTGGCCGCGCCTGATTTCAGCTGCAGTTGCGCGCGCGCCGGGCCGCTAAAATGCCGCATGTTGCAGACATGCACCGATCGACTCAGAATTTCGTAAGGAAATTTGGACCATGCTGAAGCCAATCCTTATCATTGCTCATTTTCACGAGTTCGGACAGTTTAGTCAATATTACGAAGAAACTGTTTAGATACAGGGAACTAAATCATAATCTTCACTCTTTCTCCACCTAATAGGTCGGAGCTAGGTTCTTTATTCATTATTATTGATAGGCTCGCGCTTGACCACTATCTCACCTGATGGTAAGCGATGATGTGGTCGACGGTGAAGCACGCTTGTCTAGAAGTAATCTGTTCACTATTGACTTAAAGATCGTGAGGTTGTAACTATCAGGAAAAACAGATTCCGGCAGGCAATTCCACTCCTTAGCTGTACCACGAGGTCTAATTGCTAAGAAAGAAAATTTGGTTCAAATAAATCTCACTAGATGGTGCGATATTCACCTTTCTGTTATTGAATGTGTGTAAAATTCACATTTTCAGGAATTGAACATAAAAATTGTATGTTCTTGTTTAATCAATTCTCCTAAGTACAAAATTATGGAATATTGGGCTCTTAATTCACATTTCAAAGATTATTTGAACGGATCATTTATAATTGATGCCAGTAGATGGCGCATTTTTATATTTCTGAGGCATTCCACTCGATTGTTATAATTTGCATTGTGATACATTTTGATGCAAAAAAACTGTAAAAACGTGGAAATAAATACCATAAAACGAACCTTCACTGTACATAATAAAAAAAAAAAACACGAACCTAGTAAACCCTTTTACTTGAAAGTCGCTGTTAACACCATCTATCTATCACCGTGAAACAGAACCGAACGCGTGTGATGTACAATAATATAACATTAATCATCAGATGAAAAACGCTAGTTACGTCGGCACGGTTTCTTTGTATGGGATGAGGCATCTGTATGCTAGTATTTATCTGTGGCTGTACGCATAATTAAAGTATTCCCAACTAAATTTATTATTATGCAGTTATCTTATTGCAGAAGACTCCTTGTCATGAAAGGAGGTACGAGCCTTTATCACCATACATCATTTACCGAAACGTGATGATAAAGTTGGCCTTTCAATCCCAAGTGTACGATAGCGCAGCGCCTTCTTAGCGGCACATCAGCTAGTTGTGACGTCAGGTGTCTTAAGTTGAAGGCCGTCTGCGCCCGCGCACCCATGGACACCATCTCTGACGATGATGCTGAGACATTGCTGCTTCATATGGGAAGCTTGCTGCCTTACGTGGACTTAAATGCGACCCTGTAAAGCGTTTAGTTTTTGATAATATATTAAAATCATTAATATTTTCCTAAAGTCACAAAATAACAACATAAGTCCATAATAAATATTAGATTCTTTGATATCTATCCTTATCCTTATCCTTATCCTTACATAGTATACAACAAAGTCGCTTCCCGCTGTCTGTCCCTATGTATGCTTAGATCTTTAAAAATACGCAACGAATTTTGATGCGGTTTTTTAATAGAGTGATTCAAGAGGAAGGTGTATATGTATAATACACGCGGGCGAAACCGCTGGCAGAAGCTAGTATATCTATAAAACAAAGTCGTGTTAGCTGCACCACTTATAACTCAAGAACGGCTGGACCAATTTTTATGATTTTGGATTTATCTTCGTCCGGAATAGGATAATAAGTAATAAAACATCGAAAAAATTAACGACAAATAAAGAATTGCCCATACATTTTGCGAACACGGCGCCATCTCTGATTCATGATAGAAACAAAGCTGTTTCTTTGAAACCATCCAACCGATATGCCCCAAACCTGTTTCATCAGAAAGGCAATGTGAAGATGGTTTAAGACCAAAAAAAATATTGGTACGTAGATAGGGTAAGTAGGTATGTAGGGTAGAGTAGGGTAGGGTAGGTAGGTATGTAGGGTAGGATGGTAGATAGGGTAGGGTAGGTAGGTGGAGTAGGGTAGAGGTTGGTAGGTAGGGTAGGACAGGTAGGTACGATGTAACGTAAGGTAGGGTAGGGTAGGTGGGTAGATAGGGTAGGGTAGGTAGGTGGAGTAGGGTAGAGGTTGGTAGGTAGGGTAGGACAGGTAGGTATGATGTAACGTAAGGTAGGGTAGGATAGGTAGGTATGTAGGGTAGGTGGGTAGATAGGGTAGGATAGGTAGGTGGACTAGGGTAGAGTTTGGTAGGTAGGGTAGGACAGGTAGGTATGATGTAACGTAAGGTAGGGTAGGGTAGCTAGGTAGATAGGGTAGGGTAGGTAGGTGGAGTAGGGTAGAGGTTGGTAGGTAGGTTAGGACAGGTAGGTATGATGTAACGTAAGGTAGGGTAGGGTAGGTAGGTGTGTAGGGTAGGTGGGTAGATAGGGTAGGGTAGGTAGGTGGAGTAGGGTAGAGGTTGGTAGGTAGGGTAGGACAGGTAGGTATGATGTAACGTAAGGTAGGGTAGGGTAGGTAGGTGCCATTTTGCTCAAAATAGTTCTCACGTGCAGTTAATTAAGTGATCTCATATAAATCAATAGTATGTATTCAACACGTGTCACGAGCTCCCGCCAACCTATTGTGTTACCTGTATCACAGATAATATAATACTAGCATCCTGTATGAACCATTCTATTATTAAACGTCAGTTATAAATACTATAATACTATGTGCATGCATAATTTTTGGGAATCTTTGAAATAATTTATATGGCAAAACAAAGTTTGCCGGGTCATCTAGTTTAATATAAACTACATAGGTACGTATGACTGTTGACAAAAAACTCATATTTCTTGATTGTTTGATTCTCAAATTATACGAAATTATATTTATCGCTAACATGGATCACCTTCTTCTATCTGCCCTTGTAGGACTGGCGCAATTCGTTTTGGCTTCTATTTTTCCATGTCAACCTTGTCATTCCCTCTCTTCCTCATTCTTCCCTACCGCATCCATCGATATTTTTATTATTCTTAACACTCCATAATTCATTATTTGAATTATAACCTTTGCCACATGCCCATCCACCTGCGCTTATCCCAATTCATATTGATCGTCACAGACTGTCATCTTTCTTCTACCTGTAAAAAGCGAGAGTGTCCCACAAATAGCAAGTCATATGGCGCCAGTGCATAACACCCTGGTCAGTGATGACGGGGAAGCACGGAGGTCAGCGCTAACGACGCCGACGCCCACCATTGTATATATTGTATATCGATGATGACCCAATTGTGGAGCATCGGACGTCCATTGTTACTGTTATTATACTTATAGTTATCGGCCTATCTTATAATTACGTATGAGCAACTGCTACCTTGCTTACTACAGGCCTTTTAGTGTATCATCTGTTTTAGGCTGCTGATAGACACTTGGTGGCTAACGACAACCTTTTCTTGAGTTTCTACACAGTTTCATTAAGTTTAACAATATAACTCTTTTCGCCTCGTGTTCTTCTTATTTTCGATATTATGATAAAAAATATTTTGTCTATCTATCTTTTCCATAGAAGCATCTTGGTTGATTGGCTTATTTCGATACTCGGGTGTTTTTAAGCTTAACAGTAAACTGATTTTAAACAGCAGCTTATTTTTTTTGAAATTTTTCTTTCTTTCTTCTTGCCATAAGATACTTATCGGCTTACAGCTTCAGTAATGGCCTAGCACCGTTCATAGACATACAGAAATATTATAAATAAAGTTGTGGGCAATATATTCAAAGTTCTACAATTAGGTTTTTCCGAAATGGTTCCATGCCCTCAACCTCACGTGCAGGTACAATTTGAGAGGAGGAGGTCGCACTGCCACTGGCAAGAAGGTGACCTCGGTGGTATCCGTTTCAAATAACGACGGAAACAGTTCCATTACACAAAAAACAGATTATCTTGTTTTATTGATCGTAGATAGATAATGATATGAATATTAGGTATTAGGATAATTTGGTTTCTGCGATTTGTCGGTCACGATACATTAATTATGGGTGGTTTAGGATGTAGATACTAGTTAAGGTACGCGGAAGGGAAATAAATTAATAGTTGGTAATCAATTGGGCGTAAATACAAAGGTGTCTAAAAAGTGGACAGGCTTGAAACTGGTGCTAAAATTACCAAGAGTGTCAGATCCATAGTATTATTATTAATGGATTTCATGGATTAGAAGAAATCTATATCAACAGTCGTTTTGACCATTGTTTTCTTTAAAACCTTGTTGTTTGTTTTGTAAGTAGCTATAAACAACGAATATTTGCTAATAGTATAAGTACCTGAATACTTATTTGCAGTAAATGGAACTGCTAAACCTCTATTTTATTGTTCTGTGTTGTAAACATTTGCAAATTTGTAAATACACTTACTTACTTGATATTAAATTATTCTGCATACAGAACAATATTGGCCAATTTCTAAGAAATAGAGTCACCAATCCTTATAAGACACAACAATGTTTTTCGAGATGTCAAGGCGACAACATTCATATAAATAATCATAATTAATGTAATTTGGTCTATTATGAACATCCGATGTTCGTCTATTCGTGTTGTGATGACATATTTCCGTTGTGTGCCACTAACTAGCTCGGCAAGTGACTGGTCGAGCACAAACGCTGGAATTCCCCAGTGGTTGCGATACTGTGTTAGTTTGCTGCTAGTAAAAGGTGTTGCTAAACTCCACTTGGTTGCCCACACCAACCTAGAAAGTATTAATATGTAATTTGCTTTCGAACGTAACGTGTTGAAAGAACTATTTAATCACCAGTGTTTTGTAATAGAAACAAGTATAAAAAAATATTATATTTATTGTGTAAAAATAATTAAATATGCAAAAAGAGATGCATCGACCGGGAATCGAACCCGGGCCGCCCGCGTGGCAGGCGAGCATTCTACCACTGAACCATCGATGCTCATACCTAAGTTATCAAAATAGCGGTTAACATTTGTAGCCGCGTCTACATGATGACGTCACAGTGCACGCTTTCAACAAGTGAGAGTGATCGTGACTATCGTGAGTTCATGTTCAACTTGACCAAGTGAGGTTTATTTCTTTTTGATGATCTTTAACTTATGTTTTCGTTACATTTTGCCTGGTTATGTGTTTCATACAGTAGTTTCTGAAGCTATTGAGCGCAGTCTTTTCCCAACTTCATAATGTTGGGGTCGATTTCCTTCCAATCTCCAGTGTAAACAGATACAGCTAAATATCAGATAGGTACCTTACCTCGGACCGATTTCAGCAAGCGTTACTTACTTAACCTTGAAGATCGAACATGCGGCTGTTATTATTGAGAAAATCGAAAAATTCAAAATACTTTGTTATTTCAAAAAAATATCATATTGTTATAGAAAATACAATATTATTTCATATAATTTTAGGTTCTATTTTTGGTTATCCAGGTTACGGGCACATCGCGCCGAAGACCCAGACGGGCAAGGTGGTGACCATCTTCTACGCCATCCTGGGCATCCCCCTCATGCTGCTGTGTCTCTCCAACATCGGTGACGTCATGGCTTCCTCCTTCAGGTAAGTAGTCACACACCATATCAGTTATGGTGTGAACACGAGAGCACAATGACATCCAGTTGGAAGGAGGCGCAAGTGTGCTCCAATTATAATAGTAGGCGCTCGGGAAAAGCGAAGAAGTGCATTTTATTAAACTTGATGGACATGTACAAACCGGTCAGCAAAATAAAGCTTCCATAGTAAATAACTTAATAATGTTTCAGCCAGTGTATTCTGTAGAAGTTACTTGGTGAAGTGAGTTTCAAGTGAGGTCTTATTACATACCTATCCTCAGGCAGGTGGAATGACAATTCCCTTCCCAGCTCCTCAATTCATCTTACTTTTCACGCAACTATTGATGCATTTGGATATAAATTAATGATCGGTTGTTACCATAGAATTCATATTATGCTTAAAAAGTGATTTCCGAACTTTTGCTATAAACAAAATAGTAGGCGCTTCAAACTGAGCTCCTTATTATAAGTATGAAGAAGTTCCGTATAACGTTACGTTGTACGATTGATAATAAAGTTATAATATTATGTGTGAAAACTCGCAGGTTTCTGTACTGGCGGGTGTGCTGCTACGTGTGCACTCGGCCGCCCAAACGAAGACATCGACACCATCCGTCTACGAGGTGCGTACACGCAGGGAGTCGAATTTATCTCGTCTATCCAAATCACAACTATCATTCTTTATATCACCATTAATTATATAAAATAGCAACGCGGCTTTCAAATTATGTCAATAAGTGCCTACCTACTTACTTTATGTGACTCCACAAAGCTGCTGGCATCATTAAATTAGCTAACTAACCTCCACAGATGAGTGGAGCTTTTATGACCATAAAGTTCAGCCATCAAGTGTGCGGAGTTTTGCTAATCCATTTTTATTTTTCTTTATTTTTATTAGGCTCTGTACCCTGTTGGGCAGGTACTTGTAAAGTTGAGTTGAGCCTAGTTCTAGAGTAATTCTATGTGACAGACGCTCGGTGCGGGGCGGCAGCGTACGAGAGCGAGGGTCGACGCGGCGCCGGGCAAAACCCCTCGAGCGCGCACATTCCGACACCGACTGCAGGTAACAACACAATAGTCTAACCTGATAGGTACCTGCTCACAATAACAACGACAAAGCGCCATAAGGCAGAAAAAAAACCCTTTGTACAGTTCCGTTAAAATACTTCTCGAAAGAGGGATGACAGTTTTGCCATGGTGGCGTTTAAATGACCAAGGTGGTCAACATTTAATTTTAAGTAGTACCGTTTTTTTTTAGTTGTAAGTGAAGTTTCATGCGATTTTCTTCCTGCTCTTTTTACCTGAAGCTCTTTGTTGGAGTTTAACAAAAACAAATCTATTTCTGTCTCTGTCTAACCTTATATTATATGGTTTGACTCCGAACCCTTCTCAGGTACCTAGTTGAGACCGCTATCCCATCTGGTGATCAGGTCACTACACACAGTACACACAATCGCGTCAGACGTGCTAGGGAAGACATGTATCACAAAGTATTACTGAACCACACCTTCCAAATTTAACAAGTAAAGGGTAAATAAACTATATTATTGAAACCCTTATAAAACGGTCTTTCATTGGTGTCCACCTCTACCCATAATCCCAATAGGTTATGGACCCAGAGCGCTAAGCCAAAGTGAAAATAATAATATACGGACACTACATAATAAAAACGTGTTGTGCATCTAATTGAAACAAGAAGGAAGAATAAAACAATACAACGGTGCATAGGGTTACTTCAAAACCCTAATAGACTTCTGGTTTTACCTTCGTGACGAGCAGTGCTACAACAGACTGGAACAATGGCGCGTGATGAACAAGAGACGAAGCAAGAAGATCTTCCGGTTACCTGTAAGATGGACGCTCCAGGTGTGCTCAGTTCCAGAAAACGCTAAGCTGGAATGGCTGTCGTTTTAATAAAGATGGCGGTGTCATTGTGTTCAAAGATGGTTGGTAAGCCTATAAAGGGTAAGTCTTTGATGATAATCTAGAATGTAACTAATTGGCGTTAATTGTCTGCAACTTATAAACGCTTTAATTGGCAAATGTTTGAATATAAATTCGTAAATAATAATTATGATTTATTGTGAAACGACATGTAAGGCCATAAAGGCAAATTTTGAAATAAAATAAATGAAACTATTTTCTATAGTCATGCAATTACCAATAGTGGTGCTTTACAAAAATAAAATAAAAATTGTGTGAAGCTTGTATTTTTTGAAAACAATTTTGTTTGGCAAAACAAAAGTTTAGTAATAAAAAGAGGTAGATATGTGAATAGTGCACACAGATGTGTACGGTCGAAACACTTCTTCGTATATTGAAAACAAAAGCCGAGTTGTGTTTTGTAAAGCTAATTTTGGTCTGAGAATTGTTAACTAACTTCAGTTATAATAATGGAAAGAAAATTGTATCCAATTAAATAAGAGTCCTGATCTCGAAAAGGGTACCTACCATTAAACAGTGGTTTTCATAACGGCATTAAATAATATTGCCGAATGGATCAATAAGAACAATGAATTATAGAACAGAGTAGTAATGTAATAAATTCATCACAATCATCTGTCTAGCCTTTTCCGAAGTATATTCGGGTCGGCCTCCAGTCCAACGGGATTAAGCTGAGTACCAGTGTTTTACATGGAGCGACTGCCTAACTGACCTCCACAACCCAGTAACTGGGTGACACGATACCTCTTGGCTAGACTGGTGTCAGATCTCAGGCTTCTGACTACCAGTAACGACTGTCAAAGATCTTCAAATGACAGCCGGGACCAACGGCTTAACATCATCGGCATGTAATAAATTGTACTACCTATTAAGGTCTAAATGTTTCAAATCATTCAGGTATGAAATTGTCCTGGGAAGTACCTACTGACGTTGTAAAACACAATTGAGGTTGTAAAACCCACATTCTAAGTTATGACGAAATAAGAAGCCACAACTAAAGTATTTAAATGTTTTGGTTTTACTTTGTTAATAGTAGAAAACTAAATATGACAATGTATTGTTAAAGGGAAATAAAGCATTGGCTATAAATAAGGGTTCGTCTTTACCTGCTTGAGTAGCAAGAGGCGAGCGGACCGACGCTAGGGGCGCGGGTCATGCCTAGATATAAAACATCTGGCGAATAGTCGCCTGACGCAGGACGCTACTTCGTGTCCGCAACGTGAAAGTCCCTATTTATACTTGATACACACTAGTTGGTATAAAGTGTAGACAATTATGTAAGAAGTTAGACAATTGGTTTGTGAGATTCAGAGATGTAGTATTGGATGAAATTAACATCTTATCAAATAGGCCAGTGAAACCTGAGCCCGAATGGATCATGAATAAAACGTAGCAATAACTATGTCTTGTTACACTTTATTGAAGTGGTGTGAATCTGAAAATATTAAGTCAGGTTGTATATTCCTATAAATACGAATGAATTCCTAGTATCATATGCTAATAAAATCTGTCATGGAAATCATGGAGCGTTTGATTCAGTTTTCATATCAAAATGGAAATGTGTTAACTTTACCATATGATAATGATAATGAAACAGAAAATTAGTAAGTCTTAGGATGCAGTTGTGTGCTGAATCTATGCTATTTCAAATACCTCAATCGTATTCAGAAATTGAATCTATATATGAATGATAATAAACATAGACCTACGGCTTAAATGTCAATGAGGAATATAATTTATTTATTGTTAATGATATCTGAAGTGAAACACTAAATCATATGCACATTAAATATATTTTATCAATAAAACTGTAAGTATACGGTTAAAAATGGTGAGCGAAAACCTGTGAATAAATGGCTAGTGGTTCTAGTCAGAAACTTTTGCATTAGTTGCAAGAAACACAAGTTTAAGATTAATATCTTTAGCGAGATAGTTTAATTAGCTAGTGCATCATAGAGATGTTAAATCATTTTGAATGGGATATTGTCCAAGGAAATCTAAGTACATATATGAATATTTCCACAGCATATCCTAGTTGAAAATATATTATTTGCAAATGAAAAAGAAGTCACATTCAATTATATTTGTTTAAGTCATTATGTGGATTAAAGCAGACTGCAAGCTGTTAGTTCCAAATATTTGAAACAAACTCGAACACCATTTGAATTGTGAAAAGATAATAAAAAAAAAAACCTGTTATTAAATATTTAAAGGTTTTCGGTTCTACCGTGTATGTACATAATAAAACCACTAAAACCAAATTTAATGAAAGTCCTAAAATTATATTCTGGTAAGTAAGGTATGAACCTACCATATGGCTATAAAGTATGAAACAATAAAGAGTGAAAATTTGAAACAGTTGGGAATGTCTTAATGAAGTGAGAGCAGTCAATGGCTGCGTTACAATTTGAAGGAAATGAAACCGAACATTTCCATATCAAAACTGATTGACGTGACGACGTCAAAAATCAGTGTCAATTAATTCTCACAGATAAGATAATCCTAAAAGCTGGTGTTTTCAAAACTGGTGTAACTAAATCCAAAAGTGTAAAATTGGGTGGTTCAAATCAGTGGAATTAATATCAGATATTTAAATACTACACGATATCAAAACAGATAAAGACCAAAATCTGGTGTGTACCAAAACTGATGGAACTAATTCCAATAATTAAATATTGGAAGGTTTAAAATCAGTGGAATTAGATAGTTTGAAATCTAATGAATGAATTAAAAGTAGTATAATTCGCTCGATAAAAGACTCTAATAACATAGATACTAAAGCCAAACGATGTTAATAAACAAAGTTCTAATAAAACTTGTACTGATAAAAAGAAAATATCGATAATTCTTGCCAGGTAAGAAGGAGTGAACGGATTAAAGTTAGTCCCCCTATAATATGGGTTCTAAACATAACTGGTGAAATGTGGGTGTACTATAGTGTACTATGCCTCTGCCTAACCCTTCGGGGAACACGGGCGTGATGTTATGTTAAGTCATGTTTTGATGAGTATTTATGTAACTGACGAAATGTGGTTGTACTATAATATAGTGTACTAAGCCTCTATTTAACCTTTTGGGGAATATAGGTGCAATGTTAAGTATGTTAAATCATATTTCAAATTGTATTTAAGCTATAAATGTGAACGATCTTGTAAAGATCGCTAATTTAAATATGTTATATGAATAGTTGTAAAACATACTGTTAATATGGAAGACTGAAATGGAAGAAAAGGTTTTCTGGTAAACAAAGTAACTTTTGTTTAGAATATGTAAGCAGATCTTGAGTAAATCAGTCAATATTAATTTGTACCCAAGTTGAAAGTAAACTAAATTACGAAGTATTAAATTCGTAAGAACTTACTAGTGCCTTTGTAGAAATTTTGCTGTGTGCTTGATGACATGCTGTGCACCCGACCTGACCCAAGTTTTTTTTTTGTAAACTTTCTAAGTCAGTATGCAAGCAAAAACTATAGTTTATTATGGTCAGACTTAAAAGGGTCTTAAGAAATTTAAAGAACCATAAATCTCAAGTTGGTTTTCAAACGAAATTATTGGAAGTGGCTTTGTTCATTGTGAATGGGCTGTAACATAATATATAGAAAAAGTACTGCGAGTTAATTGTTTAACTTTAAAGTATTTGATAATTGCACAATGTGATTTTTATACCACAAATGGGCAGTAAACTATGATAACAACATAGTAAATAAAAGCAAAATAAGGTAACTACATGGCTAAATGTGAAGCTGAAAAAGGCTTTGTTATAATTACAAAGATGATTATTTATGTTAATTATAATAGCATGATTGTAATGCTACAAATAAGTTAATTATAAAAGCTTGATTATAGTTAAGGATGTTTTAATTATAAGAGCTTGGTTATAATAAGAAGATGAATAACTTTTATATTTTATTAATTATAATAGATGATATAATTAATTGGTTTGATTAGGTTTTAACTGGGTTTTCCCTAATCCTTTGCAACGAATGTTGGACCATGATGATATTGTTTTCCCCAGACAGATAAAAAGGAAGGTGTGTGTTTTTATTATTGTATAAAGATGGTATGAGATAGGTATTATTACGAGTATGTCGTAATTAAAGAGCAAAGGATTTGTTTTTGAGGGGGCGTGTTGGAGTTTAACAAAAACAAATCTATTTCTGTCTCTGTCTAACCTTATATTATATGGTTTGACTCCGAACCCTTCTCAGGTACCTAGTTGAGACCGCTATCCCATCTGGTGATCAGGTCACTACACACAGTACACACAATCGCGTCAGACGTGCTAGGGAAGACATGTATCACAAAGTATTACTGAACCACACCTTCCAAATTTAACAAGTAAAGGGTAAATAAACTATATTATTGAAACCCTTATAAAACGGTCTTTCATTGGTGTCCACCTCTACCCATAATCCCAATACTCTTGCTACACAGTGTCATTCTATAATCGATAGCGACTGTGTAAATAGCAAAATGTAACGAATCAACAAGCGCTTAATCAATCCCCTACTATTGCTGATAAAATGTATGGACAATGTTTTGTGTCTGTTTGATCCTTAGCTTTACCATTAAATATTTCCGTTAATACCATTGCATTACACAAGCATCTCCTTATTGACCATATTGGTACAGATACCGTGACAGTGGGTACAGCAGCGGCCGCGTGCGCCGGCCCCGCCAACCGCTGCCACCGCCCGCGCACGCCACCTCTCTGCCGCGCACCAGGTCGCAACCACCTCTGCACGGAAGACCACAGGGTGAGGCTCATGTAGATGTTCGTTCAAAGTAATCATCAGCATGATCAACTTTATGGCGGCCATTGGCTGCAAGGATCAAAGGACATTGTAACCTTCAGAGCCCGACTCTAGGAATTGCCTGAAGTATTAAGCAGTAGTTTAGTATAGTAACACCCACAATGCGCCAGTAGAAGGGCCGTATTGTGCTAATGCAAATTTGCAAGTTGGCTGACTTTAATGATAATCGTTTTGGTTCCAGCCGTAAGAGATTATGATATAGAAGAACCGTCACCAGTTCGATTTGAGAAATACGGACGTGATGCTCGGGACAGGGACACCTACGATGAAGATGGAGAAGGTAACAATTTGAGCTAACATTTCAAATGGTTATAAAATTATCAATCGATGTATTTTCACCAAGTTGTCATTTTTCCAGAGGAGTTCCCAAAGATTTCGTTACCACTACAAGACTTGGAGGCAGCGTTACAAGACTTAGAGAGTCACCACATGAAGATATCAAAACCTGAGCTTCGTAGCAAATCTCTGCCTCGACCAGCCAAAGCGAAGCCCGAATATGGTCCAAGACGAGACTACGATGACCAAAGACACTTCGATGATGATCCTAAGGATATGTTCGAGATGCACGACCTTCATGATGTGGATTATGAGAACTACAAGGAGAGGCAGGCGCTGGAGAGGGAACGGCGGAGAGAGCGAGAAGAACTGTACGCTTATAGAGACCGAGGGTATGATCCGGAAGATGAGGATTACGAGTTCGATTATCCAAGGGGTAGAAGGTCAAGACGTGACTTAAGGTAATAATACTTTTTTCTTGTTGCTTTATCACATGTGGCCTTCTACTTACTCTAGCCCATTGATCACCGATTGCGTAGCCAAGTAGGCCTCTGGAAATAAAATTTGGCGAAGAGAGGATTATTGATCTATCAAACACCCGGTGAGTGTGTGGTGCTCCAATTGCTGGTGTGTCCAGTTTAAATCAGCAATGCCACTAATGCCATAAATGCGGTCACCTACTGGGCCAAAACAGTTTGGTTAAAAATGTACCGCGACACGAAAATATATCGGTTTTAGAAACAAGAACATATCAGAATCTGAAATTGAAAGTAATAATGAACGTCTTCTTCAGGTCAGACCGTGGCAGATCAGAGTACGTGGAGCGAGAGGAACCTTGGGACCGCTCCAACCGGCGCCAACGCCGAGCTCGCTCAGCCATCTACGACAACGAGCAGCGTTGGGATGATGAACGTCCCCTGCCGCCCGAGCCGGTGCGTCGCCCGCTAAGGAGACTTCATACTGTGGATGATACCAGATACCGCACTCATGTTAGTCTAAATTAATACCTATTTACAGATAGGTAAATTAGCTTGTTTTTTTAACCGACTTAAAAAAAAGGAGGAGGTTCTCAATTCGTCGGAATCTTTTTTTTTTTATGTATGTTCCCCGATTACTCAAAGACGCCTGGACCGATTTCAAAAAATCTTCTTTTGTTTTGAAGGGTATACTTCCTAGTTGGTCCCGTAGTCATCAGGTCAGGATCTGATGATGGGATCTGAGAGCAATCGAGGGAACTCCTCAAATATTATAGGCATACATATAGTGATTTTGGTATTTTCACCAACAATGCAATCTCTTGCACTCATAAAGTATAATTTGGTGAAGTGGAACTGATGAAGAAGACCACAGATGGCCACTGGAACTCCTAATTGCTAAGTATGTCACGGGTATAAAATATCTCGAATAGTTAACCGACTACGATGAAGCAATTACTTATAAATGAATGGTACTGATGAAAATGGTACCACTGAACTGTTCTGATGATGAAGCCGGAAGAAAGGCACTGGAACTCTGAAATAAAACAATGTGTCCTAGTCGTGCTTGGGCTTATTGGAATCGTCATGAGATGTACTTTGGCCACAAATGATTATCATGTTAATTGGAGATACATACCAAAACTAAAAAGAGAAAAATAAAAAAAACTTTTTAACAAAAAATCAAACCGACTTCCAGAACAAAAAACTACAAAGCAAAAAATAACTTTCTTTTACGAAGTCGGTGTCGAAAAACTGGAAAAATGGGTACAAAAGACACCGACTTCGGAAAAGCAAGTTATTTTTTGCTTTGTAGTTTTTTGTTCTGGAAGTCGGTTTGATTTTTTGTTAAAAAGTTCTTTTTTGTATGAGGCAAATCTACTACAATATTGTATTCACTGATGAAGAAGAAGGTTATAGTTACTATCGTTGAGGTATATTAATATGCATCCCGTTATCCCGTATCCCAATCGTTGACAACTAAGCTACTTTTTACATGAAAAAAGGGCCGCGGGAACATGCATTAGGTATAGCAGACAGACTACATGTCGTGTGGTGTGAGTGCGACTACAAAATTAAGTCGACTCGATTTCATCATGTGTTGGCTACCACTCAATTAAAATAAATTGTTTAGATTGCATAGGTACCTATTGTCCTAGAAACTTCTGCATATGCCTAACGGACTATACTATTTTAATAATACTTTCGCTTCTGGTCTGCTTAGACGCCATCAGTGGAAAGAGATGACTGGAGTGATGAGGTGGCGGTGGTGCCGCGCCGCGGTAGAGCGCCTGCAGGTAAATAGTTATTAATTTACTTAACCTAGTAAATTATTACATTATTTGCGGCCTATTTGTAACTTTTTGCGTCATATTGCAGCATGGGGCTCTCGAGCATCTGAGATATACCACCCGCCATCCGACGTCGTCAAAGAAGAGGTGAGTTTAGCAATAAAATTGATTCTTGTCATCTTCATTTGCGGCAGATCTACTGATAGGTATCAATATATCCTCAAAAACAATGACGTAATTTAGGTAATTCATTGCTCTAAAATGAATATTATTGAAAATCTTTGTCAATTTGTCATATTGAATAAACGATTCTTTCATACAATCCATTCGTCCTTCAACATTGCTATGACTGGTTCAGGTAACTAATTAATACTTCCTTTTTTGGGTCCTAATATTTTTATATCAACCGGGCCTGTGCATCTCGCATCCAGCCACAGATTACCTCCCATCCAGCGGATTCCCGCAGCCTTGAACAGGTCATCGTTCCACCAATGTGGTGACACTTGGGAGAGGCTTATGTTCAGCAGTGGACATCTTTCAGCTGAAATTATGATGATGATGATTTGTGTTGTTGTCCAGATAAAGCCGGTGCCGATCTGGCTGTGCGTGTTCCTGGTGGCGTCGTACATCGTAGCCGGCACGTTCCTGTTCAAGAGCTGGGAGAGCTGGGCCTACCTGGACGCCGCATACTTCTGCTTCATCACGCTCACCACCATCGGCTTTGGGGACTTTGTGCCTGCGCAGGTGAGAAACAACTTGGATGACATATGTGTTCAACTGTTCATAATTCTTTTTGTGTATTAATCTCCTATTGGAGTACTATTCAAGGTTTACTTTACTTTCCAACCGGGTTATACGAGTTTGAAAAGGGATTATCACCTGGGACTGGGGAAATAATCACTGACATTTCTCAATATGAATTTTGTACTAACTAGATATATTTGCTTTGTTGAAGCTCTCATTACGTGGAGAAAATACACTAAGCGCTAACTTATGAAGGGAAGTAAATATATACCGGCCGCAACCATATATGATTGGGTGATTCTCAGTAAATACTCAATGTAACAAACCTGTCCATCCTCAGGGTCAGAGCCTGGACGACCCCGCCGCCGCCGTGCATTCCATCGCGCTGTGCTCCTTGTACCTGCTCTTCGGCATCGCACTGCTGGCCATGTCCTTCAACCTGGTGCAGGAAGAGGTCCGCGCTAATGTAGCTGCGCTCGCCACCAAGCTCGGCATCATCAAGTCCCGGGACGCGCACCAAGACTCTGATACTGACTACTGATATTCTTAGACCATTTTAGCTGGCATCTATGCCGCTACATAGCAAGTTAGCAACTAATGACTTGATGTCACAAAATCCTGCATCGCGGACAAAGTTTTCGACGCGATTTGAACATACCTAAATAGAACAGGACGACAACAACCGTCGGGCAGTCGCCCGTCTGGTCGGAAGATCCTCCCTCTTAAATGGAGGATTGCGGGGCTGTCCACCCTGCCCCCCCCCCCCTAGACAAGTTACAAACGTTTCGTATCGAATCTCTCATTCGCATATATTGATTCGTTTTCTACTAGCGTTATCGATTGTACATTGTCAACTTGGCTACAGTTGCTGTGTTCGGCTTACCTCTAAACATATCAGCATCGTCAGTTAGTCTTCTTCATATTTTTTTTATGTCCTCATCTCAGTAGTCTAACTACTGTAACCATAGAGAGGAAGCCCGTGGCTGGGTAATGATAACTGCATGTGGGTCGACCTTCGAGGTTAAGCAACGTCAGTAGATGGGTGGTGCATCCATTACAAACCAGGACTCTTCCGTGTCTCGAAAATCACGTTTCAGAGTTCATTTGAATGTGTGTTGTATGTTCGATAGTTTGTCTATTTCTGTCTAAGTTATATGATTTTATTGTTTAGATGATACGATTTTTGTATTCGAGTCTTGCGCATCATCGTGCATGATGACACCGGCAGTGACTACTATGCTGCTCTGTTTACACTGACTAGTATTTATTTATTTATTTGTACCTACATTTTAACATTGTTTTTTTTTAAATTAATATAAGTCGCAAATATCACATTGCGTGCAAGTGTTTTATTTTTTACCCGACTGCCGACGGAGGGTAATGTAAATAAATTCAGTCTATGTATGTATAGTATCTCATGTAATGTTTGTATGTATGTTTGTTTCTACGTGGTGTTCTAGAGACCAAACACGTTGGCCGTTTTTGATGATTCTTACGTCAATCGATTCGATAACCTTGCGAGTGTGTGTGAAAAATGACGCCATATTGTGGGGGACCCAAGTACTTTTCTTCCATACTCATCGTGTGGGGTACCTGTCAAAATGAAGGGTTTTAAGAGGTGATGACAAAAATATATAGCACTTATAAGTATGTCTAAAAGTATTACGAAAAAAAAAAGATAACTAAAAAGTTAACGTTAAACTAAACTAAATAAAAATATTACAAAAAAAAAACAAAAAACACAACTGAGGTGTAGAGTTTTCTGTTTTAGTTAGGGTTCCGTACCCAAAGGGTAAAAACGGGACCCTATTACTAAGACTCCGCGGTCCGTCTGTCTGTCTGTCACCAGGCTGTATCTTATGAACCGTGATAGCTAGATAGTTGAAATTTTCACAGATTATTAATAGATTATTGACAGATATTTTTATTTCTGTTGCCGCTATAACAAGAAATACTAAAAACAGAATAATATTATATTAATATTCCCATACATCAATCGTGTTTTTTTTGCGATAATGGTACGGAACTCTTCGTGCGCGAATCCGACTCGCAATTGGCCGGTTTTTTTATGAAGTATCCCAAAACTTCAGACATGGTAGATAAGTATCTTCCTAATGATATATTTCCTTTCCATCCGCCCTTGTACAAATGAAACGCTGAAAGTGTACATACATACATACATAAACTCACGCCTTTTTCCCATGGGGGTAGGCAGAAACTACAGAACGCCACCTGCTACGATCCTTACATACTTTTTTTGCTTCACTCCCATTCATGCATCTAGTCATACACACATAAAAGTGTACCTACCTATGAAATCCCTTTGAAAAACATCAAATAACATTGCGCCTGTTTTATCTGACAGGATAGCCAGAGTAGTAGGTACCTGATTAGTACGTCAGTACAGTCGAGTTTATATAGCCAGTCTGGTCATGTTCAAGTTCCGTGTATTAAAGAGCGAGCGTGTTGACATCGACCGGGTTCAAGCAATTAACACTGCTTATTGCAACAACACAAACTATTTTTTCAACACGAAATTCTTAATGGAAAATCCATTATTGTTTTTCCGGCCCGGGAATAGAACCCACACGCATGCACACAAACAGCAAGCAGCAGTCGAGCGCTTGCGAATGCGACCTCTGTCTGAGGAACCTCCAAAGAGCCTTAAAGTCTAATTAAAATTAATTTACTTTACCTGTCTTCAGTAACTGTCAGTCGTAGAAACTATAAACTGTCAAGTTTTCACTGTTAAGCGCTTCACGAACGACTTTTGGGTCGGTTTGTTGTATTGACAATTGACCTCCGGTAAAATATAATTTGCAATTAAATAGAAAATAATAGGTAACAAAAGGCCGCCAGCCCGCCACTGGAAACATTTATGAAAACCTGAACCGAAACTTAAAACAATAGCGTTCCAACAAGCACCATCAATGTGAGGATAAAAGTAGGTACATAAGTACTTATACTACACAGCGCGCAACGTTGCCGCACTTCCAACTCCGGAGCGCGGCGTTGCCGTCCCTCGGACCGGATAGCGGCCGTCCGGCGCACGGCAGCCGCTCCGCTCCGCCGCCGACAGTATTGTGTAAACTCGCTAGGGGAATATACGCATTTTTGCACGACATTAACCACTAAATATTCATCCATTATAATATTCCCGTGACCTTCCTATACATAAAATGTATTTCGCGTAGTTTGATGTGATTTTTGTGAAAATTTTCAAGGGAACCGCCATTTTGAAACCGGATAGGAGCAGTTTGAAGACATCGATAATGTCGGACTCGGATACGAATACAAGGTGGGTGACTGTCTGATACTCGTTCTTACGAATAAATGTATGAGCTATACGTGACATTATTGTAATACACTTGAGGCAATTACTAATACAAACTGTACAGAGAAAAGGTATTTACTAAAATGTGACACTAACGTAGTCAAAGTGAACTTTGCCTGCACTTAGGAGCGCGGGCGTTCTATTTTGGTCTTTATGCCGGGGGCGTAAGGTCGCATGGTGTGCATTTGGCGCGGCACTCGGTTCAATATTCGACAAACTGGTTCAAGGTCGCCGGTGTTTACCCATCATGTTTGAGTGTTGTTCTCCGTGAACTTTTGTCACATTGTCACATTATTGGAGTTTTTTGGAATTAAGCAGGTACCTACTTTAAGTAAGCACATTAATAAATGGCAAATTTATAAGATGGGAAATCTAGAAATAGGTTAGGTATTTGCCCATTGAGGTAATTTGCCGAGATTACTGAACGTTTACTTGTATGTATATAATGTACCGTGGCAATTTCCTATTTACTTAGTTATGTACCTACTACAAATTGAGCATAGACATTGAGACAGATGGAGCATAGACATAACCAGCTTAAGGAAACGTTTCTTGGTTTATTAAAATTACACTAGGTAGGTAACCACCTAGCCTATGTTCTGGGTTTTCTGGGAATGGCATTCTTTTGTTTATGTTATTAACTGAATCTCTGGAGACCTTTATGACGACTAGTGTTTTTTGTCAATACTTTCTAAGTAGTAGTGTTCACACAATGACAAACAAATCATTTAGGCGCCTACACGACGACGCGACGGTGCCCTACTTGTATGGCCTTGGGCGGTTGCGCCGGAGTCCATTAGCGTATTCAAACATTGTAGGACTTCTATAATTTATGATTAAACGAACTTACCCTAAGTGAAGTTCTATCATAATTATACGAAGTGCCTCGTCCGAAGAGATTAGTACCTGTAATTAATGATTATTATTTACATGTAGTACCGGCTACGGGAGCTACTCAAATCACTATGTTTTAGAGACAATATTTTTTTTTTTTTTTTTTTTTTCCTTTCCCTGGCAGCTCTGTGTCGGCTGTCAACTTGTCATTTAGTTTAGAGTTATGCATGATGTTTTATAGATATTTCCAGAACGCTTCTGGGTTATACCTTAGGGTTGGGAGGGTGTTACTAATCTCTTCGGACGAGGCACTTCGTATAATTATGATAGAACTTCACTTAGGGTAAGTTCGTTTAATCATAAATTATACTTTGTGCCTCGTCCTCGAGATTAGTACCTGTAATTAATGATTATTATTTACATGTAGACTTTGAGAGTTAAGTTCTGGAATTATCACATACACTATGATGAATTTGTGAAGAAAAAGCTTTCTTTCTTTAAAATTCTTAATTATATTTTTATAGACTAACCATCATGGTTGTCCATAGGTTTCACACATAGGTTCTTAATCAGTTCATTCAGATATGTTCTTAATTATTTGTTTTGGCAAATTTATTATTTACTTTTTTATTCTCATTGTTATAATGTTTATAGATTAACAATCTGAGTTGTCATTAGATATCAAAGGTTCATATTCGGTCATTTTCTTAATTATTATTCTTATCTTAATTATCTTTATTAACAAAATATTTTTTGCCTATTATTTATTGTCATTAAGTATTAAAGTTTTTTATAGACTAACAATCACAGTTGCTTTTAAGTAACATAGGTATTTAACCAAAATGTTTATATATATTCTTAATTATCTTTTTAACAGAATATTTGTTGCCCACTTAATATCAATATTAAGGTTTGTTTATAGAATAACAATCATAGGTGTCATTGGAAAACTAAAGTTCTTAATTAACCATTCAGTTAATATTATACATATATCTGTTTTAACAAAATACAGTTTTGCTTTTTTATTACTATTGTTAGTTTCCTTATATACTGATACTCCTTCCTTATAAGTTAAAGTTGCTGCTTGTTGTATTAGTTAGTACATGTTAGTTAAATAAGATATCTTTAATCACAGCTAAAGATTTATTTTGCTAAATCATTTTGATCCTTTACACTAAAGGTCTTTTATAAAATTTCCAGATGTACTTGAGTTGTAACTCCAGCCTGCTGTTTTTAGTATCTCATAAATTGTCACACCTGGCTTTAGAAGCGTGTGCTGTGAGCTAAATATACGTGTACCTACATCAATACTGCTAGTCTTTAAAGTACACTTAATCCAACGACTGATAGTCTGTTTGGACATTAATGTGGTATAGTTTCTTGGTGCCTAAAATAATTCTTATATGTTTATTAATGTAGGCTACAAGGGTTTCAGCTGGATATATTACTGTTCTTTGTCTGAAGTATTGATTGATTTAGTTCATATATAAGAGATTTTTTGAGGTCTGAAATTTTGATGGTTATATGCATTGATTCTATTTCTATACTTTGATTTTATTTTTGACAGTTGTTCTAGAGATAACATCTCATTTGTGTACCAAATTCCTAATACTTCCAGAATCTGGGATGTTTCCCAGGTGGCATTGTATTTTTGGGCAGGTTATTTTTGACAGTTGTTCTAGAGACAACATCTCATTTGTGTACCAAATTCCTAATACTTCCAGAATCTGGGATGTTTCCCAGGTGGCATAGGTAAAAGGTAGTCTGAACACGCCCATAAAATATTTTCAGAGTACATTCATGTTTAAGGTATTGTCAGTGATAATGCCAATTTGTGACAGTTAAGCATTTGTTATATTTTTTACTAGAATTAGAAAGTTCTGTTAAGAAATTATATTACCGTTGGTGTTCAAGATGTTATTATTATATTTCTAAAAAAATTATACCAGTTAATTAAACATGTGTCAATTGTTTGAAAAAAATTTCTGATAGAGATGCTATCATAATTTCTATTGATGATGGTAGTATGCTTCGTCATAATAGATTTCACTACCTACACACTAGACTCTGACAGCCAGAGTAAGGTTGGTATAGATTTTTCCCTTGCTGTGAGATACTTTATTATTTTCATTAGGTTTAAGTATGATCATCTCTAAATTATGAGAAGTTCCCAATCGGCCAGAGTTGGCCATAGTGATCACTATGATGCCCTTATCTTATCTTATCTTGTGGAGGGGCCGAGAAACAACTCGGACACTTCGACCCATTGGGATCTATTGTGGTCCCCTAGATACCTTACTCCTCCCCAATCTCGTTGAAAACTCTTTTCATGAATTTTACAACGAGACTGGGAGATATGAGCCTATAGTCTTCTGGTCTTGGATATCCAGCCCCTAGGAGACTCATTCGCTTACCAGCCAGTGCATCGCATGTGCAAAGAAGGTGCTCCATGCGCTCCGTATGTTCCCCACACAACCTGCAGATGGGTGTCGCGGTTATACCCATCTTCATGAGCATGTCGTTGGTTCCAAAGTGCCCAGTAAAGGCCCCAAGCAGGTAGCGGATTTGCCCCCTGCTCATATTCCAAATGCATTCCCGGGCTTTGAACGTAGAGCCTAGGAATTTCTTGGAGTGTTGTAGACCGGTGCTAGATAGCCAATGAGTTCGCTGTCTGTGATCTGCAAACTCCCTAAATGCGGCTTTTACGAGGCACGTCGAGATGCCTACACATGGTTCTGGACCCACGAAGTCATTTGCTGAGCCCTCTCTTGCCAGTTCATCTGCCATTTCGTTGCCATGGATTCCTTTGTGCCCAGGGACCCACATCAGTCTTACCCTGTTGTGCTTCCCAAGCCTGTTTAGGGTTTGGACAGCATCCAGAATAAGTCCGGAGTCCACTTTGTAGGATGCCATGGCTTTGATTGCAGCCTGACTGTCACTAAGAATATATATGGATTTACCTCTGGTTCCTCTATCTATATTCTCTTGAGCACAGGTTATTATGGCATAAGTTTCCGCTTGGAATACAGTTGCCATTTTCCCTAGGCTTTTGCTACATTTGTAACCTTTTGCGTATATTCCCGCCCCTGTACCTGATTCCATTTTGGATCCATCAGTGTACCACACCAGACTGTCTTGTTCTGGTGGATCGATTCCCTTCGTCCAGTCCTCTATTGTAGGGATTTGGACCTTGAAAGACCTTTCAAACACAAACATAGTTTGCATTTTATCGGATAACATGCTTGTTACCCGATCCAGGCCTTCATTCCCGTCAAACTTTGTATGGTTGGTCCTTGGCTTAGAGGCATCCCATAGTCCAGCCACAGCAAGTCGATGTAATGTCTTCCTTGCCTCGAATTCAACCATCATATGCAGAGGAGGGATATTGAAGTATCTCTCAATCGCTGCCGTAGGTGTTGTCCTGAAAGCGCCCGTGATGCCTAGACACACTGTTCTTTGTAATCTGGTGAGTGGCGCTTTGCACGAGGCAAGCTTTGTTCTGGGCCACCACACTATGCTGCCGTATGTGATAATAGGTATTATCATTGTTCGGTACAGCCATCGTATCACTTTGGGCTTTAACCCCCAAGTTTTACCGTAGGTGGAACGACACATGCCGAACACTCGTAGGGCTTTCGCTGATGCCCTTA
Organism: Orthosia cruda; assembly: GCA_964057195.1. Taxonomy (NCBI): domain Eukaryota; kingdom Metazoa; phylum Arthropoda; class Insecta; order Lepidoptera; family Noctuidae; genus Orthosia; species Orthosia cruda. The sequence goes on from OZ059836.1 coordinate 959,876, forward strand.
GCCTTATCCATTATGATTTTTCGTAGATATTTTAATATGATTGAGAATGGTGGAAACGCAGAAAAGAAAATTGGTTACCAGTATACTGTAAATGGGTCCATTGTAAAGGCATTCGGGTTGGTCATATTTTTTGTTAATGTGACTTGCAAATAGGTAAATTTCAGAATTCCAAATTTATCTTTCAATTATTAATCATATGCATTTTCTTTTAGTTCCCATTCTACATCAGGATGTGACTTCTGCAATACAGTATCAACTACTATGATTTTCAGTCAACCTAATGTAAGGAGCGAAAATTAAATATAATGGTTTTCACACCAATGCCGCTGGCTAAGTTGAAGAGATGAGGGTAATGAACTCCACCCATTTGATTAATATTATATACTATATTGCTGTTGGGTTGTTTATACATAAGGGTATTTCACAATTATTGAAAAGTTTACCAAATATTTAGAAAGACGAAGAATGATGCTAATAAATCCAGTTAAAATTCATTTGATATTCATATTCCTTGTCTGACCACTGGCCCCTAGCAATCTCATCCTCACAGTCAGCCCCCCCCCCCCGAATGAATGGCATATGGCCACCATTCAGGGAATTATTGTAGGGATATCTATGTATTTTTCATAATTTACTTCACCTTGGAGGTTTAGGATTTTACACATTCTAGTTTTTTGGTATATATAAAGCCATCCATATTCAATAGTAGGGCACGCTGAGAGCAGTAAGTATCTAGTCCTACAAAACATATAAATTGTCAGATTTCATAATAGATAAGTTTTTCTTATCTGTAGGTAATGTTACATGACAGTTATAAGTCTTTTATCAATAATATATATCCCAAAATTATACCAGTATTAGTGGGTGTAAGTTTGTTATTTACTAACTTGTGATTAACTTCTTAGTGTTTTCAATATTTTCAGTCAACAATTAATGGCCACAGGATCTTGGGAATTTGTTGGCAGATTTCATGACTTTTGTGAAAATGTAAGTTGCAGTGTTTTACCCAAATGGTAGTAGACCGAACTTATACAATTTCCAAGAGGGTATTCTAGATATTTGCTAGAATTTTTGTGATATTTTATAAGAGACTGCATCTTTAATGTATTTTATGTATGGCCATGGAACTATCATTTGATATCATTTTTAATTCTGTGCAAAAGTCTTCAACTTTGAAACGACTTACATCAATGTACTTATTAAGGCTTTATTGCCATTGGGTTTTTGTCTTAAGAAAAACTTGAGACAAATTTTCCTTTTCAAGGCTGGCACTTAGATATTGCATCTTATATTGTTTTTGCAGCTGGGCTATCTTAAAGTGTTGTGGATACCCATGAAACCCTCAATCCATGATAACATGGTCTTATCATCAGTGATAAATTACCACTATTTATAAGAATTTATAAGCAACCAGGGTACCTTACTGAGTTTAGCGGCGTCGAGGTTGAGATGTAATGACCACTTAAAGGGTATTGTACGGCTGATTCAGGCTATAGACAGGCTCCCTGTTCTCCTGTCGTCCTTGTGGCGCTGGTGGAGCTTTCGAGTATTTTGCTTAGAATGTGTTGGGTTCTTTCTTGGCTTTGGGTGCTGTTGCAGCAACTGATTTAGAAGCCGCTTTACCAGCTCAATGAGTTTCAGCAAGTGTTTACCCGAACAGATATTTTTCTATCTTTGTGTTTTGAACTTGTCCTTAAGGTCCTTTTTTATTGAGCCGCAGCTAAATTTGCATCTAGTAATTGAGTCACAACTCACAATGTTGAACTTCACATAAGGTGCGAGTGGTATCCATTATTCAACTTAATAGATCTGTATCATTTTCTTTTGTATCCAGTACTTTGGATAATGTTGCTCCTAGGATGGAGATGGTGCTTCTATGGCCTTGTTTATCAATAATTTGGCCATTTTGCTGTATAGCATAAGAGCTCCAAGTTTTGTCACGTTCAATGTCAGCGGTTATTTTCCCTGCGCATAGAGCTGTAGGGGAAATACCCGCCTGTGGTTTCTATGGAAACAGGCCTCATGTTGCAAGATGTTCCAGACAGCTGGCCACTTCCTTGTGGAGTTCGGCCCCATCACCATACTCTGTGTTCAATGTTGGGTCAACCCAATAAATTTTGAGAGCATCTGTGTGTTTCTGGCCTGGAATTGTGAGGAAGATCACTACTGTTTGTGGTTATTTTGGTATTTTCTTGGTCATATTCGACTTTAATTGTTTCCATTTCATTTGTGGCATCGTCGTCTAGGACTTTGCCTGGAATGATTACAAATCATTGTTTTACTGCCGGTTGATAACCGAGTTATAAAATCTGGTGGGTGTAGCAATTCCAAAGAATTGAACGAAACCAGTGAATTATTGAATGTTGTGAGACAGTCCAATGTTCTGCTCGATTGCATTCGTTAGGTTAAAGAATTAAATTATCTTTCATGATCTCGTAAGTATGCGGTGGGACAGCCCGATGGCTTGCCCGAATTGCATTATTCGTTTGAGAATTATTGAATGTTGTCAGACAGTCGGATACTCTGCTCGGATAAGGTAAAATAATTAAATTATGATGATCTCGTAAGTATGCGGTGAGACAGCCCGATGGCTTGCCCGAAATGCATTATTTGTTTGAGAATTATTTAATGTTGTGAGACAGTCCGATTTTCAGCTCGAATACAGTCAGTTAGAAAAAAGAAATACATTTCTTTTGATTGATAATCTCGTGAATATGCAGTGGGACGGCCCGATGGCTTGCCCGAAGTGCATTATTTGTTAGAGATGCAAGTTTAAGCCGTAGGATTGGTAAAATAGTTGTAGATATATGTACAACTAAATCAAAATATAATTTTACAGAGTTAGGTACCTTGTGGGTCTAAATATGGCGTCGACTCTTTGAGACGATTTTGTTTTACTTCGTTTATGTCGAGCATGTTTTAAATTGTTTCCAGGTTTTTCATTTTTCACCTGATTCTCTCGTATTCCTCGGTTGACAATGATGTGTCCTTTTTTGGCATTTTCCAACTTTTAAAACTGTTCTTTGTATTTAAAAGTTTAGTTATGTGTCGAGTAGCACGCACTAAAAACCGCGAATGACAAGTTGACAGCCGACACAGAGCTGCCAGGGAAAGGAAAAAAAAAAAAAAAAAAAAAATATTGTCTCTAAAACATAGTGATTTGAGTAGCTCCCGTAGCCGGTACTACATGTAAATAATAATCATTAATTACAGGTACTAATCTCGAGGACGAGGCACAAAGTATAATGTGGACTCAATGATTGGGGCAACAGATGGGGTGTAGGATTGTAGCTATCCTATCCTCAGAAATATTCAAAGTGTGACGTCATTTGGGAGAGGTCAGTGACCTGGGTGGACGAGCTCGTGGCTATACAATAACAGCCGCACGTGTCAATCTTTAAGGTTAAGCAACGCTGGCCGAGGTTGGTCCTTGGATGGGTGACCACCTTTACATAACGAGATTCCTCCGTGCCTCGGAACGCAGGTAACTGTTGGTTCCAGCTGTCACTTGCAGATCTTTGCCAGTCGTTACGGATAGTCAGAAGCCTGAGATCTGACACCAGTCTTACCAAATGGTATCGTGTTACCCAGTTACTGGGTTGTGTGTGTGTCAGTTAGGCAGAACTTTCAGTAATTTAAATAAAAAAACCCGATTTCAAAACCTTTACAAAGGAAAAAAATAAGCCTTTTAATCGCGTAAGTAAATAAAATAAACTGCTGTAAACGTTGGCGGTTCCCCGACGCGAGTACGAGGCTTATTTTTTGCTTTTTAGTGGTTTTGAAATCGGGGGTCTTTTTAAATTTAAATTTAATTTCATGATTTTAAACTATATATAATATAGCTAGTAGTACAAACGCTTCAATCGACAATCTATCGAAACACGTAATTATGAGATGATATCTTGCGAAAAACCCAGATTCAAAGAGTAAAATGCGAATTACTTTTGAACAGTTGAACTGTAAACAATCAAACATAGCTAAGAACACTCTTGACAAAGTCACTTTTCAAACCAAAAAAAAAAAACTAAATAAATCAAAATCGGATCATCCGTTTAGGAGCTATGATGCCAGCAACACTCGTCAAACTTATAACCCCCTCTTTTTCCGTCGGGTGTTAAATACTGGCATTCGCTCGGCTGCATCCGGCGGACTGGTAGCCGATCCCCATATGATTGGGAATTATTTGGCAAATTAATTTATGCGGAAAATTTTTTGGGAAGTGATAATTTGTCAATTTCTTTTCGATGAAACAAGGGTAACCCAGCCCCGGATCTACGATTTTTTCGAACCGGCTTCAAGGAAAGGGTATGTATACGTATGTTTGTATGTATGTAATATTCTTTATTACCTCATATCTTTCAAACCGCTAGATGGGTTTTTATAATTAATACATCGTTTTATACATATTCGCGAACTGGCTGACCACCTGATCCTCCGACTGCACAGCATGATGTTCTACTTGTTTACATCTTTTTAGTTCGCAGTCGGGTTTTTGATATTAAATTAACTTTTTTTTCAAATATATAATATTAAGATTCGATTACTTGATAAAAACCTATGAGATTGTAGGAAAAGAGGCTTAATTTGTTCGATATTTTGAATTCTTGTCTCAAGGATTTGGCGCCCTCATGAAACTGCCGCCCGGGGCAAGTGCCCCGTTTTACCCCCCCCTAGAACCGGGGCTGGGGTAAACCCTTATATTTACCATCTGTATCTATCTAATCTATCTATATATCTAATACTTGTATATATTATGTACAAGAATTGCTCGTTTAAAGGTAAATACATTAATAAAATACATATTATGTATATAATCTGAATCCCGGAAACGGCTCCAACGATTTCCATGAAATTTTGTATGCAGGGGGTCGGGGGCGATAAAACGATCTAGCTAGGTTTAATTTTTAAAAAACGTCGTTTTCTCTATTGTCACCCGTGCAGAGCTCGGTCGCCTAGGTACTGTGGATACAATAAATTGAATTCGAATTTGAATTTTGAAAGTCGAGAAGGGGCTTAAAATAAAATCTGCTATTACTTTTCATTTATTTTTCTAAACTTCCCCACACCACACTAGGAATTTCTCTTGTTTCGTGGGGGCTTTTAAAATTAAACCATAAATAATAAACTCACTTACACAAACAGTCAGACCCGGAAGGCCGGAACAAATATCTGTAGACCATACAAATATTTGTTGCGTGCGGGAATCGTACCCGCGACACGCAGCGCTGCAGCCGATCGCTCAACCACTGCGCCAACCGTGTCGCCATTTAAACTTACTTTAGTTGTTTGTTTAGAAGTACACGTAGTTACGTTACGGCGAAAAGTATTTTTCATACAAATTGGCAAGGCACGCCACGTGCGTCGTCGCCTTCCTCTCCGCGCACCCGTTTATTATGCTCTAGCACAGCGGTTCTCAAACTTATTTTATCAACTGAACCCTTTTGGAAACGTTAATATTTGGCGGAACCCTAAAATACGTTTGTTGCCTGAAATAATAAAATAATCGTATTAATAATCGTACTTATTCTTTATTAGTAATTCAATAATCATGGCTTATTCATTACTTATATCTAACTAAGCTAATGAGAGGTATGAAACTGTTTTTTATTTTTCATACATTGTTTCATATCAGGCTTGATAGAAGAGAGTTGAAGTTTCATATCGGTCTAGGTTCGGCATCCTGTAAATTGTATCCGCTAGATTTCGCTGTTTTACAATTTACTTGCTTAAAAAATATTATAATTTTAGTGACTGTCGTATAGTAACAAAATTTTCTTTACAACCATATTTTCTTTGGTATATTTTTTTATTGTGACCTGTATTTTCGTGGAGCCCCTACAGAGGCTCTACGGAGCCCTAGGGTTCTGCGGAGCACTCTTTGAGAACCGCTGCTCTAGCGTATACATTTTTTATGAAACATTATTTTCAAAACTTATCGTCCCGTTCCGTCCGGAATAAAACACGGTACGTACGCCCTTTAGGAACCTAATCTGGAAGAAGTCAATGAAGCTAAATGCGACTGTCGAGAGTAGAATAAACAGTAGCTCCTTATATTCCGCAGCATGACGGTCCAGCACTTCTCGAAGAAGATGATCGCCACGCGCGAGCTAATCCGGCTGGTGCGGCAGCACACGTGCCTGTGGGACCGCTGCCACCCATCCTACCGCGACAAGGCGGGCAAGGACAAGGCCTGGCACGCCATCTACCTAGAGTTCGAGCCCGCCTACGATAGTCTCGATGAGCACAAGAAGAATCTTATAGGTGAGGAACTAATAGGATAATTATCTAATAACTTCGCCTTATTCATAAAAAGCTCTACACTTTTTAACGATTACTTAAAATGGGTATTCTAGAGCCATCCCAAACATGTGTCGCAGCCATCTGTTTATATTAACCAGCTAATTGAACGCCTAGGCCGTTCATTAAACGCCGGCAGCCAATGTAACTAGAATCATTCAACGTTTAACAACTTGGCGTTTTGAAAGTCAGCCCTTTGAAGATGACTGAACAAGACTCAGCCAAGTGACTCAAAGCGCTAGTAACAAAAAAGTATGGCGTCAACAGCGCAAACCGTGAATGTTATGTTTCGTTCTAGTGTGCAATTTTAAGTGGAATTAAAGTGTGTTGAGTCTATACTATAATCACCCTAACCAAACATTACAAGTTCATCAATATCCAATTTAACTAAATGACTACACGACATTCAGCCATCTGGTTAAACGTTGCGCTCAATGACTTGACTAGTTGTCCTTCAGCGAAGGCGTTTAATGAACGGCCTAGGCGTCCTGGCTGGCTAATTTAACCAGATGGCTGCGATATAATTATGCACGTCCTACTTTCTTACTATATGCACAACCACCTGCACCTTCCACGACTTGAACGAAGCCAACGAAAGAGCTGTCCTGGTGTCAAAATTCTGGTTGGACAAAATTTGAGTCAAATCGACAGTATACCTATAAGAAGATTATACTATGAAGTAGAACGATTACCTACTTAGCACATTATATTCATTGCCGTAGAGAACTTGAATCTGCTAATCAGTGGCTGAAAGGGTTGTTGGGTTGTTGAGATCCTTCAGTTTAGGTTGAGCTACTAAGGCCCACTTGCGTGAAAAACATAGCTCAGAGTTAGTTGTTAGTTAACACGAAGTTAAATTAAAATATCATCAGCCTTTTAATGTTCCCACTGCTGAGACACATGCCTCCTCTATGTGAGAGGGCATGGGCTGTAATCCAGCACGCGGACCCAGTGCGGCTTGGTGGATGTCACATGTCTTCGAATTTTTGGTTCTACGACACTTCGGTTTCCTCACGATGTTTCCTTGTCCTTCACCGTTTTGAGAGCAGTGGTGATGAAATAGGTAATTTACACAAAGTAAAGTGCCTGCCTGGGTCGAACCCACGACATACAACTTGTGCGTGCTCTAATTAAAATATGTCATGATAACACGAGATTAACTACTAACCTGGAGTTAGTAAGATAACCTAGAGTGGCGCAAGCGGGTCCAAGACAGTTTGGTGATATCTGAGGCATTGATGAGTAGCTTACTTGAAAATCTGGTGAGAATTTGTGATATACCTGACCCCTGTGTTAATATTGTTCAAATAATCACTCATATAGTCACCAAGTTCATTAACTCTAAAAATGTGTAAAAGTAACCTTAACCATATTTACAAAACATCTTACGAATACATAAAGATATTATTATCATTTTTATACACATCATTAAGTGTTTGAGTACGTTACGTATTATTGACATTCTGTATAGTAATAATCGTAATATGTAGATACCTAGTTATTTTTTAAGCTTAAACACAACAATAAATAAGTTATTGCTATGAGTTATTACGGGCTTAGGTATTACATGTATTAATTAATAATTGATTACAAAAACACCAATGGTAACATTATTTGTATTATTCAGACAAAAGTTCATGTCGAGGACAAAGAGGAAAGCAAACATTACTCATTCGATGTATTTTCAATGCTTCGCAGGTAATATAATCACAAGGAAATGGTACAACGTGCGAGACTCGTACGTGAAGTCACGAAAACCTGGAGTAAGAAGACCGTACGTGTACGCAGAGGAGCTGACGTTCCTCGACCCCATCTACCTGGCCGAGGGAGATCGGAAGAGCAGCAAGAGTTACATAGAGGAGCGGATGGAGAACGATGATGATGCAGACCACGAGAACTCGCACAACTGGCTGCAGGAGGTGTTCGTGGACATCGAAGAGTGCGCAGACACTCAGGCCGCCGAAACACCGCCCAAGCGACCAAAACTCGAGTACGGTAGCGTCGCCAGCAGCAAAGAAGAAAGCGAAGAGAACATCATCACAGTCCTCGCCAACCTCATACAGAAAGAAGAAGACGAGGACAGATCGTTCTTCAAGTCCATCACGCCGTCCGTCAAAAAGCTCTCCGAATCCTCTAAGTTCGAGTTTAGGATACAAGTGATGAAGCTCATCAACAGCTTGAAGTTGAGAGACCGACAAGTTATGAAACTTAAGAGAGAAAGGACTTCTACTGTGGAATCTGACGCGAGTGATTGATTGTTGTGTTATACCTAGTTGTACATACTTATTAAATAATTTTAAGGATTAGTTTCCTATTTATTTCGATCCTCTCTTGTACCATAAATTAGGCAGTATAACAAAGGGAGTAGGCAGAAGGCCATCGGTGATTACAAGAAACATCGACAAAGCTATCAGAAGTTATTTGGTAAACAATTAAAAAGATCATAACCACTCATATCTCAGCTCACGCGTATCTTATAAAGGATTATAAAAATACTTTTGGTACCCTTTCAAGCAGTTCTACATCTTATTATAAAGCTTTACATTTTCAATTTGCGTGCAGTTTGTCAGGTAGATATAAATTGGATTATTTATTTCATTCTTGTTCTTAATAACTTTATCGATAAATAATATTTGCATGATTTGGTTAATCTAAGGGTCAAAGCACACTCAGTCAGAGTCATAGCGAGGCGATGCGGTAGTTTAAAATTTACATATCATATTGAACCATATCTTTACATCGTAATGAACATTATACGTGTCGTATACTTTAAATTATGGATATAGCGGTTTGTGCATATTTTTAGACCGTCGCGACCGATGTTGTGTTTCAAATCGCGCCGAAAACTGTTTGCGCCATGCAGAATTTTGTGTGACGTTAGCTCTTTAATTCATATGTGGTGGCATAGATGCCGCTGCAGCTTTGTTTCACTCTGCCTCAATGTGCTTCGACCCTAAGAGATAACCTGAGTGACGTGGTGTTGATTAGTCCTAGCCAAGGTAGTGTTAGTGCTCTCATTACACAGGCGGTCGCGTAGGGCCGCATACCTCTTAACAAGCTAGGATCAGGCCTGAAGGACCAGCCGCCATGACCAGCGAGGAGAAAGGGGAAGCGAAGCCGGCCAAGGGTGTGGATCTGGACACAATCCTGGTGGAGGAACTAGGGCAGTTCGGGAAGTACCAGATCGTGACCCTGCTGCTCGCCGCCTTCCCAGTTATCTTCTCTGCGTTCGCCTCCGGAGAGTATATCTTCACAACTGCTAGGATAAATACCAGGTAAAAATCATTTAATTAAGTTATTTATTATAAATCTCTGCTGCAAGACAGAGAAGATAGTCTGCAGGTTTGCAGACTAGGATATATAACCTAACTAGGTACACCTAACTAGGATAACAGTGTATGAAGATTAAAACGGGGATAGTTTAAGTAACGATTCAAATACCTATACGGTATTCCAGCAGAATGTACTATTACACCAAAATGTATTTCCTTTTCACTATAAAAGTATATAATAATTCAAGAGATAATAGCAGAATGGTCGAACAATGTAGTGTAGCACCTACAATCCTACACTACACGTATAACCTAATAAGTTAGTCGCCCGACGGGAGCTTTCCCGGCGCTTCCGGTTTCCGGCGCAGTCGCCCTCCGGTCGCCGATTTCGGAGGTTCCGTTGTAACTATGTAGATTTACGAAGCTGTCTTTATATGCTACATTATACTGTACAATGATAACGTGCATAGTATATAACTGGGTACCTACATATTTAATTGAACTGATTACAAAAGTATAAAAATGTTGAACTGTGTCTTTGCGACAGAATTATATCGAATCAGACTTCTATAACAATTAAGGGCTAATAGGGCCGTACACGGTTATTTAAGGGGCTTCAGGAAACATGATGTTTGAAACGCATAACACACTCACACACAACTCGTCTTGCACACTTCACACGAGTTTTCAAATATTAGGTACCTACCTACGTATCTATGTTTTGTTGTTCTAAGTTTCTGTTTGAAGTTTTGTTTTGTTATGTTAATAAATTGTAAATCCGTGGTAATAGTAGTACAATAAGTGTGTTAAGGTATTTTTAAGAGCTGTGGATATTGTGATAAATAAATACATAAATGATTGATAATAACTTTAGTAAACTTTGGACATAAATTCCAATTACAAAAAAAAAACATTGTTTGCCTGTAGTAATGGTTAGAACACTGCTTAACGTAGGTATGTATGTAGTTGTCGGTCTCCTCAGCAATCGAGTTCCGTGGCCTCACAGATTACCTTATAACTCTATATGGAGCCACAGCCTATCTGAAGTCACTCCACGTAAAATATTGTTAATTGGTTGTACCCAACCGGGCAACAGCCAATTAACAGTACAGGCTGGCAGTTGACCCCAATATTGTTGGTAAAAAAGGCTATAGACACCATCTGATCTGACTGATATTTACTAGACTAGGCTTTACGTAGTGTGGCAATCGAATCAACAATTATTTCACTGTAATTCAACTAAAACCTTATTAATAATCTCATTGCTATCTCCAGGTGCCTGGTCCCAGAATGCGACGGTCCCGACCCTGAGTTCTCCCCCTCGTGGGTGCTGAACGCCATCCCATCGGCTCCCAGCGGCAACTCCTTCGAGATGTGCGAGCGCTTCGTGAACATCAGCAGCCCAGCGGTGGTGCAGCCCACCTGCCCGGCCACGCTCTTCGACTCCTCACGCACGCAGGCCTGCCACGACTATGTGTACGAGAACCAACTCAGCGTGGTTTATGATGTGAGTTTATCATGTTTCCTTCAATTGCCTTGTCGGATTTATGCTCGGTATAGGGTAGGCAGCAGAGGACACATTGCTCGCAAAACGGATGATCGATGTGGTCAAAAAGTTTTGGAGTGGCGACTGCAAACCGGAAGAAGTTGCGTTGGGAGGCCTACTCGTACGTGAAGGCTACCAGGTGAAACGATGACCTGGCTAAGGTTGCGGGATTCCAGACGCATGCGACCAGTCACTTTGGTGACACTTGGGGGAGGTCTATGTGGACGTATTTTGGCTGAAATGATGATGATGCTGATAAGATTGTCCGAACGTTTGCAAATACACGTTCACCTTATAAGAAACAGCATTTTAATTTGGCTCGCACCAGTTGCACCCACGACTGATCCGGCGACCGCGTGGCTATTTCATTTCGGTTCAGCATGACCTATGTATGACCAAATTGTAACGTCGTAAAAACGGGTGGTCTGCCCTGCCCTTACTGTATTGTAAGTCAATTCCGGTTGATGGTAATAGAAGACAACATTGTGAAATTTTGGCAAAAGCCGGGCTGAGGCTAGCACAGAAACGGAAGGATCAGTGGTGGGTGAAGACAGGTTGTGGGTGATGATGATGCTACTCAACCCCTTGAGTGTCCGAAACTTGGATCCATGCGAGACATAATTCATTTTAAATTGTTTCGGTAATGACGGCATTCCACCGATTATTATAGGCCCAATTGTTTTTGTTAAACTATTATGCCCTACTCCTGAGAAAAGTCTTCTGTCCATACATTCCATGTAACGCAATTGCGCGCTTTTCATTTAACACAAAACTTAAAAAAAAAACAACCGAAATCCAAAAAAAAAACACTACAAAGTCTTCAATTTCGGCAGACGGTGTCAAAAAACGATTGAAGTGTTTTTTTTGAAAGTCGGTTGTATTTTTTTTGTAAAAAGTTTTTCACTTTTTAGTGGTACATAATGGACAAGTTATATATAACCAGTGGAATGAGAATGTACCAGGGTGAACTGTACACATCTGCGTACCCGTTTAGAGCATACTGGCGTGACGGTATGTTATGAAATGTTGTAAACAATAAACAGACAAGCGATTGCAGCAATCCCGAGAGATTTGCCGTCATTTATTGAAGATTTATGTTGTAGGTTCGAAGTTCTTCATCATATCGTTCGTTCGGAATCTTCGCATCTGAATTCTAATGGCGCGCAGCCTCCCCCTTTTCCTGATGGATGTGTGACGAGTATGTCGGACATTCGCATCCATCAAAAGGACGTCCGTAGGGTGCTGCGTAGCCTTGATGTGAACAAAGCGAGTGGCCCCGACGGAATACCAGCAATTGTCCTTAAAACCTGTGCACCTGAATTGTCTCCGATCTTGACACGCCTATATCGCCTTTCGATAGAGACTGGAAAAGTGCCGAAGCCTTGGAAGCAGGCCAACGTACAGCCCGTGCCCAAGAAGGGCAGTCGAGCTGACCCGGCCAACTACAGACCCATATCTGTAACGTCCATCCTCTGTAAGAGTATGGAACGTGTGCTCAACGGTAAGCTCCTGGCATATCTAGAAACGAAAGAACGAAAAATCCTTGAAGGCGGTCTCCGAATGGGGTGATGCCAATCTGGTCAGCTTCAATGCTGCTAAGACCCAGGCGTGTCTTTTTCCGCTAAAAAGAGCCAATTCCACCCGGCTCCTTCTTTCCGTGGTGTAACCGTGCCGTTAACGGACCACCTCGAACTGCTTGGTGTTACGTTGACATCGACCCTCAACTTCGGTCCTTACATTGAGGCGAAAGCTTAGTTAGCTGCAAAAAAGTTGGGGATTCTTGCAAAGGTGAGACGGTACTTCACGCCAGAACTGCTGCTCAACTTGTATAAAGCGCAAGTTCGGTCATGCATGGAGTACTGCTCTCACCTCTAGGATGGATCTGCCAAATACCAGCTTGATGAACTTGAGTCGATTGACAGACGGGCCAAAAGTCTTATTGGCAACGATGCACTGGTCGCATTAAAGCTCCAGGGCCTCGAATATCGACGCCGAGTCGCCAGTCTGTCGGTTTTTTATCGGTTACATTTCGGGGAGTGTGCGACGGAACTGCACAATTTGATTCCGCCTAGCCCTTTCCATCATCGGACTTCAAGACGTACGGCCATGCGCCATCGGTACATGGTTTACATCCCTCCCATACGCACAAAGCGTTTTGCTATTTAATACTTTCATTGTGCGCACAGCTAAGGAGTGGAATTCTCTTCCGGAGTCTTTGTTCCCTGATAGCTACAACCTAGGGGTCTTTAAGTCAAGAGTGAATAGGTTTCTTCTAGGCAAGCGTGCTTCACCGTAGACCACATCATCGCTTAACATCAGGCGAGATGGTGGTCAAACGCGAGCCTATTGATTATATTATATTATCTTTACCAAATTTAAATGGGACCATTTCGGAATAACTTCTTTCGAACAAAAAAAGAATTTTGCAAATCCCTTTATATAAGACGGAGTTAAAAAAATATATATATATATATAAACATCCGAATTGAGAACCTCCTCTTTTTTGGGAAGTCGGTTAATAACTGGCAAAATTCTGTGTTTTTGATTTCTCCGTGTTATAAACGTACGAGTAGCGGTACTTTTATCCTAAATATCTTCCGTTGGTGGTTAATCGCATCCACACTTATACATAACACCTTCTCTCTGCTCATTGATCTAGCTATGTGCGCAGATGTTCAGAGATGTGGCCAAAACACTTGCTACACATAATTATGTAGATATTATATACATAGATAATAATGATATTGCCTTCCTTTCCTGCATACCATGTATATTTTATCTGTTGTCTAATCAAGGTAACCTTTGTTTAATCACTAATATGTAAAATCGTTGATTGTAGATGTGTATTTGTTTATGATAAGATATAGGTATCTAATGGAAAGCAATCTGTGAGGCATCAATGGGTCAAGCAAAGTTTACCGATCTCATACCTTGGAATGAAGTGAAAATTGATTTTCTTCAGACAGTTTATAGTCATCCAAAGGGCAATGGAGAGGGCTATGCTCGGAGTTTACTTGCGTGATCGAATCTGAAATGTAGAGATCCACAAGACAACCAGGGTTACCGACATAGCCAGAAGAATTGCCAACCTTTAACAGTGGCAGTGTGCAGGGCACATTGCTCGTCTAGGTTAGAACAGATGGCCGATGAGGCCGAAAACTTCAGGATCGCCACGGTGCCGGTGTGCAGACGCTGCGTCGGAAGGCTTCTCACTAGGTGGACAGATGATATTGTGAGGGTGGCGGGAGTCCGTCGGATGCGAGACGCACGGGACCGGTCAATGTGGCGACGCTTGGGGGAGGTCATAATTCAGCAGTGTATGTATATCGGTTGATAAGATGATGATTTACAATGAAAACTGAAACCAAAACCAAATCTAAAGACACATTATTCTGATTCGAAGTTAGTGATTTTCTTTCTTCAATAGTTTCATCCATGTGGAATTTGTCAGTAACAACACGGAGTCTGAATACTCGTATGTGCCCAGATGACGGCAATAGGCTCGCTTAAACAAAAACTGACAAAATGTTGTCGTACTAAAGGTGCTCTGCCCAACCATTCGGGGAAAACAGGCGTGATATTTATTTATATTTATTTATTTATTTAATACTTCATGCACACAAACGTACAGAGGCGGACTTAATGTCTTAGGCATTTTCTACCAGTCGAGTGTTATGTGAGTTGTTCTTGCAGTAATTAATTGTTATTTATAGATAATTTCGTTACTATTTATTACTTTTGGTACTTATAAATTATTTGAATAATATATACCAGCAATCAAGTTGTAAAAGGCTTTATTTTGGGAATGCCGATTCCGATGTGCGTAATTTATTATTGAAATGAGGTAAATACCGACTTAGCACTGATAGGGACAAGAATCGTGTACGTTATCGTAATCCGGCCGTCAAGGCGTTGAAGTAATCAGTCATCATTTATTATGTCAATGCAGCTATCGATGCTTCTCTCGTAGGATATACCTACCTTCCTTGCTTAGCTACGCTCATTAATGTACAGTAATCCCCAATCTTCTTGGCCGCACTGATGTTTTTGTATGAGATTTATTACTGCGCAGACTTTGTAGCCAAGTTGAGAGCGGCCAAGAAGATTGGGGATTACTGCATTCATGCCTGTGGGTTAATATGATGTTACAAGATGACAGACGTTTATACAAGTTGGCACGGTCCTATAGCTATTTGCATTTTTGTGGAGATTGGGTTAAGGAATGCCTATTATTGCCAAGTTTCATAGATACTGCTTCAGGTACTATCGGTAGGTTACCGTATTTCTATAGTGGTGCTACTACTCGGTCGAAATAACTGAGCCACAGATAATATAATGCTAGCATACAGATGCCTCAACCCATACAAAGAACTGTGCCACGTAACTATCGTTTTTCATCTGATTATACCGATTATTTTTTGTAAATCGATCGCGTTCGGTTCCGATCCACGGTGATAGATAGATCACCATCTTATAATCAATTGATATCGATAGATAAATATAATAATCAGTATAATCAGTACAGTACGTCGGGACAGTTTCTTTATATATATGAGACCCCACGACTGAGCCCACGGCGCTGACGTTCGACTCTAGCTATTGGCGCACGAGGCTCCGCGCGGCTAGAGTTGAGGACAGACGATGTGCACAGTTATTTTGACCGTGTTGTTCATAATTTACCTATTTTTTGTTCCAGTTCGACATGGCGTGCGACGAGTGGAGGCGCTCACAGATTGGTTCCATCCGCACTATCGGCACGCTGCTGGTGCTGCCCATCACTGGCTATATCTCCGACCGCTGGGGCCGACGCGTGGCGCTCACCATCAACGCCTTTAACACCGGTTGGATCGGCCTCGTGCGCTCATTCGTCAAGTCCTACGAGTGGTTCCTCGCGCTGGAGGTTCTGGAGTCCTCGGTAGGAGCTGGGGCTTACTCGTCTTGCTATATTTTAGGTGAGGATTTGTTCTTCTTCTTCTTTTCGTTTCGATAGTACATTTTATCAAACTATTTTGGCCCAGTAGGTGACCACGTTTATCACAGCGACAGAAGCGGTGTACAGGTTTATTTAGGGTGCAAGTGAGTGGACTGTTGGGCACTCCAGCAAATGGAAGAAGTAGTAGTTATAAGTTACCAGAAACTGGCCAAGCAGACTTGGTTTCAGTTCGATTTCACAGAGAACCTTTTAACAAGCGCATACACATATCAATATTGTTGTATTTCAGTAACGGAGCTGGTAGGTCCCAAGTACCGTGTGATCGCGGGTGCCACCATCTCCACGCTGTTCGCACTGGGGCAGGTGATCCTCGGCTTCATTGCGTGGGGTGTGCCGGCCTGGCGCCCCCTCACGCAGGTTCTGTACGCGCCGCAAATCCTAGTCGTCAGCTACTTCTGGATCCTGTCCGAATCTGTGCGCTGGCTCATGAGTAAAGGCCGCTACGAGGAGTCGGAACAGATACTCAAGAAAGTTGCCAAAGCTAATAAGACGGTGCTTTCGGAGAAGAGTTTGGAAGCGTTACGAGCTACAGATGAAGCGGAGAAGAATGCCCCGAAGCCGGAGGAGCCCTGGCTAGCTGTTCTGGTGTTCAGGTCTCGCGTAATTCTGTCTCGTTGCCTAGTGTCTCCCATCTGGTGGATCACTAACACGCTGGTGTACTACGGCATGAACATCAACTCGGTGAACATGACGGGTAACGGCTACCTGAACTACGTGGCGGTGGCGGCCATCGAGATCCCAGGCTACTGGACGGCCATCCTGCTGCTGGACCGCATCGGCCGCAAGCCGGTGCTCATCTGCGCCTACTGGCTGTGCGCCGCCTGCCAGTTCGCGTTCGCTTTCATGCCGGAAGGTAATTATGATTGTGTAATATACGAGGTTCGCTTATTGCCGTTTTGAACTGACTTACTGCCTCGATGAAGTTCTACTGCTAAATTTTCAGTAGCAGACCGGTGATTGGATTTATTTCTGGTTGATGGTAATAGGCATCTATTACATACAAATTTACCGTAACTAGTTAAATGTATGTGAACTTAATTTACAAAAATTTGTGTGATCTTTTTTTTTTTTTTTTTTATATTATTACTTTGACATTTAATTACGAATATATCTTGACATTCTCATTTAATATATGACATTTTAAAATTAATTTCTAGTGACATTATTGATAGCTTCATTTGATATGTTTCATTGTTATTTGCCACACGGTGAAATTAACAAAACAAAACTAAATTGAAATTGTGTTGTTATATATAAATTATTATTTTTTTGCAAGTAAATGTGTGTACTTGCTTGTGATTTGCATGCCTCAAGGTGTAATATGGTCGGATTGTGCTATATTTTTTAACAACTTCATGTAATTACCCATATTAGCAAATAAATGATTATGAATTATGAATTAATCTTAATTTTATTTATAAACAAATGTGCATGTTCCAGGTAATGACGGCGTGCGACTATTTTTGTACCTGTTCGGCAAGTACTGCATCGCCATCGTAATGACGTCAGTGTACGTGTACACGGCGGAGCTATACCCCACCAAGTACCGCCACAACCTGTTCGCGTTCTCGTCCATGGTGGGCCGGCTCGGATCCATTACGGCACCACTCACCCCGGCTCTGGTAAGTGTACCAACAAGTAGTAAGTGAGTAATATCAATACTGGGGCTGAAAAGTTCTGGAGTGACGACCGCGAACCGTTGTTTACGTAGTTCCAGCTCAACGGCATAGATGTCGCTACAATAACTATTCTGTCAAACTGAATCTAGATAGGTTGTAAGGATTGTACTCACGATTAAGAACCACTGCAGTAACTACCTACCAACATGTTGTCGACTTTTATGGTAATGTAAATGGTTTGGGAATGCAGATGGTCCCACAGTAAAGGTTTCTCATAATAATATGAGTAGGAGATTTAAGGGGTTTCAAGTTTGTTTTTCTAAGTTAATTGTGGGGACTAGACAATCGTGACTAATGATTTTTATTATCTTCGTAGGCTCAAGAAGTGTGGGAACCGTTCCCGTCGGTGCTGTTCGGCAGCTTCGCGTGCCTGTCGGGGCTGCTGATCTTCACCACACCGGAGACGCTGGGCACCAAGCTGCCCGACACCTTCGAGGATGCGGAGCAACTCGGCAAGACCAAACCCTCGTGATCTCGATAACTTGTACCTACTCATTATAGTACCTAGTCAATAAGACGTCTTATAAATAAATTTATTTTTTATGAGTATATTTTTGTTTTATTTGTTTACCTGTGAGCACAACGCCTATTTATCATAAAGGTAGCACCGTCTTCTCATCTTCACATGGCTGCAAATGAGGGTTAATGTGTTTTCCGGCTTAGTGTTAAGATGGTCACCCATCTTCAGACCGACCTCGGCAAGCATTGCTTTACCTTGAACCAAGATTATTTAGCCATGTGCAGACATGGCTCAGTTGAAGCGCTATACTGAGGCGCGACTACTGACATTCTATCAACGAAAGCGTCGCGATAGCGATGGAAAAAATGACGAAAATGTATGGAAATGTCAAGCGCTATCGAAATGTCACTGTATATGATCGATCCCTTACATTTCAACCAACACCATCAATGACATCGTATGTAACTTGTCCAGAGCCTGAAACGAGTTATAAGACACCGCTCCCAGTCGGCAAAATAATGTTCATTGAAATGTGAGCTTCAGAGTGTTCTCTGTAGACATACTTTACATTGACAACACAGATTAGCAGACAGCTCGCTGACCGCCATCGTACCACTCGATAGTTGACATCTTGCTTACCGCATGCTTACCGCATGCTTACCGCGCGCTACAAAATCAATCAATCAATTAAAAATCTTTTTTTTTTTATTTCACATAGGCCTATATGGGCACATAAAAAACGTCGACAAAAGGTGCACGGTTCGGGTTGGTCGTTTCCTATGGAGAAGAACCGGCAAGAAACTCCACGGTTACTCTTTTAAAAATGGTTTGGTTTTACAATATTTCCATGTTACAGCATTAGTACTTAGACATGGGGGGACAAAGTAGGCCCGACTTATGACAATAAGTCGTAAGAAACTAAAAAAATAAAATAAAAGGATTATATATTTTATAATAGTATATTATGCAACTAATGAATAAAAGACGGATTTAATGCGAGGGCCGTAGATGAATCACAAGTAAGTGAAGGATTCTAACGACTGAATCACGACCGAAGGGAGTGATTCATGATGATTGAATCACGAGCATAGCGAGTGATTCAAGTCTTAGAATCATGAGCGACGCGAGTGATTCATGGCCCTCGATATAAATCCGTTTTATTCAAGAGTTGCATACTATATTTTATACCATGACTACGAGAAAAAGAAAGATTGAAGCGAAAAGCACAAGGAATAATAATAAATAAATGTTTTCTTACCATCAAAATTTACAAAAAAATGTGAATTCCTGGCCCCTGAGCTAAGTAACAGCACTTGTGTTCAATCTCTAACTCTATCTCTAACTCTATCTCTAACTCTATCTCTAACTCTTTCTCTAACTCTATCTCTATCTCTAACTCTAACTCTGTCTCTATCTCTAACTCTATCTCTATCTCTATCTTTAACTCTATCTCTAACTCTATCTCTAACTCTTAACTCTATCTCTATTCTCTAACTCTAACTCTATCTCTAACTCTATCTCTAACTCTCTAACTCTATCTCTAACTCTATCTCTAACTCTATCTCTAACTCTATCTCTAACTCTATCTCTAACTCTATCTCTAACTCTATCTCTAACTCTATCTCTAACTCTATCTCTAACTCTATCTCTAACTCTATCTCTAACTCTATCTCTAACTCTATCTCTAACTCTATCTCTAACTCTATCTCTAACTCTATCTCTAACTCTATCTCTAACTCTATCTCTAACTCTATCTCTAACTCTATCTCTAACTCTATCTCTAACTCTATCTCTAACTCTATCTCTAACTCTATCTCTAACTCTATCTCTAACTCTATCTCTATCTCTAACTCTATCTCTAACTCTATCTCTAACTCTATCTCTAACTCTATCTCTAACTCTATCTCTAACTCTATCTCTAACTCTATCTCTAACTCTATCTCTAACTCTATCTCTAACTCTATCTCTATCTCGAACTCTATCTCTAACTCTAACTCTATCTCTAACTCTATCTCTAACTCTATCTCTAACTCTATCTCTAACTCTATCTCTAACTCTATCTCTAACTCTATCTCTAACTCTATCTCTAACTCTATCTCTAACTCTATCTCTAACTCTATCTCTAACTCTATCTCTATCTCTAACTCTATCTCTAACTCTATCTCTAACTCTATCTCTAACTCTATCTCTAACTCTATCTCTAACTCTATCTTTAACTTTATCTCTAACTCTATCTCTAACTCTAACTCTATCTAAGTTTGTATCGAATATTTATGCGCAAGGAGGTTGTATAGCATTGAGATGGAGTATGAATATTATATTGATCTGTTCTAAATGCAAACACCAAAACAGTGATTAAAAGTGCTTTTTATTCACTGTTTTCAGTGAATAAAATAAGCTTTTTAGAGGGGGAATGGTATAAAAAACTTTTCAACACACTTGCTCATAAAGTGGCTCTAATTTCACCGCAATTAGGCACATAATGACACCTGTTATCAAACTGTGACTTTTTCATTACTATTATTCACAAGTGAGATAAACAGTTTTTTTTTTATTTATTGGTTAGGTTGCTTTGTTCTTAAAAAAGTTTCGATACAAAAAAGATCGTGCTCAATAGTACATATGCAATGCATCTTTGTATTTAAATAGATAATTTCAAGTTATACGTGTTTAATAAAACTTTCACTCAAATATAACTTTTGTTTTTGTCTGTAATAAAGAAAACTTGAAATTCCCCATTTTATACGTGGCTAAAACGCTATCCGCGAAAAGCCAAAAAAAAGAAAACTCATTATTTTTAGTCTGTGGCCGATCGCTAGAGTAAAATTGTTCTGTGGTGACCGATCGCCATTCTTAGATGCGCGCGCATAGGAAAACTGATTAATTTTGCCCGCCATTGCGAAAACAACTTCACAACTCGTTTTCACTGTTGGAAATGATTTTTTAGTATTATTTTCTTCTCAAGTGTGTTGAAAAACGTCGTATGATACACGTGTGTATTGATGATTACCGTCCTCGGCTCTCTTAAGACCCTCACCTAACGGCTCGGGTCTCAATGGCGCCTCAGCGGTAATCACCAACGTTACACACTTGTACCATAATGTACTAATAACAAGACTAAATTTAACATGTAGCACAAATTTTGTTATCAGTGCTGTAACTATTCTTAGCAAATGTTTGAAAACCATTGTAAAAAGTCTAATTAAAAGAAGGAAAGAAAAATGAGATCGAGAATAGTTAGAGACATCCACATATTTGTGCCGTTTACAAGTTACCAGGGAAGCTGCATGCGCAGAAGGAGCTAAGGCCAAATGTTTTTATCTTCAACGTAGTCCTTGATTTTATAATATGCTTTTTTAATAAGGATACGTTTGATGTAGTTTTTGAACTTTCCATCGGTCAGTTCTATAACTGACTTTGGCAACTTGTTATAAAAGCGTATACTGTTTATAAGAAAAGACTTGCTAGTTTTCGTTAATCTGAATTTGGGTATTACAATTTCGTGCTTACTGCGTGTATTTAAATTATGGAAGTCGCTTCTAGTTTTGAAAAGCCCCCGATTTTTACGGACATAAAAAATACATTCCAAAATATAAAGTGAAGGTAGAGCCAGTATATCGATCTCTTTAAATTTTTCTCTGAGGGACTCGCGAGGACCCATTTTATAGATTGCGCGGATTGCCCTCTTTTGTAGGATGAAAATTGAGTCAACGTCTGCTGCTGATCCCCACAGCAGAATGCCATAAGACATAATACTGTGGAAATAAGCATAGTATACTAACCTAGCTGTAGCTACATCGGTTAGCTGCCTTATTTTCCTACAAGCGGGTGGACCGCGCGATATACGCACGCGGACTGCTTGCTTGAAGCACGTTGGTAGCTTTTTGAAAGAGGAAGGCAGAAGCGGTCGGCGCGTGGTCAGACCGTTGACTTCTAGCTGTAAGCACGTGGACAGCTGGTTGACTGTTAGCTATATTCGCGTGGACAGCAAGCCGTCATCTCCGTTTAAGGCGGTGTTGTGCGGGAGCGGTGTAGGAGCGGGGTCGTGTAAGTGAACTACGGCCTTTAGAGATTTTCGATAGCTTTCCCAATCACCCTCGCGACGCTTTCGATGATAGAATATCACTTGTTAAGTCCTCTGTTTGCTCATTTATGTCGTTTGTGAGACAAACCGAGGGTCAGCAGTCAGCACTGAGGACTCGCGACTATGTGAATAAACGACGAGTTACGTAATCATTATAAAATTTGAGTGAAAACGTGAGTTTGCTTGTCATAATTTTACTTACTGGAAAATAATGTTGGAGTAGTGGTGGCCCAGTAGTAACGGCACTGACTTACGTATAGTAGGTCGTGAGTTCGAACCCAGGCAGGCGCTTTGTGTAAATTATTTCATCACGCTGAACATGTCCTAGAACCAAAAATTCGACGACGTGTGACATTCACCACCCCGCACTGGGCTCGCGTGGTGGATTAAGGCCCATTACTACTCCCAGCATCAGCTCTGTGTCCCGGCAGTGGGAACATTATAAGGCTAATAATGAAGATTATGAAATATAATAAATAATGTACAGATAACAGATGCTAATATTAACACATTGTCGTCGTGGCCCAGTGGCTGAAGGCCTCGCCTTTTATGCTTGAGATCGTGGGTTCAAATCCGAGCACGTACCAATGTGACTTTTCAATTCATATGTACTTTTTAAGTTTATCTTGGACTTCGCTGACGTCGGTGAAGGAAAACATTTGAGGCAACCTGAACTTTTATAGTTAGTTATTATAAATTTGTGCTCAATAGGGATGATATTACAAAATATTGGACACGTATATTTTATTTGTCACGTACACAAAAAATGACGACGATACAGTGCGTTGAAATATCGTGTGCCGTCACGGTGTGCTACACTTTTACTGACAAAATGACGTCACAAGTCTCCACTCCTAAACTTTAATGAGCTTTATCTTTACATTATTTGATATTTAATTGTGCGTCCTTGTGTGTAAAACCACTTAATAATCGACATCCATAACTGGGGTTCGGGATTTTTCCTACTCCTTCGTTATTATTTTCAGATTAATTTCGTAGCGGGATCCAAGACAGTAACATTCATTCTCCGGGCCTTAGTCGGGCTTCTTTGCCTCGCTGCTTTTCTGGTGGTTGCAACTGTTTATTCTAGCTTTCAGGAGTTGCAGTGGTTTGGGAATAGCGCGGTGAGATTGTCCCAAGTCCGCAATACCAGCGGCGTCTCCCGCGGCGGGAGAGGAGAGGTATTGCGGTGCGCCGCTCTCCCTAGCTTTCGCGGCCTGGACGGGGTCACCACGGTGTGATGACGAAAAAAGGCATTATTGATCATCATAAACTTTAGTGTTCTCACTGCTGGGACACAGACCTCATCTCTGTGGGAGAGTGAATTGGGCCTTTATTCACCACGTAAGTGTAGTGCGGGTTGGTAGATGTCACGTATCTTCGAATTTTAGGTTCTAGGACATGCCATGTTTTTCCTTCACCGTTTTTACGGCAGTGGTGACGAAATAAATTACACAAAGTAAAGTACCTGCCTGGTTTTGAACTCACGACCTACGAAACCTCTCGGCATGGCAGGGGCAAGTCGGCACCGTTACCACTGGGCCAACACTGCTTTTATTTTCAACATTCATCATACAAAATAAAAAGTAACTAAACACCGTTTCCAAAATGTTCCAAGTGCATATAAGATACTGCTATTCAAATATCAAATATATTAACACGTAGGTAGTTAAATTTCAATTCAAATATCATAAATAATATATCATAAGTCAATATAATAGATAAATACATTTGAGAAAATAAAAATGTATTCGGAACAAAATATGGGCAGAGTATTGGACACGTAGGTAGTTAAATTTAAATTCAAATATCATAAATAATATATCATAAGTCAATATAATAGATAAATACATTTGAGAAAGTAAAAATGTCTTCGGAACAAAATATGGGCAGAGTATTGGACACATAGGTAGTTAAATTTCAATTCAAATATCATAAATAATATATCATAAGTCAATATAATAGATAAATACATTTGAGAAAATAAAAATGTCTTCGGAACAAAATATGGGCAGAGTATTGGACACGTAGGTAGTTAAATTTAAATTCAAATATCATAAATAATATATCATAAGTCAATATAATAGATAAATACATTTGAGAAAATAAAAATGTCTTCGGAACAAAATATGGGCAGAGTATTGGACACATAGGTAGTTAAATTTCAATTCAAATATCATAAATAATATATCATAAGTCAATATAATAGATACATACATTTAAGAAAATAAAATGTCTTCGGAACAAAATATGGGCAGAGTATTGAACACGTAGGTAGTTAAATTTCAATTCAAATATCATAAATAATATATCATAAGTCAATATAATAGATAAATACATTTGAGAAAATAAAAATGTCTTCGGAACAAAATATGGGCAGAGTATTGGACACGTAGGTAGTTAAATTTCAATTCAAATATCATAAATAATATATCATAAGTCAATATAATAGATAAATACATTTGAGAAAATAAAAATGTCTTCGGAACAAAATATGGGCAGAGTATTGGACACGTAGGTAGTTAAATTTCAATTCAAATATCATAAATAATATATTATAAGTCAATATAATAGATAAATACATTTGAGAAAATAAAAATGTCTTCGGAACAAAATATGGGCAGAGTATTGGACACGTAGGTAGTTAAATTTCAATTCAAATATCATAAATAATATATCTTAAGTCAATAACTATAATAAATAAACACATTTGAGAAAACAAAAATGTTTTCGGAACAAAATATGGGTAGAGTATTAGGCACGTAGGTAGTTAAATTTCAATTCAAATATCATAAATAAAATATCATAAGTCAATGTAATAGATAAACACATTTGAGAAAATAAAAATGTTTTCGGAACAAAATATGGGCAGAGTATTAGACACGTAGGTAGTTAAATTTCAATTCAAATATCATAAATAATATATAATAAGGCGCAGGCCACACCGAAAGTGCGTCGGGCGCGGACATGGCACGGGCTGTTTCCTATTCCATTCAAATTTCATACATAATGCATTGAAATAAAGCACAATTTAGGACACACGGTATCTCGTTGCTCGGACGTGGTTATGACGCGCCATTTAGGTGCCCGTGCCTGATCGCCGCCAGTTCGTAGTGTCGGGCGCAGAAATGGCGTCGGGTGCGGACATTTATTTTTATTTTTTTATTTCAACATAAGTTACATGAGTGGGTATTATACAAATCTTCTGCCAAACTGCAGGACAGTTTGTCGGCAGTGTTCTCGTGAATACAGCTCTTAATTAAAACAATATTATAACATCATAAAGTTAAAGTTAAGGGAACACATCGTATTATTATGATATATCTGAGGGTCAGTACATCGTCTTGCATTTCTAGTGCGCCGTACGCTCACACAGACGGACGTACGCCACGCCCAAATGCATATATACTCGAGCTGCCCAGTTTGTATTTGAAAAGAGACTTACATAATTTTACTGATCTACAGCTCTACAGCTACACTGATGTCTATAGGTTGACTCATATCGAATTGCCCACCATGCCAGCACGCGCGGCGAACGCACCAGCCCCTACCGTCCCGACCACCGCCGCCGCACCCCCGGATGGAAGACGAGCAACCCAACTCGAGTGGGACAGAACGGCGGCGGCCGCCCGACCGACAGCAGCACGTCGCGCGCGCATGCTAACATGGGCGATCCATTCTTGTTTTAGGTACATCGTTATGTACCTACACTTCACCCGGCGTACCCGCACAATCAACCGCCCAAAAAAGCCGGAAAGAAGAAAAATAAAAAACTTTATTCCGACAACACTCAGATATACTTTCCATCAAGAAAGTTAATAAATAAATAAACAGACGCGAATCTCCGGACGAATACGCCAAGCGAAGCGACACCATAACAATTTAGCTTCAAATGCTATGCAATGGACACAAACCCAAATAGTGCTTGCGCAGAATATTTTTTAAGACATTTTTAGACATTGTTTCGGTAGACATTTCCTTAGGTAATTCATTTAACAATGTTGGAACTAGCCATTACCGCGTCCTTTGACCGAAGTAATTCCTCACCTTAGGCACCGAATATTTGTTTTTCTGTGTCACTTTACGGGTTGGTCGGTCATACACTTTTTTTACTTTAAGTTAAATTTATTTAATTTGTTATTTGTTAAATTTATTTAATTTGCCGGATGTTATTGGTCTGGATTGAATCTGCACTTGCTGTATTGGTATGCTGGACTCAAATGTTACCAGTAGCCCACTATGATCTGAAGGCAGACAATTCATAATGGCTTTGTTTAAGTAGTCGCAGCAACAAAAAACATTATCAATACATGTAGCAGTAGTCACCGTTGTTCGGGTTGGTTCCTCAAACACAAGCGACAAATTAAATGATTTGAAGAGATTCAATAGTCTACTGCTATCTGAATTATTTTCTAAAATATTTATATTAAAGTCACCACAGATTATGACTAGTTTATTACCAGTTGTAAGTTTTGCCAAAACATCTTCCATCACTGACTCAAATATACAGTAGTAAACGCACACTATAATATGCTTATCCAGCTCAACACAGGACAGTTCAACACTATGTTCAACTGATAGATCTACAATATCTTTACGAGATTTTGATTTAATACCATTTTTGATTAAGATAAGTGAACCTCCACGTAACATAACATTTCTGTTAAAACAGCTGCCCACAGTATAATTTTCATAATTAATAAGCATTGAATGTTCTTTCAGCCAATGCTCAGTAAAACAAATAATTTCAAACATTGTCTTTTCTAAAAACAGTTCTATTTCCAATTGCTTTGCAGAAAAACCTTGAATGTTTTGATGGAATAATTTTATAGAATTCTGCTTAGCCCCTTTTTTTAAATTAACTATGTGAGAGCAAGAAGGTACCTTCTTGTTGGTGGATGTACTCCTAACTATTTGGTTATTGGTACCCACCCTTGTCCTACAAACTAGTTTAAACTATAAATATTAATAGCAGAATTGCTAACGTTATTAATGTTATTGGATACCTGTAAATTAGTATTACTACTAATATCAACTACAGTACATGACTTCGACATACTATTTATGTCTGAGTTTAAAGTAAAAGATAATAGCCTCGCTATTTGACGTCTTACCCTAATAGGCAGATACACTGTATTGCCTGTCGACTTTAATTTATCAACAAAAATGTTGATGTCAAAAAAAACTAATTTGTCACTGTAATGACTGACAAGGAAATGAATATGTTTATTCAGCATGTGAATATAATTATTTTGTCTACTAGACAATTTTTCCAAATATGGAAATGAAATTTAGTAACTTTGTTACACACTCAGTGATGTCGTCTTTTTTTACATCCAAACTGTTACCTATAAAGACAGTTACATTGGTGTCTGATTTATATACATTGTTTGTTACAGATTCCATGATATGCTTGTAAGATGACCCAGGCATACAATAATTAATAGTCGAATAACTCTGATTGCTATTTAATAATTTACCTAAACCTCTTCCAACACCATCTGCAAACATAACCGAATGAGACCCATGATTACTATTACTAGATGCAAAGGTAGCAGTCTCAGGCTGGTCTACTTGAGACACTTCCTGTGCAATATCAGGTGTGTCTTGGTCTTGGACAAAGATACCGTCCTGAGGCACCCTCTCAACCTGGGCTGGGCTCTCCGTTACCTCAGTTCATCTTTGTTGTGTTGTTCCAAAATTATAGTTGATTTAACTTTTTTCTGTATGGGTAATATTCCACAAATTTTAAATAAATTTTCGTACTCCTTATTAATGCTATCTTTAGTTGTCTTGTTTACTAATAATTTTAACAATCGAATTTGCAACAGTTTAATTTTATTTAAATGTACTGGAAAGGTCAGTCCATAACCACCCAAACCGTAGTTTATTGTTGTCTAAAGTAAGTGCAAGTGCATGATAAAGAATATACAGTACCCGCCTACCAACTATATATTTTAAATTGTTAAGTTTCCCTAGTACGGAGCGTAGTCGATTACATACTGTGTCTACGTGTACGTCCCAAGTAAATCGTTCGTCAATTAATAATCCTAGGTATTTATATTTCGCCACACGCTCAATACACTCACATTGGCAGTTTGCATTGCTGTCGTGAAGACATTCGTACGAGTGGCCTTTTATCGAGATACTGGCATTTTTTGCAATGTGGTTATACGGAGACGATACAACATACACTTGGTTTTATTTATATTTATAAGGATACCATTATCGTGCGCCCATTTGAACACATTATCTAGAACTTCTTGCATTGACGACCGGATCAGTTCACAGTCTCGACCGCTGTATGTCAAGCACGTATCGTCTGCATAAATGTATGTTTTACAATGTTTCACAACATTGACCATACTGTTGACGTGCATGATATACCCTATCGGTCCAGAAACCGACCCGGTCGGCACACCGTAGTCAACTCTACCGAGAACTCACTGTCTACTCCTTTAACCCTAACTTTTAGGTGCCTATTATCTAGATACTGCCCGAACCACCCTTTTACAGGCCCCCGTATTCCACACTCGTCCATGGCCTGCAGCAAACCCTCATGCTCCAGAGTATCGAAGGCTTTTTTGAAATCAATAAAGATTAATAAAACCACTTCTTTTGAATTTAATGAGATGTTTATGTCATCTGTAAACTTACTTAATGCAGTTGCTGTGCTTCTATTTGGCCTAAATCCGTGCTGAATATCTGTTAAAATGTTACTAGTTTCTAAAAACTTTGTGATTTGGCCCATAATTACTTTTTCAAAATTTTTATTAATTACACTCAATATCGCAATGGGCCTATAATTTGTGTATTCTTTATGTTTCCCCCCCTTGAAAATTGGTCTTATAATTGAGATCTTTAGATCATTAGGGTATACCTGTAGATGTATACAAGTATTAATGAAATGTGCAAGAACTTGGCTGATAGGATACTTAATCGCTTTCAAATCCTGTACTCGAATGCCATCAGAGCCTGGGGACTTGCTGCAGCTTAGCTTATCTATTATTAAACATATATCTCTAGGGCTGGCCTTTTTAAATCTGAAACTTACATCATTTTCTTTTACATATTCACATCTTTCATAAAACAAACGGTTACATACATGCTTCCGTTTTAGTAAACCAATTTCATTAGTAAAAGTATAACAGAAATTATTACATACGCTTTCCAGGTTCTCGTTACTGTTTATAAAATACTTTTGGATCACGTCATCAACATTTAACTTGTTTCTACCAAGCCACTTGTTCGCACACGCCCACACTTTTCTCATATCTCCGTTACAGTTTCTCAACTCTTGGCGCCTGTGCGCATTTCTAGCAAAATTTACAGATTTATTAGCTTTATTTCGATATTTTGTATACTCTAATCGTAGTGTCATATTTTTAGGATTTGCTTTCCATTTTCGGAACAAGGCGTCTTTAGTTTCTAATATTTTTTGCAAATTTTTATCAACCCAGATGTTAGATTCCCTCTTTTTAACTAGTTTTTTTGTTTCCGACATGCTGTAAATTTTGCTAAAAATATCACACATTTGCTTATACAGCTCTAAAGGGTCTTCAATACACATGAGATTTGTCCATTCTACCTCACATAACTTAGTTTTAATAATTTCATTATTAAGTGTCGTGCGATAACAAGGCGGCATGAGCTGTTTGTTTACTTCGATCGAGAGTCCCGTTAAGTAGTGATCGGAGACCGTGGTCGTTAGTACGTAGGCGTAAAGCTCGCCGACTGGTCGCGCACTTCGCACAAAAATATGATCGATGCATGATGTCACTCGTCGCTCTGACAAGACTACCTCCCGCGAGACATCTTGAATGCAGCATTCCATGCCTAAATCACTCAGGATGTTTAGGTATTCGTTGGCGCGTGAATCGGTTTCCCCTCGCAATATGTTAATGTTGCAGTCTCCCAATAACACTAAATCATTTCCAATAGGTATATCTTGTATTAATTTCTTGAGTTCCATTATAAAGTGTGATTTATTCATTCGCGGAGGCCTGTAAGTAACTATTATGTCGACTTTTTTGTGTTGCGTGAGAATTTGACCATGTATTAGTTCACAGAATTTGTTATATTTCTTTATAATTTCAAACTCCATATTTTCATGTACATAGATAATTATACCACCTCCCCTTCTTTCCGATCTAGTTAAGTAATACGAACAGAAACCATTTATTTCATAGTTATATACTTCCTGCTCCTTTATATTTATTTCTGTTAGACATATTAGTTCCAATTTAGGTAAACAGTCTTTTATTAATACTATAAATTCATTAAAATGCTTCCTTAACGAACAAATATTCATGTGTATGATATTTAATTTATTTTCAGTATGTGTTATATAATCTATCCAATGTTTTGCGGATTCATATTTTGAGTATATGATATCCTGTAGGTCTTCAGAGTTCATATTTGTATTTAGAAACTTTAAATCAGGAAATTGTATACTACAGTAAGTTCCGTTTATATATTTACTCTCGGATCTCGCTATTAATAGATATGTGCTTATTTATGTCGCTGTCACAGCAGATATCATATACTTTCTTCTCGACCTCACTTTTTTTTATTAAAATTTCCATCTTGGATCCAAATAAACTTGAACTCATCCTTTAGTTTTTGTTTAGTTGTCCAGAGTAATTGGCGCATTTGGCGTTTAAGATTTTCATTAATATAGATGCGGGTATCATCGTTGTTGTTGTAGATGGAGTGGTTTGTCAGTTGTTGTTTCTTGCTTTTTAGCCATTGATTGCGGGTTTCCGCGTTACACATTTTTACAATAACTGGCATTCCACTTCCCTCGCCTCTGACTCTCCATACCTTTTCTATGCCGTCTACCCTCAATTTCAATTCTTTCGCAATCTTCTCTACTACCTCCTTGATGTTTTCTCCTTCTTGTTTACGTACATTAATTAACTCAACATTTAATTTCAATTCCTTTTGCTCCAGCCACCCTATACGATCCTCAAGTGACTTATTATATTTTTCTAGAAACATACTGCGTTGTATCAGGTCCTTTATCCTATTTTCATTTTTATGGTATGAATCATTTAATTTTATTTGCGCCTGATCTAGTTCCCTGTGTTTACCCTCCAAGTTCTTGATAACGTTATCTGTGTCACAGTTCTTGGTTTTATTTCCTTTACCTCCCCTTTCATCTCCGTAATGTCGGACTGAATAGCAGCGTATTTCTCATCCTGTTGCTGCTTCATGGTGGTCAACAAGGTATGCATGAGCTTCATTTCTTCGCGGAATGCATTAAGCGTTTCATTCAGAGCACCCGTTGAACAGCAAGGCTTGAATCTCCTACTATCCTGCGACACTATTGTGGAGTCGATATCAGGTTCGTATTCCCTTTTTTTATTGCCGTGTCTCGCAGTAACCCATTCCTTATCTTTCGTTGACACTAAGTTCGGATCCGATCCGTATTTGGTTGGTGTTTTCTGCATATTTAAAATCGCAAGGTATAACAACAAACGATGGTAATAATTAAGTATAGCGTCTCGCTCACACGTCCACTCACGAGCGCGATCCACGAGAACTATGAACATGGCACGGGCGGTTTCCTATTCCATTCAAATTTAATACTAAATGCATGGAAATAAAGCGCAATTTAGGACACACGGTATGTCTATGCGGCCTGCGCATCGCTTACTTGAAACAGAACGCCACGTCATTTCTATGTCATGTCCGAGCCATTTCCACGCCATGTCCGCGCCGTGTCCGTTCCATGTCCGCGCCCGACGCCATTTCTGTGTGGCCTGCGCCTAAGTTAATATAATAGATAAACACATTTGAGAAAACAAAAATGTTTTCGGAACAAAATATGGGCAGAGCATTAGACACGTAGGTAGTTAAATTTAAATTCAAATATCATAAATAATATATCATAAGTCAATATAATAGATAAATACATTTGAGAAAATAAAAATGTCTTCGGAACAAAATATGGGCAGAGTATTGGACACGTAGGTAGTTAAATTTCAATTCAAATATCATAAATAATATATCTTAAGTCAGATATAATAAATTGATACAGATATACAGATATTCAAATATAATAAATAAACACATTTGAGAAAACAAAAATGTTTTCGGAACAAAATATGGGTAGAGTATTAGGCACGTAGGTAGTTAAATTTCAATTCAAATATCATAAATAATATATCATTAGTCAATTTAATAGAAAACACATTTGATAAAATTAAAATTGGTTTCGGAATAAAATATGGGCATATTAGACACGTAGATAATAATTATACTTCAAATATCATAAGTCAATAAACCAGATAAACACATTTGAGATAGTAAAATTGTTTTCGGAATAAAATATGGAAAGAGTATTTAGACACGTAGGTAGTTGGTGCGCTGTGCTGTTGTCCGTTGTCTGTTGTAGACAGCATGGCCTAAGGCATTAAATCCGCCTCTGTACGTTTGTATGCATGAAGTATTAAATAAATAAATCAATGGCAGCTTTGGACGAGGATGTGGGAACTGAGGGCAGGAGGAAGGTGGAACTGGACACACTCCTGGTGGAGGAGATAGGGCAGTTCGGGAGGTTCCAGCTCCGCACATTCCTGTTGGCCATGGTGTTGGTGGTGTTTGTCGCGTGGAGCAACCTGGAGTACGTGTTCAGCACAGCGCGGATTAGTACCAGGTGAATAAACCAATAGGTACTAGTATAAAACAAATGTATTGTGTTCCTAACTATTCAGACACGCGGGTTAATCCGCATCCAATTCGTCTCAAATTGTTGAGCGGAATTAAACTTTGAACTGAACCTTTGAACTTGTACCTAGTGTATGAAATTCATTTATAAATATTTGTGGAAGAAAAATGGAAAATTAAACGGAAACTTACAGAGTGGCTACTTCAACAAGACTATGTTCACACAGAATCAATATTAACCTTCATAACCTAGCACACGCACATACATGCAACACACACACACACGTACATACATGTACACACAACACGTACACACATGCACACACACACATACACCCACACACACAACAGTTAAGTTCATTATTATTTTTTCTCAATTTATTACCATTACCTTTATCTGAAAATTGTTTAATTGTGGGAGGATCGTCAGAGTTCTCACTGAATAAAAGGTAATATTTAATCATAACATTATGGCCGTCCACTGTCACTTAAGATACAGGTATATCCTAGTTGAGACAGGGCAACGTAAATTGTCAACAGATGTACCATGTAGGTACTTACATCAACATGTTCTACTATACACTATACTGTAATTTCGTAACCTTGTATACCTTACTTGTAATTATTTAGTGTAAGTTTTGTTTTTCTCATCATCTGTACCTTTTTGATCAATAAACAATTTATTTATTTAATTAACTCTTGGTCTTCATCTTCTAGTTTGGCTTTCGTTTTTGTCGAAACTGTTTTATTTTATACTAGCACTCCGCCCGCGATTTCGTTCGCGTGATTTCGTTAATGCTATAAATGATTTTCTTATATGCAGTTAGTGAAGGCGACCAAAAATTAGCTATTATTAAAACAATTAAGGCAGCAGCGTTCTCTGTGCTTCGTTCTCAATCACCGACGACTGGACCTGGCAACGTACAACACGCGCACACTTCGGACCGACGAGAAGGTCACTGAACTCGAAGAGGAATTGAGCCGGTTGCGATGGAGTATTATAGGGTTATCTGAAGTCCGAAGAGAGGGGGAGGACTCAATAATCCTCAAATCCGGTAACCTGCACTATTTCCGAGAGGTTGACCGGCAGTCCCAGGGTGGTGTCGGGTTTATCGTCCACAAGTCCCTTGTGAACAACGTGGTGAAGATCGAGAGTGTGTCGACCAGGGTGGCGTACCTTATACTCAGAATATCCTCAAGATATTCACTGAAGGTCATACAGGTCTACGCCCCGACCTCGGCACACCCCGACGATGAGGTAGATACCATGTATGAGGATATCTCCAGAGCCATGCATGGTTTCAAAACTCATTTTACCGTTGTCATGGGGGACTTCAACACGAAACTGGGCAAACGAGACGAGGATGAGCTGCAAGTGGGGCAATTTGGAGTTGGACAACGGAACCACCGGGGTCACCTACTGGCCAGTTTTATGGATAAGGAGGGCCTCTATAATGATGAACTCCTTCTTCAAAAAGCGTGAACACAGGAAGTGGACCTGGCAGAGCCCCGATGGTGCAACAAAAAATGAGATCGACTTCATCATGTCAACCAAGAAGCAAATGTTCAATGATGTCTCTGTGATCAACTCGGTAAAAACCGGGAGCGATCACCGCATGGTAAGAGGCACATTGAACATTAATATTAAGCTTGAAAGGTCTCGACTGATGAAGTCCACGCTCCGGCCAGCACAGATCCAGGTCCAAAACCCCGAGAGCTTTAAGCTCGAACTCCAGAATCATTTCGAGTGCCTAGGGAGCTCCGAGGATGAATACAGCAACGGGTTCGTGGAAGCTGTCCATACGGTCGGGTCTAAGTTTTTCAAGACCCGTGGTACAGATAGAAACAAAAAGCTCTCTGATCATACCCTCAAGCTTATGAAGGAGAGGCGTGAGATGATCCTGCAGTCTTCAGATGAGGCGTGCAAATACCGGCAGCTCAATAGACAGATCTCTAAATCCTTGAAAAGAGACCTCCGCCGCTTCAATACCGAGTGTATTAAAGACGCAATCGAGCGAAATAAAGGCTCCAAGGTGTTTTCAAGGGATCTGGCTATTGGGCAGAGCCAACTCACGAAACTGAAGACCGACGATGGCAGGATCGTATCCGCCAAACCGGAGCTTCTCAGGGAGATCGAGACATTCTATGGGCAGTTGTACACATCGATCAGCAAGCCCGTTGCGAGTCTAGCAAACGACCCAAGAGCTAGATTGACCCGACATTATACCGAAGATATCCCGGACGTCAGCCTGTACGAGATTAGGATGGCTCTGAAACAGCTCAAAAACAACAAGGCGCCGGGTGATGACGGAATTACGGCCGAACTCCTGAAGGCGGGTGGAAAACCGGTCCTTAAGGCCCTTCAGAAGCTGTTTGATTCCGTCATACTCGAGGGCAAAACGCCACAGGCATGGTGCAGAGGTGTGGTGGTACTCTTCTTCAAGAAGGGCGACAATGCCCGGTTGAGGAACTATAGGCCCATCTTACTTCTTAGCCATGTATACAAGTTGTTTTCAAGAGTCATCACGAATCGTCTCGCGCGCAGGTTTGACGATTTCCAGCCCCCCGAACAAGCCGGATTCCGAAAAGGCTTTAGCACCGTAGACCACATACATATGCTGCGGCAGGTTATACAGAAGACCGAGGAGTATAACCTGCCTCTCTGTTTAGCGTTTGTGGACTACGAGAAAGCCTTCGATTCGATAGAGACTTGGGCTGTACTGCAGTCTCTCCAACGGTGCCAGATCGACTACCGGTACATTGAGGTGTTGAAGTGTTTGTACAAAAACGCCACCATGTCAGTCCGTCTTCAGGATCAGACCTCGAAACCAATCCTTCCCCGGCGCGGCGTGAGACAGAGAGACGTCATTTCTCCGAAACTGTTCACTGCTGCGCTGGAGGATGTCTTCAAGGTTCTGGACTGGAGGGGGCTTGGCATTAACGTTAATGGCGAGTACATTACTCACCTTCGGTTTGCCGACGACATAGTGGTCATGGCTGAGACCATGGAGAGCCTCAGTAAAATGCTCGATGACCTCAGTAGAGCTTCCGAAAGAGTGGGTCTTAAAATGAACATGGACAAAACCAAGATCATGGTGAATGCCCATGTAACACCCACTCCTATCAAGCTCGGAGACTCTACTCTCGAAGTTGTAGACGATTATGTCTACCTGGGACAAACGGTCCAGTTGAGTAGGTCCAATTTCGAGAAAGAGGTCAACCGTCGAATCCGACTCGGCTGGGCGGCGTTCGGGAAGTTGCGTGGTATCTTCTTCGTCCAATTTACCGCAGTGTCTCAAGACAAAAGTCTATGACCAGTGTGTGTTGCCAGTGATCACCTATGGGACCGAGACGTGGTCGCTCACAATGGGCCTTATCAGAAAGCTCAAAGTCACCCAAAGGGCAATGGAGAGGGCTATGCTCGGAATTTCCTTGCGTGATCACGTCAGAAATGATGATATCCGCAGCAGAACCAAAGTTACCGACATAACCCGAAGAATTGCCAAACTTAAGTGGCAGTGGGCAGGGCACATTGCTCGCAGAACGGATGGCCGATGGGGCCGAAAAGTTTGGAATGGCGACCGCGAACCGGAAGACGATACGTTGGAAGGCCTCCCACTAGGTGGACTGATGACCTGGTTAAGGTTGTGGGAAGGCGCTGGATGCGAGACGCACGGGATCGGTCAATATGGCGAAGCCTGGGGGATGCCTATGTCCAGCAGTGGACGTCTTTCGGCTGAAATGATGATGATGATTAAAACGTAAAACTGGGTATCGTAGATATACAGGGTTTATTGGATTGGGACGATTCGTTATTTGACTTAAAGAATAATAAATTTTAGGTTACAAAGTAAAATGCTCCCCTAAAAACTTATCAACCCCTTTTTGCCCCGAGTTTTGAAAAACCTAAATATGCTATTCACTCTTTTCTTCTCTTTTTTATTTATCGTTTATGTTAGTCAGATTGCGCAGTGAGATTCCTCAAAAAAAACTTTATAACCCCTAACCCTATCTAGGAGAAAGTTTTAAAAATGTGTTATGTAAATTTTGAGTATGAACCTTATCCCCAAGGAATTTGATTTTACATACAAACTAATTTTAACCCTTTTCAGCTCCTTAAAGGTTGAATGCCCGCAAAATTGCGCCTTAGTGCTGCCCTAGAACCCCACGTCAAAAACGAAACCCTGTCCAGTAAGATTCATAGCTTGAGTTAGTTTCAAAAAACTTATAATGACAACCTTTGTTTCCTTAGGTTGGTATTTGTGCTCAGTTTCAAATTTATTAACCCAAGAAGTAAGATTCTTCAAAAACACTTTAACACCCCCTAAATCGTATTTTGGGAGTAGATAAGTAAAACTAAAAATGACAACCTTTATTATTTAGATTGGTATTTGTGTCAAGTGTCATGTTTATTGACTCAAGAAATCAGATTCTTCCATAAAAACTTCAACACCCCCTAAATCATCATTTGGTCATAGTTTCGAAAAACTAATAATGACAACCTTTATTGTTTACTTAGGATGGTATTTATGTCAACTTTGAAATGTATTGACCCAATAAATAAGATTTGTCAAAAACACTGTAATACCCCCTAAATCGTCTTTTGGGGGTAGTTGCAAAAAAATTTATAATAATAATAATAAGTAATCTGTGGCTCGACTTGACAGACGGCTGCCAAAAAATTTTCATCACGAAATTTTTTACAAAATATACAATTTTAAGTATCTAAATTGTGCAGAACACCATGAAACCAAGAAAAAAAAATAACACAATAATTTTATCACCAATAACCGACTTATAAATGGAAATGAATCGAGAAAAATTATGACGACGTCATGCTAACGAGAGCTGCCGCCGCTAGACAAGCACGCCTACCACCTCCGGCCTCGTCGCCCAGCTCCGCCTCGCCGCCGCCGGAAACCAGCCCCACCGTGAGTGCTGTGACACCGGCCGTGGCAGTTGCGTCGAGCTCGAGCGACGAGTACTTCTCTCCGCCGACGACACCACCACCTACGCGTCGACGGGGAGGACGCTGGCCGCTGGACTGCTTAGGACCTCGAGGCTTACCGGTCTCTGATAGGGTCCCAGCACCCGGCGGAAGTGTGCAGCGCATGAGATGGACACAATCCATTAACGAAAATGTCATGCGCGCATACTTTGGGGCTACAGATGGAGGAAACAACCTGACCGCGTACCGTGTCCGGATGCTCTCTTTGTTTCAGGTGCTTGAGCCAGCCGTCAACGTTTCGGCCCAACGACTTTCGGATCAGGTGCGGGTCATCCAGCGTAATCGTATGTTGGATGATACTGTACTTGATCGCCTCCGAACGGAAATGGGTAACCGTGTCACTGCCCCATCGTCACAGGCTGTGGTACCACCACAGTCAAACCATATTGCCATCAATGCTGACGTGGAGAGTAGTGACAGGGTTACAAACGTAAGTACCCAGTGCAATGAGGAATTGAGGAGTGCTTTGGAGTGTGCTATTCGGGATTATCGCTACATGCCACCCGAACTTAGGCCACGATTACCTCGTTTGCCCATGCATAACAAAAATAGGGCGCTGGTGGCTGTTCTGGATTCGCAGTTGTCAAACTATTTTGATGACTGCGAAGACCTCACTGATACACATTCGATCATGTACTGCGCGGCTGTAGCGGCATGTCGTGTAGCTCATGTCAAATTTGCAGATGACAGAGCTACACGACCGAAACCAGCCGTACCGGCTTGGCAGTGCAGGATCGAACGTCGTATTGGTGGGGCCAGAGCACTCATCGGCAAACTAATTTGTTTCAGGGAGGGCAATAGTCGCCCAAGAGTGATGCGCTTTGTGAGACGGGCGTTTTCGGGGACTGATGTCAGCCCCCGAGACTATATATCCCATGTCACAGAGCGCATCGACTTCCTGAAACAAAAAGTGTATGCATGGGCAAACCGTATTCGTAGGTACAGGCGGAGAGTGGAGCGATACACCCAGAATCGCACATTCCAAAGTAATGAAAGGTGGGTTTATCGGGCATGGGAGCGACCCGACCAAGGTGTGACTGATACGCACCTGCCGGATGATGACGCTATGTGTTCATTCTGGCGCAGCATCTGGTCGGTGCCTGTCAGTCACACCGAAGGTGAATGGACTCGGGAGGTCGAACGAGCGTGTGATCCAATACAAGAAATGGGGGCTATCACGATCAGCCCCCAAGATGTAGCCCGTGCAGTCCGTCCGTTGCCGAACTGGAAATCTCCAGGACCGGACGGACTGCACAACTTTTGGATCAAGTGGCTACAAAGGTCGCACGCTCGTTTGGCATCTCAGTACCAGGCAGCCTTAGAGTCTGGTTCGCTACCCAAGTTCCTTACAACAGGAATAACCCACCTGCTCCACAAGTCTGGTAGCACCGCGGAACCCAAAAATTATAGACCAATTACATGTTTACCAACGGTCTATAAGGTTCTTACATCCATTTTGAGAGAAAAAATTAATAAACACGTTGACAATAACTCCATCATGTCGGTCTCTCAGAATGGATGTAGGAACGGGTCCCGCGGTACTAAGGAGCTACTCCTTATTGATATGGCCATTAGCCAACAGGTTCGGCGTTCCCGAAAGGATCTGTCGACATGTTGGATAGATTATAAGAAGGCCTATGACTCGGTGCCGCATACATGGCTCATGAGGGTGCTAGAATTGTATAAAATAGATACAACTCTACGCACCTTCCTGATGTCGTGTATGAGGCAATGGAGCACAGTCCTTCGCTATCCAGGATGTCGAAATATCCAGAGGAATAGCGAACCTGTAAGGACCGAGCGAGGTATATTCCAGGGCGATAGTTTGAGTCCACTTTGGTTTTGCCTTGCCTTGAATCCTCTAAGCATGATGCTGGAGAATTCAGGGCTAGGCTATCGGTTGAAGAGAGGTGGTCAGGTTATATCTCACCTCCTTTACATGGATGACTTGAAGCTTTTTGCCCCCAGCAATCTTCAGCTGATGGAGCTACTAAAGGTAACTGAAACTTTTAGTAGCGCCATCAGGATGGAGTTTGGTGTGGACAAATGTGCGGTCATGCATGTAAAGCGAGGGGAGATTATGGAATCCGTAGGAAATCAACTTGCGGATTCCATAAACCTGAGATCCCTCTCTCCAAACGAAACCTATAAGTATTTGGGTATGTCGGAAGCGTTAGGTATCAGTACTATAGACATGAAGCAATCGTTGAGGGAACGCTTCTTTGGCCGCCTGAAGAAGGTATTCAATAGCCTTCTTTCGGGCGGAAACAAGGTGCGCGCCTTCAACGGTTGGGTCATGCCGGTGCTGATGTACTCTTTCGGCATACTCAAATGGACTCAAACGGAACTTGACGCCCTGGATAGGCGGGTCCGTACACTGCTGACTGCATATCGAATGCATCACCCACGATCGTCAGTCATGAGATTGTATATCCCGCGGAAGTGTGGAGGCCGAGGCTTTTTAAATGCCAAAAACCTCCACAACCGCGGGATATGCAATCTCAGAGAATATTTTCTAAACACCGACGTGGGTATTCATCGAGATGTAGTAGCAGTGGACAAGGGACTCACCCCGCTCTCCTTGGCGAATGAGAACTGGCGCAAGCCTGTAGTGCTTGACACTAACGATCGCAAGGAGGTATGGCAGAGTAAGGAGCTTCACGGACGCTTTTTCCGGGCCCTAAATGGGTCCGATGTAGACCAAGCAGCGTCCGTAGCCTGGCTGCGTTTCGGTGACCTCTTTGGGGAAACCGAAGGTTTTGTCTGTGCAATTATGGACGAAGTTATCATGACGAATAACTACCGGAGATTTATTGTGAAGGATGGCACGGTTGACATCTGTCGGGCATGTCACCGCCCGGGTGAATAATAATCTGTGGCCTGACTTGTCAAGAGTGACACAAAAATTTTCTTCGCTCTTCGAATTTTTTGATTATATTTATGAATCCGAACAATTTCACTGTTAATACTACATAAAACTAAATTTAAATAATGCCTCCATATATATATAATAAAACAACCAGAAGAAAACCAAAACTATAATTAAAATGAACAACCTACTCGTACAATAAACCAGAATGACAAGCTGAGAAGAAAATGTTGACACGAAGCCAGGCCCGAGCCAAAAACACACGCCCAACATCTTCGGGTTCGTCGCTCAGCTCCGCCTCGCAGTCGCCGGGATCCCCTACAACCGTAAGTCAAGCGATCCTGGATGCTGCAGTTGCGTCGAGCTCTAGCGACGAATACTTCTCTCCGCCGACGACACCACCACCTACGCGTCGACGGGGAGGACGCCGGCCACCGGACAGCCTAGGACCTCGAGGCCCATCGGCCTCTGACAGGGTCCCCGCTCCCGGTGGAAGTGTGCAGCGCATGCGATGGACGCAATCGATTAACGAAAACGTCATGCGCGCATACTTTGGGGCTACAGAGGGGGGAAGTAACCTGACTGCGTACCGTGGTCGGATGCTCTCTCTCTTTCAGGTGCTTGAGCCAGCTGTCAACGTGTCGGCCCAACGTCTATCGGATCAGGTGCGGGTCATCCAACGTAACCGTATGCTGGATGACACCGTACTTGATAGACTGCGTGAGGAATCACAGAGTAGCCGTGTCTCACCTGCCTTGCCACCGGCCGCGGTGCAACTGCAACCCAGTGTTCGACGACGGGGCTATATCTGTGAGTACCCAATGCAATGCACGTTTGAGGAGCGCTTTGGAATGTGCATTCAGCGAGTATCGCTCCACACCGCCTGAGCTTAGACCTCGACTACCTCGTTTGCCCATGCATAAGAGTGCGCTGGTGTGTGCTCTAGATTCTAGATGATAGTAGTAGTAGATAGTAGATCTTTTAGCGTCCGTGGCCTGGCTGCGATTTGGTGACCTGTTCGGGGAAACCGAAGGTTTTGTCTTTGCGATTATGGACGAAGTTATGATGACGAACAACTACCGGAAATACATTGTGAAGGACGGCACGGTTGACATCTGTCGGGCATGTCACCGGCCGGGTGAATCAATCCGTCACATTATCTCCGGTTGTTCTAGTCTGGCTAACGGAGACTATTTGCATAGACACAACCTTGTAGCCAGGATTATCCATCAGCAACTTGCTCTTAAATACAATCTTGTGGAGTCGGAAGTGCCTTACTATAAGTATGTGCCCGACCCAGTTCTCAAAAAGGCAATGTAACGGTGTATTGGGATCGGTCTATCATCACTGACAGGACTATTGTTGCCAATAAGCCTGACATAGTGGTGATGGACCGACTAGAGCGTCGCGCAATGATTGTTGATATAGCGGTCCCACATGATGAGAACCTCGTGAAGGCTGAGAGAGATAAGAAAAGCAAGTATCTTGATCTGGCTCGCGAGGTTGTCGACATGTGGGACGTGAATACAGCTATCATTGTGCCGATAGTCGTTACGGCCAATGGCATAATAGCCAAGAGCCTCGACGAACATCTGAGGAGGCTCTCGTTAGGCAGCTGGATCAAGGGCTTGATCCAGAAAGCGGTACTTCTGGACACGGCGCGTATCGTTAGGAGGTTCCTCTCTCAGGAGCCCTGACCACCGGTAGCTTGGACCCTGTTCCCGATACCGGTGGGCTACTATTTTTGTATTTTTAAATGTTTTTTTTTATTTTATTTTTTATAGAATAATATTTAAAAATGTAAAAATATGTAATATAAAATGAATAAATGAAATAATAATAAAATTTATTTGTACCAAAATTTACAGATTTAAAGATTACAATTTTTATGGTCTATAAGTAATAATAATAATTAGATTTAATTTCAATAACAATTCCAATAAAAATAAATTACAACTGGTTGGTAGAAGAGACTTAGACAGGTGCTGGATGAACAAGATCTGTACACAATTAGTGAACCCTGCCTCTTAAACTAGGGTTACCTGTATCTTAAGAGACAGTGGTCTGTTATTCGCTTTCTATAGTTACGCAAAACTTGTGAAGTGAGTCGATCTACCATGGATTGGGTAATATATTAATTAAAATAAATATAAATTCCACTTGTATACCACAGATTAGGACAAGTAAGC
The DNA here is from genome assembly GCA_964057195.1 of Orthosia cruda. Classification (NCBI taxonomy): domain Eukaryota; kingdom Metazoa; phylum Arthropoda; class Insecta; order Lepidoptera; family Noctuidae; genus Orthosia; species Orthosia cruda. The sequence continues at coordinate 1,002,944 of OZ059836.1, forward strand.
GTATGTGTAGTAGGGTGTGTGTATGTATGTAAGGTGTATGTGGTGAATTGAGTGAAAATATGAGTGTACAGAGTATGGAAGATAATATCAAATCAAGCAATGTATGTAAGCAAAGACTCGGTTTGCGAATAGTCTTGCTTGAGTAGCCATTCCGACACCTTAAACTTAACTGTATGTTTGTTTAGGTCTCGAATGTCGAGTTTTTGTGAGTTTTTTTGTAAATGTGTGCGCTAAGCGTGTCAAATTGATGTCTAGCGAACGTGGTTTTATGCTGTGTTCCTGGGGGAATATTAGTACGTTTTTTAGGATCAGAAGGATGGACGCAGGAATGTCTCCTGAGTACTGAACGAAGTACATAGAGCTGACGGACTGAAAGCACCTTACATTCCGAGTACAGTTGTGTAGTTGGAGACCGGAAAGGCTTACGCAGCATTACTTTCAATATGGCTCTCTGTGCTCTTTCAACTCTGATTAGACTGGTTTTAGCTGCGCCACCCCAAACCGTGATACAGTATCCAATAACTGATTGACACAGGGCGTAGAAGACCATTTTCAGCGTATTAACATCAGCCGACTCTCTAAGTGACTTAAAAATGTGTATTAGTCTCATAGTCCTGGAAGTCAGGGCATTAACCTGTAAGTCCCATCGTAACCCTGCATCTATTTGTACGCCAAGATATTTAACACTCTCGGTTCTTAGGAGTGTTGGACATTGACACGGAGATGAAGGGTGCGCGCAAGTGTGGGCTATTATAGAAAAGGCTTGGTCAGGTGCGGTGTTATGGCGAATAGAGAATGGAATGTAAGAAGTCTTGTCAAAGTTGAGAGTCAGAAGATTTAGATTGAGCCATTTTATAACTTTGGTAAGTGCTGATTCTGCGCTATTCTTGACACCATTCCAAGTTAAACCGTCAACTATAATTACGGTATCATCAGCATAAGCAAGGATTTTGGCATTAGGGAAAGACAATTATAACGAAACCTTTATTGTTTATTGAAGTTGGTGTTTATGTCAAGTTTCATGCTTATTAACCCAAGATATAAGATTCTGCAAAACAATTAACATCCCCTAAATCATCTTTTGGGGGTAGTTTCGAAAAACTAAAAATGAAAGCCTATGTCAAGTTTCATGTTTATTAACTGAAGTAATAAGATTCTTCAAAAAATCTTTAACACCCCTTAATCGTCGTTTGGGGGTAGTTTCAAATAATAATAATAACAACCTTTATTATTCATATAGGTTAGTATTTGTAGCAAGTTTCAAGTTTATTGACCCAAGAAGTCAGATTTTTACATACAAACTTCAACACCCCCTAAATCATCATAATAATTCATAATTCAGTTCGACTTCAGGATCAGACCTCGGAACCTGTCCTTCTGCAGCGAGGTGTGAGGCAGGGAGATGTCATATCTCCGAAACTGTTCACCGCTGCATTGGAGGATGTCTTCAAGGTTCTGGACTGGAGAGGGCTAGGCATCAACGTCAATGGCGAGTACATCACTCACCTTCGGTTTCCCGACGATATAGTGGTCATGGCTGAGAATATGGAGGACCTCAATACAATGCTCGATGACCTCAGTAGAGCTTCCAAAAGAGTGGGTCTTAGGATGAACATGGACAAAACCAAGGTGATGTTGAATGCCCACGTCACACCCACGCCTATCAGGGTCGGAGACTCTACACTCGAAGTTGTGGATGACTATGTCTACCTGGGACAAACGATCCAGTTGGGTAGGGCCAACTTCGAGAAAGAGGTCAACCGTCGAATCCGACTCGGCTGGGCAGCGTTCGGGAAGTTGCGCGGTATCTTCACGTCCAACTTACCACAGTGTCTCAAGACGAAAGTCTATGACCAGTGTGTGTTGCCAGTTATGACCTATGGCTCTGAGACGTGGTCGCTCACAATGGGCCTCATCAGAAAGCTTACAGTCACCCAAAGGGCAATGGAGAGGGCTATGCTCGGAGTTTCCTTACGTGATCGAATCAGAAATGTAGAGTTCCGCAAGAGGGTTACCGACATAGCCCGAAGAATTGCCAAACTTAAGTGGCAGTGGGCAGGGCACATTGCTCGCAGAACGGATGGCCGATGGGGCAGAAAGGTTCTGGAGTGGCGACCGCGAACCGGAAGACGTTGCGTTGGAAGGCCTCCCACCAGGTGGACCGATGACCTGGTGAAGGTTGCAGGGATCCGCTGGATGCGGGACGCACGGGACCGGTCAATGTGGCGACGCTTGGGGGAGGCCTATGTCCAGCAGTGGACGTCTTGCGGCTGATATGATGATGATGATGACTCGGGAATAATGTAGCTTCCCAAAGGTGAAAGAATTTTCGAAAACGGCCCAGTAGTTTCGGAGCCTATTCGGTACAAACAAACAAACATACAAACAAACAAAAAAATCTTTCCTCTTTATAATATTGGTATAGACAAAATCTCAAAAGCAAAAAATATAAAAGAATGTCAATAAAAAAATAATAAAAATATCAATTACGAAAAAATTCAAATAATACAAAAATGGTAAAAAAAGAAAGAATTAGCTTATTAATAACAATACACCAGGTCAATGATTAAAACTATAGGGAACAACACATTCATCACATTTTGTCTGTCAAAAATTTCGAAACGCTGTAATATGCTTTACACAACAGTAACGATTTAAGCCTTTTCTTAAATAAGTTTATGTTAAGCTCTTTAATTGAAATAGGTATGTGGTCGTATATAATTGGTGCCATGCAAAAAACACTTTTTTGCATCAATGCTGTGTGGGACCTTTTTACGCACAAATTATTGTTCTGTGGTCGAGCTCGTTCGTGATAAAATGATATTCTGATAAACAGGTCTGGATTGGTCTTAACAAATACAGCTACCTCAAAAATATATAGGCAAGGAAAAGTCAATAATTTGTATGTGACAAACAATGGCTTACAAGAGTCCAATCTGTGGAGTCTGAACATTGACCTAATGCACCTTTTTTGTGCTATAAAGACCATTTCCCTATTGGTTGAGTTACCCCAGAAAATGACACCATACCTCAATACCGAACTCACTAAACCATGATATGCTGTGACTAAAGCATCCACATTAATCACTGGTGTCAGTTTAAACAGGGCATAGGCAGATTTGCTAATTCGTTTAGTTAGCTCCTCCGTGTGTGTTTGTTGCTCCAGTCCAATTTTCTATCGATCGTTAACCCCAGGAATTTCGATGTATCTACTTGTGTTATAAGTTTATTATTATCATTTGGGGGTTGTTTCGAAATACTAATAATGATAACCTTTATTGTTTATTGAGGTTAGTATTTATGTCAAGTTTCATATTTATTAACCCAAGATATAAGATTCTTAAAAAAAATAACATCCCCTAAATCATGATTTGGGGGTAGTTTCTAAAAACTAACAATGAAATCCTTTATTGTTTATTTAGTTTGGTATTTATGTCAAGTTTCATGTTTATTGAAGAAATCAGATTTTTTCATACAAACTTCAACACCCCCTAAATCATCATTTTGGGGTAGTTTCGAAAAACTAATAATACATACATACATAAACTCAGGCCTTTTTCCCATGGGGTAGGCAGAAACTACAGAACGCCACCTGCTACGATCCTTACATACTTCTTTTGCTTCACTCACATTCATCATAGTCCAACTAACAAATTAATGTTTTATAATAGTCAATTTAACGTTTTACATTTTGAGTCTAGTTTTTAAGATTGGTCGTATAAATGTAAATATAAACGTATAAATAACGCGAATTAGGCCCAAATTACACGACAATATTATCGTTTAGTAGTTATGTAGAAGTCAGCCAATGACCGTTGAACGTTGTGTACAAGTTAAATAAAAGTACAAAGACCGACTTTACGGTCCATTACTGGTTGCGATGAGACCCTTATGTGACCGCTTATGTCACATAGCAGTTATAATGACGTTTTCAAAAGACTGAAACGTTGTACTAGTGCCAAACAATACGACTCAACAACAACCGTCTTTTTTCGTGTATTAAATATTGTGCTCGCCGGTGTTTAAATAAAAAAATGGTAAGTAAATGTCTATTTCCATGATTACAAAATATAGATTTATTATGCATTATTTAAATGAGTGTGATATAATGATAGCTGTGTTAATCTTTCAGGGAACTTTAGTTTTATGACAATGTATATATATATGTAGTTGTGAAATTTTTAACGCCCTCACCCATTTCTTTGTATTTGAATAATTTTAATTAATTATCCAAAATATGTTTTCTTTTAAAGCATCGACCATCTTTTTTATGTTATATAGCGACCTTTATATAACATTAATGTAACAAAAAGGTCGCGTATACATTTTCTTGAATCTATGACGCCGCGGCCATATTCAGTCTACTTTAGGGTTCCTTAAGCCTGACTTACAGATCTATTAAACATTGCTTATCTTGAACAGAGAACTATCTCGGCCCTTTATGATTATAAATTCATTTTCTTTTCTATGGCCATCTAATCAAATGTAGTACGTTTAGCCCAGATTAATTGATTTAAATGTTTTTTTTTTTCAGGTCTAACATAGGATAACAATGAACTATGGTAGTGTTCTAAGAAATCGATAAATGTTTGATACGAAATGATCTAAAACGTCTCAAAAGACAAAAATGGCATTGGAGAAGCATTTATTTTCCCTTTTCAAGCAAATGTTATAACGTCACAGTTGCACTGCTACTGTTAATTGTTTATGTTATTTTTTTGTTGTTGTTTATATTAAATGTTTATTAAAAAAATATAATAATATACGGAATCTTTTTCGGAAACATTCATTCGTTCTATCCCTTTTATAATGGACAAAACAAAATGGGAATGGTTCAATTAAAGTGTGGATTTGACCTTTATATGATTTAAAAGTCTACTTAAAGTAATGTAACCGTAGAAATTCAACATTTTAGTCGCATACAAGTTTTAGTAAGTCCGCCATACGACCACAATAGTTTTGTTATGTAGAGGTCATGCACAAACGTTTAAGTGGCGTTTTAATTATATAAAAGTTATGTTAAGATTCGCACACGACGATGGTTGTCTTACGAAAACCTTTTATTTAACCGAAACGTTGATATGACCAATACATTGCTCAATAAACGTCATCGCCGGCACCATTAGCCGACGTCATATATGTTAGTCCTTAAAACTTTTACTCAACATATGCACTGGCACCATTATCCGACGTCATATAAGTTAGTTCTGAGAACGTTTACTCAACATATGCACTGACACCATTCTACAACGTCGTATAAGTTAGTCCTGAAAACGTTTACCTAACATATGCACTGGCACCTTTACCCGATGTCATATAAGTTAGTCCCGTAAACATTTACTCAACATATCGATGCCTTAGTTCACAATTGCACTAACTACAAAATTTTCATTTTTGAGGAGAGAGCTTTAAAGTTTTTTAAAGTTTAGACGAGAACAGTAGAAAATCCAAGTAAAATAACAAAAAAAATATGCATCTATTCATAAGACTAGTCCTTTTACTCCATCATATCTCAATATTGTAATATTAGTTTAAACGTTACCTTTTCAAAATGGCCAAATAAACATAAAACCCCCCATTTAATACATTTGTGCACTTAAAAAATTGTCAAACCCCTTCAAGTAAAACTATTTAATACACTTGTACAATTCGGACTATATCTCAAAACGGTTTAATGTATTTGTGCACTTAAAAAATTGCCAAGCCCCTCCCAGTAAAAGTACTTAGCACACTTGGGCATCAAACTTTCTTGATCCTTTTGTACTACCAACACATAATACACTCTTGTAGCACTGCTAAAAAGTATGAGCAGATATTGCAAATGTATATAATACGTTTGTGTTTTGAAATTTCATGCAGTTGAGAAACTTAAAATCAGTTAAAGTATATCTTGATTGGTTTTACAAAAATAAAGACCATTAGTATAATACCACATTCATGGAACATTAAACGAACTCATTTAATACAATTGTGACCCACGGTTTTGGTAGATAGAGACGGAATAACGGTATTTCGATGCGCGGAAACGAAAGAGCATGACATTTAGTGTATTTGGCATTAAAAAAGTAAAAATTGAAAATTTTGTAGTTAGTGCAATTGTGAACTAAGGCATCGATATGCACTCACACCATTCAACAACGTTGTATAAGTTAGTCCTGAAAACGTTAATTCAACTTTATATTAAGACATTACAGTCCCGCGACTGAACCGCCGTATGATAAACGTCTATATATCAAAATAGTTAACTACATACCACTATATAACTGTTATATACCATGAAGTCTTATAAGACTAGAATTATATGACGTTTTTGCTAGTTGGACACACACGCCGGTTATGAGTACTGCGCACCTGGCCTTTTTGAAGAACATCACCTATAAGGTCTATGTATGTCTTGTCTTCTTCTAAAAACTAATAATGTCAATCTTTATCAAATAATACATCTTTAATATGTTTCATCATCAATAATATATCTTTTACAAATAATACTATTTTTGCTAAGTTTCAAGAATTTTGACCGAAGGAATTAGATTTTTCGTACAAAATTTCAACCCCCTTTTTACCCCCTTAGGGGTGGAATTTCCAAAAATCTTTTCTTAGTGCACACTTACGTCATTTGAGGAACCTTTTTGCCAAATTCCATGCTTCTAGGCGTAGCAGAATTGGCTGTGCGTTGATTGATCAGTCAGTCAGTGAGTCAGTCAGTCACCTTTCGCTTTTATAGATATAGATAATTGCATTATTAATTATCGTTTTTTTTTAAACACTCATTTGTATTAATTTAGCGAGGTTTTGAAACTTTTCTTTTATTATTGATGTAAGGCTCGCGTTTGACCACTATTTCGCCTGATGGTAAGCGATGATGTGCTCGATCACTGCTCGCCATAAGTAACCTAAACTTAATACTAATATTATGAAGAGGAAAAGTTTGTGAGTTTGTGACGTTGTAAGGGGTAATCTCTGGATCTACTGAACCGATTTTGAAAATTCTTTCACCAGTAGAAAGCTACATTATTCCTGAGTGTCATAGGCTATAATATATTTTCAATAAAATTAGAGATCCTTATGAAAATGCAATAATGTAACCCAAGATAGCAAAATGTTGCCTGTAAAATACATTATTTGGCGTGCGCTGAGAAAACTATTGATGATAAATAAAAAATTGTAGGTAGGGTAGGCAGGGTAGGCTGGGTAGGCAGGGTAGCCAGGGTAAGGGCAGGGTAGTCAGGGTAGCCATAGTAGCCAGGGTAGGCAGGGTAACCAGGGTAGGCAGGGTAACCAGGGTAGGCAGGGTAACCAGGGTAGGCAGTGTTGCCAGGGTAGCTAGGGAAGGCAGGGTAGGGGCAGGGTAGGCAGGGTAGGTAGTTAGGTAGTCAGTTGACGGGAGCGAAGCCCCGAGGGTCAGTTAGTCAGTAAATAAAGACGTCGGCAGGGAATTGCACTCCTTAGTTGTACGCACAATAAAAGTATTCCCAAACCGTTTAGTGCGTATGGGTGGATATTATATGGTGGGATGTCAACCATATACCGATGAAACATCGCCGTACGTCTTGGAGTCCGATGATAGAACGAGCTAGGATGAATTAGTTCATGCAATTCCAACGCACACTCCCCGAAATGTAGCCGATAAAAAACTGACAGGCTGTCAACTCGGCGTCGATGTTCAAGGCTCTGGAGCTTTGATTCGACCAGTGTTTCATTGTTCATGAGCTTCTTGGACTCAAGTGAATCAAGCTGGTATTTAGCAGAGCCTGCCAAGAGATGAGATGTGAGCAGTACTCCAAGCATGACCGAACTTGCGCTTGATACAAGTTGAGCAGCTGTTTTAGTGTGAAGTACCGTCTCACCTTTGCGAGGATTCCCAACTTTTTGGCAGCCAGCTGAGCGTCAATATATGGACCAAAATTGAGGGTCGATATCAAAGTAACGCTAAGCAGCTCAAGATGGTACCGATAACGAATTATCGGTACGGTCACTACTCGGAGTGGAGTTCGCCCTTTTTTGCGGCAAAGTCACGCCTAGGGTTTTAGCAGCATTGAACCTGACCAGATTCGCAGCCCCATTTGGAGACTGCCTTCAAGGACAAGTTCAAGTGCCCAACCATGGCCTCGTGGAGAGACCGTACCTGAGGCCAAGCAGCCCGTGCGCCAGACACGTATCTCTCAGCAACAGTGCTGCCGACTGCATACCCAAAGATGCCGGCGGGTTCAGCAGATCGTTTCTTACTTACTCGGTTTTAACTAACTTCAAAAAGGAGAAGGTTCTATGATCGTTTGTACGTATGTTTTTAATGTATGCTCAGCGATATCATTGCTTATTTTTTAACTGATTTTGATGATTCTTTTTAATAGAGATAATTTCTGGGTAATAAAAATACTAATTCTATTTAGACAGTCAATATCAAAAAATACTGGACCCGTATTTTTTGGTATATCAAATCAATAAAAAAATACAAATATGAGTCGCATCAAAGTTCAGAAGCTGGGGCTTGTGTCACTTGTGAGTTAGTCGTAAAAAGTGATTCCGTGACAAAAGAAAAAATAAGTGTCCAATATTTTTTATTGATATACCTGACGGACTAAACACGAATTTTTACTTATCATTCCTATTACAGATGTCTGATCCCGGAGTGTGAAGGCGAACCGGAGGAGTTCTCTCCACTCTGGTTGGAGAACGCGGTGCCCTCGGGCGCCAGCCAGGGCTCCTTCGACAACTGCCAGCGCTTTGGCATTGCCACCTTAGTGGAGCCTATAGAGTGGAATGAAACCTGCCCCGCCGCACTCTTCAACCAAGACACGCGCGAGCCTTGCGAGTCCTACGTGTACGAGAATACCAATACCGTTGTCTATGACGTGAGTTGACAAGATAGGGCAAGATTCATAGATCATCCTTCCATTTAATTTTATCCTTTGACTTAAAGCTGGCGTTTCAAACGAAAATTAACCTTATTTCAAATTCTACTATAATATTATAAACTAGCTGTGCCCGCGGCTTCGCTCCCATTAACTGCCTATCCTACCTTACTTACCTAGAACAACCTACTTTACTTAAAAAAGTGAGAACAGATTTGCTACGCGCCATCTAGTAGCACTCCAGAACACCATACCGAATGAAAAAAAGTTTTTTCAAAAAAATACTACCGGCTTTCCAAATACTCTACAAAGTGAAAAATTACTTTCTTTTTGGAAGTCGGTGTCTTTGGTAGGTACCAATTTCAATTTGTAGTGTTTTTATTTGGAAATCGGTTGTATTTTTTTAATTTTCACTTTTTAGCTGTAGGCAATATCAATCAATTAAATAACTCGAAAAGTACTGGCCGCATTGGAATCTTTTATACACCGATTTGTTTGTAATTTATCTCAGACTAATTCCAAATTCAAATTTTTGAAATTTCTTTTGTTTTGGTGGCATAAAAATGTCTTGATGTGTAGGAGAGGGAATTTTCATTTGTGCGAAATTTAGAAAACAATACGAATTACGTTTAGTTACAGTTTTTTTTCATTTTTAAACGAAAGATAAAGTGAAAATTGAGGTATTGTAGCCATGCAACGCCAACATTTGACGAGGGCGGAGATGTTACGAGCTGTGGAAATGCTGGAAGCTGGGTCTGTTCAGCGTAATGTTGCTGAGGCCATAGGGACCCACCAAAATGTAATTTCAAGATTGTGGACACGCTATCGTGCCACAGGTGAAGTAGCGGAGAGACACCGGGGGCCAAGTTGCATCACTACCCCCAGACAAGACCGATTTTTGCAAATTACTGCGCGAGCTCAACCAAATGCAACGGCGACTCAATTGGTCCAAAGGCTGTGAGTGGAACACCAAGAGCTTGTGAGTGACCAAACTGTAAGAAGGCGACTGCATGAAAGCAATCTACGCTCTCGTAAACCACTCCGGGTTCCACCTTTACGGAGAGGCAATCGTGGACGACGATTAGAATGGGTTCGAAATCACGTGGACTGGGGCCGTGAGCAATGGTCCAATGTGCTGTTCACGGATGAATCCAGATTCACGAAGGACGCGTGTTTGGCGAGTTTATGGACGATGGAGTCGTCTTCAGAACCCTCAGGAAGTTCACCCATACGAAGGAGGAACAATTATGGTTTGGGCAGGAATTCGTCTTGGAGGACGGACGGATCTCGTTTGGGTGCGGGGCAATATGACGGCAGAACGATACGTCCAACAGGTGCTGGGGCCCGTAATCTTGCCCCACAGAACACAAATGGGGCAAGATTTCCTGCTCATGCACGACAATGCCCGGGCACACACGGCGAGAACGGTAGCAGCTTGGTTACATACACACAATGTTAGGGCCTTAGACTGGCCTGCTCAATCGCCAGATCTAAATCCCATTGAGCATGCGTGGGATATGCTGCAAAGAAGAGCTCTGAAGGAAGTTCCTGAAAATCTGGCTACAGAAGATCAACTTTTTGCGCACCTCAGAAGGACATGGGACAATATTCCGCAGCAAGACATTGACAACCTTGTTCTGAGCATGCCGAATCGTTGCCGATGTGTTATGAACATCATGGGCGCTTTCTCAGACTACTAACTTCAAGTTTATAAACACAAATTAAATGATTTTTCTATTTTTTTCAGTTTTTACTCATAAATTAAAAGTTAATTCATATACGGTTTCCGTCTATGCTTCATTTTTTTCCATAAAATCCTGAAATTTTAATCGAAGTACCTTAACCATTATAAAAAAATGGTAGAATATTAAATAACGTATCTTTTAAATATATACTGTCATATAAATAATTAACACATTGATAGCAATTCGCTTTTTTAAAAATATCCCTAGACCGTGTTGATGTGTTTATATATAATATAATAATAATAGGCAATTTCTTTAGTAAGTTAGTAAGGTACCTATAATGCCAAATAGATTACCCGAACATCATGAAACTTGAAAATAACCGGTGAAATGAGGGTGTACCAAAGTGAACTGCGTACTCCTTTAGAGCGTACTGGCGTGATGTTATGTGACGAAATGGTATAAACAGATATTTGATTGCAGCAATCCCGAGAGATATATATTGTTATTATACAATAGAACTCTTTAATAAATAACGGCCCTTTAATAATTATATCACAGAAGTTCTTCATCAGATCTTCACCAAATTAAAACGGGAACAATTTGAGAACATACTCTTTCAAATAAAACAAATTCAAAGAATTTTCATAATCGGTCCACAATTGACGGAGAAATCGGGAAAAAAAAAGAAAACCTAATGTCGAACCTCCTCCTTTTTGGAAAGTCGGTTAAAAATACCTATCCTTAGCTGGGACTCGGACTCGCAACCTTAAATGTAGTAGGCCTTCACGTTTATCACTAGGCTATTCAGACGGGCAATAGCGGCAGCGAAATTACAGACCACATTGCACGCACGTCAACGCATTTATTGAAATTATTAGTAAGACTAGGGACCCAAAATTTCATAAAACGTATTTTTTTAGTCTCGTGCATCTCGTCTGGTCCCGTCTGGTTCGCTGCGTCCCCGCACGGGGGCGCGGGGGGCGTGTTTTAGGGACCCTAATTAGCAAAATAAAAAAAAAATAAAAAAAACCGCGGTATATCTTAACACCGCCATTCAGAAAATGACGCGAAATGTACAACGCCATCTATCGAATATGAAATTCAACAGTCCGAGTATCTGAATGCGTATGTTGCGATATTTTACTTCTTCAACACTCTAAATTCATCAAACTTTTGATAGAGTGAACCGCTTAGACTCCCATTTGGTCCGTTGTGCATGGGGTGAAATGTTGCCTTGGGTTAAGAAAACAATTTTCAGGCGGGCGAAGCCGCTGGCACAAGCTAGTGGTTCATATTTGTCAGATATGTTTGTAAATTTAAAGAAAAGGTTTATATTGTATGAAACTTGGCTAGTACCTAAAGTCGTATCTAAAGTTACATTATTATATTGACCCTAATGCCCTATCCAGACATTTTTGGGACGGGGCTCCATCAGAAAACCTATCAGAGCATACGTCGTGAAACAGACGGCCAGGATGCGTCTGAAACGGAACTGGGTGAACGAGTTCATGGCATTTTTTTCCATTCATGACGAAACACTGACGGAAACCTGCCCCAAATCTGTGGAAAACTCCTTAAATATATCTATATATTTATTTTATTCTTTTGAGTATATATGGTATAATTTTCTTGATTATATTGTTTTTATAATTTATATACATTTTTTGCATAAACCTGTTTCGTTTAATTGTCAACATTGCACCTACCACTAGTTGTCTCTGCATCACCCAAAGGCCGACTGGTAGAAAATGCCTAAGGCATTAAGTCCGCCTCTGTACATTTAACTTCACTCACATTCATCATAGTCATATTGTGTGCATGAAGTATTAAATAAATAAATTCCTGGAAATCTTCTGAAAGACCGATTCATGTTTGATCTTGTTTGTTTACAAGTACGGGTTAGCATGTGACGAATGGCGGCGCACGCTGATCGGCACGGTCACCACGTTCGGGACGCTCACCGCGCTGCCCATCACCGGCTTCATCTCCGACCGCTGGGGCCGCCGCGTGGCCCTGGTGCTCAACGCCTTCAACACGGCCTGGATCGGACTCGCGCGCTATTGGGCCAATACCTACCTCGGGTTCGTACTGTTGCAGTTCGCCGAGGCCAACTTTGGATGCGGCGCGTATTCTAGTGTCTATATTTTGCGTGAGTATTTTACGTACGATTGGTATGAAATTTGAAGACCCACGTTAAAATTACAAACATAATATGTCACTTTTCGTATCTAACTTATGACCGCTTCCAACGACATCTAACCTCGTGGCTAGTCCGTTTGATCCCGTTGATCCCGTCCCGTACGCTGATCCCGTTACTGGCGGTCTGCGCTATCTTTGCTATATAAGTCTATACCTAAAGTATATAACTTTCTAACAGTAACGGAACTGGTGGGTCCAGATTACCGCGTCGCAATCGGCGCAGCCCTGAAGACTTGCTTCGCTGTGGGTCAGGTGATGCTGGGGCTGATCGCGTGGTGCGTGCCTGACTGGAGGACCCTGACGCTCACGCTCTACATCCCGCAGTTCCTCACCATCTTCTACTTCTGGATCATCAGCGAGTCTGTGCGGTGGTACATGAGCAAGGGTCGCTTTGAAGAGTCAGAGGCTTTGTTGAAAAAAGTTGCAAGGGTTAACGGGAAAGACTTATCTGACAAATCATTGGAAGCGTTACGAAACAATGCGGAAGAGAAGATTCGAGTGACTGAGTTGGAGGCAGAGCAACGCGGTGGTGAGCCTTGGCTGGTAGTGCAAGTCTTCCGGCACAAGAAGATTCTAGTCCGATGCATCGTCTCCCCCGTCTGGTGGATCACCACCACCTTCATCTACTACGGCCTGTCGCTGAATGCCGTCAACATGTCTGGCAACAAGTACCTGAACTTCATAGCTGTAGCCGCAATCGAGATCCCCGGCTTTTGGACTGCTTATTACCTGATGAATAAGATTGGAAGGAAGCCGGTGCTGACTGGAGCTTTCTGGTTATGTGCTGCTTGTCAGGTTGCATACATTTTTATGCCTCAAGGTACGTTTTATTTTAAATGGTGGCTTTTAATCAATTGACAATCTTTCAAAGGGTGAAAGTACCTAGGAATAAGGCCAAAATTGCCATATTAGGAAAGAGAATCAGCTATTCTTTACATTCTGTCATAGCTCGACAGAATATAAGGAACAGCTGATTTCAGAGTTGATAAATACCAACAGTACTGTGTGGCGCAGAAGTGCTAGGAGGGATAATAGAGAAAGGAGAAGAGAGTTGATAAATTACCCCTAAAGATTGCCAAGGACAGGAGTATTACGGTCAAAGTTGATCCCATACTGGCAAGTGGTTTATACTCATGAGAACTCAAGTACTTCATTTACTTAGTTGCCAAAGGATTTAAGCCACCCTGTATTGTCATTATTCTTATGGGTGTTGATCTTTACGTGACGTTACCTCCCAGATCTGTACGTGGCGTCGCTGGTGGTGTACCTGATCGCCAAGTTCTGCATAGCGATGGTGGTGACCTCTGTGTACGTGTACACGGCCGAGCTGTACCCCACCAGGCACCGACACAGCCTGTTCGCCTTCTCTTCCATGATCGGCCGCATTGGCTCCATGACGGCACCGCTGACTCCTGCATTTGTAAGATTAACTTTTTATTTTTTGCTACAAAAATTGAAGAACAAAATAACTATAGAGTGCCTTAATTTTAGGCGATACCTTCAATAAAAACTGGCCAAGTGCAAGTCGGACTGGCGCACTGAGTGTTTTTAAACAACTTTACTGAAGTTCATAAGCTATGAGGGCACCGAACTTTGCTCTAACGATAAGATAAAGAGAATTGAGGGACAAAATTGACTTTGTCGTTGGAGAACTGTAATCCCCATACATCGACAAAAAATGCGGTCAGTTTACCAACTGCAAATAAGTTACTAATCCTTTTTTTATGTATGTACAAATTTACGGTATTCGGACTTTTTCCTTTACTTGTGCCATAAGACATGGTTTCTTTCCAAATTTCATCATTCTAGGTCACCGGGAAGTACTCTGGATTTTGATTTGCGAGGGTAAAATATGCGTCATTAACGGCTGTATTTCTTGATTGCGTTGATCTAGAAGTTAGATTTTTTCAAAAACTTGTGCAAACTTGAGTATACGATATTAATTTCAAATCGATACCTCCACACGTTCACGAGAAAAAGGATCTTGACAGACAGACTTACAGAAAGACAGGCACACGGACAACAAAGTGATCCTATAAGGGTGCGGTTTTGAGCTTTTGAGGTACGGACCCCTAAAAACTAATAGGTACCTAGGTACAATTGCAAACTTCATGAAAATGTTTTGTAAACTGAATTTGGTTCTACATTACGAAGGAACCATTTTAATTAATTAAGAACAGTGACTGATATCAAATCTTGAAAAATAAAGCACGGAAATGCCTCGACGTACGCTGCTAGACATGGCATTGCCAACACTTTCCATCCATTGCATCCGCTGGCATGATTTGATTTTATATATTTTTTTTATCACCTTAATAAAACCAAATGAATGATAATTAGACCTTATTCTAAAACCATTAAACATAAGAAATGCTTTTTTTTTTCAGACTATAGCGCCTATATAAAACATTTACGTATATACAAAAAGATGAACAAAACTATCTTGTTATGAAACATCTATGTTCTATGTTATGGGGTTTGGTTTCCTCACTTAGTCCTTCAGGTGGAACATTGTGCGTGGGCCATGGCGGCCGTTGGGTGGATTATTCCAACCAGCCCACCTGCCTCCAGAAACTAATTAGGGCTCCTGGTTTTCTTAGAACTTCTGTGTAAGATCTGGGCGACCCGAGGTTTTGTTTTCTAATCTGGGTGACCCCTGTGCATTCAAAGAGAACATGCGTAACGGTTTCCTCAGTCTCCATGGATGCCCTGCATAGAGGACTGTCCGTTAGGCCTATTGTGTGGAAGTGTATGTTAAGTGAGCAGTGTCCCGTGATGGTCCCCGTCACCAGGCGCAGGCAATTTCTGTCCAGGCGTAGCAGACGTCTGGTAAGCCTACTGTCCAAAGATGGCAGAGCTTCTTTGAATTGCCTACAGCCTGGTGCCGAGGTCCACCAGTTTTCCGTCTGTGCCTGGGTGAATTCTGTAGCCACCTGCGTATTTGGTTGAAGGGAATGGGCACAACAGGTTCGGGTCCATAGACCGTCGTGATGGATCCGCGTCTCGCAAGCTCGTCAGCCGCGTCGTTGCCCAACGATCCGCTGTGTCCCTTTATCCATTGCAGTGTCACCGTGTTACGACTAGCTACGGTTAATTGTTCTAGTGCGTAATGACATTCTAGTATTCATTTCGATGTAATATTTATTTATTCAAAAATTATGTAAGTAACACCTTAACAGCTATATCGCCAATGCGATGTTACTACCACAAAGATATTAGAACTTATAGAAATACAATTAAAAATACAATAAAATATTACAATTATTAATTAAAATACAATGAATCATACAATTATGAATACAATTAAACGCAATAAAAACACAATTAAATACCATTATAATCCAAATCAAAATTCAATTAAAATCCATTTATCATATTATTAAACAACAATAAAATACAATTCAAATACCATTATAATCTAAATAAAAATTCAATTA
The DNA here is from genome assembly GCA_964057195.1 of Orthosia cruda. Lineage (NCBI taxonomy): Eukaryota > Metazoa > Arthropoda > Insecta > Lepidoptera > Noctuidae > Orthosia > Orthosia cruda. The sequence continues at coordinate 1,019,120 of OZ059836.1, forward strand.
AAATAATTTTTCTACATTTTCAATGCATTTCAGTGCTACTCTTGTGAACTTCATCAGGCTACAGTGAAATATATCTAACTCCCTCGATATAATATTTAAAATCCTTATGGCGCGCGACAAGGGGGCAAACTTGTTCAGGTTAGTCCTATAGGATACCTCCAGTAGCGTTGGCGTGGGGCGACGCGCGCCCCCGCATCCAAGCGGCACGCACAGCTCCAGCTCCGCTAACAAATCGGGGTGGTGAAGCCAGCCGCGCAGCACCTGAAACACGTAACTACACAGAGCAATGTCCCTCCGCACCGCCAGCCTGCTGTACCCTACCATCCCTATTAAAAAGAGACTCGGGTACATGAGTGGGAAGAAGGGATAGACACCGTACAGCTTCAAAAACAAAAAACGAGTGAATTTGTTTTGGATTCTTTCCACTATGATACTGTATTTAGCCTCATGGGGGTTCCAAACGATAGCACTCGTTTCAAGGCGGCTCCGTACCAGCGCATTGTACATAATTCTAACCACTGCCGTATTCTGAAAGTCCTTGCACTGACATCAGTTCCCGAACCTCCCTTCGGAACTGGGATCACTCTAGTGATTTTCCAGTGGTTGGGATACTGACCCAACTTTAAAAACAGATTTAAAATATGCAGTAATGGCCTTTCAAACACCGCACTACAGTCCTTTACTATATACGGAGGTATCCGGTCTAGTCCCGCCGAATACTTGGGCTTGAGGCGGCGGAACGCGGTGCGCAGCTCGCGCAGGTCAATCTGGCCAAAGTGCACGCGCGCAGCGCCCGCGCTCGCGCCCGCCGCGCGTTCCACCTCCTCTGGGTCCAGCGCCGGGCGCACCCCGTTATACACCGAATGAAAGAAGGTAGCCAAACACTCCGGACATTCTTCGTTACTCAACTCCTTTCCATCTTTTGTGACTCGAAGTTTGTTGCGTCTAGCACGCTTGCCTCTAACAAAATTCCAAAAAGATTTAGGATCGTTTTTAATATTTGTCTGTAACCTATGCTGGTAATTTTCATACGTTGACGCTAATTTATATTTAACCTGGGTTCGATAGTAAGAAAACTAACTATACTGGCTTTTGTGGTGATATAGTTCATGTGTTTCGCCCAATTCAATTGGTTGTCCAAATAAATTCTCAGGAACTTGGTTTCGGTTGAAAGGCTTAGGGTTGTTCCAAAGAATCTTGGTAGTTGCATTTTCATCGGTTTCCTCTTTTTCGTGAAGAGAATTAGTGCCGTTTTTGTGGGGTTCTCTGAGAGTTGGTGCTCGCTGCACAGATTGCATAGTGTTTTCGTGGGTCCCGTTTATTATTATTTTTATATCATCTGCGTAGCCAACAGTGAAATAAACTTTGTGTGTGTGATTAAATTTCACAGTTGTATGACATTGGGACATCTGTAGCTCAAGGCTTGGTTCTGTCCTGTACTCAATAAATACAGCTGACCTATATTGCAGAGAGAATGTAGTAACAGCTACATATGCATATGATACTGCCTGCCTAGCAAGTCACAATGACCCTACTGTGGCAGCATAAATGCTGCAAACTCATCTGTATAAAATAGACGAGTGGCTGGAAAAATCGAAAATTAAACCGAGTGTAATCTCTACAAATCACATTCACACTTACTAGAGGAGGAATGTCCACCTGTAACACTAAGAGGAGAACAACTATCTAAAGAAAACTGTGTGAGGTACCTTGGGCTCCATTTGGATCGAAGGTTAACATGGGTCAATCATATAAAAGCTAAAAGGAAAGAAGCAGATCTCAATTTCAAACGGTTGTACTGGTTAATTGGCCGACAATCCCCGCTAAATCTGTCCAATAAACTATTGGCTTATAAATGCATCATAAAACCCTTATCGTCATATGGAATTCAGCTCTGGGTATTTGCCAGTAACTCAAACCTTGAAAACCTTTTTTTATTTTTTTATTTGAGATGGGTTGGCTCTTGACTCTAGTCTAAGTCATAGGTGACAGAGACAGAGTCGACGATGGAGTGAGCTTACCCAGAAGAAGCCTGTTTACTCTAACTTTGAAGAGTTTCGGGTTAAATGCGTTCGGAAACACAGACGCAGGTAGTGAGTTCCATTCATTCGCTGTGCGCATTATGAAGGATGTTTGGAAGCGCTTGGTGCGAATTGGTGGAATGGCAACAAGGTAAGTATGGTAACTTGCAGTGCGTCTAGATGTCCGATAGTAGAAGGGGGCTGGTGGGATGAGGTCGTGGAGTTCTTGAGCACACTCACCGAAATACAGTCTGTGGAAGACCGACAAGCAGGCAACTTTGCGGCGATGAGCCAAGCTGTGAAGCTTGGTATCCACCAGTTCAATGTCGCCGATGAGCCTCTTGGCTCTGCGTTCCACCGAGTCAAGCGCGGCAAGCTGATACTTTGCTGAACCATCCCAAAAGTGGCTGCAATACTCCATGCAGGATCGGACTTGCGCTTTGTACAGGGTTAAAAACTGTCCAGGCGTAAAGTATCGCTTCACCTTAATTAGGATGCCCAGTTTTTTGGCCGCAATTTGGGCTTTGTACTCAATGGAGGCGCCGAAGTTGAGACTGGATGTCAACTCCATGCCTAGTAGCTCAAGCCGATCAGTCACTGGAACAGACGCACCCCGAAAAGTAGGCGCCTGATCGAAAAGACTCCTTATAGCGGTAAAAAGACACGCCTGTGTTTTAGTGGCGTTAAAGGAGATCAGATTGTCATCACCCCACTGGGAGACAAGACTTAAGGTCAAATCTGTTCGCTCTACCATAGTCTCTCTCAAGGAACGAACTTCATCCACGCTGGTTCTTGCGCTGTACAGGTATCTCTCTGAAACAGTACTGTCATCTGCGTACCCAACAATACCAAGCTGAAGTAGGTCATTGATGTGCAGCAGGAAAAGAGTTGCAGAGAGAACAGACCCCTGAGGAACTCCGGAATCAATAGCCATAAGGTCAGAGGAGCAGCCGTCTATGACTACTCGGATCGACCGTTCACAAAGGAAGTCTGATATCCAGCTACAAAAACCAGCGGGGATGCCATACGCAGGAAGCTTACTGAGTAGACTTGCGTGCCAGACCCTGTCAAAGGCCTTCGAGATATCCAGCGATACAGCAAGTGCTTCGCCGTGTCTCTCGATGGCTTCGCCCCAGCAGTGCGTGACATACACAAGAAGATCACAAACCTACAAAGATCACAGAATAATGTCCTAAGAGCAATATCAAATGCACCATGGTTTGCAAAAAATGTGGAAATACATGAATACCTAAATGTACCCACTACTAAGGAGGAGGTAAATAAATACGCCACAAAATACAAAGATAGGCTTCATAGGCATACAAACTCGCCAGGGACCTGGGGGGTGACCACAAGCTCTTAGAGTAAGGTTATTTTGTGGTCGAATAAGGGACAGATGTATATGAGGTGTATACATCTGTCACAAGAGCTTGTGGTCACCCCCCTGGTTAATAATAATAACCACATCACAAGGCTGAAACGATGGCAAATTTTGCAACTGGACCAGAGACACTAAATTGAGGAGTGACTATTCTGAGGATGGGAGGAGATATTTGCTTAAATACCTCCTCAAACATAAAAAGAAGATAGAAAATCTGATTATGGCTGAATGCCGATGGCAGATATGAAATGTGTGAAAAAAAATTAGTTCATCGGCCAACTTCTATCCAGAGCCTCCTGCAACTACAGGGGAGTACCTATCTCTGCAGAAGTGACAACAGACGTCCGTAACCCACGACCTACAAATATTTGTGTGCCTCTGGCTATCCTAGTTTGGTTTTTACAAATTAAAGTTTTTTTTTTAAGTACACGCCCGTCTTGTTATTCAGTTGCCAATTGTTAGTTGGGAATAGGACGCTACACTCGCGCCCAACATGGGACCCGAACCCACGACCCCGAGATTAATTAAGTGTCTCATGCTCTACCGACTGAGCTAGCCGATAGAGCATGAGACACTCCATCCATCACCATCTTTATATCATTATTTATATGCGAACACTCGTCCCGGCGCTTTCCATGTCGCAAACAAACAAAGAACGAAGAATTAATTGATTGTAACGTTTTACATTGTCTCAATAGGTATACATAAAATCGTAGTATTACTTTTTGTAAATGTTTGAAATTGACTGATGTGTTTCATTTCCAGAGTGCTCAATTCTTTCCTGAGCTGCCGTTCGTGTTGTTTGCCTTCCTGGCGCTGCTGTCAGGTGCACTCATCTTCCTGACTCCAGAGACCCTCGGCACCACGCTACCAGACACCATGGAACAGGCAGAGCATATCGGAGACAAAGAATATATTATTAAGAAGTGATCATAACATTGCCTTCAATAAAAAGATAAGCTTCAACTACATACTACTATATTTTATTAACTGAAACAATTAAAAGCCATTGTGTCTCGCATGGATCCACGTTTCGGGCACTCAAGGGTTCAAACTAATTTGATGATCCGTTAAGATTAGCAGCAAGCTCTTGCGGTAAAACCGGTTGAAAACCCCACCATACCTTTCATAATTCGTTAATTGCTGTAGTCTAGTCGCAACATCTACTGTCGTATCATCAATTCATCATACGCTCATGAGCATAAATTAAAAAGTACTACAAAAAATAGGTGTTGTGGATAAAATACTAGTAGTAATTTTTTTTGTGGGCTGGGCAATTTTTTTCATTGCAGTCGAGGCGAAATAGACGACTGATAAAGCCGAAGGCGAGGCCGTTATCTAGCTGAGAGTCTGCAATGACAAGATTGATAAGCTCGCGTGGGACCGCCGGAGCCCCGCAGCGCTGGAGCTGTGTAAGAAACCATGCCTGCTGTATGCTCTCTTGCATGCATGGTGTATGCTTGTTTGCATGCTGCATGCTTGCTGTATGCTTGCTACATGATTACTGCATACTAGCTGCATGTATGGTGTATGCTAATTTGCATATTTGCATGCTTCGTACACGGAAATAAAAACCAAAAAAATATAGTGTTTAATAATTATTTTATTTTTTTGTGTTTCTCGGCACCTTAAGGTCGCGGTCCTTTGAATGGCGTGCGAGGAGCCGTAGCCAACTCGTAGAGGACCCGTTAGGCATGTATCAGGAAATGTGACACCATCCGACGATTATCTTTATATTGTGTGGATCGATTGCCCAAAACTATAGGAGGACTACCGGCTTCTGCCCAACCACTGATGAACTAAACGGCTATAAAATGGCAGGGGGTGACTTGCACACTCAATTAATGGGCCCCCATAAAGGGTCGTTAGCACTTTAGTGACGTAGCGCCAAGGGGGCAACATATCCGGAGGTGCTTGAGGAGTGGAGAGGTATACCAAGGCTATCAGGACAATTACGGAAGTACGGTCAAGATCCCTACCAGCACCTTACTGGGTTAACTTCCTTTCTCCGAGCACGTTTGCTCTTGCGAATCTCCATTCAAGCCAGCCAATTAAGGCAAGAGACCTCTGGTCCCCGTCAGTTTTCACTCCAACCGGCCAATAAAGGCAAGCCAGAGATGAGGAACAAGACTTCTCCCTGGAGATCAGGTACGTGGGGTAGCCACAAAGCTGCCCTGCGGATTGTATCTCTCTTAGTCTCGCCCCTCACCCTAGGCATGTTGCTGCAAAGCAGAATCTACCGGCATAAACCTAGGGATCATTGAAGCGCGCAAGCTCCACCACGACGTCAACGTAGAGATACTGCGGATTTTTAAGGCATAAAATATATTTTATATAATTATTGTTTTGGCTATATGTTTATATGTCCGAATTTACAATGGCATACTTTTAAGATGGAAGGATTTTATATGGTATAATTTCACTACGCATATTATGAAGGAAGCAGAAATTTATTTGGAATAATTTTATGGGACATTATTATTTGATCTTCTATAATCTAATTGATCTATTGTAAATGAGCACTTTAATAGTAGATTATTGCATTGAGCACAAAGTAATTTATTATTGCACCGAGTGCCTGATTTAGAGCCCGAGCGTTAGCGAGGGCTCTAATGTAACAGGCACGAGGGCAATATAAATTACTTAAGGCTAGGTGCATAATCTGCTTTTCTTTCAACTATTACCTATAGGAATAGTAGATCAAAGAAACTCATATCAAACAGTTAAAATAGAAGTTTAATTATTGAAATTAAAAGTTATACTTGAGCAATTATTAAACGTAAGGTTAAGATTTTCTATAACACTGTCGGCTTCATTTAGAATGTTTTCCGGAGTTAATGTGTCGCTAGATGATTCCATTTTAATTCGAAGCCGAAGCACTCAAAATCAGATAGTATCACACTTTATCGTTTCCAAAAATATTGTCAAGCAAAATTAACAAAGTTCCCGCCAAATCACTTTTTTAAATTTCTTTTTATTTTTAATTCAGAGTTAGCAGCAATAATTTTTTAAATTTGGAACAAGTAGGATAGAAACGAATAATACGTACGTAAACAATAGCTATTTATGCAACTGTTACGTTATGGACGGTATTTTAATACGAGTGCCATTTTTCGGTACAAGCGTAGCGCGTACCGAAATAGGTGGGCACGAGTTATTAAAAGACCAATAACGTACAGTTGCATACAAGATTTTATCTACGAAGGAAGGAATAAAACACAGATATAGACAAATAAGTATTTCAGGAAGTGTGTTTAAGTATTTCATTTCTCATATAAATGTCTTGATTTTTCTGGTAGTAAATTATTTGTGGCCGCAACTGCTCTATTTGTTATATCTGTTGGTGTATTTTCAATATCACTTGATGTTGAAGACATTTTTAATAAAATTTGGAACAAAATTTCACTCAGAATTATTTTCCCGCGTCCATTTTTTATTTTATTTTTTATTTAGTCATTATTAGGTATAAGGCAAAGATAATGTAGCCGCAACAGCCAAATAGTATACGATACTTTTGTTCTAAACTTGTTCCATTTTTAAAAACATCATTTACATTGTCTCGATTTCGAAGTAATATTATAGGTACCTGGCTGTATGTTCAGAATGTCTTTGCTTGTGTTTAAGAATTTATGACGATTCACATAATGCAACCCGATGTCGTTATGGGTATCATAATGAAACCGCTGTCAATTTTATAATTCGAATATAACGAAACCGGAGTAGATAAAAAGTATTACGATACGAATCCATTGAGATTGGCACCTTTTGGTGCGATTAAAAAATAAACTGTGCAATAATGAAATTAAATGTGCAAAAAAGTTTTTAGTGTGATTGTGATGAAATTAAAGCATAGTTGGTAGAAAATAGTATATTATGCAACTAGTGAATAAAAGACGGATTTAATGCGAGGGCCGTAGATGAATCACAAGTAAGTGAAGGATTCTAACGACTGAATCACGACCGTAGGGAGTGATTCATGATGATTGAATCACGAGCATAGCGAGTGATTCAAGTGTTAGAATCCTGAGCGACGCGAGTGATTCATGGCCCTCGATATAAATCCGTTTTATTCAAGAGTTGCATACTATATTTTATACCATGACTACGAGAAAAAGAAAGATTGAAGCGAAAAGCACAAGGAATAATAATAACTATCTCTAACTCTATCTCTAACTCTATCTCTAACTCTATCTCTAACTCTATCTCTAACTCTATCTCTAACTCTATCTCTAACTCTATCTCTAACTCTATCTACATCTCTAACTCTATCTCTATCTCTATCTCTAACTCTATCTCTAACTCTATCTCTAACTCTATCTCTAACTCTATCCCATCTCTAACTCTATATCTAACTCTATCTCTAACTCTATCTCTAACTCTATCTCTAACTCTATCTCTAACTCTATCTCTAACTCTATCTCTAACTCTATCTCTAACTCTATCTCTAACTCTATATCTAACTCTATCTCTAACTCTATCTCTAACTCTATCTCTAACTCTATCTCTAACTCTATCTCTAACTCTATCTCTAACTCTATCTCTAACTCTATCTCTAACTCTATCTCTAACTCTATCTCTAACTCTATCTCTAACTCTATCTACATCTCTAACTCTATCTCTAACTCTATCTCTAACTCTATCTCTAACTCTATCTCTAACTCTATCTCTATCTCTATCTCTAACTCTATCTCTAACTCTATCTCTAACTCTATCTCTAACTCTATCTCCAACTCTATCTCTAACTCTATCTAAGTTTGTATCGAATATTTTATGCGCAAGGAGGTGTATAGCATTGAGATGGAGTTTGAATATTATATTGGTGTGTTCTAAATTCAAACACCAAAACAGTGATTAAAAGTGCTTTTTATTCACTGTTTTCAGTGAATAAAATAAGCTTTTTAGAGGGGGAATGGTATAAAATATATTTTTTTTATGTTTAATCTTCATATTAATTATTGAGTCTATATTAGTTGAATTCTAATAAAAAACAATAATATTTGATCCTCTTTTAATTAATTACGTAACGGTTGGGCAATTTGATAATTATGATCAATCTATTTTAATTTTCCGATAGCTCTGTGTCGCATCCAAATTTAAATTGACCCACGACGAACCCGACCGCTTTTTATATAGCACGGAAGATGTTTCTAGAACGTTCAATGCTGTTCTTGATAATTCGAGAATCTTCCAGAACAATCGACTTTCGAACTCATTGTTCCCGAAGCGACTAGAAACTAAAAACATCCATTCGATGCGAGCTTTCGAGGAGATTAGTTCCGCTATTCAATACTAGATGGCGCTACCAGTTACTAGTAGTTCTTCCTCTCGTCACTAGATGGCGTTGACCTATCTTGTAACATTGCCTCCCTCTTAGACATGCTTCCCGAGCATTCCCGACCACACCGATCAACATGAACGACCTTTGATGCATTCATCTTGGTAAGTACGCGATATGGTCCATCCCATTTTGCTTGCAGTTTAGGTGGTTTTTCATTGCTGTGTACCGGGTTATATAACGATACCAGAGATCCTTAATCGAAGCCCTTATTGTTCGCCTTCCGATCGAGTCTTCATCCTCTCAGACATCTGCTGACCTGTCTGTCTGATATGCTCATATTGTAAGGTAGAATTTTTGCCTTATTCACCAGCCAATCCAAGGGTAGGAAGTAGCATGAGACTATTATAGGGATGGTTTCGTATGATGTTGATAAAAGTAAAAATCACACAGTTGGTCAACTAATTTAATCTTCACAAATACATACAGTCCATCACTACAGTTTCTTGAGTATCATTAAGTAATCACCACTTACATTCAAAGGAATACGATTACCCTTAATATTCAGCACTGGAGGAGATATGATATCTCAAACAGCATCGTTCAGTCCTTGTAGCTGTGTTCAAGCATCGTGCAAATCAAGATGCCATGTGAATTCGGAGCCTGCTGCTGAAGTCATTGGATGTAGATCTTATGATGAGTTGCCATATTTATGTATTGATTAAATATTATTAAATTAACCTAAGGACCCTGTCAAGGAGAAAAAAAGCATGATAAGCATCAATACGCACATGTTTCACAAGCATGGAAAGTTAGACAAATCAAACTAATACTTACAGCGCCTATTGATTCAATGGAATCTTTAAATTTAGGGCTGATTCCTTGCCGCCTTCGAGTCATCCTGATCGGATTAAAACAACGCTCCTTTGGATGTATAAATATATTGTATGTAGCCTATCAAAGGATTCTAATGAACAAGTAAAATTTCAAAATTCAAAAAACTCCCGACACATTTATCTTGCGAAAACATCACGATCTAAACAGTAAAACGCGCATAACTTTTGAATGGCTGAACCGATTTTATTCAAACTTAGCTAAGAACACTCTCGATAGTCACCATCACCTTTCAAACAAAAAAAAACTAAATCAAAATCGGTTCATCCGTTGAGGCGCTATGATGCCACAGACAGACACACAGATACACAGATACACAGATACACAGACACACAGATACACAGATACACAGCAACACACCTCAAACTTATAACACCCCTCTTTTTCCGTCGGGGGTTAAAAAGAAATTTCATTCTTGACAACCATAGAGCGATCATAGATTAGTAGATGCCTGTCCCTGATTTATTTTTTGCTACTTTATATTTATATATATACCTAATTCTAATATAAGATTTAATCTTTTGTTTATGTGTTGAATTGTGTGTTTGTTGATTTAATTATTACACACAATTCTAATATATTTTTAAAATTAATTAATTAACCCAAAATACGATCAACTAGTGACACACCTAAATGATTCTCATCTTTGGCACTAGATGTCGCTGCTGACTCCGTAATTAAAATTAACATTATTTTTAAATGTTACAGTATAGGTACATCATTCATCCTATTCCGTAATTCATTCGCATAATCTATCACATTTCATGCAAAGTTGCAGACTCAGGTGGGATAACAGTGATTAGATCTGCAGGTAATCGTAGTTCTCTTCTGAAATTAGCGACAGCTGGTGTTACTGTTGTCATGGGGTCATTACATATTAAATTGGCGTTTTGTAAGGGAGGAACATAAAGTATTTTTTTTTTAATATAATATATTTATTTAATCAAAGCATGTTTATGTCATTGCTATCTATGCACTTTTGCCATCTCATAGGTAGTTAATTGATCCCTTTACCAAAAGAACCATTCGGACGGGAATCGATAAAATCTTTGAAGGCGCTTTGAACTGGCCCATCGGAGTTGAATTTTTCCCTTGCAAGAAGTTATCCAAATTTCGAAAAAAATGGTAATCTGTTGGAGCAAGGTCCGGGGAGTACGGTGGATGTCTTAGACATTCCAATTGAAGCTCCTCTAATTTGGTAGCCGTCTGATGTGCAGTGTGTGGTCTAGCGTTGTCCTGCAGCAGCAGTGGCCTAGAGCTATTGACCAGCCTCGGCTGTTTAGCAGCTAGCTCTTCCATCATGGTTTGCAGTTGCTGACAATAGACATCCGCCGTAATCGTCTGGCCAGATTTAAGAAAGCTGTAGTGAACGCCACCAAACGCTCACAAGTAAATTTTTTTAGTGAATTTTCGCTTGGGGCAGGATTTGTCTGGTTTGCCAGGGTTCAGCCATTGCGATGAGCATTTCCGATTATTGTACAGGATCCACTTTTCATCACAGGTAATGATTCGATTTAAAATCCCTTTCTTATTGTGCCGATTGAGTAATGTAACGCAGCAGTCGACGCGCGTTTGTCGGTGTGCTGCACTCAATTCATGAGGTACCCACCTTTCAAGCTTTTTCACCTTCCCAATTTGCTTTAAGTGGATTAAAACAGTTTTATCACTAACACCGCGGCCTGCAGCTAACTCGGACGTAGTTTGCGATGCATCCGCTTCCACAAAAGCCTTCAATTCTTCATTATCAATTTTGGTCTCCGGCCGTCTACGGAGCTTGTTCTGCAGGTCGATATTGCCAGAACGAAAACGTTGGAACCAAAAACGCACTGTTTTTTCTTTTGCGACACCGTCGCCATTCACAACATTAATACTTCGAGCCGTTTCTGGAGCACTGGTGCCACGATGGGCCTCGTACTCGTAAACAACGCGATATTTCAAGTTTTCCATTTTGTAAACTGACTGGCGCGAAGAAAAACCAAAAGAGGAAAAACAAACGAATTAAGTTTTCCAAACACAAAACCATAAGTAAATAAGCTGTATACATTTAAAATTGGAATTCCAAACCAATGAGGAAATATTTGAGATCAAAGTGGCCAGTACGGCAAAACGCCAATTTCATAGGTAAGGACCTAATATTTATTTAATCAAAATAATTACCATTATTATCTATACATATTGCTGCCATCTAATAGGAAGGTCATTTATGCCTTTGCGATAGACCTCTGGTGATCTAGATTCGACAAACTGTGTGAAAGCATTTTGTACTGCCTCCTGAGAAGAAATCTTTTTATCACGTAGAAAATTGTCCAAATCACAAAAAAATGGAGCCGTCACGGGACGCCTGGTAGATGTGAAACATCGACGTTATTTCGTAAAAGTAGTATGCAGAAAAGAACAGATTGTGGTAGGAACTAAAAATGTCAATAAAATAAAATAAAAAATATAACGATTTTTTTTTCTAGATAACGATGATTTTTTATTAAATAAACATTCATTTTCATTAAATACAAAAATTTACATATTTATTTTAAATCGAAACTACTTAATTAGTTTAATCAGTGACTTCGGTAATAGTTACATTCGATGTTGCCTCTGAGAACGGTATTACTGTTACAGCAATTGTTTTAATGCATTAATTTCAATAAGAATGAAATTAAAATTAATAATTAATTTAAAAACATGATATGCAATGAAATTTATGTGAATTTTAATTTACCTAGAGAGTAGATTTTACATTTACTGGCGCTCAATACACACCAAATATACGCGTGCTAAATGCACAGATAAATGCATACTTTAATTATAAAAATATAATTAACTTACTGATGACTTGATAATGTGTCATAGTGTGATTTTGCTTTCTTTGCAGGAGGCTGATCACTTCCACTCTCTAAATTATCACGGTCAGACATTTTATTATCAGAACAGAAAAATGATTTATTTACCAGAAAAACACAGGTTATGAGTACTGTAATAAACAGAGTATACATTATAGGTATCCGAGCTCAGTGGAGCGAAAGAGATGGCTTAACGCCGGATCGAGTGAGAGAGAAACGCACAGTCGATTGCGCGTGGCGACGCGTCGCCACGCCAGAAATCGGTCTCACGTGCGCCTATAGATGTTTCACATCAAAAATGGTAGTCCGTTGGAGCAAGGTCCTGCAAATACGGAGGGTGACGAATGGTTTCTAATTGCAGTTCCTGTAGAGTTAAAACGGTTTCTCGTGGTGTATGAGGTCTCGCGTTATTATGGGGCAATAATGGTGAAGATCGATTCTTGAGTGGGGGCAGTGTCACTGCTACTTTTGCTATCATTGTTCGGAGTTTGGCACAGTAGACATCTGCCGTTATTGCTTGACCAGATCGGAGAAAGCTATACTAAATAACACCATGCTGAGATCACCAAACAGTTACAATTACCTTTTTATTGGTAAGGATTGCTTTAGGACACTATTGCGTCGTTTGACCTGATATCAGCCATTGCAATCGCTTACGGTTATCGTAAAGAGCCCACTTTTCTTTCATTACATATCACAATTCGATCCAATATTCCTATTATATATTCATTTCTGTATCGATTCAACAAAGCAACACAAGTTTCAACACGCGTTTCTTTCTGCAGATCATTCAAATCATGAGGCACCCATTTTTTTATTTTATTGATTTGATGCAAATTAGTCAATATTGTTGGTAAGGTAACGTTAAACTATGCCGCTAATTCCTGGGTAGTTTGGCTCGGATCGGCTTCCACCATCTCTTTCAATTCATTGTTATTCACCTGTGTGGCTGGAATATTCACAAGAAATAGTACATTACTGCAGAATCCAGTAAGTAAGACTTCCTGGCCAAGTATGAGTTAACCGGACCGAACCGCAGGTGAGGTCCGGTTATATACGAGGCCAGGATGTCTTTCTTACTGGTTGAGGCTTGTATAATGCTTTTCTCAAAAATTAAAGAAAGTTTAACAACAAATTCGTTTAATTAATATTTTAGGTTACATTCATATTAGAATTACTGATAGATATTGTGATCGATTTAGCGGGGGCATTTATTTATATTTTCTCAAACATGCTTGGAAATTTGAGCATTATTTTGACAACCTTCTTCGAGAAAAATCGAAATTGCAGTACAGACCAAATAGGCCTAACGCGGGCATAATTATTTGTTTGGTTCGGTTTTCAGATATCAGTATTAGTAGTACAGTTATATTAGATATAGTTTTTGTAATATCGGTTATTTTGATATAGATATCGATATGATATGATATCTAACACATATCCGATATAAGTTACGTTTTGATATATCGGACCTATCCCTACTACTGTCCAGTAAGTAAATTACATACTTACTTACTGGACAGTTGTGAATAAGTCTCCGGTAGAATTCACTTTCTGGAGAGTTTTTAGAGATGTTATGGCAATATTAGATACCATTTTTGAGAAAAATATATAACTATTAAAGGTAGAACCCGTAATGTGATAGATGAGTGTTTTAATAATTATGGATATGAAATGTATGACAAAAGACGCTTCTGACTGTGAACTTTCTGCGATATGAATGTCCTGCCTTTTAATGACTATTGATATGCAATTTATGCCTAAATATGATTCTGACTTACAAAAATATGAGTTTTGAAAATATGATAAATTAATTTAAGCCAAACGATTTTCTGCGAAATGAAGTTTATGCTATTCTTTGTTATGCAAAATAATATTATGACATAAAAATTTCTGCTATAAAAAGTAGACCCACCAAAAATACCTACCAAGATTAGGAACAGAACAGATTCCGATAAATTTTTGGCACAATGAAATGCATAAAACATTTAAGATAGCAATTCTTTATCTGACAGGATAAGATATGATAAATAGATATACGACTGGATAAAAGATTACTATGATTTCCTTAAGACCTTTCAGTAGTGGACAAAGATTAATCTGTGGTAAGCAGTTAGAGAGTGTTATTTTGTGTAGCTACAAAATTACACATTAATATAGATAACAAAAATGGCTTTTGAGACCCGAAAACACATGCTAGGACCCATAACAGACAATGGCAAATGGTGTTGCCGTGGCTGAATATTGGGACAAACATAATATTTTAAAATTATAATACCATCTACTCTCTAAGAAGAAGGAGATTACAGACATTTTGACAAACTCATAAGTATTCATGGTTCCGTATCTCTGAGTGCATAGTAACTAAAATATCGTAGATCACCTAGACCTCAGCTTCGAGTCTGTAGGTGCTTCCTTTTACTACAAATGATATTGTTGAATATTTACTGGAACCATTATTACGGATTTTAGGGCTCGTGAACGATACCACCTGTATACAGCCAAGTCTTTGCTGATGGAGTGAGTGGATTTTAAACCCATCCTAAGGACCAAAGTTATTTTTAGTTAATCTACCTATGTACAACAAACTAGTTTGGTTCGCACGGAACACTAAAACTGCATATCGCAAGTAAAACAAATTTTATAGCTTACTAAAAATTTGATATAATAAACATTATCAACAGTAGGTACTCTGTCTGTATTTGTAAGATAATTCGGTTGTGAGTTGGACGACGCGATGGCGGCGAGTGGGGAGACCGAACACGTTGATTTAGACTCCATCCTGGTGGAGGAGATAGGGCAGTTTGGCAGGTTCCAGCTGAGGACCCTGCTGCTGACCGTCATCGTGGTCATCTTTGCTGCCTTTCATGCTGAGTATGTGTTTACAACGGCCAGGATCGAGTCTAGGTAAGCAGTTGTGAGATTAGCACATTCTTAATTTAAATTCTTCATAAATTTTAAATACGAATCTGGTAATTAATGTTATTTTGTCATAAATGATTATTTTAAGGGTTCCGTTCCTCAAAAGGATAAAAAAGGAACTCTCATATGACCACTTCGTTGTCTGTCTGCCCGTGTGTCACGACCTTTTTTCAGGAACACCTGGAGGTATCAAGTTGAAACAGATATCATATACTCAGGTCTGAAATCCCTTGGCCTTGTGAAAAAAAAATCGGTCTTACAAATCAACGTATTCAATACATACCGTTTACCCGTTTATGACGCATATTGACACTCGCAAGGAATTTGACACTCGCAAAGGAATTAAAACTTAAAGGATACTTCCCGTTGACATAAAATCATGAAATTCGGCAATAAGTAAAGATAATCCGAAAACCGTAAATTTAAACTAAAATTAAAAACAAAACTTATTTCCAATTGATGAACTGACCGCGATTTATGTGAACGTACGGAGAAAACAGATTTCCAACAGCAAAGTTAATTTTGTCTCTGAATCAAGTTTATCTTTTATTAGAGCAATGTTCGGTGCTTTCATTTTTTATGAACGTCAGTAATGTTACCTAATTATATTGGAAAATGCAGCTGTTTGTTTGCAACCCTTGGTGCGTGCGTCCGACTCGCACTTAGCCAGTTTTTTTCTATAAAATATGGCTGTAAATCTGTATATATTTCTACCTGTCAAAACGGTCAAAATGGCCGCCACGGTCCAGTGGTTAAGGCTCGTTTAATATATGTCGGAAAGGAGGACTCTCCTCAATAAATTCGAGTTCATGCTCCATGTCTCTCTTGGGTCTCGTGGGCGTCATGCTGGGTTTAATGCTGGCACAAAGCAAGTAGCAGGTAACTAATGCCATTGAGATAGTCCTTGGTCCAATTTTAACAAAGCAGCGGATTCGGTCACCAAGCATTTCGCTTTCTCTCAACAAAAACACACTTTTTCAAGTTTATACTCGCCACTTTTTGGCTACTTCACTTCTCAACTCTTTTCCTCACAACTCTTTTTAACTCCGAAACGCGCGTCCGCGCTCTTCTTTTTCTAACTCCACGAAAAACATGGCGAAAGGACCCACTCAGAGCGCCTATATCGACGCCCCTGCTTTTTATTGGCTAAAGAACTCATCTGGCAAGTTACCGCTTTTAAAACATCCAATCAGAGTATTTTGACATAAGAAGAATAAAGTGTTGTCAATCGAATAAAATCGAACTGAGGTTTGAATCAGAAGCTAAATGTTGCCAATTAAACAAAACTGAATTAATAAGTTTACAAGCAATATTTCTTTGTTCCTAATTATTAATCGTATACCTTCCTCCGACATATATATATCGTGTCTTTGGTTGTACATGTGTATAAGAAAAATGTTGGTTTGTGTATTTTGTGTCGATTGATCTATGACGCAGCGTTAGTGTCGCAGCGTCAGAGTCACGAAGCTGCTCTGCTTGGAAATGCACCATTAAAAGCAAACACGTATCTTGGCAAATGATGGGACTGTCTGTCGTTAATAAATATTATATTATGTCAAGGTCCAATTAATGTGTTGTTATCGTTTTTACAACAAAACAAAAAAAAAAACGAGTCACATCATTCCAGGTGTCTGATTCCCGAATGCGATGGCGAACACCCGGAGTTCTCCCCCGCCTGGCTCAGCAACGCCGTGCCCTCGTCGCAGGAATCGTTCGATAACTGCCAGCGGTTCGGCAATGCCTCGGCAGCGCGCCGAGCCGAAACCTGTCCTGCGGAGCTGTTCGACAGGAACACCCTGCTGCCTTGTGAGCAGTATGTGTATGAGAACCAGCTGACTGTCGTTTATGATGTGAGTAACATTGTCCGGCTTTTTTTTGCATAGTAGACAGTTTCAGGGTAAATAATGTTGCACACGCTTCAAAGAATACGTATAATCTAAATTATCACAATTGTTTTTTTTTGTTTTTATGTAGTTATATTTAGAGATAATCTCTGGAAGTACTGACTGATCCTATTAAAAAATATTTCACTGATATAGACATATGTCCCCATCATGAATTTTTATCCCTCATGGGGACAGGCCACGGGAGCGAAGTCGTAGGCAAAGATACAATATAGAACGGCGCCGCTTACGTACTTTGTGGCAAAGATTAGTAAATATGTCAACAAACAATGAAACGTATTTGCTTATTTTTTTAAGAGAAACATCTGCAAACGTTGTAAAAGTCGTAGAGATTGTCGTAGAGGTTATTGCGGACTATTGCTACCGCTGTAGCGAACGGTGAGAAAACCTATTATCATGTTTAGTTTTAACTAACTTTGTTATTACTATTTTTATAATATTATTAACAATAATAATAATACCAGCCTGCAACTGTCCTACTGTTGGGCATTAAACCTCTTCTTCTACAGAGAAGGCACGAGCATTGATCACCACGCTTGTTCAGGACGGGTTGATTATTCCATATGTATTATTGTTATTGGACAAACATTTTTTTTTATAGAAAATTGTAACCGGCTTCCAAATAAAAACACTGCAAAGTGCAAAATAACAAATTTAGTTTTTGACACCGTGTTCCGAAATTACAGTTATTTTGCATACGGGCGTGATGTTATGTTATGAATTAAATTGTGTAAACAATAAACAGACATGCGATTGGGGCAGTGGCGTAGCGTTGGTGTTAGCCGCCCGGGGTGGATAAATAAAATCTTATAAATAAGAAAAAAACTTCAAAAAATTCGGAAACAAACTGGAGTTACGGATGTAACGTATGCATCAAAAAAACTAAAGTGGAGGTGGACATGCCACATTTTGAGAAACAAAAAGGATAAATGGGCCAACGACGTAACCGCGTGGTGCCCAAGACTGTACAGAAGAAAGAAAGGTAGACAGTGTCGTAGGTGAGAGGACGACATAAATAGAATAACAGGCATCATATGGTGAAGGATGACACACGTTCTGTGGAAGGCTTTAGGGGAGGCCTATGCTGGGAAGCAAGATAAACTTCGCGAAACGGGTGTCGAATAAGAAAATTTTGTATTAAAGAAAACATGTACTATGTAAGAGTGTTCAATAAAGGCTATTATTATATTTTATTATGGTCCACCTGTTATCTACTAGTTTTGTTTAGGTATATATCCTATCCTATTAATCGAACGGCAAAACGGCGATAGTTGGGGTTAGTAGGAGAACAAACAAAACAAAAATAACTTTATGACCTACTGGGCACTCTTGCGGAAGGCTCCTGGGGGTCGATCAATATCGTGCCGTGCCGGGCGATTAGGGATAGGAGAATATATATAATATTAGGACAATAAGGGATAGACTGACGGCTGTCTGGACCGAAGGCTCCGGCGTCCACCAGGCAGCACACGTTTCCCGCAAAAGCACTTCGTTGTGCGTGAAATATATTCAAAGCCGACTTCGTGGGCGCCCCACAAACCGATTGCGAACGGTGGGCGCAATTAGCAATTACAATGGGCGAGTTATAGCTCGATTAGCTTATAACTCCACAAGAACCCGAATTCACCGTGTGCTCACTAAAAATTTTCGTTTTCGACCCTTGTCAAGTGTCAGCTGTCAATTAAAAACTGTCAAACTCAAAATGACAGCGATCTGGCATGGTGTTGCAATTAAATATCAAATAGTGAGCGAAACGTTTGGTTCAGAACATTATTATTAGTTACATTTTTAAATATGTGTTAAAAAAACATAAAATACATAAAACAAAACCAGTGGTGGTCCAGTGGTAATGGCCATTACTTACGTATGTAGGTGATAGGTTCGGTTCGAACCCAGGCAGGCGCTTTACTTTGTGTACATTATTTTATCACCACTGCTCTAAAAATGGTGAAAGAAAATACTGTGAGAAAACCGGCATGTCCTAGTACAAACCAGCATGTCCTAGTACCAACAAATCAAAGACATGGGACACCCAGCCCGTACTAGGCCCACTTGGTGGATTAAGGCCAATTCCTTCTCTCACAGAGAAGAGCCCCGTATCCTAGCAGTGGGAACATTATAAGGCTGATGATAACATAAGATATAAGATATTATCATTATATATTATGAAATTTTACGGCCCCCTAAAAGTTCTGCCTGGGGCAGGCTGCCCCTTCCACCCCTACTACGCTACGCCACTGATTTACAGCAAATGCAGATTTGCCGTCATTTATTGAAGAATTTCGTTGTATATCTCCAAAGTTCGATGTTCATCAGGTCTTCACCAAAATTAAGAAGAGTACATAAAAGAAACAAATAAAACACTTTTTAACAAAAAATAAAAACGTCTTCTAAAACAAAACACTTCAAAGCGAAAAATAACTTTATTTTCTCAAAAATGGTATGTAATATTGCCATAACATCTCTAAAAAGTCTCCAGAAAGTGAATTCTACCGGAGACTTATTCACAACTGTCCAGTAAGTAAGTATGTAATTTACTTACTGGACAGTAGTAGGGATAGGTCCGATATATCAAAACGTAACTTATATCGGATATGTGTTAGATATCATATCATATCGATATCAATATCAAAATAACCGATATTACAAAAACTATATCTAATATAACTGTACTACTAATACCGATATCTAAAAACCGAACCAAACCATTTACTTTTCAAAATCAGACGAACAACGAACAAAAATAATTATGGCCGCGTTAGGCCTTTTTATTCGCGCGATTTTTCGCTCATTCTGCGGCCTATGGAATTGTATGAAGCTGCACGCATTGCGGTAAAAAACTACATAAATCCGCGCAAATAATATCGTAGTGCCTGCTAAGCCTTAAAGTGTTCATTTGTTTTTTTTTTTCAATAAACACCTTTCTATTAGCAAGCCAGTTCGAAATTTAAATAAAACCTTTGATAAGTTACCTCCTTGGTTGCCATGTTTCGGTGAAAAAGGTCGTTCCATTTTTAAATTACACGACAGATATGAGTTTACTATGTACTTTATTTGGCCGCTACACACGGCAGATATGGATTTTCATACAACTTTTGCCGGCCGCTGCTGTCATGTATTTGGTCTGTACTGCAATTTCGATTTTTCTCGAAGAAGGTTGTCAAAATAATTCTCAAATTTCGAAGCATGTTTGAGAAAATATAAATAAATGCCCCCGGTAAATCGATCACAATATCTATCAGTAATTGCCCTAATATGAATGTAACCTAAAATATTAATTAAACGAATTTGTTATTAAACTTTCTTTCATTTTTGAGAAAAGCATTATACAAGCCTCAACCAGTAAGAAAGACATCCTGGCCTCGTATATAACCGGACCTCACCTGCGGTTCGGTCCGGTTAACTCATACTTGGCCAGGAAGTCTTACTTACTGGATTCTGCAGTAATGTACTATTTCCGAAGGCGGTGTCTTTTGTACCCATTGTTTTCCGTTATACACATTCCTAGAATTAACCTATTCACTATGTAATTTATTTGCAGTACGACCTAGCGTGCGACGAATGGCGACGCACGCTGATCGGCTTCGTGCGCACGTTCGGCACGCTCACGGCGCTGCCCATCACCGGCTACATCTCCGACCGTTGGGGCCGGCGGCTGGCACTCACCGTCAACGCCTTTAACACCGGCTGGATCGGCCTGACGCGCTACTTCGCCGGCACCTACTACGGCTTCATGGTCTCGCAGTTTGTGGAGGCTACCTTCGGGGCTGGAGTCTTCTCTTGTATTTATATTTTAGGTTAGTAGGCAACTTACGATGTTCGAACACTGTATTTAAATAAATCTGTTTGTTTAGTAGTTGTATGCACTAGTGTTTAACGTGAGGTCCTGGATTAAATGCCCAAATCGGGCAAAATTACATTTGGTTTTACCATCAGGACGTTCTAAGTAGCAGCCTGGAGTCCACAAATTCAGACTCCAGGGAGTTCCTTTACTGGCAAAGTGTGTTTGTCACTTCTGCCTAACCTTTCGGGTGTAACAGTCATGTGTGTTCAGTTATGCATTTTGTTAAAATTCTCATTTTGTTAGGAGATTTCAGTCTTCTTACTTTTATTTCAGTTCTGGAGCTTGTGGGTCCTAAATACCGAGTCATCGCTGGAGCCACGCTGAACACATTCTTCGCAGTGGGCCAAGTGATCATGGGTCTCATAGCGTGGGGAGTGCCGGCCTGGAGGCCTCTCACTCTTGCGCTCTACATCCCGCAGCTCTTCACCCTTGCATACTTCTGGATTGTACCAGAGTCTGTGCGCTGGCTCATGAGTAAAGGAAGGTACGAGGAGTCAGAGGCTTTGCTGAAAGAAGTTGCAAGAGTGAACAGGAAGCAGTTATCAGAAAAGTCACTAGATGCTTTGAGGAGAACTGCGGAGTCGGAGAAGGCGCGTAAGGCGTGGGAGAAGGAACAGAACGTGAACGAACCTTGGTTGATAGTAAAGGTGTTCCAGCACAAGCGGGTGCTGTTCCGCTGCCTGGTGTCTCCTCTGTGGTGGATCAGCATGACACTGATCTACTACGGGCTGTCCATCAACGCAGTCAACATGTCAGGCAACGCCTACGTGAACTATATGGCCGTGTCAGCGGCGGAGATCCCAGGGTTCTGGATAGCAGTGCTGTTCCTACCTATCGTCGGAAGGAAGCCGGTGCTTATAGCTGGCTTCTGGATCTGTGCTGCGTGTCAAGTAGCTTATATTCTCATGCCTGACGGTGAGTTTAATTATCAGTACATTACTCATAAAATTATTATTTAATGCAAGTGAAACGTGCTAGTTTGAGGAATCATAAGGTTCTAATTACACGGCAATCGTTAAGATTCTGACTGCTCTGCTCACACGACTGGTCGCAAATTTTCTAACTTCTGACTATCTGTAATGACTGCCAAATATCTACAAAGGGAAGCCGAGACCAAAAGCTTAACGCTCTTAAATAGAATAATCTCAGAATGTGAAGATGGTTAACCATCCACGGACCGACCTCGGCAAACATTGCTTAATCTTGCAGATTCGGCCCAAGTGGCTGTAATTATTTAATAATTATTAGCCATGAGCTCCCAACCCAAGTATTAAGGTGATATTAACAATTTACCGTAATATGTTTCCGTGTACGTCCACTTACTCATAACTCGAAACATCTGTAAATTCTATAATATTTATTCTTACCTTCCAGACATGTTCGGCCTTTCGCTGGCGGTGTACCTGATCGGCAAGAGCAGCATCTCTGCGGTGGTGACGTCACTGTACATGTACACGGCCGAATTGTACCCCACTGAGTGCCGACACAACCTGTTCGCGTACTCCTCCATGGTCGGCAGGATAGGCTCCATCACCGCCCCCCTCACTCCGGCTATTGTAAGTTTGTCTTTTTGGGTTAGTCAATAAGGAACCCTTATAGTTTCTTCATGTCCGTCCGTATGTCCGCAACTTAGCTCAGAGACTGTTAGTACTAGAAACCTATAATTTAGCAAAGTGATCCGTTTGCGTAAAATTAAGCTTTATATGGCATTTTTTCGTTAAGAGTCATCCCCCCCCTGCCAGCTAAATGGTTGCTTTTGGTTATGTGAAAAATTCACGGCAGAAGAATATAATTATAACAAAATTAAAAGGAAAAAACTATCATAGCTAAATAGGCTTTACAAATTTGCGAGTAATAGTCGACCAACTTATATAATGTATCCTATACTACTTGGAAAAAAAATGTATCCTATACTAACTTCTCAGTAACTGTAGTACTTACAAATAAAACTTAATATTGAATCTCAGAAAAAAAAGTGACCGACTGTAACTGTATCTCCTTATCTTAATTTATCAAGTGCATGGCCTAAGTTGCATTTGCACATGTGAGATAAAATCATCGTTAGTGATAACTCGTTTATTTTTTTTAGTATTATTAGTACTATTTTGAAGTTTTATTTCTGTGTTTTTTTAAACTTTTGTAGTGCATTGAGTAAGCGTAACAGTGTTACAATATTTTTGTTTGAGGCCTTCCAGACTTCGGAGATGTTGTTTGTGCGATGGTGTTTTCCAAATACACATAACATGTCACTAAAATATGACTTCATCCAAAAACTCTCTATATAATTGACGAATTTTGACATTTCCATGTTTTTGAAACATTCTGACTTAATGTACTCCCATCCTTCTTTAATAAGTGTCTGTGGAATGATTGGCAGTGCAGCCGTAAGTACGATAAATCTTTTTTCGGCCTTACATTTTGTGTGGCCCAAGAGTTTGCCTTTTTCCAGACACTTTTTGACCAGTGATAAAACAGCCTTTAACTAGAATGTCTGGATAAACTTCCGTCAAAGCTTTTATTGGTGCTATTTCATAATTTCAATGAACTTTTGTGGGCGTGAAGTCCGGTAGCTGAAATTAAGCTAAATAAAATATAATAACTAGATCTCTTCTTATCCGTCATCAAAGTATAAAATAAAGGTAGTTTGAATTGATAGAGTTACCAATATCTCCGTGAATTATGTAAAGCTGAACAAAAGGAAGCGGACAGCTGCTAAAAGTTCCATCAATAAAGATCTCTTTTATATTTACATTTTTTTTACGTCCATCCGCCATCCACCCAGCAAAACACTATACTCGTAATTCGATTATCGTTATCATAGTAGTCAGCTAATCAAACTCACGAAATTTTAATGGCACTACAACGCTTTCTACATCTATGAATGTAGTTCTAGGGACATCATTTGCTTTGTGCCGAGCACCATAATGGACACGTGAAACACTAGGAAACGGAGGTAGTTTAATTATAAAGGGATGAACGCCGCTATTTTGAACTTGTGATATCTTGTCATCGTATATTTCAGTAACTGGTATATCTGTATTTCGTGCTCTCTCCTTTAGGTCAACAATTTCCTTTAAAACCAAGTTTTTTGAAATGTCTGGCTTGCAGGAATGTTGTTTTCTTTTTTGAATACTGTTGCCCAGAACATTTTTTTTTTAAATTCATACTTTATTTAGTAAGTAGGTAACGTGGTGTAGCTAACATACAAGTGAATAACCGCGTCGTCTACTTCTATAAAATGTAAACGTAATATTTTGAGAATGTAATATTTTGAGTACCAATGTCGGCTTGCATGGTAACTTTACCCCTGATAAGAAAACATTGCTGTACATACCTTAACCGTAACTGTTCCTAAACATTTTGCATTTTTATAATTCGAGCACCTCCAAATAGATGCACCATTTTTATATTTCTTCAGTATGTGATATTTGTGTTTGCCCAAAAGCAACGCAGTTCCACCATTCGTCGGCAAAAATTGTAAAACTGATTCGCTATTATCAGCTTCCGACATCTTGTTGTATTCAATTTTGTTTAAAGCTAGAACTATGAACTGGTACCAGGAAAAAACCTAATGTAAGCTGAGCTGAATGTAAGAAATAGTCTCACAATAATAATTTATCCATCAAATATCAATCTATCAGAACAAATTATCGTCAGTGACATTTAATCTTTGTCATATTTTTAAACTTCATAAGTAAAAGAGGTTGATCATCAAATAGTTCAACTCGTTGAACTTAGTGGAATAGGGGGTCCAAAACTTCTGTGTTGACTGTACAATTTAATCGGAAATAGGCTTGGTAGTGTCGTTAATTGGCAACGACACTACTGGTAGTGCGGCTGGTAGTGTCGTTGCCAAATAATGGAAAAAATGAGATCGACTTCATCATGTCAACCAAGAAGCAAATGTTCAATGATGTCTTTGTGAAAACCGGGAGCGATCACCGCATGGTAAGCTGCCTGCCTAGGGAGCTCCGTGGACGAATACAGCGATGGGTTCGTGGAAGCTTCGATCATAATGGTCGGGTCTAAGTTTTTCAAGACCCGTCGTACAGATAGAATCTAAACAAAAAGCTTTCTGATCCTAATCTCAAGCTTATGAAGGATAGGCGTGAGATGATCCTGCAGTCTTCAGATGAGGCGTGCAAATACCGGCAGTTCAATAGACAGATCTCTAAATCCTTGATAAGAGACCTCCGCCGCTTTAATACCGAGCATATTAAAGACGCGATTGAGCGTAATAAAGGCTTTAACGTGTTTTCAAGGCATCTGGCTATTGGGCAGAGGCAGCTTACGAAACTGAAGACCGACAATGGCAGAATCGTATCCACCAAACCGGAGCTACTGAGGGAGATCGAGACATTTTATGGATGGTTGTACACATCAATCAGCAAGCCCGTTGCGAGTCTAGCAAATGACCCAAGACCTAGATTGACCTGACCTGACACTATACCGAAGATAGCCCAGATGTCAGCCTGTACGAGATTAGTATGGCTCTGAAACAGTTTAAAAACAACAAGGCGCTGGGTGATGACGGAATCACGGCCGAACTTCTGAAGGCAGGAGGGAAACCGGTCATTAAGGCCCTTCAAAAACTGTTTGATTCCGTCATACTCGAGGGCAAAACGCCACAGGCATGGTGCAGGGGTGTGGTG
This sequence comes from Orthosia cruda, assembly GCA_964057195.1. Lineage (NCBI taxonomy): Eukaryota > Metazoa > Arthropoda > Insecta > Lepidoptera > Noctuidae > Orthosia > Orthosia cruda. Next base: position 1,044,850 of record OZ059836.1, read on the forward strand.
GTACTCTTCTTCAAGAAGGGTGACAATGACCGGCTGAAGAACTATTGGCCCATCTCACTTCTTATTCATATCTACAAGTTGTTTTCAAGAGTCATCACGAATCGTCTCGCGCGCAGGTTTGACGATTTCCAGCCTCCCGTACAAGCCGGATTCTAAAAGGCTTTAGCATCGTAGACCACATACATATACTGCGGCAGGTTGTACAGAAGACCTGCCTTTCTGTTTAGCGTTTCTGGACTACGAGAAATCCTTCGATTCGATCGATACTTGGGCTGTACTGCAGTCTCTCCAACGGCGCCAGATCGACTACCGTTACATTGAGGTGTTGAAATGTTTACACAAAAACGCCACCATGTCAGTTTGACTTCAGGAACAAACCTCGAAACCAATACTTCTCCAGCGCGGCGTGAGACAGGGAGATGTAATTTCTCCGAAACTGTTCTCTGCTGCGCTGGAGGATGTCTTCAAGGTTCTAGACTAGAAGGGGCTCGGCATCAACGTTAATGGCGAGTACATCACTCACCTTCGGTTTGCCAGCGACATAGTGAACATAGCTGAGACCATGGAGAGCCTCAGTACAATGCTCGATGACCTCAGTAGAGCTTCGGAAAGAGTGGTTCTTAAAATGAACATGGAAAAAAGCAAGGTCATGGTGAAAGCCCATGTAACACCCACTACTATCAAGGTCGGAGACTAGTACATTCGAAGTTGCAGACGATTATGTCTACCTGGGACAAACGGTCCAGTTGGGTAGGTCTAACTTCAAGAAAGAGGTCAACCGTCGAATCCGACTCCGTTGGGCGACGTTCCGGAAGTTGCGTGGTATCTTCTCGTCCAATTTACCGCAGTGTCTCAAGACAAAAGTCTATGACCAGTGTGTGTTGCCAGTGATCACCTATGGGACCGAGACGTTGTCGCTCACTTATCAGAAAGCTTAAAGTCACCCAACGGGCAATGGAGAGGGTTATGCTCGGCGTTTCCTCGCGTGATCACATCAGAAATGAGGAGGATATCCCAGCAGGAGAACCAAAGTTACCAACATAGCCCGAAGAATTTTCAAACTTAAGTGGCAGTGGGCAGGGCACATTGCTCGCAGAACGGATGGCCGATGGGGCCGAAAAGTTCTGGAATGGCAACCACGAACCGGAAGACGATACGTTGGAAGGCCTCCCACTAGGTGGACCGATGACCTGGGTAAGGTTATGGGAAGGCGCTGGATGAGAGACGCACGGGATCGGTCAATGTGGCGAGGCCTGTGTCCAACAGTGGACGTCTTTCGGCTGAAATGATGAATGATGTTGGTAATGTTACCGTTTTTTTTTGTTGAATGTAGCTGTTTATACGGAACCCTCTGTGCGCGAGCCAGCCTCGCACTTGGCTGGTTTTTTTATTGACGAATTTGATTTATCCAGCGGTTTATCCACATAAAAGTCGAAAATGAGCCCCAATTTAGATACAGAATGTCCGAATCCAGCTCATGATATGCCAGCCCATCCAAATGTTTCAAGGAGTGTCAGATAACTGCACATACAAACATTGTTTTGTTTGTTAGTAGGAATGCAATTGTGATCATATATTACCAATTATAATCTTGCAACTCATTGTATGGGATTAATATCTTTCTTTTTATAATCGGTTGGCTCGCGTTTGACCACTATCTCGCCTGATGGTAAGCGATGATGTGATCCACGGTGAATCACGCTTGCCTAGAAGTAATCTATTCACTCTTAACCTAAAGACACCAAGGTTGATAACGAAAGAAAGAAGGTAATATTAAGCTTAAATTCGATACAAGTGACCAGAGATAAGCTACCAGAGGCCCTAGACATGTGAAATTCTATCATCGAAAGCATGGCGATAGCGATTTGAAAAATGTCAAAAATGTATATGCTATCGGCATGTCACGTGATCAATCCCTTCCATTTTGGCCCCTAATTTTGGCATTTCGAGCAATGCCATCGCTGACATCGAATGACACTTGTCTAGAGCCTCTTTAAAGGGATTGATTTCAAAATTGACAGCTATATCAGCATCATTTTACTGGCCTTGTCCCATGTTACTTGTGGTCGGTGCAACACATTTGCTTCTTCCTTATTATGGTCTTGTCCCCCGTCACGCTGTCACTGACCCCCTTTTCTTTCATATCACTCCTTACACAATCCATCATCCGTTCTTCTGCTTTACTTTCCCTCTTTATACATCTAATTTTATATTCATCCGCGCTTCCAAACATCCTTCATAATGCGCACAGCAAAAGAGTGGAACTCACTGCGTGCGTCTGTTTCCGAACGCACACAACCCGTTAATCTCTTCAAAGTTAGAGTGAACAAGCTTCTTCTGGCTCACTCCATCGTCCACTTTGTCTCTGTCACCTCTGACCTAGACTACAGTCAAGAGCAAACCCATCATAAAAATAACTGTTTGGTTTATTTTTTTGTTGTTTGTTTGTTCTGTTTTAGTAATAATGACAGCTGTATAAAACCACATATTGCCTTCCACAGGGTGCTGCAACATTCGATGACCTGCCGTTCATCATGTTCGCGGCGCTGGCTTTCACGTCAGGTTTCCTGGTGCTGCTGACGCCGGAGACCCTCGGCACCAAGCTGCCTGACACCTTGGAACAGGCTAACAACCTCGGAACATCGAAACAGGAGAATTACAAGACATAAACATCGAATACATCATAAAAGGATGAGTTTCTCAATTCGACATGTATATTTTTATGTATGACCTCGCATAACTTGTTATACAGTGGCCCGATATTAAAAATATTTTTTTATTGGAAAGAGTATACCTAAAAATAGGTCTCATTTAAATTTAAAAAATAAAATCTGTCAAAAGGATTTGATAATTTTTTCACTGAAATTTGAATTGTGAAGCGATTCTGTTGAAATTAAGTAAACTGAAAGGCGAAGAGAAACCCTTTAAAAAAAATAGGACGAAATAAGGAACAGAAAAGAAAGAAATCTTTCATTTCTCTAGCATTTTTAGGCCCCGCCAAATTAAGGAAAAATAAACTACTGAATTTTGGGTCGCGCGGGTGTGAAACGAGTGTACCAAATTTCATCCAGATCCGTCCAGTCGTTTGAGGGTGAAGAAGTAACAAACATACAAACACACACACACGCAAACTCACAAACTTTTATAATATTATTTTATTATATAATATTAGTGTGATATTCGTACGTGTGGCCATAATGTTTTGTAAGTCTGAGTTTGTTTGACTAGGTGCAGTTGCAGTTAGTTGCAGCCATTGTTTTCTTTAGTGTGATGGTCGTTGCGTCAAGTGCAGGTGCAGCCGGTGAGTTTAGCAAACTTTTTGAAACAGATTCTATTGTTGTATCACACATTAGCCAAATAAATAAATATCGAAGTATCTTTCATCAGCTTATTGTTATTTATTCATATGAAAAATATAATTAAATAATTAATACTAAAATAAAGAAAACAGTTGTTCCAACATTCAGGTGTCCTGTCCAAAGATTGACTACTTAGCCAGAGCATCTGCCTAGCCTTTCTTCCAATTATGTTGGGGTCAGCTTCTAGTCTTACCGGATTGAGCTGAGTACCAGTGTTTTACATGGAGCGACTGCCTATCTGACATCCACAACCTAGTAACTGGGTAACACGATACCCCTTGGCAAGACTGGTGTCAGATCTCAGAGGCTTCTGACAGCCGGGACCAACGGCTTTACGTGCTTTCCGAGGCACGGAGGAAACTCGGTATGTTGAAATGGTTACCCATCCACGCACCGACCTCGTCAAGCGTTGCTTAGCCTCGTAGATCGACCCGTGCTGCTGTTATTATTTAGCCACGAGCTCCTCCAGCAAAAACACATAATTATTATTGTAAGTGCATTCAATCTGTCTTTGTATAGTATGAATGTGGATGATTAGATGAGAAAGACCCCTACAATAGATGAAGTGCGTCAAAGATATATTTTATTTGTAAAACCTGGCTCCACACAAGGAATTTCTCCTGCATCGTGAATACGTACACAGTCATTTAAACTCACATGTAAAACAACCAAACCCGGAATAACTAAGTCTCATCATCATCAGATCATGCAAATATTTGGTCCGTGCGGGAATCGAACCCGCGACACGTAGCGCAGCAGCCAATCCCTCAGCTACTCCCTCAGCACCAACCGTGCCTTCGTATTATTAATAAGGCTAGAGATGAGATAACCATATATGTAACGGCGAATATAGATAGAAGAAGCTATGAAAATACTCTTGAGCTTGATCTCTACCTGTCGGGCGAGCACGGCCTCTGTGATAGGCTTAAGTCACGCGTTTTATCACGGTTTTTGCTGCCAAAGTGTGATAAAAATGTGTAACTCAAACCTGTCCCAGTAGGCTGTGCTCGCCCCGCTGTTGGTAAGCGATGGAAGTGACAAATGTTGAAGCACGCGAGCCTTGATTGAAGCTTCGCGGATCATAGAAAGTAGGGAACACAAATGCTGGCTTTGGGCCGGTTACCGAATTTGATATTGTGAATAAATTACGTATCAAATCCTACTTCAATGCCACAGTTGGGCGTCAGAATATTCGTATTGTGTTTGAGAAAAACTCAATTTCAACCTTTTTTATTCTGATATCTGGGGTAAGGCTGTGCGTATATCTATAGCAAAGAAAGCATGTATCACATTAATATAATTGAATAAACATGCGAAAATCATAATAATGAGGTGCGTTCGGTGCGATGCGCGCGCGCAGCCCGCAGACGGGTCTATCGGCGGAGCGAGGCGCGCGCGCCTACCGCAACGCGACTACACACACGTATACACACACATATGGAACACGAGTTTCGGCCACAACAAGCCTGAATTTCTTACGAATATTGTTGAAAAAATTGTGCTGTGATTGTGAAGTTTTGTTGTCAATTTTTTGGTAAGTATTGTGAACTATGTTTGAGATCAGTTTAGATATAACTTGTTATGTTATACCTTATACAGTGCGATACAGATGAAGGGTTGATTTTATTCAAGTTTTATGAGCCGAGAAATTACAAACTATGTATTTTCAATTTAATTTGAAAATGTACCGCCTGTGTACCGATTATTTAGCACCTGCAGTGTTTTGGCAATAAAGTGCGTTTATATCCGCTTCCGCAAACGATCGATGAACAATGGTTATACGCTTAACTCTTATAACGATGTAAATTAAAAAATAGGGTTTACTAGAGTGCCGTGAGCGAATATTAATAACTAAATTCAAAAACACAAAATATTTTGAATTTAGTTATTTTACTATCCTTACTTGTATCACCTAGAAGGTACACATTGGACATGATCCGTCCAAAATCCCCTTTAGCACTACTACCACACTCTTGGCAGTTGGTGACAGCGGCAGACATTCGAAGCTGTATCCCGGACCATTTTCTCATATCTCTGAAAATATAGTCTTAGTCTACTTGCTACTTTTGCCAGAATTATCCCAAGGGAGCAAAAGTTTTCTTTGTCCATCTCCATAGTGAAATCTACCCTTATACTAAAATTCATCATAATTGGTTCGGCGGTTTAACGTAAAAATGTGACAAGCAACTGTATCCCGCGTTTATCAAATGATGAAGTATGGATTTTGGTATTCCTGACAACCCATTATACTACTACCATACGAACATTTGAACTAACGTAAATATGAACTCACATATGAACTAACATAAATGCTTACTATGGAACGAACACAAAATGTACTGTTCTAATGTCAGCTAATCAATTCTGTAAAAAAATTGCACTTGTGCTCTATTTGCTGGAGAAAAAAATAAAAGGTAAACAAACAAACGTCAAACGGTTATAATCCGACTAATTTTAAAAATACAACCTAACAACACAAAATGGTTACTTTTGTAGCACTCTTTAATTTATTATCATAATAGTTCCGAACTCCAGGCTTTCGATTTGCTTTTTAATATTATTTGTTTTTGTTTATACATTAAAAATATTGACATTGTTGTAAAATACAGTTGAGAAAAGAATAGTTTTTATGTTTGACATATTTGTGCATATGTTTGTGTATTTGGTTGTTGCATGAAATAAAATAAACATCATCTCCTGATATTTTTTATTTTAGATTTTATTGACAGCAAAGAAGATATAGTAAATGCTTTTTTATGGTTTGTTTACCTTTTATTTTTTGCACCATCGAATAGAAGCAAAGGGATAGCTAAACTACAAAGCAATGATTGTTGCTTGTATAACGTATGATGATATCCAGCACCCGCTAAACTCAGGTTTTCAGCAAGACCTTATTTGAAAGGCTGAATTTAAATAACACACTATCTCACACCTTTATTCGCCGAAGGTTTAGGCAGAAGTGCTGTACACTGAGTTAAAATAATCTATTGAACGAATTTACTTCTGTTTTCTTTAACGGCTTCTTGTTAAGCTATTGGAAAACCTTGTTGGTTGTTATGCTGCTTGTAATGGGTAAACAATAGTTAAATACAAACATATGTACGTAATAGTAGGATTACAAGCATTGTCCAATATTTTTATAGCTGTGCATGCGACGTGTACATGCATATTGCACCGTTGTTATTGCTTGCATGTTATGTATTATGAAATTACACATAAAATTACTGTCGATTAAAATCAGATGAAAAGATCTATTTGCCCTTTTATAGGCCTTTTACTTACTTTTATAACTTCCTGAATAATTTTGAGGAAATTACCTAGGGAGTAAAAGGTCATCATCTCGTTTCTGCCCTTGTCCCATGTCACTTGTGGTCGGCGCAACACGTTTTCTTCTTGCATACCGTCCTGTCCCCCGTCACGCCATCACTGACTCCCTTTTCATTCATATCACTCCTCACACAATCCATCCATCTTTTCATTGGCATCCCTCTTTGTCTCCAGTCATCCGCAAAACAATATAGATCATGATGGGAAAAATGCTAAGTATATATATATATAAGCAAGGTAAAGTCACGATCAATTCTGTTAGAGTTTATTTTATTCATGGTATCATCATCGAGATTATCGTTTCAGCCGAAAGACGTCTACTGCTGGACATACCAAGACCTTTTTCCAAGCTTTGTTGGTTTGGGTTTCCTTAGGGCGCGATAGTATTGAATGCTACGAGCTACTAGTAATTTTCTACCTAAATCAAAAAGAGCTACACTGTAATTAATTCTGGAAGATCATACTGAAATGCCAATATAATAGTTTTAGTAGATTCACTAATTTGGAAGTACAGAAAACTAGCTTATAGCTCTCTCCTAAAGCTCCATGGGATCGCATCCTCATTATATGATAATAATTATGTAACTTGACTAACCCGATCCACTCGATTATTATTTAAACAATATTATTTTAAAGGCCAACAGCATTTTCATTCTTCTCGAGTCAACATAACGTCCCCTTTGTCTTTGTAAACCGTGACAAACTCAGGCTTGCTTACATTAGGCATAGAAAAAATACAACCTCCAATACGTGTATAGATCTATGTAATGAATATATCTGTTTACAAGCAACCGGCGCGCATGTTATCATGAATGTAAGTGAAACGAAAATACCTCATTGTAACAATTACTCACTCGTTGTAACATTCCGTAGAATTTCGCTGAAAATATGAGAATGTTCAGTAGGAAACTTTAGGCATGTCAGCTGATCGAGTCAGTCACATGCAGAGTCGCAGGATCTCCTAAATCTGCATGTAATTTAATTATAGATTTTTTCTTTCATTCGTTGTTCTGCCTTAAGTTACGTAAAAGTATCTATTACACTAGCCTTTCGTCAAACAATTGAAAAGCGCAAGGGTACGCAACGCGCTTGTGGTACCCTTGGTATTGCAGATGTCCGTGGTGGTGGTGACCGCTGATTGCTTGATTGCTACAAAACCGCCTAAAACATCAACTGCTAACTATATGTTGTAAAATATGTCAATCTGCCCGGCCTACCCAATTATTTTGGAGCCGGCTTGCAGTCTAACCATAAGCAACTGACTACCAATATTTTACTCTGAGTGGCTGGCGACTGGTATGTCGTTTTGAGACAAATATTTTTCATGGAGCGACTGGCGGCTGGTAGGTCGTTTTGTGACAAATATTTTACATGAAGCGACTGGCGGCTGGTATGTCGTTTTGTGACAAATATTTTACATGGAGCGACTGGCGGCTGGTACGAGTAGGTCGTTTTGTGACAAATATTTTTAATGGAGCGACTGGCGGCTGGTATGTCGTTTTGTGACAAATATTTTACATGGAGCGACTGGCGGCTGGTACGAGTAGGTCGTTTTGTGACAAATATTTTTAATGGAGCGACTGGCGGCTGGTATGTCGTTTTGTGACAAATATTTTACATGGAGCGACTGGCGGCTGGTACGAGTAGGTCGTTTTGTGACAAATATTTTTAATGGAGCGACTGGCGGCTAGTAGGTCGTTTTGTGACAAATATTTTACATGAAGCGACTGGCGGCTGGTATGTCGTTTTGTGACAAATATTTTACATGGAGCGACTGGCGGCTGGTACGAGTAGGTCGTTTTGTGACAAATATTTTTAATGGAGCGACTGGCGGCTGGTATGTCGTTTTGTGACAAATATTTTACATGGAGCGACTGGCGGCTGGTACGAGTAGGTCGTTTTGTGACAAATATTTTTAATGGAGCGACTGGCGGCTGGTATGTCGTTTTGTAACATATATTTTACATGGAGCGACTGGCGGCTGGAATGTTGTTTTGTGACAAATAAACATTGTTTCTTTATTTTCTCAATCACCAACTGGGTAACACGATACCCCTTGTCAAGACTGACTTAAGGAACTTATTAAGAACAATTCATATAATTCTTTTTTTAGAAACGGTTGAAGATTTCACGATGTCTTCAAATATCTACCTACTAACCAAAGTAGATTTCACTCGACTACCGGATATTCATGTCTACTATTACACACGCATTAGCATACTGTGTATGACACTGCAGTTTACCGCAAGTGCACTATCTACGCATATAAAGTGGTAAATACCATCATATTATCGTGTCATAGTACTTGCAAAAACTAAAAACTGATTTCTAGGTTAGAGTCCGTTTGTAGGGTTGTAGGGTATAGATGGCTGAACTTACAAGCTGGTAGAAGTTACCTTAGAATTAGATAACTAATCATGATCAGGGTGCAATAGACATATATGAGACAATTTACCTTAGTGAAAACTTACTTGTGGAAAAACGAATGAACAAGGTTGACTATGTACTAATATTTAACATTATCTTACTTAATCTTATTAGTATTATAAAAGCAAAAGTTTGGATGTGCGGATGTGTGTATATTTGTTACTCAATCACGCCAGAATGGCAGAACGGATCTGGATGAAATTTGGCACAGAGATAGATTATAGTCTGGAATAGCACATAATCCTATGTGCTATTCCAGACTATACTAGACATAAAAAGTATCCGATTTGTGTCCCGGGAATATGTTCTCTCAGGATAATTGCGAAACTCACGCGGGCGAAGCCACTGGCAGAAGCTAGTAATTAAATTAATGAACTAGCGTAAGGGTTTAACTCAAAAGTCCCTGACTCTACCTCACACATATTACTAATGCCACAGATAATATAATACTAGCATACAGATACCTCATCACATACAAAGAAACCGTGCCGACGTAACTAGCGTTTTTCATCGTATTATACCGATTTGTTTTTGTAAATCGATCGCGTTCGGTTCCGTTCCACGGCGATAGATAGATCACCATCTATATCCGTGGAACGGAACGGAACCGAACGCGATCGATGTACAAAAAATTATCAGTACAGTGCGTCGGCACGGTTTCTTTGTAAGGGATGAGACACCACTGCTAACGCTGAAGCTTTTTGTTTTAGTTTTTCAGTTTAATATGCTCATAAGCATGGGTATATGACGTCACGAGTCCCAACTATAGATCAAATTTCTCAAAGCTGTAGCAAATAGAACATGCTTCACAATTCGGGGACCTCAAAAGCCCAGTCGAATGTTCAGTTAACCTTCTGTACATTATTTAAGCCAGTTTTGGTACATCATGTCGATATAACTTGCGCGTTCTGCTATCATGTCCATATTGACAAGAGATCACGACCCGCCCGCTGATTCCTGACGCACGCTCACTGATACCAGACCAGCGGTAACTCCAACCCAATGACCTCAAAGAATAAAATAAAAATAGGAGCATTGACTGCTCTATATTGTTATCAAAGTTTTCTTAATCACCGCGATTTCGTGACGCGAATCTTTTGTTTATGACGTCGTACTTGTTCGTTTTAACTACCTGACTTTGTTCTGTCCCAACAGAGTTATAAAGGACATCCCATAAAGAAAATCACTTTCAGTTTAATTCTCAGGGCAACTTTTCGATGTTGTACAAGCTTCCTTTTTTATTTTGAAAATTTTCGATAGGGTCGCGTTTGATCACTATATCACCGGATGGTAAGCGATGATGTGGTCGATGGTGAAGCACGCTTAAATTGGTCCAGCCATTTGCAAGTGATATGCTTACCAAAGAACATTAATTTAATTTTAATTTTATAGATATGGGTTTTTTTTTGGTGCTAAAGAAATAACCAAATGATATCATTATTATATTACACATTGTTGTCTATTTCTTCTCATTTTCAGTGTTTAATTATTTTAGACGGCATGGTCGATGAGCTAATTATTTATCTTATCTTAAACGATATTGTATTTGTGAAGTTATAGTTGATTGCTGTCTTGCGAGCCAGTTCATCATTGTTATGTATGACCTTAAAGGGCAAGCCTGATATTGGAGATGTTACTAATTTCTTCGATTGAAGGTCAATTTTGCTCTAAATTGATGCCTACGTGTTGGTTTCTAGCATTTATATAATCTAATCAAATTAAAGTACTTTATTTTGTAGTTGCACATTCGCAAGCGATAGTAGGTCTCTATGGAGAAGAAATTGCAAAAAACTCTACGGACACTCTTTTCCATTGGTTTTAATTACAAGTATTTGATTCCATCATTTTTGGAAAATTACATAAATGTGAGAACGATGTAAAAAGACGTGCACGTACAAGCGTCTACAGTAAAACCAACAATTCAAAAATACAATAAGTAATTAAAACAGGCCGAGGCAGAGTTATGACACATCCCCACTCATGGCGCCCATTCACAAACATGATGCATGGATTGGCACCACTCCGCTCAACCATCATGGAGGGAACCGAATAATCCAACACATGCGCCACAATCAGAGAGACATTGGAAGTTAATAGTAAAATAACTTAAAATCACGTCTGTATTCCCGTAGGTCGGTTTAAGCAGCAGACAAGTGCACTTATAATACCTACCTAAGTACCTACACCCACATTTCGCCAGTTATGTTAAAGTTCTATGTAATTGCGGGCGAGCCTTTTGCCATAAACCGGGCACAAATCCAAACTTCGAACTACCTCTGAGAAATGGCACATGTTAAACCAAATAAAATTTTACCGGATCCGGTAATCAAACCTAGGACCTCGTGCTCAGCAGCAGTGCTTGCTAACACTAGTCTTCTTCTTCGAATTCAAATTAAATTTATTGCATCCATAATGTACATACAGGTGGTAAATGTGTCTAGGAGAGAGGAATAGCGCTTAATAATTTTCCAATAAAATTAACATTTCAGTTAACTATTTGCCATCTATCTGCTTTTATGTGGTTAAATGTACTAATATGTGTGTGTCTTTCTGTGTGTATGTTAAATTATGTATTATTAACCCCCGACGGAAAAAGACGGGTGTTATAAGTTTGACGTGTGTTGCTGTGTATCTGTGTGTCTGTGTATCTGTGTGTCTGTGTATCTGTGTGTCTGTGTATCTGTGTGTCTGTGTATCTGTGTGTCTGTGTATCTGTGTGTCTGTCTGTGGCATCATAGCGCCTCAACGGATGATCCGATTTTGATTTCGTTTTTTTTTTGTTTGAAAGGTGATTGCATCAAGAGTGATCTTAGCTATGTTTGAATAAAATCAGTTCAGCCGTTTCAAAGTTATGGACGTTTTACTGTTTGAATCGGGATGTTTTCGCAAGATATGTGTCGGGGAGTTTTTTAAATTTTGTTATTTTACTTGTTTTTACTAAATTATTTATTCGATTAAATTTTTGTATTTATTCCAATTAGTTTATTTGATATTCATAGATTATCTATATCTATACTTATACTTACTTAATCTATATCTATACTAATATTTTAAAGAGGAAAGATTTGTATTTTTGTATGTAACGAATAAACTTTAAAACTACAGGACCGATTTCGAAAACTCTTTCACTGTTGGGAAGCTACAGTATTCCCGGGTGACATAAGCTAATTTTTAACCCCCGACTGAAAAAGAGGGGTGTTATAAGTTTGAGGTGTGTTGCTGTGTATATGTGTGTCTGTCTGTGGCATCATAGCGCCTCAACGGATGAACCGATTCTGATTTAGTTTTTTTTGTTTGAAAGGTGATTGTGTCGAGAGTATTCTTAGCTATGTTTGAATTGATTTTATTCAAACATAGCTAAGAATACTCTCTACTCAAGTTTAGCCGTTCGAAAGTTATGGACGTTTTACTGTTTGAATCGGGATGTCTTCGCAAGATAAATATGTCGGGGGGTTTTTTAAATTTTGAAATTTTACTTGTTATCCCTGTATTCCCACGGGAACGGGAACTACGTGGGTGAAACCGCGACGCGTCCATAGTCCATAGTCTATACTAATATTATAAAGAGGAAATATTTGTATTTTTTATTATATACTTTATTGTACACCACTTAAATTATTACAGAACAAAACATTTATAAAGATAAGTGTACAATGGGCGGTCTTATCGCACAGGGCAATTTCTTACAGACAACCTTTAAAACTACTGGACCGATTTCAAATAATCTTACACCGTTGGAAAGCTACATTATCCCCGGGTGACACAGTCTACTTTTTATCCCTGTATTCCCACGGGAACGGGAACTACGCGAGTGAAACCGCGAGGCGTCCGCTAGTATTTAATATAATTAATACTTAAAATGTCCTTATATATTATATTGTGCGACAATTAATTATTAATGCCATTTTACTTAACGAGTTAACAGTTACCTGTATTTTTAACCCCCGACGGAAAAAGAGGGGTGTTATAAGTTTCAGGTGTGTTGCTGTGTATCTGTGTGTCTGTCTGTGGCATCATAGCGCCTCAACGGATGAACCGATTTAAATTTAGTTTTTTTTGTTTGAAAGGTGATTGTGTCGAAAGTGTTCTTAGCTATGTTTGAATAAAATCGGTTCAGCTGTTCAAAAGTTATGGGCGTTTTACTGTTTGAATCGGAATGTTTTCGCAAGATAAATGTGTCGGGGGTTTTTTAAATTTTGAAATTTTACTTGTTAATAAAATTAATACTTAAATGTCCATATTCAGTCCATATGTCTTTTCGAGTCGATGGGAAAAACTTTATAAATTTTGGGCCCACTAGGTGGCCACCCCGATTGCGGCGTCAGTGGCGAGCATATAGTCGGAAGACGCAGCAGTTACTAATTTAAACTCACTTCAAAGATTTCAAAATAAAATAATTAAAACTCTGTTCCACTATCACTATCTCACTCCAACAAAGATCTTGTACGAAAAAACTAAACTATTAAATATTAGACAGCCATACATCTACTACACCTGCGTTCTTATTAAAAGCATAACTACAAACTCAATACAAACTAAAATACAAATAAAGAAAAAAACAATGTCGTATAACCTGAGAAATAAATATAAAAACAAACTAGAAGTCATCAGCGTACGCACTAATTACGGTAGAAGGACTATATTATGTGAGGGATTACAGCTGTCCAGCAAATCATTGAATTTGCCGGACGATATAAAGGAGTGCCATAACGTGAATACATTTAAGAATAAGCTTAAGAAACATGTATGTACATTATAAATGTATAACTTCTAAGGCTCTGGAGGAAATTGTATAGTACTGAATTATTATAATTATTACTCTGTATCTCATTATAAGCGGACTGTATGAGAAATAAATTTCTTTAAACCGAAGACCGAAAGTGCAGGTGTATGGGCACTTGGGATACTCCAGCATGTGTGTCATATTTTGCAAAGGGGTACCGCACTCAATTGGGTATCAGACGGGTCTATAAAACCCCATATTGCCAAAATGGTTTGCAGCAACCTATGGGTGCGCAAACGATTGAGTGCTTTGCATAAAGGCCACTGCAGTTCACGTACAGGTGGCAGGTGTTCCTGGCGTTTCAAAAAGTCGGGTGGTCGTAGGTAAGCTTCTCTCCACAACTTGCTTCTCACTATAGGCGGTGGGTCTAGCATGGCCCGTGTGCATCGAAGAAAACTTATCCGACTCTTAAGTCTACCCGGGGTATTAGTATGATCATAGAGATGATAAATATAGAATAGCATGAAGGGATGTCGCATGCGCGCTTGAGAAAAATACCAGGAATCCGATGCCCAACGGATTCCTGGTATTTTCTCAAGCGCGCATGCGACATCCCTTCATGCTATTGGTGGTGCTATGATAGCCAACCGGTATATTTTTTCGAATGGAGTCGGTTTGAGGCAACCCGATATAATTCGGCACGTCTCGTTTAGTGCGATGTCAACTTGCTGAGCATATGTGGATCGGTGCCACACAGGGCACGCGATTTCGCCAGCTGAGAGGCAGAGGGACATGCCAGTTGTCCGAAGAACATCGGGTGCTGCTCCCCAGTTGGTAGAGACAAGGCGACGCAACAGATTGTTCCGGGAACTGACCTTCCGCTTCGTTATGTGGCGGTGCATATTAACGTTAACATAACACCAGGCTAAAGAGGCAGTTTTAGTTATTTAATAGTGAAATTCTCCAAATCAGTATTTTGAATAACTAGGTAACTTGTAAACTTGCCTACGCTACTCTTACGCATGTTTTACGAGTTTTCTCTGCACGTGCACTTTCAAGGTGCCGCGATAAATCTGAGGGGTTCTGCGATTGCAGCCGCGGTACTAACAGTTACGACCACATAACATCTGGATAATTTTATTATCAATTACATGGGTACTGCGTTATTGTAATATTATATTAGCACTCTGTAGGATTAGGACACCCTGTTGCAGTCGATGTCTAGTCATAGGGGTCACCCAAACCGCACTGATAGCTCTGGCTTCCAGTTTTTGACATGCAAACAAACCCAGCTGCTTTTCAGCTCAATGGTCTACTCAAAGACCTGTCTGCTTTTACAGCTCTAATAGCATAACTCCAGCTTGTCACGATTTCTAGCTATGCTATTTTTGTAATCGAAATAGAAACCTACGTATAACGTGTTTTCAGTGTAAATAAATGTCGCTGTAAGAGCAGGGTAAGACTGAAAATAACGAAAACGAAAGATGAATTGTGCGAAAGCCGGTAAATGTGAAAGAGGAAGATTAGATGCCCCGAAAAAATTGAATAAGTACCTATAGGAGAGATTGAAATGTGGGTGGATGGAGAGGGAAAAGGAGGCCAATGATAAGATGGATAGTTTGTGTGAGGAATGATAGGAATGAAAAGTGAGTCAGTGATAGCGTGACGGTAACGATGAAATGGAAGAAGAAAACCTGTTGCGCCGATTCCAAGGAAACATGAGATAAAGACAGGAAGGTGATATAGTGCAGGAGGATGAGGCTTAAAGTCACCCAAAAGGCAATGGAGAGGGCTATGCTCGGCGTTTCCTCGCGTGATCGCATCAGAAATGAGGATATCCGTAGGAGAATCAAAGTTACCGACATAGACGACCCAGAGATGAGTTAATAGGAAATCAGTTAGTAGGTTAATAGGCATTCAGTAATGAGTTAATATCTCATAAACGCGTGGAACGTTTCACATGATTTAAACGGATAAAATGTTTATTATATTATTTGTTATTATATTGGTGGTTAAATTTAGATAATTCTATCTAAATAAACGAAAAATCATGTTTTCAAGTTACGTAAGGTACAAGTCGGCTCAATGACTTGAAGATTTGCGAAACTTATGTGGCAGTGGACAGGGCACATTGCTCGCAAAACGGATTCCCGGTGGGGCAGAAACCTTCTGGAAAGGCGACCGCAAACCGTAAGATGGTGCGTTGGAATGCTTCCCATTAGGTGGACCGATGACCTGGTTAAGGTTGCGGGAATCCGCTGACTGCGAGACGCATGGGATTGGTCAATGTGGCGACGCCTGGGGGTGGCCTTTCCCTATAATCCTATAGCAGTGGACGTCTTTCGGCTGAAATGATGATGATGAAACAAACAGCTAGACTCAGAGTTTGTGGCCGACTTTCCTATAACGATTTGTAACAGTAGATAAAACCCAGTTATGCGCAGTGACAACACAGATAACATAAACTCAGCTCTTTATCGTAACAATTACATGCTTTGCAGACATAATTAGTATTATCAATCTATGTTTTTTGTTGACCGCCTGTATCGGGCTATAAATCGTGAGTAAAGAAAGACGATCAGAGTTCGCCCTGCATTATATACTACAGTTCTATCCTTATATACAACGTATGACGAGGCAGGCGACGGTTCTAGGGTTCTAGTTAATGCTCCCTTGATGCTATTTTGATTGACGTCTACAGAGAAAGAGAGCCGTTCATAATGTGCGATGTTGTGATAGGATTTCCATTTAACCCAGGCTCTATTTTTGTGTTTAAACATACGCATTAAACACTTAGAGAACCACAATGGAAATTTACTACCTCCTACTACTAATTGATTAGTCTATTACTACTAATTATCTATTTATAGATTTATCTATTAGTACTCATTCTTTAAATTTATTTTGTTGTTTTAACGTATGTTTTAATTGCAGAGAGCGCCGACTGAATTTCCTTAGTAAAAAGCTAAAAAGTCATAATTCGGGGTTTGGCTCTCGCCTATTTCCTCCTCCAATTTTGCAACAATTTAAAAGATATTCCGTGAAATGAAAATGAAAGATACGAGTATGTACTGTGCCCCTATGTTTTCCTTTTTGATGATACATTATCTTTAGAAGCACTAGAAACCTCAAAAAATGCTCAAAATTGCGCTCTCAACAGAGGCTTAGTATACAAATTTGATAAATATAAATGAAAAAAGGAAAACATAGGGGCATAGTATATATCTTACTTTCCAGTTTATGGGCTATCTTTTAAATTGGTCCAATATTGCAGGAGGAAATAGACGAAAGCCAAACCTCGAATTATGACTTTTTACTAAGGAAATTCAGTCGGCGCTCTCTGCCCATATTTCCTCTTAAGCGCGAGCGTAGGCACGGTAAAGATATCTAACAGTATTGTGACTCGGACCTGTCCTTGAAATAAGTGCCTACAAGCGCAAGTCACATAAACAAGCGTTAGGGCCGCCCGCCTCTACCTACTTGAGTTTCTTTCTAGTTTTGTGATTGTAAATAACTCAGATTTTTTTCTTTAATCTGGGGTAAATATTATATTTTTTATTAAACTTATTTTAAATCTTACTAGGTAGGTACCTACCATTTATTACTCTCTTTGGTAATAATTTCATAATGATATTAATTCGTCTAATTCGATAATAATATATGTAAGTAGCTAAGTACGGTACATAAGTAAGTATATAGCCTATCCTAGGAAACGCGGTCACTCGTGTGTCACTTTATCACCCTATTCACTTATTTATTTATGAATCCAGGTATTTTACTCGGTGGAAAAAGCGAAAGCAAGTTATAAGCAAAAATATAGGTATACCTATACCTATATTTTTTATAGTCTTGCATTTCGGAGGTGCCAGGTAATTTTAAAATAATATCTCTGGGTGCGTTATAGAAGAATCCAAGCAAATATTCACAAATCGCACGCTTACTGCTTACAAAACCATCACACCGTTCGTTCGTCACTGCGGCGCGTCCGCGACTGGTAGTATATCGAGTGTGGGCTGAGGTCGAGTCACGTAGGCAGGACTCGCAAACCGACCGTTTGTATGTAGATATCTTTACCGTGGCGTAGGTATGCTCTACTCTCGCCTAAAAAATCCCGTGTTTCGTCACAAAATTAGTACCTGACAGACATAATATCACATATTAATGCTACGAAAAGTATACTATTAGATGAAAAATTAATCATTCTTAATTAATCTCTTAAAATTTTCTTTTCGATTTTTAACTACCATTTTTACATAAAAAAGGGAATTTTAACTGCATGTAGCGTAGATCTTAATAAAATTCGTGTAAGGATAATCACTATAACTTTAATAAAAATCTTTTTATACACCCTTTTTTTTAATCAATTAAATATTTATTTGCGACCACAAGGAATCTAAAATTGTAACCTGATACCGATCCGTTTAATTATAATAATATATTTTCGGTTAGACGCGAGAGAGATTTGTTGTGTTTGTATTTGTCATATGTTATTGTTTTTCTAAATACAACTTGAAGGTAACTTATAGTATACATTCTCTAGTATACTGAACGTCGCTAATGCAGTATTTAATTTATTGTTCATCGATTCACGCGGAAAAATTCCAATGAACTCAAATTGAATCAATTTTTTTTTGTAATTTATGCCGTGTTCAGTGTTCAGTATATGATGTTCATTTCTTAATCTTGGTGACGATATTTTAGTTAAGTACTTTTTGCTGACTTTGTTCTGGTTTTCACTCATATATTGAATTTTCTACTTTCTCATAATTCTAATAAGCCTTGTTTTAGCAATCAAAAAAATATTGCCCATCTTAAACGATACTTATTTTTTTTTAAACACTGGTGTAAAAGAATGTTTGAAAATATTTCTTTACATTTCTTTATTTTATCTATATCTATACCAATATTATAAAGAGGTAAAGTTTGTGAGTTTGAAACGTTATAAGGGGTAATCTCTGGATCTACTAAACCGATTTTGAAAATTCTTTCACCAGTAGAAAGCTACATTATTCCTGAGTGTCATAGGCTATAATATATTTAAAAAAATAAAGATCCTTATGAAAATTGCAATAATGTTATGCAACCCAAGGTAGCAAAATATTGCCTATAAAATTCATTATTTGGCATGCGCTGAGAAAACTATTTATTTATTTAAGCCTTATTTTTCAGATAATTCCAAAGTACTATTATTACAATATTTTTACATGACATCGACACATATAATATCTGTTTGCCCATTTTCGGCAAAGGCCTCCTCCAACCTCTTCCACCCATCTCTATCTCTCGCCGTCCTTGTCCTCCTACCACCTGTATGCAGACGATTTACAAATCTACAAACAAGCTGCCCTTGCAGAGTTAGCTGATGCAATTAATACATTAAATAAGGATTTGGCAACAATTTGTGAATGGACTGAAGCAAATGGGCTTCAGGTAAATCCGTCGAAGACCCAGGTCATAGTTGTTGGCAGCTCTGGGATGATTCCAAAAGTAAATTGGACACAACTTCCTCTGGTACAATTTAACGGAACTACTATTCCAATAAGTGAGAAGGTTAAGAACCTTGGGGTTTGGATCGACAGATATCTGTCTTGGGGTCCGCAGCTTCAGGACGTAAGCCGCAAAATGTTTGCATCTGCCAGGTCCCTTAGACGATTGCGGCACTTTCTTCCCACTGCCACTAAAATTGCGCTTGCACAGTCCCTTCTGCTTCCAATCCTTGACTATGCTGATGTCAGTTATCTCGATCTCACCCAGGCACAACTAGATAAACTTGAGCGTCTTCAAAACCTTTGCATAAGATTTATATTTGGCTTGCGCAAATATGATCACATTTCTGAATTTCGGACAAAGCTCAAGTGGCTTCCCATACGTCTTCGCCAGGATTCTCATATTTTATTTCTGCTTTACAGTATTCTATACAATCCTACAACCCCCTCTTATCTCAAAGAACGTTTCAAGTTCCTTCATGACACACATAATAGATACCTGAGGTCATCGGAAAACTTGGGACTAGAGATGCCGATGCATTCCACCAGATTTTACGACAAATCTTTTACGGTTCAAGCGGTGCGATTGTGGAATGTTTTGCCTGTGTCAATAAGGCGAGCTCAATCTCTGCCCATTTTTAAAACTATGGTAAAGAATCACTACCTCTCTCTTTAGTAGTTGTTTTCTTGATTTCTATGTTTTTGTTCCATACTTATAACTGTATATATTTTTATATATAGTATGTTTATATATATGTATTTATTTTATATATAAATAGTACGCCAATAGACTACCTACAGTACTTTCTTTCCTTTCTTTTTTAAAATCCATCCAAAGGTTGTCTTGAAAAAATCGCTTTTAGCGATAAGGCCGCCCATTGTGTCACCCAGTGTATTTTTTTTTTCTTATCTATACTTTCTGTAACTTATTTGGTGTACATAATAAAGAGTATTCTATTCTATTCTATTCTTGTCCATGTTTTTCCTGCGATATCCTTTAGTTCGTCCTCCCACCTTTTAAATGGTCCGCCCGTCCCCTTTCGTTTATTGTATTTTGGGAATCAATTCATCAATGTTCTACTCCATTTCTCCCTTCCCCTTACTGTGTGTCCTGTCCATCTCCATTTTAATTTATTTACTTTAAGTGCAACATTTTCTATTTTTGTGCGTCTTCTGAGTGTTTCGTTTCTCATTTTATCCAGTATCCTTTTTCCGAGCATACTTCTTTCCATGGCAGCTTGACAGACTTCTAACTTTTTGTTAGAGCCCAAGTCTGGCACCCGTATGTATGAACTGGCATTATGCAAGTATTATACAGTTTTCTTTTAATGTACATGTTTATTTCTTTGTTTTTCATTATTTCCCTAAAATACCAGTATCTATTCCACGCATTAGCTGTCCTTATTTCCAGTTCTTTTGACATTAAGTCGGTTGGTGATATAATTTGGCCTAGATAAGTGTACTCGTTTACATATTCTATATTACTGTTGTTTATGGTAACTGTATTCTGTGTTCTTATGTATTTGCTTTCGACTCCCTGATTCTTAAGCGCGATCCATATTCGTTCATGTACTAGTGAGTCGAAGGCCTTACTGTAGTCTACAAAACAGCAGTAGAAGGGGATGTTATATTCTTTGCTTTTTCAATGATTTGTTTAACGACATATATGTGGTCTATGGTCGAAAAATAGCTTCTAAACCCCGCTTGCTCCTTTGGTTGATTCTCATCAAGTATTTTTGTTATGCGCTTAAGGATTACCTTCGCAAAGACTTTGTAAATGTTTGACATTAGACTGATCGGTCTGTAGTTGTTTATCTCGTTTTTGTCTCCTTTCTTCTGTATCAGCGTGATTGTCGAACAAGTCCATTGCTTGGGTATAATTTCCGTCTTTAAAACTTCGTTGAATATGGCCGTGAGTATGGGTGCAACGTAAGTCTTCCCAGCTATAAGTAGTTCATTACTTATCCGATCTGGTCCTGGAGCTTTATCTTTTTTTTGAGTTTCGATAGCTGTTTCTATTTCATGAGTCATGAATTCAGGTACTTTGGTATAGTCAGCTAAATCAGTTTCTTCAGTAATGGTTTATCTTGAATACAAGATACACCATTACAAAGATATTAAGTCCTGTCTTTTCGTCTTACGTTTTCCTTTTTTGTCTTTGAGGTTAGGTATCCACTCTTTTGTATCTGTGAGCTGCTTTATAGCTTTTTTTATTCCTCCAGTCTTCGTTATGTGTTCTTCAAATGTTTTTAGTCGTAACTTCTGTCGATCTTTTCTCATATTAGTTTGAATTTGCTTGCTTAATTTTGTTATTTCTATCCTTATATCTTTTGTTTTATTGTTGATTTTCAATAATTCAGCTCTCTTTCCTAAAAGTTCTATAGTTGTGTCTGTCATTTTCTCATTTTTGTTCTTGCTTTTGTTTACTTTGAAATGGTTTTTTCCGGTTAAAATATTATGTAGCCATTCTAATTTTTCTTGGGTATTCATATCTTTTGTCTCAGTTATAAAGTATTTTAGTTTGTCTTTTATTTGCACTGTTTGTGTTGTGGTCGCTGGTGCTATTGGTTTTGCTTTAAAAGGTCTATTTTTCTTGGATGTTTCGAGTTTTAGCTTTATTCTGACCATTCTATGGTTGCTGTTGAAGTTTATTTTATTCAGCACGCTACAATCATCGAAGGAGTTTGGTCTATCCATGAGAATTAAGTCTATCTCGTTTTTATAACGGCCATCCGGGGATGTCCAAGTCCATTTCCGTTGTTTCCGTTTCTTATATTGACTGTTCAATATTTTCAGATTATTTTCATGTGCTAGTTCAATTAGTTTATCTCCGTTTCGTGTCCTTCTTCCTTCAAAGTACGGGCCTAATATAATTTCTTCTCCGTGCCGTCTTCCTCCTATCTGTGCATTGAAGTCGCCCATAACTATGAGGTTATTATATGTGTGATCTTATATAGCGGTGATGAGCAAATTGTAGAATGATTCAATATCTGCGTTGCTTGACTGTTCTGTCGGAGAGTATTTTTGTACTATTGACCATTTTTCATTATGAGGGGGGATACTTATGTTCAGTATGGCAATACGTTCTGATATACCTATTAATTCTTCTATGTGATGTTTCAGGTCTATCTTTATTAGAAAGCCTACGCCGTGTTTGCCTGGTGTTTCCCCCTTATGGTAGAATATAAATTCATCATGGTCTTCAATTTTTTCACCGAGTCTCCGTACTTCGCTTAGGCCAATAATTGACCATCTAATATTTTCCAGTGCTTTCATAAGTTCTAGCAATGCTTTGTCTGTTCTAAGCGTTAGAGTATTATATGTTTATATGTGTAAGTATTTCTCTTTTTCTTGGTGTGTTCTCGTTCCTTGTGCAGGTGTTGAGGTAGTTGGAGGGTAGTAGTCGTCCTTTCACACGGTGACTGGCCGGCTTGAGAAAGTTTTCCTAGTTGTTGTTTGGTTTAGTGTTGTTGATTTCCTAGTTTGTAGGTGTTTTTCGCTGTCGATGTCAATTCTTAGTTTTTTTATTTCTCTGATAGTGAGGCAGATCTTCCACAAGCAAACTCGAGATGATAGAAAAAAAATATTAGGTAGGCAGGGTAGGCAGGGTAGGCAGGGTAGGCAGGGTAGGCAGGGTAGGCAGGTTAGGCAGGGTAGGCAGGGTAGGCAGGGTAGGCAGGGTAGCCAGGGTAGGCAGGGTAGCCAGGGTAGGCAGGGTAGGCAGGATAGGCAGAGTAGGCAGGGTACGCAGAGTAGGGTAGCTAGTTGACGGGAGCGAAGCCGCGGGGGTTAGCTAGTATTTTATAAATTTAATTCATATGTAAAATTATAGTATTTTAGAATTGATTTGACAGAAGTTATTGTCTTGTAATTTAAGTAGCAGTTTGTTGCAGGAATTTCCATTTAAGTCACTAGATAAAATTATATTATTATATGAATTAAGTCAGTATTTTCGGTTCGGTTTGTTTTCAATTTTCTTGTTTTTTGTTGACTATGCTTTTATCTAGTTTATTCATTTAATTTTAATAACTCAACACTATTTTTAAGCCTAATAAGATGTCTTGTGTTGGCATTTAACGTTATCAAAGATTAGTATACTAGTATTGTGTTTCTTTTTTTTCTTTTGGCAATCTATATTGTCTATCTTGTGGGATATTTTTAATTACATTCTGCAAAGTAGAATCAAGCTATTGCTCTATTTCTAATTCAATTTTTTTTCGAATACTTGGTTATTTTTTCTTTTTTTCTAATCAGATGTTTTCAGACTTAAATACCGTCTGTTGCCAATTACGTCAAAATGCTTTACTGATGAATACAACGACGTATTGACAAAAAAATAATAAAAAAATATTTTATCTTTACCAACGTGTCTCCACTATAATTACGTAATCTTATTGGTAATAATTACCTTTTTATGTGAAGCAGTATATTTGTTGCATTATGACCTCTATTAGGTATAAAATCAGCTATCTTTTCGATTCGAATTTACAAAAAATATTAAAATAAAAAAAATAAAAAATAAACTTTTTAACACAAAATACAACCGACTTCACACTTCAAAAAGTTTTTTTTTATTTTCCATTTTTAGTTGTGGTTCATAATGGACCAATTATCCAAAGTGAAGCCAGAATAGATTAACCCAGAAACATGCAACTTAGACAAAAACAGTAGAATTAGAGTATAGCAGGGTGAACTGTTCAACCTGCGTACCCCTTTAGAGCGTGATAGTGTGATGTTATGAAATGATGTAAACAATAAACAGACATCCGATTGCAGCTATCCCGAGTGATTTGCCGTCATTTATTGAAGAGTTCTGATGTATATCTCCGAAGTTCTTCATCAGATCTTCATGACATTTAAATGGGACGACATCACAAACAGCAGCTTTCAAATAAAAAAAAGATTCATCAAAATCGGTTCACCCAGTAAAAAGTTCTGAGGTAAAACACATAAAAAAATACAGTCGAATTGAAAACCTCCTCCTTTTTGCGAAGTCGGTTAAAAAGAGGATTTTTGGTGAAAAGCTGATATTATCATGACCCTCTAGTTTAAATAAAATACGTATATTTAGTTTATTCCTTGAGTATATATTCTATTAATAGTTTCACACGTATGTTTTTAAATAAACGCGATTCGTTTAACTCAAAAAATTGCACCTACCACTATTTGTCTCTAGAAAATGCCTAAGTCATTAGTCCACCTTTGTACGTTTGCGCGCAAGAAGTATTAAATTAATAATTTAATAATAAACAGTATCAGGGGCAATAGGCAAAAAACGTTTTACGCGTTTTTTGCCTTTTTTAAGACACATTATAAAATAATGAATGAAACTTAAAATATTCGGCAACCAAGTCTTGTATCATGTTAAGATACGTTATTGTTGTTATTGTTACCGTATACCGCCTCAGTTTTACTGGACGTTTAAAAAAAGATTACGGTAAAAGGTTACGTCGCCATTCAATTGTATCGAGATTTTGTTTCTGAACTGTGTTTCGACCGCAACCAAGTTTTCAGACCTAACTCTTCAAGATAAGTTTCAAGATTACCAATTATATTTTACCGCTGCCACATACATAAATTTGGTAAAAAAATGTTTAAAAGCAAGCCTATATTCGGCATACAGCCAGTACTGAAGTTATCGACTTTTCTTATTGCCCTTAGAGTTCAGAGGCCTTAGTGCGAGTTTTTAATCACGCTCACTCGTGATACGTAAACGATCCCTTATGTCAAAATGTATACAAAAAAAGTGGTTTCTCCTTACTGTCACCAGACGGCGCTTATCCAGTTTCAATACAAAATGATGTTTACGTATCACGAGTGAGCGTGAGTAAAAACTCGCACTAAGGCCTCTGATCTTCATCCTTTCAGCATTTCAAATGCGTTGAGATAAATCGCAATTAATGCACTTTGATACAAACAAGCCACATCTTACATAATTATTGTTATGCTTTACTTTTATCTCGGCGCAGTCTAGCACGACTTTTGGAGTCGTGTCGTTGATGCCTTGTTGTTACGTTTAGAAGCAAACATAATAGTGACATCCTTTGGGGATGAAAATAAGAGTTAAACGAAAAGGCTTGACTCATCTTCTGGCAAGCCTTTTTCCAACTACAATTTCTATTCTGACCCTCAGAACAAAGTTTTTCAGTGATCATCATCATCATCATCATCATTTCGGACGAAAGACGTCCACTGCCACTGCTGGACATAGGCCTCCCACAGGCGTCACCACATTGACCGATCCCGTGCGTCTCGCATCCAGCGCATTCCCGCAATCTTAATCAGGTCATCAATCAACCTAGTAGGAGGCCTTCCAACGCATCGTCTTCCGGTTCGCGGTCGCCATTCTAGAACTTTTCGGCTGCATCGGCTATCCGTTCTGCGAGCAATGTGCCCTAAAAAACAGAAAATTATTTCTTTCTTTACCTGCTGTTTCGCACGAAAGGACTGTCTTCCACAAAAAATGTGTCAATTAGTTTAGGTAAAATTTTAACAATGTGAACCTTACTCATACCTACGAGTATAGGAACCACCTGTAAGACCTTTGTTCTGTCGTGAGCCACAGAATTCGTGACCTGATGCTTGACAGGTAACTTAATAAATGAATTATGTGGTAAGTACACCACTAGCTAGGTACAGTCAACAGGTGTTACACGTGGTCTATGATAAAAGTAAACGTGCTTCCGCACATTACTAACTTGGATATTCCTTAAGGATAATAAATAAGAGGGCAATTAAAGGGTCTTTGTGACGTATGTAAATGATGGTGTAAAAGCCACAGAAAACAATGTCATTGCCAAGTTATTATTCTTTTGGCTGATATCTGGTTGTAGGTTTGTCTCTATATCTTATTGTCATGCTAACCAATACAATGAAAGTCTCCGCCAGATAACAAACAAATAAAAGACATTGAGCCGACTTGTACCTTACGTAACTTTTAAACATGATTTTTTATTTATTGAGTTATTTAGATATTTTGTCTCAAATAAAAGGTATAGGCATAGAACCATTTTACCCTTTTAAATGATTTAAATCGGTCCTAGCGTTAATGAGATACTAGTGGACGTCTCGCGGTTTCACTCGCGTAGTGCCCGTTCCCGTGGGAATACAGGGATAAAAAGTAGCAAGTCACCCGTGGGGGATAGTGTAGCTTCCCAACAGTGAAAGATTTTTTGAAATCGGTTCAGTAGCTTTTAAGTTTATTAACGTTACATACAAAAATACAAATCTTTCCGCTTTATAATATATTATGTCTTTTATTCATTTAATTTATTATTATATACATTTTAAATATTTTATTTAAAATGGTAAATACACCGGTATCGGTAACAGGGTCCAAGCTACCGGTGGTCAGGGCTCCAGAGAGAGGAACCTCCGAACAATACGAGCCGTGTACAGAAGTACTGCTTTCTGAATCATGCCCTTGGTCCAGCCGCCTAATGAGAGCCTCCTAAGGTATTGGTCGAAGCTCGTGGCTATTAAGCCATTGGTTGATACAACTATCGGTACAATGACCGCTGAGTCCACATCCCACATGTCGACAACCTCATGAGCCAAGTCAAGATACTTGATTTGCTTATTTTTCTCGGCTTTCACGAGGTGCCCGTCATGCGGGACGGTTATGTCAACTATAATTGCACTCCTCTCGATTCGGTCCACACCACTATATCAGGCTTATTAGCCATAATAGACCTAGAATGTCAGTGATGATGGACCGATCCGATCGATATTATGAATGCTTAATAAAACACACAGCAACAACATATCGCGGTAAGGGGCGTCCGTGATGAGGTCACGGATGTTCCTTACCGCGATATATATGTTGTTGCTGTGTGTATATGCGCGATATATGTTTGTTTTGATCGCGTTAGACACTGCCTTAACATTTTTTCGTATCGTTTTGTAATATTGGAATACATTGGTAGACAGGTATTAACAACTTTTATTTTTTTGTTATCTGGCGGTCAATTTATCAGGGAGAGTGTTTTAGCTACCGGACAATATGTACGTTACTTGGTGTACTTTGGGTTTACCTATCCAATCAATTTAGTTTTAGGTTCAGTGACTAACCTGTCTTATCAAAAAGGGAAAGGTTTCAAGAATTAGCCCTGACTGTGGTTTATGTAAATGGTACCTAATCCCACATATTATTATATACAATTTTTGCTCCACCAACCCGCACTGGGCCCGCACGGTGGAGGCTCGTTCCCTCTCTTACAGAGAGAAGGCGTGTGTCCCAGCAGTAGGAACATTAAAATGCTGATTATGATAACAGTGAAATTTTTTGCTTGTGAGTAGATTGCCAAAATGTTGCATGCTACGTAATAAATTAGCCAAACATTCTATTTACATTACATCTACATCCACATTTTTTTTTTTTTTTAAATACTCATCTAGATATATATATTATTATTATTAACTAATCAGCAGATTCTAAATTCGAGTTTTCTATACTTAGAGAATTCGAATTTAGAATCTGCTAATTCGGTTTTTACAAATAAGGTGAAACACAGTCTTTGAATTGTAATCGGTCCACGTGCGAGCTCCAGCGACGCAGTGTTATTACAAACATCAGGATTATGTAAATATAGATTACGTCGCTAATACCGAGTGCATGCAGTCGACTGTCGATGCAGTGACCCGCTGCCCTCGCGCCCTCGCAACCTCTGTGACACATTTGATACCTACACTTATTTCGATGAAACCTGCGATAGTCTTGTACGATTAATTTCTTAATCATCTTTTTACACAATATAAATCAGTTTGCCGTTGAAGTGTCCAAAGTGTCCATGCACTTCTCTTCTTAGGATCCAAAACGCCAGTGACGCCGCGATTGTGTTGCCCCCTACTGATCCCAATTAATAACTAATAAAAATTATCTAACAGGCGTTTACCATCGGTTTAATTAAGAACAAAATGTACTGCTCAAAGATAAAACATCGATAACTTTTAATTTTATCACCAAATTGTGTAGTCCATAACTTTACCTATCTAAATTCACTAAATGAATTTACGAACTGATTTTAATAGTAAATTTAAAAAATGCTCGGTCAATTTAATTTAGTTTGAAAAGGTAAAAGTATCGTGCTACGAATTTTATTTTGAAATAGCTATTCATATTCCCTGGACGGAGGAGCGTATTGCGTTTTAACAATATATAAAGTCTTTATTTCGAATGAGATGAATATAATGATTTATACATAACCTTGTTCATTCTATCTAGCAGGCAATGGCTCTGGTGAAAATGTGTAGGTAACGTAAGTGTGATGCAAGGCGGTAGGATTTAAGGATAATTTGTATTAAATTAATCTGTCTACCGCAGTTCCTACCTCGTTAGTCATTTACACTTTCTTGATCTACGTAATCAATATGACATTACTCTGTCTAGGCATAGACGAATGAATACTCTGTGTAGTAGGCACAGGGCATTACCTCCCACTCTTGCGCACTTCATAGTATTTCCCGCTTTCTTTTGACGTATACGGGCAGTTGGCACATAGGATGACATGACCTTTCTTAACCACATTGGGTGGCGCGGTTTTGTTATGTCATGAGCTCTTGAAAACATCACTTGCAAGTTTTTCTACTGAGTTATGCTAAGTATATTATGTTGATAGGTGGATGATTATGATCATACTATATGTAAAAAAAACCTTGCTTTGGCTGGTAACTCTTGATATATAAACATTTGCTAAAAATAATTGGACAGAATTCGATTCCAAAATATTGGTTTCATCCATGATCATTATGACGTAAGATTTCAAGGATAAAATTAAAAATCTTATGGGTTTTCATGCTACGAATATTTATCCGTTTTAAATGCTGGGCACGTGTTAATCTAGGTACCCAGTTTCCTCATAAGTTGTGTTAGTCAAGACACTGTTTGCGTGATCTTCATTCTTCCTCTTTCCTTTTTATCTGCATTATTGTCTATTATTCCGCTTTTGAAAAAGTGGTTGTATAGTTGCATTAGTGGTGACATACACAGTCAAGTGGTAACATTTACTGTGCCTTTATGCCGTAGTTGTAACGAAGATTTTCATGTTAGCCTATCCTACCGTACCTTTCGATAAAAACAGTAAAAAAAAATTGATTGGCAAAAATAAAGATTACCAGATCCCATTCTTTTTACCAAGAAAAGGAAATTCATGATGTTACGAGCCGATGTATACTGCGAAGTATGACTGTTACAAAAAACTTATGTAACAATCAACCACTCTCCCACACATATGTGCAAATCTCAGCTGTTATAACTTTACTGTGACGTCTCTACTGACCACGCGAGTTACTTGTGATGACTCTCATTACGACAGATGCCAGCCCGCTCACAGGATAACAGTGGGATGGGCTGAGTGTCTGTAGTTACTTTTGTCTGACGTTACTCTGTGGACAATGTCACGGTCATCCGAGGTTGTAATTTACCTTGTAGGTAAATATTAGGTAGTAACAGTCATGTTGAATCATTGTGAATTTCAACTTTTAAATTTTTGTTGTCATAGGCGTAGAGTCACGCCTTATTCTCAGGTACATGGATGTGTAGGAAATACCTATAGACCTTTACGAGCATACTACTGTACATACGAGGTGATTTTGGTAAAAGAATGCTCATAAATTACCAACATCCTAAGAGCATTTCATTCGAGTTCTAACCGAATTGGAAATTATTTAAATTCATTCGGACGGAATTCCGATAGTCCTAGACAAAAAGTCCGAATTTTACAAGCACTACGGCAATATTACGTGGTCCCATCCATGCCATCCCATACGTTTGCACAATCGTTATACTGATAGATTGTCACTTTATCTAGTGCCCCATGCCACAGATAAACAACAGTACAAAAAATTATACTTCAGATAATTTGGATCGACATTCTAGGATTCAGATTGACATTACAGGCTTTCTTTTCAAAAAGAAAATACGGTTGGGCTGTGTTAGAAGTGATATGAAAGAAAAAGGAATCGGTGATAGTCTGACGGGGGCAGTACGGAGTCTATGGAGAAAACGTGTTGCGTCGAACCCAAGTTACATGGGACAAGGGCAGGAAGATACAGGATTCGGACCGACATTCTAGGATTCGGATGAGCAGAGCGCTGACGCTCTTAAATCTGTCCTATGTCACCGCTGTGTCTACCAAACATATTGATTACGCCGTTTTTCTCTGTGACCGATCACAACAATCGTCATTGGATGGCCATTTTCCGCATGTACATACCTACCTATAATAATTTCGTAAAATTTGCATGGAAACTGTCGCTACGAGACGTTTCAGTATTTCCAAGTTACTCACGAAAAAACCACAACAGGACAACGAAACCGATTAATTAAAATTAAACTTTAGTTAATAAATTTAGGCAAGGAATATTTTGATTTGCCTCCTATTGTGGTTATGACAAATAAACTTATTTCGCAGTTTACTGACAGCTGACCTGTGTCATAGGAAATTCATTCATTTACTGATAACAAGTAATTGATTTTGTTTAATAATTTCGTCAATATTATGGTTACTAGGATGTCTAATTATTGGGTTTTTTACTGTATTATGTTTGTACAGGTTTTCCCAATTACATACATTTCTTTAAACACCAGCAGACAATACTGAATATATATATATTATAAATGGGCAAATCACTCGGTTTGTCTGCCTGTCCGGTTATTAACATTTCAAGTCTTAATAAATCGGCTGAACGGATTTGCATGCACTTGGCACACAGTCCTAGTTTGGGATATAGGGTACGACTGGGTTATCCTAGAAGCATGTTCCTTTCGGATCATTTCTGAAGAAGGAAACTCACTTAAGTGTCGTGGCGTGGCGTGGCGCCTTCTGATGCAGTTGATTGGCTACAAAAATCGCTGTGTTATGACGTAGGCTAGAACAGAGTCGTTTGATTGTTGGATGCCGCGCCACGCCACGCTACGACACGTGTGTTTCCGTCTCAACGTTCACGCGATTGAAGCGGCTGGCAGAATCCAATTAAATACAAATATGCATGATTTTAAACGCATTATATTATTACCTATATTATAATTATTATTTATTTTATTTCCTCGGTAACTGGTGGATACCCGTGGAGAATATTTTACTCAGTGAGTTAGTAAGAGGTCACTGAATGATTGACAACTGCATTACCTACTATTAGTGAGCATTTTCCATATATTATTGGATATATTATAGTACTAGCTTCTGCCAGTGGCTTCACCGGAAATTATCTCAAGGGAACATACAATGTACTCTCACAAAAAAGTCTATTTTATATGTCCTAATTAAGGATATGGTGTGCCAAGTTTTATCCAAATCCGTTCAGCTGTTAAGATGTGAAAAGTTGTAGAAAGAAGGGCACAGTTACTTCCGCATTTATAATATTATATGGACGTAGGAACGGTTGGTTGACAGAGAAAACTTAATATCCAACTCCTTTTTAGGGTTCCGTTCCTCAAAAGGAAAAAAGGAGTCTGTCTATCTGTCTCTCTGTCCGTGTGCAAGATCTTTTTCTCAGGAACACGTGAAGGTATCAACTTAAAATTATTTTGATTTGCTCAAGTCTGCAACCTTATGGTGCTGCAAGAAAAATTTCTAAATCAACGCAATCAAAAGATACAGCCTTTTTGTCGTATGATTGGAATCGCAAGGCAACCAAACTTAAAGGGAAAATCCCCATTGACCTAGAATCATGAAATTTGAAAGAAGCAATATCTTATGAAAACTGTAAATTTGTATCTAACTTATTTGCAGTTGGCAAAGTGACCGCGACCTATATCGACGTATGGGGACAACAATTTTCCAACGGCTAAGTTTATTTTGTCCCTTCTTTAGAGCAATTTTCGGTGCTTTCATTGTTTATGAACGTCAGTAACGTTACCTAATTATTTTGTTGAATGCAGCTGTTTATACGGAACCCTCGGTGCGGGAGTCCGACTCGCATTTGGTCGGTTTTTTCTACCTAAGGGCCCAAACACAAAACTAAACAGTTTATCTAATTATTATTTGCTTATGTTTTTATTTTTGAGCAATTAGTAATCAACTAGAGAATGGCGTGTCTGGTTATAGAGCAGAATGATCAAAGGAACAAATTGAGAAGCAAAATGTGACTTACTACTGTAGCTGTACATTTGCCAAATTTTTCAGGGAGTACTGGCGTGATGTTATGATTAATTCAAATTTATACAATATTTCAATTTAGAATAATTTAATCAATTGCTTTCAATCAATTATTTCGGCTGAAATTATGATGTTGATGATAATGAATCAATTGCTAAATACTGTCGAGATTTTTATAAATAAGGGTGAAAATAAACGAATACTCTGCTAAAGAATTAGTGCTTTTATAACAACGATATCAAAATTTCGTAGGCCATTCACTCTGCTACGACTACGCGGTGCTACGCCTTCGTAGACACGGCGTAGAGGCTGATGTTGAAGATAATTACATATACATAATTATGAAAACAACACTTCTTCAACCGAGAATATTTTGTAAGCTTCACGCGGTTTAACATAATGACAGAATGCTAATATTTATAATATTATAAAATAGTTTTATGTGAAGTCAAGGAGCGCCGTCAGTTAGAACAAACAAAAAAAATATGACAAGATCTTATATTATAATAAAATTGTTATTGTTATCTTAAGTATTATTTTCCTTAAGAATGTATTACGAATGGTGGAACAATTTGATGTTTAGTAAACGAAACTAATTGCCACGTGGGACTGGGAGGTTCTCAGTATTGTGAAGTACGAGTGTTGACAATGCGGCGGACGCACAATCGGAGTGTTTGCTAACCAAGTGATAAAGCAACAGTTACCTAATATATAAGATGAATTGTTGATCAGTTTCGATTTACAATCAAAATACCAATACAATACGTAATTACAACTATACAACTTAGGCCAGGTTCACATCAGGTCGGACCGACCATTTAACCGCTGGCCGACTATCGGGTTATGGTGTTCACACTATAAGCTGCCGGTCCGACGTAATGTGAACACCTCCGTCGTTAACCGCTGCCCGGCTTGCCACAAAGCAGTTGTGAGTTGGCTTCTATTTACAATGGACGACGACGACGTTCTCAAACTCCTGTCTTCTACAAGATAAATCAAAACTTCTATATTAATTTCTTCCTCCATGTTTATAAACGTGTCCTCACTGCGTGCACGTCGGCGAAACTTCTGGTGAGAGTGAGTGAATGTCCGGTAAACATGTCGTAGCCGACAGTTTTATTGGGTCGCCCTAATGTGAACAGCGCTATTGAAATACATATGCCAATTTGCTGCCGACAGTTTTGTTGATCCGGTAAAATATCCGACCTAATGCAAACCCGCCCTTACGCGTCTTTTCCATGGAAGTAGGCATAAACTAGAAAAAGCCTTAAATTATCTACATAATCCTTTTGCTTCATTTACGACCCAAAATTACTGAATTGGAAACACAAATTTTAGTCCGGTGGAAGGATCCGTAAAAACGGTACTGTAAATGCGGTGTGAACATCACCTGCAGTAGCGTCGTCGGATCCGTTAAAAACGATCGTGGAAATACGGATGTTCTGTTCTAACGTACCCTTGGTCCCTTATCAATGGGCAACATAATGAATGGCTTACGTCAAAGTACTTGCAAAGATTCAGCGACTAAAAATGGGGAGTACAACATCACGTTCATAAATGTAACTTATTGTATGAAGAAATGAAGAAGACTCGTTAAAATTCTTACGTAACATATAGAACACAAATGTCTCTCAAGATACAAGTTGCCCTCGTTTGAGAGGCAGGGTTCATTACTCAAAATGGTTACAATGGAATTCTTATAATATAGCTGTAAGTGTATGTAAACTGTAATGTAACCTTTTTTGCACCAATAAATATTTTATTTACATTTTTATTTATTTCAATAATATGGGTAGATATTGACAATGACAGTGGAAAGACTAGATTGTGTGTGTGGCTTGAGTGTTGAGTGTAAAGTTCGTGCGCACTCATCAGCATTGTGTATACCAAATCGTGATTGAGGATCTAGTAAACAGATCGGTTGAACAACAACAATTAATTTTCTTATATAGCGAACTGTACTAAACAGCAATCCATTTCAAGATTGTTTTTTACGACTAGCTGCTACCCCCGACTAAGTCCGCGTCAATCACGTAAAACTAAAAAATAAATAATAATTTGATTTTTTTGCTCGGTATCTTAATTCTATTCCTAAAATTAAAGGAGCCTAAGGTACTCCTTTTTACATCAACTATCTGCCAGTGAAAGTCCCGTCAAAATTGGTCCAGCCAACCAACAGACACTTCATTTTTTAGGGTTCCGTACCCAAAGAGTAAAAACGGGAACCTCCACTGTCCGTCTGTCTGTCACCAGGCTGTATCTCATGAACCGTGATAACTATAGAGAGTTGAAATTTTCACAGTTGATGTATTTCTATTACAGCTATAACAAAAATACTAAAATTAGATTAAAATAAATATTGAAGTGGGGCTCCCATACAACAAACGTGATTTTTTCGCCGTTTTTTGCGATAATGGTACGGAACTCTACGTGGGCCAGTCCGACCTGCACTTGGCCGGTTTTTATTATTTATTTGTATAGGTGTCTTCGAGTATGGTTGATGATTATGGCAACTTTGATAGTTATGCATATTCTAATTTACTTTTCAAAACAAGAAAATATATAGTTTAAAAAAAAAAATATCTCCAACATAAATATCTTATCATATTATCTTATAGTACCTGGATCACCGAGCTCTGCTGCGGCTAGCTGGGTCGATTTATCGCCAACGAAACCCCCTGCATACTAAATTTCATGAAAATCGTTGGAGCCGTGTCCAAGATTCAGATTATATATAGATACACAAGTATTGCTCGTATCAATTTCGATTAAGAAATTTCATAATACACGATGATAAACCCTCTGCATCCATTGCAGAAAATGGACGCTACATTTTACTTCATCTACGTAAAAAAATAATATCTATGTCGTGTTACCTGACTATACATACGCATTAGTTGAAAAAATCGCGTCAACTATACCTATAGCAGTTAAAAGTTTATGCCTCAAACAAACAACGATTTGGTTCACGATAACTGACGCATCGTAACTTACATAGTAAACGGTTTTATTTTCACCAAGATGGTGATAAAGGGTATGTTATCCTTCATCACCATCAACATCATTATTTCAGCCGAAAGACTGTCCACTGCAGCGTCTTCCGGCACGTGGTCGCCACTCCAAAACTTTTCGGCCCAATTGACCGTCCGTTCTGCGAACAATGTGACCTGCCCAGTGCCCATTGCCACTTAAGGTTGCTCTAGACGACGGCA
Organism: Orthosia cruda; assembly: GCA_964057195.1. Lineage (NCBI taxonomy): Eukaryota > Metazoa > Arthropoda > Insecta > Lepidoptera > Noctuidae > Orthosia > Orthosia cruda. The sequence continues at coordinate 1,080,481 of OZ059836.1, forward strand.
CGAACTATTTTGTGCGCGGGATTAAAATGCATGCTATCTCATCCGACATCGCGTGCGAAAGAGATAGATGCTGTGATGAGCAGTAAGAAGCTAGTTCGCGTACGAATACACCCTTTTGCAAATTTGTAGCGAAATGGATGATGATTTCGGACGAAAACGAGCGCGCAAAATTTTATAAACAGACCGTTGGGAATATGGATATCATGATAAAACGACTAAATGTATCTGATCAAAATAAAGTTATTTGCATGGTTAAACTACTGATCTATCCCTGTATGGTGACAGTTTTGCAATTTTCCTTCTGCTTATGGTATATATTTTCACCCAAAGATGCGTTAAAATTAGTGTTGAAATATGGAACTTTCGACGCTCATAACTTACAAATGAATATTTTTTTTATTTTGGTTTCCATATACGGCTAGATAATGATGAGACAAATTGATATCATTTTTTTATTTTGAACGTACACTGTCAAACAGAGGAGTAATTGTCATACTACGTTTGTATGGAATAATGATCGACTAGGGCAACCTTAAGGTTGGCAATTGTTTGAGTTTTGTCGGTAACTTAAGTCCTCCCGCGGATATCTGATGCGATCACGCAAGGAAACTCCGAGCATAGCAATCTCCATTGCCCTCTGGGTGACTTAATTACCTTACAACGGTAATAATGACTTTACCAACCAACACAGTAGGTTCAAATGGTAAGCCGCCACATCACTTGTTATTCCAGCGAGTCTAGTTCACCGTGTCAGAGTTTACGTTGGATTTGCCGCGCATTCTCATAGCTGGCCTTATCAGATTGCTTTATTGTAGTAGTTTTTGTGTAGGGTTTGCCACGGTTACTATTATTTTTCTCATTGTCAAAATCCTAAAACCCTAGGGTGTAACGGAAAGGTGGGTGTCATATTTTAAAACTACTTTTGCCCATGTGAATTAACAACTATCTCCAAGGAAGTTATAGCCAATTCTGAAAAAAATATACTGTACATCCCAAACAAAGTTTTCGTTTTTTTGTATGTGGTGAAAATTTCATAAAATATGAAATTTAGATAGCTAAAGTTCCTAAATATTGTTCAAAGCTTGTGGATATGCTAATGACAAATACGACGGCCGTTTAAAAAGATTAAGTTGCATTCCAACTTGGGTCTTCAAAATCATACTGTAAAAAAATAACAGGGATTTAAAAAGATATAATATGACGCAAAAGTCGAGATGACCGCAGGAGTTTGCGAGCACCAAGCATTCATCAAAAGGATAAGTGTTAAGAGGTATGATGATAATCGATAGAATAAGGAATTAATAAATTTTGCTGGCTGGCTGGCAGGCTGTGGATATTGTGAGGGGCAGTGAAAGTGGCCCTGCTGACTAGTAATATTACCTAATACGGGGTTCTGAACACTCGTCACTGCTGGGCGATATAAAAGAAGAGAAGAAAAAACAAAAATAGTTTGAATGACTAAGGAACGAATAAGGAGGGAAAGTTCAAGTTATGATTAATTTAGCAGCGAAGGGAGTCAATAATAGCGCAACAGTGACAGATGAGAATGGAAGAAGGAAACTTTTTGCACCGATCCCATGTAACGTAACTCAAGTTACTTGTGGTCGGTGGGCAGGAAGATAATGATTCCGGTGACGACTAACGGAGATGGTACGAACGGTAATCACATTAGTAAGGAGAAAGAAAGACGATGATGACTAATTGACTACAGAATCTCTTAGTTGTAATTGTAGATGAGAATAATAAAATGATTTAGACGAATTAAACAGGTGGCGGTGGCAACTTTACCTCTTGGTAAATACGTCCCATTGTATATGTCATTATATTATATATATATATATATTTAATTGATTCAGCTATAACAATAAGGGTTGCATTACTAACACAACTTGCGCGCATTTGGTATGTGACTCATGCCAGGTAAAGTTGACGAAATGTTTTAAACTTTGTTGCTTAAACATACAGACAAACCATTGGCAGATTTTTTGTGTTATTTAGATCTGTAATACCAGAGCAGTTTTCGTGCTACATTCTTGTTGGAACCTCGTAGCGTGTTGCATCTTTCAGACAGATTCTCTATCTTTCTTTTGTTTTCGCGTTCATGTGTCATCGGAAAGGGTGCCGACGTCGTTGCGGTCGTGTGTGATGCTTGAACAATATGCCTTGTTGTAGGTAGTTACGTGTTGGGCGGTTATGTTCGAATGTGTATATAAACGTAGAGAAAGACTGCGTGGCTTTCAGTAGCTCTCGTGTCGTAACAACTTTACGTAAGAGTGTAAGAGTGAGCTTATTTACAGTCGGTGCCAGTGTTGTGTAAGTACTTTTCATATTTTCGCGAGTGTTTCGGAAAGATGATCCTCTCAAGAGATCATCATCTTCCTGCCCTTATCCCATGTTACTTGGGGTCGGCGCAACACGTTTTCTTCTTCCACACCGTTCTGTCCCCTGTCACGCTATTACTGACTCCCTTTTCCTTCATATCACTCCTCACACAGTCCATCCATCTTTTACTTTTGCTTCTTTGGCCTTCCTCTCCTTATCCATCCATCCACATTTATATTCATAACTCTTTTAGTAACATGCGTTTCATCCCTCCTCATCACATGACCATACCTGGACAAACGGTTTCCCTTCAACTTTTCTGTCACTGGCGCCACTTTCAAACTGCCTCTATGATCCTCTCAAGAGATGAGAGTTGATTTTCTTGTGTCAGAATTTGGTTCAAATATAAGTACATCTGATCAATTACCATTGATTATTTAGTATATCCATTTTGATCATCTAGTTTCTATTTAATTAATTAAATGTTTATTAAATTACTGTGAGTGGTTTTAACATAAGATAATAATATTAAGCGTATGTTATAGTTTTGTCAATTTATCTTAAAGTAAATAAAAATCGTACCTAGATTTAATTATAAAATATAAAAAGGATAAGGTTCCTCAAAGTAGAAAGATGCATAAATAAAACCAAAGAAAACTTCTTTGCCTTATAATTTGCAGAACAATGTTTAAAAATATCTGAACCGATAATACAGAAATAACTTTGTACCTAAATATAAATTCAATGTTATCAGTGAAAATTAATGAGTTGTTTATTCCGGAACACCTTTATGAATCTTCACGCCTTTTAAAATCTTTTGAATTTGTTGCAATGTCCTGTACATTCTGAACAACAATGTAATTTATGATTTTAAAGTTATTTTAAGCAACATTTGTCAGTTTATAAATAAACTGGTTCTGAAGATATTATACTTTCATTATATCCATATCATCTTAAATTGTTATTAAGTCAAACATATTAATTTTCAAAAAATATTTAAATGATCTTTTCCAGTTGAAATCTGATATTATACTTCATTATTCAAAATACATATTTACATATTTAGAGAGAAAGATATTCTTGTTTTTTACCATCGTCACGAGGTTCGATTTAAAAAAAAAATCGTATGTGATCTTAAAATCTTTTTCGATTTGCTAAACTTCTTCACGTGCTTTACATCATTATCATCATAATCATTTCAGCCGAAAGACGTCCACTGCTGGACATAGGCCTCCCACCGGCGTCGCCACATTGACCAATCCTATGCGTCTCGCATCCAGCGCCTTCCCGCAACCTTAACCAGGTCATCGCTCCACCTAGTGGGAGGCCTTCCAACGTATCGTCTTCTTATTCGCGGTCGCCACCCCAGTAATGTTCTGCAAGCAATGTGCCCTGCCCACTGCCACTTAAGTTAGGCAATTCTTCGGGCCATGTCGGTAACGTGCTTTACGGTTTAATTAATTTTTTCTTAATAAATGTAGAACTAACGCATCATGTGGCCGACGCTGGACCGCGATTGCATTATGTAGAACTAACGCATCATGTGGCCGACGCTGGACCATGCATTATGGTGCATATAGTTAATACATAAACAATACAGTTCACTAACCATCCGTTACCAAAACACACCCATCACCCATTCGCCTGCGTGTGCGCAAGGCACCGCCCCTCTCTTCTTATCACACACAGTTCTTTTATTAACCGTTTAGTCGAGGTGGTTGCTTTTCTCCTGTTGCACGAACAATAAGAAGTGGGTTACAAAGCCGAGATAACGTTGTGTGGCATTCAATCGTGTTTCCGGATTGATAAACGTTTCCTAAAATTTCGCGTGAAAAGTTAGTTAAACTGTGATTATTATTTTCAGTGTTTTTACTTTCAATATTATGTCTGTGAAAATTATGTCTGAGCAATTTGTTTAGTGTTTAATTTGTTAAACAGGTTCTCTTGTGAGTGCATTAAAGGTCTCAAAGGTGATATTTTATTGTCAAAGATTTATATGTGATAGAAATAGAGAACTTTTCTTGCAGGTAGTTTTTATGTGATACTCAGGCCTTCACTCTTCTTTAACACCTTCTTTCATAGCAATTGACTACATCGTCGACCTCTTAGTCGTAGAGCTAAAGCATCCTTTTCCACGTTAGTAGTCTTGTAGCAGTGCTGCTGTGGTAGGTAGTTTTAAGCGGGTTGAAGGATGCATGGTTTCGACGTATGATTTGAAATAACGGTATTTGCAAGCTCTTGTTCTACTATATCTCGTAGCATGACCATTAGGGCAGTTAAGCACTACATCCGATCCGTATCCTTGAAATTTCGGTTCCGAAGTTGCCGTAGTACTGCTTGTAGGGAAGCGTACGTACTACATTCGAATTCTATCCGTCATAATCTATCATAATTCAGAACATTTTGAACTCAGAACTCAAATCATAGACACGGATCACGGACTCTCTAGTATATAATAGTAGTCTATGACGGACACCGACGTGTAGTACGTAACGTGGGTCCGTCATCCATATCAGTTTAAAAAAAAGGTGGTAAAATATATAGCAAAAAAATAAAAATAAAATTGTTGTTTTAAAACATAATTTTGAATGTTAAACAAAATCAGTCAATCGGTAACACTTGTAATGAAAAAAATATGAATTGTTCGGTTTGCAAACACTACCATTAAGTATTTAAGTTTATTTTTGCCAAAATTCGTGGCATTATTGTTAATAGTTTGAACAAGTGTCGAATGTTTGTGTAAGTAGTTCGGAATAATGTTGGTTCTCGTTACGACGCGCTGCCAGATGGAACAGCTTTGTTTGGACATCTCGCTGAAATACTTTGATTATAAATTGTTCTGATACGTAATTTCAGCTTAGAATCTATAGCAACCCAACCTTTTCTCTATACATCTCTCTATGCAGTATTTTTCTACAATCAATAAGTTTCGAATAAATAATAAAAACCCCCAAATTGCTATGTTTACAAACCTATTTTTGATAAGATTAAGTCATTGATTTAAACTATGACTGTGCCTATTCGAAAGTGCGCTAATAGATCTATTATTATATCTGCAACGACACCGGAAACTTTTGCATACGATTTGCAGTTACTTTGATAAACAGCATCGATTTTTATTATTTCACGAATTTTTGTCTTTAACTCAAATTTTAATTTTCTCAGATGAAAGTTCCTACTTTAGCTATAGGACGGCATTATAATCCACCACGTGAGCCTAATTGCGGGATGGACGAAACTAACTTATAATTATTATATATATTAGAATTTAATCGGGCATGCTGATTAAATTCTAATATATAATAAAATAATAGCTAAATAAATTATTATAACGAGGTAGAATCGCGCCATTATCAAGACCAAAGAAAATATTGTCATTATCATTACCGTACATGTACAAATGGAATATTCTTGAGGAAATGAACAGTAATCATGAGTGTACGTCTATTAAATTACATGTTAGGTAACATGACTACAGAAAATGAAAAAAATAAAAAAAATATTACAGAAAATAAACCTATAGGAACATGGAAAGTTGGATAATGTAATCCATTAGGAAATCTACTGAACTGCTTCGGTGGGACGAACCTAGATAATACTGTAGGTTGCCTTCTGAAGAAAATCTTACAGCATGCAGGAAAGAACGCAAGGTAAAAATAAATGTTACCGGTAAATGCTCACTCGCCGTGAGCTTTGCGTCGAACATTCGCAAAAACGTTACATTACCATAGAAATGCTTTATGAAATTGAGCATTTGTCTGTATTGTATCATTCCTAAGAACGTTACATTACATTGTAATGCTCGCGAAAATGCTCCAGTATATAATCACATAAAGGGATTGACACATGACATTTGGGTAGCAACAGTCAATCTCATACATTTTGTACTTCTATTATTTAGGCAATCGCTAACAGAACGTTAACAGAATGCCACGTTGTCTAGACTAGTCTGGATCATCTGGCTGGAAATGAATACACATTCGAATTTACAATAGGTTTGAATTTATAAAACGTGTTGATTGTTTGGTGCTGGGCAGCTTTTATTAAGGCAAGCAAATAAAAACGTAATATGCCAAAAAAACACGTGAAATTAATCAGCCGTGCGTCTGAAGATTCTGCAAACGGTTTTAGGTACAAAAGTCAACAGCACATACATTTAATTTTATTAAATTAAATTACACTGCTGGGCAGTGCCATTCCTGCCTTTTTGACACATCTTACGAGAAACAATAAATGAAAACCATGAATTTTGGAAACAAATAAATACCTGAAGATATTAATCATGACCTAAATGACTCAAACTATGCAACTTTTTTTTTGTAAAATTATAATTAGCATAACAATACAGGCGGTAACACTCATTATTTTTACCAGCTACTACGGCGGTAACAGGATACTCATAACTCTGTTGCCTCTGTTAAAGAAAGTACCCGTACTGTCAAACTAGCTGATTCATGACCCATTCAGTCGATAAAATTCATTCATATCAAAATATTTATTTGCGAGAAAATACAAAACACTGAAGCGTTTTTAATATACCGCGTCATTACTACTTTTTCGTGCTCTTAGGATGTTTTAAATAATATAGAAACGGAGTCAATAGGGTCGTGCAAATTTAACCGAAACATTGTGTTCATAGCATTAGATCTCGTCTCATTCCTATGACAGTAACCCTCAGTTGCCAACCTTAAAATTATCGGCGAATTAATGTGACAAATTGTCAAACACGCGTTATCTTCTGTGATTGGCTGTTGAAAATTCATTCAACTAATCACAGCAGATAACGCGGAAACTGAGGGTAAGACGGGTAGGTTAACTAATTGTCACTGTCGTTTCGTTTATGGAGATATTTAAATCGATTACAAGTTTGGAAGAAATATAGGGTGTCTCAAAAGTTCAAAACTATAGACATAGTTCAATTTCGAACTTAGGAGCGCACGTGTGGTGTAGCGTATGCGGGGATACACGTGTTCGCCAATAAAGTATCCGCCAGATAACCAAAAAATAAAAGTAATTGATCCGACTTGTACCAAAAAGTATAATTACGTAACTTGAAAACATGTTTTTTATGGAGATTTATGAGATATGATCGTTTTGGTCTCAAATTTGAACTTGTATCAAAAAGGGCTTACCGCGATACGTTTGTTTTCGACACTGCCTTTACTTTTTTACGTTTCGTTTTGAAATATTGGAATACATTGGTAGGGTTACCTATACATTTTCATACAATTTTAAGACGTAATATAACATGGCATACTTATGTTTACCCTAATTATATTTATGCATAACAATATTTACGCATAACATCTTACACATAATAATGAACTCCTAAAATGTTAGAAACTAATACACATTTTTATGGGTTTACTGCTTGATTTCGAATCATCCAAATCGAACATCACACAAAGTCATCAGATCGAACATCCGAATCGCCGAAAAATCATAGCATCGATGTACCACAATTTCGAATATCCATTAGATTGAGCGTCCGTTTCGCCAGTATAAAGCTATTCAGCCTAAAATATTCAAGAAGACTAAAAGAAGGAATATAAAATGGGATAAAAACAAATCAGCAGGGTTTAATCAACTGAATTCTAGAGATTTCCTAGGAATTCTATACAATTCCTGGTTAACACAAATTGCCTATAACATATGTTGATTAAACCCTGCAGCCAAAATAGTTATGCCCAAGTATATTAGAAAAGTGAGTGCAATCAGTTGAGCGGTATCTTCTCGTCCAACTTACCACAGTGTCTCAAGATGAAAGTCTATGGACCAGTGTGTGTTGCCAGTGATAACTTACGGGACACAGACGTGCTCTCTCACAATGGGCCTCATCAGACGGCTTAAAATCACCCAAAGGGCAATGGAGAGACCTATGCACGGAGATTCCTTGCGTGATCGAATCATAAATGAAGACATCCGTAAGAGAACCAAGGTTACCGACATGATTTAACCCGAAGAATTGCCAAACTTAAGTGGCAGTGGGCAGACCACATTGCTCGCAGAACGGATGGCCGTTGGGGCTGAAAAGTTCTGGAGTGGCGACCGCGTACCGGAAGACGCAGCGTTGGAAGGCCTCCCTCTAGGTGGAGTGATTACCTGATCAAGGCTGCGGTCGTCCGGTGGATGCAAAACGCACAGGACCGATCAGTGTGGCGACGCTTGGGGGAGGCCTATGTCCAGCAGTGGACGTCTTTCGGCTGAAATGATAATAATGATATTAAAAAAAAAACATTCTGCAAAAAGAAGGGATCGCAAATGGTAGACGGTGTAAACGATTTTTTTTTCTTTGTTATCTGGCGGTGACTTTAGACTGATATCGACACTGTGATTATTGTTATTACTTTTTAGGGTTCTGTACCTCAAAAGGAAAAAAAACAGAACTCTTATAGGATCACTTTGTTTTCCGTCTGTCTATCAAGACCCTTTTTCTCGGGAATGCTATTCAAGTTTGCAACACCTTGCAGCTGTGAAAAAGTCAAACTTCTAGATCAACGCAATCAAGAGATACAGCCGTTAATTACGCATATTTTAAGCTCGCAAGGGAATCAATATCTACAAGGTACTTTACGTTGACCTAGAATCATAAAATTTGGGTAGAAGCAATTTCTTATAGCACAAATAAGGAAAAACCCGAAAACCGTAAATTAGAACCTACGTCAAAAAAAAAGATGATTAACTTATTTGCAATTAGTAAATTGACCGCGACGTATGTCGACGTATGGGGACTACAACTTGCCAACGGTAAAGTTAATGGTGTCCCTCAATTCTGTTTATCTTATCGTTAGAGCAATGTTCGGTGCGCTCTTAGTTTATGAATTTCAGTAATGTTATTTAATTATTTTGGTGAATGTAGCTGTTTAAACAGAACTCCCAGTGCGCCAATCATCCGAGTCACACTTGGTTAGTTTTTTTACAGTGGGGCCACAACTGCTAACTAATAATATATGAACTGCCAAATTAATTCGGTTTCAAATTGTGCTTTGATATATTCCAAATAAGAAATGTTATAGGTTGAGTATAAACGTCATAATTAGTTGTCGTTATTATTTGTTATATATTTTATTGGTCAACTTAAGTAATAAACTAATAATAAAATGGACAGTCTTGTCCACAGCTAAATTGAGAAAAACAAAATGAATCATAATATGAGGATATTGTTTACGTAGTAAACAATACCGGTTAGACAGAACTGTTATTGTTTACAACGTAAACAATAACAGTTCTGGTACAATAATTCATTGACATAACCCGAAATTTTAATGATAACATAATGTAAAGTCGCTTATTGTGTCTGTCTGTCATTCCTCATTATTATCCAGAACGCAACGGATGTTAATGCGATTTTCACTATCATACTATAGAAAAAAAAAACGGGAAAACTTATTTGTAACTATAGTAAATACTTTATCTTTAATATTTGTTAAACTTATATGATAAAAAAACCTTGTTTTTTTTTCAAATCGTAAAACCGAAGCAGGGTCGAGTCCTTATTGTGTGAAATAATAGTGATTTATCGAATAATGATTAGTTTATGTTATTTATTATTATTTGAAAATTAAACATATAAAAGATGAGGACCGACATGTTCTTTTGTTTTTCTTTCGAGACCTTCATGTAACGAAACGAAATAAATTGGTACCTACCAAAGACACCGACTTCGAAAAAGAAAATTATTTTTTACTTTGTAGTGTTTTTAGTTGGAAGTCGGTAGTATTTTTTGTAAAAAAGTTTTTTTATTAATGAATAGTTTCTACGAACACGTACTTAATTGATTTTAACTTATCTTTTAGTGGACGTGTTAAAATTAATTCGTGTAGATCTAATAATTCTAATCTTATAATTTATGCAACCTACAATATTTCAATTGTTACTAATATTTTTATGCTTGCTGTATTATACCTACAAGCACACTAAAAGAATACCTCCCTATTATTATGGCACTTACATATTACTGACGCCCAACAGTCACCACAACATGTTTGAATAGTTATGATTCTATCTGGTCCAAGCTTCTGCTGTTTTTTACAAAACTTTTAAGTTGATAACCCACCTGTATTCCGGAGGTGTATGTACCTACTGATAGAACAGTTTGCCAATGTGTAAGTCTCATGTAGTATGGGGCGTGCCTATTGCCATCAACATGGCAAAATGCCAGACTGAGAAATCCAAATTGAAAAACGTAATCACAATTTGCCCGACCTCATGCACAGTAACGCTATGATAAATAATAAATAATTTGATATTCTACCACAATAAACCATGGTGGTGTTGCAACCCTCGGTTTCTTGTGAGTACGCTAAAACTAATAAGGAAGTAGGCCCGTTCGACCGCTAATTATTAAAAACTGTAAAAGATGTACTTGTGACTCTAATTAATCGTAATTTAACGGTGAAGGAAAATATCGTGAGGAAACACGTCCCAGAAAATACAAAGACTAGTGACATCCACCAACCCGCACTGGGCCGAGTGGTGGATTACGGCCCATTCCCTCTCACAGAGAGGAAGCCTGTGTCTCAGCAGTGGGAACATTAATAGGCTGATGATTATGTTGATGATGAAGAAGGAATTTCAGTCCATCAGTGTTGGGACTGGTGTCTATTGGTTGACGAGGTGACGTGTTAGAGAACTTGAATAACACTTCGTCTGCCTTTTAGGGCTCCGTACACGAAGGGTCCAAAATCGTCTGTCTCACAGTATAAGCATCTTGTTAACCCAAAGCCAAACAAATGGTCAAAACATATTTTTAATGATTTTTAAGGGCCCATAAAGCAAAAGGGGGACGGGGAAAAAAAATTACATATCCCATCAAGGGGGGTATTTTTATTTAGAGCTCCTTAAGTAGATAAATGCTGTATTTTTTGGTTTAAATAATATCGGAACAAAAAAGGAATGAAAAGCTACCAAAAACAGCTTTTGTTACAAACTTTGTTTCTGAAGAATTTTTTAACTTTCCCTTGATCTATGAACTTCAAACTTAATGGTAATGTTTATTATTACGTATATTATACAAAAAATACTACAATACAATATCACAGATAATATAATACTACATACCAATATATAGATAAATCAGATTATTCTTTGAAATTTTCAAGTTTTCTTTTTAAAACCAACTTTTTTTGCGGTTTTGTACGGAACTCTAAATGTGCTAAGTCCGACGCATTTGCCCGGTTTTTTCAACTTTGCAGCTCCTTTGGGGTTGAATGCAACTCGATACCAATTTTGGAGCGACTCTGAAATATTACAGGGTATAAATTTTTTTTTACTACCGCTTACATTAAAATGTTTCTTCCGTCAGCTACCTATTTTCAGTGTCAAAGTGTGTAAAAGTGTCACTGGCTTTTTTAGTTATTTTATTATATTTTTAAGTAAGTGCAGCGTATTTTTGACGAATAACTGTTTTGGCCTCATATACACTTATTGATATCTGTCAATATTACGTAAAGCTGGGTACTGACCGGCGTTACGGGGCGTAATGTAACGTGTTACACAGCGAGCATTCATGCAGTCAGTACGTCGTGTTACGGGAAAACCAGCAAGCAACGAGCCGCTCGTTGCTCGCTTTGAGTGCTCCACCCGGCTGTCGGTTTTTTGGCGAATCCTTTGACTGTTACGCGGTTCAGTCAGTACGCCGTTGCGAGTCGTCACGAGCGCACGTGGACATCGCAAGTGATCACCCGTTATTCCTCTCGTAATTATATCAAGTTTCAAGAAGCATGGAGTGGAATAAAGAAAAAACTTTGTATTTTATTGAAAAATACAAAGAAGAAACACTGTTGTGGAACCCAGCTCACCCAGAGCATTATAACAAATTAAAGAAAGAAGACGCTTGGGATAGATTGGCTTCGTTACTCGACAGCGAAAGAGAAGCCTGTAAAAAGAAAATGACAAGTTTACTGGCATCATTGAGGAGGGAAAAACAGAAAACTAAACAATCAACTGGTACTGGAAAAGGTACGTAATTATTTATTAAGTTTAACGCGGGTTATAGTAGGGGGGGGTGGAAATTAGTGAGGGAAGTAGGTGTTTCCAAGCTAGTGTGGGGAAAACAATATAAACTCGGTATTAATCTGTATAGTGCTTCTTTTTATTTAAAATAATTCAATATTAATTACAAATTAAATTTCAGGTGCAGATGAAGTTTACCACAGCACTTGGTTCGCTTACAAATCCATGTTATTTCTACTGGATAGAAATACACCTCGTGACACAACAGATACTGTAAGTCCATTTTAAGCATAATTTTCTTGCCAACTTACAGACCCTTGCTGAATACAGTATTCAGCAACTTCATTACGAATATTGTGAGCAGATGTTGTAGCCCTTCGCGGTCTTATTTGCAAGGGTAACATAATATACTAGTCATATCATTGTTACCTTCTCTCCAGTTTCCTAATCTGACCTGGCCGTTCAATTCTTCGTCAAAACTACCTGCAGGGGTATATACATGAGCATTATTACCTTTTCTTAAAAAATTGTGGAGAGATGTTATTGCTGTTACGACAGATGTCGCGGTTTTCGGTTCTAACAACATTGGTTTCCGCAAAACTCTAAACACTGCTGACAATATGCCGAACACATTTTCCACTACTCTACGAGCTCTGCAAAGTCGGTAGTTATATATTCTTTCTTTACAACCACGTTCATGATAACCTGCATATACTTTCATCATATTTTGGGAAAGAGCAAAAGCTTCATCGCCAACGAAGTAAAATGGAATTTCTTCTGTTCTTGCTGGCAACGCAGTGGGCTGAGGGAGGTTTAGTGCATTATTTTTTAGTTTTTCGTTTAAAACACAGTTGTTGAAAACTCCTCCATCAGATATTCTTCCTTGACACCCAATATTTACATACAAAAAGTTATATTTCGCGTCAACAACTGCCAGTAATACGATGCTGAAGAAACCCTTGTAATTATAAAATTCACTGCCACTGTTGATCGGTGATTGCAGTAAAATATGTTTACCGTCGATTGCACCTAAACAATGTGGAAAATTCCACAAAGTATCATAGTCATTTGCTACAACCAGCCATTGCTCCGGTGTTTCTGGCGTCTGAAATAATAATTAATATTTATTTTCAGCTACGTGGACATGAAGGTGCTTCAGAACAACTGCCTGATGATTGCCCTCCGTCTGCCAAAAAAAGCGACTATGATTGCCCTCCTCCTCCAAAAAGGAAGAAATCAGTAGCCCCAAGCCCAGAAGAGATAATGGTATCTACTTTAAATATATTAAAAAAGAGAACCGAGCAAACGGAGGCAACTTCGCACAGACCTGACGAATGTGAAGCCTATGGTATGTTTTTGGCAAATAAATTACGATCTTATTCAAAGACAACAAAAATACATGTGCAGCATTATATATCAAATATATTGTTCAGTGCTGATCGCGGAGAGTATGACTATGTTGGAAATGGAATGAACAGCTACAGTTATTCAGGCTACTCTACACGACCAACAACTTCCAGAGTCTCATCGATGCCACAGACCGAAACTCCTGCATCAAATACGTCCCATCAAAATGACTATGAGCCACAGCAAAGCCCTGAAACTCCTGCATCAAATACGTCCCATCAAAATGACTATGGGTCACCAGCTATGAGTGAATAATTTATGTCAGAATTTGGTGATTTAATTTAATTTGATATGTAATGACTACATTTTCTGAATTAATACATACATAATACATACCTTTACATATTCTTTTAATGCTCCAATAAGGGCTTCGCTGACCTCTTTCACTATAAATCCTATTCGTTGTTTTGATATCTTGAAAAGATATTGCATACTAGTATAGGAATCTCCTGTAGCATAAAAACGAAGCGTTAGTGCTAACCGTTCCGTGACACTGATAGCTTTTCTATAATTTGTATCGTTTTTATGTACTTTTGGTCCAATTAAATTCAATAGTTTTTCAAAATCAATCGGAGACATGCGTACAAAGTTTTTATACTGTCCAGTAATAATTTGGTTTTTTAATATTGCTATCAATGACAAACCACCACATACGCCTCTATTTTTAAATAAGTTTGATGTCCAGTAACGTTTTTTCTTTTTCTTCACTTGGATGAAACAATAACTAAGTAGAATCAAAGTTCCCAATACGTCCTCGCTGTCGGCCATCTCGGAGTGAACTGGCGGCGACGGAGCACAGAGTTTTGACGAGCATGTTACGTCGATTTTAAGGACACTGCGTAACATGCTCGATGAGTAACACGCTCGATGCGAATGTTACATTACACCTTGTAACGTTGGTCAGTACCCACCTTTATTACGGGTAATGAGAAGCCAGAAACAACTGACACCAGTCTTAGGAGTATCGCGTTAGCCAGTCACTAAGTTGTGGAGGTTAGACAGGCATGGCAGTCGTTCCATGGTAGATACTGATACTCAGCTGGATCCGGTTAGACTGGAAGCTGATCCCAGTATGGTTGCGAAAAGGCTAGGCAGATTGATATAGATTTGTGAAAATATAAAAGCAGGCGTGTCATGTCACGATTCCCGGCCACCGTAGGCGCGAGCTTGCGGATGGCGAGTAATTAGTAGCTCGCCGTATAAGGAACAGGCCCGAGTCGACGGTGCGTACCTAGTGTTCCACGCGCGCCTCAAAGAGATGTCAGCAGAAACTGATGGGGTCCGCTAGGGCCGATGCCTGTCTGGGTTGCGGATAAATTTGAAAAAGAGATACCGCGGCCCTGGGACAAGCAACTGACGGAACACGGGTGGGTTTTAGTCAGTAAAAGTCTGACACCCGCTTCACCCAGAGCGAGCGAAAACATTGGATGATTTTACCACAAAAAAAAATGCGTGACATGTCAGTCTTTCAAATTGTCGGTTCAAGTTCATGACAACAGCAACTACCTAATAGGTTTTTTTTAAATTATTATTTATAGGTTCGCGTTTGACCATTATCTCACCTGATGGTAAGCGACGATGTGGTCGACGATGAGGCACGCTTGCCTACAAGAGTAACCTGTTCACTCTTGACTTAAAGACTCCCAGTTTGTAGCTATTAGGAAATACAGACTCCGGCAGAGAATTCCAATCCTTATCTGTATACACATTAAAAGTATTTCCAAAACGCTTTGTGCGTACGGGTGGGATGTCCACCATACACCGATGTTGCGTCGCCGTTCGTCTTGTATTCCGATGCAAATTGTGTAGTTCCATCGCATACTCCCCGAAATGTAACCGATAAAAACCGACAGGCTGGCAACTCGGCTACGACGTTCAAGGCTCTGGAGCCTTGACTCGACCAGTTTCTCACTGTCGATGAGCCTCTTGGCCCGTTTTTCTATCGACTCAAGTGTATCAAGCTGGTATTTGGCAGATCCGTCCCAGAGATGAAAGCAGTACTCCATGCATAACCGAACTTGCGCTTGATACAAGTTAAGCAGCTGTTCTGGCGTGAAGTACCGTCTCACCTTCGCAAGGATCCCCAACTTTTTGGCAGCCAGCTGAGCCTTTGCTTCAATGTATGGTAACATGAAGTAAGAGAAACGTCAGAAGTCTAATTGATTGTCGTAGAGTGTGACATATTATAGGTATTGTGACGTATCTGTATTACTCAGTCAGTTGGCAAGGAAATTTCGCTAATAATGGCCAAAGCATAGTGTACTATAAGTAGTAAGTACTCCATTGTCAACAGTTAGTACAGGAGACGAAGCGTAGCGCATAGGTTAGCTTATTGTAAGTACAGAAAATCTGGTGAATAATCTGGCACATTGCGATTTGTAACAAATGGCTTCTCATAATTAATTTATTCATATTATAAAATATTTAAAAACACATAGTTTAGATAAATAGAGCGTCCTCAAAACTATTATGTTTCAATTGAATGATTGGGAAATATAATAAGATTATTATTGTTATATAATACATAATGCTCTTCTGGTCAATTTAATTCTTGAGCTATCAAAAAGTTCGCCACAATGATTGGTATTGGTACAATCTGCAAAGCGGTGTAACTGTTCCAAAATGCATGAGATCTTTAATTGTAGCTTGAGTTTGCACAAAAGTAGATTTTTCAATAAATAGTCATACATTTTATCTGAAGAACTGTTATATGACGATTTGACAGATTTTTTATACAAAAGCTGTAAAACCGTCAATCTTCTTCCTCAGATAACAGTTACCCAAGTATTGAAACATTAGACCTAACAAAAATTTTTACTAAGTTATTTTGTTCTTACAGGGATGATGTTCAACAGTGAGAGCAGTGTCAGCAGTGTCAAGTAGTCTCAACTCACAGCATCCACCATGGTGAAAGAAACTAGCGTTAAGGTGAGTGTGCTTTATTTATATAGTTCGTACATGCTTACCTAACATGCCCAATAGGTCTGTGAATAGGGATTACAGAGGTTTGCCATCCATTCATCCATTGGGTCCTATTTCACACCATTGACACTGGTTTTGGGCAATAACTTCCAAAGTTTCCAGTAACTATCAGAATCGGAATCTTTATTTGAAAAAAATGATGGTACAGGGCGTGTGGGATGTTACAATATTACGTGTTCTTCTTCATCTTGGCACTGTTATTTGGAGTTGTCGTTTGTAAATATCACTTCTCTTGTGTTGCTGGAATTCCCAATAAATAACAACTTTAAGATAGTTGTTATAAGTATCACATAAAAATAAACTGCCATTGTTATTGTTAAACTATCTTAATGTTTGTTATCATTTCTGGGATATTCATTCTTCTTTTATTGTTTTCCCAGTTTCACATTATATAGGTACATTATTTCTTTAGCTGGGAACTTTTTAACCCTTATACAAAATTCCATAATATATTTATAATTCTTCATAAGTAGATATTAAACCTATCTATTACTATTTTGTACTGAATTGCTTGATACATTGTCACCCAGGTGTCAGAAGACAACAAGGAGGGCCAGTTTAACCTGGATGGCATCCTCAGCGAGCTGGGCAGCTTCGGCAAGTACCAGCTGTTGCTGCTGCTACTGTTGGCCTTCAGGGACTCCTTCCTCGCCATGTGCAATTTCAACTACGTCTTCACCGCCGCTGAAGTGGACTTCAGGTAACGAGATTAGTTCAGATACACAGTCGTATATAAGAGTAACTTAAATAACTTAGCAAATTCAGATTCAAAAATATGTTCTTCACTTCATCCCCACCTATTACTTAGTTCAGTTTCTTTCTGCACTTATCTTGGGCCACGTCGGGCCTTTTGCTTTATCAACTATAGCTTTACTAGCACCGGAGCCGTGCATATTTTCGCATTTAAAGTAGCGGCAAACATTAAATCATCTGAGATTGCTTTCTACAAACAAATTCAACTTTTTTAACCGAATTTAAAAAAGGAGGAGGTTATCAATTCGACTGTATTTTTTATTTGTTTTTCCTCAAAGTTTTTTTCTACGTGAACCGATTTTGTTCCTAATTACCTAAGTATCTACCTTATAAATAACTATATATCTACTTATATACTCACACCTCATAAATATCTACCAGATAAATATTTATATTATTTATTTTTGTATGCTTTATTTTATAATTAAAATATAAAAATATTTACAATAAAAATACAATGGCGGCCTTAACGCATTCCGCGATCTCTTCCAGGCAACCTGGTATGGACAGTAATTGTCTGGACATGAAGTGGGGTTGTCATTGGTGTGACAATAACATTGTTAAAATACTACATTATAATAAATACACAGATAAATTATACATATGCTATGTAATATATACATAAATACATACATACTAAATGTAATGGCAATAGAAATAAATAATGAATGACTCTATTGATAATCACAATAACAGTCTGTTTGAAATCGACACGCTAACACGAAGACAGCGACAGATAATGTTCTTTTAAGAGTCTTTTTAACCGACTTTCTAATAAGGAGGAGATTCTATGTTCGACTTTAGGTTTCTTTTTTTCACCGATATCTCCGTCAATTGTCGACCGATTTTGAAAATTCTTTTTTGTTTCGAAATTGGTCCCATTTTAATTTGGTGAAGAATTAATAAAGAACTTTGGAGATATAAATAAAATAAAAAGGTTTATTGCAGAAACTTGTACACTTTTACAGTAAATCTTACATAGGGACCTCCTTTTAAGTAAAAGATATACCTGTGCTTGGAGGACCTGCTCTTCAATGACAAATTATGAAATGGTAAAATTGATGTACAAAAGGAAAACAGAATCAAAAAATTACAAGCAAAATCTCAAAGATATACAACAGAACTCGCCAGTACGCTCTAAAGGGGTACGCAGATCTCTCATTTCACGTTTTCGTTCAAGTTTCATGTTATTCGGGTAATCACTTCTGGCGTTATAGGTACCTTACTAAACAACTTGGCTATTAGGTAGGTAAAACTAAAAAGGGATTAATATTTTTTCACCGACTGCCAAATAAAAACTTAAAAGTGAAAAATAACTTTATTTTTGGAAGTCGGTGTCCATATTGCAAAAAAATGGTACCTACGAAAGACACCGCTTCCAAAAATAATGTTATTTTTCACTTTGTAGTTTTTTATTTGGAAGTCCGTAGTATTTTTTTGCAAAAAAAATATTAAAAACAGGCAATGATTGAGCACGTTTGATTGGATCTGGCATTGCATTCCACAGAAGAGTAGCCTGGACGGTAAAGAATTTATTCAAAAAAGTCGTGCAATGCGTTGAATTTATAAGTTGTGATATAAATTAAAATTATATTACGAGAGAGAGTTTTCTCGAGATGTTTTATTTCACGATTTGTCGCCAGTGATAAGCGGTGGCTAGTTTTAAAACACACTATCGCAATCGCACGATGACTTGTAGAAAATTCTACAACTACTCGTAATAAGGTGCATTATAAGAGTCTGGCTATTTTCCTACTTCAATCTTCGAATCATAGTTAGATATACTATTAATTACACTATGTTATCACTATAACAAAATACAATTAGGACCTTAAAAGTTAATAAGATGTGACAATGGGCGATCTTATCGCTAAAGGCACTTAAGTACATGATTTCATACGTATTTGTTTGATATATCGTTACGGGTAGTCAGATGGCAGGAAATATATCGCCAGTATTGTCTATTGTGTGACCCAGTGACTGCGTTCTGAAACTTCTGGAGGTCAGATAGATAGTCGCTCCATGTAAACGTGGTACTCAGCAGCATTCAGTTTCACTGGAATCCGACCCCAACATAGTTAAGGCGTTGATATTCCCCAATGTACAGGCCCTGCGCCAGTTCAGAGCCAGAATATCAATATTGAACCTCCTTTTGGACAGTTTTGTTTGCAAAATATTCTTTGATTTACTTAAGTTATTTCAGTTATGAAGAAATTCTAGCCATCAATTTCTCTATGTAAAAATATTTTTAAACATCTAAGGCCGAGTTTCTCACCTCTAAATTATCGCAGAATTAATATGACAAATTGTCAAGCACGCGTTTTCTGCTGTGATTGGCTGTTGAAAATTAATTCAACCAATCACAGCAGATAACGCGGCAATATATAATTTAGAGGTGAGAAACACGGCCTAAGTCGTTTTGGAGGAGTAGCCAAAAGTAGCGAAATAATATCACTATGTTAATTATTTTTTAAAAGCAAATCTAATAGTTACACGAAAAACCATGTTACACAAATAATGTAAATGAAATAATAATATAAAAAAACTAGCCTTTTAACCTAGCCCTAAGGTGTATGCTTTAGAAAGAACCGTTTTACGGCACTAAAGCGGTGGAAGGCCCTTAAGAAAGGCCTATGCAAATTGATTTTGTTTGATACATTTTCTCCTAATAAGGCTAAAATCCACAACACGCACTAGTGCGTGTGTCAATAGTTTTCCATCAGCTGTGTCTGATGACGTCTCTTCATGCTCTCCCACGTTGGCATTATTACCTATTGGTTTCACACCTCATACGTCATTCACAAACTCCCACCTTCCTGCTAACGCAACATCTGTTTGTACTTAGTAGGTACTCGTTTTCCTGTAGGTATGATAGATAAACTTCGTTAAGAATGAAGTTTAGGATAACGAAATTAGTTTTCTGTTTCTTGTTTTCGAAATATGCTTGTACTCGTAAAAAAACTGCACTTACTTTACTTTTAGTAAGATGGTTCTACATAAAAGGGAATAGGTACAATCCGTAATACAAATCTACTATAATGTAGGTTAACCTACCTGTTTTGAAAATGATTATGATTCAGAAGTAGGTAAACCTATGTATCATCTAGAATATGGTTTATATTATGGAAAATCTTACAGATATGTTTCTTAACGGTGAAGGAAAACCTACTTTATTGAACTAATTCCTCGAGTAGGTAACCAACATCACGTGTAGCAGTCTACGTAACAAGCATATGCACCTACTTAGCATATGGATGCTAAGAAGGTGCATATGTTTGTAGCATTGACCTACGTCATCGAAACCATTTCTCCCGCAAACGTGTTGTTTATCAACAACCGCAACTGCGCTCAGAAACAGCTGTTAAACTAGCAATTTATATGAAGCAGTAAATAAAATGCACATTATTGTACAATGGCCGCCCATCTGAAGGCTCCACCTTGTGGCAGACTCCAGGGTTGTTGTTGATTTAAATTTTTCACATCCACTAATGCTGATGCTGATATTTTGTCATTGACATCGACGAATGCTAATGCTGGTTTTTTATCTTTGCTTTTTTTAAATTTTCTTTAAAAAATAGGGAAATGGCTTGTTGTTTTTTCGTTTTTAACCGACTGCCCAAAAAGGAGGAGGTTCTATGTTCGACATTATAATTTGGTGAAAATCTGATGAAGAACTTCGAAGATATACAGCAGAACTCTTCAATAAGTAACGGCAAATGTCTCGGGATTGCTGCAATCGCATGTCTGTTTATTGTTTACTTTATAATATAGGTATAGAAACCATTTCATAGCACAACATCACGCCAGTACACTCTTAAGGGGTACGCAGATCTCTCATTTCACGGGTTATGTTTAAGTTTCATGAAATCTATTCTGGCGTTATAGGTGCCTTACTAACTTACCTATTAGGTAGGTACAACTAAAAAGTGAAAAATAAAAAAACTTTTTGCAAAAACATACTACCGACTTTCAAATACAAAACTACAAAGTGAAAAATAACTTTATTTTTAGAAGTCGGTGTTCATAACGCAAAATAATTGGTACCTACGAAAGACACCGACTTCTAAAAATAAAGTTATTTTTCACTTTGTAGTTTTGTATTTGGAAGTCGGTAGTATTTTTTTGCAACAATTTTTTTTATCATTGGTAAAAACATTAAATCAGCATAAAAATAAAAATCGGGCTGTTTTCCCTATTTTCTTGATGCACTAATTTAAAATAATGTACGTACCTACATATTTCACTAAATTTTTAACAGGGGCGCCATTATTTATCAAATTACACAAGAAAAAAATAACTGCGCTTTCATCCGCAATGTCGTATTATAACGTAATGATGAGACAAGTTTGTGTTTGTTTACAATCACAATCGGCGCAGTCGACCTCATGATTGGTCAAAACTCGCAACCGAAAAGAACACGTGTTATAAGCCCCGTTCCCTCTGCAGTCATGACACGACTGGAACTAATCAGCAACGCTGATTCTGATTTTGAAAATAATGCTGAAGTGCCACGGATGCTGATGCTGATCGTTCGCAACAACCATGGTACACACGCATCTCGCTGTGCAAAAGTTTTAAGAAGACTCACACGAAGGATGAGTACGGTTTACATCTGCCGAATATCTGTAGCGAGCGAAATTCTGTAGCGAGATGCCCAAAAGTATGCCCACCTATATTATTATTTATTTATTATTATTTTTAGGCTGTATTGTCCCACTGACTTAAAACTAGGTAGGTACATTACGATCTATAGTCAGAGGGGACCACTGCAGACGAACTAAGTGAGTGTTTATCGGCATGCAACCCACAGGAACGTGGAACACGTTTTGTGTGTATTTCGGCATTCAACCCACAGTTGTAATACATAATATATAAGCAATCAAAAAAAAAAAATTGAAATTAAAGTCAAAGTCAAATATATTTATTCATCTAGGCAAATAATCGGCACTTTTAAACGTCAAACACAAATTAAAATTTACAAGTAATAAAAGTTGATTCTACCGTGCATTCGGCAAAGTAGCCTGTTATGGAGAAGAATGCACAAGAAACTCCATACTTCCTCTTTTAAAAAAAATAGGTGTCTTACAATATTTACATAAGTATTACATACACATTATTATATACACATTAATAAATTCGTTTATGTGAGTACCATGCAACCAGAATAGCACTACACACTATACTACGTACAGGTATTAAGTGTTAATAGCATTAACAGGTAAATCCATTCATTTCATTAATAGGAACATGGTTCTCACATACTTACAAATATTGCAAAAATGTAAATTAAAATGTACAGTTGAAATTAACAAATAAAATAACAAAATTAATAATTATTGAATAGAATTTAAGACGGTTAAAATTGAAGTAACACGAAGTACGAATGAATATATCAGTGCGTGAGTGTGTGTTGAGTGTTTTAGCCCTCTTATAGAAGGTTAAAATTTGACTTTGAATGAAATCTAAAGTTATATTTTATATTACTTGTAAGAGGTAATCTCTGCAGTAAATACTAAACCGATAACGAAAATTATGTCACTGACAGAAAGTAACACCATAGTTGCATGCCATAGGCTTTATATATAGAATAATGCACACATGCTGTGGGATATGCCGCGTAAAATGGTAAGTAACAAGTAAAGAAAGAGCTAACAATTACGCTATCGCCCTATGCCACAGAAATGACCTAAGCCTGAATCAGGCCTTCTGTTTGTCGCTTTACCCGATAAGTTTATAGGCGAGATGTATAAAACGTTTCACGTCATCACCATCATCAGCTTTTTAATGTTCCCACTGCTGGGACACAGGCCTCCTCTCATAGAGAGGGAGTGGGCTATAATTCACCACACGGGGCCAGTGCGGATTGATAGATGTCACATGTCTTTGAATTTTCACGTTTCACGTGTTCTAGGAAAATGGTGCAATAGCGACAGATTTTCAAGTTTTACAACATTAAAGATTTGGTTTTCAATGCAAAGGTTTTTTCCCGCGTTGCCCGAGTGCAATTTTCAAAAAATGCTAATTCCTTTTCAGTTGCTCTTATTATAATAGATTTCCTTAATCACCACGCCATCATAATATATCCAACGTCTCATAAGACCCAAGAGTCAGATGAATGTGAACGTGTTTGCCTAAACAGTGAAAGAAACAAGACTACTACAAAATAATGTTGCCATACAAAGATTTTCTATAGAACTGCAATTAACTTGTCAACTATGTCAATAACTTTTTAACATAAATGAGTATTTTGGAGCCATATTCATTTCTTTAGTATTGCTAAGCGATATAACAAAAGCTTAAGTATAATGTTTACACTCTTGTAATGTGTACAATGAATGACGCATTCCTTATTCATGGCTTATATGAAACGTGTCCATGTATGTGTTGTATGAAACTATGAATTAACCAGGTGGTCACTGTCTCCACAGCACCTGATATAACAAACCGTGGACATGTGGACCATCACTTATTAGTAAGGTGGTAATGAATAACAAGTGTTTGCATTGCTTTATATTTTCATTTTTATTTGAATCCTAGTTTTTCCTGAATTGGGCAAAGTTTTCCGGGTTTTCCATATAGAATTTACAAGTAGCAGCTCGGAGTCTAGATTTGTGCCGGTTGATGGCAATAGGCTCGCCCCTATTACGTGGCACTTAAACACAACTGGCGAAGTGTGGGGTACCCCTACCCTAAGTATTTAATACCGGTGCACAGAATAATCAACTTTATTTCATGGCACTAGTTTCTTTTGACAAAGAAGCAGTTTCATTGACATACAACTGTTTATTATCAACTACAACATTAAATTCCACCAGTCTCGTAACCAGAGTCTGGATATCTTACGATTTGACATCATGATTTAATGCACTATTGTAGTGCATCAAATCCTTTATCTATTAGGCAGTAACGAGAAAGAGAGAATAGTAATCGGAATTCGGGCAAGTGGATTGTAAAATGTTATAGTAATTAGTAAACCCTTATGTAACTAACCGTATTAGTTGGGTCACACTATGCTGAGTTTCCGCCTCAGGCCTAGTACACACTGCATGTTATTGTTTGCCGCAGGACCGTCCACCACAGTACCGTACACAAACAAGTCGTGAGCAGGAAGCGACACTGTATGTCGAATACACTACTGACTGGCCTAGTATTACAATCAGTCTCTTGTTGACGAAACCTTAGTGTGGTATGAATGCGTTTTAGCACGTGCTGAAAGTATAGTATTTTTTTTTGCGAAGGCTGAAAGTATAGTTTTTTCCGTTACTTTCTCTTTCATTTTGTACACTACATAGAAATGTTCTCTGCATATTTTATAAGTAAAATTGTCATCATCATCATTATCAGCCTACAGCTGTTCAGTGCTGCCATCTTATAACAATAGTAATAATCTTGATATTTAGAGTGTTGAACGCCTGAATAAATGCTCTAGCAAGATATCTAATGAAAATATTGCAATTGATAAAAAAACATAATTATATTCACTTGCGAATTCATGTAGCTCACACACAACCTGACATCACCTAAACCGATATTCAACATATACCTTATTTACGATTAATTTAAAAAAAACTTTTTTGCAAAAAATACTACCGACTTCCAAATAAAAAACTACAAAGTGAAAAATAACTTTAGTTTTGGAAGTTCGCAGGTACCAATTTTTTGCGTTAAGGACACCGACTTCCAAAAATAAAGTTATTTATTTGGAAGTCGGTTCTTTTTTCCAAAAAAGTTTTTTTATTTTCTCTTTTTAGTTGTACCTACCTAATAGGCAAGGTTTTTAGTAAAGTAACTATAATGCCAGAATATATTACCCGAATATCATGAAACATGAACATAACCGGTGAATTGAGAGATCTGCGTACCCCTTAAGATCGTACTGGCGTGATGTTGTGCTATGAAATGGTTTCTATACCTATATTATAAAGTAAACAATAAACAGACATGCGATTGCAGCAATCCCGAGACATTTGCCGTTATTTATTGAAGAGTTCTGCTGTATATCTTCGAAGTTCTTCATCAGACAAATTAAATGGGTGTAATTTCGGAACATACTCTTTCAAATAAAAAAAAATATTTTCAAAATCGGTCCACAATTCACGGAGATATCGGTGAACATCCATAGAAAATAAAAAAATAAAACTTACACGAAGTCGAACATAGAACCTCCTCCTTTTTGGTTAGTCAGTTAAAAACTAATATCTTCAACATGGGGTTGAAGATATTTTGAGTTCTATTTCGAATCTAAGTTCACCAGTCGGTAGAAAATACCTTAGCCATTAACTCCGCCTTCGAATAGCGATTTTTACTTCTGCATAAAAGTTTTAATAAATAAATAAATCTTCTCTTCCAGATGCCAAGTCCCCGAGTGCGAGTCTTCCGACTCCCGCTTCAACGCGTCCTGGATGTCCTACGCTCTCACCAACGAGACCAACACGTGCCACCGCATGACCCCGTACGAGGAGGCGCAGAACGGCTCACTGCTCAGCCGAGAGTTCACATACACCTGCGCTCCCGACAACTTCGCCTGGAACAAGACCATGCCCTGCGAGAAGGTCGTCTATGAAGACTATAACAGTATTGTGGCTGAAGTGAGTATTTTTATTATACGCTTGGCAAAGACCTCCCTCTCTCCTTCCTTCCACTTCTCTTGGTTTATTGAGTTCGCGGGCTAATCTGTCCGCTATTTATCTCTGGGCCTGCCGCGTTGTCGTAGCTATTTGGGATTCACAAAGTACCCGTAGTAGCGAACACCTTTTTCGTACATGTTTTATGGAATTAGGAGTTTTTTAAAGAATTCAGTCATTGGAAGGTTTTGGGTTCTTTGGTTATAGATACGCACTAGTGCAAATCCGATACTATATCCTGTGTATCATAGAAAACAGAATGAAAATTTAGTAGTAAACACTACTAAATTTTCAGATTATTTCCATTTTCCTTGTATTTTTTACTCTCAGCGTAAATCTTTTGTCATAAATTTTCTTCAGGAGCACTTAAATATGATGACTCTTGCAAAGTCACATAGCTTTAAAATTGGTATACCTAGGCAAAGTTTAGAACCAATCTTTTGCCAACTCATTACGAGACAATAGACTCGG
Organism: Orthosia cruda; assembly: GCA_964057195.1. Lineage (NCBI taxonomy): Eukaryota > Metazoa > Arthropoda > Insecta > Lepidoptera > Noctuidae > Orthosia > Orthosia cruda. Next base: position 1,106,994 of record OZ059836.1, read on the forward strand.
GTACCATTTGCTCATCGTCATCACAACACATAAGACCCTCAAAAAATTATATTAGTTCTATAACCTGACCATTGTGACGGTCTAAATGATGGTCATTGTCGCTCGCTGCAAGTTCAGGGTCGCTTCACGCACGGGGGCGCGCGGCTGTTGCTGAACACAAGTAAACACCACACATTATGGTGTTTATGTTTAGCGGTCATGTGCTTATAATGATGACTCTGTATCTACATTGCATGGTTAGACTACCATTGCGATAAATCGATCGAAGGCATAGTTGATAAATTCGTCGTCGAGACAAAATCACCATTATTATATAATTTGGCAGACTTCTCCGTGAAAAAGTTTTCAGACGATGTAGGTTCTATCACTATACAAGGTGATTTTTTATCACCATTTGGTTCTTTTTTCTTTTGTAAGGGTTGTTTTTAGCTAAATCATGTCTTTCATTGGTACCTAATGCCTGAAGAACATTTGGATTATGATAAAAATCAGGCGATATAGCTGTACAGCATTACGGTGTTGCCACGTTAGTAATAAGCGATTACATTCTTGACTTAGTAAATGTAACTTGTATGAAACATTCCGTACATTTTGTAAAATGTGCAGCACTCATAGTAATTTCAACTCATCACACACATGTCACGGTGACAACGTGACATGTGTGTGATGAGTGACGTGTGATTCGGTGTTTAAGCGTATATTTTTATAGTTATTAAAATACAGTCCATCATAAATCATTACATAACATATTAATCTAGCTGTCTTCATAACCTGTGTGCAAACATTCATTTTGAGAAATCACGTTTGCAAGTGCATGCAAGTATGCCATTGACATCATGATATAACTCATATAAAATTTCAAAATTTAAAAAAACCCCCGACACATTTATATATATAACAGTAAAACACCCATAACTTTTGAACGGCTCAACCGTTTTTTTTTCAAACATAGCTAAGAACACTCTCGACACAATCACCTTTCCAACAAAAAAAACTAAATCAAAATCGGTTCATCCGTTGAGGCGCTATGATGCCTCAGACAGACACACAGATACACAGATACACAGCAACACACCTCAAACTTATAACACCCCTCTTTTTCCGTCGGGGGTTAAAAATACACACTATTGACATTCGATTTTTAGGGTCTCAAGGATCTCTCTCTCTATCTGGATATCGTGTGGTGCGCTACTCAATGTGCAATTATTTTAATTCTGGAGAGACTATTTTCACAGTACACTGGCAATTTAGTACGTCATGCATAATGGCAATGTTTATTTCCAGTTTGATTTGGGCTGCGATCCGTGGAAGAGGACGCTGATTGGCACCGTTCACAACCTTGGGCTCGTGTTCTCCTTCGTCATCTCAGGACTTATTTCAGACAAGTAAGTAAAGCATCACGCAAACCTGAGATAAAAGATAATATCTTAGGTTGATTTCTCATGCGAGTATATCAATTTCAATTGTATACGTCTTTTCGGAGGACATCAGAATTCAATTTCATACTTCGGTTCTCTTCTTCTTCGTCGGTACGCTCTTGGCAGAGCGGTCGTGGTCATCAAGTTGCAGTGAGACTTCGGGCTGCCATAATTCAGCTCACGATTACCAAAATCTTAGCAACGAATATAGATGTGTCTCTTCTATATTCGTTGCTAGGACCGTAATTCTTTTGTTTGATTGAAAATATTATACGTGCTAAGACAGTCATCGTAAAATTCACTGTCCTTAATCTGTGTGGTATCCTCAGATACGGTCGCAAGGTAATCATCGTTGGCACGCCGCTGGTGGTGGGCATTGCCGGTCTCATTAAGTCCTTCTCCGTCAACTACTGGATGTTGCTGGTCTTCGAATTCCTCGAGACTGCTCTCGGATACGGGAACGCTTCTATGGTTCTCTGTAAGTATTACTGTAAACTGTTTTTTGTGTGCTCTTTATTAGTATTTTAATTATTGCAATGAAATGCATTCATTTGACTAATAAATTTTCTTTGTAAACTTTCTTTCTGTCTTACACCTTGACCCATTTCACTACGTCAATGACTCTATTATGACAAATCTATTATGTTCATGTAAGTGACGTTTGTCGTCACGGGAGTTATAGTTTATGCACGTGTTATGTGACGTCACATTATTGTTACGGTAGTGCAACATCGCCATTTACCTAACCAATGGCTTTTATTTTGCGGTTTACACGTTTATCCCACCACACTTTAATAAAGTTGTCCTGTTCTTTCTTTTAAGGAATTTTCCCTTTGGAATCAAGTTTACAACCTAACCAAGTTTTAGTCATTTATTATTAAAGTAAACAAGTGAAATTTCATAATTTAAAAAAGTATTAGTACTAGTATATAGTAGACACGCTTCGATCGGCAATCTATTGAACATGTAATTCTGACAAGATATCTTGCGAAAACACCCCGATTCAAACAGATAAACGCCCATAACTTTTGAACGGCTAAACCGATTTTAATCAAACATAAACTAAGAACACTCTCGATTAAGGTACCTTTTAAACAAAAAAAACTAAATCAAAATCGGTTTACCCGTTTGGACGCTAAGATGCCACAGACAGACACACAGCAACACACGTCAAACTTATAACACCCCTCTTTTGCCGGCGGGGGTTAATAAATGAAAGTCCGAAAACAATATGTTCTTAGAAAATAAATATTTGTCACATTTTACACACGTGCACTGAATTCTTGTAAACAATGATCCCCCGCTGCACAGTCTCTCCATTCATTATGTCCTACTTAATCATCTCACCCAGTTATTATATGCACATTGTCCGCACGTGCTGTTTGCATTCAGTGTGCATAGTCATTACGAGTGTTTACTTTAGTAAATTGAAGAGTGTTTCAAATAAGAGATTGTAGATAATAAGACTATCTTATTTGTAAAACAAAGGTGTAAATATGTACTTACTTAAACACTAAACAAAAGTAAACTAAACAAAATTATACTAAACCTAGCTACTTACACTATATACAAAAGAAAGGTACACTAAGGCGTCGAAGTCCGAAGTACTCCTGCCCATCGCTGTCATCCGGGAACGTGCCCAGAAGACTGGCAGCATTGCCACGTTGAATGGCAATGCTCATTCTTTGCGCAAAGAACGAGCCAGTCCTTGATCACGTACAGTGTCGACTAGTTGGCGAGAGATCTCCTTAAAAAGGATAAGTGCACTCGGGCCCAACCATTTTGACCCCAAACGGCTCAAAATTGTAATTGCCTATTAGGTTACAGTATTTGCGCCGCTTGAGGGCCTCGGCAGCCGCAGCAGCAGCACCAGCACAGCACAGACTATCTTTAGATTTTTTGTCTCTGTATCTCGTAATGACTTGTAAATTGTCTAAGCTCAGAGATTCGGTTTATCATTCACAATCTCCATTCAATTTTATTATTTCCTTAAATAGCACACTGTAGTTTAACTAAATCCTCTCCCATTCCAGCTCTAGAATCAGTAAGTCAAAAGCAACGCGTAATGTTCTCATGCATAGCTGATATCCTCGCGAGCTTCGGCAGCGCCTTTTTCGGACTCATCGCGTGGAAGGTGCCCTACTGGCGCCACATGATGTGGGCCATCTACGCGCCACTCCTGATCGTGGTCTTCTATATATTCCTGATAGACGAAGGAGTGAGGTGGCTTCTAGCTCACAACAAGAACCATGAAGCAGCCAGAGTTTTGAACAAAGTAGCAAAGATCAACAATATCCAGCTGTCGAAGAAGGCGCAGCAGATGTTGACGAAGATGGCTGGTGATAGCAAGTCTCAAGAGGTAAGTCTTCCCAACCAGTTTAGCTAGCTCAGGTTTAAAATAAAATGTGGATTATTAATAAGGCCATTTATAAAGTCTCTATTTAATTTACTTATTGTACCCGGATACAGATGCTATTAGGTCGTGTCAAATCAAACATTGTTCTTTACATAGAAACATAATCCAGGCATAGTGACCAACTTACTGACCATTCTTATCACCACTAAATAGATAGGTACACAAACTTTAAGGTGACGCAATTATAACCCTAATATGGATAGAGTAACACACAATTACAATGCTAATTGTGTGAAAATATTTGGATAAGCAATAAATAGAGCATTGTTAACTTCTTTAATCACAATAGAACAACAAGTTTACGACGGAACAAAGATTATCTTTGTAGCTTTGTGTACTTTGGATTATTGATCAATATCTGTTTTGGCCATCAGTCGGATTACATCCTCTGAGGACCACATAGCATCAATATTGTCATCTACTGTGGAAGTTCGATGAACTTCAGCCTTAGGAGCATTCAACCGACAACCTTTATTGATTACTGTAACCAATTGGATACTGACAACATCCACAGATATAATTCTCTACGAAGTCGTATAACAAATATACTTCATTCAGTATGCAGTTTTTCAAACAATCGTAACCAAATATGATGTATTATTATCTTTACAGGCAGGAGAGAAGCCTCCAGTAGAACGCCTTCACCTCATCTCAGTCCTTCGTTCAAGAAAGATCTTGCTGCGCGTTCTCTTGATCGCGGGCTGCTTCATCTGCTGCACCTTCGTGTACAACGGCACCATCATCAACTCCACCAGCGTTTCCGGCAACAAGTACCTGAACTTCTCCGCCCTGCTCCTCGTACAAGTTCCCACGCGGATCATCACGGCGCTTACCCTCACGAGGTTTGGCAGGAAGGCCCCCATATGTGTCGCGTATACTCTGTGTTGTGTGTTCTTTATTTCATCCGCTTTTATTCCTAAGTGTAAGTACCCTATTTTGTTTATTTCCTTATTAACGTTTGTGTAGTGTTTATGTATTTGTTATGTTAAGATTACGTTTTAAATAATTTGTTGTCAAGGTTGGAAATAGTACAGATATACGCGCCATTTATCAAATGAAAGACGTAGAAAAAATTACACTTGATCGATATGTAGGATTTCATTTTTAAATACGTCGTATTAACTTAATATATAAATAACAATGATAAAAATCTTCGTCGCTTTAGAAGGCCATATGTAATAATAATAATCTTGCTCTATAAGGGCAACAGGCGTGAGCTTAAAAAATCTTACAACAGTCTTAATACAAATAATTGACTCATGGCTTCACGACTAGTATTTAAACTTCCATTGCTTGATTGCCTATTTTGATGATAATGACCCGGAAGCTGACATAGTTTATTCTAATTAACAAGTCTCGAGGAAATCAGTAGGATTTGAAGTACAAGCACCAATTATTATTTTCTTTTCGTGGTTCTTTGTTAAACTATCACAGAGAGCCTTCCTTTACTGTGGCATTCTTTTGTGGCCGTCGGTCCATGTAAAATACAGCTGAATCCGGATAGACTGGACAAATAGTATATAGTTGGAAAACAGCTAGGCAAATTGATTGCTTTTTTGGGTCTTCCTTTCCCACTTCCTTAATCACAAATTAACAAAATCTGCTACATATTTTTCAGCTATCTGGTGGGCGTCGGTTCTCTTCTACCTGTTCGGCAAGATGTGCAGCAGCTACGGAGTGTTCTCCATGTACGTGGTAGCCATGGAGGTGTTCCCCACCAAGTCCAGGAACTCACTCACCAACATTGCCAACACTGTCGGCAGGCTCGGCTCGGTTCTGGCCCCGCAAGCACCACTACTGGTAAATTCATTGTTACTGCTAATATTATGTGTATGTTCTATTTCTTATTGCCTGTCTACCATTAATAGTTCAATTTCAGAACCGGGCATTATTGCCGTATCAATTTATTTTCTACCATCTTTGTAATACTTGCTAGTGTTGTACGCTGCTGTTCTGTGTCATATGGAAATATATTATTTAGGAAAAAATCGGCCTAGCATGGTAGTCTCATTGTTGAACGTAGGCCAAGTTTTTTGATCCGTAGATAACTCAATCAATGGTTAAATATGCTAACCAATGGATTAATATTTCGGTAAAACGCGTTTATTCATCAATCTTTAGCCTCACAAATAGTCAAATAATTTGGAAAATTATTATTAGGGTATTCGTTAGACCAACCATTGATAAATAAACGCGTTTTACTGAAATTTGAAACCATTGGATAGCATATTCAACCATTGATTAAATTAACTACGGATCAAAGAACTGGGCCTTAATGACTATTCGTTCGTTAATCAGACGGATTTGTCTAACAAAATTGTCATATAAAACAATTATCTTTTATTGCAGGAGAAATACATGGCCGGTCTACCGAGCGTAGTATTCGGGCTGGTCGCTCTGGGACCCGCAGTGTTGGCACTGCTACTGCCCGACACCAGCCAATCAGCACTCCCTGATGACGTTATGGATGCTGAGAACTTGGACAAACCACACGAATACGAAGACACACAAAATAATGGCACACATGACGAAGTGCCAAGACTTTCTGTTAGTGTCACCGGAGAGAAATAAACTCTGTTAATGGAGGACCTTTTTAATGAAGTGTGGCCAAAGAAGTAATGAGATAAAAGTTCAGTGATTTAGTTTTAAGGATATTTAAGTGAAGCTCGACCATAAGAAGGCAGGTGATGACTTCATGCCACCCTTGCCAGTTTCACTCGAAGTGTACATATTAATTGTAAGAGTTGAGACTCTTTACTGTCGTAATCCAGTTTATTTTTATTTTATTTTATAGACATAGTAATATAGTGACAGTTGCTCATGGTGACTTTGGTGTGATATTACGTATACTAAATAGGTTAACTACAGGTTTTGTATGTGATATTTGGTTATTGTGACAAGATGTTGTAGAAGTCACACGCAAGTCATTAGATTCTCGCAAACTTTGTACTTATTTGGAGTGATGTTTTTGTCCACATCATTAGCCATTGCGAGTGTTATACTATTAACTTGATAGAATTGATTATTAGTAGGTATAGTTAAAGGTGTTATTAAATAAATGCAAGTACTTAAAATCCAATTTACTTAATACATTTTCTTTTACATTACTTTTATATTACAATTAGTTACTTTATCATCATTTTATTCATCTTATAGTTCTAAAAAAGGTTCTCGCATTAATTTTCTAACACCGTCTATTGTATCAGTATGAAAATTTAAATACAAATCGTAACGTAATTATTAGATAGTTAATAATATTTAAATAGTGTCGTAATAGTGATTGTTCTAATATAAGCTCTTCTAGATTCTATGCGAGAATAATATTTCTGTTTAGTACAGTATATGTGAAACATATTATACACAGCGTACCTACGTTCTTACAAACACATTTTAGGTCTAGCTATATGTCTTTAACCTGACATATCTATCTGCTTACAAACCCTTAGCCCCTTTTCACACGCTCCGGTTGTCTGGTGGTGGTAACCGGGTGTACCTACTTAGGAAACCCCGAACCCAAATTATCAAATAAATGTTGTGTTGTGTTCTGTCAATACAGTAAAGCCTTACAATAATTACTAATTGATTGAATGATTTTTAGGGTTCCGTACCCAAAGGGTAAAAACGGGACCCTATTACTAAGACTCCGTGGTCCGTCTGTCTGTCTGTCTGTCACCAGGCTATATCTCATGAACCGTGATAACTAGACAGTTGCATTTTTCACAGATGATGTATTTCTGTTGCCGCTATAACAAAAAATACTAAAAACACAATAAATTAATATTTAAGTGGGGCTCCCATACAACAAACGTGATTTTTTTTGCCGTTTTTTCGATAATGGTACAGAACCCTTCGTGCGCGAGTCTGACTCGCACTTGGCCGGTTTTTTGTATTATGTATATTGTCCGATACTGACTGATATCAGTCAGTTTGACTGTTGCATTTTTGGGTTGAACGACATTGGTCAAGTCTGTAGCACTCAAACAGCGAAGAAGATTTTTTTACTCATCTCACATACTACTACATATATATATATGCAGTAGTATATGAGAATTAACTTATATAGGTATTATTTATTTATATGTAGAATCTAACATTAAATAATAAAATAATAATAATTATTATTTAATATTAGATTCTACATATATGTAGAATCTAACATTAAATAATACCTATATAAGTTAATTTCAAAGAATCTGTATAATTTTGCCGATGACACACAGTGCAGTACCTACCGGCGACTCATCATCCTTCAAATATCTGCATTAACATTACTAGGTGCCTACATACAAGTAGGCAACTAGTAATTTTAATACTTTAGGCAACAGAGTGATAGATACATAAAACAATGCATATTTGAGATAAGGATCTTAGTTAAGATAAAGGTCTAGACGAGTAAAGACGTAATTGTCTAGACTCTAAACAATTAAGATCCTAACATGCGCTAATACCATATATCTCCGATAGATAGTAAATTAATTTCTTATCCAATTCAATGTTGTTTTGAGTATATCTACATATTTTTGTAAAATTATACCACTTCACGTTATGAATGCAATACTTGTGAAACGTAACTTTGTTTTTACCCATGACGGAACGGAGACAGTATATGCGTTTGGGGTGAGAGGATGTTTGTGCAAATCCATGTTGCCATTTTACTCCAAAACTACCTACTAGTCCGATTTTGATGCAGTTTTCAGTTATGGGTTCGGGTTTGATTGGTGCATGTTCTTAGATAGGTGTTATGGTGACAACTTACCAGGGGGCGCTGCAGTAAACATTGTGCAAATCCATGTTACCATTTTTCTCCAAATCTACTAGTCTGATTGTATATAAATCCGATTCAAAATTAAATCATTTAATATATATGATCTCCATAAAGTTAAAAAAAAAAACAAAATTAAAAATTACACGACTAAAAGTAATCGAAAAAGGATAAACTAGTTTAAATACCCTAGAATATCCGTCGGGGCCATAGTCGTATATTATAGTGTGATAATTCTCTGTAAATAATCTACTTTTACCTTTTCCACAAACCATTTCATCACATTAATTTTTAGAACAATAAATTTGCGTCCTTGATTTTCTAAAACCATGTCAGAAACCAAACATTAACCACTGGTTCTATTGGTTCATTAAACCATTGTTTGTCTGACCTGGCATTTTCAAAGTACTTATTCTTAAATCATTTATGTTAACAGAGATTTGCAGAATATACATTTTTTGAAACATCAGCCTGTATGCATTTGGTACTTACTGTACCATCATTATTTCAGGTACTCGTCATTTATTTAATATACTTAGGTACTCGTTGGTAACCATAACGACTTGGTATATGCTGCCCAGAACTTGTCCCTGATTATTATAGTCAAGCACTTTTCAACTTTTTTCGAAAGAATAAACGAAATGATTTTCTTCAGAAACTTTATAAATATCTATTTCTAGAAGTTACCGAAGTGACATAACCTGAATAATATATTCGTGCGCTGACGGGCAGTGTGTTTTTAATTATGTATTTATATGCTTATCTGTCTACGGCTGACACAGTACAAGAAAGTGCAGAAAGCTCACTGCTTACTTCTTGTAAATATAAGTTCACTCAGAGGCAGCCGGCATTGTTTACAGGTAATAATAATTTAATTGCATTTTATTACTCTTTAAGTAGGTATATTTTTATTTCATTAATCCTCATTAAGATCTTGTGATCTTCTTCTTCTTATGTGGGTCAAAACGTACAGACGTTTCTATACTGTGTACCTGCGTGTGCGCACATGCTCATCAGTGACACGTTGTCGTGGCTTTGTGGCGCGATTATGATAATACTGTGAATCTCGCATAGTGAAGTATTGTCTACTGTATTGTAGTAAAAATATAAGTGTTCATAATAATTTATATACAAAGATGTGGTTGTTTCATTTCTTTTTGTCAAGTTTAAAAAAATATTTGCATTTTCAGTACCAATCCACTTCTCCGTAAAAAAACAATAGCGTTTAATGCCTAACTGGTTCTTTGGACCGGAATCGATGGAAAAAGATTGTCTGCTTAAAGGTAACCACGATCCTTGGTAATGAGGGACTTGTTGGAGAAGTAGAGATACTGCCTAACTAATTATTAACTCTACTTTAGCCTGAAAACTAGCTCTGGCATGAACCGGTTAAATGCTATAATTACCGAAACAATTAAAAAACCATTGTTTCTCGCGTGGATCCACGTTTCGCACTCAAGGGGTTAAAGAAGGGTTTGACACGTGCTTACCTCCATATACCCAATGCATAAACCGGCCCTTTGAGTCCTGCCTCTAGATATACTTCGATATTCTGTTAAACTCATTACTCACCTCTGCTAATAATAAAGCACTGACGCTGCCAAGAAAACATCATCGTTTAATATTTGTTAGAGCATTATGTTTACTACCCCAACGATCTATCGACAATGGGACTCTCACGTAACGACACCATGACCAATATTATGACAATTCACTTTTTGTCTTGCGCCAGACACATCATAAATAATAATCTAAGATTATGCTATTGGCATACATAAGATAAGAATTATATTATTATAATAGTTAGCTCACACTCAGACTGCACTAAAAAGACATGAAATAATAAGAAAAAATATAATGAATACAAAGTCTTTTAATATCAACTTATAATAATAAATTACGAACTACACATTAATGAGCACATGGTACATTACTAAGAGAGCAATACAATAATATTACACAGTAAAACAAATTAAAAGTTGCAAATGCCTAATATTGTCATCTACTTCTCACAATATAAACAATATCAATATTGCACATTATCTTAAAACTAAATCTACTATTTATAATGAGTATGCCTTTAATTTCTTTGTGTTTTCGACTGTGGTGTGCCGAGAGCCTCTGCTTCCGCGAGGGTGTCAGGCATCTTAGTGCCGAGAGTCTCAGGCTGCGTGAGGACCAGAATACCGGAGAGGATGCCCATGGCGCCAAACATAACTGACGGAATGCCGGGCCAGTAGTCCATCTGTTGAAGAGAGGCATGGTTTACGTTAGTTAATGAATAATAATATTTTAGTTCTATTATGTAGGTATACCTAGTAAGTATTTTATATGATCTTTTCAAAGCATTTGATACGTGGACTACTTAAAATTAATTTTAAAATCTGCGTTTTCTTAAAGAATCTTTGCATTGATCTTGCACTTATATCCTGATTGCAAATCTTCCGGGAACACAACAAAAATAGGCATAACATAGTAATTGTTTTAGTGAAAGTAGGTGTACCACAGGGTTCAATTATAGAGACATTTCTGTTGTTGGCTTATAACCAGATAGCAACTATAACACTTCAAAAACTGCTATCAATGTTATAAAGTAGGAACCATGAATGTGTATGTGCTGGATCAGTTCCCAGTGAAGTTATACTTACCAGTACTGGCGTGAGTGGAGCAGTGATGGAGCCGATACGACCAATCATGGAGGAGAAAGCGAGCAGGCGGTGGCGGTACTGCGTCGGGTAAAGCTCCGACGTGAACAGATACAGTGACGTGAACACCACGGAGATACCGAACTTGCCCAGCAAGTAGACGATCAGACGCAGCGTTGCCAGATCTGTAGCAAATAATAACAGGAGATATAATTTTGCCCCCTTAATAGTGCCCCCTATGGCCTTTGCCGGAAACATATGTAACTATTAAAATTATCATATCGAAGGTATCATTTAGATACGTATCCGATATGATTGTTATGAAGCGCGATATCATAATAAGGAATTTTATCGCGGGTATACACAAATTACGTACGTATCAATTTAGCCGGTACAGCTTTATTTTGAATAACAAATTAATTACATTGCAGATGCAAAGCATCAACAACTATAAACAGTACAATTTATTATTTAAAAAGATAACACGATGCAATATGAGCTTAATATTTTAAAACGCTCATCAATACTTATACATCCTAAATTTTGTTAATCGCAGTTATTAAAAAAATGTGCATAAAACCATTCAAAAGATAAATCAATCTTTATAATTCACCAATGCACACGTGAGCACGGAATTATTATATCTAAAATGTAGGTACCTACAATCCAATAATTTAAAGATTAGCCATTTAAACACTCGTGAATGTTAAATTAATATAGTGCCTAATATCAATCAACGCAGATTATGATAATAGACGCATTTACCGGTTTCTGGAGATAAGTATGTGTGATAGTGTTAATTGTTTTGTAAACATTGTTACTATTGTAAATTAGATGTTTAAATAGTGAACATATTATTTTAAAGCATATTCGGTGACCTGCTAGATGGATATAAAAAAACTATTCGGTCCTGCCCCCGTACGATGACGTATCAAAACTATTATAGTTCCTCTGTGAAAAAGGGACAGATGTATACAAGTCAGATACATCTGTCACTTACGCACACTAAAAATAACGTTGCTCTAAGAGATTATGGTCAGCCTCCTGAAACTATGTCTAATAAATGAGAGTGAACATGTTCTGTTTCTAATTAAGTATTTAACATATAAATTAAGCCAGATAAACAAACGGCAGGTGGCAAAAATATTTGATTATAATAATAAGATATGGTAAGTACCAAGATTTCTCAATGATAGGCCAATAACAGGAACGCATTATTTTTGAACCGTCCGAATAGGTAATAACAACACTTACCATCCGGAATGAAAGCGAAAGCTATGTTGCAGGCAGCACTGAACAGAAACCCTCCAGAGAGTGTAGGTTTCCTGCCTATCCTGTCTAGGACGAGGACAGCAGTGTAGAAGCCGGGGATCTCGATGGCACAAGTCAAGATGTAGTTCAAGTGCATGGTATCAGACAGGCTAGTGGCGTTGATGGACAGCCCGTAGTACACGAAGGTGGTGGTAATCCACCAGATGGGAGTAGTGCAGACGCGCCGCAGTAACACACGAGAGCGGAAGATGGCGGTGAAGAGGTTGGGCACATCGGCGTCATCGACCACCTATAAATAAATACATATGACTGAGTGTTATGCAAAAATTTTGTAGAAGATGCGAAAAAAAACAGTTATCGCTGCATACTTACCTTGACGGGCTCGGGAGGGTTACACAGCGCTTCCATCGACTTCTCACTAATCGTCGTCCTATTCCGCTTGGCCACTCGTTGCAGCACTTTCTTTGCCTTGTCGTACTTCTTCTGGGACAGTAGCCACCTCACGCTCTCTGACAGGATCCAGTAGTATGCGATGATCAGGAAGCATGGGATGTGAAGCGTTAAGATCATGTATCTCCAGGGTTCGATGAGCCAGGCCACTCCACCGAGGATGACCTGACCGACGGCGAACATAGAGGAACATGTGGCGCTGGTCAACACACGGTACTTCGGGCCCACGAACTCGGTGGCTGGAATAAAAACAAGATTATAAGTCTGATGGAATGAACTATAAAAATTAAACTATGAAAGTTTGAATAATATGTTTTGTCAAATAAAAATCGTTAAATACTCACCAAAGATATAAGAAGAACTAAAAGTTCCAGCACCAAATGTGGTCTGCAGAAGTTGCAGGGACAAGTACATGGGGTAATTAACGGAGAAGGCTCTGATGATACCGAAGAGAGCCAGGTTGGTGACGCTGATGACGAGGGCGACACGTCTTCCGAATGTGTCCGAGATGTAACCAGCAATGGGTAGAACTAGCAATGTTCCTACGCTGCTAAGAGTACCAGCTAGAGCACGTAGCCAATCTTGACAGCCCAGGTCGAACTGAAAATTAAAAACAAGTTGTTTAAGATTTATTGATAGTTTAGGAAAGGGCAAAGGTGTTACCGCACGAATTATGATACTCACATCATAAACACAGGAGTTGTCCCTCGCGTAAACGAATCCTTCACATTCCTGTTCGCCGGTGTTGAAGAGGGTAGCTGGGCAGTAGTCCAGAGTGCCGTTTCCTCCAGCGGGCTGATACCGAGCACAGGACACAAATCCATTCGCGTTATCTGCAGCTGGGATCGCGTTGGTTACCCATTCCGGGCTGAAATACTCGCTTTTGCTGGTTTCTCCACATTCGGGAATTTGACATCTGAGGACGGAGGAGATAAAGCAGAATAATTTTATGATCACTTAAGGCTGGTTCAGCGTCCTAATCCTTGCTTCAAAATCCTTGATTGTGCATATATATATTGGCAAGAATTGTAAACGCATGCTTTTTTTAAACACCGTGTTGTATAGTTAGAGAATCACAGCTCCCTATTAGGTAAATACGGTATTACGATGTCATTAAAATAAAAAAGAAATTGACAAAATACATATACCTAAATGTGCCACGCGTGCTTCTGTTACTGATTAATACGCACCTGTGCGGGATGGCGGCGGCAGAGAAGATGTACTCGCTCATGAAAGCCGACATGATGATGGGGATGGAGACCAACAGCAAGTTCACTATCTGGTATCGGCCGAACTGACCCAGTTCATTGACCAGCACATCGTCCAGGTCCAGCGGCCGCTCGAACACGCTAGCCTTGCGGTCGCCAGCCGTGCTGGTCTTCCGGCTGCCAGGACCCTCGGGCTTACTGTCCCTCCGCTCATCCGCCATCACAATTTTTTATATTTCCACTTTTGACTTTTATTTCTTCAGCTAGAGCACGCGGCGTCCTCAGCCATGTGCTCCGAAGAAGTGAACCACAGTTCTTCGCGATGAAACAAGAGGAAGTCTTATCAGATATTATTATATGTAGAGGATTATAATAATATATTAATTTAACGATAAGCCGTTTAGATTTTCACGATAGTACATTGTTTATCGTGGATAGACGCGACCCTCATATGAGAGCGAGGGCATTGTGGAGGCAACGCTAGCTAAGGATCGGTGAGACTTAGAAGAGAGGTGTGCGGCAACTGACAGTCTGCCTTTTTTATATAGAATTTTAAGTTTAAAGTATCCTGAATAGCATTTACAGAAACAGTGAGTTTTACTAGCATAGTAAATATAAAGGTAAGATGGAGCGTAATTTATAGCCATGTCAGTATCTGTCACAATAAACACTTTTTTTTTCATTCTTCTTTCAAGACCACACTCAAGTGTCTGTGTAACTAACACATCATTTTTGATAGTTAAGTGTGATATTTTAATTGTTATGATAAGTTGATTGCAACTTAATGATTACTTAGTTATTAGTAATAGACGATCAACATAGATTGATTTGTTATCTCGATAAAATATTTTGTAAGAATATGACAATTTTATAGATTCGCCTTGCCCTGTACGAGGTCATAAATTTTTATAATATTTAATTTTAATAAAGTTTATTTGGGATACTTTACATTTAGGTGTAAAACGTACAAAAAGTAAATAAAATACACGTGATGTGGCACATCGCAATTAAAGTCCAATCAAAATATCACGAAAAATTTCGCCCATGCTTTGTTATAGACCGTAAAAATACGTTGTTGATGTATCACATGATTGATTATTCATTGAAATAATAATAAAAACACCTTTATCATATTTTATTGTGAGCGTGTTGTAGGTATACCTATGTACGTTGGCACGTGAACTTGATAGCCGAAAGGAAACAAGTAGGTAATTACACAAATACAATTATCTGGTAGCGTATATACACACATTTGTATTCAGTTTATTCGCACGTGATGCTCTGCCTGAACATCTGGCAATGAGCTGTAATTATGTAATAATCATGGTCTATCAGTGAGGATGAGCTTTAATTTCTTTGGATTGAAGAAAATAGAAAAGTCACCACTGTTGGAGTGTGGGTATCCTCAGCAGTATATGCGGAAAAACTCCAATTTGCAAAGCTTCAATAGTCCAATGAATTTAGGTTTATTGTGTCAATCTGAAAAAGCATGTCCGGGGGCAAAAGTTTTCCTGTACAGCAAAGCGTGCAGGTACTATGGGCGAACCGTACTGTTACTCATTTTAGTACAAACAAGATTGAATAAACTAAAACACAAATAGTGAATAAACAATACTTAGTTTGTTTTTAAGCGCGGCCCATCGCAACCTTTTTTCCAAGGTGACATCTCATGGTGTCACCTGCCTTGAGGTGGGCAGACGGGTCTTTCAAACTCTTATTTATTAAAACATCGGTGTTCTTCGCACAATTACGCCGGGGGCGTCGCGTCGGTTGTGTATGTGTGACTCCCGCTGTCCTGAACTAGCCTACCGCAGGCTTTGCCACGTAGTGTATTGAGTGCAACTTAACTAGAGCCACTCATAACATAACTTTCGCCATTTCCTAGTTCCTTAAGGACTTTGATGATATCGTCAACTCTACACACTCTTGGACGGCCATAATTTCTTCAGCCCAAACTAGGCCACCATATGGCAAATGTTTTATTCAGTCGCCCATCTCCACGTTTAGTCACATGTCCTGCTCAATTTCACTTGAGGCTTCGCTCAAGGGCTTAAGACTTAAGTGGAGTTTACGATTTTCGGTTCTGATGAATTCATTTGTTTTTCCTTTATTAGGGTTCCATAAAGGACCCAAGCGTCCGTCTGTCCGTCTGTCCATCTGTCTGTCTGTCCGTCTGTCCGTCTGTCCGTCATCTGTCACAGAGGTTTTACAGCAGTTGGAGTTCATCGTCTTTAATTTTTCACAGTTTAAGCATCTTGTTGACACATTTAATAATATTGTTTGTCAATTTGTATGGCTTTATACAAATTGTCAAAAAATATTATTAAATGTTTTCATTTGGGGCTCGCATACAGTTAAAGGGGGACGAGAAGAAATAAATGACCTACCTCATCGAGTGTGGTATCATTGTTTAGAACTCGTTGTGTAGATAAATACTGTATTTTTTGTTCTAAAAATATTGAAAAAAAAGGAATGAAAATGAAAGTCAGCTTTTTTTACAAAATATGCATATTTGTCTTTCAACTACCCACTTACTTGCTGCACTTAGTTGCAACTTAAGTGGCACTGCCACTTAAGTTGCAACTAACCACTGCCGTTGCTCGCAGAACGGATGGCCGCTGGGGCAGAAAGGTTCTGGAGTGGCGACCGCGAACCGGAAGACGTTGCGTTCGGAGGTCTCCCACTAGGTGGACCGATGACCTGGTGAAGGTTGCAGGGATACGCTGGTTGCGAGACACACGGGACCGGTCAAAGTGGCCTATGCCCAGCAGTGGACGTCTTTCGGCTGATATGATGATACCCACTTACAAGGAAATATTAACAATTTAGAAATTTTATATTTGAAGAATGTGTCCGTCTATAGTTCTTTACAATAATGTAAGAAATACTTATTATTGAATAGATTCTAAATTGAAAGGAAAACAATAATATTCTCGACGTAGGATTTTTACTCGCATCTTGTTCGCCTCAGTCTTATATACACGAACCACGACACCAGATCTACTTGAATATAATCGTTAATAGAAGCTATTAGTAGCAATGATACTAATTGTATGACAATACCTACTCTGGTAAACTTTTAGTCTTACAGAGTAAAAATCAAAATCGCATAACAAATAGTAATAAATATTCTAACGCTAACGTTTTAAAGATCAAATTTGCGTATCTGTATTGCTATTGTATTTGTTCATCGAGTAGCGTTAGTTTGATTAACTCATAAAAATTAAATAATCCGTAATGTTACAGGTGAAGGGTTAAAATTCGTTCGTTTTAAGGGTGGTTCAGGTAACAGCTATTACCGACTGTACAACCAACAAAATTTTGTGGTTTGGTACGAAACCCACAATGTACGAACACGCACTTGGTTGGTATTTTTTTCTATTACAACCAACTTGATTATGCGGGTAAACTACGGAACCCTAAATGTGCAAAGTCCGACACGCATTTGGCCGGTTTTCTATACGTAGTAAAACATCTAGTGTAGATAGCTATTATCTATAAACCACCTGGGATATTAACTGTATCGGTCAAGTTAATCGTTCTAGTGATGAAATTGTTCTTTTATCTCAATGTGCAAACAGTGTGAACAATAAGTAGCTGCAGGGCATTTCCCTCACACGTGTTTTAGTCTTTATATTATTATAGAGCATACCTTAGTTAACATGTAATATTGTGTATGTATATATTTAAGTATATATGTATGTAAGTATTTGTGTATTTAAGTTTATGGATAGATTTATTGTAACAATATAGTTTTGTATATATTTATGTTTCAATGTACAGTACACCACAGACTACCCCCTTTCTCATTATAAGTTCTTTCAGTCCACCCAAAGGTTGTCTGGTAGATATCGCTGTCAGCGATAAGACCGCCTTTGTACCCGTATAATTAAGTTTTTTCTTATAAAATAGATGTATAACTTTTATGATGTACAATAAAGTATAGGTATTCTATTCTTTGATAAACCTGCAATTAATAGGTAGGTATTTCATAATCGTCATGATAAGTAGGTAAGACGGATTTAGGCTTATTTTGCCTTTTGCAGAGAACCGCAAAGTGGTAAATAAGCCTAAATACTATAGCTCTATAGAAAGGTTTGACGAAAATGTCTCCACACTATTTCTGACTTAGGGTTTCTGGCAGGCGAATAGCAGTATGTCCTTACTTTGAAAACTTTGATCTTTTATTAAACATAACGTTGACCCTTGTTGGCTTGAAATACTCCGAGTTCGTAAGCCGCTGCAGTAGCAATTACATCTGAATACGGGCGTGAGGGGTGGATTACTTACAGAGCGGAGCGCCATAAAGTTGGTCTCGGGCTGTACTGGCCCAGAGCGGGCCGGTACATGTCGACATACGTCTGTGGGACTAATTAGTCCTTTTTTTTTTTTTTTTGGGTGGTAATTCATCAAATGACTTCTCCCGCTCTGGGTGAAGCGGAAGGGCGTGTCAGACTTTAACTGACTAAAACCCACCCGTGTTCCTTCAGTTGCTTGTGCCAGGGCCGCGGTAAATCTCTTTCAAATTTATCCGCGACCCAGACAGGCATCGGCCCTAGCGGGCCCCGTCAGTTTTTGCTGACATCTCTTTGAGGCGCGCGTGGAACACTACGCGCCGTCGACTCGGGCCTGGTCCTTATCAGACGGCGAGCTACCCATTACTCACCGTCCGCAAGCCCGCGCCTACGGTGGCCGGGAATCGGCTTGCGACTCCCGACGCCCAGGGCGTCTTCTGCGGTGGCTAGGGGCGTGAGGGCGTCTCCGATGCGTCTCCCTCACGCGTTCCGCCCCCTCCTTTGCGAGCATTACTGCTTCGCAGAAGGAGGTGACAGCTTCCCATGCCCTCTCGCTCCGTACCATTGCCTGAACCAGGGCCGGACGCGAGAGGTCGCCACCGCTGATCGCGTCCACGAGGACACGGCGGTGCTCCGCCCAAGCAGGGCAGACCTCCACCGTATGCTCCACCGTGTCCTCCGGGCGATCCATACAATGGTGACACCCGGGCGTTTCCTCCCGCCTTATCCTGAACAGGAACCTCCCGAAACAACCATGTCCGGTAAGGACCTGCGTCAGGCGGAAGGTGAGGACGCCGTGGCGCCTCTCAAGCCACTCCTCAAAGAGGGGCCTTATCGCCGCAATTGTGGCATGCCCAGCACTGGGTTGCGACAGTCGCTCTCTCCATGTCGCCATGAGATCCTGCCGGAGCTCTGTCCGCCGAGCCGCGATTTGTCGTGGCAGCGGAGTTTCACCCCGGCGTTTCGCCTACTCGCGCCACTCCCAAATGTGCGCGAGGACTTTTGCCTCCAGATCCCATAGCGGCAATCCGGCAAGGAGGCTCGCCGCCTCACCGGAGACCGTGCGGTATCCCCGGACCAGCCGGATGGCCATGACCCTTTGGGACGCGTTCAACGAGCGGGCTGGTCGCCGCATAAGGGAACGCGCCCACACCGGTGCGCCGTAAAGAGCCATAGACCGCACGACCCCCGCGTAAAGCCTCCGGCAGGAGGCGTTTGGACCCCCTGGACTAATTAGTCCTGGAAACATCTTCGTGGTTGGGCAATAAATATTGATTATTAAATAGGTACCAAGGCAAAAGCGACTGAGGACAGAGAAAGAGACTTACCTATTAACGGTAGTACTAACAGTAGGTAAACGAATAGGTTTTAGAAAGCATTCCTTAAATGTTATTTATGTAAATAAAGTCATACAAAGTCAATAAAATGATAAAACTTAATGTCTTTGCGGTAAGTCAATAAAAGTGTCAATAATTGGCCGAATCTAGATTAGAAGATAGTGGTAATCTTTACTAGATAAATACTTAATATCTTTTTAATGGTGTTCGATACCTACGTACACTGATCATTAGGCTAGAAACAGCTATCGGACGTGCGAACTCACCATTACTCACGTACGCAGTTTTCGCACGAGCCATATGAATGAATTAGTGTTTGTAAGATAAGCAAGGCTGTCTGAGGATCTAGAAATGTACATAGCATATTGACCCCTCTCTCAAGATAGACAAATAGGGTACCTAATTTACTGAAAATTAGATTTTGTCTGTCTGTTTGTTTATGTTTTTTGTCCGTCAGGTAGATTAATAAAAAATATTGGACACGTATTTCTTCTTATTTAAACGTCACGCCGCCGCGCCGCTAGTGCGCTGTATACTACCTTAGTGATGTCACAAGTTCCCACTCCTGAACTTTGATGCGCTTTAGCTTTGCAATTTTGTATTGCCAAAAATTAGTGTCCTATATTATTTGATAATCTCACTGACGGACTAAATGGAATTATCATTTGTCTACCCAGGGAACATACCTATTGATACAATGTGGCCTGATAGACACAATTAGAGTGCACAGACGCGCTTTTTGTCGCGTAGCGCTCAAATGTATCTTCGCGAAACAATGTGACAAAAGTACAAGTTCCTGACATCTACTTCAATACGCGTGGAGACTTTCGAATGCAAGCTTCATATTTCTTTCGTTTTTATAACGAATGATTGATTTGTTTCGAAATGTTTCATCTGCAATAAATACATGGAAATGGACGGCATGAAAACTGCCAAAATGGACACAGTGGAAGACGGCGTCAGACAGAAGTAAACATAGCGCGAGTATAACAACGCACAAATTGATTTTAGATCATAATTGATCTATCGATCGAGACACAACAAGGAGAAGAAGAGGGGAGATTCTTTATAATACTTACTACTTGTAGATAATACCGTACCTCCCCTGGCGCCGAACTTAATACATTCACTAATAAGACGGTGTGGTAACATCATGCGTGACCCTATAGGTACTGTGAGGACTCTGCTTAACTAGAAAGCAACCTACTTGCCTATATTAACACTGGCAATAAGTATTACTTGAAAGGTAATATGAATTTAGAACATAAAATAAATGAAGATGTGTTTGCTAGACTTTTTCCGTGTATCCTCTGAGCTTTGATGTGATAGTCCGATAGAAGGTGCCTATGGGTAGGCACCTTGCTGCTGAAATATAACTAGAACAGTGAATCCAGAGTTTTATTTAAGTAGCGCTTTCTGGCTACGTCCCCACAAGGAGGATGCCTTGTTCCTTTTTTAGAGGTTTTGGCCAAGGAGGTTCAAGCATGACGGCGTTGATTTGTTAGTGCGTATGTGCACGTCAGCTGAAGTTAAAAGCACATATCGGAGCGTCCGATAACTCGTTTGTCATGATTAAGCCTTCCCCTTTTAAGGGTCGTACCTCAATTGTAAATGTGATTTCCCTATTAGGTAAATGCTCGGATTAGGGTAAGGTAGGATTCATGTAACCTTTCAAGACATAGAATAGAAGCACTTCATATGATTCTGCGCGTCTATTCGTAGGGGCGTAGCTCATGTGAGGACTCTGCTTAACTAGAAGGCAACCTACTTGCCTATATTAACTGGCAACAAGTATTACTTGAAATGTAATATGAATTCAGAACATAAAATAAATGAAGATGTTTTTGCTAGACTTTTTCCGTGTATATAAGGGCTCCTCTGAGCTTTGTTGTGATAGTCCAATAGAAGGTGAAACTCAAAAAACTCATATTGACGAAAAAAACGTTGTTGTAGGTATTTTAATTGACCTAAAAAATCGTACGATACGGTAAGCCATCAAAAGTTACTACAGAAATTAATCAACATAGGAATTTCAGGCAGTGCCCTCAGTATGTTCACTTCATATTTACAAAATAGACAACAAGTCGTTAAGATAGATAACTTCAACAGCTCGATGGAAAACGTAACATACGGCTGTCCGCAGGGTTCAATTATTAGCTCATTACTATTCCTAATCTACATAAATAATATTGATAAAATAGGGCTGGCAGGACACCTAACTTTATACGCGGACAACACCTGCCTTTTTACTTCGGTAAATCTCTGCAAAACATTATAACCGATGCGCAAAAGGACCTTGACCTGCTCAACGAATGGTTAAAATATAACTTACTGACCATTAAACCTCAAAAACATCATTTATGATTTTCGCCGCGAAAAATAAGCCATTACCTGAGTGCCCACCTCTGACGATCAACGGAGAAACAATCAAACGATCGAAAAATATCTCGGACTGAGGGTAGATGACAAACTTCCTTGGAAACTGCACATAGATCATGTCAAAACAAAGCTAATATCACTTTTGGGTGCGTTACGAAAATTACTAAATGTATCCCGAAAAAAGTACGCCTTATTATATATAACTCTCTAGTGAAATCAAACCTCGAATACCTAATCGAAGTGTGGGCATCAGCCGCTAAATCTCATCTAAACCCACTACAAAGAACACAAAACAAAATTATTAAAGTATTATTTCACTACCATTTTTTTGTTGGATATATCCAACAAAAAAATTATACGAAAAAACTAAACTACTAAATCTCACACAACTTTATACATATTACATCTGCATTCTCATAAAAAAAATACCAAGAATGCCGTACAATCAAACATACAATTGCATAAAAGAACAATGACATACAACACAAGAAGTAAAAACAAATTCCAACTAGCAACTGCATGTGCACGAACTAATTATGGCAAAAAAAACAGTATTAGTGGAGGGAGCAAAACTGTTCAATGATTTACCGGAAGATATAAAGAGGTGTGATAATATTAACTTATTTAAGAGTAAACTAAAAAAACATGTATGTACCCTTTAACGTCGCCAACGCCCCGGAGGCAAATATTATATTATTATTGTATCTAATTATAAGTGAACTGTTATTTATAAGTTCATATGGGAAATAAATATATTTAAACCTAAGGTGCCTATGGGTAGGCACCTTGCTGCTGAAATATAACTAGAACAGTGAATCCAGAGTTTTATTTAAGTAGCGTTTTCTGGCTACGTCCCCACAGTACCTAGTAAGTAGGTACGGGTCGGATACTAAAACTTAAGTTATTTTCAGGTGCGAATCGAACTCTTAATCACGACATCCATCATCATCATTCATCAGCTTGGTCACCCTCTAGAGCGCCGTGGCCTTACATATTATATAGCTTTTCCCTCCGAATTCGCTTCCGTGATATATCCTATAGAAATCATAGTTAATTTTCCCGGATAAAAGTAACCTGTTGCACTCAACGATTCCTTAGCTTTATTCAGTGAAATAATTTTCGTAATCACTTCAGTAGGTACATTCGGAGATAACAAACAAACATGTGACAGTTCAACAGGTGGTTTTTAGCTGATGGACAGGTTTTATTACCATAGGCGATAAAAAGAAATATCCTTAGGTACTTACCGCTGTGTTTTACTACCAGCACTGTAGGCACTTTAACTGTACGTGTACTTTTACAACCAATACTGTTTCTGGTCTGAATAGTTTTGTAAACACTAAAGCATGGATGTCGAATAATTATTAACGTTTGGGTATTCGACGTCTATGTTCCAATTTAGAAAACCAGTTTGATAATATTTGACTTTGGCGAACTCGAATTCAACTGGTTTGATATTCAAGGTTATTAAACCATAACCATAACAAAACATTACGCCTGAGGTCGCTAAAGGGTACGACAGACGACGCACTAATAACAGACTACTGAATGAAATCAATCTTATATGATGACTCACTGATCACAGTTAAAACCGATAAGCCTAGAAGCATTAAATTTGAAAAAAAGCAAAGAAGCATTAAAATTAAAGTGACGTAAGTGAGCACTAAGAAAGGATTTTTGAAAATTCCACCCTTAAGAGCGCGGCGAAGCATGAATTGTCCATACAAACGTAATACCAAAATTATTTGTAATATTAGCATATCTCCACCATATTATGATGATATTCGGATTGAGACAGTATTTATCTAGGTTCCTACGTCTTCTTTTTTTCTAAATTCTTACCTAAAATGAAGTTTTAGCGAATTCCATTTTGTATATTTTTACAGCGTAAATGACATGTTTTCTTTTTGATATTTCTGTATTATAAAAAACAATATCTATAATAATGTCGTAGTAGGAACATAGCTCATATTATCAAATTACAATTAAACGAACAATTTTTTTAAAAACATTTAGTTTTCTTTCATAAATTTTGGTATTACGGAACACATCAAATTAATCACACATTTTCAATAGCTAGTATTACTGTCGCGTCAAGCAAATATCAATGTGTGCGTGGTCGCACTGCTCACGGTTGTGTTTGTGTATCGTTCGTACGGGGTTTTTCGGGGCACTTCGGGTGTGATTCGGATGTGTTTCACTGCTTGTTGTACTACTGTTCTGTCGATTGTAAGTTGTCAGTATTAGAATATTACTTTACTATGTTTTACGTGCGTGTTTATTTATTTTCTAAATTGTACTTATTTTAATATTTCTGACACTATTGACTTATGCTATGAACTTGGATGTAGATTTGCCTTGTGATTTGAACTTTGGTATTGAGTAATTTACTTTCTTACGAACTTTGCGTTGTTTACGGACTTTGTTATTATTTACTATATGGTGCGGTTGTCGACATGGTCTCCGAATGTGGAGATGTTTCTCACAGGAAGTACCTATTTCCCAATGACATAATACAATAAGTTAAATTAATACGTACCTTAGTATATCTATACTAATATTATAAAGCTAAAGAGTTTGTTTGTTTGAACGCGCTTATCTCAGGAACTACTGTTTGGAATTGAAAAATTCTTTTTGTATTGGATAGTCCATTTATCGAGGAAGGTTATGGGCTATATAACATCACTCTACGACTAATAGGAGCGCAGCATAAATGTTGTTTTTGCAAAAACGGGAAAAATATTCCTTTTTGAGAGCTTCCGTTGCGTACAATCATGTATGTAGTGTAAAGTAGGTAGCTAGATAGGGTATGGTAGATAGGTAGATTAGGTTAGGTAGCCAGATGACGGGAGCGAAGCCGCGGGGGACAGCTAGTTTTGTATAAATTAGTATTTACCTACCTACCTATTCATCAACTTAAGAAGCTTTGTTTTTTTCATTTGTTTATTCATGTCATGAGACAAAGCGGGCGTAGGTAATTATCTCAAGGACACCGCTAAGACTTACCTACATTGCTCCTCTTTACTAACTGTGACGTTAGTTCGGCCAGTTCGGCTCACCCAGGGTAGGGTGACCATGCGATTGGACTTGCCTGCACAAGTGCGGCTTTATGCCCTCGGTCCAGTTTTTGCTAGACTTTTTTGTAAAATTCCTTTGACAAAAAACTAAAACTAAAAAGCCAAATTCGTTCTAGTTTATTTATTATTTATTTTTCTGGGATTTTTATCTGGACTTCAGTGACCCTTACCCTGGGGTGTTCGAATAAACTTTGATATCTGGCTAGCTAATCGACTACATAATAAACTGCAAAATATTTACAGAGCCACGACGATCAAGTAAAAAACGCCTTTTCCATCAATTTTCAGTAATAAACACTGAAAAAAAAGTAAGAAAATAAGCGTGTTTAGTGAGGATCTTTGACACTATGTTTCTGATTACCATTATTGTATTTTTTGTTTTTCGTTCAGTCGATAATATAATTATGGTCACCCTACACGACTTTATCAAGTTTATATTTTTAAACAGATGATAATCTATAAAGTAAGAACATAACAAAATAAATGTTTATTCAAAATCCTTGTTTTTAGGGTTCCGTACCCAAAGGGTAAAAACGGGACCCTATTACTAAGACTCCGCGGTCTGTCTCTCTGTCTGTCTGTCACCAGGCCGTATCTTATGAACCGTGATAGCTAGACCGTTGAAATTTTCACAGATTATGTATTTCTGTTGCCGCTATAACAACAAATACTAAAAACATAGTTCAAGAAATATTTTATTTATAATACAACAAACGTGATTTTTTTATCCATTTTTGCGATAATGGTACGGAACCCTTCGTGCGCGAGTACGACTCGCACTTGGCCGGTTTTTTTTAATATTCTTAGCTCAGAGCGCTGTTATTTATCTATTCCTACTTATGCGTAAGTAGGCATATGTAATACTTGCATTCATTATTTATTATAACAACACATGTTTGAGGTTTATTAAAGGAATACCTACATAAACAAGACAAAAGAACGCGGGCGCCGTTCGCGTCGGCCGGCTTTCGAGTCGATAGGATGATTAGGTAGCGATATCTATCTGCTCACACACCACACGGCTACACACGGCGCACCGCGTATGCGTGCAAACCGAGATAGCAATACTCCGAATTAATTTTTCACTCAGCTCGAATTGCATTTGCGAGCTTTCTTCGCCGCGCCCTTAAGAGGGTAAAGCGGGGGTTGAAAGTTTGTATGAATTTTTTACAGTTTGTAAATTGGATACATGAAATTTTAGATTTACGCTGTTAGTTGATAAAAATCAGCCAACAGCGTAAAACCTTCAGCCAAATTTCTTGAAACTTGGCATACATAGTAACCTAAATAAATGATAAAGATACTTTTTGACAATTCTGTTATTCCATTCAGTGAGGAAGTTAAAAACTTGGGGATATTCATCGACAAAAACATTTCATGGACTGCCCAACTGCAGGAAGTTAGCCGCAAGTTGTTTACATCTGCTGCAACTTTGAGGAGACTGCGGCATTTTCTTCCGACTGCCACCCAGATTGCGCTTGCACAATCTCTTCTTCTTCCCATCCTTGATTATGCTGATGCCAGCTATCTTGACCTTACTCAAGAACAACTCGATAAACTTGAGCGACTTCAAAATGTTTGTATAAGGTTCATATTTGGTTTGCGCAAATATGACCACGTTTCCGAATTCCGTGTAAAGCTCAAGTGGTTGCCAATTCGCTTTCGCCGGAATACTCATATTCTTTCTCTTTTGTACAATGTCCTCTTTACTCCTTCCACCCCTCTTTACCTCAAGGATCGTTTTCAGTTTATCTGCGATTCCCACACGAAATCTCTTAGGTCATCAGAAAACTTGCTACTTAAAATGCCTATGCATTCCACTACATTTTTGGATAAATCATTCACTGTCCAGGCTGCTCGTTTGTGGAATGCATTGCCTGACCCAATAAAACGTACTCAGTCGTTGCCTGTCTTTAAAAAACTTATAAAGGAACATTACCTGTGTCTGTGATTATGTCCTTGTTTAATTAAGCTGTATTGTTTTCTTGTTTGTTTATTTAGATGTATGTATGTATTTATGTATCTATTTTAGTAGTTTGTTTTACCTGTATGATTTGAAATTGGCACCAAGTGCAACCCCATGTCGTGTCCAGGCTATCTCTATCCATTCAAGGTTGCCTGGAAGAGATCGCAGAGCGCGATAAGGCCGCCTGTTGTATGTTTGTTTTAATTTTAATGTTTCTTTTGTATTGTCTTATCTTGGTGTACAATAAAGTATATATAAATAAATTATTAGTTTTTCGAAACTACCTGGGGGTAGTTTCGAAAAACTAATAAATGATGATTTAGGGGGTTTGTAATGAAGAATCTGATTTCTTGGGTCAATAAACTTGAAACTTGGCACAAATACTAACCTACATGAATAATAAAGGTTGTACTTATAATTTTTTAAAACTACCCCCAAAAGAAAATTTAGGGGTGTTAATTTTATTTTTAAGAGTCTTATTTAATAAACAATATAGGTTATCATTATTAGTTTTTTGAAACATCTACCAAAATACGGTTTAGGGGTGTTAAAGTTATACTTTAGTTAATAATCTTGACATAAATACCAACCTAAGTAAACAATAAAGTTTGTCATTATTCGTTTTTTGTAAATACCCCCAAAAGACGATTTAGGGGTTGTTAAAGTGTTTTTGAAGAATCTAATTTCTTGGTTTAATAAACTTGAAACTTGATATAAATACCAACCTAAATAAACAATAAAGGTTGTCATTATTAGTTGTTTGAAACTACCCCAAGATACGGTTTATTTATTTATTATATAATTTATTGTACACCAAGATAAAATATTACATAAGGAAACCTTAAAAAAACAACAAACATACAACAGGCGGGTTTAGGGGATATTAAAGTGCTTTAGAAGAATCTTATAAGTAAACAATAAAGGTTGTTATTATTAGATTTTCGAAATTGCCCCCCTACACGATTTAGCGGGTGTTACACAGGTTTTTGAAAAATTTTATGTCTTGGGTGTATAAACTTGACATAAGCACAAACATATTTATTATGTAAACAATAAATATTGTCATTATAAGTTTTTAGAGTTCTAGATGAGCACTAAGCAGGCATTTTCAGAAATTCAACCAATAAGGGGGGTGAAAAGGGGCAAAATGGTATGTATGGAAACTACCCCTCAGATGGGGTTAAGGGGTGTTAAAGTTTATTTGAGGAATCTTATCTGAGCAATATGACGAACATAAACAAAAAATAAAAAGGGAAGAAAAGAGTGAATAACATATTTGGGTTGTTCAAAACTCGACCCTCAACGGGGCAAAAAGGGGTCATTATGTTTTTAGAGTAGAATTTTACTTTGTGGTGGTAATCAAATTTATTTTTTTTTATGTCGTTTTACGAATCTTCCTAAACCAATAAACCCTATATATCTAAGATGATGTGTGCCTGGCCAGAGGAAGGTTGGTTCTTGAGAGTCGGAACCGGAAGTCGCAGAGTTCGCGGTGAGTCGGAACTGTATGCGGTTGTGCCCCAGTGAGTCGGGGTGATGAAATCCCAGTGAGTCGGGATAGTGTTGCTTGCTCCAGTAGTTCGGAGCGGTGATGATGTCCCAGTGAGTCGGGCCAGAGCTGCTGGCTCCAGTGGGTCGGAGCGGTGATGAAAGAAGCTGGGGGTGATGACCAGGAATGCGCGTCCGCTGCATGCTGGTGGTCAGGATACCCCCGTAGATGCCGTGGGTACTGGCTGGCTGTGTGGCTGTGAAGCTTGAGAAAGTGATGATGACGTCACGACGAAGTAGCTCTGCACGAAGGCTGCGCTGACGTTCATATTCGGGGTCACCAGTTTGGGGGGTAGGTGGAACAGGGTGTAAAGTCCCACAAACCTCCACAGAAAAGGGAGGATCCTCCGACCAGACGGGTGTTGTGTCTGGTCCGGGCTACTGCCCAACGGTTGTTGTCGGACTGTTGTATGTGTTCTAATCGCGCCGAAAACTTTACTTGCGCGATGCAGGATTTGTGTGACGTCATGTCATTCGTTCGTAAGTGGCGGCGTTGGTGCCGCTACAGGTTATAATACAATGTACCTTTTATATCTGTAACACCTTTTTAGGGTTCCGTACCCAAAAGGTAAAAACGGGACCCTATTACTAAGACTCCACTGTCCGTCTGTCTGTCTTTCTTTCTTTATAAAAACGTTGCTCCACACTAGGAATTTCTTCCTGTATCGTGGGTGCGTTAACAAACATATAAACTCACATACACAACACCCAGAGCCGGAACAACTATCTGTAGGTCATACAAATATTTGTTCCGTGCGGGAATCGAACCCGCGACACGCAGCGCAGCAGTCAATCGCTCAACCACTGCGCCAACCGTGCGCGTCTGTCTGTCACCAGACTGTATCTCATGAACCGTGATAGCTAGACAGTAGGTTTTTTTACAGATGATGTATTTTTGTTGCCGCTATAACAAATACTAAAAACAGAATAAAATAAATATTTAAGTGGGGCTGCTATACAACAAACGTGTTTTTTTGCAGTTTTTTGCGATAATGGTACGGAAACCTTCATGCACGAGTCCGTCTCGCACTTGGCCGGTTTTTTATTAACATGTATTATGCTAATAAATTATTTTATTTCATTTGATTTAAAGGTACCTTTTATAAGTTATCGAATTCTACAACATGCGTCTGGACTTTTAACTTACCGAATCGTGGTATAGTGTCACTATCAGTTCAGCACATAGAATGGAACCCACTGAAAAGACTACTCCTGTGTAACGCCTGTTAAGGCACATCTTTGATAGAATATAAGTACTATGATACTGATGATACTTGAGCCTCGCTGTGCTCGGCAGCACCTGATCACTGTGCCACCGTCTTATCTGAGGTTAGTTGGTGGGCGGATAGCGTTCTCTGAGTGGCCTTAACCCCGGAATCCGCCTGGCTTATGATACCAGCGTATATAATACGCCTCCTTCTCCGAGTGGGATCCAATAGCTATATTTAGGTAAGATTCTCACAATCTAGAAAACCAGTTTGATAATATTTGAATTTATTTGAACTGGTTTGCCTAGCAGAAGTCAAGGGAGCTGTAAAACTATTATACTCTTATCGCGCAAATCGTCTTAAATATAAATATTGATAGCGCTTCCTGGCGATACCGATTCATAGATATTCGAAATTATTGAGATAGTGTGCTTGCAATCAATTGATTGGTTGATTTTATTCGAATATCAAGGATGTGGCATTGGGCACGCAAGTTTTGCCAAGTTGTATGTAAATAAGTCATGAAGAATAGCGACAAAGTGCAGACTTTGGTACATCTGTGATAGTGATCTGGGGCAGGAATGTGATGTCGATTGTAAGATGTTCGGCTTTTTGTCCTTCTTTATTATTTATGTTGGTACTTAAGGTAAGTATAATATTATCAACTTGAGATAATTTAAACGGGATAAAATATATTGACTACCTAAGAGATAACCTACGATCACCAAATCTTTGCGAACAAATGAATTATCGGCCTTGTTTGCGACGATAGGTCGTGGTGGAGCAAAATTAAATGAGAGCGGACTGTCTATCATGTATAATGATAAAATTAATATAATTACAACGGTCGGATAGAGGTAAACAAAAGATTTAAGAGCAAGCGCAATTGTGCATGGAGGCGTGCCGCAGCTGACTGTTGTGGCTATGTGGCGCGGGACCCGCGCCACATAGCGGTGGCGCGCGGCGGTGTTGAGAGGAGCGGTCTCAACAGGCTTTCTATTTTGGTTGAGTGTTGATACTGAGTGGTTCATAATTCGATCTCAAGAGCGAGCGTAGCGAGTTTGTGGGACTAAGAGCACCTCGACATGGATAGGTAGGTTCGAACGGGATGAGAGGAGCTAAATTGAGCGAGCAAAACGAGACGAAGTGTTAGCTATTCGAGGACGACCTCAAGTTGTCGGTAGCAACTACTTCGGACTGTGAACGGCTTCAACAGGATATTGATAGGGTGGTGCAGTGTAGATAATAAGTTAGGTTTTAACGTTTCCAAATGCGGTATAAGTTCTACACTCGAGCGCGTGAACCTCTGTTGCATCAGTTTGAGATGGAAGCCGCGGTCATGTCACGAGTCTCGCATGTGCGGGACCTGGGGGTGGAGATGGTTCCGGAAATAACGTTTCGTGAGCACATCTTAGACATATGCGGCAAGTCCTTCCAAAATCTGGAATTTATACTCAGACAGTGCAGAGACTTTCAGAATACGGCAGTGGTTAGAATCATGTACAATGTGCTGGTACGGAGCCGTCTTGAAACGAGTGCTATCGTTTGGAACCATGAGGCTAAATACAGTATCTTGGTGGAAAGAATCCAAAACAAATTCATTAGTTTTTTTTTTTTGAAGCTGTACGGTGTCTATCCCTTCTGCCCGCTCATGTACCCGAGTCTCTTCGTAATAGGGATGGTAGGGTACAGCAGGCTGGAGGTGCGGAGGGACATCGCTTTTTTTGTAGCTTCGTGTTTCGGGTGCTTCGCGGCTGGCTTCACCACCCCGATCTGTTAGCGGAGCCAGTGCGGCTGTGAGTGCCACCCGGCTGCGGGGGATCACGTCGCCCCACGCCAACGCAACTGGAACCATGCTCTAGGACTAATCTGAACAGGTTTGCCCCTTTGTCAGTGTCACGCGGCATAAGATTTTTAAGTTTTATATCAACTGAATTAGATATATTTCACTGTAGCCTGATGAAGTTCACAGGAGTAGCACTGGTGCCTTTTCACACGCTCCGGTTGCCGGGTAGCCGGTGCCGGGTACCCGGTTAGGCATTCAGCTTTCACACGAGACGATTTTGTATCCAGTAGCTCTGTCTGTCAACGCGAGTACACTGCGCAAGAACTACGTACATAATATAATTTCCTCTTTTTTTATTAAAAATGGAACGAAACATATATATTTATATTTAATTAGCAAAAATATATCAAAGCATATATATATAGATATCACCTAAAAGCAGAAGTACATCCGTTTTGATTGGATGGATTTTTTTGTATGGGAAATAGACTCCCTTTGAACAACTTTTTAGGTTCCTTTGATGGGCTTTTAAACCACAGGTTCAAAAAATAAAAGCTGGAAAGTGAAATACGACCTTCTGAACAGATGCTCCTCATTTATGATACGTGTAAAGTATGTAAGAAAAAACTGCGTGCGCGTCCTCTCTCCGTGATTGTCCCTGGGCGACTTGCCGATGAAAGCATTTGAGCATGGTGCGCCTTCCATACCCCACTGTGCGTTCGGCCGCCGGCTTACCGGTAGGCGGCGACCGGATGCACAGTGGTGTTTCCGGCGAGTACCCGGCGATTGCTTGCCGGATAAATTACGCCGGTACGTGTGAAAACTAACATACATGGCTATACACTTCGCCGCCGGTTACCCGGCACCGGCTACCCGACAACCGGAGCGTGTGAAAAGGGACTCATTGAAAATGTTAATAAGTGATTTTAATTGGTTTTTATTTGGATATTATATGTTTTTCATATTTGATTTTTAATTGTATTTGAATTGAATTCGATTTGTATTTGAATTGTATTTGAATTTTATTTAAATTGCCTTAGAATTGTATTTGAACTATGTTTCAATTTTATTTTAATTGGATTTTAATTGTATTTTGATTGGATTTTATTTGTATTTATTAATTGTAATGTTTGATTGCTTTTTTAGTTGTATTTTAATGGTATTTTAAATTGTTTTTTGTTAGTCCCAATATCTTTGTGGTAGTAACATTGCATTGGCGTCATAGCTGTTAAGGTGTTATAAACATAATTTCAAATAAAAAAAATAAAAAAAAAACTGTCGAAAAAGGTTTTCAAATTTTTGAATAAAAATCAGAATTCATCTCGGAACGATCTAAGCTTTACAAGTGTCCTATCTCATCTAGTTATTCCGAATCTGTCACTCTTACAAGGAATGCAAGGTCGCTTATTTATTGACACGGGACTCGCTAAGGTAGTCAAGGCGCTAACGTCAATTGATAGACTTTAATCATAATAATTTTATCTACTGCCGCACCTATCTAAATCTCTAATAATCAATCGACAGGTATGTTTAAAGTGATAAATTACGATAACAGTCGATATCTACACGATTAGATATGTCGAGATAATCTGCCACATTTAAATGTTTACTTTCCTTGTGGAGGCTTCTGCTAACTTCAGTAAGTAGGTACTGTCCGATTTGAATGCGTCACTGATAATAAATTTATTCTTTGTTTTTATCTAATCACTAGTTCCTGCCAGCAGCGGTTTCACCTGCGCGAGCGTCGAAAATTATCAAGGGAACATAATCTCGGAAAAAAAGGATTTTTGCCCTAATTCATGGAAATGATCTATCCGTTTGTCAAGTTTAATGCAAATCCGTTGTGACGTAAGATGTAACAGACAGAAAGAGATTATTTTGCATTTAAATACCAGATAAGCAACAACCTCCTGAACAGGCAGGCTTTCGTCCCGGGCTTTCTACTACCGATCACTTGCATACCATCAACCAAATAATAGAAAAACAGCTTGAATTTCATATCCCGATTTATCTTGCATTTGTAGATTACTATAAAGTACTGTAGTATTATATTATCTGTGCTCGAAAGCCTTTGACAGTCTTACACATTTTGCCATTTTTGACGCACTTAGAGAACAGAATGTAGAGTCCACTTATATATGGTTTTTGCAGAACACAGGATAGGTCCAAGTTTTGAAATTCTAAAGAGAGTCAAGCTGTGCGACCCCTTATTTCAAAAGCTACTTACCAGCATCCTGAAAGAAGTTTATAGAAAGTTGGCCACCGACTCGGAGGAGTGGGGTATTTGTCTCGGCCTCAGATCAAATAAAAAGTCAAGATGGAACGTTGCAAACAACAAAGTGAAGCCGGTTCAAACTAAGCCTTGCCGTATAAATACACAATTATAAGTGCACACATATAACGAAACTACCCCTTAGCTTGTCAGTTGAGCTTTATTATTTGATCTGTAAGCTCGAAGGACAAGCTAAGGCGTAATTTCGTTGTACGTGAGTGCGTGTAATTGTGTATTTGTACGGCAAGGCTTAGTTTGAACCTGCTTCACTTTGTTGTTTGCAAAGTTCCATCTTGTATTTTTATTTGATCTGAGGTCTCGGCGAGGCGAGGTTGACAAACTTGCGTTTCGCAGATGACACATGTACACTTCTTTTCATCAGCTTTTGAACTGAAGATGATGCTACAAGAGCTAAGCAAAGTACGCCTTGAAGTTGGACCGAAGATGAACATGTTTAACTAATGTAAGTTTTTAAGCTGACATGGTCACAATCATTAGAATTAATATTTATATCACGAGTTCTCGTGATCATGGCGCTTGTAACGGTGCCGAAATATCGAGCTCTCAACCAAAAACAAAATATACATGGTAAATATCCCGAAACAAATATTAATTCTAATGTTTAACCAAGCTCATGACCAACATCTCACAGATCAACGTGCACATAGACGGGGAGAAAATACATTATGCACTAGAATACATACATGCACTTGGGCCAAGTAGTCTCTTTCCAGTTGAGGCAAAATAAAGTAGTTGCTAGACGCACAGATAACGTCTGGAAGAGCTATTCAAGGGCGATTTACCCATCTTCTTAAAACGCAAGCTAGTGGGCTTGTGTTTTTTCACCATATTAACATATGGTGCACAAACTTGGTTATTAACTAAACTTCAGAAGTCCAAACTCAAGGTCTACCAACGGGCGATGGAGCCCAGCATATTGAAGGTAAAACTGACTGACCGAATAAGAAACACCACACTGATGCGCTATAGATCGTAAAATGCCGACGTAGCTCAAAAAGCTGCAAAATTGAAGTGGGACTGGAGCCCTTTTACACCTAGACGGGGCCGCGGCAGACCGAGAAAAAGATGGCGGGACGCCTTGGATGAATTCCTCGAAAATTGGCGAGATGAAGCACAAAATCGAGAGAAATGGAAGAAAAGCGGGGCGGCCTTTGCCCAAGAGTAGGAAATTAAAGGACAAAACAAAACATATGAACATTAATGCCATAGGAAAATTACCTACTGGACATGTGTAATGTGTACATGTGATTTTATTGGCTATATTTGCTTTAGTAACTGAAATTAATAACAACATAAATAAGTGCATAAATAAATATAACAGGTACCTATAGGTAGGTATTATATGTTATAGGCGAATCAAAAGTAAAACGCTTCAGTAGATGTTGATAAATAACATTTATTCAACAGTTTATATTTTCAGGAGTTCAAAGTCTGGGGGCACGGTAGTGTGCCCGCTTAGACGAGCCGAGCTTATATCTAAATGTTAACAACATCATTTTGTACTTCGTTGATTCTTTGCCTACATAATTAAACTTTATATCTCGTCTCAACAGGAGTTCCGTTTCAGGTTTTAGCTAGTCAAGGCCTAATGCCTATCAACATGACAAAAAATTAACCTGGGGTGAGGAAACGGCCTATTTATAGATATGTATCTAAATATATAGTAATTAGTAACTTAAGAATAATTTATCAGACATTAACTGAAGAATAATTAATCCTATTAACGATTAATGACTTCCTTGACTATCTATCTAACTAAACAATATTCTCTAATTTTTTTCTGTACTATTTTATTTCCATAAAGTAACATGATTTTTATGTAGATCTTGAACTTCTATTGGCAAAGTAATATTTTCTGTACAAAGGTTGTACAATCAACGACACGTTATTAATAGCAACTAGACAATGAAAACAGTGCTACGATATAAAACACGCGGTCAAAGGTAAAGTGTAACCTTGGGCATGTACTGGCTACACTCTAGAGGTAATTGGAAAATTAGCACTAATACTTAAACAAACAATAAATTAAAATGATTTGCTACTACTTTAAAAGTAAATCTAAATTGACTAATGAACAAATCACAAGCTTCGCACGTGGACATCGTTCTAAGACTTCTTAGAAGTCTTACTGCAATGGTTGTTTTATATTGTATCAACAAATTGCTTTTGGGTGGTAATAAACTACTACATATAATGTCTTTTAATATTCGGACAGGCAATCAAATTATCACATGTTGTCATCAGTTTCAAAATTGAGGAACTTGACAAACTCTACTCTATTACTAAAGTAGAGTCTGACATGGTCTTAACATTGAATTCTCAATTCAGAAACCGGAGATTA
This sequence comes from Orthosia cruda, assembly GCA_964057195.1. Taxonomy (NCBI): domain Eukaryota; kingdom Metazoa; phylum Arthropoda; class Insecta; order Lepidoptera; family Noctuidae; genus Orthosia; species Orthosia cruda. The sequence goes on from OZ059836.1 coordinate 1,143,395, forward strand.
GTATAAGTAGTACCTATAAGTAATTACTATTTCAGGACCTACTTTATTATAATTAGAAATACTTAAACTAATTAATTGAACATAAAACACAAGCTACACATTGGTACACGTAATATTTTATCTTGGAAATTGTGATGAAAACATGATTATTTGACTAATTAACCATAATATTATTACCGTTTTGGTTTAAAAAAATTACTGACAGTTGTAGCGCCACTTGAGAGAAGTCTACTTAGAACTGCGTAATATGCCATCTATTCTATTTTTAAAGATCCATCCATATAATTATCCTATAAAGATCTCCTACTCCACAACGACTTTCCTCTTGTCCATGTTCACGGCCTGCTCGACGGTGTCGGGCAGGTTCGCCTTCAGCGTCTCAGGAGTCAGCAGCATCAGTAGACCTGACGTTCCTGCCATTATGCCGAATACCAGGTACGGGAGAGCTTCCATGTACGCCATCTGAAAAAAGAAGAAAATTACAATCACGCTTACATCCAGTGATGGGCTTAAAACCATCTTAGTTTGAGATTTTCGAAACAAAGAAGCTACGACAAAGTGTGTTGTGTCTTACCTACTCTTACCTTTTGGGAAACAAACACCACTTGTTCAAGATTTCAAGTCTCCTCTCCAAGCAATTCACTGCTTTGAATGTGTACTTAGCTTTGCTTTGAGCGATGTGGGGTCGATTAACAAATGGACAGCACGTCTAGTTTGGCATACGGAGGAGTTAGCCACGTCAGCTTAAGCATCCTATAGCAGTGGACGATCGAATGCTAAATTAATCCATGTAAATTAAAAGATCTATTTAACTTTCAACGTAGTAAGGTTACAGAGATCGGTAAAACAACCTAACTGCATATGGACAACAGGTAGCGCTAAAAGACGCTAATTACACCACTGGCTGTTGCAAATCTGGAGGAGGATAGTTGTTCATCGGAACAATACTGACCACCAGCGCGCCTATCCTGCTCATCATGGGGCAGGCTCCGAGGAGACTGTGGCAAGCCGTCGTGTGGAACAGCTTCCTCGTGTAAATGTAGATGAAGAGAAATAATACTGACCAGGAGCGGTGTCTGCGGCACCACCAGCGCGCCTATCCTGCCCATCATGGGGCAGGCTCCGAGGAGACTGTGGCAAGCCGTCGTGGGGAACAGCTTCCTCGTGTAAATGTAGATGTAGAGAAACAATACTGACCAGGAGCGGTGTCTGCGGCGCCACCAGCGCGCCTATCCTGCCCATCATGGAGCAGGCTCCGAGGAGACTGTGGCGCGCCGTTGTAGGGAATAGCTCCCCCGTGTAGATGTAGATGCTGCTGAACGCCATGCTGATGCACAGCTTACCGAGCAGGTTGAGGGTCGTCACTAGCCACGCTATCGCTGCAATGTAAAAATTGTGTGTTAGTGTTAACCCAAACTCAGCATAACCAATATTTCTTGAGGAATTATATTAATTAGGTATTCATTATTAATACCTAATTGATCAAATCAATGTGTAACAGCACCATAATTGCGTAAGTTAATTCGTCAGGGCAAAGGGTATGACTCCATGAAAGAGTATGACGAATTCCCTTTAAATAATTGAGTATTGCATAAATTTATGGACGCTTTCATTGGTGAAAATACTCTTTTCGAAAGAGTCTTTTTTTATTAGACTTCTGGCCTACACATGTTACACACAACAGTGTTGTATTTAAACACACGGAAAGGAAACAAGAAGCATGCTCTAAAATATAATAAGTAGGTATTTTTTGCATGATCTCAAGACGTAAGAAATGCTGCTAAATATCACCTTCGAGTAACATTAAATAAAATTTGAACTTACACGTTGGCACAAAAGGCATCGCCACAAGCGACAGACCACAAACGATGAACGCCGTCATGGTGGAACTCTTCCGACCAAACCTGTCGAGCGTGAGCACGCTGAGGCAGTAGCCGGGGATCTCCACCAGCGAGGTGAGGATGTAGTTCACGTAGCTGTTCCCCACCAGGGAGACTGAGTTGATGGACAGCCCATAGTACACGAAGGTCAGCGTGATCCACCAGAATGAGCACACCAACAGACGGAACATCAACGTCCTCGATCTTAACACTTGCATCAGGATAGACCTCTTTTCTTCCTCTGTAGGAACCTTATCATCTATTTGCGGTTTTTTTTCTTCAGGTTCCTCAGTCAACAGTTTAATAGTATCCGACGACAGTTTCTTCCCGTTCATCTTTGCGGCTTTAAAGATAATCCTGGCAGCTTCCTTATTTCTTCCTAGGCTGAGGAGCCAGCGGACACTCTCCTCTATGAGCCAGCAGTATGCGATGAAGATGATTGAGGGAGCGTAGATGACGAGAGTGTAGGTCCTCCAGTAAGGGACCAGCCAGGCCACCCCGGCGGTGACCACCTGCCCCAGGGCGAATGTGCTAGAGATCAGGTTGCCGCCCAGCACTCGCTTGTCTGGGCCTACCATTTCGAGAGCTGTAACATGGAAATAAAGGTTTGGTTATTTTATGTACCACGTTGTTTTAAGTATGACTAAAGTAAAGCGCCTAGCGGAAAGTAGGTACATACGTTTTTATCTCATGAACACAGATTTGTGTTTTGCTTTTTGTATCAAATGTCAATGTGACCAGAACTAAACTAACGAATGGCAATAAATTTGGTTTACAAAATGCGTGTGGTAGAAAATCTAAACTTAATATCATGCATAATATATTCCGCGAAGGTTTAGCCAGAGGTGCACCTTAAGAGTCCGATGTCTAAGTCCCATGTAGTCCTAGGAGGCGGGCGCACCTATTGCCATTAATCCGGCACAGATCCTTCCTGGCTGCTACTGGGAAATTTCAGATGAAAAAACCTAGTAACACTGCATTAAACCCAGGACCTCATGCTCAGCTGTACCTAGTGCTTATTGCGACACCACTAGACGAATAAATGAGGCGGTATGGTAGAAAACAAGTAAAAGAAAATAACTAAGTGATAAGTGATGCTACAAAAGGAACTCTTACCCAGAATGAAGGCAGTACTGTAAACACCAGCTCCCACGAACGCTTCCAGGAACTCGAGGCATATGTACATGATGTAGGAGGTGGAGAAGGCGCGGATCACGCCAACCACGGCGGGGGCCACCGCTGTGATCACCAGCGCCGTGCGACGCCCGTACCTGGGGGAACATGAGGGATATCTTTTAGTTTATTGCCATTAAGGTTACTGGGTAAGCAATAACCACTACTATTGTCATTGTCAAGTGGGCCAATTTGGAGTTGGACATCGGAACCACCGGGGTCACCTACTAGCCAGCTTTATGGAGAAGGAGGGCCTCTATATGATGAACTCCTTCTTCAGAAAGCGTGAGCACAGGAAGTGGACCTGGCAAAGCCCCGATGGTGCAACTAAAAACGAGATCGACTTCATCATGTCAACCAAGAAGCAAATGTTCAATGATGTCTCTGTGATCAATTCGGTGAAAACCGGGAGCGATCACCGCATGGTGAGAGGCACATTGAACATTAATATCAAGCTTGAAAGGTCTCGACTGATGAAGTCTACGCTCCGTCCAGCACAGATCCAGATCCAAAACCCCGAGAGCTTTCAGCTTGAACTTCAGAATCGTTTCGAGTGCCTAGGGAGCTCCGTGGACGAATACAGCGATGGGTTCGTGGAAGCTGTCCATACGGTTGGGTCTAAGTTTTTCAAGACCCGCCGTACAGATATAAACAAAAAGCTCTCTGATCCTACTCTCAAACTCATGAAGGAGAGGCGTGAGATGATCCTGCAGTCTTCAGACGATGCGTTGAAGTACCGGCAGCTCAATAGACGGATCTCAAAGTCCTTGAAAAGCGATCTCCGCCGCTTTAATACCGAGCGTATTAAAGACGCCATTGAGCGGAATAAGGGTTCCAAGGTCTTTGCAAGAGATCTGACTATTGGGCAGAGCCAGCTCACGAAACTGAAGACCGACGATGGCAGAATCGTATCCGCCAAACCGGAGCTATTGAGAGAGATCGAGAGATTCTATGGGCAGTTGTACACGTCAACCAGTAAACCCGTCGCGAATTTAGCAAAAGACCCTAGAGCTAGATTGACCCGGCACTATACCGAAGACATTCCGGACGTCAGCCTGTATGAGATTAGGATGGCTCTTAAACAGCTTAAAAACAACAAGGCGCCGGGTGAAGACGGAATTACAGCCGAACTCCTGAAGGCGGGTGGAAAACCGGTCCTTAAGGCCCTTCAGAAGCTGTTTGATTCCGTCATACTCGAGGGCAAAACGCCACAGGCATGGTGCAGGGGTGTGGTGGTACTCTTCTTCAAGAAGGGCGACAATGCCCTACTAAAGAACTATAGGCCCATCTCACTTCTTAGCCATGTCTACAAGCTGTTTTCAAGAGTCATCACGAATCGTCTCGCGCGCAGGTTTGACGATTTCCAGCCTCCTGAACAAGCCGGTTTCCGTAAAGGCTTTAACACCGTAGACCACATACATATGCTGCGGCAGGTTATACAGAAGACCGAAGAGTACAACCTGCCTCTCTGCTTAGCGTTTGTGGACTACGAGAAAGCCTTTGATTCGATCGAGACTTGGGCTGTGCTGCAGTCTCTCCAACGGTGCCAAATTGACTACCGGTACATCGAGGTGTTGAAGTGTTTGTATAAAAACGCCACCATGTCAGTTCGACTTCAGGATCAGACCTCGGAACCTGTCTTTCTGCAGCGAGGTGTGAGGCAGGGAGATGTCATATCTCCGAAACTGTTCACCGCTGCACTGGAGGATGTCTTCAAGGTTCTGGACTGGAGAGGGCTAGGCATCAACGTCAACGGCGAGTACATCACTCACCTTCGGTTTGCCGACGATATAGTGGTCATGGCTGAGACTATGGAGGACCTCAATACAATGCTCGATGACCTCAGTGGAGCCTCCGAAATAGTGGGTCTTAGGATGAACATGGACAAAACCAAGTTGATGTTGAATGCCCATGTCACACCCACTCCTATTAGGGTCGGAGACTCTACACTCGAAGTTGTGGATGACTATGTCTACCTGGGACAAACGATCCAGTTGGGTAGGGCCAACTTCGACAAAGAGGTCAACCGTCGAATCCGACTCGGCTGGGCAGCGTTCGGGAAGTTGCGCGGTATCTTCACGTCCAACTTACCACAGTGTCTCAAGACGAAAGTCTATGACCAGTGTGTGTTGCCAGTTATGACCTATGGCTCTGAGACGTGGTCGCTCACAATGGGCCTCATCAGAAAGCTTACAGTCACCCAAAGGGCAATGGAGAGGGCTATGCTCGGAGTTTCCTTACGTGATCGAATCAGAAATGTAGAGATCCGCAAGAGAACCAGGGTTACCGACATAGCCCGAAGAATTGCCAAACTTAAGTGGCAGTGGGCAGGGCACATTGCTCGCAGAACGGATGGCCGATGGGGCAGAAAGGTTCTGGAGTGGCGACCGCGAACCGGAAGACGTTGCGTTGGAAGGCCTCCCACCAGGTGGACCGATGACCTGGTGAAGGTTGCAGGGATCCGCTGGATGCGGGACGCACGGGACCGGTCAATGTGGCGACGCTTGGGGGAGGCCTATGTCCAGCAGTGGACGTCTTGCGGCTGATATGATGATGATGATGATGATGATCTTTACTCAAATCAATTATTCAGCCCCGCTAAATGGCCGTTGCGTTGCGTTGTTGTCATAAATATATATGATCTAAAAATCTTATTAGACTACGACACATTGTTCTGAACTTTTTTTTTTTTTCGTTTATTTCTAAGATCACACGGCACACGGCATTACACCGCATGTTTAATAATTAACACAAGCGGGATGTTGCCGTTTGTACCCCGCATCATACTGCAAAAAAACGTGCAGTAGGTAAAATGCCGTGTGAACACAGTCTAAAGGTGCGAGATCAGCGCTCGACCGCGGTGCGAGACCGCGAAACGCGACCGGCGCAGGAGAAGTGCGACACTATTTGTCCTGTCTTTGTATGGGAGGGAGATCGCGCGCGAGACCGCGACGCGCGACAGAAGACCGCTAACAGGGGGCTGACCATATACTCTTAGAGTAAGGTTATTTTGAGATCGCGTAAGTGGCAGATGTATACAAGTCATATACATCTGTCCCTTTCACACACTAAAAATAAGCTTACTCTAAGACCTTATGCTCACCCCCCTGGTCTCACGCACGGACGAGTGGAGTTGCGAGTCACGCTCGAAATGCCCGAACATTTTGTCATTTAACAATATATGAAGCATTTTTTTTATTGACTTCTATATTGAAAACGATATTTTTCGGCCTCTAGTTGTATATAATTCGTTGATAGCCAATCTTAATAATATAATATCATATAGTCGTATTCTTCTTCCTTCTATAGTAATTTGATAACTTAGCTTTCCATTGCAATGTGCGAAAAATGTCTTGGTCTTGGGTTACGGTCGCACGATGGGCCAGTACCTTAAGAAAGAATAATACGTCACCCGAAGACATCGTGATAACGATGACGTTAAGCGTATCTTGTCGAGATAAGTCAAGCTAGACGAGATTAGCGTGCACACGCGCGCGTTTCTTCATCTGCCCGCCCTTGTCCCATGTTACTTGGGGTCGCTGCAACATGTTTTCTTTTTCCATACCGTCCTGTCCACTGCGACGCTATCCACGGTCACTGATTCCCTTTTCTTTCATGTCACTCGTCACACAGACCATATATCCTTTTCCTTGGCCTTCCACTCCTTTTCCATCCAAGCGCATTTATATTAATAACTCTTTTAGTAAGATGCGTTTCATCCCTCATGACCATACGGTCATGTGATGAGGATTCCGTTCCGTTCAGGACAAACGATTTCCTTTCAAGTTTTCTATCACTGGCGCAACTTTCAAACTGCCTCTAATATTTCCGTTTCTCGCTTTATCCATTCTCGACACTCCGCACATCCATCTCAACATTCTCATCTCAGCTAAATGCAATCTCTTTTTGTCTATCTCTTTTACAGCCCAAGATTCTGATCTATGCAATATGACAGGTCTAATCACGGGATCGAGGGCCGACCCTTGATGCAAGCTGACTGCCACACTGAAGCTGCCAGCATTGCCCACTGTAGACCGAACATGGGTACTGCATCGACTGTACATCGCTCGGGTCATCTCTACATACTTTCCAGGCACTCCTTTCTTTTTAATGACCCACCACAAAACCTCACGAGGCACCCGATCGTATGCCTTTTCGAGGTCAATGAATACCATGTACAAGTTTTTATGTGCAAGTCTGTATTTCTCCCACAACTGACGAATTGCAATAATGGCATCCTTTGTTCCCCGACCAGCCATAAAACAAAATTGGTTCTGCGATATCTCACTCTCTTCTCTCAGCTTTCTTCAATAACTTTCTCACAAGCTTTCATACTATGTGAAATTAGCTTTATTCCTCTATAGTTGTTGCACTCCAGCACATCACCTTCGTTTTTAAAGATGGGTTTTTCAAATGGTATTCCATCCGGACCAACTGCCTTCCCATTCTTCATTCCATTGACTGCTATTTTTACTTCATCCATACTAACCATTCTGGCTAACCCCACATTCACAGTTTATTTTCTAACACACCACTCCAGTTATTTTCCTCATTCATCAGGTACACCCTTGCACCTATTCTTAATTTTTTCATCACCAGAACGAATCATCCCAACTTCGTCTTTTATACATCTTATCTGACAAACATCTCTCGCCTTTTCACCCTTGCTCTAGCAAGCCGGTACAAGTCTTTTTGGCCTGCTAGACTTTCCAGCGCAACGTATATTTTTACCTGAGCTTTTACTCTCACTATAGTCACGGTTTTCGATGGCTTTTTCCTTCACAGCATAATACTTACTCTTTTTTTCAGCTTTTAAACTAGCGTTTTCCTGTTCTATACTTTGCAATTCTTGACGTGCTGTATGCTTTTGCGTCTGACGAGAAGGTAATCGATTTGGATTTTGAGGTTACTATTTTAGTTGTTCGTCTGTTTTTTGAAACCAAGTGTTAGCTACTACCAGATCAAATGCAGTTGCAGATTATAGCAGCCACTCTCCCTCATTGTTGCTCATTAAAATCCCCACATGCTCATTAAAATCCCCTCCAACTATCAACTCCTTATGTACAGGGATGGTCATTAAGGCTGTATCAAAATTCTCCCAAAACTTCTCTTTCACATTTCCTTACTCATAATTTTTACAAACTTACGTGTCTGATATGTAAGCAGTGACGGGCAGAGCCACAAACACACCGGCGACGTGGATGGTTCCCACCAGCGTTCGCTTCCACTCCTCACACGCCAGGTCGAACTAAAACGCAAATTATTATCACATAAATAGACGGTCATCATGCACTTAATCTTTAAAGAAATGGAACAACATCAAAATTCAAAAATAAACTTTTTAACAAAAAAAATCTACCGATTTCCAACTAAAAACACTACAAAGTGAAAAATAACTTTCTTTTTCGAAGTCGGTGTCTTTGGTAGGTACCAATTTTTTTCGTACGGACACCGACTTCGAAAAAGAAAGTTATTTTTCACTTTGTAGTGTTTTTAGTTGGAAGTCGGTAGAATATTTTTGTAAAAATGTTTTTTTAGTTTATATAAAAAAATCAAAACATAGCCGGCGAAATGAGAGTGTACCAAGGTGAACTGTACACATATGCGTACCTATTATAGTGTACTGCCGTGATGTTATGTTATGAAATGGTATAAACAATAAACAGACATGCGATTGCAGCAATCCCGAGAGATTTGCCGTTATTTATTGAAGAGTTCTGTAGTATATCTCCGAAGTTCTTGATTAGATCTTCACCAAATTAAAATGGGACCAATTTCGGAATATACTCTATCAAACAAAAAAAGAATTTTCAAAATCGGTTCACAATTGACGGAGATATCGGTGAACATACAAAAAAAAAAAAAAACATACAAGAAGTCGAACATAGAACCTCCTCCTTTTTTGCAAGTCGGTTAAAAAATAGGTCACTTCTAGGCAAGCGCAGCAAGCTAGATCATGGGCAATACGAAACTATATAATAATTTTGTAGTGCATGATTCTGTTAATGTAGCAATTAAACGAGTCGTTTTCAAAACATCATTTGACTTCAATCCGTTCTACAACATAATGTCAGGGGTTCGAACGCACACACCCACCGGAAACTATAGTTTCAAGCTAAGGCATGATTTATTAGATAAGGTACAGTTTCCACATCAATATTCAAATGACTGCAGTTAGAATTTAAATCTTTCCAAACTATAGCGGTTTCGATCTAGTGCGAACCAGATGCGGCTGGATTGGTATAGGTAGCCGTATCTGATTTCGAGAACCGATAAGTTCGTCACTCTATAGTGACGAACTGTTCTAAGCGCGCAATTTAGCATATCGTCAAACAAAGGTAGGTATCTCAAGAGATGACCTTGCTGAAGTACCATATTGAATCGATAAGGTCTCATATCTTTATCTCTTGTTATCTTACAGTAATTCATGTAATCAAGGGGTTTAGTTTTGAAGTGTTGGGAGCACTCTTTCTTGCTAAGTGGCTAGTTTCAGCAACATAGTATGTATATACTTCAATAATACTTTATGTCCTCTAATCGTGACAATCTAAGAAGTCCGATGACGTTTCTCATTTAACATTCCGCGATAACTTTGTATGTTTGTCTACGAAAAATCAAATTTATAATCCTAATTAATTACTATGTTACCATACAGTATCATTCGTAAGCATCAAGTTTAACTTATATAACGGACTAGCGGACGCCTCGCAGTTTCACCCGCGTAGTTCCCGTACCCGTGAGAATACAGGGATAAAAAGTAGCCTACGTCACCCGAGGATAGTGTAGCTTCACAGCGGTGAAAGAGTTTTTGAAATCGGTCCAGTAGTTTTTAAGTTTATTCGTTACATACAAAAATACAAATCTTTCCTATTTATAATATTAAGTATAGATTAGTACAGATTTTGATTTTTATAGCAGTCAAATCCGACTTCTTAAATTGTCGAGACTTTAAGGTAAAAGTTGACCAGAGCCCTAATTGAGTATCTTTTAAAAACGGCGCACGGGTGCTTAGTTTGCATTCATTGCTACATCTGTCTACACGGCATCGTAAAACACGCAATGAATACTAATGAGTTGTCAAAATGAAAGGCAGCACGCGTGTTTCGAGCTGTCAAAATAGTTAAGTACGCAATTAGGGTACAGGTCCCTTCAGGATCGTTTCACCTTCACGGTTTAAACTATTGAAACACATGTATTTTTTATGTGGTTAATTAGTAAAAGTATTTAACGAACCAAGGCTATGGGGACACGTTTTCCCAGCAGTAGAACAACATAGTTTGAATAAAATACAATAACCAACTTGGACATAATATTAATATGTCGGTGCATACTTATATTAAACAACACCACAAAGAAATAATTATCTTAACTTTCTACACACGTCTGGTACTTGAAGCCTATCTTCAGACAGGGAGATCAATTCAAGTAGATAACTACAAACTACTCGTACTAATACTCTGTTCTGTATAGAGCCACGTGAAAAGATTATAATCTAACTGACCTAAAAGCGATTGATTGATTCAGAAGCCTTTCAGAATACTCTCTATATTATAAGTTAAACACGACCATTATATACCAAAGAGATGGACAGAGATGTACAGAGGGGTAGACACTGAATTATTCTGGTCAACTAAGCACGAATCCAGATTGGAGTCTGGTTCTAACTGGGCAACTCCTTATGGAAAACCTCAATTACACGTACCAGACCTGGGATACAACCCAGGACATCTCGCTAACAACCACCAGGTTTTTTTGGAAACCAAATCCAAGTAGTCAGTTACCCACCTCGCCAACAATAGTGTCGTGGTTATCGTAGACCCAGGAGTTGCAGAGCTTGGTCTGGTTGGCGCTGAAGCTGGAGGGGGCGCACTCCTGGCCCATGGGCACCAGGCGCTCGCAGCAGGCCCCGGAGTCCGGCAGCGACCAGGTGCCCCAGCTGCCCGTGATGAACTCCGGGGGAGAGGACTCGCATTCTGGTACTGCACATCTAAAAACACAAATTTCGGGCTAAGTTGGCATTTTGGTCCCTTTGTATATGTTGAGTCTCATTGAGGAATTTATTTGTGTAGCCTTGTTTGGAAGTTGGCGGTGTGAAACCGTCGTGCCTCGGAAAGCATGTTAAACCGTTGGTTCTGTGCCTGATCTCTCTCCGGTCTTGTCAGGTTGTCGTCCCATTGGACTATGAGAGTAATAGAGGAGGGAGTGCACCTTTTAAACTGGCCGAGATGATGACAGGCTGATAATGTCAAGGATCTATACAGCAGCAATCTGACAACAACAATCTGGCAAAACATCGATTTGTAGGCAAAACCCTGCATTTTGTTTCCTGCAACATTTCCTTGAAAACTCGTTTATGTTGAAGGAAAATTTTATATCGTCTCCACAATTTGTTTAAGTGGTACCAATGCCAGTATGTAAGTAGGTCATAAGTATCTACCGGTCATCCGTAGGTACCTATATTTTTCAAGCTTACCTATCATACTTTTAGCACTATGAAAAGTCATCCCAGGAAATGTGACAAGGCAAAGCCTAAGGTATAATTTAACTATGTAATTTAAATATATGTTTGCCGTAGTTAGCTAATTATTTTCTATATCACAGTTGTTATCTATGACCGTGAATTTATTTAATTTATAAAAGTTAGATTTTGACAAGCTGTTTATAATTATGTACTCATTTCCGTATGATTTATGATAAGCTGCTACCGGCAACATATTAGCACTGTCTCAGACTGTCTGCAAATATACTGTACATTGTCGCTATCTTACTCACTTTTATTTAAACAATATTATTTCCTTTGTTTTAACTTAATCGAATAAAATACACAGGTACAGAACATTTTGTTAAATAAACAAATGCATTTAGGTTTTGATATATAAGTATAATTATATGTGAAAATACGGGCCATTTTTCATCAACAATACGCATTCCATTGATGGACAGCGACGCCGAAGCCGGCCTAGGAACATGTAGTGAGACGTCCTAGACTCCTACTGCTTGGGCTAGTTTGAGGCGACTCATCATCTCATCGCAACATTAGTTTGTGCATAGATAAAGTATTCACTAATTGTAAAGTAAAATATTCGTTTTTAATTAGTGGCGTTAGGACTTGTGTGTCATTTGAGTCATAAAAAAAAATTTAACCTAGCTAAATCAAATCGACTAAGACCTCTTACCAAAAACAAATTAAATTCTTTTAATAATAATGTTTCTAGGATCCTTTGTAACGCCAGTTTTGATTCAAAAGATCCCAATATAAATTACGGCACGTTGTTTTCTACAGTTTGCCAAGAATTGCTTGTTAACATTTGTTAACTTTTTATCTCGTTTTATTCTATCTATACTAATATTATAAAGAGGTAAAGTTTGTGAGTTTGTGACGTTGTAAGGGGTAATCTCTGGATCTACTGAACCGATTTTGAAAAAGACCGGTAGAAAGGTACATTATTCCTGAGTGTCATAGGGTATAAAATATTTTCAAAAAAAATAGAGATCCTTATGAAAATTGCAATAATGTAACCCAAGGTAGCAAAATGTTGTCTGTAAAATACATTAGTTGGCGTGCGCTGAGAAAACTATTGATGATAGATACAAATTAGTAGGTAGGGTAGGTAGGATAGGCATGTTAGGCAGGGTAGGCAGGGTAGGCAGGGTAAGCAGAGTAGGCAGGGTAAGCAGAGTAGGCAGGGTAGGCAGGGTAGGCATGGTAAGCAGAGTAGGCAGGGTAGGCAGGATAGGCAGGGTAGGCAGGGTAGGCAGGATAGGCAGGTTAGGCAAGGTAGGCAGGGTAAGCAGAGTAGGCAGGGTAGGCAAGATAGGCAGGGTAGGCAGGAAAGGCAGGGTAGGCAGGGAAGGCAGGGTAGGCAGGATAGGCAGGGTAGGCAGGAAAGACAGGGTAGGTAGGCAGTTGACGGGAGCGATGCCCCGAGGGTCAGCTAGTTGTTTATATAATATATTGTTTAGTTTCTTACGACTTATTGTCGGGCCTACGTTGCCTCCCCCCCCGTATCTAGGTACTAATGCTGTAATATGAAAATATTGTAAAACCAAACCAATTTTAAAAGAATAACCGTGGAGTTTCTTGCCGGTTCTTCTCCATAGGAAACGACCAACCCGAACCGTGCACCTTTTGTCGACGTTTTATAAGTGCCCATGTAAGCCTATGTGCAATAAAATTAATTGGTTTCGATTTTTTTTAACAGTGTATGGTGTGAAAGATGAATTACTTACAGATCGTTTTTAGGGTTCCGTACCCAAAGGGTAAAAACGGGACCCTATTACTAAGACTCCGCGGTCCGTCTGTCTGTCTGTCACCAGGCTGTATATCATGAACCGCGATAGCTAGAGAGTTGAATTTTTCACAGATGATGTATTTCTATTGCCGCTATAACAACAAATACTAAAAACAGAATAAAATAAATATTTAAGTGGGGCTCCCATACAACAAACGTGATTTTTTTGTTTTTTGCGATAATGGTACGGAACCCTTCTTTTTATAGGAACAATTCTCCTGACAGAGGATTACATAAGGAAGCTCACTGATGCTGACCGAGAGAAGGAAAAAACACATTAGTGTACAATAGGTCCATTAACTGATACTGCGACTTACATATTTAATGCCTACTTTATTTTGATATAAGGACAGTGTTAGTCACAACGATGAATTGAGATCATTGACTATGAATACTCTATTGAAACACTTATTTGATAGTCCAGCGAACCAGTAAGAAGGCTTGACATGGGTTTCCAATCTAGATGGTTATAAATAATGGGTCGAAACCAGGAAAATAAGGAATAAAGAGTACAGCAATATTAATGCAAACTTGATATGATTAAATAGTAAATGTGATACAAAGAAAGCGTTAAGAACGAACATAGAACCTCCTCCTTTTTGGGAAGTCGGTTAAAAAAGGCGTCAGAGATAGCGTGATGCTTGACAGGACGGAATTGGAGAAGAAACCGTTTTGCGTCAATCCTAAAGTGACATTGGACGAAGACAGGAAGATGTAGATGATGATGCGCTAGATTGTCACAAATTCCTTATAATAATGAATAAGGAGTATCGTGATTGGAATAGCAATAAAATTTTATAGATCCCAATGGGTCGAAGTGTCCGAGTTGTTCCTCGGCCCCTCCACAAGATCGTGATTGGAATAGCCAAATCTTTATTTTTCGAGTTCCTGCTTCAGAATTTCAGTAGTCATCACAGAAACGTCCTTGCAGTAAACAAAAAATTTTGTTACACTGTAACTTTATATTATTCAAGAAACTTCTCATATTACTACTAACAGGGTATAATTACTATGTTTTTTTTGCTTCAACGAGGAAAATCGCGTAAAAATGATCTATTATCAATTTCTCTAGGTTACGACAACAAACGATTAAACAGCTAGTTAGCCAGATAGCTGTGCGGAAGTTAGTTAGTACGCAAAGCATTGAGGAAAAAGTGAGCCATTTCTATCTGCGTGCGTACGTATCTAGTGTCCAAACTAGCTATACAAGAATACCCTATGCTTTAGACAAAGTGCCTAACGATTGTAATGTCGGGATAGACCACATATCATGACATGTCGGTAGGGCTTGTTAATCCCGTACATTTTGGGTTTTTGATGATCGATAAAGGAAGTATAGACTAGAGAGATACAGACAAAAATGGCACTAGTGTAAATACAGAGCCATTCAATATGGTAGCATCAGACTGCCCGGGGATAACTACTGCAGATGACGGGGATAACTACTAAGCCTGTAAAGTAATTTCAGTTAAACATGGCCAAGCAGCCACGTTCTTGAACGGATACTCAATAAACTACTTAACCCAAATAAATAGCACATTTCACAATTACTATTGTCAAACGTTTTACAGATGGTCTTGAAATGTCGTTATCTACATATTTATCAGTATCTAAAGTATCCAAAACAATGTCAATAGCATGTATTAACTAAGAAACTAGTTTTGTATTAGTTTTGTCTTCTGTTATATCTATAGATTATGTGCAATCTTTATCTTAAACTTTTTAAGTAGATACAAGGTGCCCATCAATCGGATTTGCTTATCCATCAACTGCCTTTTCCATGTTGCACCACGATCAAGACATTGGTGCCAATAAATTAATAACTATTGCCATTATAATAAGTTTTAAAACTCAATTTAAATATGATAACAATATTTTGATAGAATCTGTTGCTGTTCAACTGCTGATTAATAACCGTTTCATTGTTTCTCGACATCATAAATGTCGATATTCTGCAAAGCCATTGCCTCAATCGCCGAGAGAAATTATAACAATAATCAATCATAAGAGTAATATTGTGCATCCAATGAACGCACAAAATAACAGACTATGTCTGAATAACAGGCCATGTCTGTTTAAGCGAATTAAGAACACACAGAAAGAGAGGCCGAGAAATATATCATTACACATCCTGTTGATTTCCTGGTGCTAAATATAGATGGTAATGAACCGGTGACCTGGTTGTAGATACATCTCGGCCAGGCTAACAATGTACCAGCAGAATGGACAGGATGCACTCGTTACACACTTCTAGCACATTAAGTAGCACTTAGTAGTTATAAACAGTGAGGAAGGTAAACTGATTCCTTGTGAATTCAATGCCATCATTTAAATCTTAGAAAACTAAGTAGGTAAACTAAACTGATGATTGTAGAGTAAGTAAGTATTAGTAGGTCCTTACCTATCAAATTGGCGTTTTGTCGTACTGGCCACTTTGATCTCAAATATCTCCTCTTTGGTTTGGAATTCCAATTTTAAATGTATACAGCTATTTACTCATGCTTTTGTGTTTGGAAAACCGCAATATATTTGTTTTTTCCTCTTTTGGTTTTTCTTTGCGCCAGTCAATTTACAAAATGGAAAACTTGAAATATCGCGTTATTTACAAGTACGAGTTCCATCGTGGCACCAGTGCTGCAGAAATGGCTCGAAGAATTAATGATGTGTATGGCGACGGTGTCGCAAAATAAAACACGGTGCGTTTTTGGTTCCAACGTTTTCGTTCTGGAAATTTCGACCTGCAGAACCAGCTCCGTGGGCGGCCGGAGACCAAAGTTGATAATAAAGAATTGAAGGCTATTGTGGCAGCGGATCCATCGCAAACCACGTCCGAGTTAGCCAGGCTGCGGTGTTAGTAATAAAACTGTTTTAATCCACTTGAAGCAAATTGGGAAGGTGAAAAAGCTTGAAAGGTAGGTACTCGTACCTCATGAAATGAGTGCAGCAAACCTAATAACGCGCGTCGACTGCTGCGTTACATTACTCAACCGGCACAATAATGAAGAGATTTTAAATCGAATTATCATTACCTGTGATGAAAAGTGGATCCCGTACAATAATCGGAAACGCTCATCGCAATGACTGAACCCTGGCGAACCAGCCAAATCCTGCCCCAAGCGAAAATTGACTAAATAAAAATTACTTGTGAGCGTTTGGTGAACTAGTGCCGGTGTCGTTCACTACAGCTTTCTTAAATCTGGCCTGACGATTACGGGGGATGTCTATTGTCAGCAACTGCAAACCATGATGGAAAAGCTAGCTGCTAAACAGCCGAGGCTGGTCAATCGCTCTAGGCCACTGCTGCTTCAGGACAATGCTAGACCACACACTGCACAACAGACGGCTACCAAATTAGAGGAGCTTCAATTGAAATGTCTAAGACATCCACCGTACTCCCCGCACCTTGTTCCAACAGATTAACATATTTTTTTCGAAATTTGGATAACTTCTTGCAAGGAAAAAAATTCAACTCCGATGGGGCAGTCCAAAGCGCCTTCAAAGATTTTATTGATTCCCGTCCGAATGGTGTTTTTAGTAAAGGGATCAATGAACTACCTATGAGATATCAATGGTACATACTTTGATTAAATAAATATATTATATAAAAAAAAAAAACGACTTTATGTTCCTCCCTTCCAAAACGCCAATTTCATATGTAATGACCTAATATATCGGAAGGTATCTACCCCAGTTGAGACAGAAGAAGAAATTAAATACCTATGACTAAGTTCCGCTTCAAACTCAGAATGTCGGATACACAGAGCAAATATTTGCGCACCTACGCACAGGCGTGCCGCCAAATTATAAACTACCTAAATCAGCGTTCTGGACTGGACAGCCGACTGTACAAGCAGCCGACAGGTTCATCTTTTCAAAGTACCACTCTTTTAGAATGACTTAGGAGACATTAATGTGAAATAGATAATACAATCTTGGTCCATTATTTACGCTTGGTTAAATTACTACCTGCATAGCTAACAACATGGATTCAGGAATTTACATCGCCTTGTCATTGATGTACGAGTATGTATGGCCTTTCAGAGGAATCGCTAATGTATTTATTTACATAGGTGCATAATTACACAAAGAAAATAATTGTGTGTTATTGAACCACTCCAAGTCTAGTTCCTATTTTAAAACCTTCTTTTCCCCTAACATATTATATACGAAGATGAAACCCAGATTACATGGAACATTACTTGCAGTTCACCTAGATAGAAAAACACTGCACTTTGTAAGAAAATTGATTAGTGAAGGCGGTCTCTATGTATTTTGAAAAGCGAAGATAGCGTAAAACTTAACGCACAGACATACAGTACCAATAAGAATAGTAATAGAATAGCACAGGTATAGATAGTTTATGGAAAACCCATAGATAGGAGAACAGCACCGGAAAAGCAATATACAAAAGTAATTAATAACAGCCAGACATCTAAATTGTTTGTATTATCGTATACTCGCACGTGTTCATATATAACAAGATAATGGAGCGTCAAATATTACAGACTATCGAGTGGACAGCGATGCGTGAACGATACCGTATCAGAGCATCAGATGCATACCTTTTTTTTACTACCTGCTTATTATACACGTGTTCCGTACACTGAATCTGTATGATTATCCTAACACGGATTATCCTTGTTGATTACTATCCTCCTGCTCATATGCATCAACAAAAAGCATAGCAAAATCAGCCTGTAATGTACCCATTGCTCTCTCAGGCTCAGTGCGGGTTACTGGATTTCACATATCTTCGAATTTTCTGGTTCTGGGACATGTCGGTTTCCTCCATACCACAATTTATCTGGGGTAGGTGCAGTGGAATTTCCTCCATAAGACTCAATAGTGGCCGTCATTTCAATAGTCACGCCCTTTCTAGCCATACCAATTTTTTTTAATGATTTATTACCTACAAAAGGCGGTAAAGTCCAGGGAGTGTGGGATTTTACAACTAAAACCACCCCAGTATTCAGCACGTAGAACCTCTCAAAAGACCACCCCGGAACCCCCTCTGTGACCAACGCCTATTAGGGCACATAATCCCTGGTGAGATTAAAACGTCCCCTGAGCCTCGCTATGCTCGGCAGCACATGATCACTGTGCCACCGTCTTTCCTAGAGTCATTGGGTGCACAGAGTCCCCAATCTGATTGCCCGCGACCCCGGTGGCTTATGATACAGACGGGGTTTCGGAGTTTTAGCATCGAGGTGGTTGCCTCCCAGACGCCTTCATCTCCGAGTGGGATCGGCTCTCTCTCGTTCTCGCTCGGCGGCCTCCTTACTCACTCTCCCTACGCCACAGAAAAATGACATTCGATGTCAGCGAAGGCGATAGTTGTAATGTCAAAATGTAAGGGATTGATCACGTGATTTTACGATATCGCTTGTCAATACTATTTTACCTTTTTGAAAATCGCTATCGCCACGCTTTCGATGATAGAATGTCACTTGTCTAGCGCCAAAGATCATGCCCCCAGGTAAACCAGTTGTAGGTCAGTTAGAATATTAAGACAAGTTTTCGTGTTGGGGACACTTCTAGGCCTTAAGGCGCTACCCCGAGCAAAACGCCGCGGTAGCCGTTTTTCGTGCAGTTTTTAGGAGCTATCTACTCGTTATTTGATATGAAATATCAACTAATAAAAATACATTTAATTTCTAAATATTATTGATTCCAAAATTGTAGATTTCTTTTTTTTTTAAATGTAGTATATGTTTCACTAATCTCCTTCCAACAAATCCATAAAAATGAGAAATAATGATTGAAAGCATGCATCTCCTCGTAAAGTGTTCATTAATAATTGTTTGTACTAACACTAATGGATAGACAATTTGATAACGAACATTTTGGTAGATTTATTTTTTTCAAAAGACCAATATTCGATTTTATAAAGAAGTTATTCTAAAATCTGGGCGTATTCACTACTGTAATTCATGCGCCACGAGTGCCGCTAGGCCAATAGGAATGCTCAAATCTCATGCTGATTTTTTGGTCAGGGTACGGCCTTAAACTTGTACTCTAAATAGGCCACTTGGCCAACAGGAAGGTCAATTTAATGTTATAAAGCCGGTTTCTCCCATTTACACGCCTGATACAACCACGTCACACAACACTTGCAGAGATTACAATTTTGACGACAGATCAAGTAAATTCTTGCAAATATAAGTTATTAATTATTTGATTGTTCGTTATTTCTGAGTATGCTAAGCTAGCTTTAGGTCGTTTTCATTCCAAGCTATTGCTTCACGTTTTTTGTGATTAGTAGGTGTAACGATCCCTAACCGTAGAGGCGGTCGGACAGCCGATTGAAATGCCTGCGTTCGAAGTCCAATCATGTGTCTTGAACCAACCGACTGTCAGGTGACGCAATCGTGTCGCCCTTAAAAAGACTATAAAACAATACTATTACTTATAGCCTATTTATACGAATCAGTAATCTGTTTATAATTTAACACGCGTTAATTTTATACATAACAACAGCTGTTTATGTAGTAGTTATCCTTTAGACCAAATCACAATGCAAAATAAAATATTATGTGGGTTTACGACCGGTTCAAGATCAGCAGATGTAACCAGTCGAGAGATGCGACCTAAAAGCAAATTTCTGTTGCCTTTTACCTTTTAAGATTTCTCTTTTCGGGTTACAATGACCTTACCAACGTCCGCGCCTTGAAAACGTTTGTTGCGAAAAAACGTTTTCAAGGCACAGACAATGCGAAAGTTCGGATAGATGTATGTTTGTTACTCAATAACGCTAGAACAGCTGAAGGGATCTAGATGAAATTTGGCACAGAGATAGATTATAGTCTGGAATAGCACATAGGCTACTCTTTATACCGAAAAACTCTGCGTTTCTCGTGGGACGACTTTCACGCGGGCGAAGCCAGGAAGCTTGGTTTACTTGTCAGTTCCCACCGCGTTAACGTGAAACAATACGCTGAACAGTATGGTGTAGGTAGTATATCGAAACCAGTGTCCAAATATTTATTTATAATTTTTGGACAGCAGGTATATAAATATAACACGATTAGCTTCTGCTACAATTAGACATAAGAAAACACTTGTTTCGCCCGCGTCAAAAGTGTTTTCTTATCTCAAGGCAGCATTATACCGGGATGAAAAGTATGTGCTATTTCAGACTATAATCTATCTTTGTACCAAATTCATTCAGCCGTTCTGGCGTGATGAGTAACAAACATACATTCATCCAAACTTTCGCATTTATAATATATGTAAGATACTGGAAATGGAATACGTTAATAGGAGCTCGGCTGAAGTGCTAGGTTTTAACAAATACCGTGGAACCTATTCAATTAGAAAAGGTAGCGAAGCCACACCAATAAAAAGTTATGAAGTTTTCCGTAATTAATCACAAAATGTGCCACAAGCTACTCAAATTAATCCTATCTGATTATTGCCTAATTTATCGACTCTTAAAAGTGGAATGAACTTGTGGCAATCAAGAACGTAACGCACGATCGATAACTTTATCTACACGTTTTCCAATAAAAACTGAATTTTGGTCTCTGGGTACTAGATTGCCACTAGGTCGCAGGTTCTAATCCACTTGCACGTGGATATCATTTAAGTATGTTACCGTTTAGACATTGAAAAGAAAACTTGTACTTTTACATTTTTTTTATTAACTTGCAATGTATGTATATTAGGGTCAAATATTACAACTGAATTTTAAAGCAGTTATCCTCAACCGATTATGATGAAATTTTGCATACACGTTTGGTTTGGATGACAATGCATGGTAAGCTAAAATGCTTATTCAAATATGAAAATCTATCAAGTTTTGGTCTAAATTATCATCATTCTCACTTCAGTTATGCAGTCGTATTTAATTTGAACATAATTATTGACCCGCTCCGGGACAAATTATATACAAAAACGTTCCTCGATGAAAACCGCATCAATATCCATCGCGTGGTTTAGAAGAAGTTAGCGGAGAAACAGAAATGCCGACGACAGACATGGACAGCATGCGACTTTGTTTTAAACTGTTTAGAGAAGATCGATAGGTAGGTAACTAAAATTACTATCAAAAGAAAACTCGACCCCATTCAATAATAGACGCCATTAACAATATTTTGTCATGCAAATACAGCAAGGACAAAATAATTACCAATCAATCATCTTCTAAACCAGTCAATTACATTTTCTTGATAACAAATCGAACACAAAAAGTCCGAAACGCACAAAAAACGCTTCCGAACAATTAAAGAAGCAATCTCGTAAAATCTCGTCATGAAGATTAGAGATAAGTATCTCGTCATCGAGATCCGCTGACGCAGAACAAGTCCTCGGAAGTGGACCGTGATGATAAGAGAGCAGCTACTCACTGACCCTCGACGGAAGAGGAGGAAACTCTTCCTGATAAAAGTCATTACTTTCCTTTGATAGTGTTACAAGCCTATGACAAGATAACTGCGTCGCTGTCGGTGAACAATAAATTGCAGACCTTGGCACTTTTTATATTGATTTTGTTACTTAAAAGTTCAATCAGTGGTCTCGGTTATACGTTTCTGGCTAAATCTATCAACGAGACGGATGCCTCTCGTCCAAAACTATTCCATAAAATAATAAACTAATTGGTCTTACAAGCAACCACAATTACCAGGGTCCTGGATTAGAATTCCGAGACGATCGAATTGTTATTGCGTTTTTTTATTCGGAAACTCCTGTGAAAACTTCGCAGTAGCAGGAGTCTGCCGGTCAGACTGATTTTTTGCATCAGTGATTGCAAAAGGTATGTAACTTAATCCATTGACAACATTTGAAATGAAAAAGAGAAGAAAGTAATATATATATAAAATACCCACCCAAAACCCAATTAACCACTTGCGGCGAGATCTTATTTTCTCATCTTATTAGTACATTAGGTATTTATCATTGGATACCTAAAGATACAGATACCTAAATCAACAAACCAAAACACAAGCACCTGATAAACATAATCGTCTTTCCGCTAACCTTCAAAACCTTGCGAAATGTGTTTGGTCAAATTCTTTTATAGCGATTTATTTAAATTGACCTTTCCTCCTCCGTCAGACTCACAGCGCCACCAGAAGTCATTAATATTCCTGTAGAGTGCGTCAAAGACTAGGACACTCATCTCATAAAATATGACATGTTAATTAGCCTTGTTATCTATGCTTCCGGTTCTATTGCGTCTTCCTTCCTTCCTAAACCAGAACTAAGAAAGAAATCCAACGATGTAGGTATTGGTCATACAAATCGATCCTACTATGCATACTGATATCCGTACTAATGTAATTCTGTCTGTCTGTTTCATTTTCACGTCTTAACGGGTAAACGGATTTGGAGTAAACTTGGCACATGGATAGACCTAAACCTAGATTAGGACATAGGCTTTTCATCCCGGTATAATGTACCTTTTGACAATAAAACACTTTTCACGCGGGCGAAGCTGGCAGGATCTAGTATGTAGGTACTTATTATAATAATTATTTTGATCATATACACGTAAGTAAAGACTATGATACCATAGTACTGGTATCATCAAAATTAATTGAATTGAGAGCAGTGGTGGTCGAGGGTTCGAACCCAGGCGGCGCTTTACTTTGTCTAAATTATTTTCATCATCACCACTGCTCTAAAAATTATAACGGAAAACTTCGTGAGGAAATCGGCATGTCCTCCTAGAACCAAAAATTCGAAGGCATGTGACAACCACCAATCCGCACTAGGCCCGCGTGGATTAAGGCCCATTCCCTCCATCAGATAGGAGGCCTGTATCCTGGCAGTAGGAACACTAAACAGACTGATGAGGATCACCGAAATTAATTGCTTTTATGCAGCTAATTCTCTTTCTGCTAACTTTCAGTGCTGAAATTGAACCTTTGCACCCCAATTCTTAACCTGACTAATGGTAGAAAAAATCGTGGTCACAGGTGATAATGAAGTAAGTGTAAGGATTTGATAGAGTAAGATTTAAGAGAAGAGGATGCTGCCGCTTCTTCATTTGACATGATTCATTACTGAACCTATGATACAACACTTACTAAGTAAACTGGCCTAGAAGCCCCATGGGAATCGCAGAGAAGCACACAGAAGCGCTCCCAGTCTACCTAATTACATATTCTAATTGCAATTATTGTCAAAATTTCTTCAGAACAAATACAAGTTGATTACGGTTATATTGCTTAGATTGTAATAATCCAAGTTGATCCAATAATCACTTGCTGCTGTCATAAGCCGATGATTATCGCAACATTGACCGAAATATTGCGTACAAGTTCAAGATAAACAATAAGAATCAACATATCTTAACGTTATCGTAATTAAGATCCTCGATAGTGCGTAATTTCTAAGTCAATGATAAAACGTTAAATATGCAATAATTTCAATGAAGTCATAAATCAATAGGAACAAATACGAGGAAAAATTAGAACGTTACACTCGCTTCTCTTCATTTTTCTTCACCTTTACACTCATTTCAAAAATTGTGTACTTCAATTGTTTCTTCACAGGGATTTCATTATAATGAATTGGGTTTTCTTGGTATCTACTAATTAACTATTTAATTTAGTAAATCCCATACATTTACTTATTCTACACGCATTTTATTTGGTGCTCATGAATTCTACAAAAATAATAATGAACGTACGTGTTATTAAATAATAAATAATGCGTGATATTTAAAAGCAAATAAAAAAATACTTTTTATATATAAAAATAAGGCGATTTCCAATAAAAATACTGATTGCAAAGCAAAATAGTTACCTCAAAATATTATTATTTTAGCAACAATTGCGGGGCTCCTATTTCTGTCTGCAGGGTCTAAAGTAACCTAACATGAAGGAGATGACTGCAGCTGAGGTCACTTCAGCTCCCATCATCTCCTTCGAACCTAACCTATTCGTGTCGGGGTGCCCTAAGCGCCCGAGCTCGTTTCGCTCGCTCTTGGACTTATTTTGTTATATGTAAGAAAGAAAGAAAAAAATATTAACGCATTAGTATAACGTTTGTAGGTACGCTCTGGTTAATTTGCTGTGCAGTCAGTACTTCTGATGTAAAAAAAAATATAAATGATGGAAATAAATTGATAGTTGATTATTTATTTGATGTGCTTCTAATAATATCCCATAAATAAATACATTGAATTGAATTGGTTAATAATTTTCAGGCGCTTATGATAGAGACATGACATCGGTCTGCTTTCATCCACACTTTATTTGTTGAAAATAATGAGAGGCATCTCAAGATGTAAACATTCTTGTTCCTATACTAATATATATACCTACGTCCCGATAGAGGATTTAACTTTAATTTACACTTTGCATTGTCAACAGCATCATGGTCCAAGTAGCAAAATTACTACCCTTATAAGACAACCCTTGCTGATTTCTTTAAGATGAAATACCGCTACAAATTCTAAGGCCTATTTATGACAGCTAATTAAAATGACTCCTACCTGTAAGGAACATCACCAGCAGCGAAGATGTACTGGCTGTTATAGACAGCACTCATGAGGATCACCACCAGGATAAAGCAGTAGTTGCGGATCTGGTAGCGGCCGAACTGGCCCAGCTCCATGAGGATTCCATCCAGGTCTATTGTTACCGCCATGGCGGAAACGCACGAGAGTGCACTAGGACACACGAGAAGGTACGAGGGTGCACGAGAGTTCACGAAGCCAGTCCACGACACTCGTCCGTCACTGCTGCCGACAGTGTGGCACTTTTCGCACGCGCTGCCCTCACGCAGCCAAACACAGGTATCAACAATACAAAGTGTCGCTGCACTCACTAGTCACGACTTTGCGATTGCGACTATCGAGCGAGCAGATTATCGAGAAATCGTATGTAAGTTCCTAATCTTCTACCGAAACGTCATGGTCAAACGTGAGATTAAAGAAATCGTTGATTCATATCATACCTACTCGTTAGTCATTAATTTAAATGCCAGTAGGTGGCAGATTACTATAACAGTGATATATGGCAGTGATAACGACCAAACGTCAAGCTATACACGTGCTTACACACTGAGAGGAAAATAAAATCAAACCTTTAATTTTTGTATGCATTACTATTTCGCTTTATTTACAGAATGTACGTAAATTACGTTCGCGACTTTTCGTAACACGCTCGTGTTACTGCGGGTGCGCTGCTGCCTGGTGATCACACTACTCCACCATTGGGTTGAATGAGTTTGTAATCGTTCAAATAAACAAATCATTTATTTTTAACCGACTTTTCAAACAGAGGGTGGTTCATGTTCATGTTTTTTTAATGTATGTTCACCGATTTATCCGTCAATTGTAGATCGACTTTGAAAATTCTTGTTTGGTAGAGTATGCTCTCGAATTGGTTCCATTTCAATTCGATGAAGATCTGCCGAAGAACTTCGGCGATATTCAATGGAACTCTTCAATAAATGACGGCAAATGTCTCGGTATTGCTGCAAAAATAAAAATAAATTTAGTTTATTTCAAATATATTCAATAATAATAGATTCATATACAAACAGATACATAAAAGGATACAGACAGGATAACAAGCACAGACAAAATTTCTCCAATCGCATATCTGTTTGGGTCCGTGCTCCGTGCCCACTCGACCTGATTAGACTCGACCCGAAGAATAATACCAGATGGTTTACTACCAATTCAGTGCCATTTGTACAGTTAGGCAAAGTGATATTTAATTCTAAATAACTTATTAATTTACCATACATATAATATTTAATATTTTGTAATGATACATAATTTATCCTGGTAGTTAGTGTTTTCGTTTAAAATATGTGGCTTTATAAAGATAGCCTCTACCTCGCTTTAACCAGTTTTCTGGTTCTTACTTTTTTTATATTTTACAGTACCTACTTGTTAACCTAATAATTATAATCACGTATAAAGACTGATCCAATAAATACCATCGTGTCACTAGCTATAAGATTGTAATAATAATAAACAGTAATCTGTGATTTTTACTACAAAGCGTATACTATACTAAAAAGGATTAATACTTGTTAAATTATTGATTTGTTTATTCCCCATATTCTTTATTTCAGGTCTTGAGATAGTTGGCCTTAAGAAGCGAGTGATCGGTGGCAACATAATGCAATGCTCGTTCGCCACGGGGCAGGTGCTGGCGGCCGTGTGCGCCTGGGTCATGCCCTACTGGAGGACCTACCTATTCGTCATCTTCGCTCCCTCCTTGCTCTTTATCTTCTACACCTTCTTCGTTGAAGAGAGTGTGCGGTGTCTTATCCAAGGAAGGCGGACAGAAGCAGTTAGAATTATCCACAAAAGGAAATATTCGTATTACCCATTAAAGTAATAAGTGAAGAAACCAGCACATAAATATGACTCGCTACAGTTTTTGCCAAGTTATGACGTAGCTCCAGCTCGTGTGGATTTTAATAATAAATTAAGCCTTTATTGCAGGCTGCAATGTATGTACAAATTGCAAAGAGGTTCTTCTCGAAACAAACGATAGGCGGTGGACCTTACAAAAAAACATATTGTTGTATCCTAGGATTTTTTGACACCTTAATTGAACTTGTATTGAATGATTAGGATCCAAAGTTCAAAAAGTTATCTAAGCAACAAAATTCCAGCAACTTTGATGATAACGTTGACGCTGGTGGACAAGATGATGATCAGCCTGATCTTCTGCGGCATCTACATCTACACCATCGAGCTGTTCCCCACGAAGGCGCGCCATTCGTTGATGGGTTTCTGCTCCATGACGGGCCGCATCGGCTCCATATGCGCCCCGCAGACGCCTTTGTTGGTTGGTCGGTTTGTCGCAGGCGTTTTGCATAATTCAACTATTTTTTTATTATTGTTGTAATAATAGGCTTGCGCTTGACCACTATCTCATCTGATGGGCAGCGATGATGTGGTCGATGATGATGATGCGTTGTGTGGCATATTTTTTTCATCCACGGTTTTTTCACTATTCCTGTTTGAGATTTGTAAAATTAATTGAATATCTTATAATAATTTCCTTAAAAGATCTTTGCCAGTGTTGTTGTTTTGATTGGCAGCGCCTCGGGTAGTAGAAAATATAACTACATAGTATGTATAACTACTATGTATGTCACTGGATCATCACGAACAGCATCATGATCATGATCACGAACATCATAATAATCATCATCATGGACATCATTATGATGAAGCTGAACTGCAGAAGGCTCCTCCATCTCCTGTCACAAGCTCTGGCCTGGCAGGTGAATTCAATATTTTCCGGGCATTTATTTCTCAAGCCCTGAACACCCTTCAGCGTCAAGTGGAGCTTCTAGCACGAAGTGTTGACCAAATGGAGATGCGAGGACGGAGGAAGATCCTGCTTTTACATGGCGTGAGTGAGGAGCAGAAGGAGGACACCGCCAAGGTAATTGCTAAAGTGGTTAGTGATAAACTACAGTTAAGCGACTTCACTACAGCTGACATCAGCCGATGTCACAGGATGGGTCGACCAGTGGCCAATAAAACCAGGCCTATCCTGTTTAAGGTTAGCAGTCTTGCGGTCCGGGACAAGGTCTGGTTTTCTAAGATCAAACTTAAGGCCTCGGGCATTACTATGTCCGAGTTCCTTACAAAGGGGCGGCATGACGTATTCCTGGCTGCTAGGGAGAGAGTTGGCGTCTCCAGGAGCTGGACTAGGGCGGGATGCGTCTATATTCTTGGTCCCAGCGATACGCGACACCGGATTGAGTCTCTTGCTGAATTAGACAAAATTGTGCCGATTCCCATTGACGCCGAACCGAGTGAACCTAAAGCAGCAAAAGCAATGCCAGACTCTGTTCCAACCACTGCTTCTTTGAAGACTGCAAGGCTGAAGCGTGCTACCGCTTTGAAGAAGTGATTTCCTTTCCTGTGATGTTTTCATGAAGATCCGGGTGATATTTATTTCTGTTTTTACCGTCAATAATGTTTTTATTTTAACTTTGAAAGTAATGTTTACTTTATACGTTGTCTGTCACATCTTGTCACTGTCAGTTTAACTAAACGTCAAATTGTATCGGTGCGTTCCGTTTTATGTAACGGTGCGCTGTCAAATTTTGATTTGTGTCAAAATTTAATTTTCTTGTTGATCTAGGTATTTCTGTTTTATACTTCTTTTGTTTCGGAATTTGTTATTGTTGCCCGGATTCACCACATTTAATTTTTTCTTTTTTAAATCTTTTACATTATTGAACGCAACTGGCAGGTGAATTTATTATTAGTGTATATTTTTGAGATAGGGTTTTATATATTTATATTATAATATTAGTTATTTATTCATGTCTTTAGATGAAAGCAGTGATAGCAATAGTTTTTTTTCTTTGACAAGTGATGATGACAGTTTTGTGAGTGTACCTTCTCTTACAGACAGTCTCACAGCGCAGTTTTCCGATGTTCCTAAGAATTTTAACGTAATACATATCAACGCTCAGAGTATTCCGGCTCATTACCACGATATGCTGGCAAGTTTTGAATGTAAAAACATACATGCCATTCTTATTTCCGAGTCATGGCTTAAACCCTGTCTCCCTTCTACTAGCTACTCTCTTCCTGGCTTCGTGCTCATTAGAAACGACCGGACGGTTGGTGGTGGTGGTGGTGTTGCCATATACCTCCGCGAATATATTCCTTTTTCTGTTCTCAATGTGTCAGCACAACCACCGCCATCGAATGCTGGTGAGCATCTCTTTCTTGAGGTCGAACTAAATAATTCCAAATTACTTCTTGGCGTCTATTATTGCCCCTCTTTACGTATCAATTTCTTCTCATCTTTTGAAAAGCTCTTAGAAATGCTTATCCCTTCTTACAGTCATAGCATAATCATGGGTGACTTTAATACTTGTCTCTTGAAGAAAGACCATCGTTCTTCTTCCCTGAGTAATGTTTCGTCTTCGAGTAATCTTTCTATTCTTCCACTTAGTGCTACTCACCATTTTCCTAACTCTACTCCTTCACTTCTTGACTTGATTTTAGTCTCCTCACCTGACCGTGTCGCTAAGCATGGCCAATGCTCAGCCGATGCCTTTTCTTATCATGACCTGATTTTTCTTTCATATAAAATTCGTCCACCTAAGGCTAAAGCCAAAACTCTCATGCAGCGCAATTTTGGTGGTATGGACGTTGACAGTCTTTGCGAGGATGCCAGCAACATTGATTGGTCTTCTCTATTTTCCTCTACTTCAGTCGATGAGAAAGTTCTTATGTTCACGACCAAACTTGTCGAGCTTTACGACTATCACGCTCCTGTTCGGGCAGTTAAAGTAAGGCATTTGCCAGCGCCGTGGCTGACAGAGGAAATTAAAACTATCATGAACAAAAAAGCTACAGCAAAAGCCAAGTTTAAGCGTCGGCCTACTGACGCTAATAGGGAAAGATATGTCTCAATCCGTAAACACTGCAATAAGATGTGTAGGAATGCCAATCGCCAACATATTCATGATTCGGTCCAAAATGGGGACGCTTCCAAAGTTTGGAAATTTCTTAGATCATTGGGAGTCGGTAAATCTAGACAAGAAACTATCCCTAAAGATGTAAACATTGACGCAATGAATAATCATTTTACTGCTTCGTCCAATTTTGACAGGACAACTAAATTAAATACATTGAATCATCTTTCATCTCTTCCGACTCCCAGTTATTCTCCATTTGTTTTTGGTCAATTTTCTGAATGTGATGTTAAGAAGAGCATACTATCGATTTCGTCAAATGCAGTAGGAAGCGACTGTATCAGCCGTAAAATGCTACTCCCGGTGCTGGACATTATCCTTCCCGTCATTTGCCATATCCTCAATTTCTTTGCGTCTAGCAGTGTCTTTCCAAGCTCATGGAAAGATGCTCAAGTAATTCCTTTACCTAAAAAGTCCAATCCCACATCCTTCTCTGAGTATCGTCCAATATCCGTCTTGCCATTCCTATCCAAAGTCCTTGAACGGTTAATCCACAACCAAATAAGCACCTTTCTCTCCAAAAATAATCTCCTTAACCCCTTCCAGTCCGGCTTCCGCCCTGGTCATAGCACAACTACAGCGCTTCTGAATATTACGGAAGATATAAGGTCTGCCATGGAGATGGGCTATCTAACGGTTTTGGCTCTACTGGATTTCAGTAATGCCTTTAATACCGTGGATTTCGATGTTTTACTTGGCGTCCTTTGTTCACTTAACATATCTCCATCGGTTGTTGAATGGTTTCGTAGTTACCTGTTTGGTCGCCGACAACGTATTTGCATCGGAGAGACCTTGTCTTCCTGGTGTAGTACATCTGCCGGGGTACCTCAGGGCGGCGTTCTATCTCCCTTACTTTTCGCAGTTTTTATTAACTCAATATCCAACGAATTAATTTCTTCCTACCACCTTTATGCAGATGATCTTCAAATTTACACGCGATCTCCTCTTGATAATCTATCTGAGACTATCTTGACTATAAATAGTGATTTGGCCCGTATATGCGACTGGAGCAAGAGGTATGGACTTACGGTGAACCCTATAAAAACGCAAATTCTGGTGGTGGGCAGTTCAAGGTTGGTCTCAAGGATCGACTGGACGACTCTTCCTCAAGTTTATTTTGATAACTCTGTTGTACCCTTTAGCGAGAAGGTGAAGAACTTGGGGATATTTATTGACAAGAACTTCTCTTGGACTGCCCAGCTACAGGAAGTTAGCCGCAAGCTATTCGCATCTGCTGGATCTCTGAGAAGACTGCGTAATTTTCTGCCGACTGCTACCAGAATTGCGCTTGCACAATCTCTTCTTCTACCCATCCTTGATTATGCTGATGCCAGCTATCTTGACCTCACTGAAGTACAACTTGATAAACTTGAGCGACTTCAAAATGTTTGTATAAGGTTCATATTCGGTTTGCGCAAATATGACCATGTTTCTGAATTCCGCCAAAAACTCAAGTGGTTGCCAATTCGCCTTCGCCGGAATGCTCATATTCTATCCCTCCTGTATAATATACCATTTTTTCCCGTCTACCCCTCTTTACCTCAAAAACCGATTTCAGTTTTTATGTGACTCACACACGAAAGTTCTTAGGTCATCGGATAACATGAAACTTAAAATGCCAATGCATTCCACTATCTTCCTAGACAAATCTTTTACTGTCCAGGCCGCTCGTCTATGGAATGCATTGCCTGTGACAATAAAACGCGCGCAATCATTACCGATCTTTAAAAGACTGGTAAAGGAGCACTACCTGTCACTGTGATCTTGTTCTTGTTGGAGCTATATTGTTTTCTTGCCTGTATAAATGTATGTATGTATTTATGTATCTATTTTAGTATTTTATATTTAGTGCTTCCTATGTTTGTAACTTATTTAATTTTAAAACTGCACCAAGTGCAACCCCATGTCGTGTCCTGGCTATCTCTCTCCATTCTGGGTTGCCTGGAAGAGATCGCAGAACGCGATAAGGCCGCCTGTTGTATGTTTGTTGTTATTTTAAGGTTTCCGTGTGTTATGTTTTTATCTTGGTGTACAATAAAGTATATAATAAATAAATAAATAAATATGATCATCATCATGGACATGAATGAACATGT
Source organism: Orthosia cruda (assembly GCA_964057195.1). Taxonomy (NCBI): domain Eukaryota; kingdom Metazoa; phylum Arthropoda; class Insecta; order Lepidoptera; family Noctuidae; genus Orthosia; species Orthosia cruda. Next base: position 1,175,261 of record OZ059836.1, read on the forward strand.
CCGTGATGATAATGTTGACCTCGATGATAATGATGTCATCGAGATCAACATCATCATCATCACGGACCACCCCGGCCGCTCAAACACTGACCCGACCAAAAACCGACTGTTTTGGTTTTGAAGTCAGCATATGTTTTTGTGAAATAGTTTTTATTTCTCTCTTTTTAGTTTTAGTACACCATCACTAAAAATGAGCAAGTTCTATAGTAAGGTACCTAAAAAATTGACAAAATACACATAATAACTCAATTGACACATTCGCGCTGTTTGTCGCTAAGGAGTTCGGTTGAATGCACCATATTTTGAAAATTGGTGGACCGATTTTGATGAAACTTGCACTATTCCCTAAGTTGAGAGATACCTAATCCAATAAAAAAAGAATGATGACGATCCGATCACTAGTTTCGGACTAGTGCGTGGACAAACATACATACATACAAACGTGAAAACGTACAAACATACAAATATACAAACATACAAACATTCAAGCATACAAACAAACAAACATACACACATGTTACGTATGCCTAGGAATCTGCTGACATTGCGGACAAAATACATACATAGACCTTGATGACAGTGCAGTTACCGCAAGTCAACGCACGTAGCTAGACTTTCGCTGACACAGAAACGTACGGAGCATAAACATAGGAAGTTGCTGACTGTGCAATTACCTTGGAACCGATCCAGCCATGACGTCAAGGAATCGATCAATGCCGAACTAATATTTAAGAGCATCTCTCGTAAGAAAGAACCATTCCATATTCCTACATCGTGTAGGATGGATTCTCGTAGGCTAGTTAGTTTTAGTTACTCTATTTAATTATTGTAACCATTCCATGTCCTAACATCGGCTTGGAATGGACATTCGTAGGTTAACTAGTTGTAGTTAGTAGTTGTAACCATTCCATGATCCAACCTCGACGTGGAATAGACACTTCTAGGATAATTAATTATAATTAACTTTAATAATTAAAAGTTTAGAATCATTTCGAGTTTCTTTCCACTCTCCCGGCTGTGGTAAACGTAATTGGCGCAGTCGGTAGGATATCCGCGGGAGACGTCGGGACACATCACACATCGATAATCACGTCTCGTGTCACCCGGGTGGCTATCAAGCACCGTTCCGGATATCCTGAACATACGGACCTGCTGCAGACCGAGAGAAGAATCTGGAAATCGATTCGCAGAGAGGAACCGGAAATGAAATAGCTGTAAGTACATTTGAATTATTCTCGTGTTGCTCCCTCCTAAATCCTAACCTTCAGGGTTTACCATCCCAGGAACTCGAGTGCGCGGGGACCTGCATCACGTCAGGCCCACCGACGAACTGTAGATATTAGTAGAAATATATTTTTAGATAAGCTAGAGTTAGGCAACTTGGTTAGTTTAGATATGGATCAGCACAGCCAAATACCATTTCTAAGGCACTTCGCCTTGGCCTTGCTTTTGCGAATTTTCTAACTTGTGACCATTAAACAGAATTCTTAATAAGATTTCTGGAACCACTTTGTGTACCAGTAACTCTAATGGGGTACCAGAGAGTTGGTTGGGCAGTCGAACCACCCTGATTAACAACTTTTCAGACCAGCACCATAATTTCAAGGAGCCGGTATCTAATTGACAGCTCCCGTAGGTCCAAATCCTTCGTTTTTAAATTTTCATTTTATTTCTGCTCCCAAGAATAGTTACGACCTATAAAGATTATCATCATCAGCTTCTTTTAATGTTCCCTCTGTGATAGGCAATGGACCGTAATTCATCACACGAGCCCAGCGTGGGTTGGTAAAGATTATCCGTAGTACCTAAAAACACGCATAGGCCCTTATCCTATCCTTCCCAGTCCTAGCAACCAACGAGTTGACATTCACTTACATAGAGGCTGAATGCCCGAAGTCAAACTGGTGCGAGAAGGAAGTTACCCACCAGATCCGCACCAAATCTGATTGCATCCAGAAGTCGATCACCAATCAAGTTCTGCGGGACTCCTGCCATCCCACTACAGTTATCCTGATGAAGAAAACTATGAAGAAACTCGATGACCAACACCATGTCCTGTAATTCCCTCAGCAAACGAAAGTACAAATTATCTGTCACCAACAAGACAACACACCGCTCCAAGGAAGTTATTTCGTTACAACTCCCGATGGATGTCGACTGAAATCTGAAGAGTTCACCATAGCAGATGCCGACGACGAAATCAAAGGCCAACCTCGCAAAATCATGAGGATACCCTTCGATTCTGGGCAACGAGCTACGTCAACTACTCACATCAATTTGTACTCCGTGGATCTTAAGGGACTAGTGCAAATGGGCAACGCGCAAAAGAACACCTGTCATACCACAAGAACCAGCAGCCTCCTACCGTAATCCTGGAAAAAAAACTCAGATCCCGAGAAGACTCCGGCAACTTTTTTCACTCAATGTGCTAAAATAGTTGCCGTTCTAAGGGTGGAGGTGTTACGTATGCCTAGGAATCTGCTGACATTGCGGACAAAATACATACATAGACCTTGATGACAGTGCAGTTACCGCAAGTCAACGCACGTAGCTAGACTTTCGCTGACACAGAAACGTACGGAGCATAAACATAGGAAGTTGCTGACTGTGCAATTACCTTGGAACCGATCCAGCCATGACGTCAAGGAATCGATCAATGCCGAACTAATATTTAAGAGCATCTCTCGTAAGAAAGAACCATTCCATATTCCTACATCGTGTAGGATGGATTCTCGTAGGCTAGTTAGTTTTAGTTAGTCTATTTAATTATTGTAACCATTCCATGTCCTAACATCGGCTTGGAATGGACATTCGTAGGTTAACTAGTTGTAGTTAGTAGTTGTAACCATTCCATGATCCAACCTCGACGTGGAATAGACACTTCTAGGATAATTAATTATAATTAACTTTAATAATTAAAAGTTTAGAATCATTTCGAGTTTCTTTCCACTCTCCCGGCTGTGGTAAACGTAATTCACATACAAACATGCAAACATACATACATACAAGCATGCAATCATACAAACATACACTTATGAAATTTGGCACACGTGTTTAGAAGCCAACATAGAGTAACATGTATGTGAATAATGTGCAATTCCAATAATAATACATATAGATAAATTGATTACCTCCGTTTTTTTGAAGTCGGTAGAAATGCTATCAACTTCAGACAACGGGTAGACTCAGGATGGATGATATGGCGACAGATCACTGGAACAACATGCGTGCGACCCACGGATAAAGGCAGTCAAGTTAAAGGAGAAAATTTACAACGTGTTTAGACCAGTCACACTGTTTGGATCAGAATGTTGGGCTGTGAAAAAAATGGATTAAATTTCATGTAGCAGAGATGAGAATGTTGAGATGGATATACGGCGTGACGAGAATGGATAAAGTGTGCAATGAGTATATTAGAGGAAGTTTGAAAGTGCACGCAGTGACAGAAAAGTTGAAATGAAACCGTTTGTCTAGGTATGGTCATGTGATGAGGAGGGATGAAACGCATGTTACTAAAAGAGTAATTAATATAAATGTGGATGGATGGATAAGGAGAGGAAGGCCAAAGAAAAGATGGATGGACTGTGTGGGGAGTGATTTGAAAGAAAATGATGTCAGTGATAGCATGACAGGACAGGACGGTATGGAAGAAGAAAAATGTTTCGCCGAACCCAAGTAACAAGGGATAAGGGCAGGAAGATGATGATGATGATGATCAGACAACGGGCAGTCCATTTAATTTGTAACAAAATGACATTCACGTGAGCTGTTTAAGTATTGGCATCAAACCGACCAATGAGGGACGTGTTCACAATTTACCAGTTACATCAAAACAGATAGATTGTAGGCTGGTGCACAGATTGTTCGTTTTATTCTGTTCGAAATCACAGTGCTCAGTTCAGTTTATCGATGTAGAATCTCGAATTCATAATCTATCGAGCTTTATAATTATATATCCGGTGACATCTACACGGCGATCGAATTCTTAATTGTGTTTTAAGACATTTTACATAACGCCGACAGTATGCAAACGGACAGCGCCGTGTGTATAATGAGGAATTATACAAAACGCCTGCGACAGGTCTATAACATCATTATCATTTATTGGTCCTTTTTTCGCTTTCTGGTCTGTCCCAAAGGAATCGTAATCATAAAACATACTATATCATATAGGTAACACTCGGCAGGATTTTTGCTTAGCAGTGGGACAATACCTACAGATTGTAAATAAACTCTTCTGCTTGTGGTTTCAGTTTCACTCGCGAGCTGGTTGTATCAAAACGCAAGGCTTTGAAACAACCACCCGCGATCATGCGCTAGTACAACTAACTAGAGTTTATTCGCAATCGGATGAATACTGATCGCGCATAAGGGAATAAAAAAAGCATTGAGAATACACTGCGGGACACCCGCATAGTTCGGGTCTGGTCACCATTGTCGCGGGAACCCCCTTTATCAGGATGTCCAGGACCGATCATTCCTTTCATTTATTCATAAACAATGTAGCCGTCGTTTCGGCGATGCTTTTCGGTCTTTATTATTTCAGTGGACAATTAGGGACAATGATGGTGATTTCTTTAGCAATAACGTGTTGACGCAGATGCTGTACATGAAGTCCCTGCCGTACCTAGTGTTCGGCACCATGGCGGGCTGCGCGGGCATACTGATGCTACTGACGCCGGCGACGCTGCACATGAAGCTGCATATTTTGTAAAATATATTAAAGTCTTTACTCCTTGATTACCTACTGTTTGTTTGATTGCTACTTTAACAGCTAGATAATAGGTAACTAGTAACTCATCGCGATCCATGCTGGCCTGTGAATATAATGGACATTCGTGTTCTTGGTTCGTACAGTTAAGAGTCAAAAGTGCAGGCACTCTCTACCAAAACAGCAGCGGCAATTTTTTTGGGCAGCATAATTTCACCTGTTCACGGTTAAGTAGGTATGCTCGTAATATATACTTTAATTTCTATATAACATATTAAACCAGTTATAATTTCACTTCTTCTACAAAACTAGCCATTTGAATTTTGTGAGAGTGAGGCGTAGCGAGGGATGTGTTTGTTAAGAACCAATAGAATCACTTCATTTATCTAGCCTCTCTCAGCGCAGCTCTAGTGGAAACGGCTCAGCCGCGTGAGGTTATTTTTCATACATAACAAGGGAAGGACGTGTGCGAGGGATGTTTGCGAGAGATGTGTTGCGAAGGATGTGTGCGTGGAATGTGTTGCGAGGGATGTGTGCTAGGGATGTGTGCTAGGGATGGATGCGAGCAGTGTTGCCGTTCTAGCGACTTTGTCGCTAGTTCTAGCGGATTTCATTACTAGTTTGCGACAAAAAATATTCAACGACTTCTAGCGACTTTTGAACCATAGGGCAAACCAAGGCTAAAAGCAGCTGGTGGAGATATTGGAGAGGCATAACTGCCAGTGCCAGTGATATTTTATCTGAATATCCGATTGAAATTTCTTTTGATTTTGAAATGTATGTACAATTACCAAGCTTGAAGTCCGCTACAACGGCAACATTGGTTGGCACTAGGGCAGTGGCGCGCGTGTTCGGCTCCCACGACACATATGGATTTTGTAGTTAAACTTGGGGTCATATATTGAAACAATTTGGTATTTTCATTATCACTCAAGCCTTCCACGTAAAAGTTCGAAATTAATTCGAAGTCGCTTTTATTTAGACTCATTTTTAATGCCCTTTTGGGCAATGAATGTTACGACGCCTCGGCTCCACGATATGGCCGGGGCATCAGCCGCCTATGCCCCTGGGCGGCAGTTGAGTGTGTTCGGTAGTTACTTGCCCGGATCTTGCGAGTTAAATTAAACGCCGACTTATAAAAGGATGATGTATAATTTAACTTAGGAGTATGTAGAAATAAGGAATACATATTTCACAACCAGCTCAGCTTGGTTGGTAGGAAAAATCTGGCGTGACTGACGCTGTCTCCGCATTGTTTCTTAGTTATCAAAATCACTGTGCGGCCAATTGCGCATCGGTGTTGCCACACCACCCCCCTACGGAGAAACATAACCTCGCATATTGCGAAGATGGTTATAAGTTAAAACTGAAATTAAAAAAATGGTAAGAACTAATCAAAAGCTTTGATTGTAACTCGTCTACCAGATCTGGTAACGTATGGGAGCTTCTGTGTTTCGGGAATAGGAGGCTTCGACAAAACTGGCGCAGGAGAAACAGCTGTTCCAGGTACCAGGCGAGCTGAGGGAGCAGCTGTCTACGGTGCTGTCGATGTCAGCACCGTGGACGGCGAGTCGTTTGAAGTTTGATAAACAGGGTCGTCAGTCATCACATGAGCTGGCTTGATGCGGTCATTACTAATCTCTGCTTCTCGACCCTTAATTAGTAAGGTAATGGTCTTGTCCCTCTTGCGCAAAATTGGATAGGGACCTGTGTAGGGTTATTGCAACGGACGACGCACAGTATCATCGCGAAGAAACGCGTGGGTCGCCGTTGACAGGTCCGTGAAAGTAAAAATAGCTTGTTGATGGTGATGCGAAGCGGGAACAGGTCTAAAAAGGGCCATCTTGGCACATAGCTGGTCGACGAAGTTGATGGCGTCAGTAGGACGCTAAACTGCGACAGCAGTGCAACGGTGTTGCCACACCCTCTAATTCAGACTGCTGATTCAAAATTTGTCTGTGTTCTTTATCATGAAATTTAGATAAATGTTGCTTCATCCCATGCATTTTTTTTTTTTGGGTTGGTGTACTTGTACCTACATTTCAAAATCAAAAGAAATGTCAATCGGATATTCAGATAAAATATCACTGGCACTGGCAGTTATGCCTCTCCAATATCTCCACCAGCTGCTTTTAGCCTTGGTTTGCCCTATGGTTCAAAAGTCGCTAGAAGTCGTTGAATATTTTTTGTCGCAAACTAATAATGAAATCCGCTAGAACTAGCGACTTTGTCGCTAGAACGGCAACACTGCTCGCATCCATCACTAGCACACATCCCTCGCAACACATTCCATGCACACATCCTTCGCAACACATCCCTTGCACACGTCCTTCCCTTGTTTTGTATGTAAAATAACCTCACGCGGTTGAGCCGTTTCCACTAGAGCTGCGCTGAGAGAGGCTAGGTAAATAAAGTGATTCTATTGGTTCTTAACAAACACATCCCTCGCTACGCCTCACTCTCACAAAATTCAAATGGCTAGTTTTGTAGAAGAAATTAAATTATAACTGGTTTAATATGTTGTATAGAAATTAAAGTATATATTACGAGTATACCTACTTAACCGTGAACAGGTGAAAACTGTTGCCCAAAAAAAATTGCCGCTGCTGTTTTGGTAGAGAGTGCCTGCACTTTTGACCCTTAACTGTACGAACCAAGAACACGAATGTCCATTACATTCACAGGCCAGCATGGATCGCGATGAGCTAGCAGATTTAGAAATTACTGGTTACTAGTTACCTATTATCTAGCCGTTAAAGTAGCAATCAAACAAACAGTAGGTAATCAAGGAGTAAAGACTTTAATATATTTTACAAAATATGTAAATATTTATAAGCTTCGAAAATATCAGCGGCTGATGAAAACTAAATAGTTCAAAAACGCTGCGATTGGCTGGTCACAAACAGTATTAGTTGCTATTCTTCTATACCTGTATGTTTCTGCTCTCTTCCTTATTCTTATAAGGGTCTTATTAATAAAAATTCGACCCGATTTTGTTTAGCAACTGCTCAGCAGGTAGAATCTTTTAATGATTTGCTTAACACCGTACGGATTACGGACGGACGCGTATTCTCGGATTATCCACGATGATATTGGTTGTCTTCCTGGTGCGCGTGGCCATGCCCATCTGCTCAGCCTGCGCGAAGGTGTCGGGCAGCTTCATGTGCAGCGTCTCCGGCGTCAGTAGCATCAGCATGCCCGCGCAGCCCGCCATGGTGCCGAACACTAGGTACGGCAGGGACTTCATGTACAGCATCTGCGTCAACACGTTATTGTTAAAGAAATCACCATCATTGTCCCTAATTGTCCACTGAAATAATAAAGACCGAAAAGCATCGCCGAAACGACGGCTACATTGTTTATGAATAAATGAAAGGAATGATCGGTCCTGGACATCCTGATAAAGGGGGTTCCCGCGACAATGGTGACCAGACCCGAACTATGCGGGTGTCCCGCATTGTATTCTCAATGCTTTTTTTATTCCCTTATGCGCGATCAGTATTCATCCGATTGCGAATAAACTCTAGTTAGTTGTACTAGCGCATGATCGCGGGTGGTTGTTTCAAAGCCTTGCGTTTTGATACAACCAGCTCGCGAGTGAAACTGAAACCACAAGCAGAAGAGTTTATTTACAATCTGTAGGTATTGTCCCACTGCTAAGCAAAAATCCTGCCGAGTGTTACCTATATGATATAGTATGTTTTATGATTACGATTCCTTTGGGACAGACCAGAAAGCGAAAAAAGGACCAATAAATGATAATGATGTTATAGACCTGTCGCAGGCGTTTTGTATGATTCCTCATTATACACACGGCGCTGTCCGTTTGCATACTGTCGGCGTTATGTAATAGTAGTTTATGAAACTGTTGCATAATGAGGGGTATTAAAACATGAGTGTGTGTTTAAAAACCGAGCCGTAGGCGAGGTTTTTAATAGCTTTCACACGAATGTTTTAATACCTAGTTATGTGCAGTTTCATACACTACTTTATCTACACTCATAAATTGGGATTGAACCTACTAAATACCTCTTTTTGAATTTTCCTTGCCACAAAATCGTGATAGCATTTGCCATATACTTTTCTCGACTGTGCTGGTAATAAATTAAGAGTAATTTCCTTCGCCGCATCTAAAATATCGGGCGGAGTAAAATTTTCTTCACATTCACTGATATCAGACATTCCACACACAATAATTTAAATAACTCATGAAATTCAGTACAGCAAAACTTGCAAAACGTATGACTGGCGCCAAAACCCAGCACATCACCGCATTAACCGCGCATGCGCTAAGGCTTAGCACGCACTGCGATCTTTATTCGCGCGATTTTTTCCGCCCATTCTGCGACCTATGTAATTGTATGAAGTTGTTCGCATCGGTAACGAAATCGTGTGGAAATAATTCCGCAAGAAATCCGTGTTTTGCCACAGAATCCACCGCACCACGGCGCGAATTTTATTCGCCCGAATATTTTGAGCTCTATGAACAGGGAAACAAAATTCGCGCGAATAAAAATCACAGTGCGTGGTATGTCTAAAGCGGGCATTGTCATAGACAATTTAAAATTGGAATCAAATCTTTTTATAATAGGTACTATAAAATGGCATTACAAAAAAAATATTGATGGAAACTCCTTAGTGATTAACTTCTTGGATTTGTCCTGTATCGTAATAGAAAAAAAATTGTTTTATAGCATTATTTTGTTAGAGAAATAGTGTTATAATAAGATTCTATTTTTAAATTTCGGTATTGTGTTTATAAAGTATGCCAATATAAACTCGTTTTCAATTTTATAATTCGAATATTACGATATGAGAGTAGATAAAATGTCTTAAAACACAATTAAGAATTCGATCGCCGTGTAGATGTCACCGGATATATAATTATAAAGCTCGATAGATTATGAATTCGAGATTCTACATCGATAAACTGAACTGAGCACTGTGATTTCGAACAGAATAAAACGAACAATCTGTGCACCAGCCTACAATCTATCTGTTTTGATGTAACTGGTAAATTGTGAACACGTCCCTCATTGGTCGGTTTGATGCCAATACTTAAACAGCTCACGTGAATGTCATTTTGTTACAAATTAAATGGACTGCCCGTTGTCTGATCATCATCATCATCATCTTCCTGCCCTTATCCCTTGTTACTTGGGTTCGGCGAAACATTTTTCTTCTTCCATACCGTCCTGTCCTGTCATGCTATCACTGACATCATTTTCTTTCAAATCACTCCCCACACAGTCCATCCATCTTTTCTTTGGCCTTCCTCTCCTTATCCATCCATCCACATTTATATTAATTACTCTTTTAGTAACATGCGTTTCATCCCTCCTCATCACATGACCATACCTAGACAAACGGTTTCATTTCAACTTTTCTGTCACTGCGTGCACTTTCAAACTTCCTCTAATATACTCATTGCACACTTTATCCATTCTCGTCACGCCGTATATCCATCTCAACATTCTCATCTCTGCTACATGAAATTTAATCCATTTTTTTCACAGCCCAACATTCTGATCCAAACAGTGTGACTGGTCTAAACACGTTGTAAATTTTCTCCTTTAACTTGACTGCCTTTATCCGTGGGTCGCACGCATGTTGTTCCAGTGATCTGTCGCCATATCATCCATCCTGAGTCTACCCGTTGTCTGAAGTTGATAGCATTTCTACCGACTTCAAAAAAACGGAGGTAATCAATTTATCTATATGTATTATTATTGGAATTGCACATTATTCACATACATGTTACTCTATGTTGGCTTCTAAACACGTGTGCCAAATTTCATAAGTGTATGTTTGTATGATTGCATGCTTGTATGTATGTATGTTTGCATGTTTGTATGTGTGTATGTTTGTTTGTTTGTATGCTTGAATGTTTGTATGTTTGTATATTTGTATGTTTGTACGTTTTCACGTTTGTATGTATGTATGTTTGTCCACGCACTAGTCCGAAACTAGTGATCGGATCGTCATCATTCTTTTTTTATTGGATTAGGTATCTCTCAACTTAGGGAATAGTGCAAGTTTCATCAAAATCGGTCCACCAATTTTCAAAATATGGTGCATTCAACCGAACTCCTTAGCGACAAACAGCGCGAATGTGTCAATTGAGTTATTATGTGTATTTTGTCAATTTTTTAGGTACCTTACTATAGAACTTGCTCATTTTTAGTGATGGTGTACTAAAACTAAAAAGAGAGAAATAAAACTATTTCACAAAAACATATGCTGACTTCAAAACCAAAACAGTCGGTTTTTGGTCGGGTCAGTGTTTGAGCGGCCGGGGTGGTCCGTGATGATGATGATGTTGATCTCGATGACATCATTATCATCGAGGTCAACATTATCATCACGGACATGTTCATTCATGTCCATGATGATGATCATAATGATGTCCATGATCATGATTATTATGATGTTCGTGATGATGATCAAGATGCTGTTCGTGATGATCCAGTGACATACATAGTAGTTATACATACTATGTAGTTATATTTTCTACTACCCGAGGCGCTGCCAATCAAAACAACAACACTGGCAAAGATCTTTTAAGGAAATTATTATAAGATATTCAATTAATTTTACAAATCTCAAACAGGAATAGTGAAAAAACCGTGGATGAAAAAAATATGCCACACAACGCATCATCATCATCGACCACATCATCGCTGCCCATCAGATGAGATAGTGGTCAAGCGCAAGCCTATTATTACAACAATAATAAAAAAATAGTTGAATTATGCAAAACGCCTGCGACAAACCGACCAACCAACAAAGGCGTCTGCGGGGCGCATATGGAGCCGATGCGGCCCGTCATGGAGCAGAAACCCATCAACGAATGGCGCGCCTTCGTGGGGAACAGCTCGATGGTGTAGATGTAGATGCCGCAGAAGATCAGGCTGATCATCATCTTGCCCACCAGCGTCAACGTTATCATCAAAGTTGCTGGAATTTTGTTGCTTAGATAACTTTTTGAACTTTGGATCCTAATCATTCAATACAAGTTCAATTAAGGTGTCAAAAAATCCTAGGATACAACAATATGTTTTTTTGTAAGGTCCACCGCCTATCGTTTGTTTCGAGAAGAACCTCTTTGCAATTTGTACATACATTGCAGCCTGCAATAAAGGCTTAATTTATTATTAAAATCCACACGAGCTGGAGCTACGTCATAACTTGGCAAAAACTGTAGCGAGTCATATTTATGTGCTGGTTTCTTCACTTATTACTTAAATGGGTAATACGAATATTTCCTTTTGTGAACTACACGCTGTAAGTTTCCTACCAATGGAGTTACCATTTCATTAGAGCAAGCTGTTGTTAGGTACATGCTACTAGTGTGTAAGTATGTCATCATCATCATCAACAGCCTTTTTAAAATTCGAATTTAGTTTTTTTTTTCTTTTTTTTTTTTTCTTTTTTTCTTTTCTTTTTAAAAAAAAAACGTTGCCCCACACTAGGAATTTCTCCTGTATCGTGGGTGCGTTTACAAACATATAAACTCACATACACAAACACCCAGAGCCGGAACAACTATCTGTAGGTCATACAAATATTTGTTCCGTGCGGGAATCGAACCCGCGACACGCAGCGCAGCAGTCAATCGCTCAACCACTGCGCCAACTGTGCGCCCATTTTTGGTTCTAGGACATATCGGTTTCCTCACGATGTTTTCCTTCACCATTTTGAGGGAATTGGTGATAAAAAAAATTGCACATAGTCATGCGCCTACTCAGGTTCGAGCCCACAACCTACAACTCGTAAGTCGCGGGACCGTGACCTAAGCGTCACCACTGCTGAGTAGATTATTTTATTACTTATGAACTAAGCAGTCACTACTTACTGTTATCATCGACAACAGGTAACATAAGGAGCGCTAAGGCACACACAAAGAAACTTGTCATCATTGAACTTTTCCTTCCAAATCTGTCAAGGGTGCAGTAGCAAAGGAAAGATCCAGGGATCTCGACGAGAGCCGTCATTATGAAGTTAATATACATGTTGCCCCCCAACCCCACGGCGTTGATGCTCAGCCCATAGTAAATCATTGTCGTCGATATCCACCAGAATGAAACCACCACCATCCGGAACATGATGGTCTTTGACCGCCACAATTGTTTATACAGAGGAGGTTCCTTGACCTCTGGTGAAGCAATAGATCTTTGAGACATACTCGTAAGCAAAATTGTCTTTTTAGGCGGGCCGTTCTTTAACATGTTCATTGTTTTGGGTAAGAGTGTCACCCTGTTGATCTTCGCCATTTTCAGGATAATTCTAACTGCTTCTGCCCGCCTTCCTTGGGTTATAAGCCACCGCACACTCTCTTCAACGAAGAAGGTGTAGAAGATAAAGAGCAAGGAGGGAGCGAAGATGACGAACAGGTAGGTCCTCCAGTAGGGCATGACCCAGGCGCACACGGCCGCCAGCACCTGCCCCGTGGCGAACGAGCATTGCATTATGTTGCCACCGATCACTCGCTTCTTAAGGCCAACTATCTCAAGACCTGAAATAAAGAATATGGGGATAAAGCGCATAATATTTCATACTATAAAACTACATTTAAGTGAAAAACAAAGAAAAACGACTACTCATAAACCCAGAACAACCCACTTCAACCGGTTGAATGGCGTAATTACCGAAACAATTAAAAAGCCATTGTATCTCGCGTGGATCCACGTTTCGAGCACTCAGGGGGTTAATTACGATTCCTAATTACGCCTATTTACCTGAACTACAGTCGACCTCAATTTTTTATGCATGCGAGCTGGTTTCAGGTTAAAACGTGGCCTAAAAGAAGGATTATAACTTCTAGGTACCTATAATAAATGCCGTGCTGTAAGTCCCATTGCCGACGAGCGCCTCGATAAACTCCAGCACCAAGTACAGCAGGTAGTGGTTACTGAAGGAGCGCAGCATGCCGAAGAAGGCGGGCAGCACCGCTGTGCCGATGAGCGCAACGCGGCGCCCATACCTGGGGTTCGGGCGCAAAATGAAAAATTAAGATAGGTAAGTACAAAGGTATGTACTTACCAAAAACACCAATTGCCGAAAAAAAAAATCACTTTAGAGTTTTGCTTTGGAAGACGGTTTTCGTTTCCCATTAATTTATGACCGAAAATACAAAAATCTCTTACGTTTATGACAGGAATTTAGTAAATTAAATTCAAAATCAGAGTCAAATAAATAGAGTATTTTAGCGTAGGTACTTTATTGCTTGTGAAGACGGATTTGGATTTGTCCTGAATTAGGGCATGGTTTTCTCCTCGGAGTAAGTGGCCTTGGGATAATTTCGAAGCCGCTGGCAGAAATTATTCTACATATTAAGTCAGATAAACTAACGCATCGGAGATAGTTGCTGTTGTGGGGATGGCTACGAACACGCCGAGATTGTGGATGGTACCCACCAGCGTGCGCTTCCACTCCTCGCACGCCAGGTCAAACTGAAATATCGATGTCACCAGATAATTGTAAAAATCATTAGATTATGAAATATCTCGAGATTCTATAAACTATAGATAAATTGTGAAATGAACATCTCGAACAGAATAATACGAACAATCAGTGCATCAGTCTACAATCTATCTGTTTTGATGTAACCGTTAATGGGGGCTGGTCTGTGCTAGCAAACTTACGCTTTGAGCTGTCAGCGATAAGCCTTGTAGGGCTTGGCTTTGTTGATGCAGTCCTACCTTGCCTGGCTTCTTCAGAGACGGCAAGGTGGCGTGGTCTTGAGGGAGAGCGCTGCGGTCGTGTAGATCCTCAAGGCAAGTGCGGTGATTTTCCTTCTCGTGGTTGCCGCCCTGTTTTTGGTCTAATTCCCTACGAAATAGACGTAACAGAAATCACCGGGCAACGCAACACAGGGGTGGCGAAGTCATTCCCCTGGGTGTCCACCATTGAACAAGAACAATGATGGATAGCAATGACCTCCTGCGTGATTGTGCCGTGCGCGGGGACCCTTACGGAAGGATGATGGTATCCTGGTGGCTGAGCCGATGAGCATAGGCGGTTTAACGTCTTTGAGGCAACACTCCACTTTGGCCCGGATGTCTTCTTACACGGGAAGCCGTAGCCTAGCCAGCTGCGGTCAATCGGCTGCGGTCAGACGGCCCCCAGGCGATTTCCCTCCCATTGGGGGCTAGCAGACGGTGGCGCTCGCTTGCATCGCTAGTGGTAGCGGTGTGCGTTGATGCTGTGCAGTCTTGTGAGCTGTGCTGAGCTAATCGGGGCGGGCTCCGAAATATCCCTCGACTAATCCCTGCTGCTGCCGCATCAGGATATAGCATCGCCTATTGAGCACTCCATGGCGGGTGGGGGTAAATTTTCGGGGTATCTTAATGGATAACACAATTAAAAAAAAACACAAGGCGAAAGGACCGGCGAAAGCTGGGACTGCACACCAGACGGCGGGACCGGCGCAAGCCGGGACTGCATCTTCCCTAGCAGGATCGTCTCGAGGTGGGGCTGCGGCGGGACTGTCTGTCAAATGACGGTACTGCTGCGGCACTGTCGAGGGTCGGCAATGCTGTGGGTCCACCGAAGGGTGGAACTGACCGACCGGCAAAGGCAGCACCTCGTCGTCTCCCGGCGGCCGGCCGTCTTGAATCAAGGCTGGCTTCCGGTTGGAAGATCTGGGGCCCAGAGGAAAAAGCGCCAAAACCTGAGACAGCAGGCGGCTCTAGTGGGGAATCCTACGGAAGGCCCATCAAAGAGACCGCGTGCTGTTCTCAGCGGCGATGGCGGGGACATGGCGGCCAAGAGGATGAAGACCCAAGGGCAATTATCCTCAATCGGATCCTTTAGGGATGCGGTGGTGGCTGTGAAACTCGACTGCTCCAGCGACTAAACCTTGTCTTAAGGACGGATGACTGGAAAGTCGTGAATACTCTCACTGAGCCGTCGTATCTTCCTTATGGACGGGGTGTCCACTGGGGTCATCAAGGCCGCGGGCTACTCTCTTCCAGGAGGAATTGAACGATAGTCGTTCAAGCTCCTGGAAGAAGACAAGGGAGAGGCACCCACTGCGGAGGCAGAAGCGGAACCCTCGGAAGATGGACCACCACAATGTGAGGAGGCCATCGACGAAATCTCTGCTCACGATGCAGCGCAGGAGACAGAGATTGAGACCAGGGCGTCAGAGGCAGACCACGAGGATGACATCCTCGGAGACTTCAATACCCTGGGGATTAAGTCGCCGACTGCTCTCGAGGAGAGCCAGGCGATGGAGGAGGGGCCTTAAAACTAAGGCCCTCCTATATCAACACAGGCCCAAAAAAATCATCCAAAATGGAGGGACTAAGGTGTGTACAAAATAATTTGCATCATTGCAGAGCCGCTACTGCCCTTCTGGCTCGGCAACTGGAGCTTTACACATATGACGTTGCCTTGATACAGGAACCTTATCTGTATAAGAGAGAGATCATCGGAGAAGTTTTTCGACAAATCGTTTACGGTCCAGGCTGTGCGATTGTGGAATGAGTTGCCGTTGCCTGTTAGACAAGCCCAGTCACTGGCTTCTTTTAAGAACCTAGTTAAAAACCATTTTCTTTCTCCCTAACGCTTTTATATCTGGATCTAATTTCTTTCATCGTTATTAAAAAAAAAAAAAACCCCCTTTTTTCTCTGAATTTGTTAACATGTAATATTATGTATGTATATACATGTAATATTATGTATGTATATTTAAGTATATATATATGTATGTAAGTATTTGTGTATTTAAGTTTATGGATAGTATTTATTGTTACAATGTAGTTTTGTATATATTTATGTTTTAATGTACACCACAGACTACCCCCTTTCTCATTATAAGTTCTTTCAGTCCCCCCAAAGGTTGTCTGGTAGATATCGCTGTCAGCGATAAGACCGCCTTTGTATCCGTATAATTAAGTTTTTTCTTATAAAATAGATGTATAACTATTCTATTCTATTATATAAGGGGACTATAAAAGGCTTAGGTGGTAAAGGATGCATGGTGCTCTATGACTGTCCAACTAATGACGCGAGGACTTGCATCTATATCAGGGGCGGTATAGAGGCAATGCCCTTACGTACTTTCTGTTACAGGGATCTCACAACAATTTTGATCCAACTGCGGACCCGGACGGGAACAGAGAAAAGGAGAATTATTCTTGCCTCTGCCTATCTCCCATACGAACAAAAAGAACCACTAATCAGAAGACTGGTTAACTACAGCAACCAAGAAAACCTCGACCTGATACTTGCACACCACATCGTTTGGGGCAGCTCAGATGTCAACAAACGAGGGGAGGATTTGTTGGACTGCTGTTGTTGGTAAGCTCTTCTTTACAAATCCTTATCGTAGGTAGGTATGCTAGTATTATATTATCTGTGACGTAGACAATAAACCTACTTTCAGGACCTCTGCGAGAACGTTATTGACCTGACACTGGCTTCAAACAGGGCCAGCGCTCATATTGAAAAATGGCATGTATCGGACGAAATCTCTCTGTCTGACCATCATTATATATGCTTTAGGTTTAGGACGGCGAGAGAAGCCGAAACTAGACGAAGGAGAAACCCAAGGCATACAAATTGGGACTCGTACAGGAGGGACCTCAAAGTAAATCTAGGGAGACCTAAAGGTAAGCTTAATTCCATACTGGATATAGAATTTGAAGCGGACAGAATCATGGCGGGCACCATCGGTGCATGGGAAGATAATTGCCCAGAAAAAAAGGCTTTTTGCAAAAAGGTGCCATGGTGGAATCTTGAACTAGCCAAAATACGTCAGGTAACACGACAGGCCTTTAATGATGCAAAAGTCAGGATTTTTCTGGCTATCATAGTTTCCTGACGAGGTATAACACGGCGGTACGCAAGGCCAAAAGAACTAATTGGCGGCAGCATTGCACCTCCATCGAAGCTCTGTCAAATGGAATGAGGTTGTGCAAAGCAATGTCCATGACTAAGACAAATCCTCTATCATCTGTACAGGATGAGAATGGGTGTCTCACGAAAACTGGACAGGACATTCTGGGCGTCATGTTTAGGACCCACTTCCCAGAATGCTGCGCAATAGCGAGGGAACCAGTCACAAGGGACGAGCTCACAGGGCACACGTCCAAAAACAACTGGTTCACAGCAAAGAAAGTGGTAGATGAAAATAAACTGAAGCTGGTCAAATCCCTTGGTCTGGATGGCATCTACCCAATACTATTGCAAGAAAGGGCATCTGTTTTGATACCCCATTTGAGTAAGCTCTACAGAGCCTGTATAGCCTTTGGGTACATACTCAAGGCATAGAGGGAGGTCAAAGTCACCTTTATACTGAAGGTGGGTAGACCGACTTATAAAGAAGCTAAAGCTTACAGGCCTATTAGTCTATCATCCTTTCTCTTAAAAGCTCTGGAGAAACTGGTAGACAGACTGGTACCTAAGAGAGGGACCACTTAAAGTATTGCCTCTACATAAACTACAGTGCGCCTACAGCCCTGGCAAATCTACGGAAACGGCATAGCACTATGTTTCGAGTCGAGCCGAGGCTGTGCTAGAGGGATAAGAGATCTGTGTCGGAGGTTTCCTCGACATAGAGGGAGCCTTCGACAAGACAACATTTGAGTCCATACGCATTATGCGTAGACAAGAGGGTGTCCGCAAAGCGGAGTGCTGTCACCATTATTGTGGTGCTTAGTAGTAGACTCGCTACTTACCAATCTCAATACCGGACCATTCTACACAGTAGGCTATGCAGATGACATAGCTATAATGGTTAATGGTAAATTCCCGAACATAGTCTCTGGATTATTACAACAGGCATTGGGGATGACAGAGGAATGGTGTACAAAAAACCACCTCTCTATCACCCCAAGCAAAGCAGTCATTATTCCATTCACGAGGAAGAGACAACTAGGAACCCTACCAGAGTTCTCCCTTAATGGAATAAAGCTGCCCTGGCCCTGGAAAACTCATGTGGAAAATATTACGAAAAAGGCCCTAAGAGTGTTCGGCATGTGTCGTTCCACCTACGGTAAAACTTGGTGCCTAAATCTCAAATTGTTACGATGGCTGTACCGGACAATGATAATACCTATTATCACATACGGCAGCATAGTGTGGTGACCAAGAACAAAGCTTGCCTCTTGCAAAGTGCCACTCACCAGGTTACAAAGAACAGTGTGTCTTGGCATCACGGGTGCTTTCAGGACAACATCTACGATAGCGATTGAGAGATACCTCAATATCCCTTCTCTGCATATGATGGTTGAATTCGAGGCAAGGAAGACATTACATCGTCTTGCTTTTGCTGGACTATGGGATGCCTCTAAGCCAAAGTTCGGTGGGAATGAAAGCCTGGATCGGGTAACAAGCATGTTATCTGATAAAATGCAAACTATGTTTGTTTTTTGAAAGGTCTTTCAAGGTCCAAATCCCTACAAAAGAGGACTGGACAAAGGGACTCGATCCACCAGAACAAGATAGTGTGGTGTGGTACACTAATGGATCCAAAATGGAATCAGATACATAGCGGGAATATACGCAAAAGGCTACAAATGTAGCAAAAGCTTAGGGAAGATGGAAACTGTATTCCAAGCAGAAACATTTGCCATAATAACCTGTGCTCAAGATAATATAGATAGAGGAACCAGAAGTAAATCCATATATATTCTTAGTGACAGTCAGGCTGCAATCAAAGCCATGGCATCCTACAAAGTGGACTCCGGACTTATTCTGGATGCTATACAAACCCTAAACAGGCTTGGGAAGCACAACAGGGTAAGACTGAAGTGGGTCCCTGGGCCCAAAGGAATCCATGGTAACGATGTGGTTGATGAACTGGCAAGAGATGGCTCAGCAAACGATTTTGTGGGTCCAGAACCATGTGTAGGCATTTCGACGTGTCTCGAAAAAGCCGCATTTAGGGAGTTTGCAGATCACAGACAACGAACTTATTGGCTGTCTAATACCAGTCTACAACACTCCAAGAAATTCCTAGGCTCTACGTTCTAAGCCCGGGAATGCATTTGGAACATGAGCAGGGGGCAAATCCGCTACCTGCTTGGGGCCTTTACTGGGCACTTTGGAACCAACGACAAGTTCATGAAAATGGGTTTAACCGCGACACCCATGTGCAGGTTGTGTGGGGAACATACGGAACGCATGGAGCACCGTCTGTGCACTTGCGATCCACTGGCTGGTAAGCGAATGAGTCTCCTAGGGGTTGGATATCCAAAACCAGAAGAATATAGGCTCATATCTCCTAGTCTCGTTGTAAAACTCATGAAAAGAGTTTTTTACGAGATTGGGGAGGAGTAAGTTATCTAGGGGACCACAATAGATCCCATTGGGTCAAGTGTCCGAGTTATTTCTCGGCCCTTCCACAAGATAAGGTAAGATAACCGTCTATTAAATAGTAAACACGTCCCTCATTGTTCTGTTTGGTGCTAGTACTTACACGGCACACATGAATGTCATGGAGTAACAAATTAAATGGACTTCCCGTTGTCCGATGTTGATGGTGTTTTTAGGCCAGGTTAAGCAACACTTCATCATTATTATTACAGTCTAGACACAGTGGCGTATTCACCTCTGGAACAATCGTGAATTGATTCTCGTAGACCCAGGAGTAGCACCGCCTGGACTGGTTGGAGAAGCTGGCTGGCTCGCATTTGTCGCCTATCGGAACTTTCTGCCAGCAATCGTACCCGACCGACGGTAAAGCAAACTTTGCCCAACCATTCGGCTTGAACTTTTCTGGAGTCGACTCGCATGCTGGGACTCTGCATCTAAAGAGGATGGAAAAACATCAGTTAGCAGAAGTACCGACTGATTACTATTGCAGATTTTACCCCATTGATTCCCAGTTAGTCTCGTGATGGCAAGCGCGACTATTGTGGGTACCCAAGTTCGATTTCCAGGTCGGGCAAGTGTGTTTTGGTTTTTCGTAATTAATTTAGACTCCTGGACTCTGCCAGATATCCTGGAGTAAAACTCCAGGATGTTTGGAAGATGGTGGTGTAGCACCCCTCTGGTCTGTTTGTCCCGCCGTCGTGTCGGATTGCTGTCCAACGTGTCCAACTTTAGTGTTACGTCACGGAACAGCGAGTACCTACACCTGTGTTTGCGCACACACTTGTGCACTATACTATCTCCTACGTACTTGGCTGATCTCCGTTGGGATTAACACCGTGACCAAAATACGGTCGGGGGTTAATAGATAAATTTTTAAATTTAGATATGGCTGAACAATTAAATCCTAAAAAAATACCTGTGTCTGGAACTCTGGGTTTGGTAAAATGTTTATGAAATTCTTTGGTATAATTTGGTGATTTTATTTTAATTTACAATTGTCTTGGTACAGACTTATCTAAACATATTGTATACCTTCAGCTCACCTATATGCGACTTTTCCAGCCGCAAATATATACTGAATGTTGTAAATACTGGTAAATATGATGGCGACTGCCAAATAGCTGAACACGATTCTCTGATAGCGGCCGAACTGTCCCAGCTCGGGGAGGATGGCATCTATGTCGAGAGCCTGGGGCTTCTGTTTAACCATCCCTCTCGTCACAGCTCGCGGCCTAACTAGCAAGTACTGGGCAGGGGCGTCAGGTCAACACTACATTATATACAAAGAGTAAAATAATAAATACGGAAGATTATATAACAACACAAGCAAGGACACATACTCTGATAACGAACCGTCGCGGCCACAGAGTACTTTTTTGTCGCGGCCCACTTAAAATCTGACAAATTCTATCAAATGTGACGACCGCAAGCCACAGATTATGCGAATGTAGCAATGAGGTTTTGCAGAAAGGTTCGATTTCATATTTTTGTAGGTTTCGCAATAATATCCCCCGTTCTCGGCACTCGTTTGACTATTTTCTCGCTGAAGAAATGTACAAAAGATATAAGATCACGTGTCAATAAAAGAGACACAATATTAGTAATATTAGTTTATCGCTGGTCGCGTATTCGGGAGATGATCGCTTGCTATTAGGACGATGCATGACGCTTCAGATTTTCAGGTGAAAGTAGAACACAACACATAACATTACACCTATATACGGGCGATACAAACCGTAAATAGATACGAAAACTATATATCTGTACAATATCACAAACCACTTATTGCCACCTTCGAAAACTATGCATTACAAAATCTAGATATTCACGACCGCTCGCTCCGCATTAGTTTCCGCTCGACCGCGTTGGTAACTAACTTGTGAACTAACCTTTTATTCTAATTAACGTATAATAAACAAACATAAATAATTAACAGCAAAATAAATTTAAGAGCGAATTGTGCTAAACTGACCTAACGGAAACCAAACACAAAACTTTAAAATAATACGGTAGTTATGGTGAGTGGAGGCAGATCGAACGGTTTTTTGATGAGGTGACCAGTGTTGTATTTGAAGCCTTGTAAAACAGTAAATATGGACTTATGCGAAAATTAGATTTGTAGTGAGTAATATTTAGAGAGGCAATCTGCGTGATCTATAAAATGGGTCCTCGCGAGTCCCTTAGAGAAAATTTTAAAGAGATCGATATACTGACTCTACCTTCACTTTATATCTTGGAATGTATTTTGTGTGTCCATAAATATCGAGGGTTTTTCGAGACACGAAGTAAGCACGAAATTGTAATACCCAAATTCAGATTAACGAAAACTAGCAAGTCTTTTCTTATAAACAGTATACGCTTTTATAACAAGTTGCCAAAGTCAGTTATAGAACTGACCGATGGAAAGTACAAAAACTACATCAAACGTGTCCCTAATAAAAAACCGGCCAAGTGCGAGTCGGACTCGCGCACGAAGGGTTCCGTACCATTATCGCAATAAACGGCAAAAAAATCACGTTTTTTGTCTGGGAGCCCTCCTTAAATATTAATTTTATCCTGTTTTTAGTATTTGTTGTTATAGCGGCAACAGACATACATCATCTGTGAAAATTTCAACTGTCTAGCTATCACGGTTCATGAGATACAGCCTGTTGACAGACAGACAGACAGACGGACCGCGGAGTCTCAGTAATAGGGTCCCGTTTTTACCCTTTGGGTACGGAACCCTACAAATGATATTATATAATCAAGGATTACGTTGAAGATAAAAAAAATTGCTCTACCTCCTTCTGCGCATGTGGCTTCCCTGGTAACTCGTAAAAGGCACAATATTTGGATATCTCTAATTAGAGTTTTTACAATGGTTTTCAATCATCTTTATAGCCCTTTGCTAAGAATAGTTACAGAACTGATAACAACATTTGTGCCACATGTTAAATTTAGTCTTGTTATACTTATATTTTTAATTTTATTTACCTTTGTATAGATTATTTTACCGATTGTTTTGTGAATGTGTGAACATTGTAGGCCTTCTAGATGCTTTTTAACTTTTTATCTCATTTTACTTATTTTTTCTTTTGTTTATATAATAGGTATGTATATCGGAGGAAGGTATACGATTAATAATCAGGAACAAAGAAATATCGCTTGTAAACTTATTAATTCAGTTTTGTTTAGTTTCGATTCTGATTGGATGTTTTAAAAGCGGTAATTTGCCGGATGAGTTCTTTAGCCAATAAAAAGCAGGGGTGTCTATAAAAGGCGCTCTGAGTGGGTTCTCCCGCCATGTTTTTCGAGGAGTCGGAAAAGAAACGCGCGGAAGCGCGTTTCGGAGTTAAAAAGAGTTGTGAGGAAAAGAGTTGAGAAGTGAAGTAGCCAAAAGTGGCGTGCATGAACTTGAAAAAGTGTGTTTTTGTTGAGAGAAAGCGAAATGCTTGGTGACCGAATCCGCTGCTTTGATAAAAAAGGACCAAGGACTATGTCTAAAACGACATATATTACCTGCTTTGTGCAAGCATACCCACGTTAAGCCCACAAGATCGAGGGTATATTGAAGATAGCCCTCATGTTTGCGACAGGTATATAATCTTTTTTTTTTTAGTTTCTTACGACTTATTGTCGGGCCTACGTTGTCCCCCCATATCTAAGTACAAATGCTGTACCATGGAAAATGTACCGGTTCTTCTCCATAGGAAACGACCAACCCGAACCGTGCACCTTTTGTTGACGTTTTATAAGTGCCGATGTATGCCTACATGAAATAAAAAAAATGGTTTTGATGTTATCATATTGATAACATCCTGTTGAATATGTTCCAAAGCAGAAAACAAAAGAAACACTAGAATGAATCAGGAGAAGATGAAATGTTGATGGGGCACCGGGCAAGGTCTAAATAATTTCCAAAATCGTTCAAATATATATCAGAAGTTGTTGATGGTCACTTGTCTATAGTTTGGAGTGCCCTGAAAACTCACAGCTGACTCTACAGTCAGCTGTGAGTTTCTTTGCTAAATAAAGGTAGTTTAACACTACTGTCAAACTACCTTTATTTAGCAAAGATAAAACGAATTATAATTTTTGAGGTTTGAGAAATCTTTATTCACAATGCGCTTGAGCGCTAAAAGGGACACATGGTAATTAAAACTATTGTTTATAACCCCTGACGGAAAAAGAGGGATGTTATAAGTTTGACGTGTGTTGTTGTGTATCTGTGTGTCTGTCTGTGGCATCATAGCTTCTAAACGGATGAACCGATTTTGATTTAGTTTTTTTTTGTTTGAAAGGTGATTTTGTCGAGAGTGTTCTTAGCTATGTTTGAATAAAATCGGCTGTTCAGCTGTTCAAAAGTTATGGGCGTTTTACTGTTTGAATCGGGGTGTTTTCTCAAGATATCGTGTCATAGTAGTAGGATACTATTGGGCATTCTACCCCACCTGTCGTTTCCTACGGCTCACTTCATTCGCCTTCGTCGCTTTCGGTGGGGTAGAATGCCCAATAATATAAATTAAATCTTACATAGTGCAGTAAAATACTGGTTCAGCGCCTAATTCACAAAGTTTGTGGTTTGGTTTGATTAATATCCTACTCATAATTACGTGTTCAATCGATTGCCGATCGAAGCGTATCTACTATGTATTAGGTAAATTATGTAGCATCAAATAAAAATGTGTCGGGGTTTTCTAAATTTTGAAATATTACTTGGTCTATTGTGTCTCATAATTAGCGGTCAAGGGGATAAGAATAAAATAATTAACTAATTCACTTAGGTACGTGTGAATATTAAAAATAGTAAGTACCTAGGTAGATTAAGGATTGTTGGGAGTCATTACAGAAGCTGGTGATGACGGAATCACGGCCGAACTCCTGAAGGCGGGTGAGAAACCGGTCCTTAAGGACGCTATTACATTTTTCTACAAATAACAGTGCTTTTCAGGTACAATTTTAATGTATATGCAATCACAGATGTGAGGATATCATGGTCTTAATTTATGGATACTATATGCAGCTCCAGATTGGCATCAGAAAAATTGCATGACATCATACAAAATTTTCGCACAAATACGTTTTGCCCATCACAATAATCGCAAAAATATTAAAAAAGTAGGGTCCGAATAGGTCCCAGTTTAAGTAATTTTACAGGATATTTTATCTTCAAAATTATGAAAAATTGCGGTATATATAGTCCTTTACAGGTTCAGCGAATTATTTTTTACCCAAATCAATATATTTTTTAATTATTAGCTAAAATAAAAACACTTGCCGACTTCTTCATACATTTTGCACTCGAAACCAGTCGAAGCTCATCATTCCGCGCTCAGAAGCGCTCGTGGAAGGACGAGCGTATCGCTTTTTCGCAAGAAATAAATACGATAAAAGTAATAGAAAAGATTGTAGTGTGCATGCGTGAGTCGTTTGTCGAGATCGAAAGGAGTTGATATTTTATCGGACCGAAATAAAAGTATGTTACAGTTTCCTATTATTAGGATGTGATTTAGAAATTAAATGTTGGGTAAAATCGGGATTTGGATAGGTTAAGCAGTTGTTGACAAGGTTGAGACAAGGATGGGTGGGTTTATGCAGCTCTTAGTAAGGTTAGGATTTGGATGGGTAAGGTCAAGCTGTCGGCGGTGAAGGTTAAAAGTGGATGGGTGGTAGGAGATTTATGATTTGAACCGGTTTGTATGTATGACGAATACGGGGTCAAAATAAAATACAAGATGGCGCCGACGAGACCGCTTTTCGACATTGGTGTCATTGTCATGGTTTTTGGGGTCGCTTATATAGAATATGGGGTCAAAACCAAAATACAAAATGGCGCCGACGAAAATTTGACATCTTTTCGTCATGGGTGACATTTTCATGGATTTTGGGGTCGCTTATATCGAATTCGGGGTCAAAACCAAAATACAAGATGGCGCCGACGAAAATTTTACATCTTTTCGTCATGGGTGTCATTTTCATGGATGTTGGTTAATATGTCATTAACTGCTGCTCAATATGTAATGCTACAAAAATTTTAGATGGTAATATTTTATATGTTCCATGTAATGCAAAATGTTCAAGTAATTTTTTAATCCTTGTGACCGGAAATTATTTCGTTTTAGGTACTTATTTCACGTAGCGTTTTTTTAAAAATACCTACTTACTACAATAAAGTGAAAACTAATTTTCTTTTCGGAAGTCGGTGTCGGTACCTATTGTTTTTCGTTTTTCGACACAGGCAAGTTATTATTTTTCATGTTTTAGTTTTTGTTGGTACCCCATATTGGGTATACTAAATACATCTGTTTACCCTGTTAAACTGTACGAGCGTGATGTTATATTAGGGTATGCTGAAAACAAAACATAAACAAACGATCACAGTAATCGCAGGTCATTTGATGTTTGTTATTGAAGAGTTCCATTGTCTATCTCCGAAGATCTTTATCAGATCGTAATAAATTATACAATAAAACCTTCCCTGAAAACACATACATTTATCGACGAAAACCCGATCAGTATCGGATCAGTAGTTTTTAAGAAAACTGCGGATACATACGGGTCGAATAGATAGAGTACCTCCTTTTTTTGAAGTCGGTTAAAATAATAAGCTACTTTTTACGACGACGCGACGGTTTGTAACAGTTACCAAATGCATATTCGAAGTGCCAACTAACCTTCTTGAATCAACTTCGATAAATTAAAAAATAATATCAAGGACCAATATTATTTGAGTGGTGTATAAAATCGAGCGCTCAGTAGTTTCAATGAGTGCGTGCGCGTAATGTTGCTGTGTGCGACTAGATACCTAAATTTGAGTTCGTCTAAAATGTAACAGCGTCCTTAAGGCCCCTCAGAAGCTGTTTGATTCCGTCATAATCGAGGGGAAAACGCCACAGGCATGGTGCAGGGGTGTGGTGGTAGTCTTCTTCAAGAAGGGCGACAATATCCGGTTGAAGAACTATAGGTCAATCTCACTTCTTAGCCATGTCTACAAGCAAGGGCGGATCCAGGATTATTTTCTGGGAGGGGCACAAGTGGCTGACGGGCAAAAAAATCAACAACATCATCATCTTCCTAGCCTTTTCCCAACTATATTGGGGTCGGCTTCCAGTCTAACCGGATTCAGCTAAACAACAAAAAAATCAACAACAACGGACAGAAATAAACTTAAACTATCATACTTCATGTTTATTTATATTTATTTTTCTTTATTAATAATAGACTCGCGCTTGACCACTATCACACCTGATGGTAAGCGATGATGTGGTCGACGGTAAAGCACGCTTGCCTAGAAGTAACCTATTCATTATTGACTTAAAGACCCCTAGATTGTAGCTATCGGGAAACACATACGCCGGCAGGGAATTCCACTCCTTAGCTGTACGCATAATAAAATTGTTCTCAAAACGTTTAGTGCGTATGGGTGGGATGTCCACCATGTACCGACGGAACATCGCCGTACGTCTGGTAGTCCGATGATGAAACGGGCTGGGTGAAATTAGATCATGCAATTCCATCGCACACTCCCCGAAATGTAACCGATAAAAACCGACAAGCTGGCAACTCGGTGACGATGTTCTAGGCTCTGGAGCTTGGACTTAACCAGTGCCTCATCGGCGATGAGCCTCTTGGCCCGCTTTTCGATCGACTCTAGTGCATAAAGCTGGTATTTGGCAGATCCGTCCCAGAGATGAGAACAGTACTCCATGCATTATCGAACTTGCGCTTGTACAAGCTATGCAGCTGTTCTGGCGTGAAGTCCCTTCTCACCTTTGCAAGGATAACAAGCTGGGGAGCTTTTTGGCAGCCAGCTGAGCCTTTGCCTCAATGTATGGGCCAAAATTGAGAGTCAATGTAACGCCAAGAAGCTCAAGATGGTCAGTTATTGGCACAGTCACATCTCGGAAAGTTGGAGCCGGGTGAAATTGGCTCTTTTTAGCGGAAAAAAGACACGCCTGGGATTTTGAAGCATTAAACCTATCCAGATGGAAGCACGAGCATTGGACAAGTATATCTCAGCAACAGTGCTGTCTTCTGCATACCTACCTGCATGCCAAAGGTAGGTTTTCGCAGATCATTGATGTGAAGCAAGAATAAAGTTGCTGAGAGTGTCGAACCCTGAGGGACCCCGGCATTAATATCCAATTAGTCCGACGAGCAGCCTTCGATAACTACTCGAATGAGTCGATCTCTCAGGAAGTCTGCAATCCAAACACACAGGAGATGAAGATGATGAGTATGAAGGAAGCTTACCAATAAGGCTTTCGTGCCACACCCAATCAAAAGTCTTCGAGATTTCGAGGGAGACGGCAAGCGCCTCCCCGTGCCTCTCGATGGCTTCACTCCAGATGTGAATGGCATACGCTAGAAGATCCCCAGTAGACCGATTTCGGCGGAAGCCGTACTGGCGGTCACTAATGATTTCGTTTGCTTCTAGGTATACCAGGAGCTTAATATTGAAAATCTACAAGTTCAAGTATGTATGGTATTATGAAAGACAAGAGTTTCACTCATGTTCTTTCTGTTCATAATCATCATCATATCAGCCGAAAGACGTCCACTGCTGAACATAGGCCTCCCCCAAGCGTCGCCACATTGATCAGTCCCGTGCGTCCCGCATCTAGAGGATCCCCGCAACCTTCACCAGGTCATTGGCTCACCTGGTGGGAAGCCTTCCAACGCAACGACTTCCGGTTCGCGGTTGCCACTCCAAAACTTTGTAAAATGTGCCCTGCCCACTGCCACTTAAGTTTGGCAATTCTTCGGGCTATGTCGGTAACCCTGGTTCTCTTGCGGATATCTACATTTTTGATTCAATCACGCAAGGAGACTCCGAGCCTGGCCCTCTCCATTGCCCTTCGGGTGACTGTCCGACCACGTCCCGCAGCCATAGGTTCGACTTGAGACACAGTGGTGAATTGGACGAGAAGATACCGCGCAGCTGCCCGACCGAGTAGGATTCGACGGTTGACCTCTTTCTCGAGGGTGGACCTGCCTAGTTGGACCGTTTGTCCCAGGTAGACAAGGTCGTCCACAGCTTCGGCTGTGAAGCCACCAACCTTGCTAGGAGTGGGTACGACATGGCCGTTCAACATCACCTTGGTTTGTCCATGTTTATTTTTGGACTCATTCTTTCGGAAGCTCTACTGAGGTCTTCGAGCGTTGTACTGGGGTCCTCCATGATCTCCATGACAGCTTTATCATCGGCGAACCGAAGGTGAGTGATGTGCTCGCCGTTGACGTTCGATGCCTAGCCCTCTCCAGTCCAGAACCTTAAAGACATTCTCCAGTGCAGCGGTGAATAGTTTATTGCCGTTCTTTTATTCATATATTTTAACAACTCTGATAATTTGATTTGCTTCTAAGTGTATACTGTGATGCAATCTCCACAGTACACTATTTTGTGTACTGTGGAGTCTGGGGGGTGCACGTGCCCCCGTGCCCCCCCCCCTAAATCCGCCCTTGTCTACAAGTTGTTTTCAAGAGTAACCACGATTCGTCTCGCGCGCAGGTTTGACGATTTCCAGCCTCCCGAATAAGCCGGATTCCGAAAAAGCTTTATCACCGTAGACCACATACATACGCTGCGGCAGGTTATACAGAAGACCGAAGAGTATAACCTGCCTCTCTGTTTAGCGTTTGTGGACTACGAGAAAGCCTTCGATTCGATCGAGACTTGGGCTGTACTGCAGTCTCTCCAACGGTACCAGATCGTTATTTTTTTATTGTTTAACTGTATTGACCTGGAACTTGACGAATTTGTAATCTCATTTTATTAAAATTGACATTGTGTATTAACTATATTGCCTATTACAGATTATTTACTGAATTTCATCTTGACATGGTAAACTTGTATTGATTTAATTGAATGTTTTAATAATATATTATATTAAATGGGTCTTTATTATTATAGCTAAAACTGTTTGCATGCCTTAGTTAAGGTAGTTAGTATAAGGATCATTAGGTACATTAAAACTTAACATCTGTAACTTGTACCTACTTTCTGCGCAAATAAAGAATTATTCTATTCTATCGACTACCGGTACATTGAGGTGTTGAAGTGTTTGCGCCACGATGTCAGTTGGTCTTCAGGATCAGACCTCGAAACCAGCTAGCTAATAAGCTTAGCTTATTAGCTTTCACACGTACCGGCGACAATGGCTATACATTCGCCGCCGGTTAGCCGGCACCGGCTACCCGCCAACCGGGGCGTGTGAAAAGGCACTATGGGTCAAAGCCACTCCGGCAGAGTCGAAGCGGAGCGACGTACCTATCAGTTTAAAAAACCGGTCAAGTGCGATTCGGACTCGCGCACGAAGGGCTCCGTACTTGGTAAATTGCGGTTTACGATTTATACGTCTATACCATACCAATATAATAAAGAGGAAAGATTTTTTTGTTTGTTTGTTTGTACCGAATAGGCTCCAAAACGATTGGACCGATTTCAAAAATTCTTTCACCGTTGGGAAGCTACTCTATCCCCGGGTGACATAGGCTACTTTTTATCCCTGTATTCCCACGGGAACGGGAACTACGCGGGTGAAACCGCGAGGCGTCCTCTAGTATTAAATAAAACTACTAACTAGATGTCGTTCAAACCAAATTTCGGTGGCAGTTTATATGGTAAAGTACATCATATATTTTTTTAGTTTTATCATTCTCTTATTTTAGAGGTTACATGACACTTTACCACTTTGGAAGTGTCTCTCGCGCAAACTATTCAGTTTAGAAAAAAAAAATATTAGAATCCTCTATATCATTTTTGAAAAACCTATACATAGATAGGTTTGATGACAAAATATATTTTGAGTTTCAGTTCTAAGTATGGGGAACCCCCAAATCTTAATGCGGTTCACAAAATACATCACCAAGTTTCAACAGCATAGTTCTTATAGTTTCGGAAAAAAGTGTCTGTGACATACAAACAGACAGACAGACATGACGAATCCATACGGGTTCTGTTTTTTGCCATTTGCCTACGGAACCCTAAAAATGTACATACCATATTGACCCCTATCTCGTCCAAGTATTCCAAAATCCAATCAAGATAAACAAAATACGCGAATTCCGTCGAATGCGCGCGAAAACTCTCACCTTTGCCGATATCCTACAGAATTTGACGCTTCCCTTCGACTCGACTTTACGTTGTTGAGGCTTTGAGGTAGGGGACAATCAATATACTATGTACATTTTTAGACCGACTACTAGTTTTCATGTGAGGTGTTACCTCTGGTGTCAGAGTTAATTAAGCCGCCTCTGGGAACCCCACAGGCCTCTAACTTGGCTATTTCAGGCTTACATTAACTATATAAGTCCAGGTTTCCTCACGATGTTTTCCTTCACCGTTGCTTGTGATGTCCAAGATAAATTTCGAAAGTACATATGAATTAAAAGTAAATATGAAGTCACATTGGTACTTGCCCGGATTTGATTTTGAACCCACGACCTCAAGCACGACAGGCGACGACCTTCGGCCAGGACCGACTCGAGGCTCTAGAGAATCCGATCATCGATGCCGATGGTCAAGATGCCAAAATGTAAGGGATCAATCACTTGACATTTCTATAACGTTTGACATTCCCAAACATTTATGTAATTTTTCAATCGCTATCCTTTTCCAGCCACCCTTTCATTTATTTATATTACTTGTAACGGCGTGTGTAGAGTGAATAATTATAGTAGCTAATATTACTCGTGGCTTAAATAATTAAAATAAAACCCATATTTATGTAACATAATAATTATTATTTTTAATATCCTTAAACGTTTTATATACAGTCAACATCGAATGCCAAGAACAACATCTACAACGTAGTAAAGTACACAAGAGCACAACAGGTTTATAAACGTATTTATATATTATTATATGTATAGATAAAATTATATACATCTACAGTATCCTCACAATCGGTATACTTGCATGACTGCGTTATATCTGACGTCGGCTTGCTGACGTTGGGCGTAAGTTGCGATAATTTAGTGAATTTGCTAATCGTGATTTTCTTTTGTCATTAAAGTTCATTCGCGTTAAGAAAATAGTCGGTCATCGTTGCCAGCCGGTCCCTTGACCAATCGGGTTGCCAGCTTCCTAATTTGTTGCAACCCGATAGGCCGAGAGGGTGGCTGAAAACGATGGCTCACTATTTTCTAAACGCGAATAAACTATAGTGCTGTGTTACTGCTAGTAGCAGTTTCTTTACGTGGAGTTTAAACAACTTGATTCAACGGCTAAATCTACACATTTCTATAGTTGAAACATCTATGTGCACTTATCTCAAGATTATTTTATTTTGAACAACGTCAGCAGCCCGCCGTCCTCGAATAGTAACAAGTGATCGATACACTCACGATAGAAAATTTGTGAATTTCAATACAATATAGTTTTATCGAACTATGACGACCGACAATAAATATTACATTGGTCTTTAGATTACAGGATTATTATACAATATTAATATGATTATGGCTACATCCTACCCGCGTGCCACAGAGATAGGTAGTGTTGCCGTCTCTATCGCACGTGGGTAGACAGTAAAAGCTATCGAACACTTAACATTTCAAAATGTTTAGTCTCTTTCCTTTATATAACGATTAATGAACACTAGGAAGGGATAGAGTTTACAACACTGACACGATACTATCACTTTTTACAGATGGCGCGATTTGGAAACGTTCGCCCTACGCGGGAAATCTAGGCCCTAGAAATAAACTCTTGTAACCTACAAACGAGCAAAAGATATGAAAGTTATTACAATAATAAATTTTATTATAATATTATTTTCATCACACTTGCACGTAAACAGTATCAAAACATACAGGTTAACTTGGCCGTAATGCCCCATATAAAACCCTCGGGCTTTTTTGTTTGTCATGAAACCCTAGGGCGGTAAGTAATATTTTTTTAATTTACAGCACAGTACACAGGTCATGCAAGTTCAAGCAAGGAGTTTACACGCAATTGAAAAATTGTCTTACAATGTTATCTAAACAGGAATTTCTTTGCAATCTCGCTACATGTTACTTAAATACTTAACTAATGTTCTTATTATTCGATTTTAATAGTTATAGTGTGAAAACGTCGAAATTATTTAATTCTTTTTACACTCCGTCATGGCTGTATACCTACGTAAGTATTTGCCCTTAAAGTTTCTGAACGAAACACTGTATAATCTGTGGTGTGGGCAAAAATTCGCCAACCGCTTAAAAAAAAGGTTTACGTATTTCGTAATAACAGCTGTGCTGACTTGTGTATTAAAGCTATAATTCATAATTATTACTCGCAAATGTGATGAAAAACATTGTATGTATCACGGGCGGTACGGGAATTACGAACCTCGACTCAGTAAAGAAAGACCTCAGTCTTCGACTTCGGGCTTCTACTACAGCCTCGATCGTAATTCCTTACATACCGCCCTTAATACACAATGTACTATTAAAAAACAGTTTTTCTTGTAATTTGTATGTAACAGGTGCCAAAGTATTGCGTTGTGGGAAAATATACAAGTTTACTTACTTTACAACAGGGTGCTACGTTTCAACAAATTGCATTAAATTAGATCCATTGTAGTACAATCGGCTACACAAGTCTCATAGGTTTCAACTGAGTTTCTGCCTTTGTTTTATGTAGAATAAACCTTTTTTTTTGACATTTTTGTAACCGATTATACAAGAGCACAACCAAACTGATGCGAAGAACATATTATTGTTACTGTGAGAACCAACAATTTGATACACAAGCAATGGCAATAATTAAAATAACGAAAACAAAAATAAGTACAGATATCAGCAATTTCTAAGAAAACTTTTTTTTTCCGTTTGACGGTGGGCAAAATAATTGACACTTGCGAAGTTTTTTTTACTACCAATGAAACAGCAAAAACTTCGCAAATGCCAATTATTTTCTGCTAAGTGTTTTCATATAATATGGCTATTTTATTTATGTGAGGCCAATTAACATTCGTGTGCGGATGTAAGAATAATGTCCTATTATAAAGTTATACAGAAAGGACATCACTTTACAAAAAATTTATGATTTAAACATTCACAATGTAGTAACTTATAAGTTTTAACAGTTTGACAGACATTGGCACTCCCAATGTTCCGTTATTTCGGGCACACATTACAATTATTTATATTAAAACTATTGATATAATGCGACACAAATTATTGCCTGTTTTCAGAGACGAACACATTCTAAGTAAGTAATTATGTTTATAAAATTCCCAAGAAAAATCAACTTATTATGTCCCAGTATGTCTTTTTATATACGTGGTATATACAAATTTTCTTGATTTTCTCACTTGCTATTGCATATAGCGCCAGCACACATTATGAAGAAATACTAGCCACCAATACATATAATTTTTTTGAAAAGTATATGTTCATAAATGGAGTTTCTACTCGGAAAAGAAAGCTTTATCTATTAAAATTTGAAGTTGTTTTATTCATATTTTAGAAATAACCTCGATTGATAGTTTATTACTATCATTATCTTGTTAAATCGGTGCGAAAAGTGTTTGTCAACGATATAATGTACCTACCTATGTAAGTATTGAAATCCCTCTAACTATAAATTACATGACATGTATTTTAAGTGCTACGGATAAATTGTTGTTTCATGGCTTGACCGTTTTGTTGTTTACCGCATTCGTAAATTGTAGGTAATTACTTAGAAACGGTAAAAATACAAGTAGCTTGCAAGATAACTCAACCATAACGTACAATGTGTCATAGTACTTAATTATATACGAGCTGAAAACCTTGCTGTGTTATTAACCTGACTTAAAAAAGATCGTCTTTAAAAATGACACCGCACCAGTGGGTACCACTAGTATTGCAATGTTCATTTACCATCACGTGGCACACAAGCTTATATGCTCCTTGACATAATCAAACTAACTCTGTCAAATTAAATTCATGTCGTAGTAAAGTAAATCTTTGAATTTTAAAAAAATCTGTTGTCGGCTGTCTTCAACCAAATTTTCCAAACATATACATCTTGTCGCACCGATAAGTTCCTAAATTAAACTAAATACGTACACCCACACCTGGAAGTCTACCGACGTACTACCACCACATACCACATTCACCACACCACTACCACTACCTTGCTACCACCATACTCTCACCATGCAACTTCGTCTTTACCCGCTCCTTTTAGTTAATTATAAACTATAGGACCTTTTAATTTATACATAGTGTAAATGACACAGCCCCAAACTTGTATTAATTCATCATTCAAATTAGATTTAAAGTTACTGAAATGAAAATTTAATAAAAAGTCTGAAGATGGAGACAGGGTTTCTCAAATATTTTATACGTGTACTAATTTTTGATGTGAAATATCTAATGCGGCGAGACGGTTGGTGATTTTTTTCTTTAAAATAACGGAATATTTTGTTTTTGATGAATTATGCCACTTTCCTTCCTTTAATAAACCATCCTTTCATGCAAACTTTCTATACAAAATTGTTTTTGTTTGAACAGCTGAGTTTCTGAATAGATGTCTGTCTTATAATTTGTTATTTTATCAACGTTGTTTTTTTTTCCCATATTAAAATTCTATAGCATGAACTGTGTTATCAATAAGCGTGAATCGTATATTGTTTTCATAAAATTTTCCACAATCGCATTTATATTTCAATATCGTGCAGTTCTAAATTGATGTGTATCTCGATGTTCACACGACTGACATTATAATATGTAGTTTCATAAACACATGGCTTCGATAGATGGCCCAGTGCTTAAGAGCTCGCCTCTCATGCATGAGCGTGTGGATTCTAACCTGTACTGTGGATGTTTAGACTAACAATACTAATATAAATCTGAAATCGCCAACCCGCCTTGAGCTGACGTCGGCTTAATGCTCGGATCTTCTGAGAATGAGAAGAGGCCTAGCAGTGGGACAAGCATAATTTGTATAAATATAAAATATTAGCTAATAATAAATATTCTATTGAAAAATATTCCCGGGGTAAAAAGTATCCTATGACCTAATCTAGGACATAATCTCA
The DNA here is from genome assembly GCA_964057195.1 of Orthosia cruda. Classification (NCBI taxonomy): domain Eukaryota; kingdom Metazoa; phylum Arthropoda; class Insecta; order Lepidoptera; family Noctuidae; genus Orthosia; species Orthosia cruda. Next base: position 1,211,291 of record OZ059836.1, read on the forward strand.
GGTAGATTATCCGGTAGATATCAAATGTTAGACACTTGATAAACATGTTAAAATTAGTGTTTGTTTAAGCACAGTGGTTTGTTCTATTATTGTAACACTGTAGCACTTTACACTATATATATATTGCTGTGCCCTAGCAGGGTTCATGTATGAAACCTATATACTTCTAACAACTTTGTAAACTACATGAATGAAATAAATGATGATTATGATTAGATTATGTCCTAGATTAGGTCATAGGACACTGGGCCAAGTTTCATCCAAATTCGTTCAGCCGTTAGACGTGAAAACGTAACAAACATTAAATATGTATTTGGAGTGCACCATTTACACTATGTAAACAAGTGACAAAGACTAGCAACAATTAAATAAATCTAACTGCGTACTAAAGTAATACATTGTAACATAGTTTCATACTGATATGCGCGTTTAGCTTATACAAATATACACGAATATGGCGATGAACGTCTTAGCTTATGACTTTCTGAGGTTGGCAATATGAGCGATGAGGCTTACAGACGCGTCGTCAGCTAGATACATTAATATTTAGTAATAAGTTGCCCGACACTTGAGCAACAGTTGCTGAGTTAATTTTTTGCTTTAGCGTTCAATATCACTGGAGAAAACTCGGGGTAGGGTAACAAAATAATAATTCCATTATGGCCAGATTTTTCAATAGTCTGATAACTTTTAATTGAGAAATAAAAATGGCTGGTTTGTATAGAAAATATGTCAAACGGCCATTTTAATTCCTCTGTTAAAAGTTATCAGACTATTGAAAAATCGGTCCATCAGTTAGTTAGCAAAAAATATTAGATACATATTTTTTGCTTTATAAATTATATTTGACAACGATAAAGCGCAAAGTTCAGGAATGGGCGCTTGTTTTGTGACATCACTTCTAAGATAAAGGCGTGAATATACGCGAAATTTCAACGCATTGTAGGGTTTTAATTTTTTGTTTACGTGACAAGAAAAATACATGGCAAATATTTTTTGGTAATGTAACTGAAGGACTTAATATGTTATTTTAGTTATTATACTTATTTTTAACTAGTGTCTCTAAATGTTCCGTAATATCTGGCAACAGTTGCGCCATGTTTCGGGCAACATTTGTATTTACTGAAAACACGGCTGTAAGATTGTTATGAAAACAAGGATATTAAAATTATTTAAATATTTCATTAATTTGTCTTAATTTATAATAAATAATTAAATTGCCTAAACCATAATTATATAATAGCATTATGTGCCAAAGTATTAACAATATTTTAGCTATGATAATTACACGATTCTCTTTCTGACAAAGAAAATATTATACACCTGTGGAAAACAAAAATAATATAATGGATATTCCCGCAAAACTATATACAGATATCATACACGCAAGTCACAATCAAAATGTTTGAAACCACTGGACGGGACTCGAAATTACTTAGAGCATTTAAACATTGTAATATTTCTGTTATATTTGTATTAAACTGAGAAAATATGCAAGTTTAAAATTAAAATTCTTATTTTGATTAACGAAAGAGCATTATAAATTATGTTGTAAATAATAAATACAAAAGTATTGTTCAAAAAAAAGAATTAGAATTTCAGAACAGAGATTTTTACCATAACTAATAGGTAACAGGAGCCGTATCATGATTTACATAATTATTAATGGCAACATGATTCCAGTCCAAAAAGGAGATGGTGTTATCGGTCCTGTATAGCTGCGTCTCTTTTCGCACTAGAAGCTTGATTGCGTTAATATTAAAACGACATAAGAAAAAGTAAAATGTTTGAAAATCTTTGCTACATTAATGTTTAGATGCTCTTAGCAAAAATGCATCGACGACAATACATAGTAGCACGAATACACGAACGATATAAACGTATTTATATGAATTATTTAATTAATAATATTTAATAATACACAAACAGACACGAGATTATAACAAACGAACTATTGTCTTACTTATTATTACTCCTTCGCTGTATGATCACTTTGTTGAGAAAATTAACTACAACCATTACTTAACTTTGACTTACCGGATTTTTAAATATTTATGGAACTTATTATAATTTTTTTTTCACCATACAATTAATTTAAATATTGATTAGCATATTCTTAAGTCAAACTTGAATTAGGAATGTGCTAATCAAAATATAAAATAAAAATATGGTTAAAAAAAATGTAATATGTCATCGGATCATTAACCTCATGTCCTCATTAGATTATGAAGTTTCTCGAGATTCTATAAACTATCGATGTATTGTGATCTGAACATTTCGAATAGAATAATACGACCAAACAGTGCACCAGTCTACAATATTTCCATTTTTGTATGACAGTGAAATTGTAAACGCACCCCTCATTGGTCGGTTTGGTGCAAGTACTTATAGAATCTCGAAATACTTCATAATCTATCGAGGTCTACAATAATCCGGTGACATTATATAAATACAATAATGTGTATGTGTGGAAATAGAACAGTTATAATGTACTATTATTAACAATAATTATTTCTGGATATTAATCTGTATTTTAATGATAATGAAGTCTGTCTATTTATAATTTTTATATTTTCTTTTTCTCTTCGTAAATAAAGTATGTTTCACAGTAATCAGGAACTGATGGCGGAAATGTAAGTTTTATGTACACCCTCCGATGGCAAAGGAAACTTCGGTAGAATATTAATCTTTTTATTTAATGTTAGTGATATAGAAGCGTCCCCTCACCAGTTTTCGTTATCTATTGAAGGAAAGAAACTTGTTTGTGGTTTACTTTACACTGTGACGATACAACAACGCAACAGAAACTGCTTAAGATTCGGATTTGTCCATGGGCAATATTCATAGACCGTGCTTTGTCTTTGCTACGCTTAGTAAAGTTAGTGTTTCATACGAAGGTAAACCTTATTCTGATTCAACATAACGTTCATATTCGTAACAAACGCTTACACAAATGTGAATATTTTCGCTATGTGACTGTTCATATTCATTTCTACTAATCTAAATACGGTCTATGAAGCGTGCCCTGTAGCGCAGTACTCACTAGCGCGTTACAATACAACAGTATATATGTCGTGGCCAGATCTTAGAATTGATCACTTATTGATGTGGCCAACTATTTCATGAAATGGAAAATATCCGCTGCCCACATCATGATATGGTCTGGATCAGATCAAGGAATAATCAGCGTTGAACGATATGAACATCTAAACGCACGGCTACTTCAAGATATGGTCAAACATTAGTGTTCATATCGTAAAATTGTTACATTATCACCGTTTGAGGCGCTTATATCGTTTTGTTTTTGTGATGCATCATGGCGGCTGACAATTTTTGTGATAAAAAAGCCAATAATAATGCGCCAAATGGAGATAAAAATTAAGTGAAATGTCATTAAAACAAAACACTAATTGAATTTTACGAAAGTCACTCAAAAAACGAGCGCAACGTAAGAAAACCTTAGATTTCAGAACATTAATGCTATGGACAAACGTGGATTGTCATATCAGCAAACGTTGACGTTTAAAACGATATGGTTAGTTTTAGCTGCCCATATCATGAAATTCAATCATTTCATGAAATGGTTTGTCACATCATGAAGTGATCAATTCTAAGATCTGGCCACGACATTATATACTAAAACAAAATGATTACGAGGGAGTTCCACGATATGTTTGATTACAGTTTAAAGCTAGCTAATGAGCCGGATTTACAGAGTTCGGTTTACAGCCCACAAGTGAATACCTGGCTTTAGGCAAGCTGTGCAACCATACACTTTTAAAATCGTAGGATTTTGCAAAAGTGTACAGTCAAGTCACAATGTATAGCAAACCACGTGCCTACATCAATTCCGAGGCTCGTATCTAAATACAGTAGTCAGTCGTAACTTCGTAAGGATAGTAGCTACTAGGAAAAGGTATACCCTTCTTATTAACACTAGGCGACACTTAAATTATTGTCTACATCTTATTGAATTTTGAACTCTCAGTACTAAGGCGAGGGTTGATAATCCAACATCACGATTTCTAAATAGGCAATAACTTAGGTGTTGCTCAGTGTTGATGAAAGCGGGCAATATACGTACACACTTACGCAAAATGCTTTCTAAATCGTTTGCAGCGCTACTTTATGCTAAATATTCGTATTTATTGTTTTTCTCTACATTGTCCGAGTTACTTGATTGTGTCCATCGAGATTGACTTTCTCGTTTCAATTTAATTTTGTTTGACATTTTTTACTCAGATTACTGTTATTTCTAAGTGGGTCTTGGAATGAATAATTTACGTCTTAGCCCATGTATGTATGGGCGTTTTTTTAACGAGGCGTGAGAAAAACACGCACTGAATTTTCAACCCTCGGCATTAAGCAGAGTTAAGAATCGAACAGTGCGCTTAATAACGCGCTAGGATTGCGCATCGTTGGTTTCTCACCTTAAGGCGTAACGGTTAGAGTTGAAAACGCGGGACGTTTTTCACCGCCACATCGTTGGCTTTATGAGCTTACTTTTTATCAGAAAACACGTTCATATAAATGTACATATCCATTTATATCGCAGTAGAACGTGTGCAAAACTGCGCTAGCGTTTAGCTAGAGTTGCATCTTCTGTGCTAACATTATATCATCAATGCTGTTTTTTCATTCTGTAGTTGTATTTTACGCTCACTTTTCGTTTGATATCGATTCGTTGTGGCACCACAAATCCTAGTCTAACAGATATCTATAAGTACTTAACGGCAGTTTTATGACTTTTCATGTATTTGCTATAATATTGATCTAGATTTTTAATATTCCTAGGTAAACGAGACAGCAGTAACCAGGTTAGGTTAGCTGTGTTGTTGACTTAGGAGTATCTTTTTAATATTTTTAAATTTAATAGGTTTTTTTCGGAACATTCACAATAATTTAAGAACATATTTGCTTATTTAGAAGAGGAACATATGAATTACGGATATTTTAAGAATCGAATTTTATTGACAGATTTTAGGTGAATTTAATTTTTTCATATTATGTTTTAAATGTGGTCTGAGAATTTGAAGTAAAGAATAGATCAATATCAGATAACTTTGATATTTTTTTAAGAATTATGAGAGAAGTTGTTTTTTGAAGTTAATAGTATAGGGGTTGTTTAGGTTAGGTTGTGTTGTAGGATATACAGGGTTAGGATACAGTTAGGTCTCGTTTTAGTTAACAATTGTAATAGGCTAAACCTAAGAATTCTCACACTATATTTTCTAATGTTCTTGAGAGTATATTTCTAGTGAAGCTTTAAGCTGTCGAAATAATCCGATATAATCCGAATGCTTGAGAATTCTGAAGTTTAACACGATTATTTTGTTAAGTTGGAGAAGTGGTTTCGACATAGGTTTTATATTGGTAAATTTTACATTGCATTTTAATATAGGATTATAATCTGTCACTTAACAAGGAAGGTAGTATAATAGCCTTAGTTGTTAGTCGTAAATTACCACGTTGTATTTTCAAAGTAATTATTTATGACTGGCAACTATTTCTATAGTCGACTTGTGGCAACATTGATCGTTTTAGGATATTGTTAGTCTAGACAGTTTTTAGAACGAAAATTAATGTGACAAATTGTGGAGCGTTAGCGAACTGCTGAGTTAAATGTTAACAGTCCATCGCAGGAGTTCACGTACGCTTGACAATTTGCCATATAGCTTTAAATTGGCTGCCTTTGCGACATTGATGACGTTGTCGTAGGACACGTCAAAGTGCTACGATCAATGTTTTTTCAAGCCGACTGTACAATGTAGAATAGGATTACAAATCACACGTCCTGGTGTTGGGAACGAAACAATCGCACAGCAATCCAGTGTATTCCCGGGCGGAGTGACGTCGTGTCAACGAACAAGCGTGTGGCGGGTACCTGTACCTGTACCTGGCGCTATACTGCGGCGCCAGCATCAGAGCGGCAGCGACAGCGCCGGCTCGTGCGGGTGCAGCGCCAGCGCCGCGGCCGCCGCGTCCGCCGCCGCCAGCGGCTCGGCCGCCGCGCACAGCACCAGCGCCAGGCGCCGCCACGTGTCGGCGCGCCCGGGCTCCAGGGACGCCGCCTCGCGCAGGGACTTCTCGGCCAGGCCTAGCCAGCCCAGGTTGTAGTATGCTGCGCCTGGAGGTGGAGATACATTTCATTACAATTTACGATCATTGGGCACAGGTAAAACTCGACAAGATTCACACACCTTTAAATTTTGACATCGATTAAATGAATAATCATTTTACAGAATCGTCCAATTTCGATAGAACAATAATATTGGATACATTGGATTTAACTTTCATCTCTGCCGAGCCCCAACTATTCTCCATTTGATTTAAGTCAATCCTCTGCGTTATGTTAACAAGAGCATACTATCGACTGCTTTCAATGCAGGTAAGAAGTAACTGTATCAGCCGTAAAATGTTACTCCCAGTGCTGGACATTATCCTTCCAGCCATTTGCTACATCCTCAACTTTTCTTCGTCCAGTGGTGTCTATTATTCCTTTACCCAAAAAGTCCAATCCCACATCATTTTCTGAATACCATCCAATATGCGTCCTAAAATTCCTATCCAAAGTCGTTAAACGATTAATCTCGTGTGCGTCATAATGGCTGGTTGTCTGTAACGGTTGGCGACACGCTGGTGACCAAAAATTGCTACCTATTTGCTACTTTTTAATACCTATAGTCAATTAATTGCTACCTAACTTTGAAACAAAATAAAGGGACTTTAAAATGACCAGCCATTCTGACATCAGGATAACTGGTCAACTCTCCGTTTGTGTAAACTATTTAAATTTGTGTTATTATTTTTACTTGAGTAATTACTACCTGATTGCTACCCTCACGTCTTTCAATGTCTACCTTGTAGTTTTAACAAGTAAAAAGTTATGATCATTTGAAATTTTTACGGGGAATGGATTACGATTATTGAAACAAAGAAATTTAAAACGATTACTAGAATGTTTATTTTTATTGGAATACACCTACCCATTATGTTAATTGAACATATATATGTATATGTTAATGTAAAAGCCCGAACTACGGTAAAACCTAATATTTTCCCAGTCTTACTGGTAATCAAAAAATAAAAGGATGAACGTTTTCAAACAATAAAACAAACGAACACCTCAGCTTTATTATTTAGTATAGATGGAACAGTTTTGATAAAGTAAGTAATGATTAATAATTTTGCTTTTACGATAATATTACAAAAAAAATGTTTGTTATTGTAGATGTTTAATCAGCATGTTACCTAACAAATAAATAATATATATAAAGGTATCAGTATAATCAGTGGGTATTTTTTTTGCGTACTATATACAGTATTTGTTATTTTTGTATATTGGTCATTTTAACACTCCCACACCGAACCTCGTTTATAGTGAACTTTTAGATATAATGGCCAAAGTGTATGTAACACTACGTTTATAATGGTCCATTCCCTGTAAAAAAAATTAATGATCATAACTTTTTACTTGTTAAAGCTACAAAGTGGACATTGAAAGACGTGAGGGTAGCAATTAGGTACTAATTACTCAAGTAAAAATAATAACACAAATTTGAATAGTTTACACAAACGGAGAGTTGACCAGCTATCCTGATGTCAGAATGGCTGGTCATTTTGAAGTCCCTTTATTTTGTTTCATATTTAGGTAGCAATTAATTGAATATAGGTAGTAAAAAGTGGCAAGTAGGTAGCAATTTTTGGTTACCAGCCTGACGCGAACCGTTACAGACAACCAGCCATTCTGAAGCACACGATTAATCCACGACCAAACTAAAATAAATATTACAATAAAATACCTCCCCACATTCAAAAACTGAATGAGACAAAATTTAAAACTTGTATAAAACGCACACTATGCAAGCAAGCATATTATAAGTTCGGAGATTCCATCACTGATTCCATCAGTGCAGTCCACAGCCACTAGAGCGCAAAAATAAGTGATGCACAAAAATGTTTTGAATTATTGTTGGACCTGCTGAAGACTGTTTGAATATATTTGTATTGTATAAATTCAATTTATCTACTTTTATGTCGTAAAATTCGAATTATAAAATTCAAAACGAGTTTATATTGCCATACTTTATAAACACAATACCGAAATTTAAAAATATAATCTTATTATAACACTATTTCTCTAACAAAATAATGCTATAAAACATTTTTTCTATTACGATGTAACGAAACGTTACAACAATGAACTAATGCTTCGTTCTTTGTTTGTTTGTGACTTGGAAAGCGGCGGGTACCTGAGGCGCGGGGGCGAGTGTTCGCATAGATCGAATGATAAAAAAAGATTGCGCGCGGTCGCCCGCGCAGCAGTCGTCCGCCAGTCGCTCCTAGGCTGAATTGCGAGCACACGTATTGCTTTGCGTCCTGTCAAGCGCCCTAGCAGACACGAGCGTTAATTTTTTAAACTTATATTTATTTCGCGAGTTAACGACGGTTTAATAAGTGCCGTTAAAGTTGTGCGTGGAAATCCCGAATTAGGGTAAGTTTTGAATAGCACACAAATTACGCAAAGCATAATCATTGCCATCTTCATTTCTTTTGCCAATCATTATTTATTGTACCTACCCCTATACTTCTCGTTACGCTACAGATGTAATTACTTTTTTCCAATAAACACCATTTAGTAATAGCCTCAGTTATAGCTAATAATGTTGCATCTTGCTACCTAATTTTCTTCTACCTTCAAGTTTATTAATAATTTTGAAAAATAAGTCTGTAACGTTTTAACGGATTCCTAATCATTGTTTTTACTGTTTTCTTTTTGCTCAAGCTTGCTTGATATTTATGTAAACTCCGTTCTGGTCAGTGCCACCACGTCAATACTACTACATTTAAATAGGTACTTTCTTATTGTTGTCGTCGGTGGTACCCCAGGACGGAGAATATTCGGCCACGATCTAATAGGCTGGAACGGTGGTTTCCAGGATCTACGGCTTCTTCGCTTCTGCAGCTTCATCATTTCTTCGGCATCGAGCACTTCGACAAGTACTGCGTGCACGTCACGTGTGCCGCAGTTCCGAAGGCCCACCTGTCGCTACGCCACTGGTGTGCTGAGCGAGTCGTGGCTGACACCTCGCCGTATAAGCTGCCAGAGACATCGACGTACAGCACCTCTGCATATCATCTGCCAGCTTCCATCTCCGGCTTCCTGCTACTACAGGAGAGTACCTATCCCTGCAGGAGTGACAACAGACGTCCGTAACCCACTACCTACAAATATTTGTGTGCCTCCGGCTAATCTAGTTTGGTTTTGCAAATTAAAACTTAATTTTTAAAGTACACGCCCGTTTTTTTATTCAGTTGCCAATTCTTAGGTGGGAATAGATCGGGTGGAGGCTACACTGGCGCCCAATTACGTGGTTCTGTCTGTTTTCGCTTCTGTAGTTAGTAGTTAGTTATTGTACGGTGAGTGGGTATATATTTTTTTCTTCTTTTGTAAAACGCTTTGTTAATTTTTGTGTGTGCAGTAACTGGGGTGAAGATTAATGTTCACATTTTTTTGTTAATTACAGCTTTTTAACCTTGTCATATTAGTTATTCTTTTTCTTAACTGTATAAAAAAAAATACAGGTTGATTTTTTTATTTTCGTTAAATATTGCGGGTATAGTTTTTTTTGGAATCATATTGCTTCTCAAACTTATTGTGTAACTACCTTCACACCAGTTGCAAAAATTTTTTTTATCACGTTTTTTTCTTTTCATACGCATTTTTCTTTTTTTCTTTTGTTTCAATCATTAGCTTGTTAATTGATCTTATCATAAAACATATAACACAGCGTTCTGTTCTGTTAAAGTTGATTGTAACAGAACGGAGTACTTTCATCATTAATTCGTTATAATTTGTGTGCTATTTACAACTTTTTAATATTGGTTGATATTTTTTTTTTATTATTATTATTATGGCGTACCCTATAAAATATTTATCGTTGCAAAAATCAGAATTGGAATACGAGGTAGCCGTAAGAGGTGAAACCCCGGCTAGTACGGTGGCGGATCTTAGGCGGCAGATTTGCAAACTTAGTCAGGTTCTTGTGTCTGAGGATATTTTGTGTTCCCATCTAGACCCCCTTGAAGATTTGAATAATTCATTGGAAATATTAAATAAAATTAAATCTAGTCTGGATGTGGACACAAAGGACAGGAATGTTTTGGGGCGAATGGAAAATCTTTTCCATCACCTATATCATCGGCTGAATAGGATCGTTTTGGATGAGAAATTTATAGATGTGCATACGGAATGTACGAGAATGTTTAAGGAGTACTATGAAATTTTCATATCACTAAAGGCAAAGGGTACTGACCCTCTCATAGCTGCCGTCCCAATTTCTGACCCGCAGGTCACTGAAAGAATTAATATTTCAGTGACATGTGAGGGTAGTTCAAGACATTCTGAGTTAACAAAACTAAAGTTTGATGGTAAGACTTGCGTGCGTGCCTTTATACAAAGAGCAAATGAATATAGCGTTGCTCGAAACATTACGAATTCAAAATTGCTTTCATTTGCAACCGATATTTTTGTGGACGATGCACTTCATTGGTTCAGAAGCGTAAAGCAACAAGTATCATCTTGGGATGAACTAGTCATTCTTCTGGTACAGGACTTCGACAAAGCGGATTACGATTACCGTCTTTTATCTGAGATTCGGTCTAGGACTACAACGGAAAACATTACGATTTACTTGTCCATCATTTCGGGGATGTTTTCACGCTTGTCGAGGCCTTTTGCGGAGGAGGACAAACTGGAGGTGATTTTACACAATATTAGACCGTGTTATGCGAGCACTCTAGCCTCTGCATCTCAAATCACATCTGTTGAACAGTTGAGATCTCTTTGCAGGAACTTTGAAAATGTTCAGTCACGCATGGTTCAGTTCCGAGAACCTTCGGCTGCTACTTCTGACACATTAGCACCAGAATTTGCATACAAACAAAGATCAGATACGTTAACAAACAAAATCAATATTTTAGTTCTAAAAATGTAAACAATAAAACCAACTTGGATAGTAACAAACAAAATTCAAATAATGCTAATGTTAATGAGAGATATTTACATGCTATAGATAAAAATAATACAGTTCCTGATGCGAAACTGCCATATTGTCCTAGATGTCGTAACGATTCGCATAGCCTCAAGGATTGTCAAAGTAAAGAAATTATGTGTTTTAAGTGTGGACATAAAGGTGTCAAGAAACCAGATTGTCCGAAATGTAACAGGGATCAGAAACCAAAAAACTAGGTTTGCAGGATTGTGTCAAATCGTCTGCGTTAGAAGGTCGCTTTAATAGGGACGATTGGAATAATTGGTTGAAAACAATTAATTTATTTTTCAACAGTTACAAAATTTCATCAATCCTGCAAGCTAAGCCTACAGGTGATTCGCGACCATATATAGATATTAAAATAAATGGTATTACGGCGTCTGCCCTCCTAGATTCCGGGTCAGCTGTTACAATATTGGGTAATTATGCACATAACACGTTACTCAGTCGTGGCCTTAAGCTTTGTACTGAGGATACTCCCTCGATAGTAGCTGCTGGTGGTCAAACACTAAAGAGTATTGGCTACATTAATGTACCAGTACATTTAGAGGAGCAATTTCACATAATTAAGTGTTATGTAGTTCCAGAAGTTCAATCATCGCTTATTCTAGGTATTGATTTCTGGCGCGCCTTCCAATTATGTCCGAAATATTTGGGCTCTGTTCAGTTGTCAACTAATCCTTTAGTAGATTTAAATAATAATAATCATAAAACTTTTATTCGTTCTTACGACAGTTTAGATGAGTCTCAACGCGCTATAGCTGATAACGTTGTAGAGCAATTTAGAGACATTTCATTTGAGCGCAAAGGCTTGGGCCGTACGCACGTTTTAACCCATCGCATCGATACTGGCGATTCTCCTCCTATTAGACAAAGATATTACAGGCTATCTCCTGAAAAACAGAGAATCCTTGTCGAACAGGTAGATGAGATGTTAAATCTAGATGTGGTGGAGCACTGTGAAAGTGCCTGGCAGTCTCCGGTACTCCTCGTTACTAAGAAGAATGGTCAGCCTCGTTTTTGTCTTGACAGCAGGAAGTTAAATTCGGTCACAAAACGAGATGCATACAACTTACCATACATTGCTGAAATTTTGGATAATCTGCGCGACGCTCGTTTTCTTACTAGCCTTGATTTATCCAAAGCTTTTTGGCAAATACCCATTGCAGAGGAGGACAGAGACAAAACGGCCTTTTACGTCCCAGGTCGAGGAACACTTAGATTCAAGACCACAGCTTTTGGCTTGACAAATGCTCCCGCTACGCAACAGCGTCTTGTAGATAAGTTGCTGGGTAACGTAGACCACAGGATATTTGCTTACCTAGATGACATTATAATTGTTAGCAATAGTTTTGATGAGCATGTGTCCCTCCTAATTCGCGTTTTAGACAGATTGCGTAAGGCAGGCCTAACCGTCAACTTGGAGAAGTGTGAGTTTTTTCGAAGCCAACTTAAATACTTAGGTTACGTGGTTGATGCGAACGGGTTGCGAACCGATCCAGAAAAGGTTGAAGCCATTCTTAACTACGCAACTCCTATTAATCGCAGGGAGTTAAAGCGATTTCTAGGCACAGCTACATGGTATCGTAGGTTCGTTCCCAACTTTAGCACAATTGCAGGACCACTCAACAAGTTGACTTCGAATAAGAAGAACACTCCACCCTTCAGGTGGACTGATGAGGCGGAAGTTGCATTTAAAAAACTAAAGGAATGTTTAGTTTCCGCGCCAGTTCTTTCTTGTCCCGATTACAATTTACCTTTCGAGGTGCATACGGATGCAAGTAACTATGGGATAGGCGGTATGCTCACTCAGTCTATAAATGGAAAAGAGCACCCCATAGCTTACATGAGCAAGTCTTTAACGGCGGCAGAAAAGAAACAACAGCATTACGGAGCGGGAGACGTTGGCAGTTCTCACTGCATTAGAGCATTGGCGATGCTATTTGGAAAACGGGAAAACTTTCACGGTTTACACTGACCATAGTGCATTAAAGTGGTTTCTCTCTTTAAATAACCCTACGGGAAGGCTCGCACGTTGGGGTGTGCGCTTGTCTTCGTTCAATTTCGATATAAAGCACCGTCGAGGTGTCGACAACGTTATCCCCGATGCGTTGTCTAGAGCTGTAACTGTTTCTTCTATGGTCACTACTAATTCATTCGCGACTTCTAGTGATGATTGGTATAAGAACATTTATAATAACTGTGTCACAAAACCCGAAAATTTTCCCAATTACCAAATTAGAGATGGCACTCTTTTCCGCCTTAGTAAAAATAAGTGTTTGCTTACCAACGAATTTTCTTGGAAGGAAGTCGTTCCTTCTGAACTTAGGGATAAGGTCATTGCGGATAACCATAATGAGCCAACTGCTGGTCATTTGGGTATCTTTAAGACCTATAGACGCATTGCACTCAGATACTACTGGCCGGGCATGCATCGAAATGTAACAAAGTACGTTGGATCCTGTAGTACTTGTCTTCAATACAAGACTCAAAACCATGCTACTCTTGGTGAAATGGGTCGCCCCAAGCAATGCTCTCGTCCTTACCAAATGATATCAATCGACTTAATGGGACCACTCCCGGTCACTCGTAAACAAAATAGTTACATATTAGTAGTAACCTGTTGTTTTTCCAAATTTTGTCATATATTCCCAATTAAAAAAGCAACCTCTCAGATAATAGTTAAAATTTTAGAAGAACAAATTTTCTTAGTTCACGGTGTTCCTCAAAGTATTTTTCTGGACAATGGCACTCAATTTATTAGTGGACATACTCAAGATTTATTCAAGAAATATAAAGTACCAAACACATTCTATTCACCAAAATATACCCCTCAGGTCAATACTGTGGAGCGGTATAATAAAACTATTATTACTTGCATTGCTGCTTTCGTTGATGGTGATCATCGATCATGGGACTTATTTATTCCGAAAGTACAATTCGCGATAAATAGCTCAGTTAACGAAGCTACCGGATTTACACCTTCTTTTCTGGTTTTTGGACGGGAAATAGTATTATGTGGTTCACATTACGCCGATACAGACTTAGGAGATGAGGTTTTATTTCTACCTCGCGATGTGTATGCGGAAAACCTTGGTTGCCTAAGTTCTATCTTTGACCAAGTCCAAAAAACTTTGTATCACGCCCATGTTAAAAATACATCATATTATAATTTAAGACGTAAAGCTTTTGAATTTAATAACGGTGATATCGTATACAAGCGTGCTTACGTCCTGAGCGATAAGGATAAGCACTTTAGCAAAAAATTAGCTCCCAAATACATTAAGTGCCGGGTCATTCAAAAACTATCACCACTTGTGTATGTCTTGGAGGATATGTCAAGTAAGAGCTTAGGGTCTTGGCATATAAAGGACCTGAAAATATCAAATTAAATATAATTCCGTCTTCGTTACATTCTCCCATACACTACTAAACGACTTTAAGACCTGTTACAAAAGTCATTGACGGATATTAGTCAATAGATTTTCGGCATGATAGGACACGTCGCATAATTTGTTATATTGTGTGATGTACTGTATATTAGGTATTTGATTGATGAGGTATGATTGAAGTGAAAGGATGAGTGAAAGGATATTGTAACAAATATAACATGCGGATTTTATTATTAAAATAAAATCCTTATGAGGGAACGGCGGGTAATGTAACGAAACGTTACAACAATGAACTAATGCTTCGTTCTTTGTTTGTTTGTGACTTGGAAAGCGGCGGGTACCTGAGGCGCGGGGGCGAGTGTTCGCATAGATCGAATGATAAAAAAAGATTGCGCGCGGTCGCCCGCGCAGCAGTCGTCCGCCAGTCGCTCCTAGGCTGAATTGCGAGCACACGTATTGCTTTGCGTCCTGTCGAGCGCCCTAGCAGACACGAGCGTTAATTTTTTTTCAACACACTTGCTCATAAAGTGGCTCTAATTTCACCGCAATTAGGCACATAATGACACCTGTTATCAAACTGTGACTTTTTCATTGCTATTATTCACAAGTGAGTTATAGTTTTTTTTTTTTAATTTAATGGTTGAGTTGCTTTGTTCTTAAAAAATGTTTCGATGCAAAAAAGATCGTTCTCAATAGTACAAATGCAACACATTTCATGCAACTTCGTATTTAAATAGATAATTTCAACTTGTACGTGTTTAATAAATAAAACTTTCACTCAAATATAACTTTTGTTTTTGTCTGTAATAAAGAAAACTTGAAATTCGCCATTTAGTACGTGGCTAAAACGCTATCCGCGAAAAGCCAAAAAAAGAAAACTCATTCTTTTTAGTCTGTGGCCGATCGCTAGAGTAAAAATGTTCTGTGGTGGCCGATCGCCATTGTTGCGCGCGCATAGGAAAACTGATTAATTTTGCCCGCCATTGCGAAAAAAATTCACAACTCGTTTTGACTGTTGGAAATGATTATTTAGTATTTTTTTCTTCTCAAGTGTGTTGAAAAACGTCGTATGATACACGTGTGTATTGATGATTACCGTCCTCGGCTCTCTTAAGACCCTCGCCTGACGGCTCGGGTCTCAATGGCGCCTCAGCGGTAATCACCAACGTTACACACTTGTACCATAATGTACTATAAACTTATATTTATTTCGCGAGTTAACGACGGTTTAATAAGTGCCGTTAAAGTTGTGCGTGGAAATCCCGAATTAGGGTAAGTTTTGAATAGCACACAAATTACGCAAAGCATAATCATTGCCATCTTCATTTCTTTTGCCAATCATTATTTATTGTACCTACCCCTATACTTCTCGTTACGCTACAGATGTAATTACTTTTTTCCAATAAACACCATTTAGTAATAGCCTCAGTTATAGCTAATAATGTTGCATCTTGCTACCTAATTTTCTTCTACCTTCAAGTTTATTAATAATTTTGAAAAATAAGTCTGTAACGTTTTAACGGATTCCTAATCATTGTTTTTACTGTTTTCTTTTTGCTCAAGCTTGCTTGATATTTATGTAAACTCCGTTCTGGTCAGTGCCACCACGTCAATACTACTACATTTAAATAGGTACTTTCTTATTGTTGTCGTCGGTGGTACCCCAGGACGGAGAATATTCGGCCACGATCTAATAGGCTGGAACGGTGGTTTCCAGGATCTACGGCTTCTTCGCTTCTGCAGCTTCATCATTTCTTCGGCATCGAGCACTTCGACAAGTACTGCGTGCACGTCACGTGTGCCGCAGTTCCGAAGGCCCACCTGTCGCTACGCCACTGGTGTGCTGAGCGAGTCGTGGCTGACACCTCGCCGTATAAGCTGCCAGAGACATCGACGTACAGCACCTCTGCATATCATCTGCCAGCTTCCATCTCCGGCTTCCTGCTACTACAGGAGAGTACCTATCCCTGCAGGAGTGACAACAGACGTCCGTAACCCACTACCTACAAATATTTGTGTGCCTCCGGCTAATCTAGTTTGGTTTTGCAAATTAAAACTTAATTTTTAAAGTACACGCCCGTTTTTTTATTCAGTTGCCAATTCTTAGGTGGGAATAGATCGGGTGGAGGCTACAACGATACAGGACAAATCCAAGAAGTTAACCACTAAGGAGATTCCATCAATATTTTTTTTGTAATGCCATTTTATAGTACCTATTATAAAAAGATTTGATTCCAATTTTAAATTGTCTATGACAATGCCCGCTTTAGACTTAGCACGCACTGCGATTTTTATTCGCACGAGTTTTGTTTCCTTCTACCTGTTCATAGAGCTCAAAATATTCAGGCAAATAAAATTCGCGCCGTGGTGCGGTGGATTCTGTGGCAAAACACGGATTTCTTGCGATATTATTTTCGCACGATTTCTTTACCGCAATGCGAACAACTTCATACAATTCCATAGGTCGCAGAATGGACGGAAAAAAATCGCGCGAATAAAGATCGCAGTGCGCGCTAAGCCTTAGCGCATGCGCGGTTAATGCGGTGATGTGCTGGGTTTTGGCGCCATTCATACGTTTTGCAAGTTTTGCTGTACTGAATTTCATGATTTAAATTATTGTTCAAAAATGTCTGATATCAGTGAATGTGAAGAAAATTTTACTCCGCCTGGTATTTTAGATGCGGCGAAGGAAATTACTCTTAATTTATTACCAGCAAAGTCGAAAAAAGTATATGACAAATGCTATCACGATTTTATGGCATGGAAAATGCAAAAAGAGGTATTTAGTAGGGTCAATCCCAATTTATGAGTGTAGATAAATTAGTGTATGTAACTGCACATAACTAGGTATTAAAACATTCGTGTGAAAACGATAAAAAATCTCGCCTACGGCTCGGTTTTTAAACACACACTCATGTTTTAATACCCCTCATTATGCAACAGTTTCATAAACTACTATTCTTTTAGTATTATATAACTGCTCAGCATATGTGTGAGTTCTATGTTCCGACTGTAAATCTACCATTCACTGTATCTATGTGTCGTTCGTTGACTTGTGTGTGCCCTGGCAGTTGAGGGTGTCATTCTCTCTCTAATGTCTCTCTGATGGTGGCGCATGTGTTGGATCATTCAGTTCCCTTCATGATGGTTGAACTGAGTGGTGCCAATCCATGCGTCATGTTCGTGAACAGGCGCCATCAGTTGTGATTGGTCATAACTTAACTGCTTCGAACTGTTTTTTTTTATATCTATAGGCTCGCGCTTGACCTCACCTGTTAATGTATGTAACTAAAAATGGTTGAATGAAAAGAGTTTCCGTGGAGTTTCTTGCACATTCTTCTCCATAGAGACCTACTTCTTATACTTTACGATTCTTTTCGATGACACATTTAATTAGATTGTAGGGGCCCAGTAGGTGGTCACGCCTATTGCAGCGTCAGAAGCACTGCAAAGATCGTCTAGGGTGCAAGTGCAGTCAGGACATTCCAGCAAGTGGGTCATAGTCTGCACAGGGGCACCACCTACAGAGACCTACTGACGCTTGCGAACGTGCAATTAGATTCATATTTTGTTTGATAATTCAAAAGTACCTGTATAAGGTTTAGTTGAATTAAAAATATGTTTATTTTGAATCTCCTCAATCCTGTCCATGCCAGCACCACCATAGCTCAACATTACGGATGATATAGGTCAACCTTTGAAAGCAGTAATCTGACGGTCTTGGCATTGCTAGACGTCAGTAATGATTTGAATACCGTCGATTTCAATGTTTTGCTGTATGCGGGCGACCTACAAATTTATTGGCGAGCTCCTCTCGGACTTCTGTCTGAGGGTATCGTAACAATAACTCGTGATCTGGTCCGCATATGCGAATGGAACAAAAAGTATGGAGTAATGGTTAACCCCATAAAGACGCAGGTTATAGTGGTGGGCAGTTCTAAGATGGTTTCTAAAATCAACTGGATGACTCTTCTCCCGGTTTTTTTCAACAAATTAGTTATTCCGTTCGACAAAAAAAATAAAATCTTGGGGATATTCATTGATAGGAACTTGTCTTGGACTGCCCTGCCTAACTGCAGGAGGTTGGCCGCAAACTATTTGCTGGGGATATTCATTGATAGGAACTTGTCTTGGACTGCCCTGCCTAACTGCAGGACGTTGGCCGCAAACTATTTGCTGGGGATATTCATTGATAGGAACTTGTCTTGGACTGCCGTGCCCAACTGCAGGAGGTTAGCCGCAAACTATTTGCTGGGGATATTCATTGATAGGAACTTGTCTTGGACTGCCCTGCCCAACTGCTGGAGGTTAGCCGCAAACTATTTGCTGGGGATATTCATTGATAGGAACTTGTCTTGGACTGCCCTGCCTAACTGCAGGACGTTGGCCGCAAACTATTTGCTGGGGATATTCATTGATAGGAACTTGTCTTGGACTGCCGTGCCCAACTGCAGGAGGTTAGCCGCAAACTATTTGCTGGGGATATTCATTGATAGGAACTTGTCTTGGACTGCCCTGCCCAACTGCTGGAGGTTAGCCGCAAACTATTTGCTGGGGATATTCATTGATAGGAACTTGTCTTGGACTGCCCTGCCCAACTGCTGGAGGTTAGCCGCAAACTATTTGCATGTGCTGCATCTTTGAGGAGACTATGTTATTTTCTTCCGACTGCCTCCAGGATTGCGGTTGCACAATCTCTTCTTCTACCCATCCTTGGTTATGCTGATGCCAGCTATCTTGACCTTACTCAAGAACAACATGATTAACTTGAGCGGTTTTTTTTTTGTATAAGATTCATATTCGGTTTGCGAAAATATGACCACGTTACCGAATTCCGTGTGAATCTGAAGTTGTTGCCAATTCGCCTTCGCCGGAATGCTCATATTCTTTCACTTTTATATAATGTGCTCTTCACTCCTTCCACCCCTCTTTATCTTAAGAAACGTTTTCAGTTTCTCTGCGATTCCCACACAAAATTCCTTAGCTCATAACTTCAAATGCCAACGCATTCCACGAGTTTTCTAAATAAATCCTTTACCGTCCAGGCTAATCGTCTGTGGAATGCATTGCCAGACCCAATCAAACGTGCCCAATCTTTGCTTGTGTTCAAAAGACTGGTGGGGGTGAGGGTTTTTATTGCCTTTATATTTCATTATGTATGTCATCATCATCATCATCAGCGTTTTGACGTCCTCACTGCTGGGACACAGGCCTCCTCTCTGTGAGGAAGGGATTGGGCCTTAATTCACCAAGCGGGCCCAGTGCAGGTTGGTGGATGTCACATATCTTCGATTTTTTGTTCTAGGACATGCCGATTTCCTCACGATGTTTTCCTTCACCGTTTTTAGAGCAGTGGTGATGAAATAATTTACACAAAGTAAAGTGCCTGCCTGGGTTCGAACCTACGACAAGTAAGTCGGGACCGTTACCACTACGCCACCACTGCTCTATGTATGTATTTATGTATATATTACAAAGCATGTATTTGCGTATCTTTTATAATATACTAGCTATCCCACGCGGCTTCGCTCCCATCAACTGGCTACCTACCTACCCATCTACCCTACTTACCCTACATACATGATTGTTGCGTAACTTAAACCGTTTACGCAGCGCACGCAACGGAAGCTCTCAAAAAGGAATAATTTTGCCCGTTTCTGCTACATTTTTCATTTATGCTCCGCTCCTATTGGTCGTAGCGTGATGTTATATAGCTATAACATTCCACGATAAATGGGCTATCCAACACAAAAATAATTTGACAATTCCAACCAGTAGTTCCTGAGATTAGCGCGTTCAAACAAACAAACAAGCTCTTTAGCTTTATAATATTAGTATATATTATTTTTAATACTGATATTGTCAGCACCACTTCGTGTCCAGGCAATTACTGTCCATACCAGCTGCCTGGACGTTATGGCATAATGCGATAAGGGTTCCGTGATCTTTTTATTTGTACAGACGCACATCTAAGTAGACTCGGCATAGATCATCTTTTACTGAGGCAACAAATATCGACCTTCAGAATGTTGTAGCATCGAAAAAAGGTGCACGTCTCAAATGATTTATTTTCAACTTTATATTAAGATGATACTTTTGATCTGAGAAAACACCTGTTTTCTTTGAACAAGTGAGGCACTTGTCTAGCTAATTCAAACAGTTACTAACAATCGTAAAATATCGTCAAATTACAACCGTACAACACTTGAAATTCTAGTAATATTCAACAACAAATTAAGTCTAAGCCACAGACAAATCTAACTAGATAACGCAAGTCCCTCCATCTGTATGAAAACCAAGCGTGCCACTTTTTCACACACAATTTAAATACAAATTTACTTACCAATGAAAGAAAACATTTCCAATACCTCGGCCAACTTTTTCTATACAGTCTTTTCAGCTCAATATGGCATAATCAGGCATTTTCCTAGATTTCGGTGGATTTCCGGTGCCGATAATACTAAATGAAAGCTCAAAGTACGATCATTGATCGTAATTTTACTCCATTTTTTGACACGCGAAGTACATACATACGCGTCATCTAGTTAAATTTATATATGTTGTCTAAGCACTCAAATAAAAATACCTAAGTAATAAGGACTCACCTAACTGCACCATACTGTCCAGATGTGTGGGGTGTATCGCTAACGCGTTTTGGAAGCACTGCCGCGCCTCGTCCCACTCCACACTGGCCGCATGCACCAGGCCGCGCTGGACAAAACAAATATATCTCTATGTAATAAGTAAAATCTCTATATAAAAAGTTCTGAAAGAGAGAAAATAAGTTTCTTTTCAAAAATCAAATTGATAAAAAAAGCCCTATCTCACAAATAACGTCATGTTCCTGTGTAACTCACCGTATATAACACAAGATGGCTGAAGGGCGTGAGAGTGGCCGCCTCGGACACGCAGCCCGCCGCCGCACTCACCCGCCCTAACCTGAGGACACACCAAATCATTGTTTAGCAATCACATATTCCTTCTCCTGAACCTTTCTGTGACGTAGAGACGTGGCCGCTCACAATGGAGATGAAATCACCCAAAGGGCAATGGAGAAAGCTATGCTCGGAGTTACCTTGCGTGATCAATATTATTCAAATCGATCCAGCCCTTTTTGGGTTTTATCGAGACCAACGAACAGCAATTGATTTTTATAATATAGAAAGATAGGTAGATAAGTGTGTGTGGCCATTTGAGCGACTTATTTTCGTTCCTGATTCTTAATCTAATATTTTTATAGACATTGTTACATCATGTTAGGCCTTTGCCACACTAGACGGAAATTCCGTCGCCGAACTTCCGCGGCGGTCAATCCGTTCTATACGGTACCAGCCACACTGAATATTCAGTGGCAGATCATCAGTCGGCTGCCTGCGCTTATACGGTGTGGTCGTGAATTCGTGATGGATCCGATAGAAGTGATAGCTATTTATGAGGCATTAGAAGAAGAAAGAAGAAGAAAGCGTAAATATTGGGTTCATCCCTTAAATACTCTTCGACTAGAAATTGGGCAATTTCATACCCTGTATATGCAACTAAGACTTAATCCAGACAAAGCATTCGAATATTATCGTATGTCCATAAAATCATTTGATGTATTGCTGAATTTAACTAAGGACTACATTACCAAGCAAAATACAAAACTTAGAACAGCTATACCTCCCGAAGAAAGGCTGACCGTTACATTAAGGTAAGATAAATATTAAGTAAGTATATTAAATGAAACAAATTTTTTATTGAATAAAATTTCAACTTTTAATTTTTTATTGAATTAAATTGCTGCAACATTTCCTCTATTATCTCAATTAAGTGGACCTATTCTGAAATATTTCGTCTATTTCCTCAATTGAGTGTGCTGTTTCAGTTTCAGCTGATTGAATTGGACGTACTTGAGTTTCAATACAATCGGGTGACTGTATGGTCGAATAGGAGCTTGCACTGCTTGTATTCGTAGTATATCCTTGGTACACCGGCGGAGACACATCTCCTGTAGGTATACTATATGTTGTAGGTGATTGTTCGTATGTACTATAGCCAGGATGGTTGTAAGAATACGTTTGATTATGTGACATGTTATATGAGTTACGATATTTGATTTTATAAATCAAATTCATCACTTCGATTCTGAACTCACAGTTTTGTCTTTCATTTAGGCTCTTAATTTGAGGAAGTAAAGAAAGTAAAAATTTCGTGTCGGCATCTTCTTCGGCTGCTTTAGGTGATTGTTGCTTTTTATTCATTGCTGTAATTAAACTCTGTTGAAAGACTGTCATTTTAGGTTTTTTTTTCATTTGGGAGGTCCCTGAAACTTCTTCAGTTTGAGGTGGAATAAAATTCTCAGTTACAGTTTCTTGTGCGTTTGCATTTCTTGGTTGAGTGTTTGTATTAGTTGATATTTCATCACAAGAATTTTCATTTTGGTCATTATCACCTGCCGGAGCGCTTATATTCCCCGATGAGACCCGAGACTCTTTCACCACATCCAAGAATCGCAGCAATTCAATGTACGAGTTTTTACGTTTCTTAGGTGCTGCACTTCCACTTCTTGTATTATCTTGTTTTTTTTCTTTTACGTAATAATCTCTTAAGTGCTTCCATTTCTTTTGAAGTTCATCCACTGTAAAATTAAATAATATAAGTATCAACAAAATGTCGAAATAACTTAGCTTAGGGTGATATAGCTCCAATAGTGGCGCCCCCAATAGAAAATAATTAATTATAACTACAATTACTATAATTTATCTATACCACATATGGAAAATCCGCTTCGTGGACCCTCTCAAAACTACATTTAACTATGTTTTCACTTAGTGTATTAGCGATGCGAACTCTTAACTTCGAATTTTGAAGGCAAAGGTGCCACTTTTCTGTTTATACGCCGAAGGTGAGAGTTGGCATCACTAGTAAATTATGTGAATCGATGCGAAACATTGTTAAATGTAGTCTTGAGGGATTGACCGAAGCAAATTTTTCATAAGTTCGTTTATAAATGTTTTATTAATTATTTTAGATTGGGGGAGCCACTGGCGGGAAAACGTGATGATGCTGAACGTTTTTTTTGTTTCAGGTATTTGTCTACCGGAATGAATTTTAAAAGTTTATCTCACGATTTTTTGGTGGGACGATCGACTGTTGCAGAAATAATAAAAGAAACTTGTGAAGTAATTTGGAAAGTACTGCAATCACTTGAAATGCCCGAGCCAAATAAGGAATCCTTTTTAAAAGTGGCAGAAGAATTCTATAAATACGCAAATTTTCCAAACTGTTTAGGAGCTGTGGATGGTAAACATATAAGAATAATTAATCCTGACAACAGCGGATCTAACTATTTTAACTATAAAAAGTTTTTTTCAATAGTTCTTATGGCAGCCGCAGATTCTAATTATTGCTTCATTTCTATCGATGTTGGATCTTTTGGAAAAGAAGCTGATAGTAATGTATTTAGAAGTTCAAATTTCGGACAGAAACTTTACCATGACATGTTAGACCTACCCGAGGATAAAATACTCCCCGGTACTACCGGCCCAGCACTACCATTTGTACTGGTAGCTGACGAGGCTTTCGCTTTACATAAACATGTTATGCGACCCTACCCCAATAAAACATTAGACATAGAAAAACGTACATTTAACTACCGCCTATCTCGTGCAAGGCGTTATGTGGAATGTACTTTCGGCATATTGAGCAACAAGTGGAGAGTTCTTCATACGGCCATACTTGTTAACCCGGATTTTGCTACAGAGATAGTAAAAACAACATGTGTTCTTCATAACTTTGTACGGAGACGAGACGGTTTGAACTACAACGACGAATTGTTAACTTCTGATCTACCTACATTACCAAACTGTAATACATCTAGACCCTCTAATGCCATACATACGAGAGATTTATTTAAAAAATATTTTATGGAAGAAGGTAAACTAGAGTGGCAACACAACTTCATTTAGGTAAGGTGACTGATATAATCATTGATAAGTAGGTTTATATGAATGATAGTTTCAATTAGTACCTACATGCATACGAGTACTTATAATTAGATATACCTAGGTATATAAAAATAATAAAGTGATAAACTCACCAAGTTCTCGCTGTTTTGTTTCTATTTCACTATCCCAATTGTCGTACAATATTTTCGCAATCTCTTCCCATGCTCGTTTCTTTGCAGTTCTATCCGGCTTTTCTCTAGAGTCCCAAAGGCAAACTCTATTTTGCACTTCGATAATAAATCGTTCAGTGTCAAACATCCTGTGCGTGCGTCGTCACTGCGAGTTATCCGCTGAATGTGGCGCGATGCATACAAATACCTGTAATGCGACGTTGCCGATCTTACGCTGACGGAAGATCGGTGCGCGGACGACCGAGCAGACGCGGCGAGTGAGCGGTCCGCTCCGAGCGACCGATCGTCCGCGACGGAACGACCGATCTTCCGCGTAGTGTGTCCCGCTATTTGTATTTTATATGCAATAACAATGTATTGGCGTTCCGCCGCGGAAGTTCGGCGACGGAATTTCCGTCTAGTGTGGCAAAGGCCTTAGACTTTATTACTTGCGTGAAAGACTAAATTTGTATTGAGCTCATATTTGTTTTATTGCTTTGTACATAGTTTTGTGAATGCAACTTTAAACATTGTACTTAAGGTTGAATTTGCATTAAAGTATATTTATTTTAAGTAGAATTCTTAGAATTACCTAAACACAATTGGCGTCAGTTTTAAATATAAGTTTTGTATGGGATCCTATATTTAGTGTATTCTTCATCGAAGTGGGAGGCCTTCCAACTCATCGTCTTCCGGTTCACGGTCGCCATTCCAGAACTTTTCGGCCCCATCAGCCATCCGTTCTGCGAGCAATTTGCTCTGCCCACTGCCACTTAAGTTTCACAATTCTTCGGGCTATGTCGGTAAAGATTTGATTTGAAGTTTGGTTCTCCCGCGGATATCCTCATTTTTGACGTGATTCGCAAGGAAACTCCCAGCATAGCCCTCTCCATTGCCCTTTGGGTGACCACGTTTGGAATGTCTCGATCTCCCTCAGAAGCTCCGGTTTGGCGGATACGATCCTGCCATTGTCGGTCTTCAGTTTCGTGAGCTGGCTCTGCCCAATAGCCAGATCCCTTGAAAACATCTTGGAGCCTTTATTTCGCTCAATAGCATCTTTAATATGCTCGGTATTAAAGCAGCGGAGGTCTCTTAAGGATTTAGAGATCTGTCTATTGAGCTGCCGGTATTTGCACGCCTCATCTAAAGACTGCAGGATCATCTCTCGCCTCTCCTTACTTTACGAAAACTTAGGACCCGACCGTACGGACAGCTTCCACGAACCCATCGCTGTTTTCGTCCACGGAGCTCCCTAGGCACTCGAAACGATTCTGCAGTTCGAGCTGAAAGCTCTCGGGGTTTCAGACCTAGATCTGTGCTGGGCGGAGCGTGGACTTCATCAGTCGAGTCCTTTCAAGTTTAATATTAATGTTCAATGTGCCTCTTACCATGCGGTGATCGCTCCCGGTTTTCACCGAATTGATCACAGAGACATCATTGAACATTTGCTTCTTGGTTGACATGATGAAGTAGATCTAATTTTATGTTGCACCATCGGGGCTCTGCCAGGTCCACTTCCTGTGTTCACGCTTTCTGAAGAAGGAATTCAACATATAGAGGCCCTCCTTCTCCATAAAACTGGCCAGTAGGTGACCCCGGTGGTTCCGTCGTCCAACTCCAAATTGCCCCACTCACAATTCACCATCGTCTCGTTTGCCCAGTATTGCGTAGAACGTCTCCCATGACAACGGTGAAACCATGCATGGCTCTAGAAATATCCTCAAACATGGTCTCCACCTCCACGTCGGGGTGTGCCGAGGTCGGGGCGTAGACTTGTACGACCTTCAGCGAATATCTCGAGGATATTCTGAGTATAAGGTACGCCACCCTGGTCGACACACTCTCGATCTTCACCACATTATTCACAAGGGACTTGTGGACGATAAACCCGACACCACCCTGTGACTGCCGGTCACCGTCTCGGAAATAGAGCAAGTTACCGGATATGAGGCTTATCGAGTGACTCGATTCGAGTCCTCCCCCTCTCTTTGGACTTCAGATAACCCTACAATACTCCATCGCAACCTGCTCAATTCCTCTTCGAGTTCGGTGATCTTCTCGTCGGTCCGAAGTGTGCGCATGTTGTACGTTGCCAGGTCCAGTCTTCGGTGTCTGTTGGGGTAGCCGGATCTCGTCCGGAGATTAGCACCCCTTGCCATGCCGTAACCTCGACCGCTGCCGTGGTCGAGGGTAGGCAGGCTGTCGGGCACTAAGGGCCATTTTTTATTTGTGCTATTCATGAGGGGGTTCTGCCATAATAGCCACGCTTGACAGGCGGGTTGGCGATCGCAGTATGGTTGTTATAGATGCACAGAGAACGCTGCTGCCCATTCTCTGGTTAGCCCTGACTTAATTGTTCTCATACCTGAGACACAGTTGCGCTAGCAGTAACCACGCATGCGCGCGATGGTCAGCGAGCGGCACTCGCGGTCGTTGTGTGGATAGGGAGGACGCGCCTTCTGAGAGTGCGCGTTCAATACGATAAACTCCTGCTGATTCCGCCCGAATTGACGCTGTAACAGAGAAATATCTTTGAAATAACACACATATATACACTCACGCCTTTTTCCCATAACATAGCGGAAACTAAAGAACGCCTCTTGCTACGATCCTTACATACTCCTTTTACGTTCATACATCTAGTCATACACGCACGCCAGTTATCGAGTACTGCGCACCGAGCCTTTCTAAAATAACACTCATCACCATCATCAGTCGCGACCTTATCCCATTTACTTGGGTTCGGCCCTCCTTATCCTTTTTAGCCGACTACAGCAAAGCGAGAGAAGAGAGTTGTTTTTGACCGGTATGTGTGTGTATGCATGTTCATTTGTTACCTCATAACTTCTAAACTACTTATCGTAATTTGACAAATGACGATGTCGTTGAAAGCGTTTTGTTTATCCGTTGGTTATAGGCTATGTGACGTCACATTAAATTAAATACGGCGCCCTCTAGGGGCAGGAAGTCATGAACAAAAACATATTTAACGCTTCACCCCATCATTTGTGGTATAATTTATTTATTATATACTTTATCGTACACCACTTAAATAATTACAGGACAAAACACTAACACAGGACACTTATAATGACTATCATTATAAGTGTTTTGTCAAGTCTAATTCATGAAAATTATTTTTTTACCCGACTACGTCGCAAAGTGTTTATTGATCGGTATGATGTAAGTATGTATGAATGCAAGTATTCATTTTTTTTTTCGGACCTCATGAAACACAGTAAAGTAGTTCCATTAATTAACTCCGGGGATAGCAAAGAAGCCAATAATTATAGGCTAGTGTCAATTCTGCCGGTTCTCAGTAAAGTCTTCGAAAAATTATTGCTCTACCAATTGTTGCGCCATTTTAACAAGCATGCCATATTTCATGATCAACAGTACGGTTTCACCAAAGATAGTTGCACAACTGATGCTGGCGTCACCCTAATAAAGAACATCTTTAATGCCTGGGAAGAAGCACAAGACGCCATTGGACTGTTTTTACTGTTCTTCTGTGTTACTTTGTGATTTTTGTAATCGTGTTGTGTCTATGTCGAATAAATGTTTTCTATTATATTCTATTCTAATATTTTGCGACCTCTCGAAAGCGTTCGATTGCGTTTACCATGAGACACTATTGTTGAAACTCGAGCACTATGGGATTAGACATACGGCCCTTGAGTTACTTAGATTATATTTGAAAGCCAGACAAGTTAAAGTTCAGGTAAACGGCGTAAACTCACTAGGGTGTGTTATGACAATGGGCGTTCCTCAAGGCTCTATACTGGGTCCATTCCTATTTTTAGTTTATTTTACCGATTTCCCCCAAAGATTACCATATCAACCGAATATGTTGTTATTTGCTGATACCATATCTTTTGATATTTCAAATAGAGCGGCGGTCACAAAATTTTGATTATGTGAATAACTCTATACATCAGGTCCAAACTTGGTTCACGGCAAACAATTTGGTACTTAATGAAAAAAAAAACACATTCACATTGCCGAAAGTGAAAGAAAAGCTGGACTTTATAAATCAAAGTTTTCCTAGGAATAGCTCTCAACGACAAATTACAATTCTACTTTGCAGAATGTATTGTTTTGTTACGGTAGGTGGCATACGACCATGGTAATCCTCTGAACACCACTATGAATATTTCAGACTAGCTGTCCCACGCGGCTTCGCTCCCGTCAACTGGCTACCTACCAAGCTAGCCCACCTACTCTAAATACGTTGCGTCTCAAAAAGAATAAATTTTCCCCGTTTTTGGAACATTTTTCATTGATGCTCCGCTCCTATTGGTCGTAGCGTGATGTTATATAGCCTATAACCTTCCTCGATAAATGGACTACCCAACACAAAAAGAATTTTTCAATTCCAACCAGTAGTTCCTGAGATTAGCGCGTTCAAACAAACAAACAAACAAACAAACAAACTCTTCAGCTTTATAATATTAGTATAGATGAGAATATTTTCTTGTTTTATACTTTTTAGAGCGTGATTTTTCAGTAGTCGGGTTTTAGTTTTTGAACGTTTTTTTTTTCTCCATTGTGCACGGTCTTGGTTTGTGTTGGTGTCCAAAAGAACTTTTTTAGGCCTTTTTAAACTGTCGTCAACCAAGTGGCAGGTGGTCTGCCGCGTCCGCGTTTCGTCGTTGTCAAGTTTAGGGCAAGATTCACCATAATTATGATCATCTGGCCTTCGCTCGATGTGGCCATATCATCTGTTTTTTAAAATAACACTACGGAACAAATTATTTTGGAACTTTATTTGGGAACAGAACTGAATACTTAGTAATGTTTCAAGATCTATATCTAGATTGCTTGCAGTGACTACGTACCATCGACCCAGGACCTCCTGCTCAACAGTAACGGTTGCTACCACTAAGTATTACGAGACAGTCGTGAAATATAGTGATATGAAATGATACATACCGCCATCTCGATTACTCTGTGTGTCGTCGTGTTGCGAATCAGACATGGCGTCGAGTTCCGCATAGCCGTTGTGTTCTGGTTCTAGTTCCGACTCGGAACTATTCACTAGTGATAATAATTCTTTGCCCGTTGCTAACGCCTCCTGTAAGTAACAAGATTAACGATTGAAGTTGATAAATTACTTAATAGGTATCTGGTGTTCGCACGACATTTTAAATTTCTATACTATAATAACATTTTACTTCCTACTTCTGTATGCTCTAATACTATCTGACTACTTATTTTTGGTTTAGCGTTAAGTTGTCGTGTTTAAAAGGTGATAGATTTGTTACTTATTAGTTGAGTGTATAATAATAGGTATTTACCTATGAAATTGCCTGTACTGGCCACTTCAGATAAAAATATTTTTTATTTGTCTAAGACTTCTAATTATAAATTAATTTTATTTAAAAAACATGGAATTCTTTTTTCAAATTTGGTCATTTGTTTATTGATAAGCGTTATGTTTTCATCGTCACCATCATTCCGTTCCAGACGTTTAAATTCGAATAGTTTTGGAATATGATTATCGTCGTGCCAGCAACGCGGCACAAGCGGCACGCAACATACGATTTCGTTCACGTGATTATATATTTTACAGATAACTTTCATGTGTGCAGTTAATGAGGCGACCAAAAAGTAAGCTATTGTTAAATCAATAAAATATGGGGTATCGTAGATATCTAAGTTTTATTGGTTTGGGATGATTCGTTATTTGACTTCATGAATAATACATAAAGTTAAATCCTCCCCTAAAAACTTAATAACCCTTTTTTGCCAAATCAACAATTGTCGAGTCAACAATCCACTTTTTGCCAATTCACTCTTTTCTTCTCTATTTTATTTTTCATTTATGTTAGTCAGATTGCGCATTAAGATTCCTCAAAAAATCTTTTACACCCCTTAACCATCTTTGGGAGGTTGTTAAGAAAAAATATTATATCAATTTTGATTATTTACTTTATCTCCAAGGATTTTGATTTTTCATACAAACAAATTGCCTCCGTTTCGCCGCCTTAAAGGTTGAATGCCGAAAATTCCTTTTTCCCGTACCTTGTCTATTAGGAAAAAATATTATATCAATTTTGATTATTTACTTTATCTCCAAGGATTTTGATTTTTCATACAAACAAATTGCCTCCGTTTCGCCGCCTTAAAGGTTGAATGCCGAAAATTCCTTTTTCCCGTACCTTGTCTATTAGGTTGTCTATATTGCCTAAGAAATTCATATTCATATTCTTTATTGTACACTAAACAAACGTATACAAATACAGAAGGACAACTTATGTACAAAGGCGAGCTTAACCCACAATTGGGTTTTCTTAAATTCGTTTCGAAATATGAACATTTAGACACAAGATTATAAAATAAAAAACAAAATTACATAATATCAGTTACGAAATGATTTTTATCTACTCTCATATCGTAATATTCGAATTATAAAATTCAAAACGAGTTTATATTGGCAT
The DNA here is from genome assembly GCA_964057195.1 of Orthosia cruda. Classification (NCBI taxonomy): domain Eukaryota; kingdom Metazoa; phylum Arthropoda; class Insecta; order Lepidoptera; family Noctuidae; genus Orthosia; species Orthosia cruda. The sequence goes on from OZ059836.1 coordinate 1,242,273, forward strand.
ACTTTATAAACACAATACCGAAATTTAAAAATAGAATCTTATTATAACACTATTTCTCTAACAAAATAATGCTATAAAACAATTTTTTTTCTATTACGATACAGGACAAATCCAAGAAGTTAATCACTAAGGAGTTTCCATCTTTTTTTTTTGTAATGCCATTTTATAGTACCTATTATAAAAAGATTTGATTCCAATTTTAAATTGTCTATGACAATGCCCGCTTTAGACATAGCACGCACTGTGATTTTTATTCGCGCGAGTTTTGTTTCCTTCCACCTGTTCATAGAGCTCGAAATATTCGGGCGAATAAAATTCGCGCCGTGGTGCGGTGGATTCTGTGGCAAAACACGGATTTCTTGCGAAATTATTTCCGCACTATTTCGTTACCGATGCGAACAACTTCATACAATTACATAGGTCGCAGAATAGGCGGAAAAAAATCGCGCGAATAAAGATCGCAGTGCGTGCTAAGCCTTAGCGCATGCGCGGTTAATGCGGTGATGTGCTGGGTTTTGGCGCCATTCATACGTTTTGCAAGTTTTGCTGTACTGAATTTCATGAGTTATTTAAATTATTGTGTGTGAAATGTCTGATATCAGTGAATGTGAAGAAAATTTGACTCCGCCCGGTATTTTAGATGCGGCGAAGGAAATTACTCTTAATTTATTACCAGCAAAGTCGAGAAAAGTATATGACAAATGCTATCACAATTTTATGGCATGGAAAATGCAAAAAGAGGTATTTAGTAGGTTCAATCCCAATTTATGAGTGTAGATAAAGTAGTGTATGAAACTGCACATAACTAGGTATTAAAACATTCGTGTGAAAGCTATTAAAAACCTCGCCTACGGCTCGGTTTTTAAACACACACTCATGTTTTAATACCCCTCATTATGCAACAGTTTCATAAACTACTATTATATGGAGTTTTGATATCATTATGTAACTACAACGTAATCTTTCTTTTTGGCGCCCAAGTACAAGTGAAACAAACAGTACGTAACTGAATAGGCTACTGTTGGTAGACGCATTCTGCCGCTACGCCCGCGCTTTTCCCACCGCCCCATCCGGCAGAATGATACTGAACCTGTTACCACTCGAAAAAGCGCGCGTTGATTGTGTGTATATGTCGTAGGGATATGATAAAAACAGTGATTTGGTCAATTCCCTAATTATTTGATCAAATGACGGAGGATGTTAAAATAACAACCCGATTTTATCATTTCTCTAAACAAATCTAGTGATTTGAACAAATCCCAAATCAATTTAGTGATGATTCAGTGAAATAATAAAAAAACATGTCCAGTTCTTGTTTGCGTCGCGTTGCTTGTCAGTGACCGCGCCCCCTGCTCGGCGCGGCTGATAGGTGCAAGTACGATTAGTATTTAAGCAACAGAGTCGACGGAGCCCGGCTCCTATTTCTGAATACAGGGTCTAAAGTAACCGTGTCGGGGTGCCCTAAGCTCTACTGATTCATTATCCAAATCACTAGATTTGTTTAGGGAAATGATAAAATCGTGTTGTTTTTTTAACATCCCCCGTGATTTGATCAAATCAGTAAGGGAATTGACCAAATTCCTTTTTTTATCATATCCCTGCGACATATATAGTCTGTGGTTTTTAGTCTGAACGTTTCTAATAAATTGTTGTTGGAACTTATTTGCATTTCATTAAGTAAGCTCATCAGATAGTAGAAAAATAATCTTACGTGTCTCGGATAAAAAGGATTTATTTTAACACTCGCATGTAGCTTTCGACGTTCGCCCTACATCGCTCGTGTTAAATCTCGACTTTTTATGCTCGACACGAAATTATTGTACTATCTTAGTGCTCCCCTAGACCCCTACATCAAAAACAAAACACTGTGCAGTAAGATTCTAAGTAAACTTAAACATAATCTTTTGTTAGGGGTAGTTTCGAAAAACTAATAATAACAATCTTTATTGCTTTAGCACGTTAGCATTAATGTCAAGTTGTAAGTTTATTAATCCATGAAATAAGATTCTTCAAAAGAACACAAATATAATAGAATATCTTTATTTCGGACGCAAAAATCGATAGTGTGAGTAACATAGAAAAACTTATTACCTATTGTTAGTAACAATCAACCTTCGCACAAATTGCTGCACAAGCGGAGAGTCGAAGCTCTCAGCTACAGTTTTCAGGATGCCAACCGAAAAACCGAAACCGAATAATGACAACCTTTATTGTTTACTTAGGTTGGTATTTATGTCAAAATTCAAGTTTATTAACCCAAGAAATCAGATTCTTCCATGAAAATTTCAACATCCCCTAAATATTTTTTTGGGGGTAGTTTCGAAAAACTAATGATGACAACCTTTTTCATTTACTTAGATTAATATATGTGCCAAGTTTCAAGAGTTTTGGCCGAAGGACATAGATGTTTATAATATGGAAAAACAAACCATTTTTTAAAAGAGTATCCATGGAGTTTCTTGCCGGTTCTTCTCCATAGGAAACGACCAACCCGAACCGTGCACCTTTTGTCGACGTTTTATAAGTGCCCATGAATTTCCTAAAATCCTTTCTTACTTAAATTACTTGAGGAACCTTTCTGCCAAATTTCATGCATATTTATATAGCGGTTTTGGCTTTGCGTTGATCGATCAGTCTGTCAATCAGTTTGTTCCCAAATGTTTAACGATAACATACCTCGGGGCTCTCCCACGTCAACTGTAGCGTGGCTAGCGCCGCCAGCGGCCAGTCAGCATGCGGGTAGTGGTGCCTGGCGAGGCGCGCCGCCTGCAGCGCCCGCGCGCCGCGGCTGCCGGCGATGGCGCAGGACCACAGCGCGGCGGCCAGGCGCAGGCCGCCGCCGCACTCGGCGCTAACATACCTCGGGGCTCTCCCACGTCAACTGTAGCGTGGCTAGCGCCGCCAGCGGCCAGTCAGCATGCGGGTAGTGGTGCCTGGCGAGGCGCGCCGCCTGCAGCGCCCGCGCGCCGCGGCTGCCGGCGATGGCGCAGGACCACAGCGCGGCGGCCAGGCGCAGGCCGCCGCCGCACTCGGCGCTAACATACCTCGGGGCTCTCCCACGTCAACTGTAGCGTGGCTAGCGCCGCCAGCGGCCAGTCAGCATGCGGGTAGTGGTGCCTGGCGAGGCGCGCCGCCTGCAGCGCCCGCGCGCCGCGGCTGCCGGCGATGGCGCAGGACCACAGCGCGGCGGCCAGGCGCAGGCCGCCGCCGCACTCGGCGCTAACATACCTCGGGGCTCTCCCACGTCAACTGTAGCGTGGCTAGCGCCGCCAGCGGCCAGTCAGCATGCGGGTAGTGGTGCCTGGCGAGGCGCGCCGCCTGCAGCGCCCGCGCGCCGCGGCTGCCGGCGATGGCGCAGGACCACAGCGCGGCGGCCAGGCGCAGGCCGCCGCCGCACTCGGCGCGCGCCGACAGGCACGAGCGGGTCGCGTCCTGGGGAGACCCAGTTGAATCAGACGCCCAGTTTGCGTATTTTTAAGAGAAGGAAGTCATAGACGCAGTCTAATCCCAAGCTCAAATAACCAAAAAACAAAAAAAGCGCCTGCTAAAATATTATTAAACTAGCTGACCCTCGGGGCTTCGCTCCCGTCAACTGGCTACCTACCCTCGCCACCCTACCTACCATGGCTACCCTGCCCCTACCCTGGCTACCCAGCCTACCCTGGCTACCCTGCATTACCTGGCTACCCTGGTTACCCTGGCTACCCTGCCTACCCTACCTACCTACCTACTAATTGCTATCTATCATCAATAATTTTCTCAGCGCACGCCAAATAATGTATTTTACAGGCAACATTTTGCTACCTTAAGTTACACTATTGCAATTTTCATAAGGATCTCTATTTTTTTTAAATGTATTATAGCCTATGACACTCACGAATAATGTAGCTTTCTACTGGTGAAAGAATTTTCAAAATCGGTTCAGTAGATCCAGAGATTACCCCTTACAACGTCACAAACTTTACGTCTTTATAATATTAACTAGCTGACCCTCGGGGCTTCGCTCCCGTCAACTGGCTACCTACCCTGGCTACCCAGCCTACCATGCCTACCCTGCCTGCCTTGCCCCTACCCTGCCTTCCCTGCCTACCCTGGCTATCCTGCCAACCCTGCCTGCCCTGCCTACCCTGCCTAACCTAAGCAGGTTAGGCAGGGTAAGCACCCTGCCTACCCCTGGCTACCCTGCCTACCCTACCTACCCTGCCTACCCTGCCCCTACCCTGCCTACCCTGACTTTCCTGCCTACCCTGCCTATCCTCCCTACCCTGCCTACTCTGCTTACCATGCCTACCCTGCCTACCCTACCTATCCTGGCTACCCTGCCTTTCATGCCTACCCTGCCTACTCTGCTTACCCTGCCTACCCTGCCTACCCTGCCTATCCTGCCTACCCTGCCTACCCTGCCTACCCTGCCTTTCCTGCCTATCTTGCCTACCCTGCCTACCCTGCCTACTCTGCTTACCCTGCCTACCCGGCCTACCCTGCCTACCCTGCCTACCCTGCCTTCCCTGCCTACCCTGGCTATCCTGCCAACCCTGCCTGCCCTGCCTACCCTGCCTAACCTGCCTACCCTGCCTACCCTTCCTACCCTGTCTATCCTGCCTACCCCTGGCTACCCTGCCTACCCTGCCTACCCTGCCTACCCTGCCTACCCTACCTACCCTGCCTACCCTGCCCCTACCCTGGCTACCCTGCCTACCCTGACTTTCCTGCCTATCCTGCCTACCCTGCCTAACCTGCCTATCCTCCCTACCCTGCCTACTCTGCTTACCATGCCTATCCTGCCTACCCTACCTATCCTGCCTACCCTGCCTTTCATGCCTACCCTGCCTATTCTGCCTACCCTGCCTATCTTGGCTACCCTGCCTACCCTGCCTACTCTGCTTACCCTGCCTACCCTACCTATCCTGCCTACCCTGCCTTTCCTGCCTACCCTGCCTATCCTGCCTACCACGCCTACCCTGCCTACCCTGCCTTTCCTGCTAATTTGTATCTATCATCAATAGTTTTCTCAGCGCACGCCAAATAATGTATTTTACAGACAACATTTTGCTACCTTGGGTTACATTATTGCAATTTTCATAAGGATCTCTATTTTTTTTGAAAATATTTTATAGCCTATGACACTCAGGAATAATGTAGCTTTCTACCGGTGCAAGAATTTTCAAAATCGGTTCAGTAGATCCAGAGATTACCCCTTACAACGTCACAAACTCACAAACTTTACCTCTTTATAATATTAGTATAGATATTAGTATAGATATAGGTGAAAAGAGGAAAACTAGTGCTAAGTATAATTTATACATTATTAGTATTATTAGGTGCTGCAGGCGGGGACAAACCAAAATTATAGAAAATAAATACTACCAAAACTTCGTTTGTCACCCCTGTAATAATTTGTTTTATTTCCGATTTTTTTGTTTTATTACTGAACGAGTTTTCCAAATAAGTTACATGTGGTATAATATTATTTATTTTGTGTCACTCCCTTTTTTTAGGGGAGCGAGCGCCATAATTAAAAATAATTACATAGTTCGTCATTCCCACAATTGAGACGAATCCAACGACACCTCATACTCGTATGTCTTAATCCAAGAAGCCGTTTGAGCTGTAGAGCGTACCTTATAAATGGGCATACATCGAAAAACATTACCCACCCGCAGTCGAGTAAAAATGTCTTATTTAGCTATATTTATGTCTTTAATCATTGCTAAGAAAAGATCGCGACTAAAAAATGTTTAATTACAAACAACAGCCTTGAAGTATAATTTAAATCCTTATTTATAAATATAATTATTTCCACCTAAAGAAAAACAACATTATTTTAATAAATTAACCGTCACATAATAGTCGCTTATTCGTCACAATAATTAAAAACACCAAGACCAACTTATTTGGAAACTAGATATAGAGGTTACAAATAAATGGCAAGCTAAATATGACTGCTTAAAGATGTCAGAGGATAATTGTCAGGCGATAGATTTCAGCTCTTAATTTTCATAAGCAAAGCTAGTTCATCTCACCATGGCCTCGTTCAGCATGCCCAGGTGCATGTACTGTAGTGCGAGGTAATAGAACGCGAGATGGTCGTTGTCATCCAGTTCCACTGAACGTAACAACAGCTTCAATGACGTGTCGTTTGCTATCTCCTTGTCTATACGGGCGTTCGTTTTCTGTAATCCAAAGAAAAATATTTATTTTACTTTTCTTTCGTGACATAAATCGTCTACACGCGAAGCCACACAATTCGTTGCTTTGCCACAGCTGAGATGCCGCAGATGTGGCTCAGTATAAACCACAGAGTTTTACCTCAAAGTATATTACGACGTTGAAAAGAAACGCATCGCACATAGGGCCAGAGAGACGTGGCGTAGGGTGCGGTGGATATCCTTGTAGGCGGCAGCAGAAATTGTTGATAACAGGCCACATTGCATGTACGTAACTTAGTTCAATTAAATCATTCCGATGCGAGACTGCTATGCACTTAGGCGCATCGTATGGTCTGTCGTTAAACCATTCATCAACAAACTTTGTACTTGCAACAACATCAACAAACTTTATTGATGAATGGTTGATGAGAACACTGCTCGACATAGTGTGTTGTGTGACCTGACTCTGACTCATTTGACAACAAAGCTACTTTACATCCCTTTCCACAATCAACTCGGGAGTACCTATGTCCTAAGCTATGTTTAATGTCACCTGGAATAACTGGTGATGCGGAAGCTACACAGTATCTTTGCCCTGCAGTTATAAAGTAATGCAAGGTGGTACTGACAGACCTGTGCCTTCATCTGGTATCCGATGCCGGTGTACAGACAGCACCGCGCTAGCATGATTCCTTCCCGCTTGTCTTCTATCGCTAACGCTTCCTCCGCCATCTCGATGCCTTCTTCTATCTGTACAGAATAAAATTCATTACAATATAACATTTATTTATTAAGTTTGTGCCTTCTCTGTATAGCTCGGTCAAGATAACTGAGCACCCGAAATGTCTAACGACTCGACTGCCTGGTACCCGCGCGGCTTCCCGCCCGAGCCTCGTTAGCCAATAGCAAGAGTTAAATGTCAAAGTGACATTAACATTTCGGGTGCACAGTTATCATGACCGACCTATATGTAAAGCCCTTGCAGTGAGATAGTTACAGACAGATATTAGTTTCTTTAAATGATTTGTTGATTAAGTTGTAATACCGTATAGGGTTGCCGAGGTGTTTATACAGCGCCTTGACATTTTATATCAAGTCGCGGTAGAAATAAAACAATTAAGAGTAGGGTTGTATTACCCATCGGCACTCTCCACTAAATAGCCTAAGTTCGTATTCTAACAATACGCAGCGTGTCTAAAAACCATTGAAGTCTTTTACTTGTATCAACTATAAATTGGAACTGTCATAAATTCATAATATACAGCAGCGGTAACACAATTTTATACCAACGCTATAAAGTTTCTTTTCCAAAATCACATAGACATTTTTTAAATACAATATAGTATAGGGGCAAGGTACCCATCCCATTCTATAACAAGTGTTGGCGGCGACCAGCCTGAGCGGCGTGTCGGTAGGAGACAATATAGTATAGTGGCAACGTACCCATCCCATTCTATAACAAGTGTTGGCGGCGACCAGCCTGAGCGGCGTGTCGGTAGGAGACAATATAGTATAGTGGCAACGTACGCATCCCATTCTATAACAAGTGTTGGCGGCGACCAGCCTGAGCGGCGTGTCGGTAGGAGACAATATAGTATAGTGGCAACGTACCCATCCCATTCTATAACAAGTGTTGGCGGCGACCAGCCTGAGCGGCGTGTCGGTAGGAGACAATATAGTATAGTGGCAACGTACCCATCCCATTCTATAACAAGTGTTGGCGGCGACCAGCCTGAGCGGCGTGTCGGTAGGAGACAATATAGTATAGTGGCAACGTACCCATCCCATTCTATAACAAGTGTTGGCGGCGACCAGCCTGAGCGGCGTGTCGGTAGGAGACAATATAGTATAGTGGCAACGTACCCATCCCATTCTATAACAAGTGTTGGCGGCGACCAGCCTGAGCGGCGTGTCGGTAGGAGACAATATAGTATAGTGGCAACGTACCCATCCCATTCTATAACAAGTGTTGGCGGCGACCAGCCTGAGCGGCGTGTCGGTAGGAGACAATATAGTATAGTGGCAACGTACCCATCCCATTCTATAACAAGTGTTGGCGGCGACCAGCCTGAGCGGCGTGTCGGTAGGAGACAATATAGTATAGTGGCAACGTACCCATCCCATTCTATAACAAGTGTTGGCGGCGACCAGCCTGAGCGGCGTGTCGGTAGGAGACAATATAGTATAGTGGCAACGTACCCATCCCATTCTATAACAAGTGTTGGCGGCGACCAGCCTGAGCGGCGTGTCGGTAGGAGACAATATAGTATAGTGGCAACGTACCCATCCCATTCTATAACAAGTGTTGGCGGCGACCAGCCTGAGCGGCGTGTCGGTAGGAGACAATATAGTATAGTGGCAACGTACCCATCCCATTCTATAACAAGTGTTGGCGGCGACCAGCCTGAGCGGCGTGTCGGTAGGAGACAATATAGTATAGTGGCAACGTACCCATCCCATTCTATAACAAGTGTTGGCGGCGACCAGCCTGAGCGGCGTGTCGGTAGGAGACAATATAGTATAGTGGCAACGTACCCATCCCATTCTATAACAAGTGTTGGCGGCGACCAGCCTGAGCGGCGTGTCGGTAGGAGACAATATAGTATAGTGGCAACGTACCCATCCCATTCTATAACAAGTGTTGGCGGCGACCAGCCTGAGCGGCGTGTCGGTAGGAGACAATATAGTATAGTGGCAACGTACCCATCCCATTCTATAACAAGTGTTGGCGGCGACCAGCCTGAGCGGCGTGTCGGTAGGAGACAATATAGTATAGTGGCAACGTACCCATCCCATTCTATAACAAGTGTTGGCGGCGACCAGCCTGAGCGGCGTGTCGGTAGGAGACAATATAGTATAGTGGCAACGTACCCATCCCATTCTATAACAAGTGTTGGCGGCGACCAGCCTGAGCGGCGTGTCGGTAGGAGACAATATAGTATAGTGGCAACGTACCCATCCCATTCTATAACAAGTGTTGGCGGCGACCAGCCTGAGCGGCGTGTCGGTAGGAGACAATATAGTATAGTGGCAACGTACCCATCCCATTCTATAACAAGTGTTGGCGGCGACCAGCCTGAGCGGCGTGTCGGTAGGAGACAATATAGTATAGTGGCAACGTACCCATCCCATTCTATAACAAGTGTTGGCGGCGACCAGCCTGAGCGGCGTGTCGGTAGGAGACAATATAGTATAGTGGCAACGTACCCATCCCATTCTATAACAAGTGTTGGCGGCGACCAGCCTGAGCGGCGTGTCGGTAGGAGACAATATAGTATAGTGGCAACGTACCCATCCCATTCTATAACAAGTGTTGGCGGCGACCAGCCTGAGCGGCGTGTCGGTAGGAGACAATATAGTATAGTGGCAACGTACCCATCCCATTCTATAACAAGTGTTGGCGGCGACCAGCCTGAGCGGCGTGTCGGTAGGAGACAATATAGTATAGTGGCAACGTACCCATCCCATTCTATAACAAGTGTTGGCGGCGACCAGCCTGAGCGGCGTGTCGGTAGGAGACAGCGGCACAGCTCGTCGCGCCACACCCGCTGCACGCACTCCCGCGCTCCATGCGCTGCTGCCTGGAACATAACTGCACTTTTAGCAATATATATAGTCTGTTTGGCCTGTGCCAGTTTATTGCTTTAGGTAAGATTGGTCGTGTTCACATTAAAAAATATACGTAGTTTATTCATTCATTAAATTAATACACAAAATCTTTTTTACAAAAAAATACATCCAGCATTCAAATAAAACACTACAAAGTAAAAAAGTCAAATTAAAATATCAAAAAAACCCGACTGCATAAAAACCGAACTAAACAGGCGTAAACAATACTGTTCGCGACGAGGCGTCACAAACAATATTTGTATAGTTTGTAAATAGAAAACTATATCAACAGACATACGTCTGCTTACCCCAGCGCGCTATCTTGTACTAAATAATTTTGGTCGAGAAAAATGGTTTTATAGTTTTTGCGCACATAGAATTTCGTTCGCATTTTTAAGGCACTATATATTATGTTTTAGTGTATATCAGTATGTAATAGGATAATATGGGGTTTAACTAGTAAATTAGAAGCATTACATACATACTGATTGTAGTAATTACGGAAAGAATCAAGAATTCAAATTCCGTAAAAACGACCGGTCGCCATGACGGTTTAGTACGCAATGAGCGGCCAGATAGCGTCGCCTGTTTATATAGTTTTGCGCGTAAACAACCAAAATTTTGTAAATTAAAATAGTGTGTTAAGGGCTTTTCTATAGCTTATAGTATGCATATAGCGTTTATCTATTAGTATTATTAATGAAATACGTTAGATATAATGTGTAAGTAGTGATTTAAGGAAATAAAAATGTTTTGTTTACTTATTTTGGACCCCCCAAAATGGCTGGGTCGCAGGTATCGATATGTGCGTTCTGCTCACATACCAATCGTATTATTTTCCTTACACATATTATTTTGTTAGGAAACACCGTCTAGGTGTTCTAAATAGTATACCTTGGTGCTATGACTGAAAAACTGTACATAACAACAGTGCATAGCCAGGTTTAATACAGTTTCACTCTGAGATGGTAAATACACGCATTTTTCCTCAAATAAGTATATAGAAAATTCGTTATAAGCGATCTAGCGCTTCTAGGTAACCTGGAATTATGTCCGGGCCCTATATATAGATAGCATCTATGTAATTCTAGTACGTAGACATTACTTGCTTGAGATAATGTGTCTGTATGTGCCAGCATGGACGTTTCTATGCGTCTGTCAGAGGGCCCACTACCTTCAGACACACTTGGTGCCTGAAGGGCTATCGATATGCTTTCTGAAGCATTACCTTCGGGGACCCTCAGGCAGGCGCCTGGACTCAGTCACAACACAAAGCTAATATATAGCTACACATACACACACAGAGGCGTTAAAGCCATGGAACAGCGCAACATTTTCCTATATCGGCCGCTTCCCGGCACCTTAAGTACCAGAAGGGCTGGTGGTACACCCATCAGGGTACCACCATTCGATAGCCCAATTCTCCAGCTTCCCAACCACACTTCCGGAAGGAGCCTAGCTCTGGTGGTTGGGGAGCTAACCGTCTTGCCAAGGCGCGAGGTTCCATGGTTTTCTCGCATCGTCGACCACATCAGAGTGAATACTACTTCGAGGGTTGGAGTTGTATCCACCAGACTTCCACCATGGGATAGCCCATCGCGAGGGCTATACGATGATGGTTGGTGAATGTGGATCCACCCACCAGTTTGAGTACAAACTCGCTCTATGTGCTAAAACTAGGCACATAAGCTAGACTTTCACACTTTCACGCGGCTGTGCGCCTGAAAGTTATAGAAATAGCTATGAAACTACTACAGTTCGATAGACCAGGAGTAGGGCTTCAAGTCCCTCGCTGGTACCCTAGCACTAAGATGTATAGTTATAGTAGAAAGTAGCATGTAAACCCACAAATTGACAGAATTTCCCTTTCTTCGGCGTTCTTCACGCAAGAGTTCCCTGAAGGTAGCAGTTAGGGACCTGGACCAGGGTCCGGAGGAAAGGTCGTCTCGATACCTATCCAGAAACACAAGTTTTATCGAAATCATTCATTCAATCAATTAAAATTTATGCGCGCATGCTAATTCGAGGTCCTCGTTACGGTCAAGTTCACTAGAAGGATAGTGCGCAGGCGCACCGTCCAATTTGTAGCCATTATTTCCACTTAGTCAAATCCACGTCACTTTGCGTAACGAAGACCATGAAGAAACGTCGCTTCTGGTCATGAAAATTGAGGTCTTTCATTTATCTGGACATCACGCCTTCCCCTCAACACACTTGGCAGCCTTCATGCCACTGCAGGGTCTGATATTGCCCGGTGACAAATGAATCGTAGGTGCAGGGACGTCAACGCGTTCGAGCTGGAGTCTTACAACCGCCAGAGTGCCTATCTGCCTCGAGCGATCACGTCCGTCCCGTACAAATACATATTCGCTGGCTGTCCAAAACCAGATGTATCCTCCGATTGCAGAGTTGTGGTTGTTAAGGTTAAAGCACGAAGAGAAAAGATCCCTAAAGTTCTTGTTGGGTTTATTACTTATTTAATGTGTTTACAAATAATACTGTTTGTTAAATACAGGTCTGCGGATCCCTAGCCAGGAGCTCAAAACTGGGGCCCATAGCAGCCTTGCGACTCCTGGATCCTGTCATACCCTGTACCCTCGAAACTGAGGTTCGCAGCAGTGGAAAACTAGGGGTCTGTTCCTTATTGGGTGATATACTGGTTCCTGTCTTACAGGTGGGAAGTGGGACGAATACACGAATTAACACTAGGATTCACCTTGATTCCTGCGGTGGGCTCTTGGGGGGTCGATAAATACCGTGCCAGGTCGGTAGATTAGGGGTAGGAGAATATATATAATATTAGGAAGATGAGGGATAACCGACGGCTTTCTGGACCGGAGGCTCCGGCGTCCACCAGGCAGCACGTTCCCGTCAAAAGCACTTCGATGCGCGTGAAATATACACAAATCCGACTGCACGGGCACCGCACAGTACCGATCGCGAATGGCGGGCGCAATTACAAACCACGGTGGGTGAATTACGAGTATATATTGCTTTTCCATATTTGGAAAAATTGTCTAGTAGACAAAATAATTATATTCACATGCTGAATAAACATATTCATTTCTTTGTCAGCCATTACAGTGACAAATTAGTTTTTTTTGACATCAACATTTTTGTTGATAAATTAAAGTCGACAGGCAATACAGTGTATCTGCCTATTAGGGTAAGACGTCAAATAGCGAGGCTATTATCTTTTACTTTAAACTCAGACATAAATAGTATGTCAAAGTCATGTACTGTAGTTGATATTAGTAGTAATACTAATTTACAGGTATCCAATAACATTAATAACGTTAGCAATTTTGCTATTAATATTTATAGTTTAAACTAGTTTGTAGGACAAGGGAGGGTACCAATAACCAAATAGTTAGGAGTACATCCACCAACAAGAAGGTACCTTCTTGCTCTCACATAGTTAATTTAAAAAAGGGGCTAAGCAGAATTCTATAAAATTATTCCATCAAAACATTCAAGGTTTTTCTGCAAAGCAATTGGAAATAGAACTGTTTTTAGAAAAGACAATGTTTGAAATTATTTGTTTTACTGAGCATTGGCTGAAAGAACATTCAATGCTTATTAATTATGAAAATTATACTGTGGGCAGCTGTTTTAACAGAAATGTTATGTTACGTGGAGGTTCATTTATTTTAATCAAAAATGGTATTAAATCAAAATCTCGTAAAGATATTGTAGATCTATCAGTTGAACATAGTGTTGAACTGTCCTGTGTTGAGCTGGATAAGCATATTATAGTGTGCGTTTACAGACCCCCCAATTATAAAAACTACTGTATATTTGAGTCAGTGATGGAAGATGTTTTGGCAAAACTTACAACTGGTAATAAACTAGTCATAATCTGTGGTGACTTTAATATAAATATTTTAGAAAATAATTCAGATAGCAGTAGACTATTGAATCTCTTCAAATCATTTAATTTGTCGCATGTGTTTGAGGAACCAACCCGAACAACTGTGACTACTGCTACATGTATTGATAATGTTTTTTGTTGCTGCGACTACTTAAACAAAGCCATTATGAATTGTCTGCCTTCAGATCATAGTGGGCTACTGGTAACATTTGAGTCCAGCATACCAATACAGCAAGTGCAGATTCAATCCAGACCAATAACATCCGGCAAATTAAATAAATTTAACAGCGCTTTAATTGGTAAGTTAAGTTGTCAGGACCTCACAGTGAACGATGGTTATATTTTATACAAAAAAGTTTTCTCAGTTGTTCAAACAGAATTCAATAACACTTTTAAGAAGAAAACTAAAACTATATGCCCTAAGTTTTTATTCAGTGACTGGGCGACTAAAGGAATCAGAAAAAGTAGGGAAAGACTTTACGAGCTGAATGGCCTTAAGCCTTATATAAACACTGAAACTTTTAATAAATATGTTGCTACTTACTCAAGAATTTTTAAAAATTCATTTAAACTAGCTAAGGCTTTATACATTAGCAATAAGGTTAAATTCGCAGAAAATAAAATTAGAACGGTTTGGAAAATTATTAACAATGAAACAAACAGGAACAAAAGAAATAATACTGATTACACGCTTGAGACTACACATGGACTTATTAGAGATAACAAAGAAGTTGCTCAAGAATTTGTAAATTTCTTTACCAGCATCCCAATTAAAACTACTGAAACCTTAAATTCTTCGCCGTCGCTCGCTTATGGTCTATTACACGCTAACGTTTCAGCATGCCCGACTGAATTTAACTTTTCACATATAAACCCAATAACAGTGATAAAAGCTTTTAAGCAAATAAAGATAAAACTGACAGAAGATCTATGGGGAATGTCCATCAAAGTTTGTACCCCCATTATTCAGACTATAGCGCCGTACTTAGCTTTAATTTTTAATTTGTGTATAGATCAAGAAGTCTTTCCGGATCTAATGAAATATAGTAAGGTTATACCACTTTTTAAATCCGGGGACAGTAAAGACACAAATAATTATAGACCAGTATCCGTGTTGCCGGTTTTCAGCAAGATATTTGAAAAGATAATGTTAAATCAAATGCTCATTTATTTTAATACGAAAAACATCCTACACGAGAAACAATATGGTTTTACCAAAGGACGTTGTACAACCGACGCTGGTGTCACCTTAATAAAACACATCTTTGATGCGTGGGAGGAGGGACAAGATGCCATAGGTATCTTCTGCGACCTGTCGAAGGCGTTTGATTGCGTTGATCATGAAACATTGCTTTTGAAACTTGAGCATTACGGGCTAGGCCAATCAGCATTAAATTTAGTAAAATCCTATTTGAATGATAGACAGCAATTAGTTCAAATAAACGGTGTCAATTCGTCGGGGTTGAACGTGAAAATGGGGGTACCCCAGGGCTCAATTTTAGGTCCTTTCTTATTTTTAGTATACATTAACGATTTACCCCATCTATTGAAAAACAAACTGAACATGGTGTTATTTGCTGATGACACTTCTTTGATTTTTAACATAAATAGACGTACGAGTAACGTTGCCGACGTAAATAATGCATTGCGGCAAGTTCTAAATTGGTTCACTGCTAATAATTTAGTTTTGAATGCTAAAAAAACTAAGTGTGTAAAATTTGCCTTGCCGAATGTCAAAAGTTATGATTGTGACATTATATTAAACAATTCGTCGACAAAACCGTTTTCCTGGGTATCACGCTAGACTCAAGGTTACAATAGGGTCCTCATTTAATATTACTTGCGGGGCGGTTAAGTTCGGCGGCTTATGCTGTTAGAAAAATTCGTCAATTTACTGATGTAGATACCGCGAGGCTGGTCTATTTTAGTTACTTTCATAGTATAATGTCTTACGGCATATTACTATGGGGAAGGGCTGCAGACATTCAGTCAATTTTTGTTCTACAAAAACGAGCCATCAGAGCGATATACAATCTTCGCCGGCGCGATTCTCTAAGGGAACTGTTTAAGGACATTAACATCATGACGGTACCTTGTCAGTATATTTACGAAAACATCATGTACGTTAGAAAGAATTTACATCTTTTTAATAAAAACAGCGATAGACATAGTTATGTTACTAGAAATAGGGACCAATTAATTCAACCAGGTTTCAGGCTGGCTAAAGTAGCGTCATCTTTTAGGGGGTACTGTATAAAATGTTACAATAAAATACCGCCACACATTCTAGAATTGAATGAGACGAAATTTAAAACTTGTATAAAACGCACACTATGCAGGCAGGCATATTATAGGTTGGGGGATTACATCGCTGATAAAAATGCTTGGCCCAACGCTATTCCAGCTCCACAGCCACTAGGGCACAAAAACAAGTGATAAGCAGAAAAGTTCTGAAGTATTGTTGGACCTGCTGAAGACTGTACGAATAATTATAATGTATATTTGTGTTGTATAAACTCAATTTATTTTTTGGATTATATAACTGCACTGCACATATGTGAGTACTATGTACTAACTGTAAATCTACCATTTACTGTACCTATGTGTCGTTCGTTGACTTCAGTGTGCCCCGGCAGTTGAGTGTGTCATGCTCTCTCTAATGTCTCTCTGATGGTGGCACATGTGTTGGATCATTCGGTTCCCTTCATGATGGTTGAGCTGAGTGGTGCCGATCCATGTGTCATGTTCGTGAACGGGCGCCGTCAGTTGGGATTGGTCATATCTTAGCTGCCTCCGCATGTTTTTAATTACCTATTTATTGTATTTTTAATTGTTTGTTTTACTCTAGACGCTTTTAAGTGCGTTTTTTTTTTTTTTTTACATCGTTCTCACATATATGTATTTTTCCTACAAGATTATTGTAACCAAATACTTGTAAAACACATTTTTGTTTTTTTAACAGAGTAAGTTTGGAGTTTCTTGTCCGTTCTTCTCCATAACAAGCTACATTTCCGAATGGACGGTAGAATCAATTATTATTACATTTAATTTTTATTTTTGACGTTCGAAAGTGCCGCTTAATGGCCTAATTGAATAAAGAAATTTTGATTTTGATTGATTTTGATTTTGATTTTACCATATAATCCCACGGTTTGTTTGTTTGTTTGTTAAAGGCAAACAAGGCACGCGGGAACAAATCCTGAACGTTCGCCAAATTATTGAAAAAAGCCGAGAATTTAACAGCCCTGTTTTGTTGTGTTTCATTGACTACAGCAAGGCCTTTGATTGTGTGCAGTGGGATAAGCTGTGGGAGATTCTGGGCGACATGCGTACACCTAAACACCTTATTGACCTATTCCGACGCCTCTACATCAACAACCGCTCTTTCGTTAAAATAGACACCGACTGTTCAAATGTGTTCTCCATCAAGAAAGGCGTTAGACAGGGATGTATCCTCTCTCCTCTGCTCTTCAATATATATGGAGAGTATATAATACGGAAAACTCTTGAGGGCTGGGAAAAGGGGTTTGCTGTTGGTGGAAAGCGAATCTTCAATCTGCGACATGCAGACAACACCGTTATCCTTGCTACAACTTTTAACGACATGAAGGAGATACTGCACACACTGGACGTGGAGAGCGGCATAATAGGGCTTGCAATAAATAGGCTGAAAACCAAGCTTATGGTGATAGATCGGGCGGGAAAGCTAGCGGGCGCCAATGGCATCCAGAGTATCGATACCGTGGACAGTTTTATTTATCTGAGCTCTAGTATTAATAATGAAGGCAGATGCGTCCCGGAAATAAAGCGACGGCCAGCCATGGCTAAAGATGCTATGACGCGTCTCCAGAACATCTGGAAAAATCGCGGTGTAAGCTTCAAAACCAAAGCCCGTTTGGTCAGAGCACTGGTTTTTCCGATTTTCCTCTATGGAGTTGAGACGTGAACAATCCGAGCAAGAGAAAGACAGAGGATAGACGCATACGAAATGTGGTGCTGGAGGCGGATGCTCCGAATCCCATGGACAGCCAAACGCACAAATGTGTCTGCCCTTTCACAACTCAATATCAAGACCCGATTGTATACGGTTTGCTTACAGCGTATTTTGACTTACTTTGGTCACATAATGCGAAGAGGAGATAGCAGCCTTGAAAAGCTAGTCATTGTTGGCAATACTGAAGGAAAGAGCACGAGGCCGGTCGACAACTCGATGGTCTGACCAAGTGAAGGAAGCTACGTCCTCAAGCAAATTCCAGGTGGTGATAGCAACTTTGGACCGGAGTCGATGGAGGCAGATTGTCCGCTCCAGTGACCACAATCCTCAGTAATGAGGGACCGACTGAAGAAGAAGGATAATCCCACGATAACCCGATTTCTTCCGTGTGCACGTTAAAATTTTTCTTTTCGACTCTTGCTGCTCACTGACACTTGATGTCAGCTGTCAATCAAAAGCTGTCAAAATCGCTGACAGCTAACTGACACGGTGTAGCAACAAAGTATCAAAAACAGAACGAAACGTTTTGTTTCGAACACTGTTGACGATTCCTTTCTCTAATGTTAGTCACCACGTAGCAGTTCTCGCACTCTTCGATTTATTGTGATACATGTGTATTTAATTACTGTCCATACCAGGTTGCCTGGAAGAGATCGCGGCATGCGATAAGGCCGCCCTTTGTATTTGTATTAATTTTAAGTTTTTTTTATAATTGTATTTTAAGGTGTACAGTAAAGCATATAATAATTATTGAAATGAAGAAAGAATGGTGCATGGCACAGCGTCAGCAAAATATGTACAGTTTTAGACTGTACAGTTATATATTTTTGAAATCACCTTTATTTTGATACCCCACACGATGGGCAAGAAAGAAAATAAAATTGGGCCCCCACAATATGGCACCCAAAATTTTGGAAATTAAATCTTATTCTATTTTCCAATTTTAAAATAGCCAGTGACACTCGCAAGGTTAAGACGAATCGATTCACATCTATAAAAATCACCCCAATCCTCCAAGCTGCGGCGCACCGTGAGGGAGGTTGATAGCAAAATTAGTTTCTAGTGCGAACCACTACATTTTTTAGAATTAAAATGATATGTGCTCGTGGGAACAACTATGTAAAATATTTAAAAGAAAATCAACGAAAAGGTGAGGAGTGATGCGGGTTTGGAGTCTGATGCCGCATCTGGCGCAAAGGGCTCACACAGCTCGGAGTGCGAAGTGGTGGGAGCTGTTGTAAGGAAACTTGAGGTTCTTCCGGAAGCGCCCCAAATCGGGGGATGCCCTGGGGTCACCCTCCAATAAGGAGCTGGCATCGGCTCGGTAGATCCAGCACCAGTAGGCGGGGTGAGGGCCGAGACAGAGGAGTGGAGAGGAGGCTCACCACCCAGGAGGCTGCCCAGTGAGCCGAGAGGTTTGCCGAGGCGGGCCGCCATCCCGGATCGACCAGTGGGGCTGTTCTCTCGGGGTCTTCTGGCAATGAGCTAGATTCGGAGCAAGCGGCCAGGATCGCAGAGGTCGTGGGAGCCGCAATCCGAGATGTGACCTTGAAGAGGAATGACGGGAGGGGGAAGACTAAAGACAAGGCCATATCGCCACTGTCTCCATCATGGCGGTAGCGGAGGCCAATCACGTCAGGCTTCCGTCGGATACACTGTCCGAGATGCGGGCGGAGGTCGGCCGGCTGAAAGCCGACATGGATCTTCGGCAAAAGCTCCGAGGAGCCGGCCCCCCAGGAGAAGCCGCAGGAGGGGGCGCAGCATGTGTAAGGCCAGCCCGTGCCTGCAGAGGATCGGATTCTGAACCTGTTGAGGCAGGAGCTGGCGGCCTTCCAGAGTCGGTTCTCTGCTCTGGAAGTCATCGTCCTGTGCCCCCGCTAACGGCGTACGACGAGAACTGTTGTAGTATACATACCCGGAGCTATGTGAGTGTGCGGCGCGGGCGGCGCAGGCCTGGTGGGCGCGGGCGCGGCGGCCGCGGTGGCCAGTGCGCGCTGGCGCCAGATGTGTGCACAGCCGAAGGAAAACTTCATCGCACGCTCTAAGGACTGCGGATACATAACAATACATTTTATTAGTCAAGGATATTTGAAATCCAAGATAGAAAATTTGGTCTCTATATAAAATTACATTTAATTGCATTTTTATACTAGAAAAAAATAATCAAACAGTTTTAGTATTTTAGTCTTCATAAAATGTTCCCAATTAAAATTAAATAGCTCGGTTTACTTTTCGAAAACGTCTCATATCCTGCTGAAAACCTGAAATCGATAAATCATGATCATAAATATCAACACAATGCAGCTCTACAAGGTAGATCGATGACCTGATGAAGGCTGCGGGCATCCGCTTGATGCGGGACACAGATAACCGGGCAATGTGGCGACACTTGGAGAGGCATGTTTAACAGTGAACGTCTTTCAGCTAGAATGATGATGAAAATGCATCTAAGATCTAGAGAACATGAGCATCATAGCCCACTAACCTCCAGCACCAGACACAGCTGCCCCCAGCGCGTGGCTGCCAGCGCCAATAAGTCCACGATGCACACAGCGTTGCGCAGAGCATGCGCCCGCGCAGCCTCAAACTCCGCGCTCTGAGACAACACGGCGTCTCTCACAGCCATCGCCTCACCAACCAGTAGGAGTAGGACTACTTCTTCGTACTCATTTCGGGGTACGAACTGAAAAATAAAGGGCAATTTTTATGGTTAACTAATTTAAAAATGGATGAATAATCTGTATTTGAATTCAGATTTATATATATATATACCATTCGTAACAAAGTTCAAATCCCATTGCAAAGATTTATTTTTAAATCAATTTAGAGCAGATAACAATAAAATAGAAAGTTAAGCAAGTGGTGAAGCAATGTAAATTATCTGAAATTGTAAATACAAGAAAAAACTTGCGTCAACCAAGCATGTGTGATGGCAAAAGTCCATGAAAGATAGCCACAGATTTCGTCCGAGTATAAATTCATGTGAATTACATGCGTCAACCAAGCATGTGTGATGTCAAAAGTCCATGAAAGATAGCCTACAGATTTCGTCCGAGTATAAATTCATGTGAATTAGTAAGGTAGTAAAAGACCCCACTTTAAAAAAAAAGCAGGTATTTTGTTTTTATAGAAAGTTGATTTTACAAATGGTCCTGAGAGTAGAATATATTGCTGCAGGGTTGCCTGGCCGAGGTGCATGTTGAAAGCCACGTTGGCTCCAATTGTCCACCCGCGTTGGGTGGACAATTGGCACTGGCGGCTAATTTTCAACAAACAAGGAAGGGTCAGGATTCCAATCTCAGATCATCCTTGATAGTTTGTAAAGGGAACCGAGCTAGTTACAGGACGTTTAGTGCGTCACTTGGGTGGGCCTTCTAACGCCTACTCCCCCCTCTGCTTACAGAGGGTAGGTCGAGTGGGCTTAGAGTGGGCAGGAAAGAAAGAAGGAGGTAGATATAATATGCCCTATATTCCCCTTTAAAGGTAATCTCAACAATGGACCACGACTTTTGTAAAAAAAACTCTCCGGGTGGGTCCCGACTGCACAGCGGTCGGGGAGTCCCACCCCGCTTCGGCGGGCTGCCCTCCGTATTCTGGGGAGGGCAACAAACGTCCTGCGGCCGATGCCGAATGGCAAGTGGCCGGGGAGAAGAGGAAAGCGGGCAAGGCTGCAAGGGCGGCCAAAAGGCAGCAGAGGAGGAAGCGGCGCAAGGAGCGAAGCGTCGCGGCTAGGCTCCGCGCCCCGAAGCCCGCAGCTTTAATAATTACACTACAGCCGGAAGCGGAAAAGAAGGGCGTGTCCTACCGCGTAATGCTCGACAAGCGAGTGCGGCGGTGAACCTGGAGGAGCCCGGCGTCGCCGTGGGCATCCGGGTGAGGGTCACCGCGACTGGTGCCCGGATGCTGGAAGATCCCGGGGCGGCCAGCGGCCCAACCGCTAACGCTCTGGTCGAAAGACCCAGCAAGTGCGCTGACATACGCATTCTGGGCTTGGACGAATCTGTGACGGAAGAACAGGTGGTGACCTCCGTCATCAGGACTGGGGGGTGCTCTGCCAAGCAGGTGAGGGCAGGCACCATACGTCCTGACGTCACGAGAATGCATGCCGTTATGGTGAGCTGCCCCGTCTCGACGGCCCAAAAATTAGCCGGGGAGAGCTGAAGGCTCATGGTGGGCTGGGTTTCCGCGCAGGTAAAACTACTGGAACCCAGACCTCTGAGTTGCTTCCGCTGCTATGTGGGAAACCACGTGGGAGCTCAATGCACCTCGGAGGAGAACCGCAGCAAACACTGCTTCCGCTGTAGTCAGCCGGGTCACAAGGCGCCGGCCTTGTGACCCGGCTACACTGCGTCGTATGTGCGGCAGCTGCCAAGCCGGCCGATCACCGGGCCGGGAGCCACCACCGCCGTCACCACCACTGCCGCCTCCTGGAAGCCTCGATCGTGCAGGCCTGGGTGTCATCACCGGACAGGCCTGCTGACATCAACGACGAGGCGGAGTGGTTCCGGGAGGCCATGTCCGAGATATGTGATGTAGCAATGCCCCGAGTCCAGCCAGGACGCGTCCGGCACCAGGTGTACTGGTGGTCGCCGGACCCGACGGCTTACCTGGGAAAGCCTTGGCCCTGGCCTTTGAGGTTTTCGGGCCTCGACTAATGAGGCTCCTTAGCGCTTGCCTGAAGAGGAGCCAGTTTCCACTTCGTTGGGTGACGGGGAAACTGGTCCTCATTGAGAAGCCGGGGCGCCCTGCGGACTCGCCATCCGCTTACCGGCCCATCGTGTTGCTCGACGAGGTGGGCAAGCTCTTTGAAAGAGTCATAGCAGACCGAATCGTCGGTCAGCTGGTACGGGCGGGGCCGGGTTTGGTTTTCGCAGGGGGCGCTCTACTGTGGACGCCATCATGCGCGTGGTAGCCCTCACGACGGCGGATGCAGTGGCCCGAGGTGGGGTCATCTTGGCGGTGTCTTTAGACATCGCCAATGCCTTCAACACCCTGCCCTGGAGTTGCATCACGGAGGCACTCCGGTATCACCGGATGCCGCTCTACCTCTGTCGCGTGGTCGAGGCCTATTTGACGGACATATACCCCGGTCACCAGGGAGAGTAGAACCGGGGAGAATCGAGCGGTGTCCCACAGGGATCGGTCGTGGGGCCTTACCTGTGGGACATCGGGTACGACTCGTTGCTGCGCGCCGACCTCCCTAGCGGCGTCAGCGTACTTTGCTACGCTGACGACACGCTGGTCGTGGCGCAGGGAATGTCGCACCAGGCGGCAGCCGAATTAGCGACACGCGGGGTAGCGACAATCGTAGAGAGGATCCGGCAATTGGGACTCGAGGTGGCCCTGCACAAGTCCGAGGCCATATGTTTAAATTTTTTTGGTGAGAGGTCTGTTAACTGTCAACACGCGAAGGCGCGCTGTTGGAAAATTTAGTGACTTTCGTGTGTTCTACGGCGAGTTTATGCCTAAAATATTGTGAAAGTGAACTTTTAACTGTGAAACCTGTGAACTATTGTTTGTAGCTTAAAATAATAAGTGATTGAAACAAAAAACAGTAATCTAAAAACAAAAGTGACAATCAAGTTTACTTAGTGTTTTCAATCCACACCCAATTTTTTTTGAATTTTTCATCGTCAAATTTTTAATCATAAGATAAGATAAGATAATTTATTTGCGTAAAACATCGGTGTTATTATAGCATATGAGCAAAACATATCATACATGTTTTGCTTAAAATTAAAGCATGCAAACTTACAAATTTGAATTTACAAACATTATAATTTATGTTCAAAAAAATTAATTTAATTTTGAATAACCTGTAATTTAATATTTTCAATACATTCGGTAATTTATTATAAACACGTACATGTATAACATTACGAATGTACCACTTTTATGAAATAAACAAATTATTATTGTTTATTATTATTATATTATTATTATTGTTTTCATTAATCTTTACCCAAATTTTTGGAAAACAGAGATTGTAAAGCAGACATAACAATTCATGGAAACAACTAAATGCTATATTTGCATCGTTTTCCATGTAGATATCTGTCCAAGATAGGTTTTTTAAGCATTCTCTAAACTTATGCATATAATCTAGACTATAATCTCTTTTGTAAATATAATATTTTGCAGGTTTTGTTGTTTGTAACCTTAAAGGGAAGCTAAGCATTTGTGCTGTGTCGTGATCAGAGAGATGAAGTGGGAGTACTGTTGCAATTGCGTCCGGTATATTACACAATATATGGTCTATATAAGAAAGTTTCCGGGTAGCTACATCAATATGAATTTTTACATTGTGATTGTGTGCTAGGTCTTGAAATTGTTGAGTGATTTTGCTTGAAGGTATTTATATTAAAGTCACCTGTTAAAATGATACGTGTTTTTGAATTGTATTTCTTGTATGTATCATTTAAAACACTATCTAGCTTAGTTAAGAATTGATTAGGATCAGACTGGGGTGTTCGGTATACACAAACAATCACCAATTTCTCATTTCCTAGCTCTATGCCGCATGCCTCGAATGTATTTACCGATGAATAGTTTTTTATAAACGGTAATTATTTAAAACGTAGGCCCTTTTTGACGAGAATGCATGTGCCTCCTCGGTGTTTTTCCCTGCAAAAATTTGTAGCCATTTCGTAATCCGATAACTTGAGATAGTTCTCATACCCTTTTTTAATAAATGTTTCGGAGAGGCAAATCACTTGTGGGTCATTCTGTAAGTCTCGCATATTCTGTAATGTTAACTCCATTAGTTCCTGTTTAGATAAAACACTTGCAATGTTTTGGTGGAGTATCCTAAAGTTGTGTGATGTAGGTGTTGTGTTATTAGGTACGAAAAAACTTATCGTTTTTTGTAACTGTGGGAAAATAATATGGTATAGTACCTATTCTGTGTTTTTCAGAAGGAAAACGAGAATTTTCATTTTGTTCAGCGCCGCCACTGCTGCTACTTTTGAAATAAAAGGGAATAGTCCCTTTTTTGGGTACGGTAATTGTCTCCCTCTTAGGCAAAAAGCTTGATTTGCTACTCGCCAGGTGTTTCCTGAGCTCAGCTGGATTTAAATATTGTTGATCATAGTACTCGCAATCTACAATGTAATTTAAGGTTTTGCAAATATCAGATAAGCCATGGTGTACAGAATTCGTGAAATGACAATTTTTGTAATGTTTACAAATATTTTCCATGCTATAATTCAATTTATCGACATCAAGGTGGTCATTTTTAGAAACGTTCAATATAATAATGCTATTTTTATAAAATGTCTTGAGTAAATTTTTTGATGAGATAATACATGTCTCATGTTATGGTCATTTCCACCTAAAGATAATACAATTTTGTCACCTGGTCGTAGGTTGATATTGGTACATCTCCCTATTATTGTGTCGCTATATGCATTTGGCATCGTATGGGCGAGGACGCCATATTTTTCGTATTGTGTTGTCTTTCTGGAATGTATTAGGGCGGGCAGCAGCCAGACCAACGCATTGTTGCGCGCCGAAAATCCTTATCATCCTTCCAAATTCGTGCTTTTTTAGGTCTGTGGCAATGGGGTTTGTTGTACAGGATTTACTTGGACAAATCTGTTCTTGTGTTGGTGTGATTCTTAGAGATTGCTCAAGACTCTGTATTTGGGTAGTCAGAGTTTTAATCTCCTTTTCTGCATTCTGAAGTTCTTTTTGTAAGGCTGTGATTTTTTGTTGCAGATGTAAATACGTAATGCTTGTGTTGCGATCAGCATTTGACGTATGTCTCGGCGAAGACGGGGTGGACCCGATTTGACTTAAACGAGAATGTCTTTTCTTTTTGTCCTTATCTATAGGGCTGCTTTCTATAATTGTAGAAGAATGACACAATGACTTTAATATTTTAATTTCTTTAGTCAGCTTGTCCATTTGTTTATTCAAATCATTGTTTTCTAATATTGTGTTCTCCAACTCATTCTCCGCACTTTCCAGTTTTATAGTGAGCTGGGCAATTGTATCTTGCATCTAGCATATTGATGAAATATTAGTCGGTGTACCGTCGACACTTTTTGAGAGTTTGTTCGGTGTGGTGTCCGTTTCGTAAGATGTACCGTAATCAGTCAGCACATGAGAATCCTGGTTAGGGGACGACTGTATTTTCTTTGTATGAGGTTGCGGGGGCGACTGTGTGATAGGATACGTCGGTTTTTCTCATAGTTATATTGGAAGTCTCTGTAGAATTTGTAGTCTTTTTCCTAATGCACATCTTACAGCGCCATTTGTTTTTGGATTCTTGGTTCATTAATCGGTATGTGTGTTCCGGATAACCATCGCAGTCAGGTTCGAATCTGTTGTTACAAACAGAGCACAACGCAGTTTTTTTTACGTCAACAGACTTTTTACATTTGTAGCATACGACTAGTACTGGCATCTTGCGGCCGCTGTTTGTAGTATTTGCGTTCGTTAATAGGGATGACATGATAGGTCTCGTTGCGTTTTACTTCATATAGGTACATAAGGCACAGCTTAGTTCTGTAACGTACAACTAGATGTCGTTATTATTGATTGACAACAGTAAATTATCTGGTGCAGGTGACAGCAGTTCTAAGCGGTACAGCTACTTGGCGATAGACGGCGCTGTTATCAATTTCAGCAGCTTGAAAATTTCCAAAATAACGGTTTGAAAAATAATAACTTTTATATACACTTCAATTTGAGTTCAATTAGATTTAAATCACTAAGAGATTCTGTGGTGAAAAATTAGTTCACAATACACTGCAATGTTATTATCACTTAGTATTTGCCGTTTCAATACCAAACATATCAACAGTTTATAAAGTTACAACAGTCACACTTTTTACGAAAGTAACATTATATGTTCTTTATCGGCACTTATTACACTTTACTATTTGATTTTTTTGTTAACTTTCGCTTTATTGCTATTTTATATTGTTAACAATTATTTATACACGAACTCAATTTCAACAGCGTTGCAGGTGGGTAGACGTATATACCTCATGTCAGAATGTCATCTGATATTTGGATAAGTGTTGCCATTGTAGGAAAATAATTACCACCATGAATTCCAAAAATGCTACTTAATTGACTAGAGCGGGAAATCAGGCCCAAAGTCAAAATAACGATTCTGATGAAAACCAAAAGAACATAACCTCGCCTAAGAAATTTGTTCAACAAATCTTTCATCCAAGCCTTTTCAATAGGCAACGATCTAGTTCACTAAGCGAAACTTCATAGAAGCAGTCGGGTTCTGCCACCAATCCCATCCTATTCGGCTGCGAGAAAGACACAGATGAAGCCACAGAATTTAAGCCAGCCGCACAGGCATGTACAGATGCTACTCAACCTTCACCATGTCAACGAGTTCCTACTTCTAAGAAAAGAAAAATATACGACAACAACTCGCCTCCGCCAATTGACTCAAAGAACCGGTTGACCTAACAGAGGACACTCACACTGAGCCTAAACTACCAAATAATCCCCCTCCTATTGTTCTGTATGGGATTGAGGATCTGAACGAGCTCACCAAACTCATTGAGTCTGTAATTAGCCCAGAAGAGTTTCGGTACAAAATAATTCCAAGGAAGTAATTGATCTAATACGACAGAAGGGATTAATTGGACACACCTTCTCCCGTAAAGACACGAAATGCTAACGAATAGTTATAAAATACCTCCATCATACTACTCCACATGATGCCATCAAAGTTAAAGGGCTCGCGTCGGCACAGTCTTCATCTTGCTAAATGCGGATAACAAAGAAGAAATAATATTTATTGTACGATTTATGTATTGGACGTTACAGTCTTTATTTCGTCCACTTGGTTTTCTGTCTGTGCTTGTTATATTCGATTCGTATAAAAACGATAAGCACGCACAATAAAAAGTATTACCATACTGACTGGGACGGCTTCAAGAGCTACCTCAATGAAAACTTTACCGCAACTATTCCACTGAAGAACCAAAATGATGTATCCGTAGAAAAGGGAGGATCCTCCGACCAGACGGGTGTTGTGTTTGATCCGGGCATTTGCCCGACGGTCATTGTCGGACTGTTGTATGTATTCAAATCGCGCCGAAAACTTTGCTTTCGCGATCCAGGATTTGTGTGACGTCATTAGTTCGTAAGTGGCGGCGTCGGTGCCGCTACATAGATAACGCCTGTAGATATCTCACTAACGCCATTCAAGTGGCTGCCTGGATCAACACACCCTCCCGGCTCAAAGGTCACACCAATCACTCTCATCCACCAGACATAATGCAAAAAATCTTAGAAAAGCGCAGACTTAGAAGTTACCGAAATAGCCCGAAGAATTGCCAAACTTAAGTGGCAGTGGGCAGGGCACATTGCTCGCAGAACGGATGGCCGATGGGGCCAAAAAGTTCTGGAATGGCGACCGTGAACCGGAAGACGATACGTTGGAAGGCCTCCCACTAGGTGGACTGATGATCTAGTTAAGGTTGCGGGAAGGCGCTGGATGCGAGACGCACGGGATCGGTCAATGTGGCGACGCCTGGGGGAGGCCTATGTCCAGCAGTGGACGTCTTTCGGCTGAAATGATGATGATGATGATGAGAAGAATATGGCATCAATCCCGTCATCCTCTTGATACACTCAATTACAACAAGGCAGCAAAGGAGCTAAAGACTATAGTCAAAGAGTCTACTAACACAACGTTGACAGCTAACCTACAGATGATGTCATCTACGGGGGTTGGCGGGAACTCGCTCTGGAAGGCCACTAAAAACTTAGATAAGCCTCAACAATCTTAACCTCCAATCAGATCAGAGGGTTCCTGGGCAAGAACTGACTTGGAAAAGGCCGAGGTATTCGCAACGCATCTGTCCTCTGTATTAAAACCCAACGAGAGTGTTGCTGGTGAGCATTAAAATTGACGCAATATTGGAACAAGACTTACAGATGTGTATGCATATTAAACCCACAACACCTAAAGAAATAGCGAAGTAAATTAGACTGCTGAACTCACACAGAAAAGCCCC
This sequence comes from Orthosia cruda, assembly GCA_964057195.1. Taxonomy (NCBI): domain Eukaryota; kingdom Metazoa; phylum Arthropoda; class Insecta; order Lepidoptera; family Noctuidae; genus Orthosia; species Orthosia cruda. Next base: position 1,270,890 of record OZ059836.1, read on the forward strand.
TGGATTTGACCTGATCACGCCTTGCATACTTAAAAATCTGCCCAGAAAATGCGTTTCTTTCCTAGCTAGTTTGTTCAACGCAATCTTTCGAATATCTCACTTTCCTGACCTCTGGAAAATATCCGAAGTTGTTATGATCCATAAAATAGGCAAACCTGAACACGAGGCCTCGTCTTATCGGCCGATAAGCCTAACGCCTGTACTTTCGAAACTGTGGGAGAGGATATTCCTCTGCCGTCTAAAACCGTGCACGGATGACAATGATGTTGTTCCGTCTCATCAGTTTGGCTTTCTGAAATCTCACTCAACAATAGAACAGGTTCACCGAGTTTACCAAACAGGAAGACAGGCCTTCAAACGTAAAAAGTACTGCTGAGCGGCATTCCTTGATGTTCAGCAAGCCTTTGACCGTGTTTAGCACAAAGGACTGCTGGCTAAAGTTAAGAAAACACTTCCACACTCAATGTTCCTGCTCATCCAGTCGTATTTATCCGACCGTTGCTTCCAAGTGAAACAGGGCGAAGCAGGATCAAGATTAATTGAAGCAAAAGCCGGTGAACCACAGGGATCTGTTCTTGGCCCAGTGTTGTAAAATATCTTTACATCAGATCTACCCACATTGGATGGCATAATAATATCAACATATGCCGACGACATAGCCTATCTATCAGTTGTTGACAACTCAGAAATGGCCAGCAAAAGCCTCCAAAAACAACTAGACGAAACTCATAAATGGCTCTGTAAGTGGCGAATACGTGCGAGTGCATCCAAGCCTAATCATATCACCTGTTAAATACAGGTCTTCGGGTCCCAAGCCAGGAGCTCACGCCGGGGCCCATAGCGGCGTTGGGACTCCTGGACCCTTTCTGAACCTGTACCCCACGAAACCGCGGTTCGCGGCAGTGGAAAGCTAGGGATTTGCTCCTTATTGGTAGATATCCTGGTACCTATCTGACAGTTGAGAAGTGGGACGACTACAAAATGTATCAATAGGATTTACCTTAGATTCCTGCGGTAGACTCCTGGGGATCGATCAATATCGTGCCGTGAGGTTAGGGATAGGAGAATATATATATAATAAAGGAAAATGATTGGATTGGGACCACCAACGCGTTCTGATCCGGGCTTCGGCTTCCAGGCAGACACACACGCGTTTCCCACAAAAGCGCCTCGCTGCGCGTGAAAATATATTCTAAACCACCCTCGCGGGCGCCCCACAACACCGATTGCGACCGGTGGGCGCAATTAACAAATACAATGGGTCAACACATCTCGATTAGATATGTTTCCACAAGAACCCGACTTCAGCGTGTCCACGTTACAAATTTTCTCTTTCGACTGTGTAGTGTCAGCTGTCAAAATCGTTGACAGCCCACCGACACGGTGTTGCAAGTAAATACCAAAAAACGGGACGAAACATCCCCCCGTCTCTCTTTATTAGCGCACATAAGGAGTTATGTCCGCTAATAAACGGGCAAGCGTGCTACATTCCCACTGCTCGCTTCAAAACCGAATCTCCGACCATGACCTTTGCAACTCTGGGATCTCCGTCAGACCCATAGAATAAATCTACAATGCGTCCACGACGCCAATATAAAGGCAACAAATTAGGTTCTTTAACAAAGGCAAGGTTTGGGAGGGACAGTTTTGTCAGACCACTCAACGCGCCGCTGCAAAATATGCAAATATTCCAAAGACCAGACAATTGCGAAGATTTCATTTCCCCATTTCTCTGAAGAGGTATGTCGGCAGGGCGCTGAGGGGCCGACCAATCAAAAAAATGACCAGGGGCCATGACTTCCAGGTCATTTGGGTCTGAGGAGATCGGACAGAGAGATCGCGAATTGAGGACGGCCTCAACTTTACAAAATACCGTAACAAGTTCCTCAAATGTGAAAATAGTTTCACCAACAACACGGCGGTGAAGCGGTTTTGCTACTATCGCAATATTTACAAAATGGCAATTAATTCCCATTTGCGCCATGGCAAATCTCAAAGTTTATCCTTATTTAGATAATTACAAATATCATTTAAATATCTATCAGCGCCCTTATAATCAGTACCGTTATCAGAACGGATCAAAGATGGTAGTCCTCGGCGGGAAACAAATCTACCTAGCGCTGCAACAAACGCATCTGTGCTGAGGGCAGTTACAAGTTCCAAGTGAACCGCCTTGGAGGCCAGACAAACGAACACACACAAGTAGGCCTTGAGAGCCTTGTCGTTCCGAAGTTGAGAAGTCTTCACCAAGAAGGGACCAGCTAAATCGGTTCCGACCGAAGCAAATGGTCTGTTCCCCGTCACTCGGTCGGATGGCAAATCACCCATTATGGGTTGAGTGAGAGCAGCCTTCAACTTATAGCACTGCATACATTTAAAGATGATGCCACGAATAGTGCGTCTGGCCGACAAAATCCAAAATTCACGCTGCAAAATGGCTACGAGGGCGTTGCAGCCGGCGTGTGCGTTATTAATGTGTCGATCGGACACCAACAATTTCACCAACGCTCCTCCTTTAGGGAGCAACAAAGGATGGCGAGCACCATAAGGCAAATTCGAATTCCGCAGTCGTCCTCCGACTCGGGAGCAAACCAGATTGGTCTAGGAATGGATTAAGACGAGCGATTGAGCCTCTCAAAGCTGAGCATTTCTTCAGGGCTTCAATAGTCTGGTCAAAGTGCTCGGCTTGTACAGCACGAACTAACAACATCAGGGCCTCTTGGCATTCATGCGGCGACAAAACTGAGGATAACAATTTATTATTAGGGTTCCGTCTGTTACGTATGAAACGCCGGACCCAAGCGGTAACTCCTAACAATTTCGACAAAGAACTGTTGGTTACGCTTCCTAATTTATTGTTCATATTTTATTACATCACCATAGGGCATCGAGAGGCATTGGTATACTAGTTCCAGTTTATTAAATAAGTGTCACCTATCGTTGTTTTGGTGATATTCCGCGCCGCCGTGCCGCTACGGTCGTTACGTCGCAGCCAACGATGGCCGCCGGCGATGGTGGTCAGTCTCTTACCAACCAGGGCGGAGGTGCGCGCACTAAGTCACCCTCTCGCCCAAAACTCTTAATTGAACCTACATGGAAAGTGTTATCTGTATTACCTAGACCTACTGTGTTGTGTACCGCTGGCCAGCATAGTGTACCAACTCTGTGAGCTGAACTTCTCGAACGTGGCATCTGCATCTGCATGGGAATCGCTGTTTCAAAGGTATGTGGCATGATTAGTAAATTGAACTTTATCCATTGCCTTTCGTCTCATCTGCGTACTTTTCTCCTTCAATTTAGCACTGCTGAATCAGCAATTATAGCCTAGATTACTCTAATAATTTAGGTTCAATCGCGTGTGATTTTACTAGTAATCTTCTAGAGGTTATACGCATCATTTTGGTCCTTCGAACTGGATAAATTAAATTTGGGCCTATTTACAGCCTAATTTTAAGTCCTAAAAGTCTAAATTTAAGCAAAAAGTTTGGGAAATTTCCATATTAATTGCAGATCATCACACAATTCTCGCCTCTATTGCGTTGGGAATAAGGCTGGCTGCCTTGCGTGTAGTACTTTCTACCGGCAAATTAATTGTTAACGTAAATCTTTAATTTCACTAATTGAAACTACGAAAAATACATTTAATTTAATATCAACGTTGATTCATATCGCTAAATAAGTTTAGTTAATAAATCAGTTAATTTTCGGCGTAATTACATATTTTTTTGTTCGTGTTTGAAAATTGTGGGTAGTCTTTTAAAACATTCGTTCAAGTTGGCCTACGTGACTGTGGAATATTCCAGTTCTTGTTATCGTACGGTTAATTTTTATTTACGCATTGGAAACTTTTACATATTTTTCTAATCGAGATTTGCAGAATGAATGACATTGATTATTTTACGATACACTACTACTGTTGGTTCATTAAATAAATGCCTACTATGCTCGTATTGTACGAGTAGGTATTCTTTATAATTTTAGACTCAACCGCATTTGATTAATTATTGCAATTAACCAGATTATCATTGCGTCGCTTGTTATTTCATTTTGTAAGGTAACTTGATCTTTTGATAGGAACCTTCAGGTAAAATAACAGATTTGTATAAACTTTACGCGTTTAGTTCTCCTCATAGGAAACAGCCGTATATTTATACATATCACCCCCGCACCTAACTTGTAAACGTAGTACTTACTAGATAATTTACTTCGAACGGTCATCTGCGTATTTACTTGTTAGGAATTTTATTGTGTTTTACGAAGGTATTTCGTTACGAACACAATCGCATCGCTTACGGAAATAAGTACCATACTTGTTTCTAAGTTTCACACTTAACTTATTGTTGGTTAAGAATCTGTACATATTCTATGTATTGAGTAAGTTAATCTCATATAAATAGAATACTACAAGGAAAAAAAAAATATCGCTTCGCATCCGACATAAATGTTAATTATCGGGTTGTAGGTATCTCTAAGCTAATCATAAAAAAGGTAGATGGGTACGTTCATAAGGTATTTCGCGTGCTTACTATTTTATTTGTATTAGACTTTGTTACTTGTACACGGTTCAAACTTTGTACGTTATTCAAACTTTGTACGCTTTATATTTTTTCACCTTACAATTAATTATTGTTAGGGTTCGCGTGTACGGATCGTTCCGTACTATTGTTTACGTAAGTTGTAAAATCTTTCGTTGAGTTATCAGTTTGATTGGATCACTAATTTCATTTACGCGGGTTCCGTAAAAGATAAAAATTTGTTGTTTTTTTTGTTTCCATATTTTAACTTCTGTTCACTATGACGGACAAGGTTAAACTTAGATTGTTGGAAAGTAAACGCGACTCGTATTTCGCGCGGGTTCAAAGGATTTTGGATTCAACAGAATCTTTAACAACAGAAAGATTACGTAATTCTTTTATTGCTCAGGCTAAACAAATTGACGGCCAACGTAGCGAATTCAATGAGATAATGGACGAGATAAATATGTTAAAAGTGACATTGGATCCAAAGTGCGAAGTAAGCTATAGTGCCTTACATTCATTTGATGAGTTGGTCGGCGAGATAAAATTTACTTTAGCTTCATTAACTGAATCAACTGTTTCCAAGGAACCTAGCCCGACAGTGAGCCCTAATTCTCATCATATAAAGGTACCTAAAATTGAGCTGCCTGCCTTTGACGGTGATATTCAGAGCTTTCCGTTCTTTTATGAGACTTTCAAACGTATTATACATACGAACGCAGATTTATCAGATTCTGATCGCATTCATTATCTGTTGAGTTGTCTAAAGGGAAAGGCTAGGAATGTGGCAGTAGGTATTGTACCTTCTGGCGATAATTACCGCGTTGTCTGGGATGCGCTTATCGCAAAGTACCTGGATACTCGCGCGCTCGCCACTAATTATCTAAATCAACTGTTCTCATTGAAGTCGTTCGGAACGACACCCGCTAATATTGAACAAGGTTTCGATAAATTAACTTCTACGGTTGCTGGACTCAAACAATTAAAAATACATAACTTGGATGATTTTATATTTATTCATTGGGGTCTTAAGTTAATAGACTCAGATATAGCAAAACATTTTGAAATGTCGCTTCGTAATCAACAAGAGTTGGATTATGATTATTTCGTAAAGTTTGTTCGTGAACAAGTAAAAATCTTACATCGTATCTCTTCTGCGGCAACTAAGCCCGCCCCCGCAGGTAGACCCAGCACCTCAGCTAAGGTATCGCAGGTGTTTGTGGCTACTGAATCTAAATGTTCACTCTGTCAATCCCCGCATAAAAACTTGTATACGTGCAAAGCGTTTCAAAAGTTGAGTGCGGATAATAGATTTAAGTTTGTAAAAGACAATCACAGATGCGTTAACTGCCTAAGTAGCCAACATACCGTCTCTAAGTGCCTATCTAAGTCAAAATGTAGGAAATGCAACGGTAAGCATCATTCCTTATTGCATTTTGAGCAATCGACGCAAGCCCCTGCGCTGGCGCCCGCTAGCGACCCAGCCTCCGTTTCTGCGGCCGACCCAGCTACTTCTGATCGTGTGGCGTTGTGTACGCATTCTTCTGCTCAAATCCAGGCCACACGTAGTACCGAAGTTCTGGCTACTGCCAAGGTTTTAGTGGCGGGTAGGAAGGGTAAGGGCGTGGTGGTTAGATGTCTTTTGGACCCTGGGTCGCAAAAGAATTATATGACATCGCGTTGCTGCCGTATGCTCGGTCTAAATATACATACGGACTCAATAACTACCGTTCGTGGTATTGGTGGCACATCGCAGCCCGTTCGCGGCTCAGTGAATCTTACGTTCAGCTCACGTTTTTGCTCGCAGCCTAGGTATAGAATTGACGCTCTAGTCTTGGATCAGATAACCGGGCAGCTTCCTCTGGGTGCTATAGATACTGCCGAATTGAAGCATATTGATCCTAAACTACTCGCTGATGACAGCTGGGGTGTGCCAGGTAATATTGACATGTTACTTGGAGTCACGTTGTTCGCTAAGTTATTGCGACCCGGTACCGTGACCGGCGCACCCGGTTGCCCCGATGCATTGGAGACTATGCTCGGCTACATACTTCTAGGAGAAGCACCTATTATCGAACCTTCAACTGACGCTCTGTCTTTCTTTGCGAGTTCTTTCGATAACTTCGATCTTCGTAAAGTTTTGGGAGATTGAAGATGTTACTGCTTCGTCCGTTGGGAGTGTGGATGATAAACACTGTGAATAGTTTTATTGTAGCACAATTACCCGCGCTCCAAATGGCAAGTATGTTGCAGCTTTACCACTGAAAACAGACGCGTCAGCGTTAGGAAATTCTTTTGATATAGCGCGCAAGAGATTCTATAGCCTCGAACGTAAACTTAAATCGCTTCCTAACGTCAAGCTTCTTTATGATGACGTCATACGGGATTATCTACAGAACAATTATATTTCTTTGGTGCAAAATAATTTACCTGAATGTGGGTTGCCCAAACGAAATTGTAAGGAGCGAGAAATGGACTACTATATTCCTCACCATGCTGTTATTCGAGAGGATAAAGTGACCACTAAGCTACGCGTGGTCCTAGATACTAGTGCAAGTACAGATAACGATACCTCGCTCAATGATAACCTGTACGCAGGCTCCTGTCGTCAGGCTGACCTTTTTAACATCTTGTTAAATTTTAGGCTTTTTAGTGTCGCTATTTCCGCAGATGTTAAGTCTATGTACCTACGTATAGGTATACGCCCACAAGATCGTTCGCTTCAACGTATCTTATATCGGTTTAATGAGGAAGAAGAATTTCAAATTTATCACTTTTCAGTGCTTCCCTTTGGATTAAAGTGTAGTCCTTTTATAGCGATTCGCACTATCCAACAGTTATGTCAGGATGAAGGAACGCAGTTACCTCTCGCCAGGGACATTTTGCAGCGAGATATTTACATGGATGACATAGTTAGTTATATACCTAGCACTGCGCTGGCTATAGACTCGGCTCGTGAACTAATAAAAATATTCTCTCTCGGTGATTTTCAGCTAACGAAGTGGTCTAGCAATAGTGTCGATGTTCTTCGGAATATTCCAGAGTCATTACGACTTTCACAGAGCGTGGACCTAAGTAAAGATCCGACACAGAAAATACTGGGACTTCGTTGGTTCCCTGATGAGGATTGTTTCGTATTCCAGGTTAACCCTAATGTTCGCCCTTGCACGAAACGGAATATTCTTTCTTCCATTGCACGTCTTTTCGAAGTTTTAGGCCTCGTGGCACCGATAATTTTATACGCCAAGCTTCTTATCAAAGAGCTTTGGCTTGTCAAACTTGGATGGGATGACGTCCCACCACCTCGCATTGTTCGTCTGTGGGAACAATTTCAAGCTGAATTGCCAATTATCTCTGAACTGAGATTTTTGCGACATGTCGGCGTCGTAGAACGCTGTAGGCTCTCCCTCGTCGGTTTTGCCGACGCTAGTGAGAAAGCTTACGGTGGTTCGGTTTACGCCCACGTTGTCAGACCCGACGGTAGTATCGTCGTTTCGCTGGTGTGTGCGAAATCTAAAGTCGCGCCACTGAAAGTAGTTTCGCTAGCTCGCCTCGAGTTATGCGCCGCACTCCTCTTGTCAACTGTGATAAAGCGAGTATATAATCTTTTCGCAGCTCGGCACACCATTGAGGCAGTCGTAGCTTTCTCGGATTCAACTGTAACCTTGAGTTGGATTCATTCCGCACCGCATCGATGGCACACCTTCGTAACCAATCGTATCGCTAAGATTCATGAGGATCTTTCGGCAGTTCACTTCTTGCATACGAAACCTCTATTATTTCTCCCCGCCCGCGAAGTCAATGCAACGCGGTTACATTTTATTTCGCGTTATGAATTAACAGACCAAATGGTCCAGTCTTTTTGGAAGCGGTGGCGCCAAGAGTATCTGCACACCCTACAATCCAAACAGAAATGGAACACCCCTGCCAATCCAATACGGGTCGGTATGGTTGTCGTCTCCATGCAGGACAATGTGATGCCGCTGCATTGGCCGTTAGGAGTAATCACAGAAATATTTCTGGTAAAAACTAAAAGCGGGATCCTTCAGAGTCGCCCGGTAGTAAAGTTGTGCCCTTTGCCAACGCAATAAGTTTCGTTACATTAATAATTAATTTTACCGTGCACCAATGTGCAGTATTAGATTTAATTACCGCGTAGAATAGTTAATTGAATATTCTTATTTGTAATAGAGAGTCGCAACTTTAGAGTTCTTATAACCTTTGGTAGAGTTGTGATGATCTGCAACCTATTTTACTTTTCCTTTGTGTTTCGAAAGTGGGAACTTTCAAGCCGGGGAAAATGGTTACGCTTCCTAATTTATAGTTCATATTTTATTACATCACCATAGGGCATCGAGAGGCATTGGTATACTAGTTCCAGTTTATTAAATAAGTGTCACCTATCGTTGTTTTGGTGATATTCCGCGCCGCCGTGCCGCTACGGTCGTTACGTCGCAGCCAACGATGGCCGCCGGCGATGGTGGTCAGTCTCTTACCAACCAGGGCGGAGGTGCGCGCACTAAGTCACCCTCTCGCCCAAAACTCTTAATTGAACCTACATGGAAAGTGTTATCTGTATTACCTAGACCTACTGTGTTGTGTACCGCTGGCCAGCATAGTGTACCAACTCTGTGAGCTGATCTCGAACGTGGCATCTGCATCTGCATGGGAATCGCTGTTTCAAAGGTATGTGGCATGATTAGTAAATTGAACTTTATCCATTGCCTTTCGTCTCATCTGCGTACTTTTCTCCTTCAATTTAGCACTGCTGAATCAGCAATTATAGCCTAGATTACTCTAATAATTTAGGTTCAATCGCGTGTGATTTTACTAGTAATCTTCTAGAGGTTATACGCACCAACTGTATCTGTCCAAAAGATAATCCAAATTATATGCAGGTTGCGTTTCCACCATTCCAATACGCGAAACTGGGAAAACCTCTGGAGAGGAGAACCTATTCTGGGGCCAGGACGACTTGCGATGCGTCAACCAGTCTGGTCCCCACCAAAGAGAATGGTCAACAAGGGCAGGAGCCTCGCAACCACGTGACGCGTAGTCTGCGGGGTTCAATTCTCCTGTATTTTCTTTAGTCTCAGAGTTCTGACTCTGTGAGACTCTATTCGCCACAAAAACCTCCTAAGTATGAGCTGAGGTGCGAAGACAACAAAGGACTATGCCATTATCAGTCCTTGGTACTCAATCCGTGGGGCGGAGCCCTTCAACACGGGACCCGTAAGTCCAAAATCAAAAAACCATCGGTACAACTACTAACCTATTCGTCTGCAGAACCCACTTGGTCCCGGACAAAATCAAACCCAATTACATCCGCACCCATATACGGGTCCGGGTACCAACCACTTCGCGTCGGCAGGAGTTAGGTCCGACGTCAATTTCACCACTGTAGGGCCAATGGCTACCTGCGGGTGTCTGCCCAAAATATCATTCAAAACAACGGCCTTGGCCAAGATTCTTGGCCCACAATGAACAGGCGAAACACAAATTTCAATTTCTCCACGTTGACCAACCGCTTCAATACCACCCATATGGTAGAAGAGGTAGGAAAGGTCGAATCTACGTGGGAGACCCAATCTTTCCACTAAACAAAAGGATACAAGACAGCCTTGAGCACCCGAATCCAAAAGAGCACGAACTAACAAAGATTTACTCTTCGGGCCCCAGATCATTACAGGGACAGCTGGCAGTCGTCCTGAAAAGCGGACGCTTCCTCCAATTGAGGACGGGGTGGAGGGCTGTCCCCGCCTTTGCGAGGTATACCCCGTCGAGGATCCACCTGGGGTTGGTGATGATGCGCTCCCCCGCCTATGGGGGAGCGTCCGGCATCATCAGGGCCACCAACACCATTTTGGTCCGGACACAACACGCGGTGGTGCCTACCTTGACAGTGCGGGCAAGGATCCGACCTCTGGCAATCCCGCTGCAAATGCTGTCCCAGACAAGTGTAGCAACACTTGCGGCTGTTAGCGTTTCCACGTCGGTCCTTTGTGTTCCGTTCTAGGAATTTCGGACAGGACGTGACCACATGGCCATCCGTGCTGCAATATGAGCAGCGCATACCGCGTAAAACCTGAGTCGCTACGTATTGATGAGGAGGGCGTCGTGGCCCACAAGGGGAGGGGCGCGCACCAACACGACGCTGATCCGGAGTTGACCGCTCTGGGGCCCGCGAGGGACCTTCATCACCAGAGTTATCCAAAAGACGACACTCATCATCCAAAGACTTCAACAAATAATTAACAAAAGGGGGGAGGTGTGTGGCATCATCCATTCCCATCAATTTCACATGTGCAAAACCCCTCAAACTAACAGTTGCCTCAACAATGTCATCCGAGAAACCGTAAAACTGCATGAAGTCTGCCTCAACCGCAGCGGCCAACTCAGTGTCCTCGGTGGACAATAGCGCCAAACACTCCGCAAAGCATTCATCCACCCTGGCTTGACAGGCTGGGAGTTCACTAAAACGGGCCAACAAAGCCTCTCGTCTATCAGATCTATTTATCCAAGAGGCCACCGAGGTCACCCATCTCAATTCCGCTCTAATCTTACAAGCAAATGTATAGGCAGTCATACTGTCAAAATGTAAGCAACGGATTAAATATTAATTAATACATAAAATGTTCAACAACTTATATTATTAAATTAATTAAATTAATAATGTATGTGTGTAACCAAAACAACAGTTTGACAGTAATTCTTTTACCAAATTAAATATCAAATAATACAGTCTGTAAGAGAAAAAACAAGTTAATTCAACAAATAGTACTGAACCCTGTTACATTTACTTAATTATTTTCCAGTACAAAATTATTACGGAACCCCAAATATCAATTTATAAATTATCAAAAACAAAGTGGGTACCTCAAGAAAATAAATTATCAACACACAAGAGGGTATTCAAAAAAAATGTACGACTTTCCAACCCAGTATTCTCAACAATAAAAAGCAAACCGACAAACAATACAGCGTTCACTATGAACGAGTGTCCTAGCATATACTATGATCGTGGAATGCAAACCACGCTCTTGCTACCAAATGTTAAATACAGGTCTTCGGGTCCCAAGCCAGAAGCTCACGCCGGGGCCAGTACCCCACGAAACCGCGGTTCGCGGCAGTGGAAAGCTAGGGATTTGCTCCTTATTGGTAGATATCCTGGTACCTATCTGACAGTTGAGAAGTGGGACGACTACAAGATGTATCAATAGGACTTACCTTAGATTCCTGCGGTAGACTCCTGGGGATCGATCAATATCGTGCCGTGAGGTTAGGGATAGGAGAATATATATATAATAAAGGACAATGATTGGATTGGGACCACCAACGCGTTCTGATCCGGGCTTCGGCTTCCAGGCAGACATACACGCGTTTCCCACAAAAGCGCCTCGCTGCGCGTGAAAATATATTCTAAACCACCCTCGCGGGCGCCCCACAATGCCGATTGCGACCGGTGGGCCAAGTCGCTGAAGCCGGGTTCCACAAGAACCCGACTTCAGCGTGCCCACGTTACAAATTTTCTCTTTCGACTGTGTAGTGTCAGCTGTCAAAATCGTTGACAGCCTACCGACACGGTGTTGCAAGTAAATACCAAAAAACGGGACGAAATATCACCTTCACGCTCAGGCACGGAAACACCCCACCTGTTAGACTTGGTCCTGACACCCTACCACACACACAGATTGTGTATAGTAGCTTGACTTCCACTTCGATAGGCGACTAACATGGAAGCATCACATTAAATATAAGAGGGATGAGATAAACCAAAAGTTCAGCAACCTGTATTGGCTCATGGGAAGAAACTCTGTGCTCTTTGTAGACAACAAACTCCTCATTTATAACACGGTTCTCAAGCCCATATGGACCTACGGGATCCAATTGTGGGGCGATGCCAGCAAAACCAACATACTCTGTCTGCAAACAGTGCAAAATGGTATTCTAAGATCAATAGCAAATGCACCTTGGTTTGCTAGGAATGGTTAGTCCACGACTATCTACAAATGCCATCAGTAAACTCTGAAATCGAGCGTTACAAAAGACAACACAAGGCACGCCTATCCTCGCATCCAAACCCATTAGTTACTGAACTGGCGCAGCACCGGCTGCTCCACCACAACGCCATTTGTCATGTAACGAATTCGCTTATGGTCCGACGACCGATTGCAAATGGAATTACATGGAAAAAAAAATGTTTTTATGGTCCTCGGAACGCGCCACCGCCGGGTTCTCAAATAACGGTAGGAGGGGTTTACATTGGCAAGGAAAGGCGAAAGCGGCGTAAGGAGCGAAGCGTCGCGGCTAGGCTCCGCGCCCCGAATTCCGCAGCTGTAGTGATTACATTACAGCCGGAAGCGGTAAAGAAAGGCGTGTCCTACCGCGAAGTGCTCGCTAAAGCAAGGACGGCGGTAAACCTGGAGGAGCTCGGCGTCACCGAGGGCATCCGGGTTAGGGTCACCGCAACTGGGGCCCGGATGCTAGAAGTCCCCGGTGCGGCCAGCGGCCCAACCGCCGACGCTCTGGCTGAAAGGCTCAGGGCGTCCCTAAATGCGGACGAGGCCCGAGTGTCCAGGCCCACCAAGTGCGCTGACATGCGCATTTTGGGCCTGGACGATTCTGTGACGGAGGGAGAGGTGGTGACCGCCGTCGCCAGGACTGGGGGGTGCTCTGCCGAGAAGGTCAGGGCAGGCATCATACGTCCTGACGCTACGGGGATGCATGCCGTTACGGTGAGCTGTCCCGTCTCGGCAGCCCAAAAAATAGCCGGGGAGGGCCGAAGGCTTTTGGTGGGCTGGGTTTCCGCGCAGGTGAAATTGTTGGAACCCAGACCTCTGAGGTGCTTCCGGTGCCATGTAGGCAACCACGTGGGAGCTTAATGCACCTCGGAGGTGGACCGCAGCGACCACTGCTTCCGCTGTGGTCAGCCCGGTCATAAGGCCGGCACGTGCAATGCCACGCCGCACTGCGTCATATGTGCGGCAGCTGGCAAGCCGGCCGATCACCGGGCCGGGAGCAAGACCTGTGCTCCTTCCACCAAGGCCAGGCGCAGGGGCAAGCACTCCACCACCGCCGTCACAGCCGCAGCCGCCACTACCACCGTCAGCGCCGCAGCCGCCGCCACTACCGCCGCAGCCGCCGCCACTATCGCCGCCGCTGCCGCCTCCACAGCCGTCATCGCCGCTGAAACAACAGCGGCAGGACCCTTACAGGGGGTTCCGGTGGTTTCTGAAATGGAGTGCCAATAATGGCCCCATTACGCCTCCTCCAGGCGAACATCAACCACTGCGCCGCAGCTCAGGATCTTTTGCTTCAGAGCATGGCGCAGTGGTCGATTAACATCGCCGTGGTCGCTGAGCCGTACTTTGTCCCGCCCAGGGACGACTGGGTGGAGGACCTGAGCGGCTCAGTGACCCTAATTTCGTCGGCCGCCGCTGGCACCCCGTCCCTCGAGGGTGTCGAGAGGGGACAGGGTTGCGTGGCAGCACGGTTCGGGGAGATTGCCGTTGTGGGGGTATACTTCTCCCCGAACCGAACTCTCGCCGAGTTCCACAACTCCCTTGCGGAGTTGAAAATCGTCGTCGTTGGGTACCGATCCATCCCTGTGCTCGTCCTCGGGGACTTCAATGCCAAGAATGTGGCTTGGGGTTCCCGGTATACGGACACACGGGGCAGGATGGTTGAGGACTGGGCTCTGGAGACAGGCTTGGTCTTCCTCAACCGGGGTTCTGTCCCCACGTGTGTGCGGATGCAGGGCGAATCAGTGGTGGATATTTCGTTCGCCAGCCCCGCTCTGTCACCGCGTGTCGTCGACTGGCGCGTCATGGAGGAGGTGGAGACCTATTCCGACCACCGGTATATCCGGTTTGACGTCTCCACCCAGATCCCATGCACGTCGGTCCGACAGACCCCGAATGGTCCGCGGTGGTCACTGAAACAGCTGGACCGGGAGCTCCTCCTGGAAGCCTCTATCGTGCAGACCTGGGTGTCATCACCGGATAGGCCTGCTGACATCAACGACGAGGCGGAGTGGTTCCGGAAGGCCATGTCCGAGATATGTGACGTGGCAATGCCCCGGCTCCAGCCAGTAGGCGCCCGGCGCCAGGTGTACTGGTGGTCGCCGGAGCTTACGGCTCTGCGCCAGGCGTGCGTTGCTGCGCGTCGCCGGTACACCAGGCACCGCTGGCTCCGTAACCGTCCTCCGGATACGGAAGCCATTGAGGTGGAGCTGTACGAGGGGTACAGAGTGGCGAGGACTGCCCTCCGAGAGGAGATCAAGCGGGCCAAGGGCTTGGCTCGCGAGGAGTCGCTGGGGACTCTGAACAGGGATCCGTGGGGGCGCCCCTACAAAATGGTGCGGGATAAGCTCCGCCCATGGGCGCCCCCGCTGACGCAGAGTCTCCGGCCGCAGCTCGTGGAGAGCGTGGTGAGCACTCTGTTCCCTTCGCAGGGGGAACATACTCCCCCGCCCATGGCTCCACCTCTTGCGGAGCCCGATGCGGACCACACCACCAACGACGACGACGATGCTCCGGAGGTGACCGAAGTAGAAATGAGAGTGGCAGTACGTAGCCTGAATGCCAAAAATACCGCCCCAGGACCCGACGGCTTACCTGGGAAAGCGTGGGTCCTGGCCTTGGAGGCTCTCGGGCCTCGACTAAGGGGGCTCCTTAGCGCATGCTTGGAGAGGGGCCAGTTCCCGCTTCGTTGGAAGACGGGGAAACTGGTCCTCATTAAGAAGCCAGGGCGCCCTGCGGACTCTCCCTCCGCTTACCGGCCCATCGTGCTGCTCGATGAGGTGGGCAAACTCTTGGAAAGAGTCGTTGCAGACCGTCTCGTCGGGCAGCTGGTGCGGGTGGGGCCAGATCTGGCAGAGAGCCAGTTTGGTTGCCGCAGGGGGCGCGCTACGGTGGACGCCATCATGCGCGTGCGAGCCCTCACGACGGGGGACGCAGTGGCCCGGGGTGGGGTCGTCTTGGCGGTGTCTCTTGACATCGCCAATGCCTTCAACACCTTGCCATGGAGCTGCATCAGGGAGGCACTCCGGTATCACCGGATGCCGCCCTACCTCTGTCGCGTAGTCGAGGCCTATATGACGGACAGGGCCGTCATTTACCCCGGTCACCAGGGAGAGTGGAACCGGCGAGAGATGTCGTGCGGTGTCCCACAGGGATCGGTCTTGGGGCCACATCTGTGGGACATCGGGTACGACTGGGTGCTGCGCGCCGATCTCCCTAGTGGCGTCAGCGTGGTTTGCTACGCTGACGACACGCTAGTCCTGGCGCAGGGGAGTTCGCACCAGGCGGCGGCTGAAAACGCGACACGCGGGGTTGCGACAATCGTCGAGAGGATCCAGCAATTGGGACTCGAGGTGGCCCTGCACAAGTCCGAGGCCATGTGTTTTCATGGTCCTCGGAACGCGCCACCGCCGGGATCCCAAATAACGGTAGGAGGGGTACACATCGGCGTCGGGTCGACGATGAAGTACCTGGGACTCGTCCTCGACAGCCGGTGGAATTTCGTGGAGCATTTTCGACGTTTGGCTCCCAGACTGGAGCGGGCCGGGGCTGCACTTAAGCGGCTCCTGCCCAATCTAGGGGGTCCAAACGCCTCCTGCCGGAGGCTCTACGCGGGGGTCGTGCGGTCCATGGCCCTTTACGGGGCACCAGTATGGGCTCGTACCCTGAGGCGGCGACCAGCCCGCCGGTTGAACGCGTCCCAAAGGGTTATGGCCATCCGGCTGGTCCGGGGATACCGCACGGTCTCCGGTGAGGCGGCGAGCCTCCTTGCTGGAATGCCGCCATGGGATCTGGAGGCCAAAGTCCTCGCGCAAATATGGGAATGGCGCGAGGAGGCGAAATGCTGGGGCGAAACTCCGCTGCCGCGACAAATCACGGCTCTGCGGACAGAGCTCCGGCATGATCTCATGGCGACATGGAGAGGGCGACTGTCGCAACCCAGCGCTGGGCACGCCACAATTGTGGCGATAAGGCCCCTCTTTGAGGAGTGGCTTGAGAGGCGTCACGGCGTCCTCACCTTCCGCCTGACGCAGGTCCTCACCGGACATGGCTGCTTCGGGAGGTTCCTGTTCAGGATAAGGCGGGAGGAAACGCCCGGGTGTCACCATTGTGAGGATCGCCCGGAGGACACGGTAGAACATACGGTGGAGGCCTGCCCCACTTGGGCGGAGCAACGCCGTGTCCTCGTGGAGGCGATCGGCGGTGGCGACCTCTCGCGTCCGGCCCTGGTTCAGGCTATGGTACGGAGCGAGAGGGCATGGGCAGCTGTCACCTCCTTCTGCGAAGCAGTAATGCTCGCGAAGGAGGAGGCAGAACGCGTGAGGGAGACGCAACGGAGACGCCCTCACGCCCCTAGCCACCGCAGGAGACGCCCTGGGCGTCGGGAGTCGCAAGCTGATTCCTGGCCACCGTAGGCGCGGGTTTGCGGACGGTAATGGGTAGCTCGCCGTCCGATAAGGACCAGGCCCGAGTCGACGGCGCGTAGTGTTCCACGCGCGCCTCAAAGAGATGTCAGCAATAAATGACGGGGTCCGCTAGGGCCGATGCCTGTCTGGGTCGCGGATAAATTTGAAAGAGGGTTACCGCGGCCCTGGCTCAAGCAACTGAAGGAACACGGGTGGGTTTTAGTCAGTAAAAGTCTGACACGCCCTCCCGGTTCACCCAAAGCGGGAGAAGTCATTGAATGATTTCCCACCCAAAAAAAAAAAAAAAAAAAAGGAGGTGTTTACATTGGCGTCGGGTCGATGATGAAGTACCTGGGACTCGTCCTCGACAGCAGGTGGAGTTTCGTGGAGCATTTTCGACGTTTGGCTCCCAGACTGGAGCGGGCCGGGGCTGCCCTCATGCGACTCTTGCCTAATCTAGGGGGTCCAAACGCCTCCTGCCGGAGGCTCTAAGCAGGGTTCGTGCGGTCTATGGTTCTTTACGGATGTGGGCACGTTCCCTGAGACGGCGACCAGCCCGCCGGTTGAACGCGTCTCTAAGGGTCATGACAATTCGGCTGGTTCGAGGATACCGCACGGTCTCCGCTTAGGTGGCAAGCCACCTTGGCGGATTGCCGCCATGGGATCTGGAGGCAAAAGTCTTCGCCCACGTATGGGAGTGGCGCGAGAAAGCGAAACGCCGGGGCAAAACACCGTTGCCACAACAAATCACGGCTCGGCAGATAGAGCTCCGGCAGGAACCCATGGCGACATGGAGAGAGCGATTGTCGCAACCCAGCGCTGGGCACGCCACAATTGAGGCGATAAGGGCCCCTCTTTGAGGAGTGGCTTATGAGAGGTGCCGTGGCGCCTTACACAGTTCCTCACCGGACACGGCTGTTTCGGGAAGTTCCTGTTCAGGATAAGGTAGGGAAAAAAAAGGGTTTTCCTATAATTAAGTTAAGATAAAGTCCAAAATGCAGATTTTTGCACTGGGATCTTAGGCTATAGTCAAAAGAGAGTTAAAAACATTGTATCCTACCTGATTGATAGCCGCATATCTCTTGGGCTTCCAGGGTCCGTCGGACACGTGCTCCTCTCTCCGCCTAGACAACGTGCCCTGCGGCGGAGCCACCGCCAGCTTCTCCGGCGCTTTGTATACCTGGAGACCATCACATGTATTATGTCACTATGTCCTGTATACCGTTGATAAGCAATATTAGCATAGAGCAAGAAGACGCTTCTGCGATTATAATACTCACAACGGATCTTTGTGTGTCTGAAGTTAGTTCTGTCAACTATTGCGCAGGAAACAGTTTAACTGCATAGAGTAAGCGAGATAGGATGATGCGACAAACGTAAGCGAGTGAAAGAGACAGTTATACAATGTTATCTTCACTTTCAATATTGACACAAAAATAGATACTGCGCAGGCTCTTGCAGCCAATTCAGACACACAAAGATCCGTTGTGAGTATTATACAGCTGGTGACGGTCATGTCAGCGAGTGTCACCGTTTACTGTTAGAAACTGACGGCCTTTGACAATTCATGATTTTCTCAAACACGCATGGAAATATTGTCATTATTTTAGAAAAAAGAACACGCAAAGTACCGAATTTACGGACAAAGAAAATCAAATCCATTGCTGGAGCGTTTTTTTTAATTTGGAACATTACAACGCTTCAGCAATGTTGTTGTAACTTTTAATATTAATTAAATGTATAATATAAAAAGTATGTTTTATTTCCCTGCATTCTTTTGAGAAAAGCACTATATATGCCTCGGCGGAAATGGCAATTGCCTGTCTCGTATTTGCGAAGTAAAAAAATAACTCAAACGCGACCTGCAATTGCCTTTTTCCCGGCCTTTGCAATAATGTAGTATTAAAAGCGTGTGCACAGAGTTTTTTACACGTTCTTTTCCATAGAGGTCTACCTACGCTTGACTTTGAATGTGCATCTCACCTTGAAAATTCAAAAGTGCAATATCGAGATCAGCGCAGCTACTAATGTTGTTAGTAATGGTGTCTCTTACCTGTCCAGTAACACCTCTCATGAGCACCTCGGCTAGTTGTCTGGTCAGCGTCAGTCGCAGCGCCTGCGTCGATATCGACTCCACCGCGTTCAGCATCTCTCGGTACCTGAACAACATAATATACTGCTATGAAAACATCAGTTCTTTGCATAAAATGAGTTTGTTGGGCAATGTCTAAGCCTCTTGTGATGAATTGTCTTGTTATTTGTTTTTCTTTGTTGAATTGGATTTTTGACATGTGATTTTATTTATGAAAGTGCTTTGCACATCTGTAACTGACATAAATACTAGAATAAGACCCCAGAAAATGTATTATGTCCATGTTTGTGTTGTTGAGATGCCTTAAATAAATAAATTGTAGATTTTTCTGAAGAGATTTAATATTTATTTATTTTATATCTAGCTTTTGGTATCCCAATGCTGGACATATGGCGGCTATATGACGTCTACTTATACAAAATAAAAAAGTATATCCAATGTTTTGAATTCCACTAATATTTCTCAGTAGTCTAACTACATTCAAAGCTTTTGTCAGTTTAAATATGTCTTAATGGCCTACCAAAATGAGTTCATTACCTAATTACGCAGATATTACTTTAAAATGTTATTTCCTTAAAAAACGAGTAGTAACGTGACACGCTCATACTATTCGGGTAGTACAACCGGCGTATTCGTAACATAGTGGATGTCACACAAGGTTAATTGGATCCGACGCAATCTGACCGTAAGCCGGTTAGCGACAGGCGCGGTGGTAACAACCTTCATTCAGTTCACGCACGGTACGACTACAACTATTATAGTAATTACATTTACAATGATACATAGTATACCATCTTTTAACAGAAAATATCACAACGACTTGTAGAAAACTTCAACTTTATAAAACGTCGACTCTGTAACCCGTACCTGAGTGACAGCCTCTTTCCAAAACTCTTAATAATAACATAACATCAGGCCTTTACTATCCGAAGGGTAAAGCAGCGTGGGTGTACCTGATACACACCTGTATTTCGGCAGCCGTATGTTTATGCCCCACGAACCAAATATGGAGCAAGCCTATTGCTATCAGCTGGGCACAGATCTTGTCTCCAGACTGCTACTGAGCCCCCAGGTGCGTTCCCACATTGTCGATGCGAGGGGGCTCTGTAGCCGTGGTTTGGGCACCCACGATGAAGTGAAGAGAAACCCGAGGAGGGGCCACCCGTGAGGTCTTTTGCCGATAAGCCGACGAAGAAGCGGCCAACAAGTAGGTTGTGGTGCCGCTTGGTAACAGAGGCGACATTGCAACTGAGGCAGGCCGAGATGTCGCATGAGAGGCATCGCGGCTATGGGTAGGAGGCCGCGGCGGAAAAGAAGTGCCGGTATTGCTATTGCGGTGCCCTCCCTACCTTCCACGGCCTGCACGGGGTCGTCTGGCACCCATGTGCTGATTTGGTCTTTGGGGTGGTCACGGCGTACAATGTGTTCAGGTGCGCCGGTGATGTGCCGTACTTACGGAGTACCCTCCTCTGGGAAGTACGGCACATCACCGGCGCATGATTGACAGCTACGACGGGTTCGCGGTGAGTACTAACGCGTGCTCGTGTTCCCGCCATAAGCGGCACAGGAGGACATCATGGAGTTTTAGTGGATTCTTCGGAATCCCACACAACTGCTCTATCCCTCCGTGGTAGCGCAGTATGCATAAGCATTTTCCGAAGTAAAAAAAGGCTGTTACTGAGAAATTCCTGATGAGACAACCCAATAACACTGTCCGACGTGAGAATCGCACTTATTAACTTAGGACCTCATGGCCAGCACATCAGCAGCAGTTTTAAAGGCGATGTGTCATATTTACGCCAGGGTATATTACCCAAATCAACATTGTACATTAGAAAGACCGGTGACCGTACCGTGCTTATTTAACAAGTAAGCTGTACTAAATGTTAGAATATGTTAGTAAACGCAACCAAGATACAGGCGAATATAAAATAATGTTACCTGTCTATAGCATTCTGCAGCCTGCCGGCTCGTATGTGCAGTATGGGCACTCGCTGCAGCGCCGTCTCCAGCGTGGGGCCCGCGCGAGCGTTGGTGCCGTTACGTTGTAGGTACAGCAGCGTCAGGTCCGATGATAACTCGAAGCTACGGATCTGAAGATGACGGTGAAAGAGTTCAAAGTTTGGAAAACCAAATAAGTTAGCAGTGTAAGAGGTTTTCATGTAGATAACATGCATTAGCCATCTACCACCCACAGGGTACTGAAAGGCCACAATTAAATAACACTTAAAAAGTAGGTTAGTGCAACCTTCACTCGGCCAGTGACAACAAGCTATTACTCTATACACAGCTTTTATTGTCAAGCTACAGCAGTTGCTATGTATAGTACTCGCCAAACTTCTAGGCCGGCCTGAATTTGGCTTTCCGATGCGCAAGGCACGGATTGATGCTGTTGTTGTATGAGATTTACTACTGCCACAGATAATATAATACTAGCATACAGATACCTCATCCCATACAAAGAAAACGTGCCGACGTAACTAGCGTTTTTCGTCTGATTAATCTGATATTTTTTTGTACATCGAACGCGTTCGGTTCTGTTTCACGGTGATAGATAGATGGTGTTAGCAGCGACTTGCAAGTAAAAGGGTTTACTAGGTACGTGAATATTTTTTCTTTAAATACAATGAAGGTTCGTTTTATAGTATTTTTTTGCACGTTTTACAGTTTTTTGCACCAAAATGTGTTACATTGCAAATTTTAACAATCGAGTGGAATGCCTCAGAAATTAAAAAATGCGCCATCTATTGTCATCAATTTTAAATAATCTGTTCAAATAATCTTTGAAATGTGAATTAAGAGCCCAATATTCCATAACTTTGTACTTAGGAGAGTTGATTAAACAAGAACATACAATTTTTATGTTCAATTCCAGAAAATGTTAATTTTCATTCAATAACAGATACGTGCATATCGCGCCACCTTTTTCTTTCTTAGCAATGAGACCCCGTGCTACTGCGCAGCCATTGTAGCCAACTTCAGGGCAGCCAAGAAGTTTGGCGAGAACTATACAAAGTTATATCAAAATATTAGCTTTTTATTTTGTTTGCTTTTGGGCCTGGTTTTGTCATCGATCGCGACTGATAAAGAGAGATGAATAAGGTCTACGTTACCACGAGCGTGATGACTGATGACAAGATGCCTGTCCAGTATTGTTGTGAAAACTAAAGGATAAATTCATAGGGAATACAGACTGTAGCAGAAGGTCTATACCAATATTTTTTTTGCTTGATTTCTCTTGGCCTCTTTATGGTTGTTTCTACTGTAACTAATAGTTAGTAGTAGTTTCTTACCATTTCAGATTCCCTCTCGGCCTGTTTAAACCTGCTGGTGGAGCCGGGCACAGTGTTCTGTTCTAAACACAGGCCCTTGATGGCGTACGACTCGGCCACGATGCGGAGACTTCGACTGTCAAACAGAAAACAATTAATAATTATTATTAACCTCTGGCGAAGCTAAAGATAAATTGGAAGTGGTGCATGTCACAACTTATAAAGAAAGAAAGTATTATTTTACAGGCAAGAATTTCGACCTGATCTCAGCCATCTTGAAAGACCTTTGCAAGGCCAACGTCAGAGCTGCGCGTTATTGTGCTGCGATCATTGGAGTCTTCTTTTAGATTGGTATGTAATTAACTATTGGTAATGTAAATAACATTAACCTCAAAATAACACCTGCTGGCAAACTACAAAATAGGATATCTTAAACATGGCTTAATTTAATTTAGCCTAACATCAATGTTCTCATTGTAAATTATGTACATTTGTCATTTAGTATCATCGAAGGTATCTAAATGAGTGAATCACAACCCGATGGACACAATTACTTTGATAGTGGACAATAAAATTATCGTCAATACAGCTCACATTATTCTGTATACATACTCGTAACTACATATATGCAGTCAGTAAACAAACTCATTATCGCCCAAACTGCCGAGGATAAAGTCTGGACATAATGTAAAACACGTTGCGCGCGCGCCACGTACTGATTCACCTATGTTACCTAGGAACCATCTCATAAGAGAATATACAAAAGGTCACTCCTGTTTAAGGAAAATAGACCCTTTTTTTAAGGGGATTGAAGAATCTATGGAAAATCTAAGGAAAAGTATACAATGGGATGAGCCATTCAGGGCTGAATAACTGATTGAGTTCCTGGGTCCGACATAAAAAGATAGACAACACGGTTGGCGTAACGGTTGAGGGATCGGCTGCTGCGCTGCGCTGCGTGTCGCGGGTTCGATGTCCGCACGGAACAAATACTCGTATGACCTACAGATAGTTATATGTGTAATTTATATATAACTAGCTTTATCTTCTTGCCAAATTTCATCCAGATCCGTCCAGCCATTTGAGCGTGAAGAAGTAACAAACATACAAACGCACTCGCAGACTTTCGCCTTTATAATATTAGTGTGATGTGTGATTAGTTAAGTATAATAGTCTATTTTAATTTCCTATTTCTTTCTACACACTGTTTATTATCCAACTTTCCTGTTGCAGGCTGGCTGAAATTAATATTGAAATGAGCAGTACCTTTGTGCTCGTCATCTATATTCTTTCTTTTCTCTGTTAAGTGTTTTGTGTGCACAAAAATAAATATATAGATATTGCGGGTCTGGCCTTTTGTATATGTGAGTTTAAATTAATATTTGTATATACCCTGATACAGCCGAAATTCCTGGACACATAAAGTAACAAGATACAAAATTTATGTTAACTATGGTTTGAAAATACGAGGTAAGACTCCACAACAAGTTAAACTTGTGCTACAAGTCTGGTCTCCTTATTTTGACCTATGATGTAGATACAACTTGCCGTGCCTATACAAAGAGACAAGCAAATGCAAGAACATATAGGTATTATAACAACCATTGTTTAGTTAAGTTAAACGCGTGGGTTTGATGCCACCTATCCTACCTACCACGGCACGATCTACTGCACATTTTATGTGCTCACGTCTATTAGCAGTTTGTTTATCGTTTGTCATTATGCGCGACCGTTTGATCGCACGGTGACGTCATCTCACAGTTCACACGTGTGGAGATGCACACGATAAATAGCGACGATCTACGCTAAACAGTTCCTGAGATAAGTGCTGTTTAGACTAAGTGTTTGTATCAGAACTATGTGTCTAGGAGATAAGATATGACTATAGACAAAGATAGACTGTTAACTAAAATTCTTTTAGGTAAGTACTCATGGCTTATGAGATCATACTTTATTTACAAGCTGTGATTAATAATTTGTTCACTATAGTATGATCATTATTTGCTAGCGAAGTTTACCTTTCTAGAATATTAGGTAGGTATTTCATTCGGTAGTCATGTTTTCCTACAAGTTTAAAAAATCGAATCTAAATATTGCTTGACTGGCTCTTGGTCTAGTGATGCGTTTCTTAACCTTTTCCAGTCCACGGACCCCTAGGAAATCAAGCATAATTTAAAGGACCCCTCCTAAATAAATAAACACATTATAATTACACATAAACTTGATACTTTATAATTATTTGTCAACGCTGAATTACATGGTATTTCTATTAATTGGTTTTCCTGTTCCGTTGTCAAGCCAGATATCAGTAACATCTGTGTTAAAAGATGCATAGATGAGATTGCGGACCCCCATACACATATTCGCGATCCCCGGGGGATCCAGGGGCAGACCACAGGTTAAAAAACACTGGTCTAGTGGTCAAGCGCTTCTGCGGAGCATAAGGTCCAGGTTCCGTCTTCGATTCCATGGTTGGGCAAAGTGTTACAGGGTTTTTTTTGTTTTTATTTGGATTTTATTTTTTGTTCCATCTGGAATTTCTTAGTAGCAGTCTTGATCCTGGACTTGTGCCCGGTTAAAGCAGTTAGGCAATAGACTCTGGGACTTAAACATTATTACAGGCAAAATGTGGATATTTTATAGGTGCATATCTATCCAACCCTTCAGGGAAAACAGGTGTGAAGTTATGTGAATCTAAACATTGTTTCCAGAACATTAACATTTAACAACAGTATAACTTTTTCCTACTACATCACATTAAAATTCCATAACAAAGTCATAAGTGATGCTATTTCGGTACAAAAGCATTGCTCCATACTCTAACAAAGATATTTAGCATCAGTTTCATTAACGCAGTGTGAGTCAACAAACAATCAAAAAATCTATTCAGCCATAAATAGCTAGAGTGGGTGTTGTATTGTAACAAGATTCCGCAATCGGTTTAATTACTTGATAATTTGGCATGTAATGCAACAGAACAATGCAGCTATTTCAGGAAAAGTTAATTTTTATGCCTGCTGTCCAAAGATAAAGGGCACATCTGCCTGTTAGTGGAAAATTGGGTCATTAGTCAGGAGCGTTGTTTGCGCATGTAGTAATATCTGTTATATTTATCTATGAGCTTCCATGTTGAGTTACTCTAGTGAAAGTATAGTTTCAATGAACTAATAAATTAAATCTTCATTCGTAATTTTATATTCGTGTTTTTTTAATTTTTCAATCTGTGGTTTTAACATTAATTCATTTAAGATTTACTTCAGATGTGCCCTTTTTGCTTATAGCAGCAGATGTAATTATTGTGCACCTTTCAATTGTAGTTAATTACTGAGACGTAGATAAGGGACCAGAGGACACTTCATGTCACGCAACATGTAATAAGATCGCAAATAATGATCTATTTGATGATAGATCTACCAATGCCTTACAAGTGTTGATGTTACATTCATGGTTATATCTTTGAAAACATTGATAAGTAAAATGTTTTATAAAATCCATTAGTTATTTGTTTCCAAGAATCTCTATTATATTTTAAAGGTTTATTTGGATAAAGAATCAAGATTTACTCACACAGGTAACTCCTTCTCCGTCAATGTATTCAGCTCGGCCAGTTTATAATGTTTTAACGCATCATCGTATCCTCCACATGCATAATTCAGCTTTCCAAGCAGTAGATGTGCATCTAGTGCTACACCAGCCCTCTTGCCCGCTTCGTCCGTAGCTAGGGTGAGGTAGCCACGGGCATCTGAGAGCTCCCGTTGTGCTCTCTCGATGTTTTCCTTGCTGGGCGGCCATTCATCAAGGTGTGCCTCTAGCTTGCCCTCTCCAATGAGGAAGTGGGCAAGGCTTTCTGTTGACACAAAACATTTCATGAGTAATCCTATACTACTTCCTTCCTACTAATATTATAAATGGGCAAGTTTGTTGTTTGTTACTTAAACAATAGAACAAATTTCCAACATGAGTAAACAATGCACTGCATTAGAACATTTATTTATTTATTTAGAACATAGAATACTTTATAACCCAGTAGCACATTCCTATGGAATAACGTCCCACCATCATGTAGGCGGAGCTGCTCCCTAAAGTTAGTGAAGCTGTATGCCCAGGGCAACTTGATCCAGAAAAAAGCTCAGGAAGTAGTTTCACATACTTTTGCTTGTGAGCGGTAAAGTATTTATATTGTTGACTGTGTTTTCAGTTTGTGCTTCTATGTACTATGCTTCCACAACAGAGAAATATATTTTTAGATTGTTCTTGATCAGGGTAAACTCAAACCTATAACTTGATTTCAATGCCACTAGTACAAAAAGAGTTAAGTTGTTTGTATTATGTCACAAGTCGTTCAATTATGAGCCTTGTCCATGGGTCACTTTGTTCAATAAAAATATAACAGGAGGAAAGTGAACAGGATAGTAAGACAAAACAACAGGAATTTTTGTATCAATCTAAATTAGTACTGGGTTGTAACAGTGGATAAATAAATTATTACCCAGTTTTAATTGGAACCATTACTGAAATTGCTACTATAAACTCAATTTAATTTTAAATGTAATTAGAGACAGTGATTGTTTCGAACTCAGCTACTTTTTATAGCACAAAACATAAAAAATTAATGGTTTTGTAACTGACATTCAAGGAAACATGAATAAATAATTATCATAATAAACCAATGGTTGGTACACAGCTCATGTACTGATGTTTATCATGCTTACAACAGGAAATCAGCAAACAGGCATTATTTTTTAAACATTTGCTGATAAGTAACAATACAATTTAATGTTTTTAAGCTCTCATGATAACAACTGCACTTCAATGACCTAGCTGAGGATGCCTTATGTTGATATAAGTGTTCTGAGAATACGTAACGTGTGTCACTGACCATGCTGCGGAGACCTGGCCTTCAACTGCTGAGCCAAGTCCACTGCCTTCTTCCAATTGGACTCCTCACGGCTCTTCTCAATTTCTGTTTCGTAGCCCCGCACAGCATTCTTACTCCTCGATGTCATTTTAACACGGGAATAATTTTACTCGTTTGTCACACCATCGAATTGATTCAACACCTCACTCATACATTGCAAAACCTTTCGGAAATTGCATTACATCCCAGGATCAGCAGCAAATTGAAGGCCAAATTTGACAGATGACAACATAGTTCACGGAGTTCATTCTGCCATCAAAGACTTATTCTGCAATCGATTTTAAAAGATATTTTTTTATTTTTAAAAGATATCATGAAGAATAACAAAAGTACTTTATAAATATGAATGTTTGTGCCGTATAGTGTATTTTTAATATTTCATCTCCAACAAAATTAATACTTTATAGGACTACTGCCGCCAGTGTTCGTAAAGTTTCATGTCATTTTCATGTTTACAAAGTAAGCTTCATGTTCAAGTTTTTAACATTGTTTTTCACTAATGTTAATTACTATCTAATCAAAACTATTATTTCTTTGATTTTATCATTTTCATAAAATATTGATACGACTGTAAAATAAATAGCTACAACAGGCTTTGTAAACACGATATAATGTAAGTACTCATAGTTTGTCAACAGAAGGCGTTAGTAGTATTCTAAAAGCCAAACTTCGTAATTTAGAGATCAGAATCTGTTTCATTTTAACCATTCAACTATCTTCTTTGAAATAGATTTCTTTGGATCGGTGACTTTAAACTGTATTATTATTATTATTTTGGTTTTAATGTTTAGGACTTTTTTGTTGGTCTGAGGTTTAGGATCTCAAAATCAAAATCAAAATCAAAATTTCTTTATTCAATTAGGCCATTAAGCGGCACTTTCGAACGTCAAAAATAAAAATTAAATGTAATAATAATTGATTCTACCGTCCATTCGGAAATGTAGCTTGTTATGGAGAAGAACGGACAAGAAACTCCAAACTTACTCTTTTTAAAAAAACAAAAATGTGTTTTACAAGTATTTGGTTACAATAATCTTGTAGGAAAAATACACATATGTGAGAACGATGTAAAAAAAAAAAACGCACTTAAAAGCGTCTAGAGTAAAACAAACAATTAAAAATACAATAAATAGATAATTAAAAACATGCGGAGGCAGCTAAGATATGACCAATCCCAACTGACGGCGCCCGTTCACGAACATGACACATGGATCGGCACCACTCAGCTCAACCATCATGAAGGGAACCGAATGATCCAACACATGTGCCACCATCAGAGAGACATTAGAGAGAGCATGACACACTCAACTGCCGGGGCACACTGAAGTCAACGAACGACACATAGGTACAGTAAATGGTAGATTTACAGTTGGTACATAGTACTCACATATGTGCTGTGCAGATAAATAATCCAAAAAATAAATTGAGTTTATACAACACAAATATACATTATAATTATTCGTACAGTCTTCAGCAGGTCCAACAATACTTCAGAACTTTTCTGCTTATCACTTGTTTTTGTGCCCTAGTGGCTGTGGAGCTGGAATAGCGTTGGGCCAAGCATTTTTATCAGCGATGTAATCCCCCAACCTATAATATGCCTGCCTGCATAGTGTGCGTTTTATACAAGTTTTAAATTTCGTCTCATTCAATTCTAGAATGTGTGGCGGTATTTTATTGTAACATTTTATACAGTACCCCCTAAAAGATGACGCTACTTTAGCCAGCCTGAAACCTGGTTGAATTAATTGGTCCCTATTTCTAGTAACATAACTATGTCTATCGCTGTTTTTACTAAAAAGATGTAAATTCTTTCTAACGTACATGATGTTTTCGTAAATATATTGACAAGGTACCGTCATGATGTTAATGTCCTTAAACAGTTCCCTTAGAGAATCGCGCCGGCGAAGATTGTATATCGCTCTGATGGCTCGTTTTTGTAGAACAAAAATTGACTGAATGTCTGCAGCCCTTCCCCATAGTAATATGCCGTAAGACATTATACTATGAAAGTAACCAAAATAGACCAGCCTCGCGGTATCTACATCAGTAATTCTATCTATAGTAGATCTATTATTGAAACTAGGTTCCAAAGTTCAAACTACCTACCTAATTGGTAAAAATTATTTCTTTAGAACACTTTTAAGAGTGTTATATTAATATAAACAATACTACGACATAATGGTCGCAAACTAGATCAGTATCTGCTGCAGATATAAAACTGGTGGTGTGCCAAACTCGCTATAGCGAATGTGTGCTGAATATTAGGTAAGTCCACATGAATATCTCGATGCCGTAATATCGATCGCTTATGAATCTCTAGTTCAATGGGCCATACCTAGTTATGTATGTGCTACGAACTATGGCCGTTAACTTCCGGGGCACGAAGATTAGCACACTATCTTGGAAGACATTAACTTACTTACCTCGTACTTAGGTACTCATCGGAATCGTAAACCAATACTTTTTTGATATTTTCCTACATTATCAACTTCCATGGTTCGCTCTTGCCGAAATCTTCTTATTTAAAGGCGCTAGCCAGGATTGCCACCTTTTGGGGAAAAAAAAAACGAGCTAATTGGACGAGGTCATTAGACGATTGTTGTTCGGTCCAATTTAGGTTATCAGATAGAAGGCAAATAAAAAAAAAATAGAAAAAGATATTCCATGCATATTTCTTATTGCTACGGGCCGCATACATTAATGCCGCGTCAATTGTATATCTAAGTATGAATCTACTATACAGCAGTGGTGGCCCAGTGGAAACGGCCGCGACTTACAAGTTGTAGATTGTGGGTTCGAACCCAGGCAGGCGCTTTACTTTGTGTAAATTATTTCATTACCACATTCACCACTGCTAACGGTGAAAGAAAACCTCGTAAGGAAAGCGGCATGTCTAAGAACCAAAAAATCTAAGACATGTGACATCCATCAACCCGCACTGGGCCCGCGTGGTGGATTACGCACAACGGATCAAATGGGAGTCTAAGTGCGGCAAAGGGGGTCCATCTTTCCTATCCTTTCCTAAATCTACTGAGCAACGATTTCTGACATTAGACGATTTCATTGTCATTAGGTAGTTCAAAAGTCGCGCCCTACTTAAGCATTTGAAGGAGGTTTGCTCAAAGCACATTATACAAGACCAAGTAACGCGTTTAACTTCTGCTCCTTTCCAGTTACCACGAATTAGCGATTGTCACATGTTAATGAATTGGCCGTCGGGACGCGGGACGATACCACCGACATCCGGCCTGTCCCGGCAAAATCGGGATGGCTGGCGCAGTCTGCCTAGAGCTGCTAATAAGGCACGGTAACCACCGTTACCACATAAAAAAAACTTACAGATCGATCATCATCATCACTTCATCATTTCCACTGCTGAACACAGGCTTTGCCCAAGTCGCCACATCACCCGGCCCCGTGCGCCTTGTATCCACCGGATACCCGCAAGCTTCAACCGCACAGATCGTACCTATGTATAGTTCTCGCCAAACTTCCAACCAATCACAGCAAATAATGAGTGCTTGACAATTTGCCACTTCAATTCGCCGATAATTTTGAGCGCGGAAACTCTGGGGGTCAGCCCATCTTATTTATTTATTTATTTATTTATTTAGGCAAACCAACTAAATACACACAAGGACATTCAAAATACTTATCATTAACACATATAATAGCACTGCATGCATCTAAATTATAGGTAAGCACAGCAATTTATTTAGATCTCACTACACAATAATAATTAATGGTGGATAACAATAACAATAATATAAATAGCAATGATAACAATGACAATGATATTATAATTATATAATTATCAAATTGAATTTTAAATTAAATTAGATAAGATTGATTGAATTAAATTAAAAATTAAAAACATAATACAAAAATAACTTACTCACAGAAGAAATCACCATCATATTATCATATTATCTTTTACATTACCTACCTTCCTACTTCTCCCCAGTAGTACCCTTAGGTACTCTGACGTGTCAAAATTATCATGGTTCCCTGTGAGAGAGAGACGGAGCTAGACAAGACGATTAGCACTATCCTTTTTCTCGGCGGAATTATGATGGCGTAGACACGTTACTATAGTACGGCGTAACATTATAATATGTAGGTATCTACCTAAGTAAGTAGGTAATATTTATACCGATTACATTTAAGTACTTAAGCGATTTGGTAGCTAGGTATTGTTGACCTTCCCAAACGTTTACCAAACATTATATGTACCTAGGTAAGTTTACGCAGATGGCCAAGGTTCCCTAAACCAATAAAAAAGATGTCTTAATCAAGAGTGAAGAGGCATTGATCGATAGGATACCCACGTCAGCAGAGGTGGCGTGTGAAAGTTAACCCCAAATAGTCGGACTGACACGAAGACAGCTATATAAACTGCCGGAGGCAATTACATTCTGCAGCTATTATATCCTATGTACTTATAGCTAGGTATCTATCTACCAGTACGGCGAAGATAAATAGATATCATATCCTAGAAGTTAATGTCGTTTTAATAAACTAGCTTCTGTCGGGCGGCGGCTCCGCTCCCGTGGCTAGGGTTACCATTCGTCTTCTTTATCCGGACATGTCCGAACATTTTCCTTCTGTCCGGACTTTGTTCAGCCTCCCAATTTGTCCGGCTTTTTAGCTTGGACAAAATTTTGTTGTTTTTCATACCACTACGGCTAGAATTTTTTCTTGCACTTCCTCACATATCCCTTTTCGCCACACACACATATCCACTCATTTTATAACATTTCTTGCGTTCTTGAACCGTTATACACTTTTCAGATCGCGATATTTTTGTAGTCGGGCTTTAGTTTTTAGACATTTTTATTTCGTTACTCACATTTCCGGACTCTTTTTCAAAAGTCTGGCTTTTTGTCAGGACCTTCAATTTGCGAAATGGTAGGTACCTATATCTACCCAGTACCCGTGGCCCGTTTCATCATCACTCTTCGCCTGCCATCGCCGCTGCGCGGTCGTCTCGCCGCCTGCCGCTCTCCCCACCGCGCGCCCCGCCGCGCCCCACTCTCCGACTCGTTGCGCCACTGCGTGACGTCACTGCGATCGCCGCGTCTCCACGCGCCGCCCACAGGTGTCACTACTAGTAACTTCGGTTACTAGTAGGGACATCTTTTTTGGCCCCTTTCGGGTTAAAACCACGACTTAGTGGTCCTTGGTGGATACCTAACGGTGTTAACGAAGCCAAGTGGAGTGGTGACCCGCCCACTCGCTAAGTCCCTTCAAGACACGGCAGTCAAAAGGAGTCGGGAGCAGGGTAGTTGGCCTTGGTAGATAGCCTAGTCAACCCCTGTCTCTGCCCCACAGCGATACACCTGGCACGGTCGGGTGTCTCAACCCCGACGTGCCAGACTTTCGGTACACAGGAGGAGGGTAGCCCACCTTCGGTGGGTTCACCGGTACCTTAAGACCCCTGCCACCCAATAAGATTGGTGGCAGGATAACAAGCTTAGGGCTCACCAGGAACACACCTCCCAGTCTAACCCGGCTGGGAGGGTAGGCTTTCACACACCCCGGGCACACCCACCCGGGGAAGACCTGTAACGATGCCTTCAGCACAGGTACAGGCGGCTATCAAGCTTATTAGAGAAAGGCTTGCCCAAGATTGCCAATTCCGTTTGAGATATGGTAATCCCATGTGGATAATTATAAATGCCCTCCCGTCCGATTCGGACCCGACCGAGACCGAGGCCCCTGAACCTAGCACGGCCCCCGTGCCATGCGTGGAAAAGGACTCACCAAGGTCACCCTCCCCACCCGTCAGGCCCACTTCCGGGCCTAGATCACCCACCCTTTCCCAGGGTGAGGTACAGGTAGTCAAATCCATTTCACCCCTTTCTGAGAGAGATCGCAGCCCTCTCAAGCCCCAACGTTCGGCCGTCGAGCCTAATTCACGCGTCAAATCATGGAGAGACCCCTCTCTGCTAGCGAGTACAGAAAGTACAAAGAGCGCATAGCTTCCCTCCATAAGTCCTCTAAAAAGTCCAAGTCCAAGTCAAAGTCCAAATCATGGGCTGAGGACGAATGCGATTCCCCTATGGAAGAAGCAACCAATCTTAGCACTGATGACGAATGGGAAGCTTTAGCTAACCAGGGTGAATCAGTCGCTGACCCAGATAATCCCGATATGTCAGAGGACTACGATACCGTGTCCGTCTCTTCCGACACCTCCGATCGCGACTGTTATAAAAATTCTGGAGGTAAGAGGAAAAAGAGGAAGAGTCCCTCTCATACTACCAAGGCCAAAAAGGTGGTAGATAAAACCTCTCCCCAGACAGTTCTGCCGCCGGCCTTGCCCGACGAGCAACCCTCCCCCGCCCCCGCTAGTTCTACTCAGCGGATAAACCGCTCACCCAGCCCCGTGGTAACAATAAGTACCACTAGGAAGCCCCCTCCCCCTCCACCCATTTATCTTCAAGATAAAGGGAAAAGGAGCGACATTTCAAGCGCCTGTGTAGAGCGCAAAATTAATTTCACCAAGGCCACTGCATGCCAACAGGGCATCAGAATTCAGGTCCCCACGTCCCGTGATTGCTGAGATTTAACTCGATTCCTCAGAGACCGGAAAGTCTCTTTCCACACTTACTTCCTTCCGGAGGAAAAGTCCACCAGAGTCGTAATCAAGCGCGTTCCGAAGGAAATCCCTACGGAAGAAATCCGCAAGGATTTAATAGCGCAGAAAGTCTCTGTTTCTGAGGTCCACCGCTTGCATAAAGCAAGAGGCGGAGAACTCTACGACATTGTTTTGGTCGTGTGCTTCCCCACTGAGGGCCACAATCCCATTTTGTCAAGACTGTATGCAATCTGTCTGGCATTTCCATCGAAAAGCCCTACCGCCCCCATCTTCTTGGTCAGTGTCACAACTGCCAATTCTACGGTCATTCCCAGACCAATTGCTTTGCGGCTCCCAGGTACGTTAAGTGCATGGAAGAGCATGGCACTAAAAACTGTCCCCGTCCAAAAAACCGCTCACAATGCACGGAGCTGCGTGCTTTGTGGCCAAGTCGGGCACCCGGCTAATTACCGTGGTTGCCCAAAAGCCCCTAAGCTAGCGCCTAAAATGGCCAAGCGTAAAGACGCACGTCAAGCGCGCGTAGCCCCTACCTCTCATCTTCCCCCCAGACTAGCCCCTCAGAGGACTTCACCCTGGGGTAAGCTGAACCACCAAAGTGTGGCCCCTCAGACTTGCTCCCAGCCCATTCCAGCGCTGATGGCCACTCCCATCGCAGCGCCAATCTTGATCCCCGACCCAATGCCCCCCGCTGCCCCTATGACCGCACAAAGCCAGAAGGTGGCTTGCACCACCCCTGCCGCTAAGTGCCCGCCCCCTGCCGCCCCCTCAGGGCGCAAGTCATATTTGAGCGTTGCTGAAAACATAATCAGCGCGTATTCCATATTTATGTCCCCTCAAGCCCGTGCTCTGGATGCAGAAATCCGGAATGCAGGCTCTCTCTCCGCCGATGCATGCGTTTGCCTCTTTTCGAGGTATGAGGCCATAACTAAGGAGCTCGATAGCCTTATCTACAAGGACGGTCAATGGGTTCGTAAA
This sequence comes from Orthosia cruda, assembly GCA_964057195.1. NCBI lineage: Eukaryota > Metazoa > Arthropoda > Insecta > Lepidoptera > Noctuidae > Orthosia > Orthosia cruda. Next base: position 1,305,692 of record OZ059836.1, read on the forward strand.
TAGTACGAACCCTCTGTCCATACAAACGTAGCTACATACGACCGTAATCGTTCCGTCCTCGCCGCAGAGGCTCGTCGCGTAATCCTTGTCAATTCATACAAGCCCGCCCGCGTAATGCTGTGCTATAGTTAAATGCCAGTTAGATATTCATTGGAGTTTCTTGTCCGTTCTTCTCCAAGTAGGCTTTTTCGAACGGATGGTAGAATCACTTTATTAGATCCGGCCTTAGCCATCCCCCCAGCGACGCCCTGAGCCGAGGTCCGACCCCAACTGGGGTAGCCGTCAGCGCTGTCGCTTTAGGTTTAGTAATTTGAAGCCTGGCCGGAGGCTAAGAGATTAGTCTCCACAGGGTAGCCCGGTTAAGCATAGGACGGTCACTTTGACTGTTTGCGAGACGCCAAGTATAAAAAAAAAAAGAAAAAGCCCGTTTCATCACTCTTCGCCTGCCATCGCCGCCGCGCGGTCGTCTCGCCGCCTCCCGCTCTCCCTACCGCGCGCCCCGCCGCGCCCCTCTCTCCGACTCGTCGCGCCACTGCGTGACGTCACTGCGGTCGCCGCGTCTCCGCGCGCCGCCTACAGGTGTCACTACTAGTAACTTCGGTTACTAGTAGGGACATCTTTTTTGGCCCCTGCCGGGTTAAAACCACGACTTAGTGGTCCTTGGTGGATACCTAACGGTGTTAACGAAGCCAAATGGAGTGGTAACCGCCCACTCGCTAAGTCGCTTCAGGATACGGCAGTCAGAAGGAGTCGGAAGCAGGGTAGTTGGCCTTGGTAGATAGCCTAGTCAACCCCTGTCTCTGCCCCACAGCGATTCACCTGGCACGGTCGGGTGTTTCTACCCCGACGTGCCAGATTCTCGGTACACAGGAGGAGGGTGGCCACCTTCGGTGGGTTCACCGGTACCTTAGGACCCCTGCCACCCAATAAGATTGGTGGCAGGATAACAAGCTTAGGGCTCACCAGGAACACACCTCCCAGTCTAACCCGGCTGGAAAGGTAGGATTTCACACATCCCCGGGCCCACCCACCCGGGGACTAAGGTTATCAGCCCCTAATAGATAGATAGGAAAGGGTATTGTTTACAATATCCTATCTTATCCCTTTAGTCTCTTTTTTCTCTTTGTACTGGCTCTATTCGACAACAATGCATCCTGTAGAGTTGTTGATAGAGCTCGTCAAGGACTTGATGTCAGACGATCCCAGTCCGCTTCAAGAAAATCAGTCCAGGTTTAAGATAATTCTTGCCTCTCTCGCCAAATGGGAACCTTACGGTGCCCCCGTCCCCCCGCCCGCTTCTGACGTAAGTCATGCCCCACTTCCAGCCCATGTATTAAAACTATTAAGGAAAGACTTGCACAAGACGGCCAATCCCATATGAGATTCGGTACTCCCTTTACGATACAAATAGATGCCATCCTGCCCGATACGGTCCCGACCGAGACCGAGGCCCCTGAACCTAGCATGGCCCCCGTGTCATGCGTGGAAAAGGACTCGCCAAGGTCACCCTCCCCACCCATCAGGCCCACTTCCGGACCTAGATCACCCACCCTTTCCCAGGGCGAGGTTCAGACCAATAAGATAGGTTCAAATCCTTCTTCTCCCTCTGAGAGAGACCGTAGCCCTCTTAAGCTCCAGACTTCGGCTGCTAAGCCTCCTCCTCGTAGGATGTCCGCTAGACTTCAATATAAGAAGTACAAAGAGCGCGTAGCCGCTATGCATTCAGAGACTAAGTCCAACCCCAAATCATGGGTCGATGATGAGCATGACTCTCCCATCGAAATGGACACAGCCCTCAGCACTGACGATGAATGGGCAGCAGTAGCTGACCACATCGATTCTATCACTGGCAATCCCCCAGTAGACTCAAATATCCCCGACTTGTCAGAGGACTATGCCACCATGTCCTCCTCTTCCGACTCCTCCGATTGCGACTCTTATAAAAATTCTGGAGGTAAGAGGAAAAAGAGGAAGAGTCCCTCTCATGCTACCAAGACCAAAAAGGCGGTAGCTTTAACCTCTCCCCAGACAGTTCTGCCGCCGGTCTTGCCCTACAGGCAACCCTCCCCCACCCCCGCCCCCGCTAGCCCTTCTCAGCGGATTAACCGCTCGCCCAGCCCTATGGTAATAGCAAATACCACTAGGAAGCCCCCCCTCCTCCACCCATTTATCTTCAAGATAAAGGGAAATGGAGCGACATCTCTAGCGCCTGTGTTGAGCGCAAAATCAATTACACGAAAGCCACTGCATGCCAACAGGTCATCAGAATTCAGGTCCCCACCCCCCGTGATTACCGAGATTTAACTCGCTTCCATAAAGACCGGAAAGTTTTTTTCTATACTTACTCCCTTCCGGAGGATAAGTTCACCAGAGTCGTGATCAAGCGCGTTCCGAAGGAAATCCCTACGGAAGAAATCCGCAAGGATTTAATAGCGCAGAAAGTCCCTGTTTCAGAAGTCCACCGATTGCATAAAGCAAGAGGCGGAGAACTTTACAACATTGTTCTGGTCGTGTGCTTCCCCTTTGAGGGTCACAATCCCATATTCAATGTCCAGACTGTTTGCAATCTGTCTGGCATTTCCATAGAAAAGCCATACCGCCCCCATCTCGTTGGTCAGTGTCACAACTGTCAACTCTACGGTCACTCTCAGACCAATTGCTTTGCGGCTCCCAGGTGCGTTAAGTGCATGGGAGAGCATGGCACTAAGGACTGTCCCCGTCCAAAAGACCGATCACAATGCACGGAGCCTCCCAGTTGCATGCTTTGTGGCCAAGTCGGGCACCCGGCTAATTACCGTGGTTGCCCAAAAGCCCCTAAGCTAGCGCCTAAAATGGCCAAGCGAAATGAAGCGCGCCAAGCACGCGTAGCCCCTACCTCCCAACTTCCCCCCAGACTAGCCCCTCAGAGGACTTCACCCTGGGGTAAGCTGAAACACCAAAGTGTGGCTCCTCAGACTTGCTCCCAGCCCATTCCAGCACTGATGGCCACTCCCATCGCAGCACCAATTCTAATCCCCGACTCAATACTCCCCGCCGCCCCTATAACCGCACAAAGCCAGACGGTGGCTTCCACCACCCCTGCCGCTAAGTGCCAGCCCCCTGTCGCCCCTCCGGGCCAAAGTCATATCTATGCGTCGCTGAAAATATAATCAGCGCGTATTCCATATGTATGTCCCCTCAAGCCCGCGCTCTGGATGTAGAAATCCGGAATGCAGGCTCTCTCTCCCCCGATGCATGCGCCCGCCTCTTTTCGAGATATGAGTCCATTACCAGGGAGCTTGATAGTCTTATCTACAAGGACGGTCAATGGGCTCGTAAATAGTACGAACCCTCTGTCCATACAAACTTAGATACAAATTCGTTCCGTTCTCACCGCAGAGGCTCGTCGCGTAATCCTTTTCGATTCATATAAGCCAGCCCGCGTAATGCTGAGCCATAGTTAAATGCCAGTTAGATATTCATTGGAGTTTCTTGTCCGTTCTTCTCCACGTAGGCTTTTCCGAACGGATGGTGGAATCACTTTATTAGATCCGGCCTTAGCCTTCCCCCCAGCGACGCCCTGAGCCGAGGTGCGACCCCAACTGGGGTAGCCCTTAGTGCTGTCGCTTTAGGTTTAGAAATTTTAAGCCTGGCCGGAGGCTAAGATATTAGTCTCCACAGGGTAGCCCGGTTAAGCAGAAGACGGCCACTTTGGTCGAACTGTGAGACGCCAAGTATTAAAAAAAAAGGCCCGTTTCATACTTATCTTATAACCGTTCATTTTTTGGGGCATAAAGTAGCCTATGACCCGCAGTGATAGTGTAGCCTTCCATCGGTGAAATAATTTTCGTAATCAGCTCGTTACTTATGTAAACGCGTACCTACTTACAAATTTTAGCTACTTCTTCATAATATTGGAATAATAATAAGCTTCGCCTGCCTTTCATAATTTGCTAACTATTGTATTAGGTATACTAAGCATCACTATGGGTCTGCAGCCTTATTGCGTAATAATTCGGCAAGGTAAACGGCAAAGAGTATGAACAATGGACCAATCACATGCGAGATGTGAGTCGCGATGTGGATTTCTGGCTATGTGATTAGTCGATTGTTCATCCATATAGTACTAATGCTGTAACAGGGAAATGTTGTAAAACCAAATCATTTTTTTAAAAGAGTAGGTAACCATGGAGTTTCTTGCCGGTTCTTCTCCATAGGAAACGACCAACCCGAACCGTGCACCTTTTGTCGACGTTTTATAAGTGCCCAACTTTTTTATTTCACATAGGCCTATGTGAAATAAAAAAGTTTGATTTTGATTTTGAAAGATCATGATGAAATTTAAATGGGACCATACGACAAGCACCAGCTTTCAAATCAAAATAGAATCAATCACCAAAATTGGTTCACCTAGTAAAAGGTTCTGAAATAACAAATATAAAAAAAACAATCAAATCGATAAAAACTTTTTAACAAAAAATCAAACCGATTTCCAAAATAAAATACTACAAAGTAAAAAATAAGTTTCTTTACCGAAATCGGTGTTTGTACCCATTGATTTCCGTTTTTTGACACCGACTGTAGTATGATGGTACCATTTGCATCAATACCATTTATTTATAAGTATTTGCTTCATCATAGTCGGTTAACTATTCGAGATATCTTAAACCCGTGACATACCTACTTAGCATTAAGGAGTTCCAGTAGCCTTCTGTGGTCTTCTTCATCAGTTCCATTTCACAAAATGATAAAGCCCTCGCCAAACTTCTTGGCCGCCCTGAAGTTGGCTACAATGGCTGCGCAGTAGGAAATCTCATACAAAAACAGCACCGTTTCGTGCCTCGCGCACCCGGTAAACCAACTTCAGGGCGGCCATTAAGTTTGGCGAGGGCTATACTTACTGAGTGCAAAGGATTGCATTGTTGATGAAAATACCAACAACGCTATATGAATGCCAATAATATTTGAGGAGTTCCCTGGATTTCTCTAGGATCCTATCATCAGATCCTGACGTGGTGACCATGGGACCACCTGTGAAGTATACTCTTTCAAACAAAGGAAGATTTTTTTTAATCGGTCCGGGCGTCTTTGAGTAGGTAATCGGGGGACATTCATAAAAAAAAGGTTCCGAAGTGCCGACGAATTGAGAACTTCCTCCTTTTTTTGAAGTCGGTTAAAAATAGTAAGTACTAAAGTCGGTGCACAAGCACATGTGCATTCTATCGTTTCGGTACTCTCATATTCCGAAGGGAGAGAGCAAAGTGCAAACAGTATGAACAATCGACTAATCACATAGACGGAAATCCACATCGCGACTCACATCTTGCATGTTGTAATTATAAAAACACTACAAAGTGAAAAATAACTTCAATTTCGGCAGTCGGTGTCAAAAAACAAAGAAACGAAAACAGGAACACCGACTTCCGAAATTGAAGTTATTTTTCACTTTGTAGTGTTTTTATTTTGAAGTCGGTTGTACTTTCTACTATAATATCTCCTGCGAACTTAAGGGCCTTCCACCGCCTTAGTGCCGTAAAACGGTTACACGGTTCTAAAGCATACTCCTTAGTAACGGCTAAATTAAAAGGTGTGAAAAAAATAATGATTCACGTACAGTATTTGTGAAACATGGTTTTTTAATGTAACTAATAGTTATGCTTTAAAACAATAATTAACAACACGATATTCTTCCCTACTTTGGATATTCCTCCAAAACGACTTGGTGGTTTAAAAAAATTTTTACACAACAATAGATGGTTAGAATTTCTTCATAACTGAAATATCAAAGTATAAAAAAAAAGTATATCAAAGAATATTTTACAAACAAAACTGTCCAAAAGGATCTTCAATATTGATATTCTGGCTCCAAGCGGGCGCACGGCCAGTAGTGAATTAACATTGGGGAATATATACGCCTTAACTAATATCCGTTACTGTTGGCGTCGTAGCCGAAATTCGGTTGAGAGGATTATTCTTTTGGTTAGTTGGCAATATTAAGATTGTCTTGTCTGCAAAATCGTTGATTTTTCAGAATTCCATTGTTGCTTGAGGAAGCTGTTGTCCATTCTCTTGACACACAAATCACGAAGAGGCCTGTTAAGTCAAGGGATGAGAGGGTTCTCGTCAGTCTTCAAGTTAAGTAGGCACCTAGTATAGCTAAAATCAAAGATAATGGCGGTTTGGAACGAGAGCAGAGTCGCTGCGCAGTATCAAATACATGTGACAGCGAAGATGAGGAGTGGGGTACTTCACGGCCGCCTCTAAGTTTCAGTCGACCTTTACCTACCGAGTATTTCAAACAAAATACCTTGTTGCTAAAAAGATCTTATTATATGTACATAGTGCCCACCTAATTTATTCCTGCCTGCATCTACTGTATTTAGTAGAAGCAGGGGGGAGGGGGAGGCCCCAAATATAATCCACACTTGGACTCTTATTCGGTTATGTGCATGGTATATGGTTCAAGCACATAAATCTTTCGCCTTTTATCTAATGATCTACCTATCATTTTCTAAAGTCAATAAAACAAAAACCAACAACGACGAACAATTCCTGCAATTTTGTACAAACAAACTTAACAGCTAATAAGTATTTGGCGTGGCTAATGACAAATAGAAGGAGTGCGGCACACTACGGAACCCAACACGCCGCTAGCTCAGTTGGAAGTTGGAATAAAAAACTTTACGGCCGTTTGATTGACATTTATAACATAACTGCTTCCGAGGAATGGGCGCGTCTCGACTGCAAGGGTGACCATGCCTCGAGAGAATTGAGTATAAATACAAAGGCAAAAATTTAACTGGTGTCTGTACTACAGACACCAGTTAAATTTACGTACCATAGTGACAAAAACAGTACCAGTCGCTATGGTACTGTTTTTGTCACTTCAAGCCTCCTCGGGAACTCCTATTACTTGTTTTTACAAAAAGGTAAGGATGCCAAAGGGTTATGTACTGAGAGCTGAAATAGTTTGCTATTAGGTACCACCATAATAACCATGAATGGCTAGTTTTAGAAGCCTACCCTTAATGAAGAGAGAAACCAATTACCAAAGTTAAAATGTAGTCATTTTCACGACCTCATTAGCCCAGTCTAAGAAAAGGTTAATGGAATTAACCGTCTATATTTAAATCTTAGTTAAATGTAAACCATTCTACAACTTTCCAAACGTGATATGTCATAACCATGTTACTTTTAGAACATTATAGAAATAGCACCAGTCCGGGCGATGTCGGAACGTTTGGGCGCAGAGCGGGAGCGCGGGGGCAGGTGAGGGGCGGCGGCAGTGGCGACGTCGCGGGTATAGGATTATCACCGGGTGACACTGCGCCCAGGCAAGGACGCAACCTTAGTTTAACACCCAGACGGGGTTGCCATACTGTGCAAGTAAAGATCTCATTCCATTTATTAGATATAGGTGAACTATAAATTGGCTGGAAAAAGGGAAGCGCATCTCCTACAGGCTCACTCGGGTACTAACCGGGCACGGTTGCTTCGGTGAGTATCTGAAAAGGATTGGGCGAGAGACCACGACAAATTACCATCACTGCGGAGGCGACCTTGACTTAGCACAGAAAACGCTAGAGGAATGCCCTGCGTGGGCCTCTAAGCGGCAGGTCTTGGTGACCAGGATCAAGCGTGACCTGTCTCTGCCAGTGGTTGTGAGGGCTTTAATTTTCTCCTTCTTCTATTCCCGGTCTAATGCGGTCGCGGGCTAATCATTAAAGGAGGTGTCTAGCTCAGCCCCCCGCCATCTTTTTCTACGTTTGTCTCGTTGTTGTTGCCTGTTATTAAATATTGGGATATCAGATGTATTTTTGTAAAATAACTGGAGACTGGTATAGTTCGATTTAAAATATGGCGGCACTGAACACGAGGCCAATCACTGCGCAGTAACAAGTTCATGGGACAGCGGTGATGACGAATGTAGAACTGCGCAACGCACTTTACAGCTGCCACAATGTTTGACGCAAACTGTAAGCCACACCTTTTTGCCCGGTGTCTGAAGAGAAACTACAAGAGGTCTCTATGTTATACACCCGCTGCGCTGGTTATGTTCGATTATCATGATGATATTATAATCCATTTAGAATTGACAGAGGTTGTTACGAAGCCCCTTTGTGTGTTCTTGAATTACTTACAAGAGTCTTTTCATTGTCCTAGGCTACTTGGCGATGTACATATGAAAGAGTATCTAGCTTATGCCAAGAAGATTAAGTATTAAGTCTGCAGTAAAAGCGGGGTGTTTTTACTTAGCCTAGCCTTAGCCTTAGCCTAATATTTACCAGCTAACTTTATCGCCTGCCATTTCCGATAAGTTTCATTGCCAGTAAATGCAGTAGATTAATTTCTTTCTATACAACTGGCAGCCCTGGTCTTAGCGGATCATGCTCGGCTGATCGAGCACGTCTATCACTCCCTCCACCCATGGCCTGGCCGTGCCAATTGGTTCCAACTCCTGCCTCACAACACCTTGACATTCGACTAGCGTGCTCATAACTTTACATTCAAATTATTTTGAATTTGAATGGGTTGTTCGTGAAGTTAAATACAGTTTTAGCAATGTATCTAGGTACATTCAAATTAATACGAGCCAAGTGATTCTATTAATATCTGCGGTTTTACTACTGAAGTAGGAATTACCCACTAAGTTAATATAATTTACTACAAGGGTGGTGCATTTTACCCACCCCTTTGAATTTTATTTGCAAAGCTTGCAGTCATGATATAACACTTAGGTAAGTTGTTATATGTACTTCTCAAATACGTGTATATTTAATTTTACAGCTCTCCTCACTGTTGTACAAAGTTATCTACTTCTATCCTTTTTCAGGGTTCCGTATTCCGTAGGCAAAAGGATTCCTTATAGTTTCGCCAATATCCTTAGGTACTCTTAGTACTAGAGACCTATAATTTGGCATGGATATACATAATAAATCACGCCGACAAAGTGGTAAAATAAAATCATGAAAAAAATCCCTCCCTCCTGTACACATAAAGTGGGGATGTTTTTTTCTCGTCTAGCCCATGGTGTGGGGTATCGCTGGATATTAGATTCAAGGATCCGTTTGCGTAAAATCAAGCTTTAAATTGCAAATTTTTGTTAGAGTCAAGTGCCCCGCTCAGGCCAAGTAAAGTTTACAAAATTTAAGAGTAATAGTCGACCAACTTATAAAATTAATGTAGGTACAAGAAAAAAATAAACTTTTCGTTAGCGCAATGTTCGGTGCTTTCATTGTTTATGAACTTCAGTATTTCTACCTATTTATGTTGGTAAATAAGCGTTAGCGATAAGGCCGCCCGTTTTAGTTTTAAATTTCCTTTTCTATGTTTTAATTTGGTGTACCTGCAATAAAGCATATATAAATAAACGGAACCCTCGGTGCGCGAGTCCAACTCGATTTTGGCCGGTTTTTTTAATTATTGGAGGAAAATCAAAAGGCGCCTGGACTTTTGGGGAAAATTTCAGGGAGTGTGGGATTTATACCTGCATCGAAGGACCCCGTCACCTCTTAAAAGACCACCCGGCAACCTCTCTGCTACCAAATGCCTATACCTAATCGTTTCATCAACTGAAGGTCAAATCTTTCTTGCAAAAATCAGCCAGGAACACAGGCTTAAAAATATTACACACCGTCATATTGTTTCCTATCGCTAATCAGATATTTACCCCAAAATAGTAACAAAGAAGAACATTCCCTACTTTTCATAGGTACCTCAGCACGGCCTCCATTTTCCCGAGATAACGTAGGTACCTGCGAGCTACTTTACGCCGAGCGGTCTCGAAGGGCCCATTGACTCCGTAATATCTAAGCCAGCACTACTTTACGCCGAAAGGGACTAAATAACAGAGTTTTGTACCGAGCGAGACTTTATGAAACAGTTTTAAGCAGGGAGATAAAAAGGAGCTTAGCCTCGGTTGTAAATTCACGAGGCAGCGTTTTGTGTGTAGAAAATACGTTAAACCTTGCCATCGATATTCGTTACATAGTGAAACTAGACGCAGCCACAACGCTTTTCCAAGAGTTTTCACACCAATATAAATTTCCCGTCAATACAAAGCAGTTCGCAGCGTATTTCCCACGAACTAGTTTGATCCGGTAACAAGCCATTGCAACATGGCCCGCTATGCAGGCTGTACCCTCCCCGGGCTGGAGGGTGGGTGTATGAATGACGCACCTGTGCAGGCGGCACGGCGCACTGCGGGTCAATGTCGGGCCACATCCGAAATTCCCCCAACCCCCGCGCAGCACTAGGGATGGGGGCGAAAAGGACAGCGTTATCCCCCGCTCCTCTAGCCCCGCGGTAAAATTGGTTTACCTTTATAGGCATCAGCGAGTGCGATGGGATCTAAATGTTCCGTTTTCAATTTGCTTCGGCGTACGTCTGATGAGGGTCAGGGTGATACGTCATACCTCTGTGTTTCTTTTATGTGTTCATGTTTTATGAGCTCATCGCTGGACTGAGCTGTGAATAGTGTAGATTAGTTTGGCCCTTTGTTTAAATATTTTAAGCGATGCCGTGAAAGGGTTAGTTTTTAGGAGGGATGTCAAATTATTTTGTCTAGGGAAACTGTTGAAAATAGAAGGAAGTTGTAGCTCCAAAATGACTATATATAGGCAAGAATGCCCGCCATAGGGACATTGCTCCTAGAGTGATGACAGTGAAAATCCTTTCCAACCCAAACCCCAGAAATGCTGCTTTTTGGAAGGATATCAAGTGTCATAAGAAATCAAATACCCAAAACAGGCTCTTTTACGAAGAAATCCATTGAATTCAAGACATTTTGCCGGAAATAACTCATCCCAATCGATTCAGAACGCAGCCGGTGATTGTCGCGGCGTGTCACGGCATTGTCGTGGCGTGTCACGGCATTGTCACGGCGCGTGGCGCAGTAACGTCGTCGCGCGGAAGGAAACACTTTATTAATGGCTCAGACAAATCGTCCGCGCGACGCCTTTCAACACGGTGCCGTGTGGAGTAGACAACGTGTAGTTCAATAAAAGTAATATTGAATACGTGTTATAATAATACGTAATAAATAATAGCAAGTACTTAAACTTTTTTTCTACTTTGGAAGAACTTTTTTAGGACGCCAATAATATTATTATTCTAACGGGCCGCAAAATTTTAAGCTAAAGCATCTTCTGCGCTGTTACCGACGAAGTCACCGCGCCGTGGAAGTATCTTTTTAGGACAACAAAATTAAATTTATCTACCACAGCAGTGCCTACGTGCCAGCGATACAAAAGAGAAGAAGATACAATACGCTCTCTAAGGCTCCGTCATCTGCCGAACACAGTGGTCATACCACAGATTATTAAATAGTTACTAACGTAAATCATACGCCTACATAAATACTTATGCACACTCTTATTAATGTTCTTCCTCCAACCGAATACAGTCACAGAATTCCTACTAAATACATAAAAGTTTGTAGATACAGTTTATTTAGAAGCTTTCCAATTTTAGGTCCGTTTAAATCCGTCAGTTATAATAACAGATTATAAAAACGGACATAAAATGGGAAAGCTCTTTAGAAGCAGCACATTACCAGAGTAACTACGTCGTATCTGCTACAAAAACCGATCAAATAAAATTGGACGGCTATCGGCGTCACGCAATAAAAGATAAAAACTTCGCTGAATTTCTTGTTCCAACTGATGAGAACCTTTTTTTGTCACTTTCGGGGGAGGCGAGAGGACGAGTCTCCAACGATTCCCATCCACGTAATGTCTCCATACATTCATCTCAATTTGGACGAGATTCGATTGAAATACTTACAATTTTCTTCTCAGAGGACATAAATGTCAATGAAAAAAGTTTCGAACAAAAAAATCTTCTCTCCTTTGCGGATAAGTTAGTAAGAAAAAGTACTCAATTGTTTTTTATGGAATATACTTGAGTGGTTTATTAATAGGATAATTTATATCAGTTATATGTGTACTTTTGTATAAGTTATTATTAGGGTATTTCATCAGGTTTATGACCAAAGGAACGCATCATTACATACAGATCCCTATTGTTATATATATACCTATAGTTGAGATGGGCATTATTTTTCGTTATTAAAAAGCAATTAAAAGTAATTAACTAAATAAGAGTAGGTTCCTATACCCAGTCCTAAAATAACGTCTCTGAATTACTACTAATTACTAGCTTCTGCCCGCGGCTTTGCCCGCGTGACTGTCGAAAATTACCCGAAGTATCCTTTGTGCTATTCTGGACTATAATCTATCTCTGCGCCAAATTTCATCCAGATCCGTCCAGCCGTTTGAGCGTGAAGAAGTAACAAACATAAAAATACGCATTTTCCCAGGGGGGTTAAAAGAAACTACAGAACGCCACCTGCTACGATCCTTTCATATTCCTTTTGCTTCGTTTACGTTCATTCATTGTAAGATAGCCTCATTATTCTCCTAACCTTATTCTTCCTCCATACCAGCACCATTATCTAGTGACACAAGCATCATGACTAATGAGATAATAAAACACACTATCAAAAATTCGCCAATCGTTTGCCTTCATCCCTAGGCACGAAGTTTCCCACCTTCCAACAATGGAGCATTTAGCGGCGGCGCTGACGTATCGATCGCGAGGACGCGCGTCCTTGCTCGGTGCAGCTTTAGCTACGCAGTTTTGAGATATCGTTGGTGGACCCTCCTACAAGGTACACGGTCCACGGAGTTGACTGTGGGAGTCTATCAAATGAACAGGTATACTCCAGGTTTTTTGAGATATGAAGCTTTACTTTTTAATCGGTAATGCTGAATTTTCAGTGGAACTTTTGTGTTAGTATTAATTCAAATAATAAACTTGACGAAAATAAGACCTAAGTATGGGTGTTTTGGAGTAAGAAAATCAGTTCCCTGTATAAGTTCTGAGATCTACTGTTTGCGTCGATATGACTGAAATTTTATCTGACCAGTAGGTATGCAGCCATATAGATAGCTCTACCATTAGCTTGTTCAGTAATATAGACAGGAGATCAATCTGGTATAGCAACCTTGGTATTTGTAATGGTGATAGGTTTTAAGCTCATAGTTTGAATGTAGATGTTTATTGGCATACATGATGGATGTGAAGGGATTATTTCAGGAAGTAGGTAAAATTTTTCATATCCGTCATAACTGCTAATAAATCTACTTGATGTATCAAAGTGAACATGAAATCAAAAGATAAGTATGTCTTGTTAGTAACTTTTTTCATCCTATTAGGAGCCTTTTTAAGAAGAGCCATTCGCGTTTCCGAATAATTTCGCTAAGGATGGCAGTAATTTTATTAGGGCTCCGCATTCCCTCGACGTAATGTGGATTTATGGCTGAGAGGTAGCCCTAGCAACATGCAAGGCGGCTGTGTAGTATCTTAAGTGAACTTGTATCTTATTCTTACGGCTTGAAATACTGCATCGTGTTTAGTCGTCGAAAATATGATAATAAGTATTTTCGTAAGTTAATGTATTTTTATGTCGATCTAAAAATACATTCCAAGACTCTCCTGCTCCGTGCTCCGGCAAGCATAATTCAAATCAAATCAATAGCCATTGATCTCGGCTGACATTTTTAAATCGTTGACAATCGTTACGATTATACTGCTAGTCTATACTACTCGTATGAACTTATCACCGTGAAAACTTAATGTGGAGTGAGCTTGAAGTGAACTATTACTCCACCATGTTGACAGATTGACAGCTCAATTAATATTCAATTCACCATAATTTACTCGTTGAGAGTTCTAGAGAATAGCACTAAGTACTGGCAGCCGACCCCAGAAAATTCTAGACAAGTTGATTTCTATGTCGTTGTTATATTATAATTGATGTAATTTTGCGAAAGCGTGAAATCTTTGTCTAGGAACCATTTTTGATGTCTCCTCTGTAGAAATACTTCCTACTTAATAGCTTGCTGTTGTTTTCTTCATATAGTTTGAAGACATGTTGCGAACTCCGGTGTCTCAAACGGCAATCTAGCTAAGATTGCTGCAAGATGTTACGTCGAGAGATTGCTATAATACAGTAGTTGTTTTATCCATCTGGCTTTGTGTTTCTGTACAGTGAGAACTGTTCTAAAGATGGCAGTGGGTAGATTTGGATAGTAGAAATCTCGATAATGATTAGCAGTATATCTAAGTATCTACTGGATAGTTCGGGCGCAAGCAATTTTTTTTAAGGCTCCGTATTTACCTTAGTAAAATATTATAAACATAACTATCGCAACGTTACGCCCGAAGGTTAATGAACATGAAACTATAGCCACATTTTGCGATTTATGTTTGACTCCCATATATGTAACCTCAGACCTGAGAAGAGCCGAAGACAGAGTGGCTTAGAAACAGCTACTGACAGTCAATGACTCCGTGAAAGCTTTCCAAGACGGGCACGCCCTTCAATAATAAAGACATCGAATAAGAAGAAGAACCTCAGACCAAGTGCAAGTCTATTGTCGCCATCGTGAAATTCCATATAGAAAAACCTAACATGTTCAGTATTAAAACAACGAGCCAGGCAGTTTATGTTAGTGATTCTTTATTTGCATTGCTTATCAATATAACTTCTAACATGGAGTCTATGCAACCCAACTAGGAGATACGTCAGTAAGTAAACCATTAACATTGACGGGGCCGCTCTGCCCGGGCCGCGGCGCATCCCTCGTCCTTGATGCCCGCCTTCCGGCTCTCCTTGCCTGCAGCGATACGCAATAATAACCTATTCATATGTAGGTAGAGTAGTAGTAGTAGTAGTAGTAGGGACTCCCTTTTCCGCACTTAGACTCCCATTTGGTCCGTTGTGCGTGGGGGTACTGGCTAACATAGCCAGCCCAACTCCGCCCAAAAGCACAGAAGCTTCCTGGGAGCTTCACAGGCTTCACGGAGCGACCTCACTGTTCCGAGGGTTTCTTCGCGTTGAGAAGCCACGGCCTCGCATTCCAGGATTACGTGGGCGGCTGATTCTTCGGCGTTAAAACAGCCCCTGCAAAGTGGGCTGTCCGTGGCGCCTATGTTGAATAAATGTTTGTTAAGAAGGGTGTGGCCCGTTAGTGTCCCTATAATTATTTTGAGGTTATTTCTACTCAGGCTGAGGAGTTTCTTGGTGAGACGCGGGTTTACTATCGGTACAGCCATTTTTGACTGTCTACAGTCTGTAGCCCGTGACCATCTGTTATTGTGCAATTCTGTTGATCTTTGACGAATCCACGCACGAAATTGCGAGAAAGGCAAGGGGATAAGTGGGTACGGGCCTAGCACCAACATCTCGGAGCCCCTTTTCGCAAGTTCATCTGCGGCATCATTGCCTAGGGATCCACTGTGCCCCTTGATCCACTGGAGGGTGATTCGATTGGATTTTGATATACTCTCCAGGGCGAGGTGGCATTCAAAGATTAGTTTGTTGTTGGTTAGTTTGTTTTCTAAAGCTTTGAGCACAGCCAGACTATCAGATAGGAATCTGATTCCGAAGTTCTGGATACCTAAACGCTTTACGGTTTTTGCGGCTTGTGTTAAGGCGACACATTCACATTGGAAAATTGAACTATGTGTGCCTAACGGTATGTGAAAGTTAATGTTGAGGTCAAGGGAGTGAACGCCAGCACCTGAGCCGCTATTAGTTTTTGAGCCATCTGTGTAGATTCGCACTTCATTAGCTCCTGACTGATCCCTTTCTTCCTCTATTGTTTGTATGTTATAGTTTTTGTTGAACATAGGTTGTTTTTGTATTCTATCACACGGAGCGGCGATGAGAGGTTGATACTCAATCGCCCGGTCCAGGATTTTAGCGTGTGGGCTTGTGTGGTTTTTACCCCATATGCCTAGATGCATTAGCCTGATAGCTGCTAGCGCCGCTTCTTGCTGTATGTACAGGTCCAGGGGAGTTATATGTAGGGCTATCTCCATGGCTGCTGTTGGGGTGGTTCTCATGCAGCCGGTGATAGCTGAGCAGGCCTGTCGCTGGAACCGTTGGAGTCGGGTGATGGTGGTCGAGAGTTCTGTCCTAGTCCACCAAACCAGAGCACCATAAGCCAGCATTGGCCTGATTACCGCTGTGTATAGCCAGAGAGTAATCCTTGGAGACAGCCCCCATGTTTTTCCTAACATTTTTTTACACTGATAGAGTGCGATTGTGCATTTGTTGAGTTTGTAGTCAAGATGCTTGTTCCAGAGCAATTTGCTATCAAGAATTACCCCCAAGTACTTGACCTCCTCTTTAAGTGTTAATTCTGTGTTGAAAAGTTTTGGAAGCCTATGCGGTCCAAGATTTCGTTTGTTAGTGAACATTATTAGTTCCGTCTTTACGGGGTTAACCGACAGTTCGTGTTTTGTGCACCAGCTCTCGATTATTTTGAAGGCCTTTCTCATGAGATCACATAAGATGCCCTCAAATTGCCCCGAGATTAGAATTGCTATGTCATCTGCGTATCCTACCGAGTAAAGACTGCTGGCGTTGAGCTCTGCAATGAGCTCATTTACGACTAAATTCCACAGAAGTGGTGACAGCACCCCACCTTGTGGGCAGCCCCTGCTCACGATTCCTCGTGTGGTAGTGTTCACAGTAAATTGAATAGCACGGTTTTTTAGCATGTTGTTAATCCATTCTACGAGCGTCGGCGCAACACCGTGCGTGTTGAGTGCCTGACCGATGCTGGTGAAGTTAGTTTTGTCGAATGCACCTTCGATATCAATGAAGGCACCTAGGGTTGGATTTTTGTTTTTGAGAGCATTGCCTACGCGTGAGACTACGCTGTGGAGCGCTGATTCAGTTGATTTGCCTGCACAGTAGGCATGTTGGTTCGGGTGCAGAGGTTTTTGAATCGAAATCTGGTTTCTTATCTTCCTGTCCCCCAGCCTCTCCAGTGTCTTTAGAAAGAAAGAGGAGAGGCTTATGGGTCTAAAAGATTTGGGCTGGGTGTAGTCGCCCCTACCTGGTTTCGGAATAAATATTATTTTTACTTCGCGCCATTTCAAGGGGATATATCGGTGTGCCAGACAAGCCCGAAAGACCTTAACAAGGTAATCAGCTAGCAGAGCACCGCTCCATCTGAGCAGAGCTGGAAAGATACCGTCCATCCCCGCTGCTTTGAAAGGCAGGAAGGTGTTGATTGCCCATGTTAATTTATCTTTGTCGATAACTTCTAACGCCACCTCCCAGTCTAAGCTGCTCGTAGCCCTTTCCCTGTACGGTTCCCAGCTTTGCTGGGTGGCAATCTGGCAGCCCGGGAAGTGGGTAGTTAGGAGTAGTTCGCTAGTTTCTGCGTCGTTTGTTGTGTAAGTGTTATCTGGTTTTCTTAGGCATCCTATAGACAGGTCTGCCTCTTGAGCAAGACAAGTTTTGACCCTATTTGCCTGGTTGTTGTTTTCAATGTTAGTACAAAAACGCCTCCAACTTGTTTTACCTCGGAGGCGAATTAGTTTTTTATATGTTTTGCGGTTTGTTATGTAACGGTCCCAGTCTACTGGCGACCGTGTGTTCTTAGCTCTATTGAATAGCCTTCTCAGTTTGTGTCGGTGTCTCTCCAGTTCAGGACTCCACCAGGACTGCCTGATCCCTCTCCTGGGTAAGGTGAGGGGACACGACTGTTCATAGCTCGATAATAGGATGGAAGTGATTTTGTTTACGTGTTCGTCTAAATTGTTTATCGTTATTTCAGCCGGAAGAGAGGGTAACCTACCCAGTTCAGTACCTATAAGTCTGACGAACTTCGATTGGTCTGTGTTGCGAGGAACTCTTCTTGGCTGTGGTGTGGTTAAGTTGAAGTTAATTGTAAAACGAATCCATCTATGGTCTGAGCATGATATCTCATTGGACACATGCCAGTCCTGAATGGAGTTGGATACACCTAAAGTTGCTAAAGTTAGGTCTATTATTGTTTGCGATCTTGCGTTTATGAAGGTGGGTTCGGAACCCTTGTTAAGTAGTACAAGGTTATTGCTAAGAATAAAGTCAAGCATTTCCTCACCTCGGTTGTTGGTTTTGACATTACCCCAGAGCGTGTGATGCGCGTTGGAATCTGTGCCGATGATTAGTTCTAGTTTCTCCCTTTCACAGTACTCCACCAGCAAGGCGAGCTCTGGTAGAGGCACGTCCGCGTCGCCTGGCAGGTATGCCGAGGCTAGTACAATGTCTGGGCGTTCTTGTTCGGTTCTGAAAAGCCTGGTTGCTGTCAGGTCCCTTGAACAGAATTCGTTAATTAAAAGGTTAGGTACATGTTTTGGGACCAATATGCAGGTACGCGGATTACTTACGGAGGTGTCTAGCAGCAACTTACCTCCGATGTTAGCAAGACCGCATATTTTGCCACTTCTAATCCACGGCTCTTGGATGAGGGCGATGGTCTTCTCTTGTTGGTTCTCCAGCACTCTGCGTAAAGTAGCCGACGCAGTTTGACTGTGCTGGAGGTTGGTCTGCAGGATCTTAGTCCTCACGCAAAGGAGAGGAGCAGGGATCGCTGTCCTCGTCCCTACTTCTCCCCTCCGGCGGAAAGCAGTCCTCGTCCGAAGTTAGTCCGGGCGAGGGTGGATCCTGTGTTGATCCCTCAGTTGAATCGACCTCAAGCGCTGCCATGGAAGTCGCCAGCTCCACCGCCTCCCCAGCGGTCCCCGTCGCGGGAGGCGACGGGGAACGCCCAGGCAGCGGCGGATCAAGCTCCACTCCAGGCGCAGTCGAGGCCGTTGAGGTTGAAGGCGCAGCGGCATCCTCCTTGGTTCCACCTTCCTTCAGGAACCGGATGTATATACTACCCATAAGGTAGTATACTCGCCTCTGCTGGTCTTTAATGGTTTTAACCATGGACTCCGGCACACGAAAGTAGAGACAGGTGCACGGTGGCTCCTGACTGACCCTTGCGTGTGTTAGAGTCCAGGTGTTAATTTTTAGATTAGGGTTCTGCCTCGCCAACATCCCGAGAAGGTCTGATGTGTCCTCGCTGTTCTCGGGGACATACAGCATGCACAATGCCTTCTTGGGTATGTCGGCCTGGGGCCGAACGGTGAGTCTGGTCTCCGGTAACGGGGACGGTGTGTTATTTATGACCCCCTTGAGCCAGGCCAGTGTGAAGTCGTCCTCGCACCATGTTTTGAGGACGCCTTCGGCGTAGTGGGCCCGACCTCTAAAGTGGATCGCGGTATTTTGGGTTGGGGTGGCTGGTTCAGGAACTGCCTTCAGCAGAGCCCGGAGCTGGTCCTCAATAGTTTGTCGGATCCCCTCCGCTTGCTCCTGCGTCATGTCCAAGAAGGGCTCGGTCATGACGGCGACACACAGCTCGTTGTTCCTGAACGACGCGGCCGCTTCGGCGTAGCTCACCAGGGTTCCATCAACCATATGGGAGCGAGCGGGTTTGCTCTTCTTGCTTACCCCAGTTGGTGTGACGGAATCCTCGGGACGCGAACGCTTCTGCGCCCTAGCCGGTGGTTCGGTGTTTTTCTGCTGTTTTTTGCGCCCTCTAGGCCTCGTGCTGCGTTTGCGCTTAGCGCCGGTGGCAGCCTCGCCTATTGGTGTGTCAGCCGTAGCAGACATCACCCTGGGGGGCGTCTTTTTGCTTGTTGCTGTTTGCCATTTATTGGCGTTAGATGAGCCTGCCATATGGCCTTCGGCCAGCTTCGTCGGGTCCCTCTCGGAGACCGCAGCCGCTAACGCAACCCGTGTTTTGGGCGCATCAACTTTTGCAGTGCTCTTCGAGTCGCCGTGAGCGAGAACTGTCCTTGGCTTTTCGGTCAGGGTAGTGTTAGGGGGCGCATCCATAGACGCAGATGAGGTTGGGATCGTTTGGGACGCAGCCTGTTGTGGTGCATCCCTTGCGGTTGCCTTCCTCATCGCATCCTTGGACGCAGCCGAGCGTTTATGTGTGTTGGGTGCATCTGAGGACGCAGTCTTAGGCGGTTGTTGCTTAGACGCATCCTGAGACGCAACCCTTGGGTTAGTCGTAAAAGGCGCATCTGAAGACGCAGCCCTTGGTGTGTTTTGTGTAAGCGCATCCGACGAGCGGGACGCAGCTTTGTTTTTTTGTTTTTTGTTGTGTTTATTGGTCTCTTTATCCATGAGTATGGTATCAAATAATTCACCGTTGGAGCTCTCCACCCGCCACGGAGCCCTCAGTCGGGGACGCCGCTCGTTCAACAAGCGACGCCAGAGCTACTCCTTCGGTATAGGACCAGCTTAGTGAAAAGTAGACGAACCTGCACGCGACGGAAGATCACGGGACTGTATACGGCACGAGACTATGCCGCAACTCATCCCGAAACCCCACGCCACGCCGGCTGCCCCCCCCCCACTAAACCGATCCTCGCTTGACATCCCGCTTATGGGATGCCTCAGCCGATTGATCGTGGGTAGCTACCCCACGATCTCCCGTTTGAGAGGAAATCCGGGCCAAAGTGGTGTGTTGTGTGCAGCCTGCTCCACTCAACCACCAGGATCCCTTCATCCCCCCGTACGGGTCCCCGCGCACGGCAAAAACACGCAGGAGGTCATTGCTATCCATCATCTGATCTTGTTCGATGATGGACACCCAGGGGCATGACCTCGCCACCCCCGTGATAAGTCGCCTGGTGATTTCTGTTGCGTCTATTTCATATGGAATTAGACCAATAACGGGGCGGCAACCACGAGAAGGTTCATCACCACACTTGCCTTGAGGATCTACACGACCGTAGCGCTCTCCCTCAAGACCACGCCACCTTGCCACCTCAGAAGGAGTAAGGCAAGGTAGGCCTGCGTCTACAAAGCCAAACCAAGCAAGCAAGCGAATGAACGAGCGAAGCAAGGCATGTTGCTGGATACAAAGCACGAGTTTGTGAAACGCATGACCCTCCCCCTGAATGTGCCCCGTGAATATGTAGGTAGATATTATATTACCTTAGTTCGCAGATTAACTCATATATTTTAGTAAGGTATTCAAACAGTATAGATTGCCAGTTTACATCAAATATTTTGAGCATGTTTTGTCTTTTACGCCATTGAATGATAAGACGAATGCCGCAGTTTATGAATCTATAGTTTGACTCGTAATGTCCACTTCTTTTGTTGCCGAATTTGGTAAAATAACGTCTAGTTGGCGCCTTATGTTTGTGTACCTATATGAGATTGTAAAGTTATCTGTTAAATGTCAGCAAGATACTGAATCCGAGCAGATAAAATCAGAGTGACGTAGCGCAACTCATATGTCTAGCAGGACTGAGATATTCGTTAGTCAAAATAAGTAGATACTAAGAGGGCTTACACGTAAGGTAAGCGATTAGCAGAGCCTTCACAACTTATCAGACTCAAGAACACCCGACAGCCAGCCAAGCTTGTTGACTCGCTAATCATTCCGACGACACGACTTGATACGAGTCATTCTCGCGTCGATACGAGACGATATTTAATTCATAATCCTTGAACATCGCACACACAGGTATGAATGAGTTGCTGAAGTATCGCAGTGGCCAGTATATTGAGCCGGGAGAGGGCGCGGGGTAACGGTGTTCGGGGGAGGGGGGAGAGACCCGGCCTTGACCCATAATTGCAGCGCAGTTATTTGTATTTATTACTGATTTTGTGGAGACACGCCCGTAAACAACGATCGCTGAAAATTATGAAATTGACTAAATTAGGTTACCGTATTGTAGCTAAAATTGGAAGGAGGAAACGCGGGCTCGTAAAGGTGAAAGGAGTGGAAGGAGGCTTTTGTTCAGGACTGGGATAGAACAGGTTCGACAACAGGTCAGAACAGGTCCTTCTGTTACTTTGTGATTGCTGCTTTTGTGTTTTGTCTTTGTCTATTATACTCTTTAACCGACTTCCCAAAAAGGAGGAGGTTCTATGTTCGACTTCAAGTTTGTTTTTTTTTTTTTTTTTGTGTATGTTCACCGATATCTCCGTCAATTGTGGACCGATTTTGAAAATTATTTTTTTGTTTGGAAACGTATGTTCCGAAATTGGTCCCATTTTCATTTGGTGGA
This sequence comes from Orthosia cruda, assembly GCA_964057195.1. Taxonomy (NCBI): domain Eukaryota; kingdom Metazoa; phylum Arthropoda; class Insecta; order Lepidoptera; family Noctuidae; genus Orthosia; species Orthosia cruda. Next base: position 1,327,598 of record OZ059836.1, read on the forward strand.
GATCTGATGAAGAACTTTGGAGATATACAACAGAACTCTTCAATAAATAACGGCAAATCTCTCGGGATTGCTGCAATCGCATGTCTGTTTATTGTTTATACCATTTCATAACATAACATCACGCCAGTATGCTCTTAAGGGGTACGCAGATCTCTCATTTGAGCGATTAAGTTCAAGTTTTATGAAATCTATTTCGGCGTTATAGTTACCTTACTAACTTGCCTATTAGGTAGGTACAACTAAAAAGTGAAAAATAAAAAAACTTTTTTGCAAAAAAATACTACCGACTTCCAAATACAAAACTACAAAGTGAAAAATAACTTTAATGTTTGAAGTCGGTGTCCATAACGCAAACAATTGGCACCTACGAAAGACACCTGCAAAAAAGTTTTTTTATTTCTAATTCTAACCACTCAATCTTTTGTTCTGCATCGGCTTTTTGTTCGTGATGCATATTTGCAATTAGCATCTTCTGAGATGTGGGGGCATGAACCATAATAGATGATGATATTGACAACATAGCTTAGACAGTGAGGGTAATAAGCAAGGTTCTCTATACGTGATCACGTAGCGGCCTAGTATAGAAGTAGGTAATGTTGTAATATTGAGCGGAGCTATGACCGGGACGAGATGCGGCAGGCGCGACCTTGACCTGCATCTGCAACACAACGACATTACAGGTTACAGGGGCCGCCGATCACTAATTATTCGTGAAAATTGGCTAAATTATTCGCTAGCTGTTATAAAAAATGCTAATGTATTCTTTTAGACTCATCATCATAATCAATTGAGTAGAAAGACGTCACTGCTGGATATAGGCATCCCCTAAGCGTCGCCACATCCACATCGAGTGACTATAGACTAGTCTCACAAAAATAATTCATCATATTTTTTTTACAAAATATCAACATCTGGATTTGGAAAAGACTAAAAAGACTTTTGTTTTACTCTCTCAAAGTAACAATTAGTGAGGAAATGTGCTACCAAGTTCTTATCCCTAAAATATTATTATTATTTCATTTATGTTTTAATGTAATTGCAGTACACCGCAGATTATCCGCTTTTTTATTTTGTGTTTTTCAGTCCATCTAAAGGTTGTCTGGTAGGTATCGCTGTCAGCTATAAGACCGCATTTGTACACGTATAAATAAGTTTTTCTAGTAAATGTGTATCACTATAGTGTACAATAATAGTACATTATGGTACAAGTGTGTAATGTTGGTGATTACCACTGAGGCGCTATTGAGACCCGAGCCGTTAGGTGAGGGTCTAAAGAGAGCCGAGGACGGTAATCATCAATGCACACGTTTATCATACGACGTTTTTCAACACACTTGTGAATAAAATAATACTAAAAAATCATTTCCAACAGTGAAAACGAGTTGTAATTTTTTTTTCGCAATGTCGGGCATAATTAATCAGTTTTCCTATGCGCGCGCATCTAACAATGGCGATCGGCCATAGACTAAAAAGAATGAGTTTTCTTTTTTTTGGCTTTTCGCGGATAGCGTTTTAGCTACATACAAAATGGATTCCCCGTTTTCAAGTTTTCTTTATTACAGACAAAAACAAAAGTTATATTTGAGTTAAAGTTTTATTTATTAAACACGTACAAGTTGAAATTATCTATTTAAATACGAAGTTGCATGAAATGTGTTGCATTTGTACTATTGAGCACGATCATTTTTGTATCGAAACTTTTTTAAGAACAAAGCAACTCAACCAATAAATTAAAAAAAAACTCTTTATCTCACTTGTGAATAATAGCAATGAAAAAGTCACAGTTTGATAACAGTTGTCATTATGTGCCTAATTGCGGTGAAATTAGAGCCACTTTATGAGCAAGTGTGTTGAAAAGTATATTCTATTCTATAATATATTAACTTTCAGCTAAATATGTCAGTCGATTACTGCAACTGTAAGCTGTAGTGTATTTAGTTTATAAAGATGTAGTGTTCCGAAGCTGCGTGCAGCAGGCTTATTGCGTAATGGATTCAGCAAGGTAAAGGGCAAAGAGTAAGAACTATCGACCAATCACATGGCGAAATGAAAGACGCGGTGTGGATTTCCGTCTATGTGCATGATCGATTGTTCATACGATTGAATTGTTTACGCAATAAGGCTGCAGACCTCGAGGGCGGGAAACGGGATGCGGGTGGACCGTCCTTGGCCTCCTGCAGCGCAGACGTATGAAGCAACTGGTGACCCCTTCTTGGTCCCCGTCCCACCAATCAATTGAGTATTGCAGTATTTATTCAGAAGCGGTTTCACTGCAAAAAAAAGTCATAAAAATCATAAATAGATAACAAAAACATTTTTTAAACATAATTAATTGGCACGAAGGTTAGTTAGGTATTTATCGGTACTCTATAATTATATGATTTGTCCACCTGGACTATTTCACTGCTGGACAAAAGTAACTCCTTTATTTTTCCATTATTATCTGTTTTTTCTTTCAGTAATCAGTCAACAGCTACTCCAAAGCATCCTCCGTTCTTTGAAAGTTCCCACAGGCATACAAAGCTGGGTGACTAACTTAACTTTCAAATACTAAATATTACACTAAAGGTAAACTTAATAAATAATGATCAATTAAATGTATACATAAAACGGGCACCCTCGCCGACCGGTAGGTATCATAAAAGGCTACTAAGGTATTAATTTAACAGGATAGGCAACATGTTTCCTCTGCGCTAATAAATATGTTCTACGATGTTTAGTGCGGGACATTTACGATCTTTTATTAAGATGAACGTTATTTTTTTATTTTTTATTTATAGGGTTCCTAGCAAAACTTTCTGAAATAATAATAGGAAGTCTGCACAAATTAAGCCTACCTAGTATCTAATTGTACAAGGGCGTCATCAATAAAAGAATCAAATGAGCGTTAGAATATCTAAAATTAAAAGATTTGTGTCCCTAACTATATCATCAGGTCGTTATGATTCCTTCATACAGGATATGAGATGAAAACGTAGAAATTAGAAATACATCCTTAAGATGAACTTACATCTGTGTAATAATTATAATAATGTAGAGGTGCCACATAATGAGCAAACATAAAAACAAATTGTCGTAATAACTGTCTCAAACTCTACACGTGTCTGTTTCAGCGGTTTCAGAAAGTTCAGGAGACCCGCAACGAGGTACTGCGGACAAAATCATGTTACATGTACCTGTGTACTACATCTATCGTATGTAAGGTTATGTAACAGCATCTCTCCCTCGGGTGTGAACTAGCTCTGCCCACTTTAATGCATTTTGAAGGGGAAAGCTTCACGAAATTTAATAAAGTCACGAGAAGTTGCCCTGTTTTTTGGGATCAATATTCAGATGGGAGTTTGGTATTTGATGGTTGTGTCTCATGCATAATAAGGAAGGCATTATTGACAGATTCGATCTGACGTACCATGACGTGTCAAAACTGTGAAAAAGGGACGATGATACGAGATGTACATGTTATCAACCAAATGAATTATTATTACACTTGGTCGATAACGGCATATTCATAATGCCTATACAATTTGGAAAATGAGTAGGCAATATGCTAATAAATATTGAAAAAATTAAATTGACCGGGCTTTGTGAACCCATCACTTATAGGGCCGGGTAATAAAAATATGTGATTTTTAGGGTTCCGTACCCAAGGGTAAAAACGGGACCCTATTACTAAGACTCCGCGGTCCGTCTGTCTGTCTGTCACCAGGCTGTATCTCATGAACCGTGATAGCTAGACAGTTGAAATTTTCACAGATGATGTATTTCTGTTGCCGCTATATCAACAAATACTAAAAACAGAATTAAATACATATTTAATTGGGGCTCCCATACAAAAAACGTGTATTTTTGCCGTTTTTTTGCGATAATGGTACGGAACCCTTCGTGCGCGAGTCCGACTCGCACTTGGCCGGTATTTTTAATTATTTTATATTTGATAGGTATTGACTTTAATATAGATTAGGTGACTACGACTACTATTTAAGCAACAAAGTCACGCGGGCTCCTATTTCGGTCTGCAGGGTCTGAAGTAACCTAACATAAAGGAGATGACGGTCATCTCTTTCGAACCTAACCCATCGGTGTCGGGGTGCCTTTAACTGCCGGGCTCGCTTCGCTCGCTCTTGGACTATAATTCATTGACCATAATATTGAATTGTCCAACCGTTATGTAACAATATTCATAATGACCAGACAATGCATACACACATAGTGCACTGATTAATGTTTGGCCCGTGACATATACAAGTCATATACATCTGTCCGTTACGCACACTGGGAATAACCTTGCTGTATGCTGCAGGGACAACCCCTGGTCAAATAGGTACCTGGTTGGCAGCATCTTGAAGAATTTTTTCATTACACATTTGTAACCGTCTGAGATCAAAGCATAGCTAATCTACGACGGCTAAGTAGCTACAGATAAAAATAGCAGCTCTTTCTCTCAGATAAAAAATGTAATATTATAGCAAATAATTTATCCATTACCTGTACATTTTCCGTAGCAACTTATTAGAATAATCAGAATTCGTTATTACATTTGAAGCCGCGCCTAAAGCCGGGGGCGCAGAGGGGGCACAGGGGCGAGGGGGCGCAGGCGGGTCGCCGGGCCTGCCTTTGTTTCAGCTTATTTACAAAAACTTTGCTTGCCAACTCTGGCTCTTTATGAAGTCTTGGTAACAAAGAGATGTTTGTTCTACGAGTTATTATGTTTTATTTGAGGTAGTTAGGGAACGCCGCCGCCGCTCGCCGGCAGGAGATTTATGTTAAAGGTTAAGTTTGTGATAGTGCTGCTGGCAATAATTATGACGTCATAATATTTAATAATCATACCAGCGTGTATCTGTCCCACTGCAGGGCAAAGGCTTCTTCTTCTTCTTCTCATAAAGGAAAGGCACGAGCTTTGATCTCCACTCTTATCTACTCAAGACCGGTTTGCTTTTTAACCGACTTCCCAAAAAGGAGGAGGTTCTATGTTCGACTTCAAGTTTGTTTTTTTTTTTTGTTTTTTTTTGTGTATGTTCACCGATTACTCCGTCAATTGTGGACCGATTTTGAAAAATCTTTTTTTGTTTGAAAAAGTATGTTCCGAAATTGATCCCATTTTAATTTGGTGAAGATCTGATGAAGAACTTCGGAGATATACAACAGAACTCTTCAATAAATAACGGCAAATCGCTCGGGATTGCTGCAATCGCATGTCTGTTTGTTGTTTATAACATTTCATAACATAACATCACGCCAGTTCGCTCTTAAGGGGTAAGCAGACCTCTCATTTCACCGGTTATGTTCAAGTTTCATGAAATCTATTCTGGCGAAATAGTTCCCTTACTAACTTGCCTATTAGGTACGTACAACTAAAAAGTGAAAAATAAAAAACTTTTTGCAAAAAAATACTACCGACTTCCAAATACAAAACTACAAAGTGAAAAATAACTTAATTTTTTGAAGTCGGTGTCCATAACGCAAAAAATGGTACCTACGAATGACACCGACTTCAAAAAATTAAGTTATTTTTCACTTTGTAGTTTTGTATTTGGAAGTCGGTAGTATTTTTTTGCAAAAAGTTTTTTATTGAGTTTTAAAGTGAATTATTGGCCACTGGGCCAACGCTATTAGTATAGGCGAAGGAGACGGCGGGACTAACTGGGCAGATTTTACCGATTCTAAAAGATGGAAGTGCAGGTTCGCGAAAGGTTGAAAGAGTGAAGGGAAGCCTTTGCTCAGGAGTGGGACAGGATAGGCTTGCAAAAATCTCGCTTAGTGCCTAATTTATTCTTGTAATTTACAAACTGCGTTAATACACAAATTTAAGGTTTTATTGAATAGAATATAAGAAAATATAATGGAATGGAATAGGATAGAAGAGAATGCATTTATTTGAAATCTAAAGTTTTATCCAGAGTTTCTGATTGACAAAGAAGAAAGTAGGTTTAGAAAGCTATTTCAAACCACCTGCAAGTTTATATCAGCTTATCTTTTTACTTCCAATATCTAAGTACATTCCTATGTGACAAAAGTGTATGGTTTTATAAGACGACGCCATTTCTCCGTCGAACGAGCGAACAAAGTGACGATTTGCACGTAAATGGGGCCTTCGACTCCAAGTTATGCGCCGAAGGTCCGCTTCAAAGGCCTTTTTGTCGCGTAAAAATGCTTAGAGATCCATCTGGAATATATAGAATAACGGTTAAGCCTTTCAAGATGGGAATTCCACCTTTTGATACGGTACATGATTGTATCTCACGTTAATGTGTCTTCTAAACATCTTAAAATTTTCTCTGTTACAGACTTACAGTCAGCCTGAATGGACTTTTCTATTTCAAATACTGCTAGGAGATAGAGCCAGCCAAATCTTGAGGTAAAACTGAATGGAGAAACAATATTTAAAATGAGTTTTTGAGAGAGACTCTTTTGCTGAAAAATTCTTTATATGTGAAGAGAAGAAATCATTAATAGTATTATTCGTAGCATTCTTGGATATAACAGTATAATTTGGCGACCTCACAACGCCTCACATTCGCTGCGTCTCGAACGTGTCCAGAAACGGTTCGCTTGGCATCTTGCATTTTCTAATGGCACCGCCAAAAAAAACCAGTCGGTGTCTTTCGTAGGTACCAATTTTTTTGCGTTATGGACACCGACTTCTAAAAATAAAGTTATTTTTCACTTTGTAGGTTTGTATTTGGAAGTCGGTAGAATTTTATGCAAAAAAGTTTTATTATTTTTCACTTTTTAGTTGTACCTACCTAATAGGCAAGTTAGTAAGGTACCTATAACGCCAGAATAGATTTCATGAAACTTGAACATAACCGGTGTAATGAGAGATCTGCTTAACCCTTAAGAATGTACTGGCGTGATGTTATGTTATGAAATAGTATAAACAATAAACAGACATGCGATTGCAGCAATCCCGAGAGATTTGCCGTTATTTATTGAAGAGTTCTGTTGGATATCTCTGAAGTTCTTCATCAGATATTCACCAAATTAAAATTGGACCAATTTCGGCATATACTTTTTCATTAAAAAAAAGAATTTTCAAAATCGGTCGGCAATTGACGGAGATATCGGTGAACATACACAATAAAAAAAAAAAACAAACATAATGTCGAACATAGAACCTCCTCCTTTTTAGGAAGTCGGTTAGTTAGACAGTTCTTGTCTGCTTACGCTTTTAAATTTTCGGTAACCTGCTAGAAGCCCGCGTAGTGCCATCACACCTCTTTGTCCGCCCTCGAGGAAAACCGTTTTGGGAGCTAATTCGCCCTATGAATGTGTAAGGAAGTTAATAGCTATAGTGATGCTGTCGATCTTCACTTTGAATCTTTGGGTAGACTGAAATCCACTCTCATGTGTTTATCGAGTAGTCCTTAATCTTGTTATTGTAATTTTTTCACATTTCGCAAGTTCGTATGAGATATGTTGTGTCAACTTTATCAATTTTTAATCAATTTTTAGTCAATATTTTTAAATTTTATTTATATTTTTAATTTTGTTTATTCTATTAATTTAATCAATTGTATTATTTGTATCAATTTTAATGATAGCATCAATTAAAAAAGAATACAATTTATTTTTACCCCTTTTTATTTTCACCTATTAACTATATTAATTTTATGTTTTATAATTATCCACTTGTATTAATAATTAGCACTTATTACTAGGTAAGTTAGTTTTTAGATTCTTTGAAATTGTAAATGTGGTGTTTGCCTTTAAGTGACTGTTGCACTGTAAGATTTGTTTCAGCATGTATTTTTTGTAATAATTAAGTGTGAACAATTGTTGGTGAACCTAATCAAATAAATTAAAATAAATAAATTAAATCTGTACTATACTATTCGCTAAGGTGTATGTGTAAGGTTGAATAAGCACCTCTTTATCATAAGAATTACAGACAGAGCCTGCATGGAGGAGGACGAGACAGCAGCTCATTTGTTTCTAAACTGTATCTCTGGATACAGGACAAATAAAAAGTACAAAGTACCCTCCGTGAGATAGTCAATAACACCAGAGCTGTGCTGGCCTTCCTTGAGGAGCTGTGATTGATCGAATGACCCATTTATCCCACCCCGCAAAATACGCTCTTGGACGTGGAGTTGCGGATACCAGACCGTTATAAATATTTACTAAGGTGTTACGCGGTGCTAATCTATAAGGATCGCCGAGACAGCATTGACCCAAAACAACACTGCACACGGCTCGACCACGCAGTGCAGCGTCAGCAGAAATGTGCCGCGCGATGACGACAACAGCGGCTTCGCAATAACGGAAACGCGGACCCAAATTCATAATTGATTCACACTTCGAACATTGTAAACCTCTTAGAAATAATTAACTTGTAACTTTTAGTATAATTAAATTTTATTAAATAACTTTTGCTTTTTTTTGGATCCTCCGGTTGTAGCCCACGTAATTGGCGCAGTCGGTAGGATACCAGTAAAGTAGAGTCAGTGTCGTATCGAACGATTAGTCTACGGGTATCCGAACCTACGGGAGCTGCAGTCCAGAGGAGAATCCGACTCTCGATTCGTCAAGAAGAAGCAATGCTGTAAGTCCTTGAATCTTTCAAGTCCTTGCCTATCTTACCCTTAAGTATCCTTGAATATCACAAGCCCTAAGTTTAATCCTTACTATATTCTTATATCCTGTCCAATCTATGTTCATGATATTATTTTTACTTATAATTTCTGTATGTGTGTAAGTTTTTAGCGTTCAAGATTTTCCATCCAACGGAATATCGATCTGATAGGTTAGATAATAGTGACCGAAGCGGGAGTAGGCTCGCGGCTATAGACGAGAACAGGAATTTAGGCGCGATGTCGAGCGACGACGTAGACACGATTTATAAATCCCTGAGATTAGTGCCGGAGTTCGACGGGAACCCGCATGTACTAACCCGTTTCATTAGTATATGTGACCAGTTGGTAGTTACTTATTTTAAAACCGCAAAAGGTTATGAACTAACGAATTTAGCCCTCATTAACGGAATTTTAAATAAGGTTACGGGACCCGCTGCTAGGCATATTAATTCCAATGGTATCCCGGATACCTGGCAGGGTATTCGATCCGCCCTGATCAATAACTTTGCTGACCATCGAGATGAGACCGCTTTATACAGCGACTTATCCTTGCAAACCCAGGGTTCCAGTAGCCCTCAAGAATTCTATGAAAGGTGCCAAAACTTATTTAGCACCATAATGACTTATATCTCGCTTCACGAGACAGTTAACACCACTATTGAGGCTAAACGAATGCTATATAAAAAGTTAACCCTCCAAGCTTATCTGAGGGGTCTTAAAGACCCCCTAGGCTCTAGAATACGTTGCATGCGTCCCGAGTCCATGGAAAAGGCATTGGAATACGTGCAAGACGAACTAAACACGCTTTACCTGCAACACCGCAATGAGGGAGGACCCAGTAGAAAGGACTGGGCTCAACCACAACCGAATCATCATTTACCTTTGAACAATTTCACCCCCAAAGTAAACCCTGTTAACGTTCCTGTCATGCCTGGACCATCAAAACAATTTGCGTTCAATACGCCTGGCCCGCAGCGACAGCAGTCAATGCAGCCTTATGCTCAAGGATGGAGGCCCAGCATGCCTATGCAACAGCAACCCCGTGGCTTAACCCGTACACAACAAATGATGCGCGCCCCCTTGCCATTTTATCACCCGCAAAGTAACGTCTTTAGAATGCCTCCTAGACCTCAACCGCAACCACAATCAAGTTATAATAACGCACCTAAGCCAATGAGCGGCGTTAGTCCTTTTGTGCCCAAAACCTTGCCACCCTCAGGTCGCGATTGGAGACAGTATGGTAATCCACCTCCGAACAACTATTTCAGGACACGCGAGGTTAATTTTAACAACTTAGACTACGACTATGATTATAGTAATTGTTACTATGCCGATTACGAACAAGATTATTATACTAACGAACAGTACCCCGAATCTGGATATTATGAGGATTCGTATCCCTACCACGACACTCCTTCGGTAGAAGAGGTAGACCAAGATACCCAACCTGCTGAAAATTTTCAGAAGGTATCCAAATTAGAAAAACCAAAATAGAGCTCAACTTTCATATACAGAGGCAACTCGGATTTATTCAGATTCAGGATCCACCACTTAAGTTACTAATTGATACAGGAGCCAATCAATCGTTTATAAGTCCAGAAGCCGTAAGCAAATATTTTAACCATATACCACTAAACTATGAGCCATTCGAAGTAACGAATGTTCACGGGACGTCTAAGAATGACTATTCCATTACTTTGCCATGCTTTTCAGAATTAAACGAACATTCAGATGTTACATTATTCGTTTACAAATTTCATAATTACTTTGACGGACTCCTAGGGTTTGATTTGCTTGAAAATTGGGGAAGTAAAATCGATCTTAACCGTAAATTACTAATAACACAGAATGCACAACTACCTATACAGATGTATGACTCACGCAATGTTAATTTGTATGAGGACATAATATCAGCTAATTCATCCAAGTTAGTTAGAGTACCTATTAATACGTTGGATGGTGAAGTAATGATCGAGGATCAAGTCATCTGTAGTTGCTTAATTTCAAACTGTATAACTAATGTTAAAAATAACCGTGGCTGGGTGGAGATTACTAACCCTACGTGTAACGACATCATCTTTTCAATGGACCGCCCCGTAGAGGCTGAGCTATTTAACATTGAAGTTGAAGGTACTGCAATTCCATCAGATCGTGTTAATGCCGTACTTTCTCGTCTCAGAACGGAACATTTAAACCCAGAGGAACTTGCTAACTTAAAAAACCTCTGCGCGAACTATGCCGACGTCTTTTATCTCGAAGGCGAATCATTGACATTCACAAATAAAGTGAAACATCGCATCCGAACAACTGATGAAATTCCAGTACACACAAAAACTTATAGATATCCCTATGTCCACAGACAAGAAGTCAGAGATCAAATAAGCAAAATGCTTGATCAAAATATAATACGACCATCAGATTCGGCCTGGAGTTCCCCTATTTGGATCGTACCCAAAAAGGCGGATGCTTCTGGCAAGGTTAAATGGCGACTTGTCGTGGATTTCCGAAAAGTCAACGAGAAAACGATTGATGACAAGTATCCCATACCCAACATTACAGACGTACTCGACAAATTAGGTAAATGTCAATATTTTAGTACCCTGGATTTAGCCAGCGGGTTCTATCAGGTCGAAATGAACCCTGAAGATATACATAAAACGACGTTTAATGTGGAAAACGGCCATTATGAATTCCTTAGAATGCCGATGGGGCTTAAAAATTCTCCATCGACATTTCAAAGAGTTATGGATAATATCCTTAGAGACCTAAACCACATCTGCCTGGTATATCTGGATGACATTGTAGTGTTCAGTACATCCCTGCAGGAGCATATTAATAACCTGGAAAAAGTATTTAAAAGATTGCGAGAATCTAACTTTAAAATTCAAATGGATAAGTCCGAATTTTTAAAGTTAGAAACTAGCTTTCTAGGCCACATCATTTGCAACGAAGGTGTCAAGCCAAATCCAGACAAAATTAAAGCCATAGAAAACTACCCTCTTCCTAAAACAGCAACAGAAATCAAACGTTTTCTCGGCCTGATCGGTTATTATAGGAAATTTATCCCGGATTTTGCTAAATTAACTAAACCACTAACTCAATGTCTGAAAAAGGGTAGCAAAATAACTTTGGATCAAAAATACATTAATTGCTTTGAGCACTGTAAAAAACTCCTTACTAACGACCCTATTCTGCAATATCCAGATTTCAATAAAGAGTTCATTCTAACAACCGACGCATCTAACGTTGCGATCGGCGCCGTCCTATCCCAGGGAGTAATAGGTTCAGATAAACCCATAGCGTACGCTTCACGTACTTTAAATTCTAGCGAGTTAAACTACAGTACCATTGAAAAGGAATTGTTAGCAATTGTTTGGGCCACCAAATATTTTAGGCCGTATTTATTCGGTAGAAGATTTAAAATAATTACTGACCATAAACCCCTTCAATGGATCATGAACTTGAAGGAACCCAATTCGAGACTCACAAGATGGCGGCTAAAACTGAGTGAATTTGATTTTTCAATAGAATATAAACAAGGTAAATGCAATACTAACGCGGATGCTTTATCACGGCTTGAAATTAATAATGAAGAACTAATGTCTATTGTAGCTAACCCTTCAGAAAATAACCCTGCCCTTGATGACTCTAGAACCATTACGGCTACGGAACCCGCGGATGACTCGGGTACCGCTACAGTCCACACAGATAATGAGAACCCCATCCTAGAGGTTCCCATTTCTGACGATCCATTAAACAAGTTTACGAAACAGATTATTTTTAATATAGTAGGAGATATAAAGGGTCGAACAATTGTAACAAAACCCTTTGACACCCACACACGAATCAACATTCAAGTGTCAGAATCAAATTTAGAGGAGGACGTAGTTAATGCAATAAAAGAGTACGTTCATCCTAAAATTAAAACAGGGCTACTAATAAATCCAATTTTAGGCATGTACTCAATAATTCCCATTATTCAAAAGAACTTTAAAAATTCATCAATGACCTTAACGTTAACCAAAAAGGAATTGGATAACGTTAGAGAGTACTTGAGGCAACAGGAAATTATTAACAAGCATCATGATGGGAAAACTAACCACAGGGGTATTAACGAAACTTACTTAGCTCTATCTCATAAGTACTACTGGCCGAAAATGCGCGAACATATAACGAAATTTATTAACGAATGTACTACTTGTGGTCAGGCAAAGTACGACCGCAATCCGACCAAACAACAATTTAAAGTAGTTCCACCAGCAAGTAAACCATTTGAAATAGTACACCTCGATTTATTAACTATTCAAAGCGAAAAGTTTCTAACTTTAGTAGATTCATTTTCAAAGTATGCTCAGGCGTATTACTTGAGAGATGGAACAGCCATAAGTGTAGTACAAGCCTTGCTTAGCTTTTGCACTCACCATGGAATACCATCTACCATCGTTACTGATAACGGGACAGAGTTTACTAACCAACTAATAGCAGAATTCACAAGGTTACACAAAATTCAACACCATAGGGTTGCACCACATACTCCGAATGAAAATGGTATAGTTGAGAGATTCCACGCTACCATATTGGAACACCTTCGTATCCTTAAATTAAGTCAAAAGGGTGAATCCGTGACTAACCTCATGCCCTACGCCCTCCTAGCTTACAATAGCAGTATCCATAGTTTCACAAAATGTAAACCTATCGAAGTTATTACCGGACATTTTGATCCCCGCGATTCCTTTGACATAGATTTATCCGCTCATTTGCTACAGCAGTATATGACTAGTCATAAAGAGAAAATGACTACTGCATATAATGCAATACATGAGCTATGTATCGAAACCCGCAAGGAGTCTACTGATAGTCGTAACCGTCAACGCGAACCAGAAGTCGATTACTCACCTGAACAACAGATTTTTGTAAAGAATCCATTTGCTTCCAGGCAAAAATTAGCTCCTCGATACACTCATGACGTTGTTATGGCGGACCTCCCTATCCATATCTATACAAGGAAGAAACGCGGTCCTGTTGCGAAGTCTAGGCTAAAAAGGGTTCCTAAAACCGCCCGATTGTTACAGGAAGCTCCTGATTCTACACCTGTTCCTGCGAACAGCTCTATCTCAAGAAATAAGACTTGAGAGCCTGGACGATGGACCTGGGATTGTACCCTTTAAATTAGGCCCAGCTAAGATCTTATCACACCACCATTCCTTCATACAATACGTTAATTTAGACACTCTACAAGATAAAATAAATTCTATTGATAGCCAATTACTAACCAGCAGCCCTAATCTTAATAACCAAACCAAATCATTATTCCAGCCTCATATAGATTACCTGAGATCCAAACTCAATAGTGTATCCGAACAATTAAAATCTTTTGAGATAACTCGTGTAAAAAGAGGGCTCGTAGATGGTCTCGGTAGTGTTGTGAAAAGCATTACAGGAAATTTAGATTATACCGACGCATTACATTATAATCAAGCTATAAAATCTCTCGAAAACGATGAACACAAATTAGTCACTGAATTCAATCAGCATGTTAGTCTAACAAAAGAGAAGTCCACTCAATATTCTAAAATCATTGACGATATTGTAGATAACCAGAAAAAAATGGCAGCCCTACTAAATAGAATTAACGAAAGCAACGCAGATAGAGATCATGATTTGATAAAATACGCACATTTAGCTCAAATACTTATTATCCTTAGCGATAACGTAGATGCAGTTTCACAGGAACTAAACCGGCTGCAGAATGTTCTAGCATTTATAAAAACCTCTACAATGCACCATTCCATTCTCAGCATAGACGAAATACGCGCTATAATAAATAAATTAACAAGTTTATATAGTAGTGAGAAAGTAGTAGATATAGATATAAGAGAATATTATAATATAATTAAGTTAGGTTCATATTATGTAAGCAATAATATAGTTATAGTATATAAGTTTCCAATATTTCAACCGCATACATACGATCTATATAAGTTATCAATAATACCTAACAAATATCATGAAGTCCTCATTCCATCCTCTCCTTTCCTAGCCATCTTCCAGAAAGATTCTAAGAACATAGAGGCTGAATGCCCGAAGACCAGCAAGTGGTTCATATGTGAGGAGAAACGAAGTCTACAGAGTCATTCCTCTCAAGATTGCATACACGAACTCATCACCACGCAAAGGAAAAGTTCAACATGCAAACCTGTCGCTATCACCTTGGACCAGCCAGCGTACGAGGAACTTGATGATAGATACTACACCATCAGCTTCCCGGTTCCCACGAAGGTTCATCTCTCCTGTGGACAAGACCTGTACAAAGAAGTTCAAGGAAGTTACTTACTCACCATACCGCAGGACTGTTACATAGAGACACCACAGATCACTATCGCCAATAAGAAAAATCGTCTGAAGGGTCACGTATTGAAGATTATGGACCTACCTCTAGAAGACATAGATAATCAGCTTCCAGTCCCGACACTAAAATTGAACTCAATAAACTTGGACCACCTACATGCAGCCAATATGAAGATAATGCAACAACAGCCACATATTCCAGCTAAGAATGACTACGGAATCTACCACACCACGATTCCAATGTACATAGCACTAACCGGTGCATGTGCACTCATGGGTTACTTTATCTACCGACGGTACTGGTCAAAATCTAAGAAGACTCCAGACGAGGAACCACAATGTCACCCAAGATGTCCAGGAAGAATTTACGCTCTTCCCGAACCTAAAGAGAGGATAAGCTGCAACCAACCCCCACCTCAATTTACTACGAAAATCATCGGTGGTGGCTGCTCTTCGGGGGGAGGTGTTACGCGGTGCTAATCTATAAGGATCGCCGAGACAGCATTGACCCAAAACAACACTGCACACGGCTCGACCACGCAGTGCAGCGTCAGCAGAAATGTGCCGCGCGATGACGACAACAGCGGCTTCGCAATAACGGAAACGCGGACCCAAATTCATAATTGATTCACACTTCGAACATTGTAAACCTCTTAGAAATAATTAACTTGTAACTTTTAGTATAATTAAATTTTATTAAATAACTTTTGCTTTTTTTTGGATCCTCCGGTTGTAGCCCACGTAATTAAGGTGTCGTGGTATATTTGGTAGACATTCACAGGCTGCCTTAGCATCGGCATAAAGGAAGAAAAAAGTTTCCAACGCGATCAAAAAACAGAATCCCACAATCAAATTAACACGCTATAAAGGCCTGTCAGAAAACAACGCCACATTAATATAAGGAGGCCTCTAAACAAGAGTTTATTCCCCATAAAGCGCGAATATGGCGCGCTCATTAACGCTAATTAATTTATATTGACGCCGCGGTGCGCATGCGTCGGTTAGCGTTTATGGGGCTGATGTTAGCTCGAGTGATATGATAATATTCAAGGACTGTTATTGATATTTTTGGGTATCGAATGGTTCTCTTTGAAGGAGCTTTCTAGTAAAATTAGACTGATTTCAGAATGAGACTTTCAGAGAATCGAGGTGAATGGCGTGCGATTGGAGAGGAATATGTCCAGCAGTGGACTGCCTGTCCAGCATTTCTCTACGTACACTTCACCTACAAAGATTAACGATAATGACTGCCTGCAGAGTATTGTAATATAATGATAACTGAAAGGCGACTGGAACTTCTTCTAGAAGATTTACAGCAGTTTTTCTTTAGCACTGAACTCTTTAGTAAATTGTGATAAAAGTATGCTTAATTTGGTCGCGGTGCGCATGCGTGGGGTAGAATTTAAGGGGCTGGTGTTGGCGCGAGTGATTTGATCAATTGTTATTTTTTTTAATGAGGTATTGACTACCCACCATTGATACTTTAGGGTATCGATTAATTTATTTTGTGGGCATGTTCCCCAAATAAATTGGGAATACGGTAAGAAGGATGATTCTCTCTGGAGAGATCTTTCTAGGGAAATTAGACTAATTTGCTGGCATTCAGAATAAGAGTTGCAGAGAATCAAAATGAACAGCGTGCGTTTGAAGAGGAGTATGTCCAGCAGTGGACTGCCAGTCCAGAATTTCTCTACCTACCTGCCTTCAGAATAATGTTGGTAATTTATTTAGACCTGTTACCTGTACTGGCGTCTGAAACTTCGTCTAGAAGAGTTACAACCGATTTTCTTTGGCCCTGAACTCTTTAGTAAATTGTGGTAAAAGTATAATTCATTTATATTGGCGCCGCGGTGCGTGGGGTAGAGTTTATGGGGCTGGTGTAGGCGCGAGCGATATGATCAATTGATCATTTTCTTTATGAGGTATTAACTTTACTGTCATTGGTGCTTTTGGGTGTGAAGTGAAGCTCTGTGGAGAAATAGACTTATTTGCAGAGACGATATGACCAGCGTGCGATTGGAGAGGCCTATATCCAGCATTTTTTTAGCTACACCTCATCTACAGAGGTTGGTAATACTTACTGCCTTTCAGAGAAATGGAGATATGTAGGTGAGTGAAAGTCAACTGGAACTTTGTCAAGAAAAACATTAATAGCAGATTCACTTTGAAAAACTGTGTAAAGTATGTTTGTCTTCTTGCATAAACCTATATTATAACTACTGTAGGTAAATTTTCGTTACAACCTTGTGTTAATAGATATACTGTCCTTTAGACCATTTCTTTCCCTATTTCAGAGTTAGTAGAGATACAATAAAGAAGAACATTTGGCACATAACGGCACATAAACAGTTATGGCCATCGTTGTGCGTAGTTACCAAACTCGTCCGTTTGGGACCGGCCGGGGCCGCGGCCCGTGAACTTGTCTGTGCTGAACCTAATCTTGTTTTATTATTATAAGTTATGTTGATACTAACAGAAATACATAGAAGTATTTCTGTTGATTAAGTACACATTACTCACACTTACTGGCTCGTTTATTTAGTAACCGCAAACGCTACTGCTGAGCGGAAAGTCCCGCTTGCTCGTGTCGGGAAAAGTGTTGTTGGGGTTTTCCATATGGAATCTCGCAGTAGCAGCCCGGAGCCTGGACTTGTGTCCGGTTGATGGCAATAGGCTCGACCCTATTACATGCAATAGACAAAACAACGGTCAGTAAATCATAACTCAGATTTATTGACTATTATTTAAATACAACATCGTGGACATTATTATTAGGAGCTCGTGGCTAAATAATAACAGTCGCACGGGTCGATCTTCAAGGTTAAACAACGCTTGACGAGGTCGGGCCGTGGATGGGTGACCATTTTAACATACCGAGTTTCCTCCGTGCCTCGGAAAGCACGTTAAGCCGTTGGTCCCGGCTGTCATTTGAACATCTTTGACAGTCGTTACGAGTAGTAAGAAGCTTGAGATCTGACACCAGTCTAGCCAAGGGGTACCGCTGTTACCTAGTTACTGGGTTGTGGAGGTCAGATAGGCAGTCGCTCCATGTAAAACACTGGTACCCAGCTGAATCCGGTTAGACTGGAAGCCGACCCCAACATAGTTGGGAAAAGGCTACGCAGATGATGATGATCGTGAACATTATAAGTTTGTTAAATCAGTAAGTTTACTTACTGATCTACAAAATTCAAATATCCAATGTTTATTTTTAAGAAAATCAACTGTTACTTTTTAATTATAATCATAGTTACAGTAACTAACATTATTAAAATAAATCAACAAGTACAGGCATATTTTAAACAGAATAATTTAAAAACCAGAAGTCATTTTTAGCAACATTATTTCTAACAGATACACGAGACGTTACTTTTACACGAGAGAGTATCACGAAGAGGTGTCGTCTCGATGATGGTGCTTGGCCAAGAGAGCTGCGCACGCGCAGTGGCGTTCAATAATGAGATCGCTTGGCGCGCCACTCCAAAGCCTCCGATGACGTTTCGTTTGACACGCACCTTCCGTTTTGTGCGCGCGTGTTCGGCTTTTTCGAAGGTGGGCGATAGCACATGCATACAAGCAGGTGCGATAACACATGGTGATTAAATATAACTGGCGAAATGTGGGGGTACTATAGGTGCAGCTCTACCTAACGCTTCGGGGAATACTGGCGTGATGTTATGTTATGTTGTTCATAACTATATTAAGCACGTCTAAACACAAGGAATAGATTGTTTCCACAATAGGGTATTTGACAAAAATATCTATTTACTCCGTCAATTGGATAACCAAAAAATATTGGACACGTAGATTTTCTTTAGCCACGTAATCAAAATATTACACGAGACTGTGCGTTGAAATATCATGTGACGTCACGGTGTGCCCAGGTTACATCCCTATTGTACATAGTTATTTAGGTACTTTAAATTAACAACACACAAAAGTATACTAGACTATAGATCATTTTCTTCTTCTTTTTGCCACACTGGCACAATTTTGCTGCCCCAAAATTATAATAGCACCATTTAAATCTGTCGCAAAATAAGCTGCAAAAACAATGAAAAGGTAACAAAACCACAACGTTCCGTATCGTGTATCAAGGCTGCTGCCGCAATTCACCGCATCTCACAACACGGTGTCATATTTTACCGTTGGTATCCGCAAAACCACGCGTTCATGCGGTCCTACCGTGTGTCGTCTCAGGACAAAACATACAGACACCAACCACAATAATACCTGGAGAATTAAAGGGCTTTATGAAATATTCAGTTGTAAAGTATTTACTTGGTGAAACTTTAGATATAATAATCCTGCAAATGCAGACAGAGCTTCGTGTGTCCGAATCCGTCAATCAAGTGTCGTGGCAATCACTCTATGCAAAGTCAAATAATTTATTTCATTTACACCAAGAAGAGACACTTGAATGTCGTTTACATGAAAATGCTATGACAATAAATTATGGCTAAAGCTGGGAACAAATTATCGGACGCGGCTGACGGACGCGACTGACAGCCGCGACTTATAGAGTATCTGTGTAATCACAGATAATATAATACTAGCATAGTGTAATGAATGCACATTACATTGTGCAAACTATCGGACGTAAGTCGCGGACGTGACCTTAGGCGTTCGGACGTCCGATAGAGATCTGGCCCGCTGGATGTCTGTGCACACATATCAGTCGCGGCTATAAGTCGCGTCCGATAATTTGTTCCCAGCTTAAGTCTTTCTTTTGTAGTTGTCATTTGGAGGCCCTCGTTTAGCAACTGAAATTTAGAAGCTGAAACTGATATTACAAGAAGATAAAAAACCTGGTAAATAAGTAAACGAAAATATTTAAAAAAATCCTGGCCGGTTAGCTCGCGGCCATAGCGCGCCGAATTTACAACATCCCATTTATTACCTTTGCTTTGTCGACTTTTTAAAATTCATCAACTTTGAATAATGAACGGAGAAAAGGAACAGTAGAATGAGCTGCCGTTCTATACGACTATTGTGAAAGTTATTACAATGAAATGTGGTGGCCATTTTGTTCAGGTAACATTGTTATGCTAATTTATATGACTGGCTCCCGAAGTCGTATATTAGCACTTTTCTTTTATGGACTTCGGCTTAGAACCCTTCGGCTTTATTTAGTTTCTAGTAAAGTATTTTATTGAGGTTTTCTAGTAAAAGTTTTATATTCGTGTTAGTTAGAAACACCAATGTAGTAGAAAGCAAACCTGTACGGATATTGCAGTAGTTTTTATCAAATAATTAATTGAATTTTCCGCGTCAGTGCTGCTCGATATTGTAAAGAATAACTGCTGTTTTATTAATGAAAAATACATGAACTAATTAAGTTATGTCAATTTAAGTCTAAAAAGATAACATCCATAAATACTTTCTTATATAGTATATAACTATAAACTGCTTCTATACTGCTGCTACTATCTGCTATAAGCAGTATTGCTGACACACTCAATATCTAATCCAATCTGCGTTTTGATTTTGATTTTTGTTGCTCTTTCCCAATTGTGTTGTGTTGTTCACGAGGCACCGCACGACACAATTTGCGGTCACGATTTTTAACACACAACACACTGCAGACGATCTGTCGTTCGTTCGTTTGTTCACTAGACACGATTCTGCAACGACACTACATTGCACTTGTATTGTTCTTTAAGCACATGAGTGACGAACCACGCGTGAGCCGTGCGGTGCGGTGTGTCGTGTCGTAATACTTGTTTTGTACAGCCGCTAAATCGTCACTGCAAAAATGTCGCATCGACATAGCGACATTGACGACATAGCCGAAAAACCATTTGTAAATCGTGTTGCGTGTAGTGCGCTGTCGTGCAATGATCAACCGGTCCATACAAATATATGGAGTTATGAATCGTGACCACATTTTGTCGTGTATTTCACATAGAGTGTCTGCTTCTCTATCCGCCACAACCCAGTAACTGGGTAACACGACATCTCTTGACAAGACTGATGTCAGGTTTTCTAGCTGACTACCCGTTTTGACTGTCAAATATGTAGAAATGACTAGTAGGACCATCGGTATGTGTTTACGCACAAGATTGGAATTTCTTTAAGAAAAACTCATGGATAACTTGAATACGTATAATTTTGATTAATTACAACTTTCTTTTTTGGAGCCGAAATGATGAGTGCAAATTTTTCTCTGGCCCACCACCTACCGCCAAATTATTTTATATAAAAAAAATAAAATGCCTGCGACGCAAAACACACAATTATGAATTGCTCTCAAAATATGAGCAGGCGCGTACATAAGCTCCCCCCGTTGAAGAACGTAGATCTTCAACCTTGAAAATCTTCCCACGTAGGTAGAGGACACAGACGAACTAGAGATCGACGCACGCTGCCCTTGGTGGTGTTGATGTCTGCGACTCGGGATATGCCGTCTGGTCCAGGGAAAAGTCTGGTAACACGTCCGAGACGCCAATTTAGTGGTGGTGTATTGTCCTCTTGTACAATGACAAGGTCTCCGATGTTTAGCTTCTTATCATCAATTTTCCATTTGGTGCGTTGCTGAAGTTCGGAAATATATTCCTTTTGCCAGCGCCTCCAGAAGTTTTGCCTTATTTGCTCAAGGCGAGCGTACCGGTTATGATGGGTTGTGTTGCAGTCTTCTTGAATTACTGGAGTTGGCAGCGCATTCAGTGGTCTGCCAATCAGGAAGTGCCCTGGGGATAAGGACAGGAAATCGTCAGGGGATGAAGACATTGGACACAAGGGGCGACTATTTAAAACTGCCTCTACTTGTGCGAATAAAGTACATATTTCTTCGAACGAAAGATGGGAATTTCCCAAAACTCTTTTGACATGATATTTAGCAGCCTTTATTCCAGCTTCCCAAATTCCACCGAAATGAGGGCTATAAGCGGGTATAAATGAAAATTTTATTCCTTCCTCTGCTGCAAACTGAGAAAGAGATTCACTGTTTAATTTTAGAAAATTGCTAATTTCCTTAGCAGCGGCAACGAAATTTCGTCCGTTGTCAGAGTAAACCTCCGCTGGTCTGCCACGGCGGGCAACGAATCGTCGAAATGTCATAATAAAAGCTTCTTTTGTCATGTCAGTGACGGGTTCTAAATGAACGCATTTGAAACGTAAACAAATAAATAGACATAAGTAGCATTTTACTAGCCTAGCACCACGTCCTTTGCGATTTAATATTAAAAATGGACCGGCGTAGTCAATTCCAACAGATTTGAAAGGAAAGTCAACGGAAACACGATTTGTTGGTAAGTTGCCCATTTTTGGGGCTATGGTTTGCCCACGAACACGCACACAAGTAACACATTGCCTTACAACGCTTCTAGCTAATCTTCTTCCGTTTATGGGCCATACAGATTCTCTGACCGTTGCTAGCAATAGCTGTGGACCAGCATGTAAGTTTCGTAAATGTTCATGTACAAAATAAAGTTTTGTTACATAATGAGAAGAATCCAAGAGTATTGGATGTTTTTTATTAAATGAATAATTAGAATTATGTAGTCTCCCCCCAACTCTTATTAGATTAGTTGTGGGTTCAAAAAATGGAGACAAGCATAATAATTTAGATTTAGGCAATAATGATAATTTTGATTGAATTCTTTTATATTCAAGAGGAAACGATTGTTTCTGTGAAACTCGACAAATAAAAACAAAGGAATTACTTAATTCATGGACTGTTAAAGAGCCAGATAATCGATTAAGCCTATTTGATCGTTTTGAATTGTGTAAAAAGCGTAGACGCAAAGATTCTTTGTAATTTAGAAAATTTTGAAAATACCTTGAAATCGAATGTAGATTCAGGTAAATTAATATAATGAACCTTTATTTCAGGTAAATCAATGCTTTCATTTTGATGCAGTTTAGGCCATTTTGTTTCATCGTTGTGCAAGAATGACGGGCCTTGCCACCACATCAAATTGTCGCGAAGCTGATGAGCATTTACACCTCGAGAAATTAGGTCAGCGGGATTAACGTCAGTGGGAACATGACGCCAATCCTTGCGATTAGTAAGATCTAAAATCTCAGCTATTCTATTCGCCACAAAAGTTTTTAGTTTACTTGGGTCATTGTTTATCCAGCATAGTACGATATTAGAATCGCACCAATGCGTAATTTTTGTAGTTCTAAGTCTTAAAGACTCAGTAACTGACTGACACAAATTAGCTGATAACAACGCTGCGCAAAGTTCGAGGCGAGGTATGGTGGTGGGCTTTATAGGAGCCACCTTGGATTTCGAACATAATAACCTCACAGTCACCTCATCGTTTTCGTTCAGCGTTCGCATGTAGATACAAGCTCCATAGGCAACTTGTGAGGCGTCGCTGAATGAATGCAGTTCTATGGACTTTGGTGAGTCACCGATTACTCGACGTGGAATATGAAGATCTGCAAGTAATGGTAAGTTTTTTGAAATTTCATTCCAGTTTTTCTGTATATCTTCAGGTACAGGTTGATCCCAATCAATTCCCTTGATCCACAACCTTTGAATCAATATTTTAGATTGAATTATGCAGGGGCTTATTAATCCAAGTGGATCAAAAGTACGAAGTGATTGCGACATTATAAATCTTTTTGTAATTATTGGATTGTTTATATAATTATTTTTTACAGGAAAACTGAACGTGTCATCACTTGGATGCCACCCTAGACCAAGAGTACTGGAGGATTCACTCAAGGTAAGTTTTTCTTTTGTATTAATTTCTATGTTATTGAATAGTTTAGGTAAATTAGTTTTGTATTTTCGTAAGGGAAAACAAGCTGCATTTAGAGCAGTAGAGAGTGCCTTTTGTATGTATATTAATTGATCTTCATTGTCTGACCCTGTAATGACATCATCAACGAAGAAGTCATTTTGTATTATGGATTTAATTAATTCGTCATCACACTCTTCTCCTACCTGCCACAGACATTTAGTGCTAAGATAGCTGGCACTTGCAGTACCGTAAGTGACAGTATCTAATCGCAACGTTTGGATGGGATGCGACTCATCTTCTCTCCATAATATTAATTGAAGATCGCAATCAATTGGATCCATAGCAATTTGTCTATACATTTTAGCTATGTCTCCAGTCAAAATGTACTTATATTGACGTGCTCTTATTAGAATGGAGAATAGAGAATTTTGCAGATTAGGCCCAACCATTAAGATGTCATTTAGAGAGTAGCCCGAGGTTGTAGGAGTTGAGCCGTCAAATACTACTCGAATCTTGGTGGACTCACTGTCCTCTTTAAATACAGCATGATGGCATAAAAAATATGAAGGATTGGGTATTGCAACAGGTGACTCTGAGAGATGTCCTAGATTTGAATATTCACGTATAAATTCTACGTAATGCGACTTTAGTGTCGGGTTTTTGCTAAATCTTTTTTCAAGATTTTTGAAACGTTTTTTAGCTTGATTATAAGAATCACCGAGGCAGTCGGGTGAGGCCTTTAGTGGTAACTTCACTCTGAATCTGCCATTACTCAAACGAGTTGTGGTTTGGTGAAAGTGTTTTTCACATGTTATTTCGTTGGGACTGAGAATCCTTCTTTGAGGAAGACTCTCGAGTTCCCAGAATTTAGTGAGCATTTCATCCAAATTGTTGTTTGGAACAATTGCATGATTGCATTGAATATTTTGAGTGTATTTTTGTGCATTAATAGGGCCGGCTATAAGCCAACCTAATTTAGAATTTTGTAATTTAGGATTATTCGGGCCTAGCGAGCGTTGTCCGCAAGCTAGTATATCCCAGAAGATATCTGCACCAATGAGTATCTCAATGGAGGCAGGTTCATTGAATTTAGGATCAGCTAATATAATACCCTTTGGTATTTTCAGATGATGTATATCGACGGAAATCTTTGGAATATCTCCGGTAAGTTGGTTTAGAACATAGCAAGACAACTTAACTTGGTAAGTGCCATGGATTGATTTTAGGTGAGTAACACAACTTTCTGATATTGTGTCACATTGATTATTTCCTATTCCTATAACATTTAATGCATTTAACGGATTGCACATTAAACCTAATTTTTGTTGCAGAGATTTTGTAATGAAAGTGGATTGACAGCCACTATCTAACAGCGCGCGAACCCTTTCGGTTTTGTTATTTAGAGGATTGTGAACTTCTATAATAGCCGTAGACAAAAATACATGACCATTATTACCTTGTTGAGAGAAAACCACTACAGTCTCCCCTTTACCATCGTTATTAGCATTTTTTGTGTTACAGTTAGCTGATATGCTAGGATCGTGGAGAAGAGTATTATGCCTTTGGTTGCAAAGCCGACACGAACCCATGCTGCACCCAGACGCAGGATGACCTTGGCGCAGACAATTTGTACACAATTTATATTGGGATATGCATGACATTTTCTCTTGAAAGGATTTTGATTTAAAAGTTGGACAATCATAAATCCTATGATTTCCATTGCATACTACACACAGATAAACTGTTGAAGAATTATTACGAGCTTGTGAAGTAGATGTAAAGACATTGGTATTTTGGTTACGGTTTGATTTAGAAGAAGAATATTTATTAATATTTGGTTGAGATTGATTCGACGAGACACGTGGGTTTTGTTGTGATTTAGAATTATTGTTATTGTTTATAGATTTATTCTGATTAAATGATTCTAGTACATTAGCGCGATCAATTAAGAATCTATTAAATTGCTCCAAAGTGGGCACGTCATTTACGCAATCTATCGTGTTGCGATATTCTTCCCATTTCAATATGGTACGACTATCCAATTTAAGCAAGAAAATAAATATCAGCAACATGTCCCAGTGATCTGTAGGTAGACCTAAACTCTTTAAAGCTCTTAGATTTTTAGTGACGTTATCAACAAAACATCGAAGAGATCTGTCTGATTCACGCGTGATTAGTTGAATGTTGATTAAAGAATCTAAGTGATGATTTATGAGAATTCTTTTGTTATCGTAACGCTCGCAAACCTGTTTCCAAGCCTCCTGGTAATTAGCCGAAGATACTTCGAGATTTGATATAACACGCGCAGCGTCACCATCCAGATAAGAAACCAAATAATGAAACGTACTTATGTATATCTTGAATGCGCTCATTTTTATGAATCAAACTAAGAAATGTGTCCCGAAATTCGAGCCAGCGGAAGTGTGATCCATCAAACTTAGAAATTTGTATTTGAGGTAATCTAAAACCCACGTTTTGATGCTCCGAGTCCGCATTTACAAGAATAGATTGACGGCGCTTACCATCATCATCACTACTATATTGTTGTAGTTCTGTTTTGGCTATAGCTATATTTTGAACTATATCTTGTTCAATGCGTTCTCGCTCATCAAGTTCTACTAGAATATTTGGAGCATTTAGAACTTCAATCTCTGTTTGCAAATCATCAAACCTTGTCGACAATCCTTGAAGCTTATTTAATCTAAGACTCAACTCCGCAAGTTCAATATTCGATAAATCAGGTAGTTTACTAATTTTATCTAAATAGTTTTTAAATTTTGTAATTTGTCCTTTAATTGAACTACGTTTTACTAGTAATTCCTTTAAAGACCCCTTGGCAGAGGATTTATCGCCACCCTCATGCGTCATTCTGAAATGTAAATCAAATAAATCAAGCGTATAACTTTAGTATTATACCTACTTCACTAACTAACGGAATTGAATATATCGACAATGTTCAAACGATTCGAGAAAGGAATAAAACAATGATATTCTCACGCTCCTCCTTTCGGTGGCGAATCCCTGGGAAACTGGTCTCGGCTGGCTGCAGTGCCTCACTCAGCTAGCGGGCAATGATGGCTGCAGTCTCAATCAAGCGAATTGGGCCTCAGGATAACGCCTGAAAATTTCGGCAAATCGGCTTAAATATAGGGAAAATACCGAATATATCGAGGTAGGAGTATGACAATTAGGATAATGATTTATTTACTTAGCAATACGCTATTTTGACAATAAATTTAATGAACAAGACATGAATTTGGAAAAATAAATTCAACAATTTTATAGTGGAACGGTCTATGTGGGTACCTTTACCCATACACTTATTTAGCACGATAAAACCTATAAATTTAAGAATTAAGCACAAGTAAAGGTCAAACAATTGGACTAGAGGTGTTTTAGGAACGGATTATGTGTGGAATTTGGAAATTGGTTGTACTTTGGTGGATATAACGGAACAAAGGAAGGCACTTAACTTCGTGATATGATGACTCGATGGAACTCCGGCACGATCTTTAGCTGATTCGTTGGCACGGAACACCAGCCTGGCTGCTGTTACTGTAGTAACTTCCAATTTTCGGTCTTCTTATAACGCCGAGTATGATGCAACTCTTTTACTACGTTACTGGTACTGAATTTTTGAAATAATTGTCCTGTCACGGTCGCCAAATTTCTTGTTTACGCACAAGATTGGAATTTCTTTAAGAAAAACTCATGGATAACTTGAATACGTATAATTTTGATTAATTACAACTTTCTTTTTTGGAGCCGAAATGATGAGTGCAAATTTTTCTCTGGCCCACCACCTACCGCCAAATTATTTTATATAAAAAAAATAAAATGCCTGCGACGCAAAACACACAATTATGAATTGCTCTCAAAATATGAGCAGGCGCGTACAGTATGTAATGGATGGTCACCCATCCACGGAATTACCTCGGCAAGAGTTGTTTAACCTTGAAGATTAAGCAACTATCCAAAGCATTAGTTCAACCCCATACACTACTACACGAACTCTAAATTAGGAAAATAAGCATAATTATGCTAAGTATAAAGCCATCTGGCTTTATACTTAGCATAATTATACTTATTTGAGATTTGTGAGCTGTGTCGAGATCGACACAGCTCACTTTTTGTTGTATTTGAATAAATTATGTTTTAAATGAATCTCATGGCCGAACACTATCTCTTCAGATACAGGTTATCTTAGTTTAAGAGGCAGGGTTAATCTATTAAGTACAGATTTTGCAACATACAATATTGTGTCATAATAATATTCTACCTATTCGTTATGGAAGAAGAAAACGTGTTGCGCCGAACCCAAGATATATGGGACAAGGGCAGGAAGACGATGAATAATATTCTACCTATGAGTAGTAACATATCCGCATATCTTCTTGTACCTAACTGTAATTTTCCGTGAGTAAAATTATTATAATTTTTTCCTTTATTTAATTTCTTTTCTTATTGTCTACATTTGTATAAAATAAATGTATAATAGTACATTATGGTACAAGTGTGTAATGTTGGTGATTACCGCTGAGGCGCCATTGAGACCCGAGCCGTTAGGTGAGGGTCTTAAGAGAGCCGAGGACGGTAATCATCAATACACACGTGTATCATACGACGTTTTTCAACACACTTGTGAAGAAAATAATACTAAAAATTCATTTCCAACAGTGAAAACAGGTTGTGAAATTTTTTTCGCAATGGCGGGCCAAATTAATCAGTTTTCCTATGCGCGCGCATCTAACAATAAAAATAAAAATATGGCGATCGGCCATAGACTAAAATAATGAGTTATCTTTTTTTTGGCTTTTCGCGAATAGCGTTTTAGCCACGTACAAAATGGGGAATTTCAAGTTTTCATTATTACAGACAAAAACAAAAGTTATATTTAAGTGAAAGTTTTATTTATTAAACACGTACAAGTTGAAATTATCTATTTAAATACGAAGTTGCATGAAATGTGTTGCATTTGTACTATTGAGCACGACCTTTTTTGTATCGAAACTTTTTGAAGAACAAAGCAACTCAACCAATAAATTAAAAAAAAACTCTTTATCTCACTTGTGAATAATAGTAATGAAAAAGTCACAGTTTGATAACAGGTGTCATTATGTGCCTAATTGCGGTGAAATTAGAGCCACTTTATGAGCAAGTGTGTTGAAAAATATTATTATTATTATAACTCTTGCCGATTATTAGGCTATTGATCGTTAAGCTACGAGCTCAATACATAAACACACACACAATACACTCAATATATAAACAGTTAATGAATAAACAATGCGGGTAGAGAGGCAACTGTCTCTAGTTACTGACTAAAAGCGTCAGCCGACTATTAGACGCTACTCCCGTATTCATGTAGAGGCAGTCAGTCATGACGTCACTGCTGACGTATCGTGACGGACGGGTTAAGCAGGGCTTTTATTGAAGAAAGCCTTTGTAATTTTAGGTATTAAGCATAGAGTGTTTTTGATAAGGGTGTGGCCAATTTGCCAAAACGATGAATGTATTTTTCGAAAGATAATATGGCTAAAACTATAGAAAGGAGTTAAGTAGCCTATTGAGATGGCGGCAAAAGAAGATGTATGAAAGAAAAGACATGCTGCGCCTATAACATATATATTAGGAGTAGCACTCCGCCCGCGACTTCGTTCGCATGATTTCGTACTTATTCATCTAAGTACAGATGAATATATTATAAGCAGTTAGTGAAGGCGACCAGAAATAAGCTTTTGTTAAATCTTTTTTTTTTTTTATTTTAGCTATATAAAGGGCTCGTGGGTAATTATCAGTCACGCCGGTAATTCGATCAATACCTCAGTCATGAGGCTTTACAATAAGATCCATAGCGAGTACACCACTCACCATCTAATACTATGAAGAAGACAGTGCAGTGGAGCTTTCGCACGAGTCTTACGATAATTATGGATAAAACTAAGGTCATTTAAATACCCATGTAGCAACCATTCTCATGAAAATCGGTGACTTTACAGAAGGTATTCATTGAATCCGACTCGGCAACACGGACAGTAAAACTGAGGTAACCGACATAGCCCCAAGAATGATTAAACTTTGGTTTTATTAAGCAGACCAGATTGTTCGCTGACCGGTTCGCCTATGGGACTGAAAGGTTCTGGAGTGGCAGGGCCGTTACTGGAAGATGCAACATTGCAAGGCCCCACACTAGTTGGACTAATGTCCTGGTGAGGGCCGCAAGCCTGCTGAATCTGAAGAGCAGAAGACTGGTCGCGATTTTGAATTCTATTTTAGAAAATTACTTTAGAATGAAAACGAATGCTGCGCAAATTACGCGACACTAAAACGTCACTCCCAACTCATAAATTTACCTAATTTGTTTTTTTTTCATTAGGCTCGATCTTGACCACTGTCTCACCTGATAGTAAGCAATGATGTGGTCGACGATGTAGCACGCTTGCCTAGAAAAAACCCATTCACTCTTGAGTTTAAGACCATTAGATTGTAGCTATCGGGAAACACAGACTCCGGCAGGGAATTCCACTCCTTAGCTGTACGCATAATACAAGTGTCCCAAAAACGTTTTGTGCGTACGGGTGGGATGTTCACCATGTACCGATGACGCATCGCCGTCCGTCTGGTTGTCCGATGATGGAACGGGCTGGGCGGAATTAAATCATGCAATTCCATCGCACACTCCCCGAAATGTAACAGATAAAAAACTGACAAGCTGGCAACTGGCTGTTTGGCCTTACACTTTTGTTGAATTTTTGTGGTGTTTTGTTTGTTTGGCCTGAGACAAACGGTCCAGTTCGGTAGTTCCTAATCAAGGTAGAGGTTGTCTTAGTGCCGTAAGATTCTTCAAAAACCGTGGACACCCCTAAATCATCTTCTGTGGGTAATTTTGAGAAATAATGATGACAATTTATTATTTACCCAAGGAATAAGATTTTTCATACAGATAAATGTCTCCCTTTTAATCTCTTTAAAGGTTGAATTTCTAAAAATCCCTCTTTAGTGCTCCCCTACATCATAAAAACAAGATATATGCAGAAAAATACTTCAAAAATATTGATCAATACTTGATGATTGATCAATGATTGTATACTCCATAAATAGTATTTTGGGGATAGTTCCGAAAAAGTAATAACTAATAACAACCTAAATTATTTATTTAATTTAGTATTTGTGCCAAATTTCAAGTTTATTAACCCAAGATCTTCTACACCCCCCAAATCATCTTTTAGGGGTAGTTTCGAAAAACTAATAATGAATCTTTTATCATTTACTTAGGTTAGTATTTGTTCCAAGTGTCAAAGTAAGCCCAAAAAGTTGCCACCTTTAACCCCCTTAGGGGTAGAATTTCCGGAGATCAATAAACTCATTGTTTTTTTATTAATCAAGAACGTATACCTATGTTTTACCTTCCAAACCCAAGAAATTTCATATAAAGTTTCAAAAAAAAAAAAAAAAAAAACCCTATTCTATCCCCTTAGGGGTAGATTTTCTATGAATTCTTTTTATCAAATAAAAACGTAAATCTAAAATTTCACGTGTCCAACTTACAAACTATAGAAATTACATACAAACTTTCAACACCCTTTTTACCCCCTTTTAGTGCTCACTTCCGTTACATGAGGAAACTTTCTGCCAAATTGCATGCGTCTAGGCCTAGCGGTTTAGGCTGTGCGTTGATCGATCAGTCAGTCAGTCAGTTTCTTCTTTTAATATATATACTCGTAGATAGAGACCGAGGGATGTCGTTGATAATTATAATTTTCGGCGCACTTGTCAGCTATTGACAACAAAATTAGGGAAAAATAATGGGAATGTTTGACGATCATACATCATCATCAGACTTGTAATGTTCCCACTGCTGGGACAGAGGTCTCCTCACAAAGAGGGTGTGGGCTATATCCACCACGCGGGCTCAGTGCGGGTTTGTAGATGTCACATGTCTTTGAATAATCAAACAAAGTACTTTAATAAGGCAAAATGGATGGTCGGCGTGAAGCGAATAAAGCAAAAAATTTAGCATAAATTCAGTGTAATTCACGTCAAAATGTTGCGAAAATCCCTCTGTAACTCGGCAGCCTTTCTGAATTCAACTCAATAAGAAATAAATTATGAATAGATGATTAAACACTTTGTAACAACGATACAAATATACTAATTTCACTGAAAGCTTGTGAATAGACAGGAAGTACTGCGTCATGGACGTAATTTAATTACTGAAACAGGTAATTACCTGTTTTTGTAAAAATGTACAGTTACAACCTTACTGGCAGTTATTTATGAGTAAATTGCTTTATAACTACGAGCTATTATTTTTTGAACTAGTAAAATGGGCGGCTTTTACTTTTAGTTAAATATAGGGGGGTCTTTTTTGAATACATGAACTTTAAATACTTTAATTGTGCGTACAGCTAAGGAGTGGCATCTTTAAGTCAAAAGTGAATGGGTTACTTCTAGGCAAGCCTGCTTTACTGTGGACCACATCATCCCTCACACACAGGTGAGATAGTGGTCAAACGCGAGCTATCAATAATAACAAAACCTCCATGACCGTTATTGACTAATCCTTACATTCCTAGGCATGACTTCCAGCTTGACTTCACCTCACCTTGAATCATTTGTACCGTATGGTGACGGACGTAAAGAATTTCACCATTCCCATATCTTCCCGTGGGTGTCGTAAGCGACTAAGGTAAATACCAGAGAATGGGCAGCAGCGTTCTCTGTGCAGTTTAAGAACAAACTGCGATCGCCAACCCGCCTGCTAAGCATGGTGATTACGGATCCCCCAAACCAAAATGAATAGGACAAATAAAAAATGGCCCCGAGTGCCCGACAGCCCGTCTACCCTCGACTACGGTAGCGGTCGAGGCTATGGCGTGGCAAGGGGTGCGAAGAATCCCCGGAGTGGACCCGGCTACCCTAATACACACCGAAGAGAAGATGGCCGAACTCGAGGAAGAATTGATCAGGTTACGATGGATTATTATAGGGTTATCTGAAGTCCGAAGAGAGGGGGCGGACTCAAAAATCCTCGAATCCAGTAATTTGCTCTATTTCCGAGAGGATGAGCGGCAGTCCCAGGGAACTACGTGATGAAGATCGAGAGTGTGTCGACCAGGGTGGCGTACCTTATACTCAGAATATCCTCAAGATATTCGCTGAAGGTCATACAGGTCTACGCCCCAACCTCGGCACACCCCGACGAAGAGGTAAACACAATGTATGAGGATATCTCCAGAGCCATACGTGGTACCAAAACTCACTTCACCGTTCTCATGGGGGACTTCAACGCGAGACTGGGCAAAAGAACAATAATTACAAACAATAATTTGTGCGTAAAAAGGTCCCACACAGCATTGATGCAAAAAAGTGTTTTTTGCATGGCACCAAATACAACCACGTACCAATTTCAATTAAAGAGCTAGACATAAGCTTATTTAAAAAAAGGCTTAAATCGTTACTGTTGTGTAAAGCATATTACAGCATTTCGGAATTTTTGACAGACAAAATGTGATGAATGTGTTGTTCTCTATAATTTTTAATCATTGACCTGGTATGTTGTTATTAATAAGCTAATTCTTTCTTTTTTTTACCATTGAACGTGACATTTTTGTATTATTTGAATTTTTTCTTAATTCATATTTTTATTATTATTTTTTTATTGACATTCTTTTATATTATTTGCTTTTGACATTTTGTACTATACATTTTTGATTTTTGTGTTTTTTGCTTATCATAATTTTTCGTAATTGACATTTATATATATTTTTTTTTTATAGACATTTTTTTTTTATATTTTTCCTTTTGACATTTTGTAATATTTTTTATTTGTGCTTTTTGCTTATTATTATTTTTCAAGAACCTATTGCGATCCATTCATGTAATTATTATATCAAGTTATCCATAAATATTTGTACGCCTTTAGGCATAACATAGCGCGCTTTAATTTTTTAAAACAACTATATATTTTTTTTTTTGTACCTATGTTAACAAATGATTAAATAAATTATGAATTATTATTATGAACGAGACGCGGATGAGCTGCAAGTGGGGCATTTTGGAGTTGGACGACGGAACTACCGAGGTCACCTACTGGCCAGTTTTATGGAGAAGGAGGGCCTCTATTTGATGAACTACTTCTTCAAAAATCGTGAACGCAGGAAGTGGACCTGGCAGAGCTCCGATGGTGCAACAAAAAATGAGATCGATTTCATCATGTCAACCAAGAAGCAAATGTTCAATGATGTCGAAAGGTCTCGACTAATGAAGTACAGATCCAGGTCCAAAACCCCGAGAGCTTTCAGCTCGAACTCCAGAATCGTTTCGAGTGCCTAGGGAGCTCCGTGGGCGAATACAGCGATGGGTTCGTGGAAGCTGTCCATACGGTCGGGTCTAAGTTTTCCAAGACCCGTCGTACAGATGGAAACTAAAAGCTTTCTGATCCTACTCTGAAGCTTATGAAGGAGAAGCGTGAGATGATCCTGCAGCTCAATAGACAGATCTCTAAATCCTTGAAAAGAGACTTTCGCCGCTTTAATACCGAGCGTATTAAAGACGCGATTGAGCGAAATAAAGGCTCCAAGATATTTTCAAGGGATCTGGCTATTGGGCAGAGCCAGCTCATGAAACTGAAGACCAATGGCAGGATCGTATCCGCCAAACCGGAGCATCTGAGGGAGATCGAGATATTCTATGGGCAGTTGTATACATCGATCAGCAAGCCCGTTGCGAATCTAGCAAACGACCTAAGAACTAGATTGACCCGACACTATACCGAAGATATCCCAACGTCAGCTTGTACGAGATTAGGATGGCTCTGAAACAGCTTAAAAACAGCAAGGCGCCGGGTGACGACGGAATCACGGCCGAACTCCTAAAGGTGGGTGGGAAATCGGTCCTTCAGGCCCTTCAGAAGCTGTTTGATTCCGTCATACTCGAGTGCAAAACGCCACAGGCATGGTGCAGGGGTGTGGTGGTACTCTTCTTCAAGAAGGGCGGCAATGCCCGGCTGAAGAACTGTAGGCCCATCTCACTTCTTAGCCATGTCTATAAGTTGATTTCAAGCGTCATCACGAATCGTCTCGTGCGCAGGTTTGACGATTTTCAGCCTCCCGAACAAGCCGGATTCCGAATAGGATATAGCACCGTAGATCACATACATACGCAGCAGCAGGTTATACAGAAGACCGAAGAGCGTACCTGCCTCTCTGTTTAGCGTTTGTGGACTACGAGAAAGCCTTCGATTCGATCGAGACTTGGGCTGTACTGCAGTCTCTCCAACGGTGCCAGATCCACTACCGGTACGTTGAGGTGTTGAAGTGTTTGTACAAAAACGCCACCATGTCAGTCCGTCTTCAGGATCAGACCTCGAAACCAATCCTTCTCCAGCGTGGCGTGAGACAGGGAGACGTTATTTCTCCGAAACTGTTCACTGCTGCGCTGAAGGATGTGATTCAAGGTTCTGGAATGGAGGGGGCTAGGCATCAACGTTAATGGCGACTACATCACTCACCTACGGTTTTCTGACGACATAGTGGTCATGGCTGAGACCATGGAGAGCCTTAGTACAATGCTCGATGACCTTAGTACAGCTTCCGAAAGAGTGGGTTTTAAAATGAGCATGGACCAAACCAAGGTTATGGTGAACGGCCATGTAACACCCACTCCTATCAAGATCGGATACTCTACGCTCGAAGTTGTGGACGATTATGGCTACCTGGGACAAACGATCCAGTTGGGTAGGGCCAACTTCGAGAAAGAGGTTAACCGTCGAATCCGACTCGGCTGGGCAGCGTTCGGGAAGTTGCGCGGTATCTTCTCGTCCAACTTACCGTAGTGTCTCAAGACGAAAGTCTATGACCAGTGTGTGTTGCCAGTAATGACATATGGCTCTGAGACGTGGTCGCTTACATTGGGCCTCATCACGTCATCATCAGAAAGCTTACAGTCACTCAAAGGGCAATGGAGAGAGCTATGCTCGGCGTTTCCTTGCGTGATCGAATCAGAAATGTAGAGAT
Organism: Orthosia cruda; assembly: GCA_964057195.1. Classification (NCBI taxonomy): domain Eukaryota; kingdom Metazoa; phylum Arthropoda; class Insecta; order Lepidoptera; family Noctuidae; genus Orthosia; species Orthosia cruda. Next base: position 1,363,235 of record OZ059836.1, read on the forward strand.
CCGTAAGAGAACCAGTGTTACCGACATAGCCCGAAGAATTGCCAAACTTAAGTGGCAGTGGGCAGGACACATTGCTCGCAGAACGGAATGCATGGCCGTTGGGGCAGAAAGGTTCTGGAGTGGCGACCCCGAACCGGAAAACATTGCGATGGAAGGCCTCCCACCAGGTGGACCGATGACCTGGTGAGGGTTGCGGGGATCCGCTGGTTGCGAGACGCATAAGACCAGACAATGTGGCGACGCTTGGGGGAGGCGTATGTCCATCAGTCGACGTCTTTCGGCTGATATGATGATGATGATGATACTAGTAGGTCGGTTATGATAGGAAATATATGCCTTTATACTAGTAGTTCGGTTGTGTTAGGAATTATTGGCCTTAATACTAGTAGATCGCTTGTGATAGGAAATATGGGCCTTAATATTAGTAGGTTGGTTGTGATAGGAAATATGGGCCTTAATACTAGTAGGTCACATACCACATCATCGCTTACCATCAGGCGAGATAGTGGTCGAGGTAGTAAATTAATAAGTAAAAAATATGTCAGTTGTGATAGGAAAGTAAGTGGTACCTACATATTCTGTGAAGGGGTTCCACACTGACATCGTGTTTGAGATGGGTCAAGATTACCCCATTTTACCACATTGTCTCTGCAGTGACCAATTTGGGCCCGCAATCACTTGCACCTTCCACGACTTGAACGAGGCCAACTACAAATCTGTCTAGGTGGCTACATTCTGATTTTATTTCAAACTTTGAGTAGAATCGACACGTGAACAAGAAAAAGACTATTAAGTATCTTTGCTTAAATTCAAGTACAGTTTTGTTGTTATTCCATGGTTTCAGAATAAAATTATGATCAAAAACGCAAACTTAGAAAAATATTTTATAAAATTCTCTTAAGCTATAAACTGGCAAAAGGAACAGTCAGTCATTAAAGTTTAGGAAATAGGTAGAAATGAATGGATCCGCGGCCGTAACGTTAGCGTCCTTTCCGTAGGAGTCGATCGATAAGACGTTAAATTGTAGCGTGTATGGGAACCCACGGCTACTAGTAGTGCAAATTGCTGGCGAATAACAGCCAGGTGGTGTAATTCTGTCAGTGCTTGTTGCACTTGATTGTAACACAACGATTAATAGTTCAGTGCAGTCGAGATATTGTTTCAAGTCTCTTTACACTACTCGTATCGTAACACTATCCTTTGAACAAGCGCAGTTTCTGACCATCTCCAATGATCGTTATTAAAGGTTCGTGTTTAACGAGATATAAAATGCATAGTTTGATGAATCCACGTTTTGAAAAATATCATTACCCTTTGCTCCAACAAAATTTTAATTTGTAAAAACATTGTGGAAAGGGAATTACAGTCAATCTTTGGAAAACTTGTTGTTTGTCGAGAGAGACCTGAAAAATCCACCACTATTGACAACCCAAGATAGACTATCAAATCAAATCAAATCATCCTGACGTAGACGCACTAAGAGGCCCGAACCCAAATAAGTAATATGGTAATGTAGCAGGAATAGAATAGAATACAATATACGAGTACTTTATTGTACACCAAAAAAGTTACGCATCTCTTTTACAATTTTTTTATTGTATAGGTACATTGGTGTTGTTGTCGTTGACAGCGATATCTACCAGACAACCAAAAAGAAGAATAAGATTTGTTGTGACGACTCTTCGTGCAAGCAGGACTGATCTTTTGTATTGGTCACCACGCCCAAATAACAGTAGTTTCAAAGTAATAACCAGTGTCATGAATCAGGTGTATACAGAGGCATACTTACCCTCATACAGGGTATGTTTGTAACAACAAGTGCAATAACTGTAGTGCGCCATTCGCCAAGCATTAGCCGGCGCGTGTTTCATCATTATACTGGTCGTTAGCTGGGCTGGAGGGCGTGGGGCTAGTTGAAGCGGGGGACTGTTATAACACAGCTAAATACTTAAGTGTCATTATCTTAGCTATAAGATGGCTAATAATGGGCTCAGGCCTCCCCCAGGCATCGGCACAATGGTAGCTCTTGCGCTGCACACTTCCAGCGGATTCTCGTGACCTTTGTCGTACTCAGAAATATCTTCAAAATAAAGTCGACCGTCCAATGCTACATACAATGTCCAAGAAGAGTTTAGCTCTGACATCTCCGTTTCGAGTAGCATGGCCGAGTTGCGCTGCAGTCGAGCCCGAAAAAGCTTTCCAAAGTTTTCTCAATAGTGTTTCGTCTTTAGTGATATTAATTTAGAGTTTCGCAGTATGAATGGGCGGGTTCGACCGCAGCGCCACTCGGCCATGTTACTCGAAACGGAGATGGATATTGTTTTTCGTTTTTCAGAATCCTTTCTACAGCCCATCAACCTATTTTGAACTTGAAATATACACAAGACTATCTCTCAAGTTTTTAGGAAAAATTCTCAATTTTAAGATCGCTATCACCGCGGCTCCGCCCGATGCGCACGGGTCACGCTTTGACCCACATCGCTACACATTTTAGAGAGTGCCTCTATTATTTAGCCGCAGCGTCTCGCCGTCGCCACCCATTCATACTGCGAAACTCTAAATTAATATCACTGAAGACGAAATACTATTAAGGAAACTTTGGCAAACTTCTAGAAAATGGGCAATGAAAAGGCTAAAAACTTAGTAATAAAGTTAGGCTTTATTACTAGAACAATCAAGACACACGTACGTACAATATAATATTACACAGACAATGAACATCACAAATACATAAATATTCTTCTTGATAGTGTGTCGATGCCAGATATAAGAATTTAATTTTATGTTTGTCCCAGAATTCAGCTGTATACAGATAGCTACAGAAATGCTACATTTATTTAGGCTTTTAGTTTGATAAATCTAGCTAGATTCTAGGCCCTTGTAGGCTTTATGAAAATACCAAAAAAATATTTTTACAGAGAGCATTCGCACACATTGCTAACACATCATATAATATTCTTTCACATTTTCTAATTACGTAAAAGGTTCGTAATCATTAATGTATTAAGGTACATAATTACAAGGTTGCCGCATGTCATGTCGTGTGTCATATTAGCTGGTAAGTATAATAATATTGATCCCCACACATTACTCGATCAATACAATGTGCCTACAACTAGCTATGTTTATTGACACGAATTTACACCTAAAATTCATACTTTTATACTTATATATTTTTAATGTAAAAGTAACCCTGTCTATCTAGCTGTCTGTTGGTAACCTTTTCACGGCTTAATGACTAAAAGAATTTGAATGCATATTCTGGATTAGTAAAGCATATTTTTATCCTGGAATTATGTTTCCTTGAGTTAATTTTCAACATACACCGGGCGTAGTCGCTGCTAGTAAAATCTAGCTTCTGGCAGCGGCTACGTCCTACGACTACTTATAGGTAATTTGCACTGACCTCTATCATACTAGTACGCTGGACTTATCGATGACAAAATGAAGACATTTGAATTTCGCCAGTTTGGCGCTGATAGCAACGTGACTTAACGTGAGAGTCCATGGAACTAATATTAGAGATGGGACACAGCCTTCGGTAAAAAATACTTTTATGGGCTTTATCGATCGTGAGAATAATTAAGATTAAGATTAATTAATTACGTAAGAGAAAAAATATCCCAGTTATTTTTATTATGATTCATTTTTAAGTAATAGAATAATTCCTGTAAAGGTTAACTGAAAAATGTTTTCAGTCAGATTGCAAGCTATAAACTAGTGGATAGCGTGCTAGTAAAGTTATAGCGCATTACTGTCAGATCAGTGAGATTTAAATATGGGGATAGGCTAACAACTTATCCTTAAAACTAGTATATTTGAGCAAGTATCTCCTGGCTCAAGTACCTAGTGGTTAGGTTAATACTTACAATCGTTCGGATTCACTCGGTTGACGCTCATCGGATTCGTGAAGGGAACATCATTTATACAATAATAATAAATGAGATGGACAATCATTTACAACGGACGTATTTCTCGCTCTCATCGCTGAGATCCTGTCCCTGTATCGTCTACGAACTCTGCGTCGAGTGGACGTGTTTGCTTGTACTCGCGAGCATTTTATTCGGAAAAATAGTCTAAAGTGCAGTAATCTGTTTTAAAGTTACTTTAATACTTGCCTAAGAAAACCTACAACAAACAGTGAAAAAACTAAATCTGTGTACAAACTATTACCGGAGATACCAGCAAAAATATTTCCATGTTTTTAAAAGTGACCGTTAAAAGTTTCTTTGTCTCAGTGTCGAAGTGGACTGACCTTCGAATGAGTTAATGACACACGCTTAAACTGGTTTCACACATTAGCAACTGATCGTCTAATTTCGCACTTTTTACCAAAGACTCGGTGGCCAAATAGCGTAAGCCGCACGCCACACCGTGCATTGAGTCCCGAGTTCGATCCCAACGAAGAGAGTTACTTTTTGTGTTTTTTTTTTATTTTATTTTTATATTTTTATACACTGACATCATGGAAAACATCAATAATAATATAACATTTAGACGAAGAATTACTAATTTAAATGCCTCTACAACAAGTTTTGAAGATAATTCGTTCTTATCCACCGACTCTCATGCTCTTGGACGAAGTTTACCCGATTTATCTACATGGAATTGCCAAGAAATTACTGATCTACAGGAAACCGTCAGAGATTTAAAGGAAAAGCTAGAGAGTGCGCACAAGGAAATTGAGAACTTAATACTAGAAAAAAATGATTTAGATAAGAGACTACAAAATCAAGAAACCAAGATTAATAGTTTAACTAAAATATTTTCACCAAAAATTAATACTCCAAAGCGAAAATCAAGAAACTTAAACGAATCAAAGATTTTAAGTAACCAACTGCATCTTGAACCTGAAATGGAAAAAATACCTAGAAACACACTACATAATGAGACTCGAAAATCCAGCTTAACCATCGGTACTACTACACAAAATACGGAAGAACAAACAAAACTGAAGAAGTTAAACGCGGATTGCACCCAAACTACCATACAGCATAATAAGAAAAAATCTATTAAAACTAATACTTCATATCTTAAAAGCAATAATAATTATTATCTGAAGAGGAAAATACATGTCCTAGGAACCCAGCAAATTACGGGTTTAACTACACGCCTACTTGAGTTGAGATCTAATAGCTCATACGAAAGGTACTGCGCAGAAGGAATGTTAAAATACTATGCGATCTCTCAACAGCTGTTAAACACGGAGTTGTCAAGTAAGCCTTGTGATAAAATTATTATTTGTGTAGGAGAAAATGACTACAACCCTACTACAATGATAAATGAATTATATATGTTTATAAGAAAATATAACAGTTCCCCAATTATTGTGTTAAGTGTGCTGGAAAATAAATATCTAAATGTAAAGTTACTGAATAATAATTTAGAACTGATATGTAAAAATAATGAAAACTGCTACTTCTTACGTACTCATAGCAATACTTGTCATAAACTGAACGTTCTGATTGACACAATTGATTATAAAAACAAATATCTTAACTTCAGCAAAGAACCAACAGTTCGGTCGAAATGCTCCGATTTGCCCACATATTATGTTACTACAAACCTAGACACGAAGCCTACTTACCGATCAACAAGATCGTATAACTGTAAAAGCACCCCGAACAATACCTTTTTTCGCAGGTACTAGTAATGCTTTACCTAAACCTAAAATGCTCTATGATCAACGTCGATCATTAAAAAAAGTGTATTATAATGAGATAAGTAAGGTAGAAGACGTAAATTCCATTGACGTAACTAATATTAATAATTGTCGCTCATTAAATATTCTTCACCAAAATATTGCGGGTTTAAGAAGTAAAAAAGAACTACTAGAAATTGCGATCGATACGTTTCTAAATAAAGGGTTGATTATTGATGTGGTATGCTTGACGGAGACTTTTATTAAAGCGGGTGAGGAGAGCAGCGTTGCCTTAAATGACTATAAATTAGGAGACTGGTACTCAAGAAAGAATAAAAAGCGAGGCGGTGTTTGTATATTCTGCATAAATCACATTGAGTACAAAATACTGACGCAATTGAAGAAATATGCATCTGAAAATGATTTTGAGTGTTGTGGAGTTGAACTCTTGCAATATAACACTATAATAATAGCCTTATATCGTACGCCAAGCTCAAACCCCTTCGTTTTCCTACGTAATTTAGAAATAATGTTATGCAACCTTCGAAATAAATCAAAAAAAAAATTAGTGATAGTAGGTGATCTTAACATTGATATTTTGGGGGGAAAAATCGATAGAAACAAAAAATGCACAGACGAATTAACTAGGATTGTAAATAATTTTGGTTTAACATTACATATAAAACAACCAACAAGAAGAAATTCATGTCTAGACCAAATAATAAGTAACTGTAAGGATGCAATATGTGAGGTTATACCACTGGGACTGTCAGATCACGAAACGGCTCAGATGATATCCATATCAATAGACAATAAAGTTCCACCTCTACGCTTTCGTACAATTTATAAGCGTGATTTTAGCGCCGAAAATAAAGAAAAGTTCTTTAGCTGCATATCAAATTTGAAATGGACTGATATATTTTCTAATCAGGAAGCTAACAATGCGTTTAATCTGTTTCACGATTTACTTGTCATGTTCTTTGATTTGTGTTTCCCTAAAATCGAGATCAAAATCAACCTAGTGAAAAAATATACGAAATGGATTACCAAAGGTATTAAAAAATCAGCTAAAACTAAAAGGGACTTGCGTTTTAAATACTATTTCTCATCTGATAAAGGCAATAAATTAAAATACTTAAACTATAATAAATTACTTAAAAAATGTATACAGAAAGCACAAAAAATTCATAATACAAACTACATATCTAGGGCTAAAAATAAATGCAAGGCAACATGGGACTTAATAAAATATAATTCCAATAATAATAATCAAATTCAGGAATCATACATTAAGGAGATAGAAACTGAAACCGGACCATTAACAAGCCCCACGGACATTGCCAATTATATAAATGACTATTATATTAATTTGACGAACAACAATTTTGACATTAATACTAATAATTATGACATTGATCCTATTGATTCTAGTATGTTTTTAATGCCCACCAATGATGACGAAATACAAAAAGTAATTAAATCTCTCAGGGATACAAATTCAACAGGTTATGATCAAATACCTACAAGGATTATAAAATACATAGGCCCTATCATTACTCCGGTACTAGTACATTTATTAGACTTATCATTATTCACGGGAGTGTTTCCTGAGAAATTAAAAATGACAGCTATTAAACCAATACACAAAAAAGGAAATAGAAAACTTGTTGATAATTACAGACCGATAGCCTTGTTGCCTATTTTAGCAAAAATTTACGAAAAGGCCATGCATGCGCGATTAATAAATTTTATCGATAAGTTCCAAATTTTGAATCGAGATCAACATGGATTCCAAAAAAGAAAATCGACAACCACAGCGGCATTTAACTTAATTAACCTAGTTACCAAAAATATTGACCAGAAAATTCCGACTACTGTTGTATTTTTTGACATGTCAAAAGCCTTTGACTTTGTATCGCACGAGCTACTCCTAAAAAAATGTGATAAATATGGAATACGCGGTAAAGCAAATGCATGGTTAAAAAGTTACCTTACAAACAGATCGCAAGTTGTAGAAATTACTGTGGATAAACCAAATCAAAATGGTGAACAGAAATATAAATCCAAATTAGGTTACAATGGCACAGGCGTTCCACAGGGCAGTATTTTGGGGCCCCCACTCTTTTTGCTATATATCAATGACCTGACACAAGTAGGAACTACAGGTAACAGAAATGCTAACAAGGCAAAACAGAATGTTCCCCGCGCATATAGTTTAGCGGCCAGTCAGTCGTCCTCCCCACGCCGTGGCATTAACTCGCGTCTGTATAACTTAGTATAAGGAGTGCACAGTATACAATATTTCCTGGTAATCAATAATAGACAGTCACCTTGAACGTCAGACTTTCATTTACCTAAACTCCTCTCCACCACGATCAAAAGGTTCCAACATTGGTGACCCCGACGTGATTTAAGAGACGTGGTTGTGAGAAAATAAAAACGGACAGGGTGTAAAAGTGAACGAACGGTAAGCAGTAAAGTGATAAAGTGCGCACGCGCGGAAGACGACTCCCCGTCGACTCGGGACCTATCGGCGGGCATTTTAAGGGTTCCACAAGATGAGCCAGCCAGCACCATCACCGTCAGGCCGACTGGATAGCATCAATGTCGCGGACAGGATGCCGACGTTTTGGACCGACATGCCACGGATGTGGTTCGCACAGTTCGAGTCCGCCATGGAACCACAGAAGCAAGGGGATGCAGCAAAATTTCATTTGGTGATATCAAAACTGACCAGAGACGCTTTACAACAGGTTAGCGATTTGATTTTTAAACCCCCGACCGATAACAAGTATGGTACGTTGAAGAACAGGCTGTTGGCGGCCTATGAGGAGAGTGCTGAAAGACAATTTCAAAAGTTGGTTAGCGAAATGGACTTAGGGTCTCAACGCCCTTCCCATCTGCTACGACGTATGTCCGAGCTGGCGCAAAATACAGAGATATCAGCAGAGACCTTACAGCGTTTGTGGATTTCACGATTGCCTGGATCCTTAAAGGCAGTTTTGTCGGTATGTCAGGACCAAAAAATAGACAAACTAGCGGAAATGGCAGACAAGGTCATGGAGAATCTGAAAAGCGGAGAAGTAGCCACCATTTCTTCGACATCGTCGTCAGCAACGCCCGACTTAGCGACTCTAATGAGCGGATTGACTACGGAATTAAAGGAACTACGGAGAGAAGTGGATGAGATACGCGGGCGTAGTAGGGGACGCGTACAGCGTGGAAACTGGCGCAGATCACAGTCAAGGTCAAGAGGACCACGCCGCACTCCAGAGAGTCCAGACTGGCTATGTAGCTACCATTATGCGTACGGAAGAGCGGCAAAGAAATGTACGAAACCATGCAACTGGAAGGAGAACTCGACTTCGGGAAACTGAAGGCGGTGCAATCTTGTTCGGTGGGAGATTGCGTTACCCCAACAGGGAACCATCGTTTGTGCGTAAAAGACCGGCAGTCAAGAATCAATTTCCTTGTGGACACAGGTGCAAATGTCTCCGTTTTACCGGTGAGTAGTGTTAAAAATTGTGTGCGTTCTGAAAGCGGTTATAAGTTGTACGCTGCAAATAATACAGAAATTAAAACATACGGTGTAAAATCCCTAGAGCTAAATTTAGGCTTGCGCAGAGTTTTTAGATGGACATTTATTGTTAGTGACGTCAAGCAAGCAATCTTAGGTGCAGACTTTATTGAGTCGCACAAATTAATTGTAGATTTACATAATAAAAGGCTAATAGATAGTGTAACGAATTTAAGGTCAAATGGGTCAATCATACGGTATGATGAAGCGTCAGTCAAAAGTATACAAGATGATAATCCCTACCGTGAATTGCTGGAACAATACGCAGACATTACCAAACCAATGTCGTTTAAAGAACCACCAGCACACGCGGTAGTGCATCACATCATAACAAATGGTCCCCCGGTACACGCGCGTCCAAGGCCGCTACCGCCGGACCGTTATAATAAAGTAAAAGAAGAATTCCAATTAATGAACGAATTAGGCATATGTAGGCCTTCACAGGGAGAGTGGGCTAGTCCGCTACACGTTGTCCCTAAAAAAGATGGGCAACTGCGCCCGTGCGGAGATTATAGAGCGTTAAATGCCATAACAAAGCCGGACCGTTATCCTATACCTAGAGTTAGTGACTTCACGTATATATTATCAGGTAAGACTTGGTTCTCGCGACTAGATTTAAATAGAGCCTATCATAATATAGCCGTTGCACCAGAAGATATAGAAAAAACTGCCATAGCAACACCTTTCGGACTCTGGGAGTTTCCGCGCATGACGTTCGGTTTGAGGAATGCAGCGCAAACCTTTCAGAGGTTCATGGATCAACATGTACTCAGAGGTATAGAACGCATAAAGAACGAAAATGGTAAGTCAGCACTTTTTTGTTACATAGATGATGTCATCGTGGCGTCGGACAACGAAGATATTCATAAGGAGCATCTTCATAAACTGTTTAAACGCTTCAGCGAGGTTGGTATAACTATAAATCTAAGCAAAAGCAATTTTGGACAATCTAGAGTAGAATTTCTGGGATTCGAGGTAACACAGGACGGAATTAAACCATTGCCAGATAAAGTTAAGGCGATTACAGACTACCCAAGGCCGGATACAGTAGAACAACTCCGTCGTTTCTTAGGTATGGTCAATTTTTATAGGTCTCATTTACCACACGCTGTAGAGTATCAAGCAGAACTTAATAAGTATTTACACAATGCAAAGAAAAAGGATAAGACAAAAATAGCATGGAATAACCAAAGTATAGAAGCTTTCGAACAATGTAAAATAGCCTTACAAAAAGCAACAACATTGTTTCACCCAAGCGTGGACGCGCCTTTATCAATCATGACGGACGCGTCAGACACATGCGTAGGTGCAGTACTACAACAAAAGATAAGCGGGCAATGGAGACCAGTAGGCTACTTCTCGAAGCAACTGTCAGAGGCACAAAAGAAGTATAGTACCTATGACAAAGAGTTATCTGCAATTTACATGGCCATGGTTCATTTCCGTAACTTGATAGAGGGGCGACAAGTTACCATTTACACAGATCATAAACCCCTAATGTACGCGTTTACTAAGGTAGGGAACGATAAGGAAATTCCAAGGAGAGCCAGACAATTATTGTATATTAGCGAGTTTACAAGCGACATACAGTATGTAAAAGGCCCAGAAAATACCGTTGCGGACGCCTTATCACGCGTCGAGTCTATTGTTTGTCCAACGGTGCTCGATTACAGCGAATTAGCTCATGCGCAGGTGCGCGATCGCGTTACAGTAGAACGAGACGTCAGCAGTAGATTGGCATTTAGACACATAGTTATGCCGGAAAGTAATCAACAGATATATTGCGAAGTATCAACAGGTAATGCCAGACCTTACCTTACAGGGAAATTTAGGAAAGTGGCGTATGAAAACATTCATAACATTAGTCATCCTGGCGTTCGCACAACGCGGAAGATGATTGCACAGAGGTACTTTTGGCCAGGAATGAATAAAGATATTAACGAATGGACGAGAGCATGTATTCGGTGTCAAAAAGCGAAAGTAACGAGGCACACAATTTCGGATTTAGGTAGTTTTCCGCCATGTAGCAGGTTTGAACATCTTCACGCAGATATCGTAGGCCCTTTGCCCACGTCACAGCATGGACATCGTTATTGTATAACCATGATAGATCGTTTCACGCGTTGGCCTGAAGCAATACCAGTTTCAGACATTTCGGCTGATACGGTCTCTAGGGTTATTTACGAGCATTGGATATGCAGATATGGTTGCCCACATAGAATAACGACAGACCAGGGTAGGCAATTTGAAAGCGACCTTTTTAACAGTCTTATGAGATTATTAGGCATACAACGAGTTAGGACAACCCCATACCACCCTCAGAGTAACGGGTTAGTAGAAAGGTGGCATCGCTCGTTGAAAAACGCATTAACCGCACGTTTGACAGGTAGTTTAGATTGGGTAGACGAACTGCAAACGGTTATGTTGGGACTTCGCGCGGCCTGCCGAAGTGACTCGGGTTGTAGTGCGGCAGAGATGGTATATGGTGAAACCGTCAGGTTGCCAGGGGATTTTTTCCACGTGCACGACCAACAGGTTAACGAACCGAGCACTTATGTAGGACAGCTTCGGCAAGCAATAAACAAGTTGCGGCCTCCGTCAAGAGCGAAAAGCGATTCACGAAATATATTTGTTAGTAAAGACTTAAAGACATGTACACACGTTTTTGTAAGAAACGAGATGATAAAAAAATCACTTTGTCCTACCTATGATGGCCCATATAAAGTTTTAAGTAGAAATGATAAGGTTTTTAGAGTTAAGTTACCTAATAGAGAAAGCGATTTATCAATAGACAGACTAAAACCAGCATACATGTTACAAGATAACGATCAAAATATTGAGGATGACTGTTTGCAAAAATGTATAGAAAACGACAATACGAACGTGTCAGAAGATAAATCGCTTCCGCTTATGGGACATACCACGCGCAGTGGTCGACGTGTAAAGCTACCGGTGCGATTTTTGTTGCCATAGGCTAATTGATGTAGAAATCATTGTGCCAATTTTTGTGTGTTGATAAGTCAATAAATAACTAACATCCAGTTGTGGAAAAAGCATATTTCAATAGTCTTCACAATGGGAAATTATAACACTAAAAATGATCAAGTCATAATTGCTCAACAAGGAGCAAATAATGCAAAACATGTCGGAGACATGGAGAGGCAGCTAGAAATGTTCGGCATAGTCATAATGGTGATCGGTATCGCCCTACTGATATTGTGTATTTGTCTATGTGGCAAACAATGTTGTTCCCGTGCAAAGAAATGGATAAGGAAGGAATTGACAACTGTGTTGCCTGCAGGCGCAACAGCCCCGCAGTCCACCATACCGCAAGCTTCATATGCGTGATTACAGTGTAACTTTGGTATTAATAATGAAAAAAAGGCACAGTGAATCCATCAGTGAATAATTAGTGACTTAGTGTAACAGTAACATAGAATATTAAAAGTAAGTAAGGTATTATTGTCAATACCCAATACCTTAGTGGTAAAAATCTGTCTATAAAAATTGTAGTGTGCTTAGAAAATAAAATAATATTAACGCTAACAATGTATCGAAAGTTAAAATAAAAAACCATGGTATGTATAAACAATATATTGTATTACATGTAAGACTACCGATAACAATTCTCGGTAACGTAATAAAATATAACTATAACAATGTATGTATGCACACGTGGGCAAGACGAACGCCAGCCAACTATGAGTAGATGATTACATTTCATTTCATTGTAATGGCAGCGATTATGTTATAAAATAAAAAAAATAATATATTTTTTTATTTTGTAAAGGGGGGAGGTATGTAGGAACTACAGGTAACAGAAATGCTAACAAGGCAAAACAGAATGTTCCCCGCGCATATAGTTTAGCGGCCAGTCAGTCGTCCTCCCCACGCCGTGGCATTAACTCGCGTCTGTATAACTTAGTATAAGGAGTGCACAGTATACAATATTTCCTGGTAATCAATAATAGACAGTCACCTTGAACGTCAGACTTTCATTTACCTAAACTCCTCTCCACCACGATCAAAAGGTTCCAACACTGACCATCCCTGCATACTCTTTGCAGATGATGTCTCCGTAATTATCCCTAAAACTAAAGAAAACTATAATGAAGAAATAAATAGTACCGTAGACAAAATAATAACTTGGATGGAAAAGAATAACCTTAAACCTAACATAGATAAAACCAAATATGTACAATTTCAAAACAAAAACTGGACTAAAATGGATTTAAACATAACTTATAAAGGTAAACAAATACAACAATCAGATAGTATTACTTTTCTTGGGATAGTTCTAGATGAGAGGTGTTCTTGGATTAACCATATTGATATGATATGTGGAAAACTCAGTAAGTTTGCTTATGCTCTATGGCGTTTATCTAATCTTACAAGTAGACAAGCCACATTGCAGGCTTATCATGCATATGTTGGTTCAATACTGCGCTATGGTATACTGGTATGGGGGAACTCGGTGCATCTCGGAAGAGCTTTCATCGCACAAAAGCGGTGTATACGTGCGATTTGTAATGTAGACCCACTCACATCCTGTAAACCGCTGTTTAGAAAACTTAGACTACTTACATTAACTGGTATTTATATTGAGGAAGTATGTAAATTTACCAAATCTCACCCTGAAATGTTTGAAAAATTGGGAGATAAATGTAACTTTAAAACCAGATATCCTAATAGATTAATAAATCCTACAAGAATAAAAACGGAACTATATAGGCGAAGTTGTTATCCTATGTGTATTCAGATCTATAACAAGATTCCTAACCAAATTAAAGAACTTCCAATGGTCCGCTTCAAAAGGGCTTTACGCAGGTGGTTAATTGAGCATCCCTTCTATAATATAAAAGAATTTCTTGATTATAAATTAAATTAATGTTCGAATTCTACCTATACCAAAAATTTGCATGTCATTATGTTATGATTGAATATGTTAAGCTACTAATACTACCATTGTAAGAACTTTTGTAACCATATTTATCTGCAAATAAATCTTTGACTTTGACTTTGTAGTGTAGTGTTAAGGTGTAATTCTAGCAATATATAAACTAACTGCGCATAGTGTCAAACAGAACCTTAAGTCATGGTTAATGTCTCTCAGATACGAAGAAACTGAGCAGATTTTAATAACGCTCTTGTGACACCAATCCTTTCCTAAGTACATACAATTGATGTAGGTGCACTCCACACATACACAACACACGCACACACACACTCACCATTACAGTTTATTACTAACAAACATTTTTGTTTTTCTGTGTTTCTCTTTCCAACTTTGGTTTTAATTTCATTTTGATATTTATTGCATAAGATTGAACTGTATTTGTTACCGGGAGGGGGCACTGGCTCCTGTAACACAGGTTAATCACCTAGCACAGGAGTCAGGAACTTCACTGAATTGTATTGTTTTTTCTTATAAAATAAAGATATTATTATTCCAGAATTAATTCCAGGCTCAGGAACGTGGTGATTGGTACAAGAATGAGGCCTGTGCTCAGCGGTTGGCGAAGTCGGGCTGTGGATGAACATGATCATGATTCCAGAATTTAGAATTTATTTGAATTACACATTGCTTTTGAACATATTATTACTGATTATTAGGCATTCATATAACATTCATCACCAATACTAGATAGTAGTTCCAACATACTACGCGAAGTCAATACAGTAGATGAGTGATACGCCTTGCCAAGTCTACTATTTTGATAATAGTGTTATTTAAAAATATCACAAATACTGATATATTAGTTACAATATTATAATATTTCCAGGCGAATATATTAGTATTACCTAATTTTGAGAAATATCCTAAATGCTAATAACCTATCTCTAAATGTGTCAATTTTAGTTCCTGATACGCTCGAGCGGGGCGCTTTGAATCAGCACAAAAATCAACTATCATTTCATATAGTATGTTTAGTCCAGCGTACTTGTATGATAGAGGTCAGTGGTAATTTGATAATAATGACAACGAAACGCCACATAAACAAAACCACCCTCAGTGTTCACCATGAATCCGACACAATTAATCATACAATCCCATTCACGTCCGTCCATTGAATTGTATCACGTACACACGCGTGCAAACACAGCGGCCCACAATGAACAAAGGGAAGTAACAAAGAGATTTAATAATACGACACGAAGGGCAGCACTAATTAGTTTACTCTGTGGCCTGCGCGCTTGGCACACAGTGTACGCTCACTGATACGACCATTGCGCTGATTTTGAAACCGAGTTCGTGTTGAGAGCTCCTGTCTTTGATTGCTTGGTTTCGTGTATTCCCTTGAGTTTTGTTGATTCAGGGGTAGTGAACACGGTGAGTGACTTTGGTGAGTCATATCTTGTAGAAATATTTAGAGAACGTGATTGATTATATTTTCTTAGCTTACACGTGTCTCCTAAAAAGTCTGGTCACGCATGAGAGAAGCCACGGTTAAGAGACGCCGCGGGTAAAAAGGTTTATAAAACCTACTAGCTTTTAGGATCGATCATTGTGGCGACGCTTGCAGGAGGCCTATGTCCAGCAGTGGACGTATTTCATCTGAAATTATTAGCTTTTTATCCGCGTCTTTACTTCCGGCATATCCCGCAGAAATTGATGATTTCAGTAATTTTCCTGTGACAATCAGCAACAGTCTATCAGTGAATAAATTTTCGTATTTGGATCATTACTTTCAGAGATTATCAATAACAAACCATCTTACATCATCTTTTTCCTGTTTATAAATATATTTAAGACTAGAAATACAGTGTTAAAATGTTTCGTACCTATACGAAAATGCAGGTCAACATTGGATGTTACTTATTAATAGTGTGAACGCACAGAGACATCTCTTCAGTAGCATATCACCCATTACATAATAATGAAGGTCAGTTACAGTCAGTGGTGTCACCTTCAATATTGATGTCTCACTACACAAAGATTGTAGCAACTGATGACGGACTGATGAAGGGGTGTTACTCAACTTGATTGCGAATGTCATAATCCACACATAAACTCACGCCTTTTTCCCATGGGAGAAGGCAGAAACTACAGAACGCCACCTGCTACGGAACCGGTACGTCACGGTATCTAGTTATACACGCACGCCGGTTATGAGTACAGTTGGAGGACATCACACATAAGATTCGGTATATATTTCTAGGGCGTCCCCTCCCGGCGATTTTATTCACCTCGGCCTTGTCAATACCTTTTGTTAATCGCTTTATCTCAAGTCGCTAGTATGAAAATACGCATAATATGATAAATATATAACTACATTTACTATATTACTACTATATTTTTATTACTATATTTTTATTAATAGCAAAATATTTAATATATACTACCATCTAGGTGAAAATGCGACCACTAAGTCCTCATAATAATTAACGGTTGTAACATTTATCTTCCTATAAGCCTCACATAGATATTTTATTAACCATCTACAATATTTACTCATTCTTCGGCGTTTTCCAACGCATCGCATGTCCCTCTCCCATAACCCCCATAGTTCAGCGCAGGTCAACGTGAGCTAGCGCACGTTGATATCATATTCACATGCCGCAGCTTATGGCTCTGTGCGAATCTGTGTACTAAGCGATGACGTCGAATTAATTGTCATGTCTGCGGAACACGAATGAATAGGACGTATAACTCATGTTGCAAAAGTTGCTATTATAGTATATTAAGTTGTTATGTAACTTGCAAATGTTACGACTTAAGAATACAAACTAAGAAAAAATTTATAGACTAATTTAAAAGTGGGTAAGTACTTCAATATATTTCCATACATATTCACACTGAGAGCAGTGGTGGCCCAGTGGTAAAAGCCCCGACTTACATGTCGTAGGTCGTGAGTTTGAACCCAGGCAGGCGCTTTACTTTGTTTATTTTTTTTTTCACAGGCGGATGCCTGTGCAAAAAAAAATAAACAAAGAGGATGCCTGTGTGCCAGAGATGATCACAGAGAGGATGCCTGTGTCCCAGCAATGGGAACATTATAAGGCTGATGATGATGATATATTAACACTAGTTTATTTGAAAGAAAGAAAGAAAATTATGAGATGCCTTTACTTATGCTTAAGCTAAAATCTATAAAGAAAGTTTGGGCGCACGGTTGGCGCAGTGGTTGAGCGATTGACTGCTGCGCTGCGTATTGCGGGTTCGATTCCCGCACGCAACAAATATTTGTATGACCTACAGTTAGTTTGTATGTTTGTAAAAGCAACCACGATACAGGAGAAATTCCTAGGGTGGTCCTTAAAATATGCTAGTGAAGACAAAATAACGATATACTACACAAATGTAAAACATCAAATGACAAGAATGTCTTAAACCTAAAGCCATTTGTATCGTGCGTATTCAATACATTTTATTATACACAAAAAGATACTATAAAAACACATACAATAACGCTTTCCACGATAATACCACAATACCTATTAATTTACCATCATACATCACATAATCTCAGATTCCCGAACAACGGATCCAATTTATCAAAGCTAAGTCACCATTTACCAGGTCATTATCCTTTCTCAGCGAATGTCCCCCCCGCGGGGACCCACTGGGACCCCCTAGGGGACCCCGGTTACCAGTAAGCGGTGTATTGTAACCCCCGCTGCTAAGCAATCTCGTAGCGAGTGGCTATATAGTCGCCCCGCCTCGTAGCACGAGATAGTTTAATTCGTGCAAGATTGGGTTACTCTTATTTGTATTTATGTTCGGAGCGTAAATTAAAATATATGATAAATTAATTTCTTTAGATTTAATTAAAAGGTTCATGAATATAAATTAACGCTGTTTCATTAATTTACGTTAACTAGGTAAATATTTACTTAAACCATAAAATTGACTCGTTAATAAAGAACAATGTAAATTTATTTTATCGCCAGCCATCTTAAACGTGTTTATAATTTTGTCGAGAGTGCCTCAAATCCTTGCTCTTCAGAGATCGCCAAATCAAGTTGATTAAATTCAGCCGAAAACACAACAGTAACCTTGGAAATCCCTAAGCAAAAAATTTAATTATCAAAAATTACTGAGAAGCATAGGAAACATCACCATAATAAAACAATATTCACGTTTAAAATGAATACAGTTCTAAAATGTTAACTTAATTATAATAATAAGATAGATACAGCCTTCGTAACCCGGGGAACAATGTGTTATAATAATGTGTAGCACGTGCTACGCCATTGCTACGCGGCTACGACGCTATGGCGCTACGACGCTACGGTACTACGGCGTAGCCCTCACGTACCAGCAGCCATGTTTCAAGTTTATTGGTGAATTGAGAGTAAGGTAAGCAAATAAATAGTTTTGATGTTGGTAAGGTAAATTTTATGGTAATATGGGAATGTAGTGGCGAAGTTTGGACATTTATTGTTAGAGGTACAATGGTGAAGTTAAATAGGATTGTTTGAAAATATGATGATAAAGTAATTTCAGAAACCACAATCACAATTTTTTTAGGTCTGGAACTGGATAGGGACATGTCATGGAAAACCCACACCGACAGTGTATGTAAACGCCTGAGTCAGCATTCATATGCTCTCCGGAATCTCGCAAAGGAGGTTCATCAAAAAGTTTTGGTTATGGCGTATCATGCTTATGTTACGTCAACGCTGCGCTACGGTATTATATATTGGTTTAACTCCACCAACATGGAGTCAGTGTTTAGAGCGCAAAAAAGGTGTGTTAGGGCAATATGCGGTATTCAGAGCACAGAAAGTTGTAATCCGTTCTTTCCATAATAACAGTACCCTGCCTGTACATATACGAGGTGGCTCTATTCGAAAAAACAAACTTGCACTTATTTCAAAAACTACACAGCACGCGACATAAAAATAAAATAAGCGGTATACAGCTCAAAAAAACGGTATCCCATAAAAACTTTCTCGCAATGGCACCACAGATTTACAACAAACTACCTAATTCTCTATTAAATATTAATGATATAATTAAATTTAAAAAGCAACTCTATAATTTTCTGATGAAAAAGACATGATCAAAATAATAAAATCAAAAATAATTTTGATATGATCAAAATTCAATTCAAATTCAATTCAAAATTCAGTTCAAAATTACATTCAAAGTTCAATTCAATATGCAATTCAAAATTCAATATCATCTGCCTGCGCCTGGGCATAAAGATAATATTGAATTTTAAATTAAGTGACATACATGTTTACTTTCCAAATAGACCTGCAACCTCTCTGAGTGGCCATATACCTACCTCATGTTCACAGAGAGTCAATATTACAAACAGAATGTTCACAGTGACCCTAATAACAACAGGGTGTCCACAGGTCGACACGAGCTGATTGGAACGCGTTATGTAAATGTAATGTTATGCTAAGCGAACGCATTGACGATGTTATTACAGGTAATAGCTGTTTATTGAAGACGGGACTATGTGAACACGTATGGTAAACTAATTGGAATTGTATGTGGACATATGTATTGTGTTTCTTTCTAGGTTGGCTGTTCATTGGGTCTCATGAAAAATGGATGAATACATGTGTCCCACGGTGCAAGGAATCGTACTTCAAGTTAGTGTTACCTTTGCAAACAAAATTTATGAACATGCTGTCGTAATTTCTCCGTCCTTCAATTGTTTTAATAATATTCTGATACCAATATTCATCTTTTAATTTTTGGCTGCATTGGTATACAACTGTTTGCCTTATTTTATAAGTACCTAATCAAAAATATTTTACTCCAAAATATTTCAACAAAAAAACTACCAGTTTTCACTCACTGATTCTACTTCTCTGTCGTCGAACACTGAGCCAATCCTATTTTCACTCACAATCGATGTTCTAAAAGCATCCCAGACCTCCACTGTGCTGGCCCCACATCAACCACGTACGACCACTTGCACAAAGTGCGCCACGCGAGAGTATAGGTACGCTCGCCGGCTGTTGGGCTGAATACTGATTGCAGATTTGAGCACAATGGGCACAGGTATAATCAACCACATACGAGGCCACTTATGTAAAGTAACCTCGTATATGGGGTGATTTTGGTAATCAACTTGATAATGAATGAAATATAGGGATGTAAGTAAAATGTATAATCGTATGTATGTATCTTTGTTTGTGGAGTTTCTTGTCCGTTCTTCTCCATAACAAGCTACATTTCCGAATGGACAGTAGAATCAATTATTATTACTTTAATTTTTTATTGACGTTCAAAATTGCCTCTTATTGGTCTAATTGAATTAAGAAATTTTGATTTTATTATAAATTCTGGCAACTTCTTTCAGCACTTTTTTAAGCTCAGAAAACTGTTATTAATTCATTTAATTACAAAAAAAACTTATATCATATATACAACAGGGATTTCCTACCTACAATTTTAAATGACGCCTTCTTTTCAAAACTAAGGCACTTCCATAAATGACATCATCTCTTGGGGATTCTGTTCCTACGACCTGTTAATCTGAAGCCTAAAATTTTAAGGTGACCCACAAACCAAGCTATTACCTAGCAGCCTAGTTCCAAAACCTTATTCATTTACCTACAGAGTGCATCACAGCCACACTTAGTCTCAGTAATCCTAGAGAAGTGTCGGACACTTGTGTCAGACACTGGTGTCACCCACGCATACTGATTGCGGCTTTACGTTCAGTGCAGGCGCATACAAGGTGTTATGACTGACGGATAGTGACGTCGTGATATGTCTTGATCCTGCTGAAGAGGAACGTTTATCTTTGAAAATGACTAAGTGACCCAAACTGTAGTGAGTCGTTCACGTCAACGTACAGGTCTAGGTTTTAACCACAGGAATCTCCTAAAAGGTGACTAAGTAACCAACACAAAAAAAAAACAAATAAATGAATAATAAATCTTAAGAAGACAAACTATAGTATTTCCGTGCTTAGATAAGTGACCTGCGAATTTATATATGTATACTCGTACACGATAGTCCATTATCTTTGTTATGTGTTAAATTTGTTATGTAAACTAGTTAACATAGAATTAGTTTAGATATCTGCTGTTATGTAATAGATTAGGTTTACTGCAGTTACGGATGTGAAGTAACTTAGGATAAGCGCATTTATCGTATTGGGTGTAATCCTGTAAAGATTTTATGTGATAAGGTTGATATAAATAAATAAAAATCTTCGCCCACGTAAGGTCTATGTCCATGGTCTATTACTATCCGAATCCGTACAGCTGTTAAAACGTGAAAAAGTAACAAACAGACTGACAGAGTTACAATCTCAATTATAACTTTATTATGTATTAGAATTAATTTAATATTTTAATTATAGTCAAAGTATATACAGTGTATAAATTACTTAAATAACTAAGACTACAAACATATACACTTTAACCAAAAACTTCTTACTAACTAAAACTAAAAATATACATAACTAAAATATGGCGTCGAAAAACTCCTCCACATCGTTGGCCACTGGTAATGTACCCAAAAGGCTGGCAGCATTACCACGTTGTATGGCAATGCTTAATCTCTGACCAAGATAAAAGCCAGCCCTTGGGTCACGCGAAGTGTCAACTAGGCGTTTGGACAGATCTTTAAACAAAGCGTGAGCACTCGGACCCCACGGACCAAGAGTTTCAACCCCAAACGGTTCGAAAATATAACTACCGATGAGGTTATTATATTTCCGCCGTTTGGCCTCTGCTGCCGTAGCGGCAGTGCCAGCACAGCACGATGAACTCGGAAGATGGGATGGCGCAAGAGTATCGACACAAGTAGCGTCCCACACTAAAGGCCTACCCATCTTCCATGGAAACAAAAGAATGTTTTTCGACGCCATATTTTAGTTGTGTATATTTTTAGTTTTAGTTAGTAAGAAGTTTTTGGTTAAAGTGTATATGTTTGTAGTCTTAGTTATTTAAGTAATTTATACACTGTATATACTTTTATCTATGTAAATAAATAATTATAGTCTCTCTAGAAATACAATCTCTTTTAAGCACATTTTCAAGTGCGAATATTTATTTTCGCTGTCTATTCACAACTTCTCCATCATCATCATCATTTCAGCCGAAAGACGTCCACTGCTGGACATAGGCCTCCCCCAGGCGTCGCCACATTGACCGATCCCGTGCGTCTCGCATCCAGCGCCTTCCCGCAACCTTAACCAGGTCATCAGTCCACCTAGTGGGAGGCCTTCCAGCGTATCGTCTTCCGGTTCGCGGTCGCCATTCCAGAACTTTTCGGCCCCATCGGCCATCCGTTCTGCGAGCAATGTGCCCTGCCCACTGCCACTTAAGTTTGGCAATTCTTCGGGCTATGTCGGTAACTTTGGTTCTCCTGCGGATATCATCATTTCTGACATGATCACGCAAGGAAATTCCGAGCATAGCCCATTGCCCTTTGGGTGACTTTGAGCTTTCTGGTAAGGCCCATTGTGAGCGACCACGTCTCGGTTCCATAGGTGATCACTGGCAACACACACTGGTCATAGACTTTTGTCTTGAGACACTGCGGTAAATTGGACGAGAAGATACCACGCAACTTCCCGAACGCCGCCCAGCCGAGTCGGATTCGACAGTTGATCTCTTTCTCGAAATTGGACCTACCCAACTGGACCGTTTGTCGCAGGTAGACATAATGGTCTACAACTTCGAGTGTAGAGTCTCCGACCTTGATAGGAGTGGGTGTTACATGGGCATTCACCATGATCTTGGTTTTGTCCATGTTCATTTTAAGACCCACTCTTTCGGAAGCTCTACTGAGGTCATCGAGCATTTTACTGAGGCTCTCCATGGTCTCAGCCATGACCACTATGTCGTCGGCAAACCGAAGGTGAGTAATGTACTCGCCATTAACGTTGATGCCCAGCCCCCTCCAGTCCAGAACCTTGAAGACATCCTCCAGCGCAGCAGTGAACAGTTTCGGAGAAATGACGTCTCCCTGTCTCACGCCGCGCTGGAGAAGGATTGGTTTCGAGGTCTGATCCTGAAGACGGACTGACATGGTGGCGTTTTTGTACAAACACTTCAACACCTCAATGTACCGGTAGTCGATCTGGCACCGTTGGAGAGACTGCAGTACAGCCCAAGTCTCGATCGCGTCTTTAATACGCTCGGTATTGAATCGGCGGAGGTCTCTTTTCAAGGATTTAGAGATCTGTCTATTGAGCTGCCGGTATTTGCACGCCTCATCTGAAGACTGCAGGATCATCTCACGCCTCTCCTTCATAAGCTTGAGGGTATGATCAGAGAGCTTTTTGTTCCTATCTGTACGACGGGTCTTGAAAAACTTAGACCCGACCGTATGGACAGCTTCCACGAACCCGTTGCTGTATTCATCCACGGAGCTCCCTAGGCATTCGAAACGATTCTGGAGTTCGAGCTGAAAGCTCTCGGGGTTTTGGACCTGGATCTGCGCTGGCCGGAGCGTGGACTTCATCAGTCGAGACCTTTCAAGCTTAATATTAATATTCAATGTGTCTCTTACCATGCGGTGATCGCTCCCGGTTTTTACCGAATTGATCACAGAGACATCATTGAACATTTGCTTCTTGGTTGACATGATGAAGTCGATCTCATTTTTTGTTGCACCTTCGGGGCTCTGCCAGGTCCACTTCCTGTGTTCACGCTTTTTGAAGAAGGAGTTCATCATATAGAGGCCCTCCTCCATAAAACTGGCCAGTAGGTGACCCCGGTGGTTCCGTTGTCCAACTCCAAATTGCCCCACTTGCAGCTCATCCTCGTCTCGTTTGCCCAGTTTCGCGTTGAAGTCCCCCATGACAACGGTGAAGTGAGTTTTGAAACCATGCATGGCTCTGGAGATATCCTCATACATGGTCTCTACCTCATCGTCGGGGTGTGCCGAGGTTGGGGCGTAGACCTGTATGACCTTCAGCGAATATCTTGATGATATTCTGAGTATAAGGTACGCCACCCTGGTCGACACACTCTCGATCTTCACCACGTTGTTCACAAGGGACTTGTGGACGATAAACCCGACACCACCCTGGGACTGCCGGTCACCCTCTCGGAAATAGAGCAGGTTACCGGATTTGAGGATTATCGAGTCCTCCCCCTTTCTTCGGACCTCAGATAACCCTATAATAATCCATCGCAACCTGCTCAATTCTTCCTCGAGTTCGGTGACCTTCTCGTCGGTCCGAAGTGTGTACGTTGCCAGGTCCAGTCGTCGGTGATTGTTGGGGTAGCCGGATCTCGTCCGGAGATTCTTAGCACCCCTTGCCATGCCGTAGCCTCGACTACTACCGTAGTCGAGGGTAGGCAAGCTGCCGGGTACTAGGGGCCATTTTTTATTTGTGCTATTCATTGGGGGGTTTTGCCATAATCGCCACGCTTGGCAGGCGGGTTGGCGATCGCAGTATTGTTGTTATAGAAGCACGGAGAACGCTGCTGCCCATTCTCTGGTTTGTCCCTTAGTCGCCTCTTACGACACCCACGGGAAGACATGGGATGGTGAAATTCTTTACGTCCGGCACCATACGGAACTCCGGCACCATACGGAACGCACACACACAACTTCTCCATATTATAATTAATTCTACCCCACTACAAGTATAATAATATTACGTATTCCCGCGTCTAGCCAACCCGGCCCGTAGCACAAGGTCAGCGCGGCGAGCGGCGACATAACCGCTTGATTAAAAATATAACGAGGAAGACATCATCTCGTTGTGAATAGTATCATGTGTATGTTGGGCACTTGGGAAAATGGTCAAGATTGTATCATGGAATGTTGAGTCTATTGTGCGGTCGTGATTTGGGAATGAATTGGGATGTAAGTGGACAGGGTTTTTACTGCAAAGCGTAAATATATGGATGGCATTTATGGTATATGTTTCAAAGTCGCACAAATCTTAATCTTATGGTGACCTGATCAAGATGAAATGATTTAAATTAGGTTGTGACAAATTTAAAAGACAGAGCCGAAACGCCTTTCACTTCCTAGTATATAAGCTAGAAGGTTGAAATTCGCAACAAACTCCACAGCATATTTCTGTAAAGTTAGATCAAGTTCATCCATAGAACAGTATGCACAGTAATATTTTCTAAATTATTCAACAAAGGCATTATAACGTCACTAGACTATCGAATTAGGGAAAATTCATGCTAATATACTCCTTACAATTCATAACCTGGGCTTAAAGAGTTCATTTAAAATTGTTTTTATTATTCGTGATTTTTTTCTTGAAGTTCTAAAGTATTACTTATTTAACCACTAATGTACATACATATCATAAAGAGACAAGAAGAAGAAGGAACAAAAAATAGGTACAAAGTTACGGTTATTTCAAAGAAATCTCTTCCAGCATACCTGCGAGAGGAGAGTTAAAAACAAGATATGTAGACACCGTGTGTAAATAAAAAGAAATACATATGAAACAATTCACTATAAATTATTTATACGTACAAAATGTTCTTAGCATTTAACACCGTACAGCGTGGTGTAGTGTGACTCGCACCATTATATAGTAATGCAGCAAAAATATAAATAACTCGCGGAATGCATGCGTCACCGCACTGCAGAGGAGAAACTTGCGCCAAACGGATAAATCAAATAGAAGAAAGAACAAAGGCATGCCGACTGTTAACCGTTTTACGGATGGACAGGGGTTGCATACTCGTTAAAGGTGACCAATATCAACTTTCTATTGTATTCGTCAGCCATGGGCAATGGGGATCATCAAGATATCTGTCTACCGGAACTTGGTTTTCGCACTTAGTCTTTGAGGTGAACCATTGTACGCGAGCCATGGCTGCCGTCACTTAATCCTGTGGATCAGATTCAGAATTTAATTGAATAAAATTTAATTGCTCTAAACACAACACAATTTCAGTCGAAAGACGTCCATTGCTAGACATAGGTTTCATACAAGTGTCACCATGGATGTTTACCTCCTTTTTTTATACGTCACAAAATGATGATGGTATATTTTTTTTTGCTAACACTGCTCCACGAGTTTGGAATTTTATTAATATCATCAATTACTTCATGTAAGGGTCGTAGCATGTGGTGTAGTGTGTAGTTTCTGCCTACCCCCATGGGAAAAGGGCGTGAGTTTCTGTAACCATCTGTTTCCATTACTTCCTGTTACGTGTTGGTAGGTCAATGTGTCAAGTGTCCCATATAATCCCATCTCATTACCTCATTGATATACATCGCCGATCACGTTGTTCAATAAGGAAGATTGGATGCCTCTCGAAGCAATTCGCTTTCCGAAGACAAAAGAAGATCTCATGGCATTCGCTAAAAGGATGTGTATTATCAAGTTTAGAGGCGCCCTTCCCGAGGCGTGTCTCGTAAATATACCGTTCTGTAGCTAGAGTGCCGCTATCTGACATAATCATATTTTGAGTTATTAACGAAAAGCAATAATAATAATCGATGCTGTATATTGACTATAAATCATATGCGAGAGTTACCAGTATCAAAAAATAGATCTGATTGCGCACTTTCGAACTGGCATAAATTATTTGTTTAAATCAATGACTTACCTAATCTTATGAAAAATATGTTTGTAAACATATCAATTTGTAGCATTTTTTTATTTTAACTGTAATCTAGTTATAGTAGAAAAATACTGCTTAGAAGATCAATAGAGAATGTTTTTCTGATTACGATCACATAAAAAAACTAAAATCGGCAAATTTTCAGATAGCGGCACTCTAGCCACAGACGGCAGCGTAGTACACCATTGAGAAGCGGCGTATACCCGGGTGGTTATACCCGGGCGCGTATACCCCGCTCCTATCTCACATCTCGGGCTTATTCCCGCCAAATCACGGGCATCATGCCCTGGGCTCCATCTAAAAGGTTTATGGATTGAGTAAGAAGACGGCAAGGTAGGTAAATGAAACGAAGATTTTGTAGAGACTTCTATAAAGATTAATAACTTCAATATTACAATATTTAATTAATATTGTTATACATTTAATAATGAAGATACATAAAGTAAATGGTAATGGTACACATTTTTATACATTGAGTACCATCAGCGCCATACGCGTTGATACTGATTTTCGCCGACCACACCATGATTCAGAGAGAGGGATTACCAAAGAATTATACACACATTGTTCATTTGTGATAACCGGGAGCAATTGGACCATGCGTCTTGCATCCAGCGGATCGGTCAATAGTTAATTATTTGCTAATCTTGTTGCTTGTCTCATTCATACTCTTGGGCGAAATTATCGCATGTAGGTATGCGCGAGATGAAATAGGCGCGTACTAAACCCGCATCGCCGCGTCGGTGTACACTCTACACGTGCTGGGCGTGACCTCTGTGTCCGCAGCTTTGTATTAAATATGGACGGAGGTCACCGCAGGATTTGAGCCTGAAATGATCTTCAAATGTGGCATGTCTCGGAGATCTGTAAATATGGTAGCAAGGTCAGTATGAGCCTGAAAAGGAGTATTTATTATATACGGTTTAGTATTAAAATTAACAAGTTACTTACCGCACCCATTACGTACCATAAGCTATCTTCGTTTTATTCTCACCATATTTTGCCTACTGCTGGACAAAGTTCTTCACGTGACATTCTAAAACACTTCCAGGATTTTCGCCTTTTCCGTCCAATTCTCTGCAAACGCTTGGAAGTCTTCACTGGCACCTTCTTTATGTGTTTTTCATATTATATTACTTTGTGTACAAGAGTATGCTATGCTACAGATTAGCAAAAAGCATATCCCAACTATTCAGATTAGTACATTATGGTACAAGTGTGTAATGTTGGTGATTACCGCTGAGGCGCCATTGAGACCCGAGCCGTTAGGTGAGGGTCTTAAGAGAGCCGAGGACGGTAATCATCAATACACACGTGTATCATACGACGTTTTTCAACACACTTGGGAAGAAAATAATACTAAAAAATAATTTCCAACAGTGAAAACGAGTTGTGAATTTTTTTTCGCAATGGCGGGCAAAATTAATCAGTTTTCCTATGCGCGCGCATCTAACAATGGCGATCGGCCATAGACTAAAAATAATGAGTTAGCTTTTTTTGGCTTTTCGCGGATAGCGTTTTAGCCACGTACAAAATGGGGAATTTCAAGTTTTCTTTATTACAGACAAAAACAAAAGTTATATTTAAGTGAAAGTTTTATTTATTAAACACGTACAAGTTGAAATTATCTATTTAAATACGAAGTTGCATGAAATGTGTTGCATTTGTACTATTGAGCACGATCTTTTTTGTATCCAAACTTTTTTAAGAACAAAGCAACTCAACCAATAAATTAAAAAAAAAAAACTTTATCTCACTTGTGAATAATAGTAATGAAAAAGTCACAGTTTGATAACAGGTGTCATTATGTGCCTAATTGCGGTGAAATTAGAGCCACTTTGATGAGCAAGTGTGTGGAAAAATAATAAATTGTTCTAGTTTAGTAGGTAATTATCTTCTCATATTATCTGATTAAGCTCAGCTTTCTCTCTGAATACGCGGCATCAGTTTCCTATCTCCATTGTACCAGGAATCCCGTTGGGATATAATTTCATCCTCATCTAAATTAAACTATAGTTACTTTATCCGATAAACATAATTGGACTGGTTTAACTGTAATTTTAGTACTAAACTGAACTACGACTTGTTAACAGTTGGTGCCCAATAGTAAACTCCTGGAGCCAAAAAATCATGGGTTTATCTACCAATCATGGTGATTGATTACCTACATATTTACAAACACTGGCATCAATGACTGAAAAACCTCTAATTGCATGTCAAACTTAATACAAACTGAAATGTCAGATCAGGGGGGTGACCATAAGCTGTTAGAGTAAGGTTATTTTCCCTCAAGGTAAGGTCATCTGTCCCTTTTTTACAGTCGAACTATGATAGTTTTGACACATCAGGTTACGGGGGCAGTCCTAAACTAAAAACAAATTATTATAAAAACAAACCCGACTGCAAAAAAATATTAACTGACTTCAAGGAAATAACGAAATTTATTAAAATACACATTAAATATTATTAGGTTCTGCCAGCGGCCACAAACAAAGTTTTGTTTTGTTGCCTGCAGCACCTCATAATATAGAATGTCGATTTTCCACTTTTGGCAGACGGGTAAAAACAAACTCATTACCAACACGACAAAAGTCTACTTATCTCATCCACTAGGTACGGTAATCTCCCATCATCATGTTCAATTACTAAATCACCGTGCAAGATCGTTTCTTCCCTCCGTGACATCTGAAGCGCCGTGAAACAGCCCCGGATAATAACAAAGTCACGGCGATTACCCGCAGCCTTCCCGTGTCGTAATCACTGTGTTAGCGCGCATTCTGTTATTATGTTCCCTAATTATTAAGTCTTGATTATAATGCTATTGTTATGAGGATAGGAGCGACGGCGAGGGCTTGAGTTTGGAAGATGCTCGTTTTAACGAGAGTGACTGATCACATTACAGACCTATGGACCTCTTTAGGGTTATAAGGTTAAAAGCTAACAAGCAGTCTTACAAACGTCGTGATCCAAAAACTCGATCGATCTTCGAGATCAGAAAATGAGTAATGGAACTCAAATAGAATTAGGCAGGACAAATGGCAGGGTGCAGTTATGACAGATGGAGTAGCAGTTAAAGCAGTTACTGATTGGCAGCCAAGGACTGGGTGAAGGAGTGTTGGTCATCCGGTAGTGAGAAGAGTAGACATTTTTTGTTGTCATCGCGAGAAAAACTGAGATTAACACAGGAGCGTGGGGAGTGGCACAAGAAAAGAGAGAATATCAGGGACTGGGCGAAGTCAGGCTGATGATAAATCTCCCAAAATAACCAAAGGTACTCAACGCCGTATAAAATGGTAATTACTTTATTATTTGAGTGTTCTTTATCACATTAGATTTGTTTTCTTTTTCAATAATTTTGTGTCACAATTTCAGTAAGTAAAGAAAATACCATGATCAAAAAAACTACCTACCAACGAATGTAAATACTATTTGTTATTTCAGACAATCTCTTCGGGGCATTATTACTTCGTTTGTTCTCATAAAAACAAGTGGCACAAATTAAAACATGGCTTTACGTAAAAGGTACCCACAGATATAAATTTTTGTCTGTGGTACTACCCGTAAGGTTACTTCCCCGCAGGTCGGGAGCCAAGCATGAGGTTGTAGGCTCACTGTTTCTGAAGAAATTTTCGAGACGTGGATTGGGTGAAATACTTCTAAAGTATTACGTACCTTCTGTGTCCATACTTCATTATTATCATCATTAAACTTCCTACAGCAGTCGACTGCTAGACATAGGGCACTCCGATTGCACGCCACTTATTTAGATTTTTGTCAACTCTTATCCGTTGATACCAGCCATTCTGCGAAGATCGTCGCTCCAAATTGTCAGAGGGCGTCCCACGTCCTACCACATCCATATTTGAAATACATAAACTATTATGTTCCGACAAGCAGACGCTCCATTTAAAATACTAGGTTTTAGCTGAATCCATTAAAGCCAACCCCAATCTATTACATAGTTGGCAAAAAGCTAGATGGATTGATAAATTATTCTGTTTTCTTATGCCCTAATAAGAGATAAGGGATCAGCTATCTAATCATACTAGTAAAATATAAACTGGTAATGCCTGACAGATAAAATACCTAGGTTCAAGTCACGCTTGACACTACCAGGCCTTACACTAACTAACTAATAGATTATTATACTTTAGGGCTGAGTAGCACTAACACGAAACGGTGCTAACACGAAACCGTTTTGTTTGATGCTATGTTATGTGTCATACTTTACGATTTAGTTATACTTGTGATGAGTCTGGCAAATCTCAACGTAGTTGAAAAACGGCTACGCCAAGAAAGGTTGAGTAAATCCAATCCGGCAATAATGTCCGGAAAAATACTTTTAAAACAAGCTTTTTTTTCAATGCTGTTATTATATATATATAGTATATTGACATCCAAACCAACGTGTTTACAAAATTTTATCTCAATCGGTTAGGGATGACTGTTTTAAAATTCAGGTTTGGTCCATACGTACTAGCTGACGAACCAACTAACCAATATCAAATTAAATAAAAGCTTATAAAATCCAAACCAAAATAACACCAATGTCATCTGCATTGCCCACAATGTTGAGGCCAGTCTAACAGAATACCAGTATTTAAACAAGAACAACGTTTTAATTAATATATTATATCTACGTAGAAATCAAGCAAGTTATACTGAACACCAAAAACAAACCAATACATACATACATTGTTCTTGCTCCAGCCAGCCAGACAGCAATAGTAAAATTACATGGAACCACAAGTTTTAATTAATATTCAGAATCCGCTGCGGTTTTTATACGATCATCCACTGAACCGCTCGGATTATATTATCTCTACAGCGAAAATATAAATGGAAGACTAGTTTTATTCCGCGCCTCCACCCCTGTGATCAGCCAAGTCTATTCTAGGGGAAAAAGCAGCCCATGACACACAGCGGTATTGTGGCTTTCTAACAGTGACAAAATGTTTGTAATCGGATTAATGATTGGGTCAGGAAACCGCTGGATGCGAGAGCACAGTATGGTAACACTTGGGGGCGGCCAATTTTCAGCCGTAAACATGTTCGGGTGAAAAGATGATGATGAATCGGATCAGTACATCCAGAGTTTACCTTTAACAAACATGTAACAAACTAACCAACAACATTTTAGGAACTTCTTAATAATCTATCTTATTTTAGATATCCAAACAAGCTCGAGTAAACTCAAGTGAAAGTAAAAAGTTTGGTGTATGTTGAAGAGATCCTTTTAAAAAGTCACTTAAAGAGGATTACAAAGTAAAGCTACGTAAAATGAATTGGCTTATCTTGTACGTATGAACGTCTTTCAATTTTGTCTGTCTGTCTGTAGATACATAGCTAAGACACACTTAATTTTTAACACCTTATATAACACTAGCTATTGCCCGCGACACGTCTGCGTAGCATTAGTACTTCGAATAGCCTATATTTTATATCGCGCTTTAGTATTGTAGGTGTGTGGGCCGCCTTTCTTGAGAAATTATTAGTTCACCATACAAACCAACCCACTTTTCACCCTAAACTATCCTATGTCCTTCCCAGGGTCTCAAACTATCTCCATACCAAATTTTATCTAAATCGGTTCAGCGGTTTAAGCGTGAAAAGGTAATAGACAGACAGGGTTACTTTCGCATTTCTAATGTTTATTATATAGTATAGATAACATAACATAGCCTGTGTTTCCCGAAGAATAGGAGAGAAGTGTACCATAGTACACCATACAACACACACACATCACATCCTACTAGTTTTATTAACCGACTTCCCAAAAAGGAGGAGGTTCTATGTTCGACTTCAGGTTTGTTTTTTTTTTTTTTTTTTTTTGTATGTTCACCGATTACTCCGTCAATTGTGGACCGATTTTGAAAATTATTTTTTTGTTTGAAAAAGTATGTTCCGAAATTGGTCCCATTTTAATTTGGTGAAGATCTGATGAAGAACTTCGGAGATATACAACAGAACTCTTCAATAAATAACGGCAAATCTTTCGGGATTGCTGCAATCGCATGTCTGCTTGTTGTTTATAATATTTCATAACATAATATCACGCCAGTTCGCTCTTAAAGGGTAAGCAGATCTCTCAATTTACCGATTATGTTCAAGTTTCATGAAATCTATTCTGGCGAAATAGTTCCCTTACTAACTTGCCTATTAGGTACGTACAACTAAAAAGTGAAAAATAAAAAAACTTTTTGCAAAAAAATACTACCGACTTCCAAATACAAAACTACAAAGTGAAAAATAACTTAATTTTTTGAAGTCGGTGTCCATAACGCAAAAAAGAGGTTCCTACGAAAGACACCGACTTCAAAAAATTAAGTTATTTTTCACTTTGTAGTTTTGTATTTGGATGACGGTAGTATTTTTTTGCAAAAAGTTTTTTTATACATGCGAAACTTTGGATGAATCATTTCATCCCGGTAGTACCTATGTTCCCGTGGCATAATTCCCGACACACGCGCGGCTGAACCCGCTGGTAAAAGCTAGTCATACATACAATCTTCCATTTTAATTTAGTCTGGCTGTCCGTAGATACTAAGACAGCCTGTATAGGTACTGCAGTAGTTCTTTGTTGGCTTGTTAGCAGCTCAGTGAACCTCTATGCACTTTAATTAGATTATGCTCAACCGAGCAAACGCATGACGTGAAACTGCTTTATACAAAACTAGCGACCCGCCCCGGCTTCACCCGTGACTAATTATAATACAAAAATCTTCTTCGTTTCTCAATCTATCTATTGGTGAAAATCTGTTCAGCAGTTTTTGAGTTAATCGCGAACACACGCGGCGGGGGTACGTTGTTTTTAACCCCCGCCGGAAAAAGAGGGGTGTTATAAGTTTGACGTGTGTTGCTGTGTATCTGTGTGTTTGAAAGTTGATTTTGTTGAGAG
This sequence comes from Orthosia cruda, assembly GCA_964057195.1. Taxonomy (NCBI): domain Eukaryota; kingdom Metazoa; phylum Arthropoda; class Insecta; order Lepidoptera; family Noctuidae; genus Orthosia; species Orthosia cruda. Next base: position 1,396,829 of record OZ059836.1, read on the forward strand.
TGTTCTTAGCTATGTTTGAATAAAATCGGTTCAGCCGTTCAAAAGTTATGGGTGTTTTACTGATTGAATCGGGGTGTTCTCGTATGATAAATGTGTCGGGGGGTTTTTTAAATTTTGAAATTTTACTTGTATAATATGTAGTGATAGTGTTTGAGCAAGGTTTGCATATGTTTTATTAACATGCTAGTATGTTAATAAAACAGATTCTGCCAGCGGCTTCGCCCGCGTGAATGTCGAAAATTATCCCAAGGGAACATAATATGCCCGGGATAAAAAGCACCCTATGTGTTATGCTGACTATAATCTATCTCTGATCCGTCCAGCCGTTTGAGCGTGAAGAAGTAACAAACATACAAACACACACTCACAAACTTTCCCCCTTTATTATATTAGTGTGATTAACATTCACAAAAATAATCTCACTTACGATAATAAAATTCTAATGTAGACAGAGGATGAATAATAAGCAAAATTACAATATAATATAAATATCTATTTAAAATATAATAAAAATAATAATATAATAATAATATAATTATTATTAATATAAATATTACTTTTTTATTTCTAATTTGGTCATCTGACAAAATTTATGAGATTTAACATAAAATAATAATAAATTATATCAATAGGAAATAAAAATTGTATTAACCTAAAAAATAAAATAAATAATAGTTTTTTTTTTTTTTTTTTAAAAACGTTGCCCCACACTAGGAATTTCTTCCTGTATCGTGGGTGCGTTTACAAACATATAAACTCACATACACAAACACTCAGAGCCGGAACAACTATCTGTAGGTCATACAAATATTTGTACCGTGCGGGAATCGAACCCGCGACACGCAGCGCAGCAGTCAATCGCTCAACCACTGCGCCAACCGTGCTTTGTTTTCTAAGAAATTACCTTTGAGGCGAGTGGGGCGGTTATGAAAAATGGCCAGGTCTAAAAGCTCACACCAAGCGTTGTATGTTGCAGGCAGCCTTGCTATTGGGGAATTCAACCCGAGATACGATTAGACTGATTGAATTACAACCATTATCATCTGATCTGGGGCCTTACTCTGATGTGACAAAGCTATAATGATTTCACTGTGAGAGAGACAGAGCTATACAGGACGAAGACCAGTATCCCTTATTCACAGCGCTGGAATCATGATGGCGTGATACGTTATAGTACGGTCCCTGAGCACTGCGCTGCAGCAAACGTTGAATAAAACTTTCTCGACATAATTTAACAAAAATATCCACTGCATGCAAACGAAGCCGCGTGTTTCCCAACTATATAAAAACAATGTAATTGTGTTTGTTTGCCACATCGGTCACATATTCTGCCGCTGTCCCCGGTTTATTGCCAAACTTTATATTCATCGTTCCACCATCCCCCGACACCCACCCTAGGCGCACCACAGGAATTTTACGATTTTATTAAACCCCCTCTCTGATAGACGAGGTTTTTTATAAAAGAGAATAATACTATAAAAGTTAAATGACATTCTTTCGTCCGAAATATTATCGTCTGCAGCTGTATACTGTGGAGATGGTAATATTGTTGTTACTATAAAAAGGGATGTTTCTTCATGTTTCTGTTGAAGATTGATGTCCCAGCAGATGAGTGATGTGTTGTACTCGCACGGTGCGAGCGACGACGTAAAGTGGCGATTGTGACGCAACGTGAAATGTGCAAATTGATGCGTGCTATTTACACTCGCAACAGATTGCAATCTGTCATCTGGAAAGGGTGAAGTGGGTTTACGAAATAGATAAGACGAGAGTTTTATAAACATACAATTTAACGAAAATTGCTTATTAATAGCTACCTAGATAATTTTCCGATTCAACCTTTATATTCCAAGTAATATTCTCCAACTCGACTTCACTTTGAATCATGAAATTGACAAAGATTTTCATTCATTGACATTACATCATTCATTTGATTTTCATTATCGCAGGGCTTTTTTCTGGTCCTTTAAACTAACTTGAAATATGGGCTAAACCCTTGAAAGTTGAAATATCGAGGAGTTGTTGCAGAAATAATGAGATTTCGCAATCTAATTTATCACGGCATCACCCAAAATTAACTGTTAGAAAATACCGGCATTAAAGTGCGCATATTTTACATCATAACCATCTTGGTTATTGATTAGCTAACTTATCATAATCCATCATATACCTCCACACAAGCTATCTATCTAGAAATCTTCAAAACTAGCTAACTACTGCCTTCCGCCCAGCTCCACCTCTGATCGATGCCTCTCAGCGCTCGTGCTTGACCCGGTTGTGTAGGGTCTGACGTCATCCACTCTCGATACCTCGCGCGATGCACTCCGGAGACGATCACCTTCGCTTGAGGGGAGAAGCTTTAATTTAATGCACATTAGAAGCTGCTTACATCATTACATGAAAAACCGTACAGGGATTGTTTCTATTAGAAATGTATTTTAGGCCACTCGATACGCGACTATGACGCTTATTTTTTACTTTTTAGGGGTAGGTTTTTTTTTTATATTTTTTTTATTTCATGCTTTTTAATCTACAATTACCTATATACCTAGTAGTAAACACGCTTCGATCGACAATCTATCAACACAAGTAAATATGACACGATATATTGTAAAATAAAACCTCAACTCAAATAGTAAAATGCGCATAACTTTTGAACGGCTCAATCGATTTTCATCACAGAGCCAGTAGTAACGACCGCGACTTAAAAGTTGTAGGTCTTAAGTTCGAACACAGGCAGGTGCTTTACTTTATGTAAATTATTTCAGCACCACTGCTCTCAAAACGGTGAAGAAAAATTCGAAGACATGTTAAATCCACCAACGGCCCGCGTGGTGGATTACGGCCCATTCCTTCTCACAGGGAGGAGTCCTGCACGCAAAACGGACCAAATAGGAGTCCATGTGCAGAAAAAGTGGTCCATCTATCCTATCCTATCGATTTCATCAAACAAAGATAAAACACTTTCGACAAAGACACCTTCTAAATAAAAAATATTATATCAAAATTGGTTCATCCGTTTAGGAGCTATGATGCCACAGACAGACATACAACATACACAGATACAATATATATATAAGTAACACACGTCAAACTTATAACACGCCTCTTTTACCGTCGGGGGTTAATAACGCAGACTACCATTTGCCAAGTTGATTGATAGATTATTATGTGTATCGTGGTGATAAACACGTGCTTTTCAGCTACTACATCAGCTTATCGTTTCCCAAAAAGATGTACCTACTTAGTTGAAAACCGTAGAACCCATAGACTCATACTCTTCGATTTGTTGGCTGGTCTTCTACATCAAAATGTAGTCAGGTTTTCTACTCATATTAACACTGTATAGTGAAAATATTATGAAACTCAGTTATTTTTTAAAAGAACTACCTATCATATAGTAGCTTGCCGGTTCTTTGGAAACGTCCAATTTGAACCGTGCTTCTGACTTTTAATTTCGCCTTATTAAGTGAAATAAAATATTTTTTTATTTCAATTTGAACTTATCTATCAGAAATGTGTATTTAGGACATGTGCCTACTTATCTGTTATACCTACACGGCTACCATTTGCCGAGCTAATTGATAGATTACGTTTATCGTGTAGGTCTAGATACCTACACAAACACATGTTTTTTTCAGGTACTACACAGCTTATCCTTTCTCAACAAAATGTGGTGTAATACTCTTCAAGGACGATAAACTGAGAGTGATCTACTCGTTCATAATACATGTAGGTAGGCTGAGTAAATGGTCTAATTTTGAGGGCGAAAATGTTACAAATCTTTTTCGATATAGAACCCTTTCTATAAAAAAACAAAATTAAGCCGACTTCCAAAACAAAATACCTATCGGTGTCTTTGGTACCAATTTTTTTTCGTTTTTGACACCTACTTCCAAAAAGAAAGTTATTTTTCGCTTTGTAGTGTTTGATTTTAATTTTTTTGGTAAAAAGTGTTTTATATTTCTCTTTTTTTTTTGGTACCATAGACTACCATGAAAATACGCATTACTCAGGATAACTTAAAAACTTCTCGTCAGATCTTGATCAAATTTAAATGGGGTCACATGAGAAGCACCAGCATCAGCCAAGAATCAACAAAGTCGGTTCATAATTGGCGAAATAATCGCGTAACAAACATATAAAAATATACAATCGAATTGAGAACCTCCTACTTTTTGGAGTGGGTTGCAAAACAAACAATATTAGTTCAAATACTAATCAGCAGATTCTTAATTCAAATTCTCCATAGAAACTGCTTGTCTGTCATTAAACTAATTATATGGTCAAAAAGATTTTATAAATAAGACATATATTGTTAACCACTAGTTATTCCATCACTACAGTACTAGATATACATAGTTTCTTAAGTGGTAACGATCGATGCCGAAGCGGCACAAATTGAACCTTATTTACATTGCTCACAAACGATGCCGGTATCTATCAGATAAATAAACACAAACACAGCTACACCATTACTGGGACTATTGAACAGATAACACAGTATTTGCGCTGCAGTAATATATTCAGCACATTACACGTTCAAATACTTCGCAAAAAAACGTATGGACCGAACCTTTTTCATCCATATTGCGCCATTTTCGTTTCAAAGGTGACCGGGAGGGTATAAAATGTGCAAAGCCTTTCGCATGAAACATCCAAGCACACACATTTGTCATGTCATTCTCTCCTCCGAAAGAAAATGAAACTCCTTTTTTCAGAAGCGCTGCTTGTTTATTTTTTTTCATCTGGTAACATAAATCCGCTTATGAATACTTACCGAGGGAGGCGGCCGGGTCCGGGGTACAACCGTGCGAGATAGCTCCGTTCGTTGCGACCTTTAGACATCTTTTTCATTTTTCGTGTCCTAGAAGGCGGTGATTGAGTTTATTTTTGGACGTCTATATTCATGTTTCGCAGGTGATTTTCATGTTTGATATGAGAACGTTTTATTGAAGATGATCAATTTAAATATCAATTAGTTTTGAAATGTTGATGGCATGAAGCTGTAATGTTGAACTGTTCTAATCTTCTCCTAAGACTTTTTTAGTGTATGAATTTTGTTTATAAGCTTCCAAATCATAGATTTCATTATCTGAATAAACTAATATTAAAATCGTCATTACAAAAGAGAGCTGCTTATATTTGTTGTCGGTGATCTCTGGCAATACTGCTCCGATTAGGATATTTTCTCACTGACAGAAAGTTACAGTATTGCTGTAGAGTCAAGCTGCAGCAAAAAAAGCTATTTGACCATATTTCGTAGCAGGATTTTCTTTTTTTCTCATTCTAACCACATATTCATAATCGCTTGCCCTCACGATTTCTCTGAAGCCACGCACAAAGCGTCGGTCACACACTCCATCATGTCCCAAATCGCGCACAACAACAATAGCTGACCGCTAGCACTGCCCCTTATCCTGTTAATGTTTATTTTTCCTCCTTTGTTACGTTTTTCAGCGTGTTTCATTTCTTTTTAGAATTCCTTTCTTCAATAGGAAATAAAGAAACCTAGACTATCTCGCTGTCTGAATAAAAAAATGCGTATAAAGTTATTTGCAGTTGGTAAATGACCACGACCCATGTCGAAGTGTGGCGACAACAGTTATTTAACGTCAAAGTTATTATTGTCCGTCCATCCAGTTTATCTTTCCGTTAAAGAGATGTTCGGTGCTCTCATAGTTTATGCACTTCAATAATATTACCTAATTATTTTGGTAAATGTAGCTGTTTGTACGGAACCATCATTGCGCAAGTCCGGCTCGACCCCGGCCGGTTCTTTGTTAATGTTCGAGTTAGGTCGTTGGCTTGGCTCGGGTGATATTAGATACTGTGCTGCTGTATTGTTTGACTGTGGCTTTGTTGTCTAATTTCGTTTAGATTAGTATTGGGTTGCTTTTGTAGCCGGGTTAATTTTATCTGGATGACGTTTTTGCCAATCCGGTTAATAAAAACATGTTTATTCATGTTTTTAATACGTTAGAGACTGGTCTTTACATCCGAATTTTCCAAACTGCCGGTCGTTATTGTAGAGATTGTAATGGTTGAATGGCGATGGCATTACGAAAAGTGACCACGAAGTGAGCTGTAGTGCGATCCTGTAACATCCCACCGTGAAAACATAGGTAAAGTGAATACAAATTAGCTATCAACCCATTCAATCAAGGTGGAATGATGTTCTTTTCAGACCCACTTCACCTAAGTATTAAGCCATCACGATGAGATTATTACAGAATGGCACTACTGGTTTTAATAATACTAGTATCTTCTTAGTATTTCATTCACGTATTACAAACCACGTAGTTCATAGAACAAAAGAAAGAACATACATTACAACTGTCAAAACACAATATAGACTACACACAGAACTACATCAATTCTATGTCTGGCTAGGTACCTAATCTAACTTTCCTCGCCTCGCGACTTGGTATAAGAAAACTTCTCGAACGAAACAAGAAAACAAGTATATTCGCGGTCGCTGGGAACCCCTTTAAGCCTAGCAATGTTGGGATTGTTCGGCTTGTATTCAAAATGAATATTGGATTATCTTAAGCCCTGCTCATTTGGTTTTTTAATCTTATGGCAAAATATACGATTTTCCTTGCATCTTAGAATACAATGCAACTGTATTTATGCATCGTAAGACCAGTTCTTATAAATCCAGTATTCTCGTAACATGTATATTTGTGTTGCAGTAAATCCTGTTATATGTGTTATATCATCTAAAGTTTCGCTCATTTGTTTTTGTAAACTTTTGCAAAACATATGTGAAGATGCCCTTTGCAGCTTAGAATAAACGTTGTTTTTTAAAAGTAACAATATGTTTGCATCGAGATTCCAAGTTTTATAAAAATTCACTGCTCACATAGAAGTACAACGCAACATCACCGTCAGCCTTATAATGTGCCCACTACTGGGACACAGGTCACCTCTCTGTGAGAGAGGTAGGCTTCACGGACCCAGTGCCGGTTGGTGGATGTCACTTGTCTTCGAATTTTAGGTTCTAGGACATTTCGTCAATTTTTTTTCATTCGTTTCCTCAAGATATTTTCTTTCACCGTTTTAAGAGCACAGGTGATGAAATAATTTACACAAAGTAAAACGCCTGCCTGGGTTCGAACTTACAACACGTAAGTCGGGGCCGTTATCGCTGGGCCACCACTGCTCTCTCACAACGCATATTTCTGCTGTAATAATCTGCGAACAAACAAATAAACAAAATATGTTCAGAGAAACAGAAGTACAGATTCAAATTAGTAATGCATGCTTTGTTGCAGCATATATTCAGGATCCTTGAAACACATAGCGGGTGACGAATCCTGAAAATGTACTGAACATGCAACTGAAACTGAAGGTGTAGTAAGACAACTAAGAACTTATCCCATCCAAGATTTTTTGTGGGAATAATCTCATAAAATACTAGCTGCGATACATTAATAATGTGTGAACTGGAAAAGATAGGAGGTCTGTAATCTTTCCTCATTTATTTGTTTTATATTCGAAAGAAAAAAAGAAAAGGAAAATTGTTTATTTGTGATTCGGAATCACGTTATAGGTAACTTCTTTTTTTTTCTTTTTACGTGTCACGTTATAGGTAATTCAGATCTTGTTCATGACCGTACAAAGTAACAGAGTATTTTGAGCTGTATGAAATTGTCAGTCTCAGCGTTCAACTTGTTCGGTATGACTATAGAACACACAGCACAATTATTTATAAACCTAAAACAAGATCACACAAGGCTCACGTTTACAGTTGCCTCACTATAGAAGGTAATGCATAAATGTAGTTCTAGCAGCGAGCTTATCTCAGGCGTTTGTACTAAAACCAGCACGTTTGCGTTCCACCCGTTTATACCATTCCAGCATTCTCTTAACAGTGTGAGACAAAGACTGCTTTCTTAATTTACACAAAGGAATTTACTTTAAACCGTGGCAACCCTACTTCTAGACTGACTTGTATTTCTTCTTGGCACCGACTCTGTTAAGCTTTAGCCAAGGCTGAATTTATTATATTAAGTCCGTATTATATCGTCAGCGTACCATATGTAGAGGCTAGCTCGTGTATTTTATTGGTATCGTAAAAAGTGTGCAAGAGATTAACTTAAGAGGGTTTTAGATGGTATCCTTTTGGACACTTAATACGCCGACTAATCCATTTGCCAAACATCTAAATTCTTAGAACTTTAAATATTGATTTACAGTCATGTCTAAAATATTTAGACCTATTTGTACCCTATAACTACATACGCCCTATTTCTGGAACAAAAAATATCGACACGTCACAAATTTAACGTAAATCAAGTGATGCACGATGACAGCAACTGGCCTACGCAAGAATTCTTGTACACGCGAACTGTGTACGACTCGGTGCTGAACAAGAAAGATTCTTGGCTGCGCTAGACAAGGTACGTGCCGAGGTCTGATAAACTTCTTGTCGTATACATGATGAATTGGTCGTGTACTACACGAATACTTGCGTAGACCCGGTGACTTTTCCTAGCGTGTACAAGCGCCCGAACGCGTGTCACAATTGGTCACATTCGTTTAGCGATAATATTCATTCTAGCCCGCTCATGATTGCGTCATCGATTCTATGATGAAGACCTCCTATGTCACAAATGGTATAATACATCTAAACTACTACAGCTACACATAAAATCGCACATCTACAACTACGATGTCCCTATCTCATAAAAAGCGCGTATCCCTAAAAAACATATTCGTTCGGTGACATCGGGCGCTAGTGATAAATGGGAAAGGTCACCGCCTTCGGTAACTGTCACCCTAATGTTTATGTTTAAAGGACGCCTTTTATGCGCCACAAAACTCACGATAATGTGCGGGTGTCCTCGTAAATGTAGTCCTACCAGGGCTGGATTTGAAGGAGTATAGAACCTGAGGCAACCAAGAAGAGGAGACCATAACATTTTTGGGCCGTTTTACAATATTAAAAATATACAGGACAAGAAAAAGAAGGACACGAATTTCGAAAAGATAGACGCGAGATATTTTTATTGAAAAATTATTCATATCTAGTTTCTGCCCGCGACTTCACCCGCGTGGGAAGTGTTTTATTATGCCAAGGAATCAGAATACGGTGATTATCGGGTTATTTTTTTTTAATACTGATTATAACTATCTGTGTGCAAATTTTCATTAAAACCTGTTTAGTCGTTTTTGCGTGATTGAAACACAAACTTTCACATTAAGTAGGATTTCGGTGTAAGCCAGTTCTCGGAGTAAACAAAACGAATTGTGGAGGCGCTTCCCCTGGGGCTAGGGTCCCTTTTACCCTACCGTAAATCCGGTCCTGTTCCTACCACCAGCAGGGCAGCCTTCGGTACTATCACCGTTATTTTGATGGCTGCAACTTTATTCCGACGGGTTTATTTTAAAATGTAAGCGAATCGTGTTGTTTATTCTTCAGTTATGTCGCTCTTCAAGTTTTATTACTTTATTTATTTCGTTCTTGGAATGTTCAAGTCTGTAATTCTATTCTACGTTATGTTTGGTGTGTCCGAAATTCATTTTCCGTAAGAATTTTCAGAAAATGAGCACATTGTCGTACATTTTAAATGTCTTGTCAACATTGTCGGCTTTGGGAATATTTAATAGCTTGGTAGCAAAGAAATGGACCAGTAAAAAAGTGCATTTTTTCTGGTTTGGATCAAATTCTTGTTGTCTGAAGATTAGACAAATAAGGACTGGCGATAACGTACAAGTATTTTCTAAGAAAGTTACAAGTGCAAATCAGACAACGCATGCAGACAATGCAGACAAAGGGTCGTGCAGAGTCATCAAGTAAAACGCTGCCATTCAACTAATAATTTTAATTCTATTTTAGTTTGTAGCATTTCTGTTAAAAGTAATTCCGAAAAGACAAACCATTAGCAGTCCTCGTATTCGAAGCCCTCAACGGAAGTGCTTCACGTTTTTCCAAAGCGCCTTCCTCCGGGACAAATTAGCTGAAAATAAGGAGTTCCCTCCTTTAAGCTACGTGTTGAGACTCCCGAGTGGAGCGACTTAGTGCGTTGACATCTGCCTCCATTGCTTTTCTTAGAACAATCACGCATGATGCTACAAAGTGTATGTGTAGCATCATACGAGTTTTGTCCAAGAATCGGGATCCTTTATGTTGCTTTTGCCCACACCCAAGAGATGTGATGACGGCCTGGGTTTATACTGCAACACAAAAATTCTTTCATTATAAGTATCATAACGTTGAAAGTTATTGACATAAGCGTACCGAAGGCAGGTTTGAAGTGGCACAAAAAAAATGTCTGGCAAGATTTGGGAGATGCTGTTACCACGCGCCGCTTACGTATTTTGTGTTGTTACTAGCAGCGGGACTTTATAGGCTAGCCAAAAAAAGTAGGTCAGATACTTTTAAAATAATTAAAGCTGGAAATTATAAAGGTTATTTGCTAAAAAATCTAGTTCTATTTCCAAAGGTTTACTTTTATTATTGATAATTTGATAGGACAAGGACATTCTTTATTTCAATTAAGCTGCACTTTTGAACGTCAAAAATATAAATTAGAAGTTAATAATAATTGATTCTACCTCCATTCGGCAAAGTAGCTTGTTATGGAGAAGAACGGACAAGGAGCTCCATACGTAACAACTCTTTAAAAAAAAGTGTTTTACAACATTTACATAAATTCATATACGTGAGGATGATGCACCCAGCTCTATTATACTACATATAGGTAAAAGTATTACAAACCTGTTAGTGTTAATTCCTTCATTTGATAAATAGGAACATGGTTCTCTCATACTTACAATTATTGCAAACAAAAATAGGCTCGCGTATGCCAACTCTGTTCTAACTTACCTGGTGGTAAGCGACGATGTTGGCAACGCGGCAACGGTGAAAGCCGCTTGCCTTGAAGTCACCTATTCAAATATTATTCTAATAACCTTTTCACATATAAAGCAGATTTTTTTACAAACTATTATAACAGCCACGTGTTCCACAAAAATACCCTGTTATGTTATATTATAACGAAGGCTGTATTGTGTGCTCGTGTAAGTAGAGGTGGCGCCCCCTGCCGCGTTGTGCTGAAATCTTAAATGTCACGCGCGACAATTTACATAGTCGAGGTATTTTACAAGTATGTTACGAGGCTAAATGGTATACAAAAAGATTGCGGAGTATGTGGCAGAATAAAGGATTGGTATTGTTATTAATGAAGGTGGTTTTACTTGATTTTAGCATCATCTGCCTTGCCTTCCTAGTTGGTAAATCAACACACGGTCATGAACGTTGGGGTCGGCTTCCAGTCCACAAGCAGCTGACAGTATATTACTTGGACAATCCAGTTACTGTGTAGCACAATATTCCATGCCAAGACTGGTTGCAATTTGCGGGCTTCAAAAAACGACAACCGGTTGTATTCGTACGAACGCTCTTAGATGTTTAACTAAAAACCCACCATCTTGATTCACTACACGTTTCACTAAAGAAAAATTAATTAAAATCAATACGTATCTTAGAGTGAACTTAGTATTTTCTCTTTACATTTCGTTCTTTCTTTACTTCAACTAATGAGCGCACAACTAATCCGTTTAGTAAAGCTGACTAGCTACAAATTGAAAACAAACAGAATGTTCGTTTTGCTCGATCTTTTAGTCTGTTTAACAAGCCACGGTTCGTTCAGCAGAAAAAATAACCAAAGAGTTTCTTTAGCGAGTATTTCTGAACAAGTTTCTCAAGTAACATAGTAGTAAAGAATTCTCATAAACCTTCATCATTAAATAAGTCCAACAAAACTAAAGATTCGGGTTCACCATCCACGTAGGGCCCCAAAGTATTAAGACGTTAGCGCTATCTCTGGACCCACGTAGAGGGCACCCCGCGATAAGTGCGGCCTAATGTGCCAACTGCCCGCTCACGGGATGACGGGACGCGCCCCGGACTGCGGGACGCGGTATGCGGAATGCGGGACTAATCCCTCCGGGATCCGCGCAATCGCTTATCGACAAATCGACGGCTGGAGCTTCTTGCGGAAGGAGATTGAAAAATATGTATGTAATTTATGAATGGGTTCAAATCAAATCAAATCAAATCAAATCAGTTTATTCGCAATAAGTGTTGGTACAATTTTGGTCTTAACATAAATAATAATACAGATCCATAACACTTAGTCATAATAATGTGACATGCAAACATTTGGGTTAATATTTATTTATAATTATACAATTCTATTATAGTTATAATTAGTAAATTACAATTGAGAAATTGATTATATGTAGGTACATTATTAAATAAATTATAAAAAATATTGATGTCCGAGGGTAAAAGAAATAAAATAAAGATGTTATTAATTACCTATTCAACTCCTTATTAAATATGTCGCTTACAGAGTAGAAATTCTTATCTAATAGCCATAACTTAAGATATCTTGAAAATTTATTAACTGGTAAGTTTTTGATGGTGTCAGGTATAGCATTAAATATGCGACCACACATTGCATAGCTATTTTTAGTATACAGTGCTGTCCTAGGGATTATTGGCAAAACTATTGTATTTTTGTGCCTATTACTTTTTGCATACAGTTCATGAGCTTTTTTAAATAATTCAGGATGAATTTTAACAAATTTAGCGCATTCAAAGATGGGCTTGGAAGGGTTAGTATCTTGAACTTTCTGAAAATTGGTTTGCAAGATTCCCATGGGCGTATTCCCGCTATGGCGCGGATGCATTTTTTCTGTGCGATGAACACTCTCTGACTTTCTGTTGAGTAACCCCAGGCAATAAGACCATACCTCAGCACAGAATCAACATAACCATAGTATGCAGATAATACAGTTTTTAATGCTGATGTTTTTGAGAGTTCGTATAGGACAAACACGAATTTATTTATCTTGTTGCATACTTTATTGACGTGGGCTTTCCAGTTGCAGTGTTTATCAATCGTGATACCGAGAAATGCCGTTTCGTTTACTTCTTTTAATTTAAGTCCCCTATAATTAATGTCCAAAGACTTATTTTCTCGTCCATATGTACTAAATTGAATAAAATTAGTTTTTGTTAGGTTTACTCGTAGATTATTTTCGTCAAGCCATGCAATTATCAATTCAATTGTGTTATTTATGTCAGTTGTGTATTTATTAATGTCAGTATTATTCGATGTCATTATTAACGAAATGTCATCAGCGAACAGAAAACAGGGGTGATTAGTAACTTCAGGCAAGTCATTTATATATAGTAAGAACAATAGGGAGCTAAGCACACCCCCTTGGGGCACACCAGACCTGTTATGTTTATAGTTTGATCTGTAAGATTTTAGTTCAAGTTGACTATTAATTTTTTCGATTTCTACACACTGCATTCTGTTATTTAAATAACTTTCTATCCATTGAAGAGCTGGGCCCCGAATCCCATACTTTTCAATTTTGTTTATTAGCAATTTGTGTGATACGAAGTCGAAAGCCTTCGATATGTCAAAAAAGATGCCTGTTGTCTTAAGTCGCTTATCTAAGTTGGTAATGATTGTGTGTATTAGGTTAAAACATGCTAATGTTGTGGACTTTCCTTTTTGAAAACCGTACTGTTCTTCCCTTAGAATACTATGCTTGTCTATGAATTGTGTAAGGCGTTTATGCATAGCAGTTTCAAAGATTTTTGATAGAATCGGTATGAGAGTAATTGGTCTGTAGTTATCGAGATCTTCCTTGTTACCTTTTTTGTGGAGAGGTTTTACAACCGACTGTTTAAGTAGGCTAGGAAAACATCCAGATTCAAAAGACAAATTCACTAAAAACGTTAGGACTGGTGTTAATTCACCAGAACAACATTTTAAAATTTTTGTTGCTATCTCATCGTAACCTACTGAGTTTGTGTTGTTTAGAGATAAAATAATTCTGTGTATTTCTTCATGTCCATATGGTTCTAGGAAAATACTATTACTAACAGATTTTTTAAGACTAGCACCAGTATTCTTATGGGTATCGTTTGTTAGATTAATCCAATAGTCATTGAATGCTTCAGCAATTTTATCCGGGCTAGCAATTACAGTACCTTTGTTTCTTACGTTTTCTATGACTTGTTTGCTCTTAGTACCGACGGACTCATGTTTTATCAGTTGCCATGCTGCCTTGCATTTGTTTTTAGAATTACTGATAAATTCATGATTAATTATTTTAATGGACCCATGTATGCAACGACGTAGGAGTTTAGAGTAGTTTTTAAATTTTGTTTTATTTTCAGCTGTTTTGTTTGCATAGTATTTGTTTCGTAATGATCTTTTGGTTTTGCAGCTTGCTCTAATACCTTTAGATATCCATTTTAAGGGTCGATCTCTGTTTAAAAAATTTATTCTCCTAAACGGAAAACATAATTTATAAAATAGATATATTAGCTCGTAGAACTTTTCGTAAGCTACGTTAATATTGGATTCTTTAAATATCTCTGAAAACGACAGTTTGGACATACATTCTTTAAATATAGAAATGTGGTGTTTATTATAGTCTCTCCTATACATTGGTTGTATATAAAAGCTGAAGAATTTTGTTATTTTTCGGGACTTTTTACAAACTTCAAAAAAAAAAAGAGTAATCTATTCCACACGTTTGTATGTAGTTTTGTTGGAATTGCACAATATTCACATATGTTACTCTCTGTATTTATCTAAATACGTGTGTCGAATTTCATAAGTGTTTCTAATTATGTTTGTATGTATGTATGTATATTTGTTTGTCCACGCTGCAATGATGAAATATCATTGTTTTTATTGACCTGGTGAAGATTGCGAGGATACGCTGGATGCGAGACGCACGGGACCGGTCAAAGTGGCGACGCTTGGGGAAGGCCTATGTCCAACAGTGGAATTCTTTCGGCTGATATAATGATCTCTCAACTTAGGGAGCAGAGTAAGTTTCATTAAAATCGGTTCAGCAGTTTTCAATATATGGAACATACGATCGAACACCTTAGCGACAAACAGCACGAATGCGTAAATTAAGGTATGATGGGTATTTTGTTAATTCTTTAGGTAGCTTGCTATAGACTTTGCTCACTGTTTACTAATAGGATACTAAAACTAAAAAGAGACATATATTTTTATCTTTCTCTATACTTAATCTGTTTTCAAGAAGTCTAGACTATTTGGCCAAAGTTTTCAACTACTTTGAAAATATTAACCGAAACAACTTTTGTACCGAAAATATCCAGATATCTTAACAAAAACGCCAAGCAAAACAGCTGTGCCCATTAGAATAGAATAGAATAGAATAGAATATTTATTTGCGTAAAACATGGTATACAAGGGTGTTATGTACAAATTGAGGCACAAGCATGTTTAGCTAGGATAAAACATAGCATGCAAAATTTTAAAAAACAAGTTAAGCAACAACAACCGTTTTTTTTTTAAAACATCAACATTTTTTATCTATAAATTCTTTTAAACTATAAAAACTACACTCGACTAACCACTTATGAAATTTTACTGTAAATAATTTTGTGTTTAAAGCTTTGAAATGCCTTGGTATTTTATTATAAATGTTCACACACATTGCCAAGCAGTTACTATTGTATTTAGACAGTCTAGGCGAATCATTTAACACTAGTTTATATGGATCTCGTCGATTCCGAGGATTTACATCATTTGCAGTCTTAAATAGTTGCTTATTTTTCATAACAAAAACACATATTTCGTAAATGTAAAGCGACGGTAACGGTAACAAACCAAGTTTTTTAAATATGGGTCGACATGAGTCGTCGGGCTTAAGTCCACAAATTGCTCTCATGCACTTTTATTGAGCGATGAATGCTCTTTGGAAGTCAGTGCTGTTACCCCACATTATTAGTCCATAACGTAACAACGATTCGACGTATGCGTGGTATGACATTACAGCAGTTTTTATATTAGTTATATTTTTTACTTTTTTTAATGCATAAACAAATTTATTAATTTTAGTGCTAACATTGTCTATGTGCTCTTTCCAGTTTATGTCTTTATCTATTATTACACCTAAAAATCTGGTACGCGTTACTTCACTGATTTTATTAATATTGAGTTTAATGTCATTTTTGGAATTATTTGATCGATTAAATTGGATGTAAATGGATTTATCTAAATTTATCATCAAATGGTTAATGTCAAGCCAATGCAATAATTTGTCAATTGTATTATTAATGTCAAGTTCATGTTCTAAAATGGTATTTAGTTTTTTATTAGATGTCACTATAATAGAAATATCGTCAGCAAATAATACGCATTTATGGTTAGTTATTTTTATGATGTCATTTATATAAATGAGGAATAATATTGGGCCTAGCACACTTCCCTGTGGAACGCCATATTTATTATGTTTATATTTCGATAAATAGGATATTATTACATTATTTTCATTTTTTTTATTGATAATAACACATTGTTTTCTATTGCTTAAATAGGACGACAGCCACTGAAGTGCCGGTCCTCTAATACCAACAGCTTCCAATTTTTGTAGCAATATGTCATGAGACACCAGATCGAAAGCTTTCGATAGATCAAAAAATAGGCCTGTAGTTATAAAATTATTATTTATATTTGAAAGTATAGCTTGCATAAGGGAAAAAATAGCTAACGATGTGGACTTGTTCTTTTGGAATCCAAACTGCTGGTCACTTATAATATGAAATTTATTGCAAAAGTCAGTTAACCTTTTTAGCATACATTTTTCAAAAATTTTAGACAATATGGGTATAAGAGTTATAGGTCGGTAATTGTTGAGGTCACATTTATCTCCCTTCTTGAATAAGGGCTTTATTAAAGATAGCTTTAATTTTTCAGGAAAGGTGCCTTGTGAAAATGACATGTTTATTAAATGCGTCAGAATACCAGTCAGTTCGTTGCAACAGGCTTTGACGATTTTTGTATTGATCTCATCATAGCCCTCCGACCTAGTGTTGGACAGAGACATTATTTCCTGTCTTACCTCGTTAGCTTCCATTGGTCTAAGAAACATAGAGTTGACACTCGTACTTTTGCAGCGGTTTTGATTTGTGCTTCTTTCCCCTTGCACATGCGTTAAATTAACATAATTGTTATTAAATATAGTAGCCATTTGTACAGGGTCTGTAGTTATTGTTTCATTGAATTTAATACTTTCTATGTTGTCTTTGTGAGTGTTACTGTTTATTTCGGTTTTAATGACATTCCATGTGGCTTTACACTTGTTATCATGATTATGAATATATTTTATATTTGCACTCTTTTTTGAATTATAAATGCATTTATTTAGTAGACTGGAGTAGTTTTTATATTTAGTTTTATTAATAAAAATTTTATTTTTATAATATCTGTAACGTAGCATCCGTTTAGTTTTACAACTTTGTCTCAAACCTTTGCTTATCCACTTTTGTTTGTTTTCCTTATTACTATTGATTTTAACTCTTACTTTAGGAAAACAGAGACCATACAACAGACACAATAGCTCATGAAAATCATTGAATGCACAGTTAGTGTCAGTTTTGAAATATATATCGGACCAAGAAAGATTTTCCAGACATTCTTTAAATTTTCGAATGTTGTCGACGTTATAGTCTCTTTTATAAATATAGTATATTGTTGATTTCTGTGGTTTCTTTTTGATTGGAAAGCTTAACATTTGTGCTGTGTCGTGATCAGACAGATACAGGGGCAGTACAGTGGCAGTCGCGTTGGCAATGTTGCTTAAAATATGGTCAATACAAGTCAATTTGCGAGTGGGTACATTGATGTGGATTTTTAAATTATGATTGTTAGATAAATCTTGTAATCCATTTGTGATGTTACCTTTTTTAAGAGTATTTATGTTGAAATCACCGGCCACAACTATATTTATTTTGGACTTGTATTTATTTGACAAATCATGCAAAAGATTGTGTAATTTTGTCAAAAACAGATTAGGATCAGATTGTGGTGTTCTATAAACACATATTACTATTAATTTATTATTTATAATTTCTATGCCACAAACCTCAAAGGTGTTTTGAGTTGCATAGTTTTTCACAAATGACAGCTCTTTATAAAGTAAACCCTTTTTAACTAATATGCATGTGCCACCTCTTTGCTTCTCTCTACAGTAGTTGGTAGCCAACTGATAGTTGCAGATTTTCACATAATTTTCATAACCTTTTTTTACAAAGGTTTCCGATAGACATATAACATCTGGATCATTATTCGCTTCTTTTAACTCCTGAATTGTAATTTCTAGTAGTTCTTGTTTAGATAATAAACTCGCTATATTTTGATGGAGTATTCTAAACTGGTGTGTTTTATTAGTTTGAGGTACGAAAAAATGAGTCACGCTTGTTTAACACAGGAAAGTAATAAGGTATAGTCCCTATTTGACCTTTTGAGTTGTGTTGCAGAGAGGAACTATGTTCGTAGGGCTTTGTACACTCAACACGACCAAAGTAGTAAGGGATTGTCCCTTTTTTGGGTTTATCAGTAGGCACGTTTAATTTGGAACTTGATTTGTTACTCGCTATTATTTTTCGTATTTCGCTCGGATTTAAATACTTATCACTATAATCGCAACAATCTATAAGATAATTTATCGACTTACAAATACTGGATAGATCCGTGGATGTTTGATTTACGAAGTGACAATTTTTATAACTATTACAAACATTTTTTATAGAGTAGTTTAACTTACGTACATTGAGGTGCATGTTATTGACGACATTTAACACAATAATAGTGTTATTTATAAATGTATTTAAAACAATTTGCAATTGAGACAACAAAAGGTTAGGGTTGTTGTCATTTTCACCTATGCATATTACAAGTTTGTCTTCAGTGGTCAATTTAGTATTTCTGCAGTTTGCTATAATTTCGTTGCTAGGCGCATTTGGCTTTGTTTCAGCAACGAGCCTGTATTTTTCATACTGCGTATTAGTCCTTGAGTGTGAGATGGCTGCTGCTAATCCGACGCAACGCTGAGTACCGAAGATAAATATCTTCCTTTCTGGGATATTATTCCCGTCTATGGCAACATATGTCTGAGCGCTGACGATGGCCACAGTCTCTTGCTTCTGTTCTTGACTTACGGCAGGTTCACAGACATTGTAACTACTTTGCATTATGATTGCAATGCGTTCTTGGAGAGCTGCAATCTCCTGCTGTGCAACCTTTAATTGCTGCTGTAAGGTTACGATTTCTTGTTCCAGGGATGACACATTAACATTGTCATTGGGTTTGGATTTCAACTTTCTGGATGATGATGGTAAAGAGGATGGTGTAGAAAGTATGTTGCATGGAGTTGACAGAGCTGGCCTCTTTTTCTTAGTGTTTGGACCTGGACTTGAAAATATGGAGGGCGACTGGCATAAAGATTTTAATGTTTTGTTTTCTGAAGTTAACTTGTTTATTTGCTTGTGTAGATCGGTGTTTTCCAACAGTATATTTCCTAGTTCATTTTCGGTAATTTCGAGTTTTAATGAGAGTTGTGCAATTATCTCCTTCATTTCTGAGGCTGATACTAAGTCAGACACAGTACCGTCAACACTCATTGACAGTTTGTTGGGAGTACTATGCGATTCAATAGATGTTTCGCACTCAGTCAATACGTGGGAATCAAGTAAATCTGCAGTATTTTGAACCGTAGATATACGTTTAAACGAATCATCACGTACTATATCCTTAGTGCTTTGTGGTTGTTCCGTTGGTGAGGGTGTTTCCATCGGTGTTACTTTTTTCCTCACGGTAATATTGGGTGTACAGTCGGTATTAGCGTATTTTTTGCTTCTAATGCATACCTTACATCTCCACTTTTTTCTGGATTCCGCGTCTTTGAGGCGATACGTATGTTCTGGATAACCATCGCAATCCAATTCATACCGGTTATCACAGGCAGAACACAAAGCAGTGCTTTTTATGTTTACTAATTTTTTGCATTTATAACATGTTACTAGTGCTGCCATCTTGCAATAATTGTTGTACTAGTCTCTTTATAAATTCCAAATATGAATTCTGGAACTTACGAAAAGTGATGTAGTCTCTGAGGTTTGAACCCGCGGCCACTCGTGTGAGGCTAGTTTAACTGCAAAAGTAGTGGTGTTAGCTATTACGCCAACTGAACGTTACTAAAGTTCGCTAAATTTGTCAACCTATTGCAGTAGATGTTTTTTATTTTGAATAGGCAGGTCAGCGTGACAGTTTAAATTCAAATCACTGTGTGAGTCACTTTTTCACTTGATCTTTGTTGTTATTTTTTCAACACACTTTTTTTCATCGAATTAAGTCACAGAATATTGTACATTTTGCAATCTTTAGTTTATTTTCATTGGTATTGTTGATTTTATGGTCGTATTTGCTATTTTAAAGCACAGTTTATTGTTCACAGTATAATTTGGATTAACTTCACAGTTTATGTAAGAAATCCATGGATAACACTGTCACTTAAGTATTAGGTGATGTTTTATTAGTTCACTTATTTTTATTCACATAAAAGCACAAATAGTATTTTTAACTGATATTTAATAACAGAGCGATTGTTTCAACGTTTGGCTAGACGCAGCGCATTCCTAAATTTATTAGCCAAAGTCAAAAGTGCGAGCTAAGTGTTTAATGCTGGTGTTATGTTATATTAGTGCTTATAATTTATCAGCCTTTTCAGCCCCAAACATCCATAAATAAATATAAATACAAATAAAACGAATTTTTAATTATCTTAATGACGTCAAACTGGCAATAATAATCTAATCGCTTCTTTGTAAGTAGCATCAAAGTTCGTTACACTGACCCCCTCGGTGGGTGGCGCATGAGGCGGGACCCTCATCCCCAAATCGGGATCAAAGCCATCATCTGCATAGTGGAGGAGGCAGAAAGCCGAGGCCGAGAGAGATGGCTAATGAGATCAGCTCAGTTCGACGATCTCGTCTCGGCAGCGTGACGAGATTCAGTGTAAAGATAAAGATATTTTTATTTCAACTAGGCCACCAAGCGGCACTTTTGAACGTTAGTACATAAAAAACTAAAAGGAATAAAAAATTATTCTACCGTGCATTCGGAAAGTAGCTTGTTATGGAGAAGAACGCATAGTTACTCTTTAAAAAAAAAAGGTTTTTTTTACAATATTTAGGTACATAAGTACATACATTAATAAATTCATATGTGTGAGGACAATGCACCCAGAATCACTACATACTATACTACGTACAGGTACAAAGCATTAAAAGTACCTACACATGTACCGTGCAGTTACACAATAGGTACTAGAAAAACATTAGCATCCGAAGCAGTTAAGTTAAGACCAATCCCAACTGACGGCGCCCGTTCACGAACATGACGTATGAATCGGCACCACCCAGCTCAACCATCATGAAGGGAACCGAATGATCCAACACACGCGCCACCATCAGAGAGACATTTGAGAGAGCATGACACACTCAACTGCCAGGGCACAAATAAGTCAAAAAACGACACAAAGGTACAGCAAATGGTAGATCTACAGTTGGGTACATATTACTTACACACGTGCTGCGCAGTTATACAATACTAAAATAAATTGAGTCTATATAATACAAATATATTCATACAATTCAGCAGGTCCAACAATACTTCAAAAACAATAATGTTCTGCATATCACTTCTTTTTGCGCCCTAGTGTTTGTAGAGCAAGACTAGCATTGAGCCAAGCATTTTTATCAGTGATGTAATCCCCCAACTTATAATATGCCTGCCTGCATAGTGTGCGTTTTATACAAGTTTTAAATTTCGTCTCATTCAGTTCTAGAATGTGGGGAGGAATTTTATTGTAACATTTTGTACAGTACCCCATGAAAGATAAGGCTACTTTAGCCAGTCTGAAACCTGGTTGAATAAATTGGTCCCTATTTCTAGTAATGTAATTATGTCTATCGCCGTTTTTACTAAAAATATGTAAATTCTTTCTCACGTACATGATGTTTTCATAAATATATTGACAAGGAACCGTCATGATGTTAATTCCCTTAAACAGTTCCCTTAGAGAATCGCGCCGGCGAAGATTGTATATCGCTCTGATGGCTCGTTTTTGCAGAATAAAAATTGACTCAATGTCTGCAGCCCTTCTCCATAGTAAAACACCGTAAGACATTATACTATGAAAGTAACTAAAATAGACCAGCCTAGCGGTATCTACATCACTAAATTGACGAATCTTTCTAACAGCATAAGCTGCCGAACTTAGTCGCCCTGCAAGTGATATTAAATGAGGACCCCATTGTAACCGTGAGTCTAGCGTGATCCCCAGGAAAACCGTTTTATCGACGAATTCTAGCTTCTCCTTTTTTAATATAATGTCACAATCAGTATTTTTGACATTCGGCAAGGAAAATTTAACGCACTTGGTTTTTTTACCATTTAAAACTAAATTATTGGCAGTGAACCAATCCTGAACCTGCCGTAGCGCGTTATTTACGTCGTCAACCTGACAAGTACGTCTATTTATTTTAAAAATTAAAGTGTCATCAGCAAATAACACCATGTTTAGTTTGTTTTCCAATAAACGGGGTAAATCGTTTATATATATTAAAAATAAGAAAGGACCTAAAATTGAGCCCTGGGTTACCCCCATTTTCACGTTTAGCCCCGACGAATTCACACCGGTTATTTGAACTAATTGCTGTCTATCATTCAAATAAGATTTAACCAAACTTAACGCTGATTGACCTAGCCCGTAATGCTCAAGTTTCAGAAGTAATGTTTCATGGTTAACGCAATCAAACGCCTTCGACAGGTCACAGAATATACCTATGGCATCCTGCGACTCTTCCCACGCATTAAAAATGTGTTTTAATAGGGTGACACCAGCATCAGTTGTACAACGTCCTTTGGTGAAACCATACTGTTTATCATGCAAGATGTCATGTATTAAAATGGATGAGCATTTGATTAAGTATTATCTTCTCAAATACTTATATACAGATCTATAATTATTTGTGTCTTTACTATCCCCGGATTTAAAAAGTGGTATAACCTTACTTATTTCATTAGATCCGGAAAGACTCCTTGATCCACACACAAATTGAAAATTAAAGCTAAGTACGGCGCTATAGTCTGAATAATGGAGGTACAAGCTTTGATGGATATTCCCCACAGATCTTCAGTCGGTTTGTTCTTGATTTGCTTAAAAGCTTTTATTACTGTTATGGGGTTTATATGTGAAAAGTTAAATACATTCGGGCAGGCTGAAAGGTTCGCGTTTAATAATCCAAAAGCAAGCGAGGGCGAAGAATTTAAGGTTTCAGTAGTTTTAATTGGGATGCTGGTAAAGTAATTTACAAATTCTTGCGCAACTTTTTTGTTATCTCTAATAAGTCCGTGTGTGGTCTCGAGGGTGTAATCAGTATTATTTCTTTTATTCCTGTTCGTTTCATTATTTATAATTTTCCAAACCGTCTTGATTTTATTTTCTGCTAATTTAACCTTATTTCTAATGTACAAGGCCTTAGCTGTCTTACATGTATTTTTAAAAATTCTTGAGTAAGTAGCAACATACTTATTAAACGTTTCAGTGTTATTACAAAGCTTAAGGCCATATAGCTCGTAAAGTCTTTCCCTACTTTTTCTAAGTCCTGTAGTCGCCCAGTCACTGAATAAAAACTTAGGGCATATAGTTTTAGTTATCTTCTTAAAAGTGTTATTGAACTCTTTTTGAACTACTGAAAAAACTTCATCATACAAAATATTCCCATCATTCACTGTGAGGTCCTGATCGCTTAACTTACCGATTAAAGTACTGTTAAATTTATTTAATTTACCGGATGTTATTGGTCTGGATTGAATATGCACTTGTTTTATTAGCACAATGGACTCAAATGTCACCAGTAGCCCACTATGATCCGAAGGCAGATAATTTATAATAGCCTTGTCCAAGTAGTTGCAGCAACAAAAAACATTATCGATACATGTAGCAGAAGTCAGTGTAGTTCGG
Source organism: Orthosia cruda (assembly GCA_964057195.1). NCBI lineage: Eukaryota > Metazoa > Arthropoda > Insecta > Lepidoptera > Noctuidae > Orthosia > Orthosia cruda. The sequence continues at coordinate 1,420,718 of OZ059836.1, forward strand.
GTTGGTTCCGTAAACACATGTGACAAATTAAATGATTTAAAGAGATTTAATAACCTACTGCTATCTGAATTATCTTCTAGAATATTAATATTAAAGTCACCACAGACAATTACTAGTTTATTACCCATTGCAAGTTTTGCCAAAACATCTTCCATTACTGACTCGAATATAGAGTAGTTCTTATAATTAGGGGGTCTGTAGACACACACTATGACATGCTTATCCAGCTCAACACAGGACAGTTCAACACTATGCTCAACTGAGAGGTCTACTATATCTTTACGAGGTTTTGATTTAATACCATTTTTAATTAATATAACTGAACCCCCACGCAACATAATATTTCTGTTAAAACAACTGCCCACAGTATAATTTTCATAATTGATTAGCATTTCATAATCTTTCAGCCTAAATTGTTTGTTTCACTGAGCATTAGTGAAACAAACAATTTCATACATTGTTTTTTCTAAAAACAGTTCGATTTCCAATTCCTTTGAAGAAAACCCTGAATGTTCTGGTGGAATAATTTCAGAGAATTCTGCTCAGACCTTTTTTTGAAATTAAATTTTTGCGAACAAGAAGGTACCTTTTTGATGGTGAATATACTCTTAACTATTCCGTTATTGGTACCCTCCCTTGTCCTATTAACTAGTTTAAAGAACAAATATTAATAGCATTTTTGCTAACGTTATGCTAGGTATTGACCACCTTTAAATTAGTACTATTACTAATATCAATAATAACTGGATACTTCGACATACTACTTATGTCTGAGTTTATTGTATAAGATAATAGCCGAGCTATTTGATGTCTTACCCTAAGAGGCAGATATAAAGTATCGCCCGTCTCTAATTTACCAACAAAAATGTTGATGTCAAAAAAAACAAGTTTATCACTATAGTGACTCACAAGAAAGTGCAGATGCTTATTAAGCATGTAAATGTGATTATTTTGTCTATTTGACAATTTATCCAAGTAAGGGAAGATACACAAAATAATTTTACTGCAATTTAACTTTAACATCTCTTTTACACACTCAGTGATGTCATCTTTTTTTACTTTTATACTATTACCCACAAATACAGTTAAATTGGTATCTGGTTTATATATATTCTTTGTCACAGATTCCATTATTTGCTTGTAAGTTGACTCGGGCATGCAATAATTAAAAGTGGAATGACTCTGATTGCCATTTATTAATTTTCCTAAACCTTTTCCAATACCGTCTGAAAACATAACCGAATGCAAACCTTCATTACGATGACTAGATGAAAAGCCAGCACTCTCAGGCCGGTCTACTTGAGGCAGATCCTGTGCTACATTTGATATGTCTTGTACGAAGACACTGTTTTGAGACACCCTCTTGGCTTGAGCTAAAAAGTGAACAGTTATGGTAAATAGCGCTGTATATGCTAATATATATAAAATATTGTGTTGTTGTAAGACCGTAAGCGGCGAGTACAAAAGAAAGGGAATCATTTTAGCCTTTGTTCGGACTTAAGGACCATTCCAATTGCTTTTTATTGTCTTTATTACGCTCGAGATCTTAGCTGAAGGCCAATGACATTAAGTCAAAGAAATATGTGAACATAAAATAAAAATTAAATACAACTACACTGCAGTCAAAGGCATCTCACCGTTACCCAGACACATAGACAAGTTCTTTATTAGCGAATAATTTAAAATTAAAATTAATAAAGAGAAAGACACATATTCCATTAAAAAAACACAAATTTATAAGAAATATGTATTTAATTGAAATTCTAATAACTATTCCTCTCTCCATGCTACTTATACTTGTCTAAAATGTTACTGTGCCCGTCAGGGTCCAGAAATGTTACCGTTATATTATATTCACCACCAGTATATATTAATAGTATACACATAATACTATTAATGAATCATAATCATCCTAGTATATTTGTTTCAGTTCTCTGACAACTCTTGTATTTAACTTACAAACCAAAAGTTAGCAACTATCATAAATAACAACCAACTTAGATCTTCCAAGACATCCTAAGTAAAGCAGAGAGAAACCGCACACAGACTAACAAATACAGTAGTAAAGTGGTATTACTAATAAACGTATGTTAAATAGCTTGGTACACGAACTTAAACAAACAGTATTAAATAGAAATCCTCTTTGTGGCAAGGTCGGTAAACATAATATTTGTAGCGCACAATGTGGACATACTGCTCAGGGACAGTGCAGAACTGAGACACTGCACTTCCTTCCTGAGAATGAGCTGGCCAAGGTTTGAACATTTGAACAAGTTTTCTGGTCTTGGCAAAATACTACAACACACTGTTTCAATAATATAATGATTACAAGATAAATGAAAAATTTAAAAATCCTCCGAGGCTTATTAACGCATGTTTTTGAAACTAAATAATTTATCCAGTAGAAGTATCAATCTACAATCCATCGAAACACGTAATTATAACACGATATCTTGCGAAAATACCCCGCTTCAAAGAGTAAAATGCGCATAATTTTTGTACGGCTGAACCGATTTTCATCAAACATAGCTGACCACTCTTGATAAAGTCATCTTACAACATGTCAGTATGGTGCCTCCATGGGCCATGTAATAGGTGCAACTCGAACTAACCTTTCGGGATACAGCAGTGATGTTGTGTGAGTAACAACGTGTAAGTTTTAGTAACCTCCTAAAACACATTCGAAAATCTAACAAGATTTAATCTAACCAGTCCATACTGTCCCACTGCTGGACAATAGGCCTCTGTCTACCTTTTCCAGATAATACTGCTACTATTGTTGCGTTCAAACATTACTAACATTTAAAAAAATTGTGAGGGAGCATTTTCCTTTCATTGTAATTATTCTTCTCCTTTCTCTGTTATAATATATTTGATATCTAGAATCAGAATCAGAATTTTATTTGTTTTAATGTAGGAACAGTAAAAAATGAGATCAGCTACATTTTACCTTACGGCGTGCAAATCATTACATTATAAAAAAACACAAAATGTCAAATATACAAACAAAATATAAAAAGGTCAACAATAAAAATAGAATTAATAATGAGAAAAAACAATAGATAGTCAGGCAATTATAAAAAAAACATTAACAATTTATTTCATGTCCAATAGCTTATAAATGCTCAATAAAAAATTGCACTAGGTAATTATATTTAGTCATTTTCTATATAGTTACATCATTTAAAAAGTCTTTTACTGAGTAATAACATTTTCTTAAAAGTAGTGCAGTTACCTTAGATTTATTAGCTTATTATTTTGTATTGTATGTATGTATTTTATATTATTACTAGCTTCTGCCAGCGGCTTCGCCCGCGTGTAAGAAATAGATAGTAGCCGATTCTCAGACCTACTGAATATGCACATAAAATTTCATAAAAATCACGAGAATTTTATATATAAGATGTAAAAGTTATATTATTTAAAAAGTTTTGTAGTATTAATGCCCTATGTCCATCTCCTGCCGTCCAGTTCATCAAAAGGAAGAGATTGCCCTGTGCGATAAGACCGCACATTGTACACTTAAATTTATAAATTGTTGTCCTGTAATTTTTATGTGGTGTACAATAAAGTATATTTAAATAAATAAATAATGTTTAGTGTGTACCAGTCCAATATAAAAAAAAACATAACTAAAAATAGGACCCTTGCCCCTTGTAGGCTCCCAAATAATACTCTTCAGCTGTGTTCAACAAGATTTACGATCCTTACCATCTTTGAAGCGCTAACCCTTTCACCTGAATATTTTCCTTTACTCGCCTACAACAACATCCCAATACCTAGTCCCTAGTCAACATTAATAAAGCTGTGTACATGTTACTGTGAAAACCTGAACTAGGCGATACTTAATAATACGAAAATATGAGAACTATTCTGATAACCTATTGATTAGTTTATTAGTAGTATTAGCCCGAAGAATTGCCAAACTTAAGTGGCAGTGGGCAGGGCACATTGCTCGCAGAACGGATGGCCGATGGGGCCGAAAAGTTCTGGAATGGCGACCGCGAACCGGAAGACGATACGTTGGAAGGCCTCCTACTAGGTGGACTGATGACCTGGTTAAGGTTGCGGGAAGGCGCTGGATGCGAGACGCACGGGATCGGTCAATGTGGCGACGCCTGGGGGAGGCCTATGTCCAGCAGTGGACGTCTTTCGGCTGAAATGATGATGATGATGATGATTGATTAGTTTGACCGTCAACCTGCCCAGTCTTTTACCGACCATAATTATTGGCCGTAATTGTGGTGGTCTAACCGGATGCAGATGAGTATTATTAGCATTTACTGTTTAACAATCGCCGGAGTCTGTGGTCCCGGACCTTTGAAAGGCGTGCCAGGGGCCGACACTTGCAGATGCCTTGTTAGATATGTATCATGGTATGTGACACCAACCGATGATTATCCCTGGATGCATTACGTAAGTGCATCCAAGGACAATCACCGGTTGGTGCAGGACTATTGTTAAATATGGAGACAAATATATTGGGCTATGGATTTGGGAGGTCTAGTCTATCGATTGCCTAAAACTATAGAATGACTATTGGCCCCGCCTTATTAGTATTATTTTAAGTAGTTTAATTAGACCGTCTGCCTATCCGACCTCCAACAGTGAATGAGTGACACAATATCTCTTGGCATGACTGGTCCCAGATTACCTGGTTTCTGCCTACCTTAATGACCGTCGAAAATCTACGAATTATAGTCGGGCACAAACATGTTATAACAACAAATAAACAGTTTAACGTGTTTGCCGAAGTACGGAAAATCCACACTATGTACAGATGTTCATCCACGTACCTTGGCAAGTGTTGCTCAACTTTGAAGATCGTCCGTGCATCTTTTAGTAGCTTGAGCAATATCAATATTAATCATGTTTCTTAGAAGTTTTTCTTGCTTATTTTGCTACCGAGTGAGTAATAGTTCTAGCCAACCCTAAAATTTGCCATAGTTCGAACTCTAGCAGTAACATACTCACAAGGTCAGCAAATAAACGTCGTTTGTGGGTCCTGAGAGAATTGATGCTGACGCTACTGAGTGGACGGTGATGGCTGATTCAATCATACGTGATGATGTGACCGTGTAGATTAATTGTATCGGGGTTGTGGATACGTGGTTGTATTTCACTTGGGATTAAAGAGACGAAGGTAATGTGATAATGGAGAATAGATCCTTGTGTTGATACTGAAATCTGGATGCTTATTTTTCAACATTTCTCTATGGCTTCGCTCCCGTGGCCCACCCCATAGGACGGGAATAAAAAATAGCCTATGTTTTTGAGGATTAATGAAGCTTTCTACTGCTGAAAAAAAATTTTAAATCGGTTCTGTAGTTTTTGAGTTTATCCATTACAAACCTTTTTTTTATATTCTTTTATTTAGGGGCTTTTAGTCGAAATAAAGACCAAGCCAGCCCCATCATTACCTAAACATATACACATACATATACTTATTCTAACTTATCTATTATTTTATAAACTAAAATGGATGCTTCTGGCGAAGTATCTGAAAGGATACTTTATGAGCTATAATGATTTATTTCCTATTAAGTACGTTTTATACCAGTTCCTTTTTTAGCGATCTTTCATTAAAATACTCTTTCCAACAGCGCATTTGACATACAGTCTTAAATTTCGTTAAAATGAAATAACGTTTCGATACCATCTGATATAGCTTTTCTTGCTAAGCGGTCCGATTCCTCATTTCCCGGTAAGCCAACATGTGACGGAACCCATTGCAAAACCAACTTAACATTTCTAAATAGTAAGTGATAAATTTGCTTACAAACAACCAAATCATTCCTCTTTATAATATTAGTGTAGATAAGGCAGCAGAAAAGAAATGGAAGAAAATAAAGGTAGATAAAAGAAATGTTAGTAATAAATAACGGATGGCACCACACCTAAAATAATGTAAGGCCTTTTGGAAATACCTGCGGTTTGCAGTGCGAAATTATAGGTTGAATAGAGAAAGAAATATTTGTATCATCACAATGTATCTACATGAAAATAATACACCAAATAAATCCATAACAAGGTTATTTTAGGAACTTTAGTATTCAATAATCAAGTTCCTTCTGGACAAAACTTTTTGATATCAATCATACCACCGCACCGAAGCTATAATAAATACAACTTCTATAAAATAAATAATAATAATCGCCGCTATAGAAATACACGACATATGCCCATTGTGTACACGTCCCATAAAATAATGACTCAACCAATAATACCTAATTTCGTATTCGTAGCCCGTTTTATATATTCGCGTCTACGCGGTATCGTAGGCGTGCTACGAGACCTCTACGAGGTGCTACGAGGCCTCTACGATGTGCTACGAAGCTTCTAAGAATTTCTGCTACGTCAATACGGTGTATTTATTGCTTCTAAATAAATTCGATGCAGACATTAGGTATGACTGTGTATATTTATGTTTAAGTGCCTCATTTGGTCCGGAATATTAAGTGATTTAGTGTTTAGTGCTGTAATACGCTGTAGACGTTTATTGGGCGATAATTTAGTTTTGTATTGGCTATTAGAATTTAACGTTGCGTAAAAGCGACTATATTTTATTACAGTCAAATGTTGGCTTATATCATGAAAACGCAAAAACAAACGACGACAACTTATTCATATTATTTAGGTCACACAAGAAATACAATAGGCCAGGTTATGTACAAAGATGAGCTTTATCCATAACTAAGTTGTTATTTTTTTACCCCTGCGGTAAAGTCAAGAGGTAGGTTATTTATTTGATAAATATGCATAATGAGCTAAGACGCAGTGGCAAAGCTTAACTAAACTAGTCTTTAAGAAATAAAATAAATATGCTAATCTTTTGTTTTATTTTTTTATGTAACCGTTGATATCATACTGCAGGGCAAATGCCTCCCCCAAGGACTTCCAGAACTTTCTGCCGTGAAAAGTTTAAAACATATCACTTCAATCGATTAATATCATGATGTACATCGCAGGTACATCAAATTCGTGTGTAACAGACATATAATTTGTATATCCCCGACGATCATACATCACCGTCACCGCATGAATACTGCTCACAGAATTATGTGCCGAGTCATAATTTATCATTATCACGAAAATAGACACAGCCTTCAACACTCCAAACAATATAAACCTATACATAGACACGATTAAATAAATATTTTACATGAAAATACCTGGTTTATGGAGGCAGCCCACTTAATTAATTAAAGTGAAGATTAGTCTGTTCATGATAATTATTACTAGGCGCAATCAATCTCAGTACCTACATTATGTATATATGTGTGTGCCAAATAAACTAGTTTTCTTTCTTTCAATCTAGTGCGGGTTGGTGGATGTCTCATGTCTCTCAATTTTTGGATCTTGGACATGCCGGTTTCCTCACGGTGTTATGCTCTCAAGCAGTGGTGTTTATTTTTTTACGTAATGTTGTTTAAATAATTCACACACAGCACCCCGCACTGTCCCCACGTGGTAGATTTTAGACCATTACGTCTCTCACAGAGAGGGCCTTTAATGTGCCCATTGCTGAGATACAGGCCTCTGTATTCCAGCAGTGGTGGGCACATTAAAAGGCTACTGATGATGATGATGATGATGACAATCAATCTGCCTTATCATTGCGCAACTATATTGGGGACCTCTTTCAGTATAACACGATGCAGCTGAGTACCACGATTTTACATGAAGCGACTGGTGCCACAGCCCAGTAACTGGGTAACATGATAATTCTTCTGACTGTCCGTAACCACTGTCAAAGATCTTCAAATGACAGCCGTGACCAACAGCTTAACGTGATTTCCGAGGCACGGGAGAAACTTGGATATTAAGATGGTCACCCATCCACAGACTTACCTCGGCTAGCGTTGAAGTTTGACCCGTGGGGCTGTTTTTTTAACCGACTTCAAAAAAAGGAGGAGGTTCTCAATTCGTCGGAATCTTTTTTTTTTATGTATGTTCCCCGATTACTCAAAGACGCCTGGACCGATTTCAAAAATTCTTCTTTTGTTTGAAAGGGTATACCTACTTCCTAGTTGGTCCCATAATCATCAGGTCAGGATCTGATGATGGAATCTTAGATAAATCGAGGGAACTCCTCAAATATTATAGGCAAACATATAGCGATTTTGGTATTTTCATCAACAATGCAATCATCTGCACTCAGAAAGTATCATTTGGTGAAGTGGAACTGATGAAGAAGACCACAGGTGGCCACTGGAACTCCTAAATGCTAAATATGTCACGGGCATAAGATATCTCGAATAGTTAACCGACTATAATGAAGCAAATACTTATAAATAAATGGAACTGTTGAAAATGGCACCATCGAACTGATCTGATGATGAAGCCGGAAGGTAGGCACTGGAACTCTAATATAAAACAATGTATCCTAGTCGTGTTTGGGCTTATTGGAATCGCCATGAGATGTACTTTGGCTATAAATGATAATCATGTTAATTGGAGGTACCTACCAAAACTAAAAAGAGAAAAATAAAAACTTTTTAACAAAAAATCAAACCGACTTCCAGAACAAAAAACTACAAAGCAAAAAATAAATTTCTTTTCCGAAGTCGGTGTCGAAAAACGGGAAACAATGGTTAGGTACAAAAGACACCGACTTCGGAAAAGAAATTTATTTTTTGCTTTGTAGTTTTTTGTTCTGGAAGTCGGTTTGATTTTTTGTTAAAAAGTTTTTTATATAGCCATTGTTATATTCATTGTTGAGATATTTTATTAATTAATGTAAAGAATAGTTTGTTTATCATTATAATTCTAATTACTTAGCACAATGGAAGTGGAAAACAACGGTACAAAAGGCAATAACTCCTAAAATTACTGTAGCAAAAACCTTATTATTTTACCGGCATAATTAATGCCCTCAAGGGATTTGCAAAGTAGCGATAAATACTGCCGCACGTCGCACCCTGCGTGTGTGTGCGTGATACTGCGAAAAAGTTTTTTTTTTTTTAGTGAAATAAAATGACAGGTACACGTAAACTTAATGCACTACCTACGATAAAATATTGTGCACGTTCTCAAGGGGAATTGAGGGAAGGTAGCCGACGTGTTTATTTATGCAAACTTGCTACCTAAGGAAGGAACTTTTATACTCACAGAATAAGTATACAAGAGTTGTTTCAATTACATTTAGAATTAAGTTGTGTAAGCATTTTTTTTTGTTTTCATGAAGTTTATGGTAAGCCTGCTGAACCTAAAAATAGAATCTCTTTTTTTATATGATTACGACAAATAGCCCAGCAAAAGTGCCTGTGATGCTTTCCCAGCTTTATAATAAGAAGCATAGTGAATGGTAAATGAATGAGATAATTAAATTGAATAAGCAATACAAAGCGGCATAGGATAACTTAAGTCATCATGGACTACTTACTCACGACCTCTCCAGATTTTTTTGTGTTTATTTTACCTAATTCCAACCATCACCCCCATGGGATAGTTGCGACCCGTACACATATCGTAACACCACTTTGTGTACTTTGCGTGAATAATGTAGTAGATAGACCGAACGTGTCAGTTTGATGCACGCTGTTCACGCCACGCGGCTAAGTCTAGGCCGGCGTCGGCGGGACGCACGCGTTTTACCGTGATTTGAACTAAACGCCGTGACTGCGGCACCTATCTCACCTATATCACACGGCGTAGTTTAGGCCCAAAAACTGTGATGATAAAACCACGTATATAAAAGTTAGATTCATTTTTAGGTAGGGGCAGCAGCACCTCGTACATAAAGTTTAATATCATGTGCCTCTCCCTCGTGTAAATGAGTGAATGTTCACCATAGCCGCAAACAAAATTATCAAAACCACCACGATTCGCATGCGAATCAACAATCAAGCAACAAGAAAAAACAATCAAGTAACGTCATCTTCATACACAAAAAAGTACTGCAGTTTAAACGGCCTATTATGTAACGCTTAAGTATAAGGTAAATGTCTATACGATAAATGGCTACATACATCAAAGCATAAAACCTACAAATTGTGACATAGATCGCTTTGGTTCTGAAAAGATGTGTAACCGACACGCATGCTTACTCCCATATAAATGAGTCGCTATCAACACAAGTGATGAATCGCTGCCATTCGTGTCGCTTGCTACGGACTTATCAAAAACAAAACAAATATAGTAAGAACATTTTTTAAAGCGAATAAATCGTAAGGACGGGTTTCCGAAGAACCCACTTTATTCTTGCGGGGCTGTGGGGCTGCGGAGACAGAAATATCGCCCTCATAAATATTCCATTCGATTCTTAAAATGTGACTTTATTAGTCTGAATAAAGTATGCAGACGGAATTTTATTTTAATAAAATGTAACAAAGTTCCAACAAGTTTATGTCTCTATCAGTTTATAGCTTTTTAAAATGGTAACATTTCTTTCACATGACTTACAGTACTTAGAAAACTTGAGTACTTAAATACTTTTAAAGCTCAGTAAATAAAGATGTTTATATAAATTAAGTAAACCGAAATATAAATACGCTGGAAATATGAACACTTTAGAGTCTCAACTTTATCCCACAAATAACAACTCCGGCAAACTTTCCCTTATTATAATGTGCAGGGTAAATATGTAATGCGGCTACATTTCCCGGGGGAACCGACAATAGCGGGCCATCGCGCAAATCCCGGAAAACGGGATCAAGGAACGTCCCTTTTTGGGGCTTGCAAACTTACGCGACTTGCGTACATGTATGTATCTGTGTGTTAGTGGATGCATGCATGTGTGTGTATATAAGTTTGTGTGTGTATCCCCCTCGTCTCGAGAGACACGCTAAATTCCAGCGATAGTGACTTGTATGTCACGTTGCGGTATTATTAGTTGGTTGGGGAAATATTAACGAATACCGAAAGTAATTGGTTCAGAGGCAAGTAATTAAATTGTTGTAGCGTTTTTTTATTCGTTTACAATATTAGGTTCTGCAGTTCTATTCTAGAACACACCAGTACACATAACAAATAATCATCCTAGCTTTTTACAAGTATGTTGGGGTTTGGCTGCTAGTCTAACTGGATGAACGTGAATACCACACCTTACATAGATATAGAATACATGCATCGCCGATACCCCTTGGCATGATTGAGTCCCAGATTTTCTGGCTGTTAACGACTGTTATTATTTAACCAGAAACTCACCTAAATAGTAGACAATTAAAGTAAATAAGTAAATTTATTTGAACAATCTTCTACTAATTTTATAAATGCGAAAGTTTGTATGAATAGATGGATGTCACGCCAGAACGGCGAAACCGATCTGTATGAATAGATGAGATAGATTAGTCTGGATTATGGCAATTCCTTGGGCTAAGAAAACACTTTACACGCGGGTGAAGTCGCTGGCAGAAGCTAATTATATTGTTATGCTGTGTACGTGCACAAGCCAGTATAATTTATATTTCCAATCTACCAACTTCGATGTATCGAAAAATAATTGACGTTTAAGTTTATTACCAAACCTGTAGGTAACCTAATCTTTTGCTAAAAGGAACTAACGTGTTAAAAGCTCTCGACATTTTCACTTTCTACCACTAACTTTTTAAAACAATGTACATAATAAATCAAATTCCCCGTGGCGCGTCGTTCCAAGCTCCCCCAACTTTACAAAAGAAATTATAACGTTAGTTTTCAGATAAAACCTCGAGATAAGACAAAAGTTTGTCAAGTCCCGCCTCTGACTTTTTCTTTGCCCGCAAATCATTTTCAGCGGAGTGATGGCGTGTCGGGGGGCAGTACCGTGCGCTCGATAAACACGCGCGATCCGTGACTCCGTGCAACCCGCGCAAACCCGCGCAACCCGCGCACTACTCGCGCAAACATTACAGACTTATAGGCACAATAAGATTTTATGAACGTCGATTCTCCCTTATTTAGAAAGCAAGGAATAAATGCCTGTTACACGGTAAACAACGCTGTTGTTTTGCTCGCTGCCGCTTTAATATTTAATGGCGGATATCGGGTAACGCAAATACCAGCGTCGTAAATTGTGTACATGCAAACAGTGGATGACGTCAGTGGCTGTTGCAAATAAGAATGCTGTCTACCTAACAATTATTGAAGGTTTTGCTACATAACTTGAGAAAAATACACAAAGATCTGTGTTTCGTCACTTTCGACCACAAAAAACGTCGCCTCCACCATATTGTAACCAATATCAAGATCACAGAAAGGTTTTAGTTTTAACCAACTTAATGCCGAAAACTGTAAGCTACGCCAGTTCAATACAGAAGAAGCAGACAAAGATAGAACAATGCTTCACGTCATAACTCATTCTATAAAGTATGTAAACTATAATACGATTCCCTGCCCTGAACAGATTGAATCATTTATCACTGACTGCATCACTTCATCCATGGAATCGATTGACATTCAATCGTAATGCGACTGAATAATACATCGCTGCAGCAAAGCAGGTACAGGTGGTCGTGCCTCTAATTGGAAATCAATTGAAAAATCCAGCGTGTCGGCTTTAAACCCCTCGTGAAGCCGAACACGTCGCGTGACAAGCGCGCTAACTCTTTCCAACATGCGACTAAGCTAACACTGTGTACAATACACGATTATTTTAATGAGCATAGCACAATGCTTCAACTATTTATGTTGTGTAATTGTTCAACAGTGTCGCCTTCAACTTCGTAACTTCAAGTTTTATTACTTCCGAAGTATAACTGATTTTAATGGAATTTGTAACTAAGAAAACCTCTGGGGATTAGCCTGGCTTCCACGAAGATTATACCCGTTTGTTCGTGTAGTTTATTAAAGAGAAAACGGAGAGAAAATATGCAAGAAACTTCAATTTTAATAAGGTTTACCGGGTGTACCTGTTTGTAAATTCGCCGTACATAATTCACTGATTTTCTGTAGTAGGTATCTCGTGAATGTAGCCTAGATTCCGTCGGCTATGGCGGCTATGTACCGCATCTCATTATTTCGTACCACATAAAACATTTGTACCGTTATGAAAATTCTTGGTATGCGGGTTTTCGCGTCGACGAAAATACTAGAGTTGAGCAAAATGTGGTCTAAAAATACTTCGTTGGGGTTTAGGTAGTTCGTATTAAAATAAGACGGGTGATAAAATTTATTAGCTTGTATCGTTGTGCAGTGTTCATAAAGATGATGACAAACGACGAGAATATCACGCTAATGTGCTGGTGGTCCTACCGAGTCGTATCGTGTGGAGGTCGCGTGCCTGATGTCCCCTGTCTCCCCGGACGAGCTCCGCCAACCAAAGACAATTTTTGAGTCTCCCAAAAAGCACGCAATCGTAACGAGTTTTTGTTTCGCAATAAGGAAAATATATCGCTCATTTGTTTTTCGTAAATATTCCCTTTCAAGTTTTCTTTGAATGTTGTTTCGTTGGCTTCTTTTCGGAGAACTTTTAGTATTGTTCTTTATTCTTCTCGATTATAGGGTCAGAAGTTCTTTACGTGTTTATTGTAAGATGGAATATTTGGCTTCATACACGTTTGCCTAGAAGGAGCATTAAAACACAGCCATATTCATATCTAACAAGTCTGCCACTTACGCATGCTGAGCATCTTTGCAAAAAAAAGCATTTTTAATCTTATTCCTCCTTGAAGGAAGGCACTGCCTTATAGGCAGTGCCATTTGATTGATAGCTTTTACCATGTCCATACTTTTGTGACGAATGGAAATTGACATAAATACTGCACACGATGAAACCGCATTGCATTTGTGACGGGGTATTTTAATCCAAATTCGGTCTGGCGATCCATATTCTTATATTTTATAGTTGGGGCACACGCTAGAAGATAATCCCGTGGGAATCATAGATTGGGATTCGATAAGAAGGACTATGTACTACTCTTTTCATAATCTCTCAGTCCCTTAAACAACACACGTAAAAAAATACTTCTGGGCAAAACATTCTGGATCAACCAAAACAGGGTGATAGTTAGGGCTAGTAACAAAAATACACTACACACACAGACACACACACCCACATACATACATATACTTTAGGACCTACTGCAAATATCCCCAACTTTCGCCCTGTTTCGTTTGATCCATTTTTTGCCCATCCTGTATAGGTATTTTACTCATCTTTACCACCCATTCAAGCCAGCTGTATCTCCAAGAAGCCAGTTCCCTCCAGTTATTTTAAACATCGCAGCATCGAACAGTTGCCGAAGAATCCCGAGCGCCTCGGGACCCGCTCCGACTTCACCCGAACGCTACAAAGGACTTGAACTTTCTCCCCGTGCTGCTATTAACTTGCACAACTGTCTCTCACTTGATAGAAGGGGATAGGGAGTTTTATGTCTTTTTGTTAGTTTATTGACTCGACTGAAAGATCCCGAGATCCCGAATTTAAGAACCATGTGTACAGGTGATTCAACTAATATTATACTTAAATGTATATATATATATATTATAGTTATAGCTGTAGCCTGGATTATGACATAGGAAACTGTTATCACTGTGGTAGATATGTTCCCGTGGGATCATTTTTACCGCAAGAATTTAGTATTTCTATAAAACTACACTCGTCTTAACAGTCTTTTATGTATTACATATTAACTGTTTCTGGCAGCCAAAGCAACCATTGACCATTGCGTTGCCACCTACGATACCGGGGAAGTTGCGAAGTTTTGGGCCAAACAAATCTAACCGACTGTCGTGCTAGCTATACAAAGAAGAGATTGTTTATGGTTGTACAAGACAATAGTAGCGCACCTGAAACTTTAGGAGAGATAATTATCCAGCACTTAACGATTTGTTACCAAAAAAAATTAAATACAGTTTATTCTGATGTTTCTCCAAAAAAGGCTAAAATAAAGTTGTTAGTGACAGCACATTTTGTTCCATTACCTCGACATTTATAGTCTCGCTAAAAAGATTATATTTTAATACGATAATGTAGGAAATAAACTGATAAAATCTGTTACCTATCATATAACTTGTACCTAAGGTACTATAAATCTCAAGATCAAAGAAGAAACTTTGTAGCTTTGAATGAATATTTTTACATATTATTCGTTCGACTTCAAAGGCTAAATCTTATGAATTCTGAAAATATTTTTACATGCTTCAGCGACAAAGTAGATAATTCGCTTTGTATTGAATTTATTTAGGCAAGCGATGCTCACAATAGGATCCATCATGAGTCGCCGTTGTGTTACGTAACCGAACATGATAACAGTTTATCGAACACTTATTGCTACACATGTGAACATGTCTCGCTGGAGAACACTCGCAGTTCACTCCGTTTTATTTTACGAGCACATCCGAGAAAGAAATGAGGCAATTATTACTACGCGCCTCCATTCCGCCGGAACGAAGTACAACGCTGGTCCGGCAACAATAAATCAATAGTGCCACAAAAGAAATGCGGCTATGGACGTCGTTCAAAAGGAAAAATTGCAATGAAAATTGAAGTGAGTGGTAGGAGAGGCGGGACCGCACGTGGCGCGGAACGCGATCGATACTACGTGCGACAACTGTTGCGCTAATCTCGCGTCTCTCTTCAATCTATCGGGAAGCCTATGGGCGAGTGAGAAGGAGGAAGGACTCCAGAACAAGCTCATAGCGCAAAACTCACGCACCACATCACCCGTTTCACGTGTTTAGCGCGTTACGGGGTATGTTGGAGGGAGAGGGAAGATGCGGCATCGCATGCTCCTAAAACGTCACAAAGGAGGTCGCGCGATGAATAACAATGCGGACTGCGGAATGATGTCCTTACCGAGGAGCGGCCGCCACCGAGCCACACCGAGCTCAGCGCGTTCAGAGTGATCCACGGTAACGGAACGTCTATAATAAACGAAGGTCGGTCCGGTACCACTGCGAGCCTGAGAAAAATATAGACTCTCAGTAAAATATTCCTATTATTTACTTAACCCTTGAAATGATGAACTGATACCTTACTCCTAGTAAGGTATCAGTTCATCGCGTGACATAATTCCGTATTCATGATTCATCGTTACGCGATCTACGGTAACGAAACGCTTCCGATAAATGCATCGTTTACTAATAACACTTAATTTTATCGGATCCGTTTCGAGACGAAGAAAAATATAGACTCCAAGACCCACTTACGCAAAAACACAGACTTAGTTGCTAATATTTTAAATACCTATAATATTCGAGCTCAGCGCGATCCACGTCAAGGGAACGTTTCCGATAATGCCGCCATTTATTAATAACACTAAATTTTATCGGTTCCGTTCCGAGCCAGACAAAAATATAGACTCTACGACCGCTTACGCCGAAAACTTAACTTAGAGTTGGTTGCTAACACGAGGTTAAATAACAAATAAGTATGTCATAGATGATGAGCCGTGTTAGCTACTAACTGGGTGTTTGTAAAATATGTCTGAACAATCTCTCGAAATGGAAGTAAGGTATAAGTGCCGGATATATTGATTTCCGAAAAGCAAACTTTTAAGTAGGTTATAAGAGTTAAATTAGGGTAATTCTAATGCCATTAGCTTAATAGGGAATGAAAGGAAAAGGCAAAGTGAATTATCGACTTTGGAAGTCCGCTGAAGATAGACGAAGTTCCTTGTTTTACTTGGATGACATGACAAACAACGATCACAATAGATACAAGATCGCTGGTCACTCTGTTTTAATTTACAATGGTTTATGGTGGTCTCATTCAATGCCTGGCAACTTAGATTTGCTCTATACGACATGATAAATATATAATAAGTGATAATAATTAGCATTAGATATCTATACAATGAAATATCTGAATGGCATCTCGGTACTATGAAGGAAAAGGAACTCTGCTTAGTCCCACTTGCACTTGGGTAATCTTTGTAACTCCAAGTAAAAAAAAATGACAATAACACACACTGTTCTAGTAGCTAACACGGTCAATTATGTATGACACATTTGTTATTTTACCTCGTTTTATTTTAGTAACTAACTCTGAGTTACGTTTTTTTTTACGCGCATGTGAGCCTTGCTTGCTAGCATATATGCAAGTTAAATACAAGTTATAATCGTTCCACGAAATGTACAGACAACTAAAAACGGCCTTACACCTAACCACAATACATGTGTTTCTACCCTTCAAAGGATCCAGTTTTCCTGTATCCTAGTATCGGAGCAATTCGGAGGACTTCGTTAATTACGGCCGAGTCCCCCGTGCGACGGTTAACGACTGTTTGACGGTCTCTTATCGAGACATTACTGACTGCTCTGCTCCCGCGACGAACTAACTGACGCTGGGTCCGCGCCCACTCGACCCGCTTAAACTCGACCCGATGAATAATATCTGGATATTTCTATTTTGATAGGCGTAAAAAACGTCGATGTGTAGTCAGTTAGAAAAGTGTCGATTTAAAGGTTGCACCATAGATAGTGTAAAATTTAAATAATGTTTGGTTATTTAAATCAATAATTAAACAAGTACTTATCCTTTTTTTAAAATCACAGATTATTGTTATCTATCATTACAATCTTATAGCTAGTGGCACGGTGGTATTTATTGAAACAGTCTTTATACGTCATTATAATTATTAGGTTAACAAGTAGGTACTATAACTTCTTAAATGTAAAACAAAACATTAATGACTAAAGTATCTTTAAAAAATAAACATAAGGTATCTCAAATAATACAGAACTAGGTAGGAACAACACAATTAAAAGATTGAAGTTTTCAGCAATTCTAATCTCATTCAATCTAGGACCAAGTTCGAGCGACTGAGCAGCTTCGTCTATTGTTTTCAAAAAAACAGTATAAGCGAGGTAGAGGCTATCTTTATAAAGCTACATTTTTAAACGAAATAACTGACTACCAGGTTAAATTATGTATCATAAAAAAATATTAAATATTCTATCTATATCTATACTAATATTATAAAGAGGTAAAGTTTGTGGGTTTGTGAGTTTGTGAGTTTGTGACGTTGTAAGGGGTAATCTCTAGATCTACTGAACCGATTTTGAAAATTCTTTCACCAGTAGAAAGCTACATTATTCCTGAGTGTCATAGGCTATAATAAATTTTCAAAAATATTAGAGATCCTTATGAAAATTGCAATAATGTAACCCAAGGTAGGAAAATGCTGCCTATAAAATTCATTCTTTGGCGTGCGCTGAGAAAAACATTGATGATATATAAAAATAGTAGGTAAGTAGGGTAGGCAGGGTAGGCAAAGTAGGCAGGGTAGGCAGGGTAGGTAGGGTAGGCAGGGTAAGCAGGGTAGGCAGGGTAGGCATGGTAGGCGGGGTTGGCCGGTTAGGCAGGATAGGCATGGTTGGCAGGGTAGGCAGAGTAGGCAGGGTTGGCAGGGTTGGCAGGGTAGGCAGAGTAGGCAGGGTAGGCAGGATAGGCAGGGAAGGCAGGGTAGGCGCGCCAGTCAGGGTAGGCAGGGAAGGCAGGGTAGGCAGGGTAGGCAGGTTAGGCAGGTTAGGCAGGTTAGGCATGGTAGGCAGGGTAGGCAGGGTAGGCAGGGTAGGCAGAGTAGGCAGGGAAGGCAGGGTAGGCAGGGTAGGCAGGGTAGGCAGGGTAGGCAGGGTAGGCAGGGTAGGCAGGGTAGGCAGGGTAGACAGGGTAGGCAGGGCAGGCTGGGTAGGCAGAGAAGGCAGGTTAGACAGGGTTGGCAACAGGGTAGGCAGGTTAGACAGGGTTGGCAGCAGGGTAGGCAGGGTAGGCAAGGTAGGAATAGTAGGCAGGGTAGGCAGGATAGGCATAGTAGGCAGGGTAGGCAGGGAAGACAGGGTAGGCAGGGTAGGCAGGGCAGGCAGGTTAGGCATGGTAGGCAGGGTTAGCAGGATAGGCAAGGTAGGCATGGTAGGCAGGGTACGCAGGGTAGGCAGGGTAGGCAGGCTAGTCAGGGTAGGCAGGGCAGTCAGGGTTAACAGGGTAGGCAGGGTTGGCAGAGAAGGCAGGATAGGCAGGGTAGGCATGGTAGGCAGGGTAGGCAGGGTAGGCAGGGTAGGCAGGGTGGGCAGGGTTGGCAGGGTAGGCAGGGTAGCCAGGGTAGGCAGGGTACGCAGGGTAGGCAGGGTACGCAGGGTAGGCAGGGTAGGCAGGCTAGTCAGGGTAGGCAGGGCAGTCAGGGTTAACAGGGTAGGCAGGGTTGGCAGAGAAGGCAGGATAGGCAGGGTAGGCATGGTAGGCAGGGTAGGCAGGGTAGGCAGGGTAGGCAGGGTGGGCAGGGTTGGTAGGTAGATAGCCAGTTGACGGGAGCGAAGCCACGGGGGTCAGCTAGTGTTTAATAAAATAATAAATCAGAATTAATATTTGTTTCGGGATATTTAACATGTATATTTAGATTTTGGTTAAGAGCTCGATATTTCGGCACCGTTACAAGCGCCATGATCACGAGAACTAAAGTCTTTGCGGGGGGGTGTTGTTCTTCTTCTTCATCGTGTCGATGATTCCATTTTCAGATTTTAATTTAGATGTTGTGCTTCGACCAGAACTCAGCCACGTCGACAGCCCTAGCGTGGGCCTCGCACAGGTCCTTCATGGTGCAGGTGTTTTTGCACAGAGAGAAGGACAACATATGGGGCATCGTTTGTGGTGTGGTTCCACAGTCACATTGTGGCTGATCGGAGTACCCCCATCTAACCAGGTTGTACCAACAGCGGCCCACTTGGCTTCGCAGCCTATTTAGGGATTTCCAGGTAGGCCATGGCAGTTTATTCCCAGCTGGGAGCTTTTCTGCAGGTTCGATATAGTCAGGAGGAATTGGTCATGGAGGGGTGTATTTGAGGAGCCCCAATTTCCTACGTGCTTCGCCAGGGCTGTTGTCATATGTTGTTTACGAGCTGACATATTTGTCTACCCTCTTCCTCACTCGTTTTTCACGCACGATGCCTCCACCACCAGAACTCGCCTCACTAGTTACTCTACACTGTTCAGCACTCGTCTCACTAGTTACTCGATATTGTTCACGACAGACAATGCTCACTGTATCCACTTTTGACACTTGTTCAGTAGTTTTACGACCTTTACATAGTTGAACCACTGATGTTTCAATTGAAACCCGTCGTCCCTATTGAAATTTTTGCACTTGGTTATTCCACAGAACAGAGCTGTAGTAGGCGTTTTTTCTGTTCTGTGGGTTATTCAATTGTTTCCCGAACCATTCTAGGTATGTAATGGCGTTCAGTCGAGATAACCTGTGGGTCATGAAGCTCGATTCAGTAGTTTGGCCCTGATTCGAGAAGATGTTCTGCTATGGCCGATTTTTGGGTATCGTTGTTTTTTACTGCCCTAATGTGTTTCTTGATTCGGCAAGCAACAATTCGCTTCGTCTGTCCAATATATGCTGGCAAACAGCTACAGATATTTTTATAAACTCCAGGATTTTCCAAGGGAAAGTTATCTTTAGGCGAACGCAGCATTTGGGAAACCACCAAAATCAAAATATAAATGGTAAATATCCCGAAACAAATATTAATTCTAATGATTGTGACCATGTCAGCTTAAAAAAAATAATAACTTATTTAATCAAAATATCACTTTGTCTGACTGTACAAATGGCACTGAATTGGTGGTAAAATATCTGGTATTATTCTTCGGGTCGAGTCTAAGCGGGTCGAGTGGGCGCGGACCCCGGACGGTTACTGTGTGATCGAGCCCACCTCACCCGTAGTAAAGGAGACAGCAGGTAACTGTCCCTAATTACGATGTTTTCTTGCTTTTAATTAAACTTCGTAATGTTGCCTCAGGGAATTAGATTATGTTGGTGTGTCTTTATTAAGTAAGTAGTTTTATTTGGTAGTGTGGGCAAAATGTGTTAATTAGTTTTGTTATTTCCATTTTCAGCGTAATTAAACTAAAATAATTATATAGAATTCACATTTTCTCATCAGTATTTTTTATAGCACGTTTTACTAACATTTCTTCATTCTATTTTTTTATATTTCCAACATCAAATTCAACACGAAAACATTTGAAAATTCCAGAATAAAATGGGGATTCGCAAACGCCGTCAAGGGAGCGCTACTCGCTACACAGCGCTACAAATTCAATATACCAACATTACGCAGAAAAGAAATTCCTTTTTAGGGTTCCGTAGTCAACAGTCTCTTATAGTTTCGCCATGCCCATCTGTCCGTTCATCCGTCCGTCCGTTCGCTGCTTAGCTCAGAGATTCTATAAGCTATAATTTGGCTTGGATATACACATTAATCTCTCCGACAAAGTTGTAAATAAAAACCAGGGAAAAACATTTTTTACAACATGTACACCTATAGTGGGTTTTTTTTCTAACCCATGGTGTGAGGTATTGTTGGATAGGCCATTCAATATAGGATAGGATAGGTTCTGTGAAAACCATTTTTCGATTCAGGGATCCGTTTTGCTGTTTGTTTAGTCAAGTGCCCCCCCCCCCCCCCCTCCCTGCCAGATAAATTATTGCTTTTGGATAAGTGCAAAAAATCACGGCAGTAGTACCTATTTATAACAAAATTAAAACTATCACGGCTAAGTAAGCTTTACAAGTTTACGAGTAATACCCGACCAACTTATAAACTTAAACTGTACTTGGAAAAGTAAAAAAATGTATGGGTGATGGGGATGGGGACAACAGTTTTCGAACGGCAAAGTTAATTTAGTCCCTTCGTGAGAGCAATGTTTGGCGCTTTCATTATTTATAAACGTTAGTAATGTTACCTATTCATTTTGGTGAATGTAGATGTTTATACGGAACACTCTGTGCGCGAGTCAGACTCGCACTTGGCTGGTTTTGCAAATTAAAAACGTTAGCAAAACGGTGGCGGCTAACAAAGGGGTATTTGTGCATAAATTAAAAGACATTGAAAGCAATTGTATAATGACAGGCGAGGCTGCGGGTGGCCGTCGGCGTCGCCACGTACCCTGAATATTAAAGTCGTTCGCCATCAGCTTTGCATACACACCGTGCTTTTAATGGGAAAGAACACTTAGCAGGGTGATTATTATCTGAGTAATTAACTACTTGGCTTTGGACGCAAGAAAAATGGGCTTTAGTTTTTTTAAAGACAATGTTATCACGCAATATGAAGTTGCTGTATTTCGTAAACACCTACAAAATAACATTTGCCCTGCAGGATCATGCTGCTAAAAAGTATTGCCATTTCCAATATACAAGTCATAGTACTCGCCAGTGTGTCTTGCAGTGGTGGCCCAGTGGTAACGACCTCGACTTAAGTGTCGTGTCGTGGGTTCAAACCCATGGTTTGGTGGGTTCAGGCAGGTGCTTTACTTTGTGTAAATTATTTCATCACCACTGCTCTCAAAACGGTGAAGGGAAACATCGTGAGGAAACCGGCATGTCCTAAAACCAAAAGTTCGAAGACATGTGACATCCACCAATCCGCACTGGGCCCGCGTGGTGGATTAAAGCCCACTCCCTCTCTAACAGAGAGGAGGACCTTGTCCCAGCAGTGGGCACATTAAAAAGTCTGATGATGATAGTTCTCGCCAAAATTATCGGCCGCCCTGAAGTGACCTACAATGCTTGCGCAGAAGTATATTATATCTCATACAAAAACAGCAAAGCGCCGTGCTTTGCGCATAGGAAAGTCAACTTCAGGGCGACCAAGAAGTTTGGTGAGAACTATATACGTACGGCGATGTGCCATTGGTAAATTCCACCCACGCGCACTAACCGTTTTGGTAATATCTAGTATGGTAGTTAATTGCGGGTACAGCTAAGAAATTGTTTTTTTTAGTTAGAGTGAATAGTTTACTTCTAGACAAGCGGGCGTCACCGCCGACCACGTCATCGCAAACCATCAAGTGAGATAGTGGTCAAATGCAACCTTACAATGATAAAAAAGAAAATCCATACCAAGATACTACGACTGCAACACAATTAATAACACATCCAAGAAACCTAATTAAGCGATCTCCCTGATGCAATCACTCAGTCATCTTCTACGACACGATGACGTCATCTAACGTTCCATAACTACCCACCATCACAAGACACGTATATTTATGTCTAGAACCACCCAGCGACCTCTGGTGGGCAATGCATTGAAGAGTAAATCTTCGTTACCACCACCGTCTTTTGTTTTAACTTACTCTGTCCGGCCAGTGACGATGAAATAGCGCGCCTTTGTTTTGGCCAATTTATAGAAAACTTTTGTGGATGCTGAGCTGGTCTAGGTTTTATCTTTGGCGTAAAAGTTTAGGGAGTTCGACTGGGTAAATTATTGACTCTAACTTTGATAGAGTAGTGGGACTCGAGGTTGCTACAACAGTAAATTTGAATTAATGTTATCAGAGAGCTATTATTTATGTTGAAGACGGAGCAAATTACAATAAAGGCAAGGTACAGGTAAAATTCTAAGGATCCGCCCTTAGAATTTTGGGCAAGGAATTTGTTTCTTGCAATATCCGGAATGGAATTTAAGCAGATTAAAATTTAATCAAGGCACGTGCGATTCCCCAAAATAATTTCTCGTAAATCACAAAGGAAAATCATGAAAAATGTACCGTACACATAAGGCCAACATTTTACATGGCATCGTTAAAACATTGTCCCATTTCACAGGAAGTTTCACTCAGAGTGTCGCTCCGACATTACATTTATTATTGAACTCGCTCCGGCACACACTAACTGATTTACTGAATATTTAAATTCAAGCGCTCGCTTTTGCCCGCTCCGCCTTTGTCCGCACGTTATAAGTTTCGAGGCAAAAGTTAAATTGCTCGGCTAAATAAAGTGTCGTACAGTGTGCCCTCGGACTTATTTGTGCGAACCGCAGCCTTCGTGTCGCGATAGAATGCAGCTAATTCAAATGCACGTGAAATAATTCCGGCTGGAAAAGCTAATTCTATTGTTTGCCGGCGTTTACACGGAATTGTCTTTTGTGGTTTTGGTTTTGTGCTATTTGTATTTTCCAACTATGTACCATTGAGGTAATAATGTACTATGCACTTTATATTATCTCGATTCAATGTACCGGTTTATTATCGGTTGCATTTCGGGGAGTGTGCGATGGAATTGAATGATCTAATTCTGCCTAGCCCGTTTCATCATCGGACTACCAGACATACGGCCATGTGCAATCGGTACATGGTGGACATCACACCCATACGCACAAAACATTTTGGGAACACTTTTATTATGCGTACAGCTAAGGAGTGGAATTCGCTGCCAGAGTCTGTGTTTCCCGACAGCTTCAATCTAGGGGTGTTTAAGTCAAGAGTGAATAGGTTTTTTCTAGGCAAGCACGCTTCACCGTCGACCACATCATCGCTTACCATCAGGTGAGATAGTGCCTTTAGACTATAAAAAAGACAAATAAAACCTGACTACTTTGAGCCACGCCTTGTAGCCTCAAATACGATGGCTAAGTTTGGAGATGATGGCTTGCCGGTGCCCAGATCGGGCAAAATATTATTGAGTTTTTTAGGAGCCTGAAGTGTAGTTGTGGAACTTCCTACCTACCTACAACAGGTACAGATTTGTCAGTCCCATAGGCGAATACAGAGGTGATTTTATGTTACTCCTTCATTTCGATTTTGTTACGTGTATAGTAAGTAAATAACTACAATATTGTGTTGAGCTCGTGGGAGTGGCTTTCCCCGCCTACAACATTACTGTAAGTTTAGTATAGTTTATATCAATTTCAGGTAATCTTAGCCTATTACGAAGATTACTGAAATCAACTAGTTACTGGAATAACTAATGGCACTACATTTCGGTCAGGGTTATTAATACACGAACAAATTGTATTGTTTCACGTAAACCGTACACAACCTTGTAGAAAATGTGTATCTATCAAACTCACCCTGAAGATTTCAAAACTTCGCAGTGCCATCCACTGCATCATATCCGCAATATATTAATCTATCTATCATAATATATTTACGTCGCGAACCTTCGCAACAGCGCCATTTTCTCGAATACTCTGCGGCACGCAAGCCAGTAGTTACGCAAATTCCCCACGAACGGCATTATCAAAATACCGCGGCATTCCTTTCAAGGACGAATTACTTAGCTAACAGTTAATTTAATGGAACCCCTATCTGTTTGCATCAAAGGAACACAAGGAAGGGATTTGTGAACATAGTCGCAGCTTGTGTGTGTGTACTACGTGTGTGTGTTTGTGTGATGCGGATCTGATTGCAGATGTCATCGTACTCTTTATGAGGCTGAGCTCTCTAAAGTTAGCGAGATGTCTCGTGAACTCTCGTGAGATGCTAGATGCTGCATTCTAACTTATGGTTTGACTAGAGTGACGTTTAATGTATGAGTAAATTAAATGTTCGTTAACATGCTGAATGATAGTCACTAAACACAATGTACCGGAAAATCAAGACCCGTGTTGGCAAATTCTTTCAAGTTTTTCTGACTACACTTTCCGCAATAGTCTTATCATCTTTAAAGTCAAACATACTAATCATTTGCTAATAATTATTTTATATTTTGCCAAATACAGGGTTTTTAGTAAAAAGTTTAAAGTGCGTTTTCTTTGAGTGGCATACAACATTTTTTTTTACCAAAATACATGAATGTAAATGTGTGATTTCTGATGTTAACCCCCAAACCACACATAGTGGACCAAAAACTTCTAACTTAACATACAATTGTAAACATAATAAAAGAAAAAAAGAGGTAACTTGATTAAAAAAAACAAGATGACTTGAAGAAAGAAACAAAGACAACTTGATTAAAAGATAGCTTGATTCCTGCGACAGCTGTCAGTATCAATACAGTAACAATAGCGCTTGACATGCTAACAATAACGTAACAATAACGTATACGTCAGTTTGACATATGTCGCAGAGCTCAAGCTATCTTTATTTAACCCCCGACGGAAAAAGAGGGGTGTTATAAGTTTGACGTGTGTTGCTGTGTATCTGTGTGTCTGTCTGTGGCATCATAGCGCCTCAACAGATGAACCGATTTTGATTTAGTGTTTTTTGTTTGAAAGGTGATTGTGTCGAGAGTGTTCTTAGCTATGTTTGAATAAAATCGGTTCAGCCGTTCAAAAGTTATGGGCGTTTTACTGTTTGAATCGGGATGCAAGATAAATGTGTCGGGGGGTTTTTTAAATTTTGAAATTTTACTTGTTTTGAAGTATAGGTATATGCAGTTGACAGTCACAACCACAGAGTTATAGGTAGGAAGCAACGCATCTATACCAATATTAATGCTCCAAAATCACATAAAGTCCAAATCCCCAGCCACCCACCTAACTCCTATCCAATGTATCGTTTAGCTTACAACAAGACGATAACTGAGACAGACTACGTCATTCATGCTCTCGACCAATCCGGAATTAATTACATCGATTCTGCTCAGGTGTCTCGCTAGTGCCTCGTAACACTAACACAAGGTCAGACGGACCGGGAATGTGATATAAATGTTAGTTATGGATTACTACATATCTTTTAAATCCACTTTGTTTATTAGAGGAGATTGTAACAAAAATAAAATCACTAACTAAAACATAACATACTAAAACTACACACTATAGGTACACAAACGCGTATAATTGGGCGTTAAAAAATTCGTCAACATCGATGTCAACGGTAAACGTGCCCAGAACGCTGACCACGTTGGATATCAATGCTGATTCCCTGGCCGAAGAAAAGCCCAGCCCTCTGATCATGTAACACTGATTATTGCATCTCGAAAGACTATTGATTTCTTATCTTTCTTACTCTAATTTTCTTTGCTTACGTAGTAGGTTTTATTTGTGTTTTTGAGGAAAAGGTATCGAAGCAAATTAGCCATTTTAATCGCACAATGATTCTGCATGAGCAGTATTTGGATGTATGGCCATTATTATTTTCAAATATCTCACCATTTCTGAGAACGTTTCTTATTTGTTTAAGTTACATCGTGCGCTGTAAATTTGTAGAAAAATCAAAATGACTATGATAGAAAAAAAGAAAAAACCGCATCAAAAACATCTTTCTACGCAACAAGAGGGGGGCTCTTAGAGCTTGTAGAAACAGAACAAAAAGCGGAGTGCACCCGACTCGGTGCCAACAACATCTACGCAGACAAAGGCTGGCAATTAAGAAAAAAAACTGTTTGGCAAATGTGCGCACAGAGGCTGCCAGGGGCGCTCGCCAACCGGCCTATTATGCCAAGAACCTCGCTGATGCTGGCCTAACCGTAGGGGCCAAGTTACTGCTTGATATTCCGGTTATGTAAAGAAGGATTAAAGATACGGTAGTTTTAAGCCGAATTTCCATTATCGTATCCTTCTGTATTGAAACACCCGCAAACAAGCAATAAACCCAACGGAGCTTATTGTAATTATGGTGCAATTTGACATGCAATTAAAATAACTTGCTGAATGTTTTATGAAGAGTGTATATTGGTAAATTTAACATCACTAACTATATTTACCGAAGTGTTAGGTATGTAGAAGTATAATAAATAGCCTGCTTTCACTTGTTCTATTTAAGTTCCATATAATTGCAAGCGCCATCAACTGGACACAAAACCGAACACCGGGATGGTACGAGAAATTTCAGATCGAAAACCCAAATAAAATTTAACCCGACTCACCCACGACTTCATGCTCAATTCATAACGCTTGCAAACACTACAAAAACGAGGCAGTCGTGAAAATAGATAGCGTGTAGAAATTTCAGGAAAGTTTTCATTTGTATCTAAGACATTATGTTTACACATAGGTAGCTCGTTGTTTGATTAATATACGTGAATGTGTTGACATGTTTGTTTGTCTATTTTTATTTAATTTAGTTAATGGACAGGTGACATGGTGACCTTACTAGTTATGTCTTTTGTAAAGGCCACGCGCTTGTATGTAAAGAAATTACCTAAGTAATACCTGCGTGCACGTGAAGTTATTTATTTGGATACCTTGGATTCAATAAACTAAAATATCTTATTGATCTGAAACTACTAAATTATCCGTCGGCTTCTAATGTAGCTGAGCACCATTATTTTACATCGAGTGTCCTTTTTAACCCCCGACGGAAAAAGAGGGGTGTTATAAGTTTGAGGTGTGTTGCTGTGTATCTGTGTATCTGTGTGTCTGTGTATCTGTGTATCTGTGTATCTGTGTATCTGTGTATCTGTGTATCTGTGTATCTGTGTATCTGTGTATCTGTGTATCTGTGTGTCTGTCTGTGGCATCATAGCGCCTCAACGGATGAACCGATTTTGATTTAGTTTTTTTTGTTTGAAAGGTGATTGTATCGAGAGTGTTCTTAGCAATGTTTGAATAAAATCGGTTCAGCCATTCAAAAGTTATGCGCGTTTTACTGTTTAGATCGTGATGTTTTCGGAAGATAAATATGTCGGGGGTTTTTTAAATTTTGAAATTTTACTTGTTTGTGATAAACCCACCGCTCTATTCCCAAACTATTGCAACTCCTGAAAGCCAGAATCAATAGTGGCGACCACCAGAAAAGCGCCGAGGCAATGAAGCTCGACGAAGACCCGGCGAAAGAATTTAACTGTCTTGGATCCCGCAACGAAATTAATCAGAAAATAAAATAACAGAGGAGTAGGAAAAAAAGACATAATTTTCACTTACCTCCAAATCAAGCAGGATACAGAACAAACAAGGCCAGTAGGCACTAAGCCCAGTCGCCTGGCACCACGGATAAAAAAATATCATTAATATTAATGGGTCCTAACATTGTGAGCTGTTATATTTGATTCTAATAATAGGTATGTCAAAAAAGCTTGAACGCAAGGAAATTTGTTCTAAATTTCCACAAGGTCCGTATAATAAATAACTCCGAATGCAGCCTGTACATTATCCAACATGATATTGCGTTCATTCTGCCAGAGGAGTGCTACATAAAGCTAAATGGAGTGGCTGCCTATTCTCTACAACCTAGTAACTGGATAACACGATGCCCCTCGAAATACCTAAATATAATATTTATCATTTCCAAAACCTTACCTGTTAAAAGGATCCAAGTATAGAGCTCCAAAAATAAAGCTTTTAAAGTAAACTAAATTCAAACAAGGCAATTTAGCTGCCTTGTTGAAAACAAAGAGCGAATTATTGTAAGGGCATGAAACGATGTAGGTATTATGCTTCAGTTAGTACAATTTGCATGTGTGAGTCTGTTTGAGGACAAGAAGCCTTTGAAATGTTCAGTAACAACTACCATTACTGCTTGACTCCTTAAGGCGGCGCTGGTTGTTAAAACAAAACAAGATCTCGCGTCAAATCTAGTGCTATTATTTTAGTTCCGGATTTGCCCGCATGTCAGTTTATACTGGATAGTTTATAATGTATAGGGGCTAAGTTTAGAACTATGCCTTTATTTAGAATAATGTTTCAAACGAGATTATACACTCAAATAGCATGGAAGGTATTATAGTTTTTAGTGATTTTAGTTACTGATAACCTAAAATGAATACAGATTTGACTTAGGCATATCATATCTATTTATTTTGTAAGGCTTCATTTAGGCAACGTCTAATCTTCCTTTAATGAGCAGTATAGATAGGTACCTTGTTTTTTATCACCGAATATCAACGAGTCTAAATCGAACTTATAGTCAAGTTAATTATTATTCAGTGTACCTAGTTTGCTAACTAATAACTTTGTGAATAAAACCGCTCATGATTTTAGAAACACGTGGTCTATTAATGAGGTAAACGTATTAACTAGTAATGAGTCTGTAATAAGTACAATTGTCAACTTGTTCCGAAATCTATAATACTATATTAGCTTATTCCCGCGGCTTCGCTCCTGTAGCTATAACCGCAGGAACTGCATTTTTGCGGAATAAAACCCTCTGAGCTCAGGTGTAGTGTAGTTTTCTATCAGTAAAACAATCGAATCAGTACCTACTAACAGAGAATAAATCCTACAAACGAATAAACAGTTTTACCTAAAGTAATCTGTCTAGCATCTGCCCAACTTTGTTGGGAATACCAGTATTTTAGATTTCGGTCTAACTGGACATTCACAAACCAGTTTCTTCTTCATCAAAAAATGGGCATTATTTATTTGAGAATTTGAATTTAGAATCTTCTAATCGGTGTTTAACTTAATCATATTTAAAGTTAGCCAATTTTTACCAGGCTGCAAGCAAAGGGTTTTTCGCGCGTATTTGTGTGTTTATTATAAATGTATGTTATTCTATGTTACCTCATATTTTTCAAAAGGCTAGACGCATTTTTATAATTAAGACATAGTTAGATAGGTCTTGATCGCCCAAGTGTTCTTAGATAAGTGACATTCAAAATAAAAATAAATATGGCGGATTTTGGGCGCCATATTGTGAGGGTTCCAATTATTTTCTTCCAGACCCATTGACTAGAGTATCAAAAGGAAGAGTTTTTAGAATTGATTACAAAAATATATATCACATTTATGGTCACAATCATTAGAATTAATATTTGTTTCAGGATATTTACCATGTATATTTTTATTTTGGTTGAGAGCTCGAATATACATGGTAAATATCCCGAAACAAATATTAATTCTAATATATCACATAATTATATGTTTAAGATATTCGAAAAAAAAAAAAAAAAAACAAAAAACCAGACGGCTTAAGCGAACTAATAGATGTTGTCCAGTTTTTATTACAAACAAGGTTGTATTAGTGTAGATTTCATCAGTCTGGCTCCCTCGTAGCTTATAAGCAAAAAACACATATATACATATTATTTTGCACACTTTTCCCCCGGTCACAGCCTACAATTTCTCGCCCTTTTCCCCAGTAACCCAAGCGACAAGAGAACAATTTTATCCTCGCGCTAACCTTGCCATTGTCACAGACTAACAGAGGCACTATTAGCCGCTGAACAATCGGAACACTGGCGAAACTGCGGCACTCGGCCCCTTTCCTGTAGACTATCGGCTATCGGGGCGGAAATCGCCGGTGAAACTCTATAGATAGGGATTTTTTGTATATTCGGGAAGTTTTTGGCAATTTATTTTCAGGCTTTTTGGTCTGAAGGCTTATCCGTTTTATATCAGGGTGTTAAGGATCTGCTGAACATACGTTTGACTCTAACGATAAGTAGGTGTTTATTCTCTCGTTTCGGCACGAAGTGGAAGAGATAAGGGAACTACCATATTATAGGTTTTTGACCCAAAACCTATAGGGTACTCCCGGTTGACCTAGAATTGTCAATTTTGGTTAAATGGAAGGACTTACAAAACAAGTAATGGGAAAATTCCGAAAAATAAAAGAGCTGAAAATTAAGGTGAATTTTGGTACTTACAAGTTTACGCCAAAATCTGAATTCGCTCATATCTTTTTATCGTGTCCGTGACTCAGGACCTTGATTTTTGTACACCTAATAGGGACTTTATACATCAGTATCTGGTATCACTTCAACTTGCTAGGTCCACCTTTTCCTGATAAAATCGGTGGTGACACACGGACAGACAGACGGACAAGACAGTGATCTTATAAGGGTTCCTTTTTTTACCTTTTGAGGTACGGAACCTCATTTCCCGAGCTTGCTGACCAAAACCATATGTATACTCCGACTGCACAGCATTAAATTCTTCTTGTTGACATATTTTTAGTTCGGTTCGTAGGAAGACGCGTTTTTGTTTTTTTTAATTATTATTTTTTATTTACAACATTTAGTTTTTTTTTTCGTATTAGATTTAAACATATTATAGGTAGAATTATATTTTGTAATTATCTCTGTACTCTTCATTTCGTTACCCCACTCACGATGGATTTGGATGAATAAAAAAACATGGCGAATTTTGGGCTCCATATTGTGGGGGTGCCCAAAATTCGCCATGTACAGCTAAGGAGTGGAATTCCCTGCCGGAGTCTGTGTTTTCCGACAGCTACAATCTGGGGGTCTTTAAGTCAAGAGTGAATAGGTTTCTTCTAGGCAAGCGTGATTCACCGTCGACCACATCATCGCTTACCATCAGGTGAGATAGTGGTCGAGCCGAAAGTGAATAAAAAAAAAGTTTTTTTAATGTCATTATCTAAGAACACTTCGGCGGTCAAGATGTATCTAACAATATTTTAATTATATAAATCCGTCTAGCGGTTTTAAATATTATATATGAGATAATTAGCGAGGATGGTTGTTAACCAACTTTAACTCGTTATATCCTAAACTGTTATTAAAAATGAAAATAGTGAAAGGAACCTAAAGATGCCTTTTTTCCATTTTGAAAATATGGCAGTAATGGCTAAAGATGACTTTAAATACCTATTTGAATATGTATTTAGCCATCTTCGGCCATTTCTCGTCTACCCGTAAACGATAACTATGGTACGCCGATTATTTCTTTTTAATTTTGTCAATATGGCGTCTGGTGGTCGCTGTGGTGAACTTTAATTACTGTCATGTCTTTAGTGACTCGCAAGTTTAAGACGAATCGATTGACGTAAGAATCATCAAAATCGGCCTGGAATGCCACATTGGATCAAAAATACATAGACTGATAAATACATCACCATCCCTCGACAGTCGGGTAAAAAATATAAGCGAGTCAACAAAGTAAGCCTGAGGCCCAAATTCCAAGTCATGAGGGCTCAGTACTTGATGAACATCTAACTTACAGAGGCATTGTAGGTGCGTTACCATACCTAAAACAAAGCTACAATGTGCGTGATTTCACAATGTTTAGCTATATATATGTTATAGTTAAAATTAGGTACTAAGATAGCAAGTGTTGCTAAACGTTTTTGTCAAAACACAATTAATCGACATGATGTAGACATGGTGACGTCACGTCAGGACGGACGCAACTTTCGTCAATGTCATGCTATGGCGCGGTGCGTTTATGTCGCGCTTATAAATAAACTCGTTATCGTCTGGTCGCTATCGGCTGCTAGGCACGATAAACTGACAAATTGTTTAAAACTAATCCAACAAGCTTAAGCTGATGTGCACTGGCTAGACAGTACAATCTGGGTATTTTCTATTTTTCTTTATTTCTATTTATTCTTCTAATACAGTGGTATTTGATAAGGAGACAAACTAGCGAATGGAGGGTCCATCCATTCGCCAGCCTACGACGTGTTTGCTCACTCAATTTAAACGCAATGCCAAGAACAGATACAGATGGGGAAGTCTCTCAAAAACTGCAAACAATCCATCAGATGATCTATGATCACGACCACTCCACCAGGTATGTACAACTAAGAACCAGATGACGTGCAGTTGTGAACTGCTGTAGATAGATTATGAGCAAAAAATTAACTCCAAAGAGTGAGGAGAGAAGTCTTTGACCAGAAACGGAGCAGTGTGTGGCAAAAAAAAATTGAGCAGCACCAAGTAGTTTCTCCAATTTTCAGAAAAACCAATGAAAATGCATGACGCAGAAAGAAATCGTCCAAATCGAATCAGGTTGAAACAAGAGCCGGGACGTGAACACAATATGTTTGGTAACCGAACACTCGACTCACTGAGCACAGGACGCTAAGTTGATCGAGTTATCCCAAACATTCGAATGGATCACAATTATTTTAGCAACAACCAATTTCGTATCAAACAAGTGAATTATGGTAATGGTTAAAAGTTCTAAGAAACTGGAACAGGGAGTCCTCTCGATACAATTTATAAACTAGCTCTAAGTTACAGGATACGTTTTGGAAATACTTTTACTAGACGTACAGCTAAGGAGTGGAATTCCCTGCCGGAGTCTATGTTTTCCGATAGCTACAACCTGGGGGTCTTTAAGTCAACAGTGAACGTGCAACGTGCTTCACCGTCGTCTACATCATTGCTTACCATCAGGGGAGAAAGTGGTCAAGCGCGAGCCAACATACAAAAAAAAAATCCAAGATAGTATAATGAAGAGGTAAAATTGTGTTACTCATCTGATATTGAAAATAGTTTCAGTGGTAGAATCTAGATCTACACTATGGCTGAGTTGTAAAGGCTACTTTTTGCCAAAGATAAATGCACGGTTCCTGTGTCATGCATGCATGTGTGCGGTGTCAAGATCTAAAAAAAATTGTTATCTAAGGACACCAACTTCCGAAAAGAAAATACGATTTTGATAGTCTTGCACCGGCTACTTTCACTCAATGCCATAGTTATGGTCTTTATCTCCGGAAAATGAAATTCCTAATTCGATAGGCCCCGGAAGCAAGAACGGAAAAAGCTATAAGTTAATAATGCTGAACAAGTGAACATGAGTCAGAAGAACGCAGATAGACTATTTACTGTAAAGCCTGCTTACAGTTGCCGGGCGGGGGAGTACGCATGCGCGGTACTCCCCTTAGCGGGGGGAGGGGAGGAAGGAAGGCGATAATAAAATAAGGAGCACCGTCGCCGTCGCACCCCCCTCGACCCCGCCGGCCCCCGCCAGCGCCCGCTCTCCGCCACACCCGAGCCACTGAATCAGATACTACACGACTTACTAATCATGGATCTTGTAATTCTAAGCATTTAGGGACCGGTAGTAAGTCGGGCGGCATCGCTATCGAGCCTCCCACGTGGAGTTTTAAGGCTCCATTGTTTAATCGTTACATTGTCTCTAGGGCGGCTTTACAAAAAGACGGGGTGTTGCCAACCCACGCGGCCGCCGTACTCGGCTTAGAACAAAAATGGTATGCCTGTGGAAACCTACTTAACATAGCCTACGACCCGGAATAACAGGATTATAGGTCGACGACCTAATTACCGAGTAAGCTCATCAGAATCACGGTCCGAGCCGAAAATATTATTAAAAAATAACTTTTAAATACCGCGCGTTTACCCCCGTTTAGCCTTTATGTGGGTTCAATTTATTCGGAATTGTAACGCGTCCGTTTTGAAAGGAAGCATTAATTACGAATCCTCGCTGCGATGTCGGCGGCAGGGGTCTGTCAGACGTTGTCGACTTATACCGGCAACTTTAGGATCGATTTTTTTTTATTGTTAGCGAGTTTTCAGGAGTTTTACACTATGTGATCGCATTTGTGCTATATGTTCATATACTGCTAGGTATCTATGCTTGGATAATCATAGCTTAGGATGAAGACATAATGTATTAATTAAACTCAATACTCGTATGTAGTCCTGATAATTACAACATGATTCCCTCAAGATCTTTGAGGAGGATATTTGTGCGGAAGCAAGACATGCTTTGTATTGAATATTAAGCCAAGTATCTAAAGTGGCAAGCCTTACAATATTATATGGCCTATCCATATAATCTTATATGCAACAGACAGAAAACTATGTATGTAAAAACATGAAATTTGTAAAAAAAAGTAAGAGATAAAATGTTTTCGTTGGCAAAGTTCTTACGAAGTCAATACGAGCCCTCAAGGCCTGCCAATCCTCCCTCTGAATATTAAAACAGGCTTCATAACAACATAAGGAGACCCGGCTTAGAAATTCATTGGATTTGGAAATATGTGCTAACATACGTTTTCAATTTCGATGACATGGAAAAATACTAAGTAGATGTATGAACGAAAATGAAGCAAAAGATTCATTTTCAGGTATGTTAGGGTCGCGGCATGTGGCGTTCTGTAGTTCCTGCCTTTCTGCTATGGGGAAAAAGCGTAAGTAGAGGTTTTAAAAAGATACCTTCGATTTATATTTATACCTCTTTTTAACCCTCGACGGAAAGAGGGGGGTGTTATAAGTTTTACGTGTGTAACTGTGTGTTTGTTTATTTGTGTATCTGTCTGTGGCAACAAAGCTCCTAAATGTATGAGCCGATTTTAATTTCGTTTGAAAGGTGAATTTATCAAGGGTGTTCTTATTTTTATGTTTGATGAAAGTTCAGCCGTTCAAAAGTTATGGACGTTTTACTGTTTGAATCGGGATGTTTTCGCAAGATATCGTGTCATAATGACGTGTTCAATAGATTGCCGATCGAAGCGTATCTACTACTAGATAAATTATGTAGCATGTAATAAAAACGTGTCGGAGGTTTTTTTTTTCTTTTATCTAGTTAATTTGTAATCGCGTAGAGACCGGCCCAGGACGCGCACATCGCATCTGTTCGAGGTGGTGTAAGAACAGAGACTCTGTAATAATATGGGGAAAGCCTTTGCCCAGTTGTGAGGCAGCCTAGGCATAACAAGCGGAAGTATTTAACGCATTATTTACCTGATTAGGCTTTCACAGCAGCACAGTGTCGTAGCTAGCTAGTGCGGAAAAAATATTTTAACCGTTTTCATTCTTGGGGTGACATCACAATATCCGGATCGCTACGCCACTGCAACATCATTACTCTCTCATGCAACAAAACACACGTCGAGGGTGACGTAAATCTTCTAAAACTAAGGGACCAAAGAACAACACAAAACAGCCCATACGTCTTTGTTTTTCTCAAAGTAATAACTCAATGAAAAGTTGTTGAAGTAAACAAGATTATAGATGCACCAGCGAGCCCGCTCCGCCCACTCAGCCCGACCAAGGCCCAGTAGGGCTCAGCAGGAAACACGCTAAACTAATTTGATGTTGGAAGTAGGGCTACCAAGATATTTTTTTATGAGATCGAAGTTATTTTACCAGCTTTTATTTAACTTGCAATGTATATAATTTATGTAAGTGTGTTCGGGTCAAATCTTGCAACTGAATTTTAAAGCAGTTATCCTCCACCGATTAAGATGAAGTTTTGAATACACATTTAGTTTGGATGGCAATACATGGTTAGGTTAGGTTAGGCTAGGCTAAGTGACGTCATTCTAAATCTAATATGGCGGATGGCCCAAGATGGCGGATTAATTATTTTTTCTGCACTGCAGGGGGATTAAGGGTATAAGGGTTTCATGAGAAGAATGCGAAAAAGGCTTGTTTAAAAAAAAAAAATATGGATAAGCCCGTTTAGCGATGATATGGTAGACGGGGAAGCACGCTTGACTGGAAGTAACGTATTCACTCTTGAATTAAAGAGCCACAGGTTATAGCTATCAGCAAAACAGACTCTGAGTGGGCATTCCACACCTTACCTGTACGCACAATAAAAGTTTTTCAAAGCGGTCATATCAAAAAGAACACATTTTATTGTTATTTTTGAAACAGAACTTTATGCGTGTTACGTATGCCTAGGAACCTGATGACAGTGTTCATAGACCTTGCAACGGTGCAGTTACCTTGAGCTCGAAACGCATAGCTTAGGAATTAGCTGACTTGCTGACTCAGAAACTACGTAACATCTAGACAGGAAGTTACTGACGATGAAATTACCTTGAAGCCAATGCAGCCTTGAACGTCAGTAAATCAATCGATTTAGAAACCAAAATTAATAAGCATTTTATATAAGAAGAAGGCATTCCATATTCCTACATCGAGTAGGATGGATTCTCGTAGGCTAGTTAGTTATAGTTAGTCTATTTATTTATTGTAACCATTCCATGTCCTAACCTCGACTTGGAATGGACACTTCTAGGTTAATAATTAATAGTAATTTACTTTAATAATTAAAAGTTTAGAATCATTTTGGGTTTCAATCCCCCGGCTGTGGTAAACGTAATTTGCGCACCATATGCATTTTTCGTTATTTTGTAAATAATTTTATGATTGCTAGTCATCAATATAAATGAAAACCTGTGTTTCACTACCCATCCCTTTGTAATCATGACCAAAAAAAACACACGTCTGAGTGAATGACAGGAGTTCATCCAATTGCTTTTTTTAACGTAACCGGAATAGGGTAGTTGACAATAAATATCTATTCAGTCTTTCAGTTAGATAACCTAAAAATATTGGACACGTATTTTTCTTTTGCCATGTAAACAAAAAAATGCGACGATATAGCGCTTTGAAATATCGTTTGACATCACACTACGCTACACTTTATACTGACAAAGTGACGTCACTAGCCCCCCCTCCTGAACTTTTATGCTTTTTATCTTTTTCAGTTTTTATTTGTTTGATAAAAACAAAAAATACGGCTCGAATATTATTTGATAATCTTAAACTTACGGACTAAATAGAATGATTATCACTTTTCTACCCAGGAAACATCCGTATTTCTCCTGTATCGTGGATGCATTGATAGGTGTTTAAACTCAAATACACAAACAGTCAGACCCAGAACAACTATCTGTAGACATACAAATATTTGTTTCGTGCGGGCATTCAAAATCAGAGTCAAATAAATGTAGTATTTTTACTTTTGCAGATTATAAAAAAAACCTTTTTACAAAAAAAATCTACCGACTTCCAACAAAAAAAACTACAAAGTGAAAAATAACTTTCTTTTTCGAAGTCGGTGTCCATAACGAAAAAAAAAGTTCCCTACCAAAGACACCGACTTCGAAAAAGAAAGTTATTTTTCACTTTGTAGTTTTTTTTGTTGGAAGTCGGTAGATTTTTTTTGTAAAAAGGTTTTTTATTTTACACTTTTTTTATATATATAATAACTAGCTGACCCGGCAAACTTTGTTTTGCCATAAAAACACCAAACATTTATCTACCCTACCTACCTAACTACCCTACCTACCCTATCATATCTACCCTACCCTACCTACCCTACCCTACCTAAAAACAGATGGTAGCCGATTCTAGAAAAAAAAAAAAAAAACAAACATAATGTCGAACATAGAACCTCCTCCTTTTTGGAAAGTTGTTTAAAAATACACAAGCGAAGAAGAGTAGGTACTTACATTATTCCACATAAGAATTGGCAACCCTTGGAAGTGAGGATGTTGAGAAATAGAGTGAAAAGCGTCCCACTACCGGCTATTTGGTCGAGGAAACAGCCTTCCAAGATTATAGCGGAAAAGGTGAGTTGAAAGGCTGTAAAGATTGTGAAAGTGGCTGTATTATTACTGTAAAATGGAATAAGCAGTCTTTTGTGAATTAAGTGGGACTAGTTTTTAGTTTTTTATGTTTTCCAGAGGCTCCAAAGTCACATTCTATCCGCGATGTCGAAATTACAAAAAAAACTTTTTAACAAAAAATCAAACCGACTTCCTGAACAAAAAACTACAAACTAAAAAATAACTTTCTTTTCCGAAGTCGGTGTCTTTGTACCCATTTTTTTTTCAGTTTTTCGACACCGACTTCGGAAAAGAAAGTTATTTTTTGGTTTGTAGTTTTTTGTTCAGGAAGTCGGTTTGATTTTTTGTTATTTTTTTTTTCTCTTTTTAGTTTTGGTAGGTATCTCCAATTAACATGATAATCATTTATGGCCAAAGTACATCTCATGACGATTCCAATAAGCCCAAGCACGACTAGGATACATTGTTTTATTTCAGAGTTCCAGTGCCTACCTTCCGGCTTCATCATCAGAACAGTTCATTGGTACCATTTTCATCAGTACCATTCATTTATAAGTATTTGCTTAATCATAGTCGGTTAACTATTCGAGATATTTTATACCCGTGACATACTTAGCATTAAGGAGTTTCAGTGGCCATCTGTGGTCTTCTTCATCAGTTCCACTTCACCAAATTATACTTTCTGAGTGCAAGTGATTGCATTGTTGGTGAAAATACCAAAATCACTATATAAATGCCTATAATATTTGAGGAGTTCCCTCGATTTCTCTAGGATCCCATCATCAGATCCTGACCTGATGACTATGGTACCAACTAGGAAGTATACCCTTCAAAACAAAAGAAGATTTTTTGAAATCGGTCCAGGCGCCTTTGAGTAATCGGGGAACATACATAAAAAAAAAAAAGATTCCGACGAATTGAGAACCTCCTCCTTTTTTTGAAGTCGGTTAAAAATGTAAGGAATTAATCACGTCACATTTCGATTTTATTTTTATTTTTTTATGATGTGTTTGCTCTTGACTGTAGTCTAGATCAGAGGTGACAGAGACAGAGTCGACGATGGAATGAGCT
This sequence comes from Orthosia cruda, assembly GCA_964057195.1. NCBI lineage: Eukaryota > Metazoa > Arthropoda > Insecta > Lepidoptera > Noctuidae > Orthosia > Orthosia cruda. The sequence goes on from OZ059836.1 coordinate 1,460,337, forward strand.
TACCCCGAAGAAGCTTGTTCACTATAACTTTGAAGAGATTCGGGTTGTTCAATTATTATTGTTATTTCCACGTATTTTAATCCGACTTTTTTATGGTGTTGTCTCTATTTTACTTATTACTTACTTTCTACACAATGTATATTGTAAAGCAATAAATTACTTATGACTTAATGCGTTCGGAAACAGACGCAGGTAGTGAGTTCTACTCATTTGCTGTGCGCATTATGAAGGATGTTTGGAAGCGCTTGGTACGAATTGGTGGAATTGCAACAAGGTAGCTTGCAGTGCGTCTAGATGTCCGATGATAGAAGGAGGACCGATATCGCTTGTCAATCCCATATTTTTTTCTATTTTTACAATCGCTATCGCCACGCTTGCGGTGATACAATGTCACTTGTATAGGGTGTCTGGGTATGAGAAGTAAGATAGGACCCTTACCTATGTGCTTTATAAAGGGATATGAAAAAAGGAACGTTTTGCCCATCTCATCAAATTAATCTAATATTAGCTACCTCTTAGGTAGTCTAAATATCAACATTAACAAAAACAATCTTAATTTTCTTCTTGCAGTGCCTGGGACAGGATATTTACTGAAGGTTGCCCTGCAGGCCTGAAAATAAAGAAATAAATAAAAATACCCCCTAACAAAAGCAACAGATACCTACTAAATATTCAGAGCCTCACAATTCCCAACATTTCCAATATGACGTGACAATCGTCCCGAGAGCGTCCGACACAATACAATATCATTTTACAAGAATATCAGGAACAGCTCCAAGAATATAATAGGAGCTCCCGAGGCGGTGGGATGTTGGGTTATCGAATTGAATAACATTTTATGTTGCTTCTAAAATGTCTGGTGGAGACCGCTTCGATACTAATGGGTTGTCGTGTGAAAAGGATGTAGGAATCTATACTCTTCTAACAACCAAAAATAAACTTGCCCATGGGGGTAGGCAGAAACTACAAGGCCTTACTACGACGTCTTGAAACGACCAGAATCCCGATGTGAAAAGGGATAGTATTATTCATCTTGTATGTTGTATAGCTCTGTCTCTCTATCTTAAACAGGAAACATGATATCGTTAAGGCACTTGTCCCACCGCCAACGAGTAAGCGATTAGCCATCGACTATTTTCCCGCTGAAGAAACGGACAAATTTCCGTGTCAATAAAAGGGACACATATATTAATAGTTGCATGATCGTTGACTGTTCATACTGGCCGGCGACAACTCTCTCACCACAAGAGCTATCTAAGATAATACTCGCTCAGGGATGCTCGCTTGGTGGTCAGAATTTGCGTACACGTAGCGTGTACAGGTTTGCGCAGTACAGGCCGCCCCGAGCGAGTGGTGCGTGAAATCGCCCGTCGCATAACATAAGAACACTCGCTTATAGCCGAGCGACAAAACTATCGGTACTACACACTCGTATCTCGTATTTAGTTTCCAGCTCTACTCTCTTCTCGCTGATCGTCGGCAATGGGACAACTGCGTAAGGCATCATAGTAGATTCTACTACGAGTCGACGATACACTAACAAACAAGCATAAATTATAAAAGCAACTTTCCAGAAAAGCCTGTCAGGTAACAGACAATACCTTATTCAAACGATCTTTAGAGATACCTTCTTGCAAAAAGGCTTTGTGTATTTAAAAGCGCCTCCGTCATGAAATATTAGGGGTCAAAAGTTTTAACAAAAGCGTGTAAAATTTACCTTAAATCATTATCACAAAATATTTTAAAGTTTTATATCTAAAATACAACCCTTTTGCAAGCAGACGCTTTTAACTCGAGCCATTATGTCGTTTACCATCGAAGGCGCACTCTCTTTACTCCCAAGAGACCGAAAACTCTCTAACTCTTGTATACACTGCTGCTTTTGATCATTAACCGAACCCATTGCCCTATAAATCCGTCAATGGATGCCGTATCCCGTCTTAAATTTCCGATATTTTAGTACTGCGGATACCGTGGTTAAGGGAGCTAAGTAAATAGCAAGATGGCTGCTAAATCTGTGCATTTAATGCTTTTACTTGACTGCGGATTCGAGCAGAATTCAAAGTAGGCACTCCGTGGTGGTAGTAAGGGGCAAAAATGAAATATGGCGGCTGAAATGGATATTTGTGTTTGCACGAAACGCTTGGGAGCTTCTCGAAAATACTGTGCTGGTGTATTTTTCTGTTTAGAAAGCTTTTAATGTTATGGTTGTAAAATAGGTACAAGAGAGTTGGGGCAAATAGAAGCTCCCAAACAGAAAGTGCCAGCTTTCGTTATTCCCGTCAATACTAAGCCACACCTATTCGAAATTCCTTAATAAAACTTGGGTGCAGATGCGAGCGTTTAAAATCTAACAGAGCGTGCTTTTATTAAGGCAAACATTTAAGTGTTAGTGAAAACGCGTCTTATACTAATATTTATATAACGTTATTAACAAAGCCGTCACAAAATACAGAACAAATGCGACTACAGAAAATAATAACTATTTAGCTCCCCTAGCCAGACACCGCCGCGGTACGGGGTTCTAGGATACCACATGAAAGTGAAAGGAAGTATTGCTCTTGAAGCAGGCACATTTTCCGAGAGCTCGTAGGTGCAGGAAATTGTGACAGACAGTTACAGAAAATAGATACGTGAAAGGGCAATTAATATCTTATAGTATTATCTATTGATTATATAGTGGTAGCCCAGTGGTCGTGGATTCGAACCCAGACAGGCGCTTTACTTTGTGTAAATTATTTCATCACCACTGCTCTCAAAACGGTGAAGGAAAACATCGTGAGGAAACCGTCCTAAAACCAAAAATTCGAAGACATGTGAATTCTACCAACCCGCACTGGGCCCGCGTGGTGGATTATAGCCCAGTCCCTCTCACAGAGAGGAGGCCTGGGTACCAGCAGTGGGAACATCAAAAAAAGCTGATGATGACATATTGCTGCATTCACTAAGGTAAACATTAGCGCAAGTCAATTCAGTCAATAAGTGATAATAGTGAAGGATTGCCAAACTTAAGTGGCAGTGGGCAGATCACTTTGCTCGCAGAACGGATGGTCTATGTGCCGAATAGTTCTGGACCGCGTACCGGAAGACCGAGCGTTAGACGGCCCTCTAAGTAGAGCGATGACCTTGTCTAGACTGCGCGAATCCGCTGGATGCGAGACGCATAGGACCGATCGAGGTTGCGACACTTACCGGAGGCCTATATAATAGAATAGATTATAACAGAATAAAATATAATACTCTTTATTATGTACACCATATAAGTTACAGAAAGTATAGATGAAGAAAAAATTACACTGGGTGACACAATGGGCGGCCTTATCGCTAAAAGCGATCTTTTCAAGACAACCTTTGGATGGATTTTAAAAATGAAAGGAAAGACAGCACTGTAGGTAGTTTATTGGCGTACTATTTATATAAAAAATAAATACATGTATATAAATATACTATATAGACAAATATATACAGTTATAAGTTAAGTTACGTTGCTATTTCCAGCAGTGGACGTCCTTGGGCTGAAATGATGATGATAATCAATTCAGTGATCGTTAAGTCCCATGCTGACTTTAACACTTTAAAGGTCGCAGCTTATTCACACGACCTCACTCCAACACCGCCACACCTCCTGCCAACCACCTTCGCTTTCCGTTTTCGACAAGCTAGAAGACAAGCTAGAAATGTGCTTTAAGCGAACAGTCTCCGTGCGAACAGTCTGCGTGCGAACAGTCTGCGTGCGTACAGCGCGCGGGCCGCCCTGAAGCTTGCGGTAAGCGAGACATCAACTATCGAGTGGTACGATGGCGGTAAGCTCGCTTATAGCGAGCTTTTTGCTAATTTGTGTTGTCAATGTAAACTATGTCTACAGAGGACGCCCTGAAGCTCACATTTCAATGAATATTATTTTGTCGAGTCGAAGCGGTGCCGTACAAGTCGGCTACGACCATTAGATTTTATATAGTGACAAAAAGTCTCTATATAGAGCTTTAAATTTTATGGAACTATTTGGGGTAGTCAGGTGAAACCAGGGGTCATGGACTGATCGCCACTGTATAAAACGCATAAAGCAACGCTGAGTGACCAAAATACTTGAAAGTGGTTTCCACTCGTTCAGGTTGTAATATTAATCATAAACGTCAACAAAATAACCTTAGGTGTCGTTGTATTCTGTATCGCATCTGCATTTGATGGGAGCACAGGCTAGGCACGTGACCGTGTCAGGGAAGTCTAGACGCGCTTCATAATCGATGCGGCACTATACAGTAGCATAATACAGTATACATATTGTAGGTGCAGCCCGCCTGTGGGTAGCTGGGAGGTTCACGGGAAATCTTTATAAGCGTCTAGAGACTATACTATAAGAATAACTCCGAGAAATATGAATAAAACTTTCATTGCCACCAATATTTTGATGAAGTCCCTTCTGGGTGCCCCATATATTTACAGGTACTTGTTTCCCAGTTCTGGAAAAAAACAGTTATTGGAGGGAGGAGGACATTTGATGCCCCGGGAGCCTTGTTCACCAGGCCATTATTATAAAACTACAACAAATTTTTATTTCGATAATGCAACACTGACTGTCATTGTCAGTGTCGCGATGTCATTTTGAAAGATTAAAATCGATAACTTCTGAGCTCAGAGCAAGGACTAAAGCATAGAGGGAGCATACAAATTAGGGACAAATTACGATATATCTAAGCTCTTCTCTCTTATGACGCAGATAGTACACTTAAAAGAGACAAACGTATTAGGATTTATCTATGCTTATAGCTAAATGGACATTCCGAAATTGTCAAACGGTCATACTTGGTCTCTTATTATACGATCAATTAAAAAGAGCACAATAGTTGCTTAGTACACGGTTAACCGTACAAACTATTTGGTTTAGTCGTATCGTAAGTCGTGAAAGTAAGTACGTTTGCTGGGTCATTGTTTTATTAAAAACTAATAGATTTTTTGCATAATTTTGTAAAAAATACTGTGCGAAAAACGGATCAATAAGCTGTTATCATGGCTTGTTTTGTGTTATCATGTAAATCGCACTTGTCACGGAAAGAAAACAATGAATTTGTAAGCTTTCATCGGTAAGAGTTTTTTTTTCAGTTTTCATATAAAATCACGCGATATATTTGGATGTGATCACTTATAACATACATATTAGATTGATAATGATCCCCTCAAACTATCTTTATTACAAATTATGTTGTAAAAACGAATTTATTTTCAAAAAAATAATTTGTTAATTTGTTAAGCTAGTGATGTGATACTTTTTATCGATACGATAATTTTATGCCCATAAATTGGAGAAGGTATCGTTTTTTTTCAGTATGCCTCCAAATGAGAAAGAGAATTGGTTTAAACCGATTCCAAGAGCCAGAAATTATTGAACTAAGCATAGCCGAATATGTTCTAAACATTTTACGGACGACTGCTTTATAAGTAGCGATAAATGGAGAAGGCTTAAACCTGGCGCCATACCATCTCTATTATTGGTAAGTAAAGCCATCTTCACGTGCGCTCACTTAGTAGTCAATTCGCGTTAATTTTCGTCTACCTCAAAATGTTCACATTCCTGTGCCCCAAAGCTTCGTGAAAAAGAATTATTTTCTTGCAGACTTGAAGGGTGGACTAAAAGGTTTTTTTAAGGACTGTTGTGAACGTATTAACCTTTACCAATTGTTTTACTTACACCAAGTTAGTTTTCTTTGTTGTTTTCAGACATTTCGTATGTTATTGTATCAGTGTTTTTTTTTTACTTTTTACTACAGATAATGAGTTTGAATCCAGATAGTATTTTTTACTTAGCTTTCTTTATTTCAGGATACTGATGACGATGAGAATCTACACCCAAATCTAGGACGAGAGCCATTTCAAACTATACAAATTGATCACAATTCTCCTACAATAGATCATGCTGAAAGCCAAGTAGGTACCTTTACAAGCAGTCCATTTAACACTGTGCCAAGTTCAAACTGTAGCTGAAAATCAGACAATATGTTTTAAAACATATTATTTTCATTGTATTATTGGAGAAAAAAAAACAACAATATATACTTATTATTATTTTCTCAGGGTTCTTCTCAAGCTATGGAAATAGATAAAAATGAAATGCCGATTTCGAGCTCGTCATGTTGTTCAGCACTAACAAACAAAATAAGAAAGCTAGAACAGGATTTAGAAAAATCAAATAAACTCTGCAGAAAACGCCTTTTGAAAATTAATGCGCTTAGAAGACAAACAAAACGTTTGAAACAGAAAAATTTTACTTTGCAGGATAGACTCCAAGAAATACTCATCGAAGAAAATTTAGAACAAGATAAGCTTTTGATATTAGATGCAGTTAAAAATAATAAAGTTATAGAGAGGTATTTAGAAAAAAAACAAGGTGATGTTGATAGAACATATGACTTAGTGTTGAAAAAGTTTGCCGTGACATTACATTATTTATCACCACGTGCTTACAACTTTGTACGGCAAGAGTTGGATAACGTGCTGCCGCATCCCAAAACTATCGGCAAGTGGTATCAAGGCATTGACTGTAACCCAGGATTCACCACAGAAGCTTTTAATGCATTAAAGTTACGCGTAGATGCTAACAAAGCAAAACCAATATTTTGCGCCTTAAGCATGGATGAAATGGCAATACGTAAAATAGTAGAGTGGGATGGCAACAATTACTTTGGCTATGTTAACATGGGTTGTGAACTGGACTCTGATGCAGTACCATTAGCTAGAGAAGCCCTGACTTTTATGTTGACATCTATCAACGATAACTGGAAGATTCCGGTGGGCTACTTCTTAATAGATTCCATTACAGCACATGAAAAAGCAACCCTGGTCCAGCAATGTTTAACGTTACTGAACGAAGCTGGTATAAATGTAGTAACATTAACATTTGATGGTGCTACCACAAATAAGGCGATGTGCACAGATTTAGGTTGTGACTTGTCATCGCAGCTGTACAGATTTCAAAACAATGGTTCAAGTATTTGCATTTGGCCTGATCCCTGCCATAACATTAAACTAGTGAGAAACACATTCGCCGACAAAAAAAGAATTATAGACGTACAAGGCAGGAATGTTGATTGGCATTATATCGAGTTACTTAATCAACTACAAAATGAAGAGGGACTGCATTTGGCCAATAAATTAAAAAATGAACACATCAATTTTGTAAAGCAAAAAATGAAAGTCAGCTTAGCTACTCAATTATTGAGTACCTCAGTAGCTGACGCCCTGGAGTATTGTAAAATAAAAGGGATTCCAGGCTTTTCTGACTGCGATGGCACTATTTGTTTCATCCGAACTTTTAACAATATTTTTGATGTCCTCAATAGCAGGTCGATGCGCGCAAAGGGCTGGAAGCGAGCCACAACAAGTTTTAATATAGAAGAAACAAAATTGTTCTTTAAAACGGCTGTAAAATATATCTCCGAATTAAAATGTAATGGAACTAGAATTATACATACAAACAGATCAACGGGATTCATTGGATTCATTATATGTATGAAATCTTTGCTGTATTTATATGAATCTTTAATTCAAGTAGAAAACTCTGTAATGAAATATCTTTGCAGTTACAAAATGAATCAAGACCATATTGAATTATTTTTTGGTGCTATAAGATCAATGTGTGGTTTTAACATTAATCCTTCAGCCAAAATGTTTCGAGCTGCTTACAAAAAACTGATAGTGCACGCTGAGTTTAAAGAAAGTGCCACAGGGAATTGCTTGCCATTAGAAGAAATAAAAATTCTTAATTACAGTCCACAGAAATTCTGCAGAATCCTTAACAACTGTACCTCTAGTGGCCGCGTATTGCAACGTGATGAATCGCTATTGGAAACAAATGAACATGACTACATTTATGATCCATGTGCTCTAACAGAATACGCCACAGATATTGTAAATTATATAGCAGGGAGTGTTGTGCGATCATTAAAAAAAAAATTGATTTGTGAAGTATGTTTACAAAGCCTCGAAACCAAAGAAAGTAATTATTTTTTTATTGGTATTAAGGATCGAGGTGGGTTAATAAAACCATCTTCCAGTACTGCCAACACTGACCTCTATCATACAAGTACGCTGGACTAACGATACCCTTCGAAATGACAGGTCTTTATTGTGCCAATTTGAAGCGCCCCCAATGCATGGGAAGAGAACTAAATTTGACGTAACTTGCAAATGTCGGATTTTCTCCCGTGTTTTTTAAAGTGTTTTTGGAGGTTTAACGCTATTAAACTTGTTTGTTGTGTCGTATTAATTTAGTTGATACATAAATAAGTGGTGGTCATTCATAGGTAAACTATGAAAGAGTGTGTATTATGCAAAACTCGTAACTAGAAGGGAAGTGGGGTTACATTCCACAAGTAAGTGAATTAACGGCTAATATTCAACAAATTAAACTTCTATTGATATTATATACACTTAAAAATTTATCATTAATCTTATCATACGTAATAACAACATATTTGTCTTTGTATGACCAATTTTTTTATAAACAATAAAATTTAATAGTGCTGTCAAAGTTACCTGTCGATAAAACTTATCGATATTTTTCCTGTCTATATATGTTTACTTTCAAGAACGGAAATCGCCGATGACCGGTTTTTATTATCAAATACATATCATTTTAAAATAATTCACAGGTTTCCGACTGAAAAAGGAAGACTGGAATTATGGCTGAAAAATATTGAAAAGCCTAGTTGGCGGCCGAAAAAATATGATTACATCTGTTCAAAGCACTTCTCTGATGACTGTTTTATTAAACTATAAATACGAGTATACTATAAATTTGATGTAAATATTTATAGCGATGCTGAAAATATTCGTACAATAAAAAATATCGTTTAGATGAAACAAAATCAACAACACTGCAAGATGAAATAGGTGAATTTTTGCACTTATTTTGTTATTATAAGATTATGTTATTTGGGCACACTGTCCTACAAAAATAATTCTATTCAATGATGCGTTTAGTCTGATTTTGTCGTGATGTACAAAATAAGTTTCTAATAAAAACTGTTAAAAGATTGTACATATATTTTTATTTGCTACAAATACCTTACCTATTCCACTCCATCCCAAAAAAATCTCATTTCTATTTAAAAACGTTCCCTATTTATTTTTTGGATTAAGCTAGCCACATACTAAGTACCCCTTTGTCCGGCTTCAGCTTATTCTAAGACTAGCAGTCTGCCCCGGCTACTTCCGTGGTACATAAATAGCATATGTCACTCAGGGATAACGTACCAATCCAACGGTGAAAGAACTTATGAAATCGGTCTTGTAGTTCCTGAGATTTACGCGTTCAACCAAACAAACTCATCAGCTTTATTAAGTATATATAATACTAGCTGAACCTCGCGGTTTCACTCGCATCTTTGATTACTACTCCGCTCCTATTAGTCATAGCGTGATGTTTTATAGCCTATAACCTTCCTCAATAATCGGGCTATCGAATAGTGAAATAATTTTTAAAATCGGACCAGTAGATCCTGAGATTAGCGCGTTCAAACAAACAAACAAACTCTTCGACTTTATAATATTAGTATAGATATATAACCCGTCGGAAATATCTGTCTGTCGGAAATGTTTTTTATCGATGTATTTATCTCATTGTCCCATCTCTCTTTTTAGTTCCGTTCCCACCCACTTCTGCCATCAGCGCCAAAATGGCGAAAATCAAATCGCCTCTCTATGGCCCGGCTTATCGTAGGTCCAGCGTACTTGTATGATAGAGGTCAGTGACTGCCAAAGTTTGTAGAGTGAGTGAAAAGATACTCCGCGAGTATGAATTAAAAAATGGAACAAGAATGTTAGGATTGCCGAAACACATGACTACTATGATTATAATAGTAAGCAATCTTCTTTTACCTACGAATGTTTTTGCCGATATAATTGAACACGGTTTGGAGAATGTCTTCACAGAAGATCACAGAGCACTGTTGATTAAAACGATTACGCAGAACTATTTAAATATTAGAATTCACTATATAACAAAGAAAACTGGGGATAATCAAGAAAAAATTAGGTCACATTTGACTAAAACTGTAATATTTAAAGGACAGTAGACTAGAAGAAAGCAGTTTAATTATTCGATTTTCAATTTATTTTATTTTATACCCACAAATATTAAATAAAAATTCGTTTTGGTCCGATTGTATTTATTTCATTTCATAAATTTTAGAAAAAAAAACCATCATAAAGAATAATCCGACTTCCAAAGCAAAACACTAAAAGCTAAAATAAATTTCGTTTCAGCAATCGGTGTCTTTACATTTCTTTTTTTTTTTTTTTTTTTTGCTTACGGGCGGAAACCTTCAAAAGGCGCCTGGACTTTGGGGAAAGAGACCAGGGAGTGTGGGATTTTTACCTCACTAAAACCACCCCGGTGATCACCATCAGCACTTGGAAGGGGCCCCGTTACCTCTTAAAAGACCACTCCGGCACCCCCTCTGTGCAACGCCTGTTAGGGCACTTCCCTGGGAAGACTGAGGAGCGTCCCCTGAGCCTCGCTGTGCACGGCAGCACGTGATCACTGTGCCACCGTCTTTCCTAGAGTCACGTTGTGGGCGGACAGAATCCCCAATCTGACCACCCGTGACCCTGGAGTCCCACCTGCAAATGATGCAGGCGGGGTTTCGGAGTTTTAGGCGGCGTTGAGGCGGTTGCCTCCACGACGCCTTCTTCTCCGGGCGGGATCGGACCTCTCACGATCCCGCTCGGCAGCCTCCTTCTGAACCATCACGGTCTCACAGAAGGAGACCATTTCTCTCCAGTTTTCTGTCTCTGCCAGCATGGCCCTCACAACCGCTGGCAGAGACAGGTCTCGCCCGATCCTGGTGACCAAGACTTGCCGCTCAGAAACCCACGCAGGGCACTCTTCGAGCGTGTGCTGTGCAGAGTCAAGGTCACCTTCGCAGAATCGGTGTCTTTACCTCCTTTATTTTTGTCGTTTTGCGACACCGACTTCCAAAGCGAAAGTTATTTTCTTTTTAGTGTGATGCTTTCGAAGTCGGTTTACTTTTTGTGAAAAAGATTTTTATTCTTCTTTTTAATTACACACCATCACATTTAGTACACCATCATCAGCAAGTTCTATAGTAAGGTGTAAATGCTGAACAAAAAACAAATTTACACATTCGTGCTGTTTGTCGTTAAGGAGTTCGGTTGTATATTTCATATCTTGAAAACTGCTTAACCGATTTTGATGAAACTTATACTGTTTCCTAAGTTGAGAGATACTTAATCCAATAAAAAAGAACGGTCATAATCCAATTACGAGTTTCGGAGAAATGCGTGAACAAACATACAAACAGGAATGAAATTTGGCATACGTGTTCAGAAGCCCACATAACGTAAATTATATGAATATTGTGCAAATCCAACAATATTACATACATACGTATCGAATTGATAACCTTTTTGTATAAGGCGGTAAAAAGAAAAATAAGATGATTTCATGCTTCGGAAGGAACTGCTCGTTACTTACGTTGGAGATTGGAAAGCGTTAAAAAATCTGACATCAGTGTTTGGTTGATAGACTTTGCAGCTTACACGACAAGAAGAAGAATAGGATTATCACATAAAAGACTGTTGTAACCAGAGCGAGATTCTTTAAATAAACAATGTATTCTTTGTTTTTATAATCCATGTCATTTATGACATGACAATACATTCATTCCAATAAGTAAATTATATGTCAAAAATATATTTATATCGATACCTCTGCAAAATACGGCACATCACTACCAAGACAAAAAATGTGGACAGCATTGCCATAAGCAATCCTTATAACTATATATCTGTCCTTGTTATTCACACTGAATGTGTCATGAGTAAAAAGAGTATAACTAGACTGAAATTTCACGCTCCCTCTATGCTTTAGAATAAATAGTCATTGCTCTGAGCTTCTGAGCAAAGACCTTATACTTCTTACTACTAGACTGTGGACTATGGCGCAAAAACCGGTCCGAGCGAGAGGGCTCCCTTTGGTAGTGTGTCTCTTTCTAATGAGGTGACCATGACCAAACAGAACACGGGACAAATTGATTGTAAAAACAATAATTTAAGTATTTCAATATGTTGATGCTACCTAACTGCGCTACCTAAACCTACATAATTTATAGATAATAAAAAAGTGTTTATATTTTTTGGTATCTACATCACTAACCGTATGGTGTCGGGCGTAAAGAATTTCACCATCCCATGTTTGCCCGTGGGTGTCGTAAGAGGCGACTAAGGGAAAAACCAGAGAATGGGCAGCAGCGTTCTCTGTGCATTTGTAACAACCATACTGCGATTGCCAATCCGCCTGCAAAGCACTTCCCATTAATAGCACAAATAAAACATAGCCACTATTGCCCGGCAGCCTGTAGCCTCGACTACGGTAGCGGTCGAGGTTACGGTATGGCAAGGGGTGCTAAGAATCCCGGATGAGATCCGGGTACCCCAAAAAATACCGACGACTAGACCTGGCAACGTACAACACGCGCACACTCCGGACCGACGAAAATATCACCGAACTCGAAGAGGAATTGAGGTGTTTACGATGGAGTACTATAGGGTTATCTGAAGTTCGACGAGAGTCCTCCCCGACTCAATAATCCTCAAATCCCAAGTCTCTTCAAGTTTCATTCTTCAAGACTATCATATAGATTTGAACAAAAAGCTCTCTGAGAGGCGTTAGATGACCCTGCTGTCTTCTGACGGTGCTTTGACCTCAAAGGATCTCTATGATTTCACATATATTCCAGTTGCTTAGACAGTTGAGAAATAAAACTACACCAATTGTATTCCACAAGGAATTAATTTGCAAATAATATTAACAGCCGAATTTCACTCGAATAAAGTCCGCCAAAAAATCCGCAAACCACCACCCTACGTTTAGTATTACCAGGCCCAAACATTTAAAAGTACTACTCTTACTCAGTATTAATGATATTTTTTTTAAATACAACGAATTGATTAAATATAGGAACTGTAGAAATATTTATATACTTTTCTAGAAATATTTAAATAAGTGTCAAAGTCTATGAATTGTTCGTTTTGGTATAACATAAAAAGAAACATATAAAATTTTCTACCAAACCCAATGATTAGTTGTGCTAGCAATAGGTCAGACAAGGACACACTACCAGCGGAAACCCTCTCGCCAGGACCGCTTTTGGTTAGCTACCGCTTATAAGGAAATAGCTAACCTAGGTGTAAGATGATAGATTTCATTTTAGCTAAACAAAAAATTTTGGTACACAGTCTAGTAGTAAGAAGTATAAGGTCTTTGCTTCTGAGCAGTAATATTGACAAATACTTGGAAAAGGTAAACAAACTGCACCATGGATTATTACCAGCCGTCCCGTTGCGCTGTAACACGCCGTACTGGTGTGGTTACCCATTCGCCAGCTTGGAGTAGCCACAGCGGATCCCATAGTTGGACGTGTTGCAAGGGTGGTACATCGTACGAAGCCAACCTTTAGTTCTTTAACATACGCGAAAGTTTGTGAGGGATGTATGTTCGTTAATGTTTGACGCGAAAACCACTCAGCGGATTTTGATGAAACTTCACAGTAATTTTACTAATATTATAAATGTGAAAGAGTGGATGGATGTGTGAGTTGATGTATGTTTGTTACTCAATCACGCCAGAACGTCTGAACGGATCTGGACGAAATTTGGCACAGAGTTAGATTATAGTCTGGGATAGCACATATGCTTTTTATCCCATTATATTGTTCCCTTGGGATGATAACACTTATCACGCGACCAAAGCCGCTGGCAGAAGGTAGTTATACAGGGTGTTTGGAAGGGAGCTGTACATACGCCTAGGGTAGAAACTAGGGATAGTCTGCTACCTACCCCCGCCCATTATATTGACCTTGGCCTCAAGGTTTTTTTTTAATTTATTATTATTTTTTATTTGACTTTTTTATGATTTTTTGACTAAAACTACCTGTAGCTCAAAATCTATCCATGGGACCGGTCGGCTAATGGTCTTGTTTTAATTGTTAGAGTCTTAGGGTCCTGCAAAAAATTATTTTACACCAGAAAATTGTGGAGAAGAAAAGTTATGGGGCCTGAAGTACCGTAGTAAGGTAAAGAAATAATTTTAAGGGCAACTTTCTATGGGGTTTAAAAAAAAACTAACAGGGTTGGAGTTCTTCTGATTTTTTTAAAACATCCTCAGTCCATGCCCTTTCTAACGATATGCTAAAAGTGTAATTATCACTTTTAGTTATAAAGTTATTAATTAATTTCCGCAACTAGGGCACTTCAAGCAAAAATTTCAACTAATGAAAATTAAATGTGTTCGATAGTAAAAGGATGGCAAATGAAACAAAAAATTTGGTAATGACTAATGTCATTAAATTACAAATTTTAATTAATTACTAATTTTAATTAATTACAAATTTTGTTCAAATTGATGACCATTGACCTGTAAACATGCTCGGCACCTCTTCCTCATCTCCACGGTCACCGTTCTAAGCAGCAGTTCCTCGCGCATTGTATCGAATGCGGCGTGGATCCTGTTAATTAGAACCTCCCTTGTTGGTACTTCTTCTGCGTACACCAACTCTTTCGCCCTTCCCCAGACGTAGAAGTCGAGTGGGGTAAGGTCAGGCGACCTTGGGGGCCAGGGAATTGGCCCACCCCGACCAATCCAAGAATTAGGAAAGCAGTTGTCCAGAAGCTCCCTCACTGCTAGGCTCCAATGAGCAGGACAGCCGTCGTGCTGGAAGACTATGGGCCGATCTTCGTCAAACACTTCTTCCGCTAAATCAGGCAAATCGTTTTCGAGGAAATCTAAGTAGTTTTGCCCGTTTAGGTTGTCTGGCAAAAAGTGCGGCCCTATCAACCGATTACCGATGACGCCTGCCCATACGTTCACGGAGAACCTTCGTTGAAAACCTCTGTGCCTCTTGACTCTCGGGTTTTGATCTCTGGGTGCCCAGTGATGGAGATTGTGGTAATTTACAATTCCTTCCTTGTCAAACTTGGACTCGTCAGTCCAGAGAATACTCCGTAAAAAATTAATATCTTCCACGTCCGTATGGAGCAAGTGGCGGCAAAACTCCACCCTTCTTGCATAGTCGTTATCCTCTAAGCCTAAAACAATAAAAATATCAACGTTAGCGGTTTCCTTATGAATTAGTAGCTATGTAACATTGATTGCTATCTCTGTCTTTCCATTTCTCTCTCTCTCACACACATGCTCATGTTAATTTAAAAATTGCCTATGAAATTCACATGCTAGTTCATTACATAAGAGATAAAAACAAAAACTTTATGTAAAAAATTACCTTGAACAGGGGTGTAGTGGAAAGGATGACGTCCATTTTCGCGAAGAACCGACCAGACTTTCCACACGCTTAAACCAAGCGTCCGGGCTACGGTTCTTACGCTTCTGGTCGGATCTTCCTCAAATTCAGCCAATATGCGTTCTTCCGCAGCCAAATTTGGTTGAAATCTGTTCACGGCTGGTTCCCGGAAATTTAAATTTCCGGTTTCTCGCAGACGCCGATAAGTTGAGCCAAACGTTTGGTGGTTAGGCACTCGCCGGTTAGGATACCGTTCTTGATAAATCCTCCGTGCCTCGCGCCCATTGCAATCAGCCATTCCATACACCACCAGCATGTCGGTGTACTCTTCACTGGTAAATCCAGCCATTTTGCCAACAACAAGGTAACAAATAACAAAACTTAACAAAAACGAAGTAATAACAAACTCAACAAAATTAACGAAAACAGTGGAGCGTCGTAACGGCAAGTACGTAAGTTAGCTAAGATGGGTAAATCTCGACTGACTAACAAAGACCCCAACGAGTTACCTGCCCGGCCCCGTCGACCCAAGAGCGAAAGAGACATGACATGACATGTTTTGTCTCTTACATGTTGCTCTCGTGTAAGAGTGAGACAACAAATTTGCCAACTGTAGGCCAAACTGGTTTAAATTCTGGAAATTACATTTGTCTTACAAATGTCGACTCGTGGTGGTAAAAGTGCCCTAGTTGCGGAAATTAATTAATAACTTTAAAACTAAAAGTGATAAATACACTTTTAGCATATCGTTAGAAAGGGCATGGACTGAGGATGGTTTTAAAAAAATCAGAAGAACTCCAACCCTGTTAGTTTTTTTTTAAACCCCATAGAAAGTTGCCCTTAAAATTATTTCTTTACCTTACTACGGTACTTCAGGCCCCATAACTTTTCTTCTCCACAATTTTCTGGTGTAAAATATTTTTTTGCAGGACCCTAAGACTCTAACGATTAAAACAAGACCATTAGCCGACCGGTCCCATGGATAGATTTTGAGCTACAGGTAGTTTTAGTCAAAAAATCATAAAAAAGTCAAATAAAAAATAATAATAAATTAAAAAAAAACCTTGAGGCCAAGGTCAATATAATGGGCGGGGGTAGGTAGCAGACTATCCCTAGTTTCTACCCTAGGCGTATGTACAGCTCCCTTCCAAACACCCTGTATAAATGACTACTCCCTTTAAATTAGTGCAATCCGTAGACACTTCAAATGACGCATCCACCATATTCAAACACTCCCTTAAATGAGTGAAATCCTTAATGAACATTGCCCACGTCCAGCAGTGGACGCTCACTGATACGCCACGTATGCTAATACGCTGTAATTGCAGCCCGGCGGCGGCGGTGAATATTAATTATTTTCATATAACGTGTTACTAGATAACGGAGTGAGTGTCGGGCGCGACGCTGTGCGTTTTTGATTAAAGTGAATTATGTTAAAAATATGGACGTGATTCATGTTGCTGGTGGCTGTTCGTTTCTGCGAATTTAGAATATGTTTTTAGTCTTTCATATTTATCACTAGCTGTGGCCGCGGCTCCGCTCACGTAGAATTAGTACCTCGCCTAATATCTTTATAAATTATAGCCTACGTGTTATTCCAAACTATAATCTATCTCTGTACCAAATTTCATCCTGATCCGTTCAGCCGTTCTGCCGTGGTTGAGTAACAAACATACATCTGCACACACATCCATCGAAACTTTCACATTTATAATATTAGTAAGATGGTGGAGGCGCCCCATGCATGTCTGGTGAAGTATATTTTTGTTTTGTAATATGTTGGTACAAGTCGTTCAAGAACCAGGTACGGCGATTATATGCCGTGAAATGACAATACACTGCATCTTACACTGCACTGCATTTTACAGAAATCGCGATTTCCCGTTTTTAGAAGCATAAGTTTAAGACTATGACTAACGCCAACGAGGGAACAAAACGCGCATTCGTTTCACACCCGCGCGACCCAAAATTTTGTAGTTTTTTTGGACTTTCCTTATTGTACTATGACTTCAAACAAAAACCTCAGATCAAAATGTAGATAATTAAATTGTCTTTGAGATGGTGTCGATTGCAATAAAATACGCCCAGCGGTTTTGGTGCGATTGTCGTTTTTTGTCCGTTTTAGACGTAACTTTACAAATTAATTACACAATGTTTTACGAATAACATTTTTTTAGATCAAATTATTAAGAAAATGGTCTAATGTATCATATAATTTTTCCAAAATATTACAACTAGCCGTTTAGATGTGATTCTCATTTAAAAATCAGCTTCTCAGGGATATCTGCGCCTTAAAAAAAAGCAATGGTGTTTTCTCAATATATTTAGGAAGTTAAATTAAATGCATATGTCATCCGATACACAAGGAACCCACTTATAAGTGTTACCACAATACAATATCTCTCAAGATACAGTGTATCGTTATTTCACAACTTAAATATGGTATTTGAATATAGACTGTTGGTTCGACTATTGGGATTACGATTGCTATAAATTGCTAACTGCCATTGTACGACAGCCGGGACCATTGACTTAAGTTATTGTAACCTCTTGAGACACAGACGTTGTGTTTAGAATGGTCGACATCTACTCTACGTAGGTACTGACAATGCAATCGAATCGTAGCTTAATCTTGAACATGCCGAGCATGCAACATACTAACAAATTGCAAGACTAACTAACTGCTTCTCACTGCATGATACACAACTTCAGTATTTCAAGGTGTTAAAAAATTGGAAAACAAAGGAAAGGACTGAATAAGTAGTATGAATAATATCTACTAGTTGCTGAACGTGGATCCGCCCATTCGCACTGATATTTTTTTAATTCTAATGTTTAAGCTTTATTACTGTAAAGTTTTAACAAAATCAGTTCAGCAGTTAGAGAGTAACAATAATATACCTACTCATAAACTTTTACATTTATAATAATAGTTCTTTACCTACGCAATTGCCGTAATGCAGTACTGGCCATTTCAAATATTTTTTTTTGGCTTCGAATTCTAATTTCAAAAGATTTTATTTTAAAAACATGGCATTCTTTTTTCAATATTTTAGTCATATGTTTATTGATAAGCCTTATGTTTTCATTGCATTTGAATAATTTTCGTCATCATGGATACGTTAAAAATTCGAGTAATCATGAAATATGAGTACCGTCGTCCCAACAACGCAGCATACGCTTATGCCGCGTTGTTGGGACGACGGTACAAGAACACGCATACTACAAGAACATTACAAACGAACGCCCCACCTGTTATATCTTTGCCCGCTTCCCTGAAAATTTAACCCCGTGGTCGTCCGAAAACTGGTCGACAATGACGAATTGAAAGCGATATAAGTTTTTAAGCTGACAAAAAGCTGAAAGCGATTGTAGAAGCTGATGATACTCAATCTACGGCTGAATTAACTGAACCTTTCGTCGCTACTATCAAAAAAGTATTGATCAAATTGCCAAAGTAAAAAAGATTGACAAATGGGTGCCCTCGAACTCAATGATCGCCAGCGCGAAGTACGAACAGGCACACAAACGAAAGAATTTTGATCCGCATTGCTACCTACCTGTGACGAAAAATAGATTCTGTTTGATAGTCGTAAATGCTCAGCAAGTTGGTTGGATCCTGGTTCAGCACCTAAACAATGGCCTAAACGAAAAATTACCACTAGAAAAGCGATGGTCACTATTTGGTGGTCTAGGGCTGATGTGATTCATCACAGCTTCTTACCAAACGGGATGAGCATTACTGAAAATGTGAACTGTTAAGAACTGAACACAATGATCTAGAAGCTTGCACGTCTCCAACCAGCTTTGTTCAATCGCTCGTCTCCGCTGCTCCTGCACGACAACGTAGGATCTCATACTGCACAGCAGACGGCCTCCAAGTTACAAGAGCTGAGGTTGGAAGCTCTCCGTCATCCGCCATACTCACCAGACCTTAAGCCTACAGACTTCTAATTTTCCAGAATTTGGATAAGTTCTTGGCGGGAAAAAAATTCAATACCCTAGAGGCAGTACAAAATGCCTTTGAAGAATTTGTTGCCTCCCGTCCAGCTGATTTCTTCAATAATGGCATCAATAAACTGCCACTGCGTTGGCAAAGATGCATCGTTTGCATGGGTGATTACTTTGATTAATAGAAATTAAAAATATGTAAAAAAATACGTTAACTTTTTTCATAAAAAAGGCAACTTCATAGGTAAATACCTAATATTAAAGAATATTCGAATTATTTTAAAATATGAGTTGAACACATCTACACACATCAACACGGTCTAGGGATATTTCATACTCAATTAAATAACTCGAAAAGTACTGGCCGCATTGGAATCTTTTATACACCGATTTGTTTGTAATTTATCTCAGACTAATTCCAAATTCAAATTTTTGAAAATTCTTTTGTTTCGGTGGCATAAAAATGTCTTGATGTGTAGGAGAGGGAATTTTCATTTGTGCGAAATTTAGAAAACAATACGAATTACGTTTAGTTACAGGTTTTTTTCATTTTTAAACGAAAGATAAAGTTAAAATTGAGGTATTGTAGCCATGCAACGCCAACATTTGACGAGGGCGGAGATGTTACGAGCTGTGGGAATGCTGGCAGCTGGGTCTGTTCAGCGTAATGTTGCTGAGGCCATAGGGACCCACCAAAATGTAATTTCAAGATTGTGGACACGCTATCGTGCCACAGGTGAAGTAGCGGAGAGGCACCGGGGGCCAAGTCGCATCACTACCCCCAGACAAGACCGGTTTTTGCAAATTACTGCGCGAGCTCAACCAAATGCAACGGCGACTCAATTGGTCCAAAGGCTGCGAGTGGAACACCAAGTGCTTGTGAGTGACCGAACTGTAAGAAGGCGACTGCATGAAAGCAATCTACGCTCTCGTAGACCACTCCGGGTCCCACCTTTACGGAGAGGCAATCGTGGACGACGATTAAAATTGGTTTCGGAACCACGTGGACTGGGGCCGTGAGCAATGGTCCAATGTGCTGTTCACGGATGAATCCAGGTTCGGCTTCCATCCAGATTCACGAAGGACGCGTCTTTGGCGAGTTCCTGGACGATGGAGCCGTCTTCAGAACCCTCAGGAAGTTCACCCATACCAAGGAGGAACAATTATGGTTTGGGCAGGAATTCGTCTTGGAGGACGGACGGATCTCGTTTGGGTGCGGGGCAATATGACGGCAGAACGATACGTCCAACAGGTGCTGGGCCCGTAATCTTGCCCCACAGAACACAAATGGGGCAAGATTTCCTGCTCATGCATGACAATACCCGGGCACACACGGCGAGAACGGTAGCTGCTTGGTTACATACACACAATGTTAGGGCCTTAGACTGGCCTGCTCAATCGCCAGATCTAAATCCCATTGAGCATGCGTGGGATATGCTGCAAAGAAGAGCTCTGAAGGAAGTTCCTGAAAATCTGGCTACAGAAGATCAACTTTTTGCGCACCTCAGAAGGACATGGGACAATATTCCGCAGCAAGACATTGACAACCTTGTTCTGAGCATGCCGAATCGTTGCCGATGTGTTATGAACATCATGGGCGCTTTCTCAGACTACTAACTTCAAGTTTATAAACACAAATTAAATGATTTTTCTATATTTTTCAGTTTTTACTCATAAATTAAAAGTTAATTCATATATGATTTCCGTCTATGCTTCATTTTGTTTCCATAAAATCCTGAAATTTTAATCGAAGTACCTTAAGCATTATTAAAAAACGGTAGAATATTAAATAACGTATCTTTTAAATATATACATGTCATATAAATAATTAACACATTGATAGTAATTCGCTTTTTTAAAAATATCCCTAGACCGTGTTGATGTGTTTATTTATACTGAAATCACTATACGTACTTCAGCATCCAATCTAGAATACGAACTACGTCGAATCTCGCCAGAAGTTATGGAGCGAACTTTACGCTACAGAATATTAAAAAAGTACATAAGCACTAATAAAATATGCCATTCTCCAGCCAGGAAAATATGCCATAAAATACGGCCTAATCTCAGTATAATGCGCGCTGGCTTATTTATAGTTTTAATTACTGCGCCAGACAAGGGCAGGCAAGTGCATCTATTTAGTGCACCGCGCTAGTACCAGCACCTAGTACTCTGGATAAAGTACCGCTTGAAACGCGAACTTCTAATTAGAATATTATTAAAACAAAGAAGGAAATTTTCATTTTAATTATAACTGCATAAAATTACCGCAACGAATGTAGGTGAAAGCTATCGAACGTAGCGATGTCGGTATTATAAAGGCTTATATTGCCATAGAACCCGTTATAAAACAAACTTACCGAAACATTAACTCGATAATATCTAGGGACCTTCAATTATAGAACCATAGTAGGTACTTTTAGTAAGGTATGTAGTGTACATAAACCAAAGATTCCAAGCTAAGGTACACACGCTTATTACAAAAGCAACTGTATAACTTGACAATAACACAAGATAAATTGACATAAAGGAAGTGTTGGGGGAAACCTTTGCCCAGAAGTGGGACAGTTCAGGCTGAATTTCCCATTTTTAATCGACTTCAAAAAGGAGGAGATTCTCAATTCGACTGTTCTTTTTTATAGTTTTTATTTGTGTTATCTCAGAATTTTTAACATGTAAAACACAGTGTACTCAGCTAAATCCAGTTAGACTGGAAGCCGACCCCAATATAATTGGGAAAAAGGCTGGGCAGATGATGACCTCAGAATTTTTTACTAGGTGAACCGATATTGATTTTTATTTTTTTATTTGAAAGCTGGTGTTTCTTATGTGGTCCCCTTTAGATTTGATGAAGAACTTCAAAGATATACAATAAAATTCATGTAATGTACAAGTTTAAGCCATAATTGGGTTCTCTTACAGCAAACCTCAGTTTCATAGAGATTTTTGATTAAACGAGGACAGTATAATCAAGTGCACAATAAAGTTTAACATTTACATTCTTACTAACTAAATAAACTAAACAAATACACATACAGCACACAATGTATAAACATAATACATACTATAATATAACTAAAATCCTAAATTAATAAATACATACATACCCATTTATGGATCATGCTGAGAGGAAATGTTCCCTTGTTCTTTTCTTGAAAATACCCAGTGAAGGGCTATCCCGTACTAGTAAGGGAGAAAATTCCAGAGGCGGACAGCACAAACAGTAAATGATCCACCGTAACGACTTAATCAGTGGGGAGGAAAATGAAGGAGTAAAAAAAGATGATGAGGAACGGCAAGTTTCTCCTCTCGGAACAGGATACTCAAAGCGTTCCCTAAGATATGAAGAAGAGGTAGGGTAGTGAAGAACAGAAAAGAGTAAAGAAAGAGTGCGTGTATCTCGGCACCGCCGAATAGAAGTCAGTCATGAGTAGTCATTACTAGATTGAAACACAAGAGCAGCTAGTCATGACTATTTCTAGTAAAAACAGTCGAGAAAAAACACAACTACCCTCCAAGGTAATTCCCTACAAAGATAACTCCAAAAACAAACTACCATGTTTGTACGAAGCTAATCAGTAGTTTTAACAATTCATTAGCAATAAAATGGGATTGGCCATTACAGTGGGCTCACTGGCCGGCTAATGCAGTGTATTCCTCCGGGGACAGTAACCGGCGCGTATCTGCTGGATCGAGTGGAAGCATTAATGTTGGACGAGCGTCGGGCACCTTCGATAGAGGTGCCCCTTTTACGTGTGTGTTTGGGTCTCGAAATTGAATTTGTATTTCACTAATTCTTAAGATTGTATTAAACGATTAATTTGAAAATGTCTTCGTTTTCTTTTTGCTTTTTCCCTGTAGTTTTGTAGTTTTGCATTTCATACCTATTACATTTTGATTTTGTTTTCTAAATATTTACTTAGTGTATTATTACGATCTATAGATATATACTTGTATAACTTTTTTTTTACACCCGCTCTGGGTGAAACGGGAGGGCGTGTCAGACTTACTGACAAAACCCACCCGTGTTCCTTCAGTTGCTTGTGCCAGGGCCGCGGTAACACTCTTTCAAATTTATCCGCAACTCAGACAGGAATCGGCCCTAGCGGGCCCCGTAACTTTGGCAGATATCTCTTTGAGACGCGCGTGGAACACTAGGCGCCGTAAACTCGAGCCTGGTCCTTACCGGACGGCGAGCTACCCATACTCACTCACGCGTTCCGCCTCCTCCTTTACGAGCATTACTGCTTCGCAAAAGTAGGAGATAGCTTCCCATGCCCTCTCGCTCCGTACCATGGCCTGAACTAGGGCCGGATGCGAAAGGTTATTGCCACCGCCGATGGCCTCCACGAAGACACGGCGGTGCTCCATCCAAGCGGGGCAGACCTCCACCGTATGCTCCACCGTGTCCTCCGGGCAGTCCATACAATGGTGACACCCGGGCGTTTCCTCCCGCCTTATTCTGAAAAAGAACCTCCCGAAACAGCCGTGTCCGGTGAGGACCTGCATCAGGCGGAAAGTGACACCGTGACGCCTCTCAAGCCACTCCTCAAAGAGCCACTCCTTACCGCCGCAATTGTGACGTGCCCAGCGCTGGGTTGCGACAGTCGCCCCCTCCATGTCGCCATGAGAAAGGGGAAATCTAATATAAAATCTGTGTCGGTTTTTACGACACAACTTCTACAGCAATGATTGCCTACTACTGAGTGACTGAGTCATATCAATAATATGAAACGGAAAGTTTCATGTACCTATCTGATAAACATAGAGCTTCCGTTATCGAAAGCTTAAAGGATCAAGATAGTCTATCATAAATACAATCAATCTACGGAATTGATTTTCTTTCACCACCTGGTGATAACAAATATGGTAACAAATTCATAAGTGAGCATGAGATACTGCCCATCTTAACATAAAATATCGCTGGTTGTAGGGACGAGGCCTGTGCCACTAACCGAGCATAAATGCAGTCTTCGCCTCCCATGTTTATACCCAGACCAAAATTATCACTCATTAGTATACTGGGCCCCACATACTCGCACTAAGTTCTGAGTACGAGTGTGTACGAGTT
Organism: Orthosia cruda; assembly: GCA_964057195.1. NCBI lineage: Eukaryota > Metazoa > Arthropoda > Insecta > Lepidoptera > Noctuidae > Orthosia > Orthosia cruda. Next base: position 1,484,673 of record OZ059836.1, read on the forward strand.
TTCAGAAGTGAGTATTTAGCTTAATTACCGCGAGCACGTAGTGTTAGCTATCGCAGGTTGTATGCTAATGCGCTGAACTGCGTCTGCACTCTATTCTAACTATCTAGAAGGATAGGGCTGCTAGCGACTTAACTAGGTGTAGAACATCTGATTTAGAGATTGAGGGAAGAATGAGTGCACTTGTGCACTATAATATGTCTCCGTCGACGGCAGGTTTCCGCTTTCTTTGTAAGATTGGCTGCCATGACAGAAATTCTGTCGGAAGGAATTATTTGTAGAAATATTAAGGTGTATACATGTTTCCTACAACCAACCAGTCCATTTAAATTAACAAGTGCGTCCTAACAAATAACTACAAGCTATGTCAATGAACATTGCATTCAGAAAGTGTTGGAAGCTAAGAACAAAGAACTTTCAGTATGCTTCAACATTTAACATACATTAGTCTAACTCTACAAATACCAACCAAACTAGAAATTGTTATAATAAATTCAATATTCATATCTTACTGTGAAAATTGTACGAGAGGGTAGGTAATAACATGTAAAATTTGTAAACTAACATAGAAATAGATAACATAGTCATCACCAATATTATATCCAAATTTACAATAAAACTTTTCTTTTCAACTTCATAAGCAAACAACCCTATCGTAGGGCGGCGGTACCTAATCCAAAGTATTTCTCGCATATTTTTCTTTCGCACCGCGCAAAATGAATTCCATTTTAATAACTCATTTATTATGGAAATAACCCGAGCTTTCCGCGTCGACCGAACTCTTCCGAAGTCATCCGAAGTTAACCGAAGTACTCCACCGCATTCTACCTTTTCATAGAATTTATATGAGCTGGGCCTTCGGAGATTTTATAATAGATATAGGAAAGTGAAATTGGGAGCGTTCGGAACTGGCACAAGTGGTCGAAAGCCCGGAGGAAGTCGGGGCGGTAAGTATGTATGTCGTTCACTCGACCTGCTCCGAATTGAGACACGGATGCAGCAGTCTTTGTGACTCGAGTATTGACTTTATTCTTCCATACTTGAAACTGCTTTTCGAGCTGTAAACGAGGCACGAACAAAGGTATAAAATAAAATGAATTCGATCTTGTTCTCTTCATTGTTTTTCTTTTGTTCTTGGAAGTTACTGAACAACAACTATTCGTATTTCTTTTAGAAAGAAGTGGTCTCGTTGACATTCAACTTTCTAATAAAAGCTTGTTAAAAATACTTATTTTAAAATAAGCTTTTTAGGGTTCCGTACCCAAAGGGTAAAAACGGGACCCTATTACTAAGACTCCGCGGTCTGTCTGTCTGTCTCATATGTCACCAGGCTGTATCTCATGAACCGTGATAGCTAGACAGTTGAAATTTGCACAGATGATATATTTCTATTTCTGCTAAAACAACAAATACTAAAAACCGAATAAAATAAATATTTAAGCGTGCTCCCATACAAATAACGTGATTTTTTGCCGATTTTTGCGATAATGGCACGGAACCCTTCGTGCGCGAGTCTGACTCGCACTTGGCCGGTTTTTTTCGTATTCTTCTCAGCAAATCCTTTCATTTGAGTCCGCCATCTTGGGCCGTCCGCCATATTGAATTTAGAATGACGTCACTTAGCTAAACATGCATTGTCACCCAAACTAAACGTATATGCAAAATGTCATCTTAAACGGTTGAGAATAACTGCTTTCAAATTCAGTTACAAGATTTGACCCGAATACACTTACATAATACAAGTTAAATACAAGTAAAATTGCAAAATTTTAAAAACCCCCCGACACATTTATCTTGCGAAAACATCCCGATTCAAACAGTAAAACGCGCATAACTTTTGAACGGCTGAACCGATTTTATTCAAACACAGCTAAGAACACTCTCGACACAATCACCTTTCAAACAAAATCAAAATTGATGCATCCGCTGAGGCGCTATGATGCTACAGACAGACACACAGATACACAGATAAACAGATAAACACATGGTTCCCTATCCATTTGCATAAAAACTTTAGACATAATATAACATGGCATACTTTTGTTTATCCTAATTATATTTACGCATAACATTGTTTTCGCATAACAGCTTACGCATATTTTTTTTAGCATAATTACTCTAATCATAATAATGTTTAAGCATAACATTCTAATGCATACATTTGTTTACGCATAATGATATTAAAACATATTTTTTTAAGCATAACAAATACGCATAATAATTAATTCCTAAAATTTAAAACTAATACACATTTTTATACAATATAATTAATTATTCTCGTTCTATGATTATATGTTCCTTTTCTGGCTCCTCGCTGTGCTAGTCGCGCTCGCGCTCGCTTCGCTCGCATTTTAAATTGTCTCTCGTTTTCTGCCAAAAATGTCGCCACTCGCGCTATACTGCGCTCGCTCCTTTCTGTCAGCTAGGTTCTTGATACCCTGGGTACTAGGTTATTTTTTTATCAGGTAAAAAAATTAATATACTTCGAAACTTGCATATATACAAGCAATTGCTAAAAATAAACACTATAAAAATAATATAATATAAAAAATAAAACACGCCTACCTTGTCAAAAAGTGATTTTTGTCAGATACATGACTATTAATTAATTTATTAATTATTTGTAATGCATGACAGTCACATAATATTATATATAATAAATCATTTACATGAAACATCAAAAAAAAATACGTAAAAATAACTCAAAATTGTTTCCGTTACTCCTATTCATTTTTATGCTTTAATACTATTATGCTAATATTCATTAGGGCTAGTAACATTATGCGAATTAAAATTATGCCAAAACAAATTAGCCTTGTAGATAATTATGCTAACATAAACTGTATGCCGAAAAAAAATATGGCAAAGAATTATTATAGCAAAAAAAAATCCTAAACAGTTATGCCAAAGTATATTAGGAAAAAGAACAATATGCGAAAAAAAAGGATCCCGATACACAGATACACAGACACACAGATACACAGCAAGGTTAGGTTAGTCGGGGGTTAAAAAGCTTGTAAAAACTTGCTATCCATTTGATGACCAGATTTTTATTTCGATTTTTCACTGACTAGCAGATTCTTAATTCAAATTCTCTATGCAGTATTTGAAATTCAGTTTTTATCCCCGCCGGAAAAACAGGGGTGTTATAAGTTTAAAGTGTGTTGCTGTGTATCTGTGTGTCTGTCTGTGGCATCATAGCGTCCAAACGGGTGAACCGATTTTGATTTAGTTTTTTTTGTTTAAAAGGTGTTTTAATCGAGAGTGTTCTTAGCTATATTTGAATAAAATTAGTTCAGTCATTCAAAAATTATGGGCGTTTTACTGTTTCTATCGGGTTGTTTTCGCAAGATAAATGTGTCGGGGGTTTTTTCAATTTAGAAATTCTACTTATAAACCTAGTCATGTCGAATGGTGGTCTAACGGTTAGTTCTTTTTTGTATTTATAAATAAGGCCTAATCTCACATTATAACTGGCTATCTACACCTTAGTTAGGTGACCCGTTTCCTGCCCGTACCCAATTTATTTGTGGTCTACTCAAGATGTCTTTTTCTTACATATACATATATTACTAGATAGATTCACAAACAATATCGGTTCTAATAAACGGGAAACGATACAAATTTGTGTTAGATTTTCTTATCCGGGTCCTTAAAAGTATATTCAGTATGCATCCCTTCCCCAGCCTCCTGATTGAGGCTATACTGTCATCTCCTTCGGTTTAGTATGGCGACCACGGCCGCCATACTTTATGGACAAATCAAGCGTTATTGGTGTATGCTAATACCGATAAATTGATCTTTATGCCGACGTTAGGCGAAGCGACGTGATGCGCATGTATTTGTGAGCGATTCATGTACGTACTTGTAGTAAAGTAGGTAGGTAGTGTTTATTTATTTATTTATTCGTTTCAAAGACTTAAGACAAAGAAACTTACAGTTAATCGCTTACACGAGGTTAATAGTACATTATGGTACAAGTGTGTAATGTTGGTGATTACCGCTGAGGCGCCATTGAGACCTGAGCCGTTTGGTGAGGGTCTTAAGAGAGCCGAGGACGGTAATCATCAATACACACGTGTATCATACGACGTTTTTCAACACACTTGTGAAGAAAATAATACAAAAAAACCATTTTCAATAATGAAAACTAGTTGCGAATTTTTTTTCGCAATGGCGGGCAAAATTACTCAGTTTTCCTATGTGCGCGCTAACAATGGCGATCGGCCATAGACCAAAAGAATGAAGTTTCTTTTTTTTTGGCTTTTCGCGGATAGCGTTTTAGCCACGTACAAAATGGGGAAATTCAAGTTTTCTTTATTACAGAGAAAAACAAAAGTTATATATGAGTGAAAGTTTCATTTATTTAACACGTACAAGTTGAAATTATCTATTTAAATGCATGAAATGAGCCAGCAATAGATACATTAATTAATTTGTACTATTGAGCACGATCTTTTTTGTATCGGAACTTTTTTAAGAACAAAGTAACTCAACCAATAAATTAAAAAAACACTCTATAACTCACTTGTGAATAATAGCAATGAAAAAGTCACAGTTTGATAACAGGTGTCATTATGTGCCTATGTGCTAAATTAGAGCCACTTTATGAGCAAGTGTGTTGAAAAAAACAATTATATCATACGAAATTGGTCGACTTAGCTACTAATTCGGATTTAGTAAGATAACTGAAAGTGGCGCAAGAAAATTAACTCAGAGTTAGTTGTTAACACGAGATTAAATTGACAGTTTGTTATACAATATGGTCAATTTAACCTTGTGTTAGTAAATAACTACTGGTTAAGTTTTTCACGCAAGTTGGCCTAATAGAAAGGTATACATAAATCTATACTTAGTCATTTAAAGTGATAATTGATTTACACCACATAAGACTAGAAGATATTGTTGCGATCATGGGTACAACCTGGATAAGCGTGAAACATGAGTGTGGGGATTGGCATATCAAAAGATGGGCATATGACCAGCAGTGGGTGAAGGCTGACTGCGGATGATCATAAAGAAGAATAATCATTAGTATAATATCTGTTCTTTGAACTCTTATCAGAAATTAATTCCATTAATTTTAATAACGTAAAGATGGAATTCCTGTATTATCATAGTTTTTTTATGGTTATGGTTACAAAATGGTGGACAAAATCACCGCTATGATAGACCACAAAGATCTATGTTGAGAATGTTATGTTTTGAGTATTTGTTTATAATTTAATTTTTCTACGCTTACCATCAGGCGAGATAATGGTCAACCGCGAGCCTATAGTTAAGTAAAAAAAATAGCGACATCGATTTTCCCTTCATAGACTTATAAGTTCTTTTAGAACGAACTTTTGAAGCGTCTTTGAAAGCAGGCAAAGCACCAGGACTCGACCTGCGGCAATGTTACAAGTCGACTTAGCTTTCACCAGCGACGTGTGACGCCTTTAATTGTAAGGATGTGGACCGCTGAAGAACTCCCGGACGACTGGAATAAGGGCCTTTTAATTACCGTGCCCAAGAAAGGTGATCTTAGTAGTTGCGATACTAATGTCAAATCAGTGCTACTCTACGGGTGCGAAACGTGGAAGATAACAAAGGACATCTCACGCCAAATCCAGGTCTTCGTCGACCGATATCTTCGTCGCATCCTCGAAATTTACTGGCCCGAGTTCATCTCTAATGTAGAGCTATTGGAGAGATGCCACGAGACCCCGATAGACCGCCAGATCAAGCGGCTTAAATGGAGATGGATTAGTCACACGTTCCGGTGGGGTTCCGACCTCATTAAGATTTCCTAAACAGGCCTTATATTGAAATGCTCAAGAAAAAAGGAAGCGAGGTCGTCCCCGTCAAACCCGGCGACGCACCGTATTAGCTGAAACGACGAGAATCGGAATAACATGGAGCGAGGTAAAGCGCGATGCTCAAGACCGGTCGCGATGGATAACTACTGTGGAAGACCTCTGCCCCAGCTAGGGGAAATAGGAGCTTAAGTCAAGCTAGTAAGTAAGGTAAGAAAGGCGGGTTAGTGCTCAAATGCGAGTTAAATAAAAAAAGCGAATCAATTTTTTCAAGAAAAATTCATCCACTCCAATCGACTCGTAGACATGGCAACTGAAAACACCATAGATTAATGACAACTGGCAATTTGATTGAGTCGAAATGTGAAATATTACTTGAAATAAGGAGATAGTGTTCAACTATCTTCAAAGAGAAGACCTCGTAAGAACTGAGTCTAAATATCCACTCATTCTAATAATAAGTTAACCTACAATAAACTCACTACTTTAACATAAGTTATGTCTGCAGTAATTTGGCATGCTGAAGCGGCGCCGACGTCGTGGGTGCCAAACTGCCAAATCAAGTGGTTCACGCTTGCCAGTTGCCCAGTTACATATTCTATAGAGACAGGTTTGTTTCCATTTTTAACGATATCTACGGATATAGGCATGCAATAATATAATTGAGCTTAGATTAGAAGTAAGTTTGAATGGGATGTATGTCTCGAGTCAGAACAAAGATATTAATATTTAATAGGACCAGCTTTTATTATTTTCGTCAATGTTCCCAACAAGTAGATGACATTGTTTGACGACACGGTTGGCGTAGCCGTTGATCAAACGACTGCTGCGCTGCGTGTCGCGGGTTTGATTCCCGCACGGAACAATTATTTGTATGTACAACAGATAGTTGTTCCGGAACTGAGTGCTGTGTATGTGAGTTTAAATGATTATAAACGCACCCACGATCCAGGAAGAAACCTAGTGTGGGTGAAGTAAAGGCATTTTTTTTAAAGGTGTTAATAAGAAACATATCACTACACCGTTTTATGCTATCAAATATTTTTTCTTTCTTTCTTCTTATCTCATGTAGTTATATCGTAAAAACCTTAAATTAAAACTTCTCGGTTCTCTTTTAATATTAACGGACCACAAATTTCACAAAACCTCAATAAATACTAACATGAGTATAAAACAAACTCGCTGTCCACGTTTCTCCACGTCATTTCTGTTTCCTCGCGAACTTCTTCTAAACCACGCAATGGATTTTGATACGGTTTTCACTAATAGAAAGAGCGATAAACGAGGAAGGTTTTCATATATAATTGGTGCCGTGCGAAGCCGAGATGGGCCGTTAGATTTTTATAAAATGCGTGTCCCAAAAGTAATAACTAAACCTTTTCAACCATCCCATTTGGTAAATATAAGATTAAAATTAATGTATTTACATAGATGTCGTAAATATAATTTCCATACGGATCATTTAGTCCACCCCCGCATGTACAAGGTCAGCGCGCCGGATGTGACGCGTAATTTCCGTCCATCGGCTATTCGCGTAATTGCCTACGCCGTAGCCTGTGCTACGCCGTAGCGCTGTATCGCTACGAGCGGGATACGAATGCTGTAGCGGGTTTTTTTGGGGTTATGTGTAACTTTGAAAATGGGCCAGTAGAGATAGGCTGTAAACATAGCTGATGATACTGTGATAGTTTCTGAATGATGATTGTTTTAGAAATAAGGTAATTTGCAATTAATAATTACTCTTTATCTCCTGTAGGTTTTAGATCTTCATGTCTTTATTCGTTAATAAGACTTGTAATAATCCAACTTCTTAAGTTCCTACTATTCTTCCCTGTACTAATGTTGTAAATGTCAAAGTCTGTATCTGTATGTTCTAATATTTAGATGAATCAATCACTTCTCAACGGCTAAAAGGAGTTGTATCGAATCTGCAACACAGGTAGACTAACCTACATATTTTTAATCCCGTTAGTACGACCCCTAGAAGAATTTTCGACCTTCAAAGCAAAAGCTAATGAGGCAATAAAAGAAACAAGAAAAAGTCCTTATTACCTAACCAGCCAGTTAGTTCAGGGCCACGTCCAAACCATGATGGATGCTCGGGGCGTGTTCGGCGTTTAATTAGCGCATCGAGCACTTCTGTCTGCGACTGTCCGCGTTTTATGGTTCAAGTTGAAAGTACTAGTATCGTAAAGAGTTAGTTCATCGAGACTACCATTTATAAGTTCTGAACTTATGTATACGAAAATCGCAAGGGAAACCAAATAACCAAAATTGTTATTGTTATTATTTTATCCAATATTGTTGGCTGAATGTAATTTAAATGTGTTACGCGTTGTGAAAATAGTAAAATTGATAGGAATAATATTTAACTCGCAATTAACGAATATAGACTAGTACTTATAAAGAGCTCCTCCGAGCTATTTTGAAACACAGATAATAAAAAACATGTTGTCATTTTGTTTGCTTTTATTTTTATTTATTAAGTGATTTATTATGATGAGCTGTGAGAAAGGGGGTGGCCTGTAAATCAGCACTGACCAGCGTAGTAGCCATGCTATACACTGCTCAGTATCTGCTAAGCCCGCTCCTATTGCCATACTGAAAGAATATTGTTCTTTAAAGCTAATTTGTGTTTTATTTATGTTCTGTTACAAATAAAATAAATGTTTTCTTTCCTTCATTTTAAAACATATTACAGCAATCTTAAACAAGGGGCTTTGCTGCACGCTAACAAATGTAAACTTTGAACTCGCGAGTGTTCTCTGTTGTTGATATTGCTGCCATTACGAATAAAACCTAGATGTGTGAGGTCAATGCACAGCAGTGGGCGAAGTCGGGCTGTGACAATGATGATTTTGAATTAATTTGTTATTGTAAATTGATTATTGCATGTCTGATAGATTAAACCTAAAAAGAATATTACGATTGCATATTAACTTTGCGATGCATTTTCAAATTAATACTTAAACGTGTCTATTTAAAAAAAAACAATGTATCATACGTAGCCCTCTAATTTGAAAATGAATTTTAACTTGGACTTTCTTTACAAATTAACTTACGGAAACGCCCTGAAGCAACCAGCCGAAACCGCTCTGTAATTAAGAAAACAATTCCCAGTAATAATTAACGATTCTCAAATAAAAATTATGAAAAACAAAAGAATAATTCCACAAAGTTACATCTTAAAATAAAAAAACCTTGGAAAACCCACTTAACAATTCAGAAAATTATTCGAAATATGTTGCAAAGTAAATAATTGGAGAAGCGTTTCTTTAATGTAAGAACATCTTGCTAATATTATAATTGAGAAAGTCTGTGTGTTTGGATGTTTCTCAAAGGCTGAACGGATTTGGACATTTGGGTCACGAGTAGACCATGGCCACAGACATAAATCTCACTAGATAACGCAAGTCCCTTCATCTGTATGAAAACCAAGCGTGGCACTTTTTCACATTTTTTAAACAAATTTACTTACTAATGAAAGAAAACATTTCCAATGTCTCGGCCAACTTTTTCTATACATTCTTTACAGCTCAATATGGCATAATCAGGCATTTTTCTAGATTTCGGTAGATTTCCGGTGCCGATAATGCTAAATGAAAGCTCAAAGTACGATCATTGATCGTAATTTTACTCCGTTTTTGACACGCGAAGTACATACCATCGTGTCATCTAGTTAGATTTATATCTGTGACCATGGCTGATTATGACAAAGGATTTTTTTTATACCTGTAGTTAGTTCTCGTGGGATAGGTTGCTTTAGCGACGAGGAATCAACCATCTATTATCATCCGCTGTCCACTATCATCAATAACTTCTCAACATGTACCAATCCTTGGAACAATGAGGTCACTCCACGAAGGCTGTGAAGCTCTCAGAAAACTTATTTGGTTCTGGGCGGAGGCATACTGACTATGTGAGCTAGGAACGGACGCACAACGGACCGAATGGGAGTGTGCTGTGGTGTCTACTACTATTCCCCTGGGATGCTTTTCAAAATTCACACGGGCAAAGCAGTTGGCAAAAGCTGTATAAAGTACAGTAATTTTTTCCAGTCGATGTGCTTCATAACAATAGCAATCTTATAATACCGGGTGGACAATGAACTACCATCAATAACATTATTTAATGCGAAAAAAGGTTACCTTCGCCGTAGAATATTGAAAATGAAATGTAAATAAAATATTTATAAGGTAGTAGAAGACTCTGTTGGTTTTAATCATCGTTGATGTGGCTCTAAAGGCTGCTCGAATTAAATAATCTTGGGGCAGGAGCAAGACACGTCTGCCGCATGCCGAACGAGCTAAAAAAAATAGAGGGGCCTAGTCCATGTTTTTATACTCACTCCACTAAAAAAAAAAAAAAAAAACTATGTATGTTTATAAACACCTATGTTAACAAATAAATGATTGATTGAATTTTAATTTACTGATTTTAAACTGTAAATCAATCACAATGTGGTTCCCAAAAAATATACGGCGATATCGCGGCAGACTCCGGCGAAAATGGTGGGACGAACTTGAAACCTTCAGGTACGACTGTGCTACAGTTTCTCAAAATTGAGAGGAATGGAAAGAAGAAACGGAGGCTTTTCTGCTACAGTAGGACAACTCAGGCCAAAAATAATAATAAGTAGGTACTTATTATCTTCTTGGGGACCTGGTGAAGGTTGCGGGGATCCGCTGGTTGCGAGACGCACGGGATCGGTGAAAGTGGCGACGCTTGGAGGAGGCCTATGTCCAGCAGTGGACGTCTTTCGGCTGATATGATGATAATGACTTATTATCTTCTAAACGAGTATCCCTACATACACTATAGTGTTACTTTGTAAATATAAATAAAATAGTCAACGATCGTTTACGAAAAGTCAATAGGAAAGGTATTAGCATTACTAGGAATAAGCTACTGGAGCGAAGCAACAGAAAAAGTTAATCTTACTAATATTATAAATGCGAAAGTTTGGATGGATGTATTTTTGTTACTTAATCGCGCCAGAACGGCTAAACGGATCTGGATGAAATTTGGCACAGAGATATACTATAGTCTATATACTATAGCACATAGGCTAATTTGCGACACCCATGCAGGCGAATCCGATGGCAAATGGATGGCCGATGGTATCACATAAAATATGAGACATTAAAGTACAACAGTTTCCCACGCCTTAAAAATGTTCTTTAATAATAAACTCTGTAATAAAAAGTGGCCAGAACTTATGAATATAAAACCACATTAATAGAATTATCTCCTAAGCCCAAGAAAGTGCTCATAAAATCGGCCTTACCCGTACGTGTTACAATAATCGTTTGAAAACTTTCTACATCATTACTTTTATACGGCAAGTTTTCTTATCAAACGTTTTATAAGATGGCGGGAATCCATCCGAATCAATTCGAGAATCCCAAGTTTAGCATGTTATTACAACTTTATCGTTTATTTGCTACTTTTTAAGGTGCAAGATTTTCGGGAAGTACGTTAATGAATTGTATATTAGATGGGATACGAAAGATAAATTTCATTTCCGTCTGTGAAAGTGATTTTGAATGTTATTTAATGACATCGAATTACCTAATTTTTAAAGAGCATAACAACAGAGACCATTGCCAGGCCATTTGTCTGGTGGTCTAATATAGAAGAGACCTCAAGTCAGCCCAATTGCTCGAACAGGCTTGCTGAGGCAGAACAACTTGGCGCAGGAAAGTGAGGATCCTATCCCAAATAATGGGAGCTGCTTAACTTCAACGTTCAGCCTGTGCCCAAGATATGATCTTGCTGCACATAAACGATCTTCTAAAACATTCCGACACTTGGGCATGCAGACGCTACTGGGCCTCAGATCCGGTCTCTCCGGGAGCCATGGTTGGGCGCTTAAATCTGTCTTTGAAGGCAATCTCCGAATGGGGCGATGCCAATCCGATCAGCTTCAATTCTGCTAAGACCCAGGCGTGTCTTTTTTTGCTAAAATGCCAAACCCACCCGGCTCCTTCTTTTCGAGGTGTGACCGTGCCGATAACGGACCATCTTGAGCTTCTTAGTGTTACGTTGACATTGACCCTTAATTTTGGTCCATTCATAGAGGCAAAAGCACAACAGGCTGCCAAAAAGTTGGGGATCCTCTCAAAGGTGAGACGGTACTCCGCCCCAAAACAGTTGCTCAACTTGTATCAAGCGCAAGTTCGGTCATGGCAGACCCGTCCCAGAGATGATAGCAGTACTCCATGTACTGCTATCATCTCTGGGACGGGTCTGCCAAATACCAGCTGGATGCGCTTGAGTCGATCGAAAAACGGGCCAAGAGGCTCATTGGCAATGTGATACTGGTCAAGTCAAAGCTCGCCAGAAAGAGCGCCAGCCTGTCATTTTATTTTTCCAAGGAGTGGAATTCCCTGCCGGAGTCTGTGTTTCCTGATAGCTACAACCAGGGAGTCCGTAAGTCAAGAGTGAATAGGTTTCATCGTCTACCTCATCCTTGCTTACCATCAAGTGAGATAGTGGTCAAGCGCGAGCCAATCAATAATAAAAAATAAAATCTTCAATCCCTCAAAGTAGCCTTAACAATGGACACACAACAACGCACCCAAATTACGCCAGCCTAAAAGCTCATTGTGTACAAAAAGCGTTAGAGTAAGTCCGTATCAGTTATCGCGTAATCAATGTGATCTAGAACGCAAACCCAATTAGGTGATGACCGCACTAGTGCGGTAATGGGCCCGCCCGACCGCGCCTCGCTAATTACTTGAAAAACTAATACTTTTATCGCTTACCATACGTACTTAGTTGACATGTTTTTGTGGACTTGTTTACGTTTCACTTGTTGTGTGGACTGTTGTGGGTGGTATGTGTGTTGTAGATAACCTACCTTTATGAGGTTGAGTCATCGTGCTATAATTCAGCTAATGTCTCCGCCAGAAAACAAACAAATGAAATTCATCGCAACTGGTTGCGAATCGCAGTTGTGTAATCGGCCGGAGGGAATCTAACTTGTATAATTACGATCAAATGAAATATTAAAACATGATCTCAAATGAAAGGTATAGGCGTAGAACCATTCAATCCGTTGAAATCATGTTAATCGGTCCATGCGTTTAGGAGATATTTACTAATTACTTAAAAAAAATTCATGCCAAGTGAAAGCGTCAAGGACACTCCTTACCGCGTTAAGTTTATTTTGATCGTGTTAGCGATACTACGTTTACATTTCTGTCGTATCGTTTTGAAATATTGGAATACGTCATGGACCAAGTGATTAATCAGGGCGCTATGTATAATGCCCGGGCATTATGAATCAAGTCAAGTCAAATTAGGCATTGTAATGAATACTGATTTAAACTTTTTAACCGACTTAAAAAAAAGGAGGAGGTTCTCAATTCGTCGGAATCTTTTTTTTTTTTTTTTTTTATGTATGTTCCCCGATTACTCTAAAACGCCTAGACCGATTTCAAAAATTCATCTTTTGTTTGAAAGGGTATACTTCCTAGTTGGTCCCATAATCATCAGGTCAGGATCTGATGATGGAATCCTAGAGAAATCGAGGGAACTCCTCAAATGTTATAGGCAAACATATAGCGATTTTGGTATTTTCATTAACAATGCAATCATTTGCACTCAGAAAGTATCATTTGGTGAAGTGGAACTGATGAAGAAGACCACAGATGGCAACTGAAACTCCTTAATGCTAAGTATGTCACGGGTATAAAATATCTCGAATAGTTAACCGACTATGATTAAGCAAATACTTATAAATGAATGGTACTGATGAAAATGGTACCATTGAACTGTTCTGATGATGAAGCCGGAAGGTAGGCACTGGAACTCTGAAATAAAACAATGTATCCTAGTCGTGCTTGGGCTTATTGGACTCGTCATGAGATGTACTTTGGCCATAAATGATTATCATGTTAATTGGAGATACCTACCAAAACTAAAAAGAGAAAAATAAAAAACTTTTTAACAAAAAATCAAACCGACTTCCAGAACAAAAAACTACAAACCAAAAAATAACTTTCTTTTCCGAAGTCGGTGTCGAAAAACTGAAAAAAAAATGGGTACAAAAGACACCGACTTCGGAAAAGAAAGTTATTTTTTGGTTTGTAGTTTTTTGTTCTGGAAGTCGGTTTGATTTTTTAACCGACTTCAAAAAAAGGAGGAGGTTCTCAATTCGTCAGAATCTTTTTTTTTTTTTTTTTTTTATGTATGTTCCCCGATTACTCAAAGACGCCTGGACCGATTTCAAAAAATCTTCTTTTGTTTTGAAGGGTATACTTCCTAATTGGTCCCATAGTCATCAGGTCAGGATCTGATGATGGGATCCTAGAGAAATCGAGGGAACTCCTCAAATATTATAGGCATTTATATAGTGATTTTGGTATTTTCACCAACAATGCAATCACTTGCACTCAGAAAGTATAATTTGGTGAAGTGGAACTGATGAAGAAGACCACAGATGGCCACTGAAACTCCTTAATGCTAAATATGTCACGGGTATAAAATATCTCGAATAGTTAACCGACTATGATTAAGCAAATACTTATAAATGAATGGTACTGATGAAAATGGTACCATTGAACTGTTCTGATGATGAAGCCGGAAGGTTGGCACTGGAACTCTGAAATAAAACAATGTATCCTAGTCGTGCTTGGGCTTATTGGAATTGTCATGAGATGTACTTTGGCCACAAATGATTATCATGTTAATTGGAGATACCTACCAAAACTAAAAAGAGAAAAATAAAAAACTTTTTAACAAAAAATCAAACCGACTTCCAGAACAAAAAACTACAAACCAAAAAATAACTTTCTTTTCCGAAGTCGGTGTCGAAAAACTGAAAAATTGGGTACAAAAGACACCGACTTCGGAAAAGAAAGTTATTTTTTGGTTTGTAGTTTTTTGTTCTGGAAGTCGGTTTGATTTTTTGTTAAAAAGTTTTTTTTGTTAAAAAGTTTTTTATGTATTTATCACATTGTCTGGTCATTATGAATATTGCTACGAAACGGTTATGCAATTCGATAATTATGGTCAATTAATTAGTCCAAGAGCGAGCTCGGGAGCTTACTTAGGGCACCCCGACACACATAGATTAGCAAGGGCGGATCCAGGTTTTTTTTCTGGGAGGGGCACAAGGAGCAGACGGTCAAAAAAATCAACAATAACTGTCAGAAATAAACTTGAAGTATCATACTTCCTGTTTATTTCTACAAGTTCAAGTATGTACTCGTATAGGAAGGTTTATGAAAGACAAGATTTTCACTCATGTTCTTTCTGTTCATCATCATCATCATATCAGCCGAAAGACGTCCACTGCTGGACATAAGCCTAACCCAAGCGTCGCCACATTGATCGGTCCCGTGCGTCCCGAAACCAGCGGATCCCCGCAACCTTCACCAGGACATTGGTCCACCTGGTGGGAGGCCTTCCAACGCAACGTCTTCCAGTTCGCGGTCGCCCCTCCAAAACTTTTCTGCCCCATCGGCCATCTGTTCTGCGAGCAATGTGCCCTGCCCACTGCCACTTAAGTTTGGCAATTCTTCGGGCTATGTCGGTAACTCGACTCGATAATCCTCAAATCCGGTAACCTGCTCTATTTCCGAGAGGGTGACCGGCAGTCCCAAGGCGGTTTCGGGTTTATCGTCCACGAGTCCCTTGTGAACAACGTGGGGAAGATTGAGAGTGTGTCGACCAGGGTGGCGTACCTTATACTCAGAATATCCTCGAGATATTCGCTTAAGGTCAAACATGTCTACGCCCCGACCTCGGCACACCCCATCGACGAGGTAGAGAAGATGTATGTGGATATCTCTATAGCCATGCATGGTTTCAAAACTCACTTCACCGTTGTCCTGGGGGACTTCAACGCAAAACTAGGCAAACGAGACGAGGATGAGCTGCAAGTGGAGCAATTTGGAGTCGGACGTCGGAACCACCGGGGTCACCTACTGGCCAGTTTTATGGAGGAGGGCCTCTATATGATGCACTTCTTCTTGAGAAAGCGTGAGTACAGGAAGTGGACCTGACAAAGCCCCGATGGTGCAACTAAAAACGAGATCGACACCATCATGTCGATCAAGAAGCAAATGTTCAATGATGTATCTGTGATCAATTCGGTAGAAACCGGGAGCGATACTTAAGGTCCTACAGATGCTGTTTGGATCCGTCATACTCGAAGGTAAAACGCTGCAGGCATGGTGTGGGGTGTGGTGGTGCTCTTCTTCAAGAAGGGTACGTGACAATGCCCTATTGAAGACCCATCTCACTTCTTAGCTATGTCTCCAAGCGGTTTTCAAGAGTCATCACGAATCGTCTCGCGCGCAGGTTTGTCGATGTTCAGCCTCCTGAACAAGTCGGATTCCGCAGAGGCTTTAACACCGTGGACCACATACATACGCTGCAGCAGGTTATACAGAAGACCGAAACCTGCCTCTCTGCTTAACGTTTGTGGACTAGGCGAAAGCCTTCGATTCAGTCGAGACTTGAGCTGTACTGCAGTCTCTCCAACGGCGCCAAATCGACTACCGGTACATCAAGGTGTTAAAATATTTGTACAACAACGCCACCATGTCAGTTCGACTTCAGGATCAGACCTCGAAACCTATCCTTCTGCGGCGAGGTGTGAGACACCGATACGTCATATCTCCGAAACTGTTCACCGCTGCACTGGAGTATGGTCTTTAGGGTTCTGGACTGGAGAGGGCTAGGCATCAACGTCAATGGTGAGTACATCACTTACCTTTGGTTTGCCGACGATATAGTGGTCATGGCTGAGACCATGGAGGACCTCAGTATACTGAGGTCCTCCATGGTCTCATGGTCATGGTCATGAGTACTGTGATGGAATCTCCACAGTACACAAAATTCCGTCTGGGGGGGGCCCGTGCCCCCGTGCCCCCCCCCTAAATCCGCCCTTGTAGATTAGGTTCGAAGGAGATGACGGGAGCTGAAGTGAGCGAGCAAAGCGAGCGAACTGAATAGGAAATAGGAGGATGAAATAGGGCTCCGTCGACTCTGGTTGCTTAAGAGGAAATGCGGTCGCAGACATCCGACTGAACTTCCTAAGTCATAATTCGAGTCTTGTTTTATTTTTAACCGACTTCCCAAAAAGGAGGAGGTCCTTTGGGTGGAGGTCCATGTTCGACTTTGTTTGTTTTTTTTTTTATTGTGTACGTTCACCGATATCTCCGTCAATTGTGGACCGATTTTGAAAATTCTCTTTTTTGTTTGAAAAAGTATGTTCCGAAATTGGTCCCATTTTAATTTGGTGAAGATCTGATGAAGAACTTCGGAGATATACAACAGAACTCTTCAATAAATAACGGCAAATCTCTCGGGATTGCTGCAATCGCATGTCTGTTTGTTGTTTATAACATTTCATAACATAACATCACGCCAGTTCGCTCTTAAGGGGTAAGCAGATCTCTCATTTCACCGGTTATGTTCAAGTTTCATGAAATCTATTCTGGCGAAATAGTTCCCTTACTAACTTGCCTATTAGGTACGTACAACTAAAAAGTGAAAAATAAAAAGTTTGTTGCAAAAAAAAAACTACCGACTTCCAAATACAAAACTACAAAGAGTAAACTAACTTTATTTTTTGAAGTCGGTGTCTATAACGCAAAAAAATGGTACCTACGGAAGACACCGACTTCAAAAAATAAAGTTATTTTACTCTTTGTAGTTTTGTATTTGGAAGTCGGTAGTATTTTTTTTGCAAAAAGTTTTTTTTTTGAGGGTTCTAGTGCTTCTAAAGATAATGTATTATCAAAAAGGAAAACATAGGGGCAGCGTACGGATACAATTTTGTATATTTTTATTTTCATAATTTTATGAAATTATTGCTGACATATTTAATATTATTATGATAGTATTGCAGACAAATAATTTTTAGCTTGGGTGTTTCTTATTTTATTTTAATGATGTAGTCTGATGCTAATGAATGACATTTTAATTTTATTACTAATGGATCCATTTTTATGTAATGCTTATGAATGTAATATTATGGACTAAGGTGTCTGAAAATAAATGATTTATTATTATTATAAATCTTTATTTTTCTCGGCCAAATCTCGAATTATGTTTTTTACTTAGAAAATCCAGTCGGATGTCTACGACCGTATTTCCTCTTAAATAGTATTTGTACTTACTTATTCTATAGTAAAACCAATGACAACATTAAAATAATAAAAAAACACGTCTTTTTACAACCCGGCTCAATAAGTTATAGGCATTATTCAGGAAGCCCGGTCAATTTAATTATTTCAATAGTTTTTATCATTTTGCCTACTCATATTGGGTATTTATCAAATTGCCCAGGCATTATGACTAATGCCGTATGAATCACTTTGTCCATTCCATAACATATACTTGTCGGGTTTAGTCCATAGTAAGGACGTCAAAACAAATCGCAAGCACGCCATCTGGCGGCAAAGCAAGAACAATTACGCATTGGCGCGCTTTTTATAACGAGTTGCGTGGTGGGGAACACAGAATATGGCAGTTGAGTACTGACCGCCTTTTAGCTAACACATCGTAGAATCAGTGTCGATCCGTAATATTAGTAAGCAAGATTGTAATTGTGACTATTTATTTAAACCCAGTGTATCGAATAATTTATGTGATTTCATTTTCATAATTCTACCCACCGACCTGCCCACACACGATGTCTTAACCTAAGGGAATAAGGGTCCATGTGAACTATATTACTATTTATAAGACCTTGTTAAACACATGTGTAACGCAATAAAGATTTGAATTTGAATTTTAATTTGAATACATCCTGAGCTCCCAATGGTTTGCATCTATCGGCCAGCCTTGATGCGGCATACTTATAACGAAATTAAAAGGAAAACTATCACAGCTAAGTAAGGCTTTACAAGTTTACAAGTAATAGTCGACCGACTTATAAAATGTACTTGGTAAAGTAAAAATCGTTAGAGCAATGTTCGGTGCTTTCATTGTTTATGAACTTCAGTATTTTTACCTAATTATGATTGTCAATGTAGCTGTTTGTACGGAACCCTTGGTGCGCAAGTCGAATTCGCATTTGGACGGTTTTTTTATAGCCTGTAAATGGTTAACACTGTTGATAATTCATTACTTATATTGCAAGTAATACGTGTGAATCACTTTTATTTTTCTATTTATAATGTAAACTTATCAAATAATATTATGGTTCTCGTAATTAAACAAATATTATCTCTGGAATGGAAAAATTTGCATCAGATATAAAAGTTAATTGATACCTACAGTACAAATGAATAGGTACTCAATTCATTTTAGGAATTATGTCATTCCTTTATTATGTAGTAGGTACGTACCTCCGACTTTATCAACTGATGGACAATGCGATCTTCAGATAAAACAAGTAAAATTTCAAAATTTAAAAAAACCTCTGACACATTTTTATTCCATGCTACATAATTTATCCAGTACATAGTAGATACGCCTTGATCGGCAATCTATTGAACACGTAATTATGACACGATATGTTGCGAAAACACCCCGATTCAAACAGTAAAAAGAAAATAACTTTTGAACGGCTGAACCGATTTTATTCAAACATAGCTAACATACTCGCTAACACTCTCGACTAAGTCACCTTTTAAACAAAAAAAACTAAATCAAAATCGGTTCACCCGTTTGGACGCTATGATGCCACAGACAGACACACAGATACACAGCAAAACACGTCAAACTTATAACACCCCTTTTTTTCCGGCGGGGGTTAATAAATAGATGTCGATTGGACGCTAACGAACTGATACTTAATTAGGCGCTGACTGAAAAATAATATTACAAGACTTGCTTTTCTTAAAAATATAATCCAAATAAAACCAAAATATATAAAACGTACAATAATACCATCTAATACACGAACCCTAAAGTTGTTCGTCTAACTTCAGTAAGTAACATCATCTGGCAAACTCGAGTTTATGTCGCAAACTCGTCAAAGTAAGTAGAATAAAGTATTCCCTTCAGAGCTTGAACAAGTTACAGTTTTCTCTCAAAGACTGAAATCAGAAGGCATCAACTTAAAAAAAACTGTCTGCCAACCCTTTGAAACATTCTCAAAGTTTATTGAAAGTCCTTTTGATTATATTTCATTGTTATCGACCGCCTCAACGATAACTTTTGGTGTGGACGTGTTCTTGAGTGGACACTACGTATGGGTAAACGTATCTAAGGACGTCCTCAGGCAGGGTGGCTGGTAGCAGCTGGAAGATAGCTGCTGCAAATCGATACGAATTGCGTGCGATTGGAGAGGCCCATGTCCAGCAGGGGACTGATTTGGGCTGATGATGAGTAGCGCCTCGTTAGTCTCGCCAACCCTGCTGAGCGTGAGGTCCCAGGTTCGATTCCCAAGTCGGGCAAAAAGGGATATTGGGTTTGTCCATTTGGAATTTCTCAGTATTTGACCGGAGTTTAAGAAGATGGTGCTGTACCACGCCCGTGCCTCGGAAACCACGTTAATCCGTCCATTGCCATCTTATCGGGCTATGAGGGTGAGGTTAAAGAGTGCACCTTTGTTTGCGCTTAAATACTATAGGTAATATCTCCCGCGCCTATGGCTACAATAGTTTTTGCTGAGATTGGCCGCCAAGGCCGAAATTCGATCTAGTAGACTATATTGTTATCGAATCAGACACTATACCTATCTATAACTCTATTACAGAACTTTGTAAGAAGTATACGCTCTTTTGAATGCTTCATGAATAAAACATAGGGTTTCAGATATATTCGTAGTCAAACTGCGAAGAATTTACATGCGATTGAGAGACGCATGAACATAGAACGATCTTGGGTTGAAAATACTGAAGGTAAGGTTAAAATATTTATCTTTTGCCAAGCTAGAGTCTAGCTGAGAAAATAGGTTTGTGTATGAGAAAATATACTATGGCGACATCAAAATTTTCCAATATGGCGATGGAAAAATAATGTGCTGTAACGTGTGCTGTAAGTTGTTTGGCGTTTACCATTAGCATTTTTATTTTACCCATACATAATATTATAAATGCGAAGGTTACTCTGTCTGTCTGTTACCTTTTCACTCTTAAACCGCTGAACCGATTTCGATGAAATTTGGTATGGAGATAGTTTGAGACCCTGGAAAGGACGTAGGATAGTTTTATCACGGTAATTATCCTTTAGGGATTAAGCCTCCAAGTCCTTTAGGGAGAGCTTTTGTGTGTGAAAGTTTGTATATTGAATTAATAATTTTACAAGCGATATAAGAAAATAGGCTATCCAAAGTACTAATACGCAGACTAAGTCGCGGACAACAGCTAGTGCAATAGTGTTTCAATAAAAAAAACCTCCTACTTTTAACTACTACTTACGATTCTACTCGCGTATAATTTTCGGACTTGGCCAACTAGTTTTGAACTAAAGCGAAACTACGTTCGAGCTCGTCTCGAGAAGTAGTCTCGAGTCGAACTCAATAAACTGGAAATTTCAAAGCCAAATTATTAAAAGAATACCTACAGTAAATACCAACATAAGGGCGAGGGCCACTGGACCATGCCTAGAGTTTCCCTGTGTCGAATCAGAATTTAAGAGATCCGCAGAAAACCCAAAGTAACTCAAGCAGCCAAACTTAAATGGCCATTGGCAGGGCACATTACTCACATAACGGTGGGCCGATGGGGCTGAAGTGACGACTGTATAACGGAAGGAGCTGTGTTAACAAAATTAAGGTTTCACACAAGCTGCCCCCGTACCCCGACGTGTCAAAACTATAGTTCGCCTGTGAAAAAGGGACAGATGTATACAAGTCACATACATCTGTCCCTTACGCACACTCGAAATAACCATGCTCTAAGAGCACCCCCCTGGACCGATGACGAGAGGCGCTAGATAAGTGACATTCTATCATCGTAGGCATGGCGATAGCGAATGGTAAAATGCCAAAAATATATGGAAATGTCAAACGCTATCAAAATGTCACGTGAACAATCCCTTACATTTTGGCATTTCGACTATAGCCATCGCTGACATCGAATGACACTTGTCTAGAGCCTCTGATGAGGCCGCGCAAATCCGTGGATACGTGAAGTACATTCATCATCAGCAGCCTTTTAACGTTCCCACTGCTGGGACCCGGCCTCTCCTCTGTGAGAGTTAATGGGCCATAAACAACCACGCGGGCCCAGTGTGGATTGGTGGATGTCACAAGTCTTCGAATTTTTCGTTCTAGGACATGCTGGTTTCCTCACGACGTACTCCTTCACGGTTTTTAGAGCAGTGGTGGTGAAATAATTTACAAAAAGTAAAGCGCCTGCCTGGGTTCGAACCCACGACGTACGACACATAAGTCGGGGCCATTACCACTAGGCCGCCACTGCTCTTGAAGTACATTACGACCGGTCATTTCTTCTTGTTTACGTCTTTTTGTAGTCGGTTTTTTAATATAAAATTTTGTATTAACTTTTTTATTTATAACCTTAGTAAGTTGGTCATAGTAGCGATATAATTAGTCAATATGTTGTTAAGTAAAACTTTTTCTACAACTAACCTTAGTCACAATTTAATACGTATTCAACCATCTATGTAAATGCGAATAGGAATTTCAATAAAGGCACGAATTGCCTCATAGGAGTGAACTATCTGCCTTCCAGCCACGGGGTATGAGCCTTATGGTATACAACAATAAGGGGGATAATACGTAAGCACAATATAGCGTGTTTACCCGCATTGTGAATCCAATATCTAATGGCGGCGACGTGCGTGTTCTATGATATAAAATAATATAAAATCAAACTTAAGACTGTGTCACTGTTATAAGGCACTAGTAAAATATGTTATACATACAATCCTGGCTTCTAGGAAGAAACTATCTAACTACAAACTATTGATGAGCTCGGCTGTTAAAATGCATTCAACCATACACATCTCAGCTTATGCTTTATACAATGTAACTTATATTAATTTTACGATAATTTTCGATCCAGAAAGTAAGTCAGATGTAACTCACACTGTTTAATAACCACATTCCACCAAAATCAACCTCTTGTTGGTCCTGTGTTTCGACTATTAGAACCTAGGCTTTCAAAAAGTTGGGGATCCTTGCGAAGGAGAGACGGTAGGTACGCCAGAAAAGCTGCTTAAGTTGGATTGTATCAAGCGCAAGTTCGATCTTGCTTGGAGTCCTACTGTTCTCATCCCTGGGACGGCTCTGCCAAATACCAGCTTGATGCCCTAGAGTCGATCGTGAAAAGGGCCAAGAGGCTCATCGGCAATGAGGCACTGGTCGAGTCAAAGCTCCAGAGCCTTGAACATCGTCGCCGAGTTTTCACCTTGTCGGTTTTTTATCGGTTGCATTTCGGGGACTGTGCGATGGAATTGCATGACCTAATTCCGCCTAACCCGTTTCATCATCGGACTACAAGACGTAGGGCGATGCACCTCAGTATATAGTGGTCATCCCACCCATACCCACGCACTAAACTTTTTGCAAATTCTTTCATTATGCGTACAGCTAAGTAGTGGAATTCCCTGCCGGAGTCTGTGTTTCCCGACAGATACAACCTCGGGATCTTTAAGTCAAGAGTAAATAGGTTACTTCTAGGCAAGAGTAGTCCACCGTCGCCCTCATCATGGCTTACCATCAGGTAAGATAGTGGTCAAGCGCGAGCCTATCTATAATTAAAAAGGCGTCCTCTCTGTGAGAAATAATGTACTGTAATTTCACTACTAAACACAGAAACACATATTTATCCAATTATCCATATGTCAAAAAATAATGCTGGCGTTTTTTTTACCCTTTACCCATTCGCTTGAAATAAGACATTTAGCTATCGCGAGTTACATTTGAATCCCACTAAACCCAAGGACAAGCCTGTGCCAGAAATCTAAACTTCGGTCTGCTACAGACAATTTCCTGATAGAAAATCCTAATAAGATAGTGGACTGGATAGTGCGTGGACTGGATACCGAACTGAGGACCCCGTCATGATGTTCAGTAGTGCAACTTTTAGTAGGCAGATCAACACGAGTCATTGAAATAGCACGACTGGTCATAACATTCGAGAGATCGTTCGATCAAAAATTCTGGTTGGTAGGTTTCAAAACCCATTTATTTTGATAAAAAACGAGCCTCTTAGATCTTCATCTCGTCGGACGTGAATCGTGATTGACACACGTAAGTGTAATCTAGTATTTGCTCTTCAATAGTAGATAGTTCTCGCCAAGTTGGCTTTCCGATGCGCAAGGATCGGATCCATGCTGTTTTTGTATAAGATTTACTACTGCGCAGCCATTGTAGCCAACTTCAGAGCGGCCAAGAATTTCGGCGAGCGAGAACCAGCAGTTACAAAAAATATCGATCTATCATCTTCAGACTTGAATTAGTTGAAGTACTTTCAAAATTGTGGGTAATTTAAAAATAGTAGTTCATTAGGCATATACTGAAATAGGTACGTCACTGATAAAATGATAGTAGGAATGCATTTTAACACGTAATCCATTGATAACCAAAAAAAAACCAACGAAACTCGATTATCAAACAATTTTAAACAATTTTTCCAATCGTTTTTAAAAATACATCAAATATTATAAAATTGCTGTACTTAAATACCCGAACGCTGCCTAAAATAAACCCAGCCCTTTCCTCTGCCTAACCCATGCATACAGGTGTGATGTTATGTTAAAATACCCCCATCTAACAATGAACGACTGATCAATAAAGACCATGAAGTTCAAATGTGATTGCTTCTACTTGACAACAGATGGCGCTGTAAGTCTGGTTATTGCTATTGGTTTTTGTTAAAGTAAACAATTTTAATTTTGTTTTTTTTTTTATTCGAACTGGTTGTTCGAATAAAAAAAAACAAAATTAATATAATCTAATCACATAATTTTCAACAAAAACTTAATCAAATTTTAAAATTTTGTTTGGCAATATTGGCACTACTTTTTTTTGCCAAAAATAGAGTGGACCGTGGGGCCAATGTTTTTTAGTAAGTTACGTTTTTTTAAATCGATATTAACGTATGCCCAGGCCAAGTTTAGTAACCGATTACAATCATTCTCAATATTCATAAATCCAGATTTTTTATTTACAAGACGATACAAGTGGATGAAGAGACTTCGTGATTGTGACTTGTGGCACAACAAAGTTAGTAAAAAAAAAAATGCAGGACTTTTCAATGCCCAGATGGTAACTACTGTAGACCCATTTTTATCTACGGATTTGCCTCCGATAACTAATGCATAAAAATATGCAAGACAGTACCGTACCTATTGTATTGATTGACCGCGTTCCAATAAGTTTTGCGAGTTAAGCTTTGCTTTTTGTGGGAGATGTAAATCGGAAAACCAATTTTATGTAGGTATTTGTAATTATTAATCAATTTTATCAGTCGAATCTATGTATTATGAGTGTGTTAGCATATTTAGGGTTTCCTTAGGTTTTGTCAATAGATCTGTAGTTATCATTGCATAAGCATATTGCGTCAGTAATGCGACGCGGCATGAACTGTGATGAGTGCGTGTGGCACGTATGATGGGCGGTGCGACGTGGCGGGAAACCTGCGCCCGTGCGGCAGCCGTCACCCCGTGTTATCTCGTTAGCACGCCGGTGTCTGCGGGCGGCCACTGCGGCGCGCCCTCGCCTCGACCGCGAACTAGGGCATCGGGGTGATCGGGAGCAGCCGAGCAGCCGCCGCGCGCCGCAGCCCGAGGCATGAGACGCCGCCGCCGGCCGCTACTCGCCGCTCGCCACTCGCTTCGCGGCCGCCGCTAGCGCCCGCAGTGACGCATTGCAGGTGCGCGACAGCCAATCGGCGCGCGCCGAACGCCAGTCCACGCCGCCGCACCAGCCCGATATAAAACGGACTATCCTTTGCGGATCAAATTTAATCCTGTGTCGTGCGTCCCGAGACATGGACTTGGACGTTCGAGTGATAAAGTTTTAAAACGATACGATTGTAGCGTAGTGTTAAAAACTATTCCGAGCGTTGGAAAACGGATATGAAAATACGGCGAATCGAATAGTCGATTCGGAACGATTCGTGACCGAGCACGAAGTGAATCGCGGTCGCGAGTTTCCTGGCGCGGCCGCTCGCGCGAGTGAGGGCGGCAGTATCGTTTCAACCGTCGATCCGTGCGGTCGCTTTTGCGGCGTAGTCTGTGATTTTTTTAGTGTAGCTCCTGATAATCCAAGTTAATCTACAATGGTGAGTGATATTTCTGCTGAAAGGTGTCGGAAGTGCATTCAGGGGATCATCCTGAATATGTTTCAGGGTATATTTCTGGGATTTGGTGCATCGGTGTTTATAGTGATGACGGGCCTCCATTATATTATTGTGATGGCCGTTTTTTACCGCATTGCAGATCGGCGATAAAGCCAATGTCTTGATCAGGATGCGGGACCAATGATCACAGATACATAGTAAGGATCGCGAGTGCTACGGGATTTCTAAACATTATAAAACGACCGTTAGAAAGGCTCGCGAAACATCCGTCGCCATAGTTTCGTAGGTGGTGCCGGCTAAATGACGTTAGTTTTGGTTGAAACTGGCTGTCGATGACGTTCTAATAAGATTCTAATATGGCGTTCGGTATTTAGTACAAAGAAAACAAGTGGTTTAGTGTGTTGTTTCGATGTTGGGAGGCATAGTCGCGCCCTGTTGACGGTGGATCGATCGGCCGGGCGCAACTGTCAAACGCCCGTTGACTCATCGCTACGCGCGCTTCTATATTTTTCATACGCAATTCGCTAAACGGGTCGCGTTTCTACGCCGGTCTGGGAGGCTGCGGTGTTAAACAATAGTCATATTGTGTGACACGTAGTGGGCCGTGTTCGCTCGCCTCTCAGATAGTTCGTGTGTCGCTATGGTATGTAAATACCGTTGCATCTGGCACAGCTGACTCAAATCCGTCTTGTGTTCGTGATCGACTTTCTCTCGATATTTCGTTTATCTCGAAAGCATTCCCAATCAAGGATCAGCTTGTTCTAATAAGAACCTGATTCTTATTTATAGGTCTGTCAGTGGTGGGAAGAATTTCTTTGGCTGATAAATTGCCTCTATCATCTCCTGTTATGGCTGACATATTCAATTCTGCAAAGGAAATGCATGATAATGAACTGAATGATGTTATTAAAGCACCATTTTTGTATTTAACTGGTATAATTATTGCTAGCCAGCCTTTGATATATGTCAAATTTGGTTTGACATGACGCAGTTGAATATAAAATGAGTTCTGAGATCATTTAATTGGAATATTTTAAACAGGCACCCGTTCAACTGATTGCAAAAAAAGTGTGGTGTATGTGTAAGGTCAAAATGTTTTACTATTGGAATTTGTCCTGACATTTACCTACAAAACCAGTTATTTTAGTATTCCTCTTTGGTTTACCTTGATAATATTTGGCATAATTAATAGTCTTGTTTGTTTGTCAAGATTTTCTAGTTGATTCGACTTGATAACCTAGTTCGAATATTCCTCGTTGTCATCAATGATTCTAAGTTAATATTACATTAAGGCCATGCTCTCGAGGAATCATTATTCTAAACTTCATTATTAGCTTGGTGCAAAAACAAGTCAGTGTTATTTTCTGCCAGAGAACAATGGTGGCATTGTGTTAATAATAAGCATGGCTACTGATAAGAGATGGCCTGTTAGTATTTTAAGCAGTGATTATACTACCCACATCACTGTATATCAGCAGGAAAACCAGTACCTATTTTAATATGGTACAAAATAAATTTTAATGATTGCCTATGGATGTTGAGGATAAATGTATGGCATGAAATAATTTGTGCCAATTTCCTTATTACAATCCATATTCAGAAATATTGTTATTCACTATTGCCTATTGTTTGGCCGTTTAAATTAATTGTTTCAATCAAGATAGGTACTTAATAGAATTATTGAAACATATTCATTTACATATGGGCGGAGTTGGTTGTTCAACAAGTTTGATGTAAAACTTTTCTGATAGCCAAGCTGGCATTTGAATGATTATGCAGTCTCCTTGTTTGTTACAATGTATAAAAAAGGTCAATCATTGACCATTGACAGGTTTGTGTAAAGTTTGTAGCTGGTTGACTTGATCGGAATTAATTCTATAGAATAAGTAGGTAACAATGGTTTGTTGTATTATTGGTACCTATGTAGGTATAGTTTGTGTAAGTGATGAGCACGGATACGGATTCCAAAACCACAGGACATCTACTGAATGCATTCTTGACATACTATACTTATAAGATTAATTACTTTATTTACATGTACCTACATCAGAATTTATTGATTTTATACTGAGTTTGTTGCCTTAGCCACATCATAGCTGAAGTAGTCAGCGTATCAACTTTTCAAGTTACAATCGTATTCTTAAGTGGTTGTTCTGTTATCTCAATAACATTGTATTTATTGATAAAAGTGGCAATGCAGTATTTAGTATCTGTGGCGCAAAAGACCGCAGTGTGACGCGACGAGGCCGGTCCGGTAATTACACATAATCTCCGGTGTAATCTTATCGCTCACGATAACCGCCCGCGTTCGTCTACCGTCTCTTCGTATCTGACACTCATTAACAATGGTCGTCAACCAAACTGTACGTTCGAATTTTTTGTTTTAAAAAAATCTGAAAATAGAAACAAAATTAAAGTCGTAACAAAATGCTATTGTGTTCAAAACTGCCAGTTTATTTCGCAAAAATGTGTTTTAATTACTCTAAAAGTTAAGGTAGGGCCTAACGATTGTATGCGTTGGTTTCAGGCGGATCAACTGACAGAAGAACAGATCGCCGAATTCAAGGAGGCGTTCTCACTGTTCGACAAAGACGGAGATGGCACCATCACGACCAAAGAGTTGGGAACCGTGATGCGATCCTTAGGACAGAACCCCACAGAAGCCGAGCTTCAAGACATGATCAACGAAGTTGACGCAGACGGTGAGTCCACGCCCTTATCTGTACCCACCGTAATCGCGACCATTCTTCGCATTCCTCGCGCCCAGAACATTTTCCGTCGGACTATGTAGGTAGTTACATATTTATGCCAAAACCATAAATTGGTCTATGAATACCTTGAAATTCTGTACTATTTTGCAATAAAAAAATTGAATTTGCAACGAAGTATGAGTTACGTTTCCGTTTACCTTAATTGAAACGTAAAATACTTATTACGATGAGATTAGATAACCGAAAAAACGAAATAAAAAAACATTGTACCTAGGTAAAAACCGAACGGCAAAATGATCGTGGAGGAAATTACTTGAATGTGTGCAAAAAATACCTACATACCTAATTACTGATGACAAGATTAAATACCGATAACGGTTTAATAGTAATCAGTATTGCAAAACAGTAAGATTAGATTTGAATATTTAAGTATTTTATTGGTAACGGTATAACTGCAGCGTCGGTCTAGCGATTAGGAGTTATTTGAATTCAATTATAAAACCGGTAAAGTCCAGGTTATTAAAAAAAAATGTAACTACCCACTTGATCGACTGTTAGAAATTTCTCATACAGGAAAAATATTTATAGAACATTAATCATAACTTGTTTACGACCTTTTGTTAGAACAATAACTGATTAGGTAATATCGTCGTTTCATTTGTCGATATATTCCTATAAAACACAAGTTTTATTTCTATGTGAATGTGGGTACCTACCAGTTGATTTATTGTCACGTTCAAAATAACGTGTTTTGAAATTGACACGCTAATTAGGTGTTATCGTGGAATAAAATACTTGTTTACCTCTAAAAACAGTTTGGAAACGATTTTTCCTATTTGTTATCATCCTCATTTGCCAAAGTCATGTGTGCAAATCTGATATGCTTCTAAAACCTGTTATTGAAACTTGCTCGATGAATTTTCCCTATAATGCCGGATGAAGGTCGCCATTTTTAGGAGCAGCGCGGCAATATGCCGTCGGTATTTTGCCCAAATACCTGTTACCATAAAGACTCGGTTTTCCTCTCATAGAAACGATAAGTATGGTACAATTAATTCGCTATCAATCCAATTCAGGCACGTACTCGAGTTAAGGTCATCGATACCTATTGTGATTCATTACAAATGTAATAAATTTCATATCTCGCACTTGTTTGTAATCTATCACATTATTATCGTCTAAGGTATTAATTATTGTGTCGATAAGAGCCATGTCTGAATTTCTAATGATTAAAGGTCTGGAATACGCTGTGTGTCTAATTTTCGTTTTTAAGCCATTTACGGCGGCCATAACGTTAATTGACTAAGCAAATGCATATAAAATTGCAACGGCTTCATGACTGATCTGTTTATGAAAACACTTTCTATGGTTGTAGTTTAGTAAATGTTTTTACTCGTTGCCACGATAAGTTTCAGTGGTTTGATAACACTTTGGTTGTCGATATTGGCGAATGTGCTTTGGGCCATAATATTGAGAAAAAATTAACTCAAACTTTGGCGAAATTCATTGTCCGAAGCGTGGAAGTCTTTCTTTCCCAAAGAAGTCTCGTTATCGAGTTACCTTCATAGTTAAGCCTTACCTTAAAACATCAAATGGAACTCTGACCATGTCCCATAACCATGTTTACTACCTGCATCGGCCTACTTTTGAATTACCATCCCCTCAGTA
Organism: Orthosia cruda; assembly: GCA_964057195.1. Lineage (NCBI taxonomy): Eukaryota > Metazoa > Arthropoda > Insecta > Lepidoptera > Noctuidae > Orthosia > Orthosia cruda. Next base: position 1,515,027 of record OZ059836.1, read on the forward strand.
TCTGCTCTACTTCACCGCTAATGAGCACCTTCAGTGGAGACCAAAAAACAAGCTCCCGCGCAATTCAAGTGTTTACATTTCAGTACACTAGTTATAACAGTTATAAGTTAATCCATACTGCGCGTGCGCAATAAAAACATTATCACCGCGTACTTACGTAGGCTTCGTTTATACAGCGCTTTATCAGTGTACAATTGTACATGTGTGTGTAGCACTGTTTAGCACATGTACACGGCGCTGAACAAACATGTGATGTTTAATTACGTGTCGCCAAAATATTGAACTATTAGTGTTGGTAAATGTTGATTGAGAATGTCCACACACACACAGCTTGAATTTCTACTTTGTCTATTTCAATTATGTATCCTTTCAATCGAAAGGTTGACTGGAAGAGAAAATTCCTTGTGGCATTACCACAATTAGGCAGGGCGCAAACGTGGACACTTTTGTGTCTTGTGTCAGATACAAGCTACCGATGAATATAACCAGAACCAGTATTTTTTTGTCCAGTTGCTTCTACTTAACACATACTCAGACATGACGATTAAAAAGAGTTCGTTGTTAGTAACTGGAAACTAAAATTGTCTACGTTTGCGCAGCGACTTACTCTTTATTTCGTCGGTTATAATGAAAGAATCAAGAGTACTTTTAAATTGGTCCAAAACTCGTCAAATAGCAGCCATGTTCCACCTTGGATTGGGCCCACCTTGGATCGTAATAGCACGACCAAGTCAAACGCAGTGGCGCTTGGCACACGAAGGGAATGTTATCCGATGTTGTCTATAGATGCTGCCAATCCCTCGGTTTGATATAATCCCTCTTGGTCGCCTTACGACATAGAAGGGCGTGGCGTAGTCTGAGAAAATAATATCCACCCACGTCGGCTTTTTACCTAAAGTACAGTAATCCCCAATCTTTTTGGCCGTGTTGTATATACGCTTTCCGACGCGCATGGCATGGCGCGCTGCAGTTTTAATATATGATTTACTGCTGCGCAGAAATTTGCACCCAACTCAGACTTTATTAAAATTGGGGATTATTGTGAATGTGGTTGCTTTTCATCTGCAATGGCATCTGCAAACAACTACCAGGGGATACCGAAACCAGCTTAATAATTAATACTCTCAAGCGCAATCGACAGCTCCGGTTTTTTTTTATGTTCTCCTCTTTTTGTTTACCGTGCGTTGTCATTCAAACCAAACGTGTATGCAAAATATCATCTTAATCGGTTGAGGATAACTGCTTTAAAATTCAGTTGCAAGATTTAACCTTGAACATAATTACATACATACATTGCAAGTGAATAAAAAGCTCTAAATTCGAACCTGTCGAGTTTACGACAACGGAAAGCTCTGATGGAAAAATCTAATCGGGAAGGAACTTCAGAATTCATACTCCAGTAACGTGGCAAAAAAATGGTTTATGAATTCTACGAAAAAGTACACAAGCAGAACCCTGAATTCCTAGAAATCATCATAATAGTAATATCGGGGATAATGTCGTCAGCAGTTGAAACTAGAAATGTTTACATTTCAAGAGAGACAACGCCTGAGCAAACATACCTGATCAAACTGGCGCGAATCATGTGAGTTTACACGAAGTATTTGAACTAAGCCGAAAAACACGCTATCTAACGTACACGATGATAAGGACGGGAGCATTGTCTTGAGAACGAGGACTAACGCACGCGGTATCAAATGTTTGAACAGAAATGTATTCAAACAACAGTCTAATAAGTTAAAAAGGATTTGTGAAATAAAACTGCATGTCGTTCCCATGCTAGCTATGTCGGCAGTATTGTGAGAAATTCGCCAATGGAGATTGTCCCCTTTTGTAATATATGCTACCATTCATATGAACGATTCCTTAGCCTTTTGTCCGTGTTTCATCGAGGAAAAGAATTGCCATAACCCTCATTAGTATGCAAGACTGGCTCCTTTGTGAATCAGCCCCATATAGATTCTTATTCGGAACTCGCCTCCTGCATGGGAAATATTAACGATCTTCCATGGCAAAACCTAATAAAAGATTTGAAGTAAATCATATGCGTTTAAACGTTCATAAAAACAGTAAAACTGGCTCGTTTCTGCGAGCTTACTAGAAATAGAAATAACCCCATAAAAGTTCGTCACTGTAATCTGAACTACAATTTAAAAGGCATTAGTCGTAAAACCTCTTTAGTGGGGTGGGTGCCTTAATTTGGTCGGCGGAGTACAACGTGGTGACGTCACCGGCGATTGGAAACGAGTCACCGTTACTTGCTGACTAGAAATTGCCTTTTTGCTGTGAAAGTTTCACTCCGCAAATTCGGATGCAGCGGAACGATGACTTTTGTAACTGTTTCTGAATAAACTGTTATTTTGTCCCACACACATTCAAGTTTTGCGACTTGAACGTCAGAATAGCGAGAATATAGGAAAAAACTGTTAACAGACAAGCTTATAGAATGAAAGGGTTAAAAATAGAAAGTAACTAGACAAACAGTAGCACGAGATGTTTACGGATTTGGCTCACTGGCCTCGTAGGTTTCGCTCAAATGACCTGCACTATGTAAAAAGTGGGCGCCCACCCTATTTCGAGCCATGCACGTCACATGCTCATTGTTTTTGTGTTTACAAACTCGGTGCACATCGGCCGACCCTGACATTTCCCTTATCAAGCTGATGTCGCCAATATTAATAGATTTATAATGGCGTTTCGATCTACCGCCTCATCCCAAGCAAAAACGAACATTTTGAACGTGATAAACGGCTCGTTTTTTAACCGACTTCAAAAAAAGGAGGAGGTTCTCAATTCGTCGGAATCTTTTTTTTTTTTTTTTTTTATGTATGTTCCCCGATTACTCAAAGACGCCTGGACCGATTTCAAAAAATCTTCTTTTGTTTTGAAGGGTATACTTCCTAGTTGGTCCCATAGTCATCAGGTCAGGATCTGATGATGGGATCCTAGAGAAAACGAGGGAACTCCTCAAATATTATAGGCATTTATATAGTGATTTTGGTATTTTCACCAACAATGCAATCACTTGCACTCAGAAAGTATAATTTGGTGAAGTGGAACTGATGAAGAAGACCACAGATGGCCACTGAAACTCCTTAATGCTAAGTATGTCACGGGTATAAAATCTCTCGAATAGTTAACCGACTATGATTAAGCGAATACTTATAAATGAATGGTACTGATGAAAATGGTACCATTGAACTGTTCTGATGATGAAGCCGGAAGGTAGGCACTGGAACTCTGAAATAAAACAATGTATCCTAGTCGTGCTTGGGCTTATTGGAATTGTCATGAGATGTACTTTGGCCACAAATGATTATCATGTTAATTGGAGATACCTACCAAAACTAAAAAGAGAAAAATAAAAAACTTTTTAACAAAAAATCAAACCGACTTCCAGAACAAAAAACTACAAACCAAAAAATAACTTTCTTTTCCGAAGTCGGTGTCGAAAAACTGAAAAAAAATGGGTACAAAAGACACCGACTTCGGAAAAGAAAGTTATTTTTTGGTTTGTAGTTTTTTGTTCTGGAAGTCGGTTTGATTTTTTGTTAAAAAGTTTTTTATATCTCGTGACGTTTCGTTTCTAAACAGATAAATTTATGCGTGATTGGATTTAAATATTTAAACTCGTAAAAAATTATGACGCCACGTAATAACAATTTCGCGCTTCAAGAAGATCGGCCACAACATCCTCTTAATATAAAATATTTAAATGATATAATAATACAGTCTGACTGGCTCTTCGAACCTGTTTACAACTGCGTCGTACTGAGGCACGTTTGCATGACAAAAGGGCGAGATGCGAACACTAATTAACACTACAATTGCCATCTCTTTACACTTGTAACACAATACCTCGTTTGCAACTACACTGGTAATTGTTCATGGCAGCTATTCACTGAAAGTGCGTCGTTGAAGACCTACACAGACAGAGGTTTGTGTAGGCTACGCAATGTGACTTCTTTGACATTGGAACCGATAAAATGTAGCCAATTTAATTGTACAACTAGTTTGTTACAAGATTTATGTATACCTACACAATCCAGCCCAGCAAAATAAATAGGGTGAAATATAGAAAATACAACCCCTATTTCATGCACGTATTCTTTCATCGTTATTTTATATTATCTTGTCGTACCCTTGTTTCTGTCAGAGCATAAAATAAAAGACGGTGAAGCCATCGGCTGCACGACATGGCTCTATGATTTGATTAGGTACGAGGGAACCGAATGGCTCCAATATCGTTTGGTACGTCTGCGATATCGAAAGAATCTTGAATGATATCAAAGCACAATAAAGTACATAGTAATTTCCATCGAATAATTTAAATGATATACGTGTATCAACACAATAAAGTGTTCGGCTCAATTTAAATCCGATAGTAAAACACGTCTACGTACACGTAGACATCATAATTATATAGCTGTTGATTATTATCATTTCTACAAATATGATATAATATGGCTCATTCATTATCAAGGATATTGCGCTATTTTTTCAAAGAAACTGATAGCGAGGGAATAACGATAAACTTATCGCCTTACCCACAATCAAGATGACTTAGTAAAAAAATACTTTTTTTGTAGTAAACGTTCCCTTCGAGTCCCTTACCTCGACAATACTAGGTCCAGAAGTATAGAGATCCTATAATCATCTGTGCACCTAGTGACACAAGCGGGATGGGCTAAAAGAAAAAAGATTATTACTGCATAGACCAGTCACGTACAAGATATACCTGGCAGGTGAAAGATCACAATACTAATGATAGAACAGACATGAGCAAGCACCGAGGCAATCCTATTATAAATAATGCAAAGGACTCGTATGCCAGCCCCGGATGACGTAGACAGTGTCCATATAAAGTTTCCAGCCCAACAATACAATACGGCGCATCCGGGAGACCAGCAAATTAATTCGCCGCTAACAAACGGAAGGCCGATAAACGTGGCGTGTATTCCTGCGATATAAAAGCATTATTCGCGATACGCACAACATGGTACAGCCATTGATGTGAACATGAGGCAACTGGATTAACAAGAGTTATTTTATGGCGTTCAGTCACCCGAACAGTTAGCCAGAGCCTAAACATCCGACTACCGGCTGGCTTAGTAAATACAAACGTTATATTGAGATTATGATATAGATAAAACAGTCGCATTTGGTGCCAAAAGACACGAGTAATTTCAAAGGAATATCGCTGTCTATATTATATCAAATCGTGCTGTAGTAATACCCCTTCACCGCTTTCATACCCACATGTCTCGTGGACTTTATAAATTGCCACAGTTAATAATGTAAGTGGTACATTTCATTTTACAGTTTCGTGTTTTTTTTTTCGACGCCCAGTTGAAGCGTAAATTACAAAACTCTGTGAAAAATGCGGCAACACCTCGTCTTGTATATTATTACAATTTCATTCACTAGTCGCTAGTCTGAAAATAAAGGCGGGAAGAGCTTCAGCTTGGTATCGAAGCATCGAGCCTTAAAACACACTTTGTTTCGATAAAATGCCCAAACAAACAGTTTCTGCTGATTTACTTTGTGCAATACCATAAACTAGGCTTGTTCCAGCAAACCTGTAATTTAGCTAATATAATGCGGGCTGGCGATAAATTCTTGAGCCGAGAGTCGGCGATAACACCGCTGTAGAACGATTCCAGTTTCACCTCACCGCAGCGAGAACAATTCTGCTTCTAATCTACGATATAAATTGATGCTACATAATGCTTGCTAGAGATAAAGAAAAGACTGCGAAGAATATCAGGCATTCGGGTTTTTCTGAAACGTAACATGCCAGTCTTATGGTATCCTAGAATAACTGGAAATGATAAAATAAAGTGAAATAAAAAATGTGGGCATGTCATTATGTTGGCTAACATGAATTACTTATTCTCGATAGCTCTTAAGTTTCTATTTAAGTAGTCTCATTTGATATAGATCGATAAATATTATTTTGGGCAAGCTTCCATCGGTAATGAACGTCGTCTGCCCGTTCTGCAATTATTATTTTAATGTCCGCCGTACTAGTGGTGATTGTTTACAACACCACCGCATTTGCTCTTGGCAGATCGACTGATGGCGTACTACTTGCAGTAGTCGGACACGCGCCCCGCTGTGGGAACACCTTACGTATAGATCAAACTATTTGTATTTTTAGAACACTTGACCAGCACGAGACCAGTTGTTAGCAGACTCCGCTTGTCACACGCCCGAAATGAGACCACAAAAACTTGTCACCGTACATATTTTTGTGGAATTTATCGGCATATCGCAAAGACCTTGCACTTGACCGCTTTTGTGCAACAATCAATTGTAGCTATACATTGAATTATATACTTCTGATAGAAGACCAATGAGACGTATGAAGACCAATGTCAAGTGGATAATTTGCATTGGTTACATGACGCGTATCGTGCTTCGTGCTATTCATCACGATGCGCGGATGCATTGTCTTCCGGGAATCAAAACGCTGGATGGACGCAGCTTCACAAACGCTCGTTACACTATTTATTTTCGTCGTAACTAACAACAAGAATGTCTCGTATTGGCGGTAAATGTGGTGTAAATTCGCGGTCGGCTTTCAACTTTTTTTCTATTGATATTATAACAACGTGCGCACGTGGGCGCCAGCGTGAGTGTTCGCGGTGATATCCACAAAGACGCCTTGAAGTCCAACAAGTTTCAACGACCTCTGTCTTGGGAATGTTAAAAGGTCGTTATATAGGATTTCAAGTGCACTCTCCTGCGCGTTGCGATCATGAATGCGCCAGAAATGAATGCAAAATTACGTCCGCAACTTAACAGTCAAACAAAGTACTGTTCATCATTTCATCTATAGTAAGACGTCGTTACTAGCACACGTTGCCGGATGAGTATTTATAGTACAACATGAAAAGACAGCAAATTGGAGTAACAGTTCTCTAGTTGGCATGAGGCTTGCTGGTGATGTCACGGACGTCGCGATAAGGAGTCGTTCACTCGTCAGAGAGAGATAGCCGCCGCCGAGCGCTTCCACACCGCATGCGCTATTTGCGGAACAATGCTAGCGACCATCAAACTCGAATCTAACCAACCGACGCTGACAATACATCGACAGCTGACCACGATTTGTGCTGCATACGCGTTTCATCTATACACACGTCTACGAAAACTGAACTTGTAATTGGCGCCCTTGCGGTGATAAAATGCCGTCAGTAAATATGATTTCAGTAGCGTATAAACTTTTGGGAAGCTTCACTACGAACCATTGCAAACATATTGTTCTCGAAAAATAAAATTGCAAACGATTGTCTGGCTGCATAGAGTAAATGAGCACAGGCAGACCTCGTGTCATGTTAATTTGTTCCAATTTCTCTTGTTGGCGCTGCATTCGATGATGTTTGAATTTTTTTTTCCTACAGTGTCATAATTATATTATAAAGAGTAGTCAGTGTGGTAGCAGGGTGATGTGTCGTCAGCTGAGAGGCGGGGTGCGATCAATAGTCACACGTGTCGGGGGTAATTGCGCGACGAGCTTCACGCCCGCCCGGCCGGCGGCCGCTGAAATGTCGGAATATATCCCGTCGCCCGACGGTAATCCCCCGTATTTGCGCTCAATGTTTGGATTATCGCCGTCCGTGTTTGCTCTGGATTTTCCACGTTACGACCCGGTTCTCTCAACGTGCAGTAAACCGATCGTGTCCTCTCGTTATACAAAGACAATAAAAATGCTAATTTGCAAAATAATCATAGGTGGGCTCGACCTCACAGAGCGCCAGACCATTATCATGGAGGCGCACGACCAATTAGCTCTATTGTATTGTGTCCATACGAAGCGTCTCGCTTCGATTGACCCGGTACATCGGCCATTACACTTTTGATTCTATTGAATATCTGTCACATAATCGATTACTATATACTACTAGCTAACTATTCATGTCGAGCTCCCTAGAAAGCTGTGTCATGAGAACTGATTCATTATTTATAACCGCGTCGTCAGCTCGTTAGCGACCGCCGACCGGTTCGCTTTCAATCAAACCAGTTCGCGTGTCTCCGTGCCCTACGTTTATTAGCAATCACTGCCCATATGCGAGCGCGAGCTTAACTTGACAATGACATCTGTGCTCGTCGGACACGAGTAGTGTGTCCCACCTTTGATGTATGCCTCGTAAAAGATAAAAGACTGCTCACAGCGCATGCGCCTGTTTACCCATCTAATCCGAGTTCACAATAAAAATAGGTTAGGGGCCGGTCAAGCAACTCTGCCATCGATTGTGCCGCGAATATTTTACAAGGATCCGTCACAGACAGAACACTTTCTCGTGTTACGGATCGGCCGAGTTTTTAAACACGAAATGCGATGTTGTGAAAACTGCTCACGTATGTACATAACAGTCGACGAGTGAAACGAATTCTGATTGAGTTTTGGATAAAACGTGATTCAATCTATAATTATGTGTGGTTACAAATTTTATGATTATTTTGCTCTTAATACCCTGACATTGACATTAGAATAGGACGTCAGACGTAAATGACCTATTGTCTCCATTTAAAACAGTGGCTCATACATAGTTATACAGCTTCAATGCTATTATTTGATCAAAACTAATGAGGTTAAAATAATATTCGTTTAGTTAGGCTAGCATTTAGAAATGATGTCATCAGCAATGAACCATAATATTTGCGGAAGACTACTCAAATAATACTGAAACCCGTTTCGAGAAACTTAATCTTTATCTTATCTGTTCCTCAACAAAGTATAAAAATAAATAAACCGGTGTGATAACTTAATGAAAAAGCGCTAGGAAACTGCTCATGACTGCTGCACGCGGAAAAGCTCGTAAATATATTATCCAATGCTCTATCCACTCCACACCGGCTGGCATTATTCGCCAGATAAAGAATAATGGAGATCCGCTGAAAAATAGAATATACATGTAGTACAAAAGCCAAAGCAAATGGGAGACAAGAAAATTTATGACGCAATGCGTCAGCGGGTGAACTCTCTCGGCACATTATTATGTATTTCACGCATCTACTCCCCGCCTTTTATTGTTTTTCCTCCCCGGGTATCCACACAGGATCATTTGTTTTGCGCATGTCTTGGTTGGTTAACTTTATTTTCAAGAAGGCAATTAGTACCACACTGCTATTTAGCTTGTTTCCTCGTTTTATCTAACACGTACCGCTGTTTTGTAACTATACGAAGGTTTGAAGTCGTCGCGCTAACGGGCGTGTGAACGTTCTGTCCCGCAGAAATTCTCGCCCAGCTTCTGGTTTGTGTCGGGTAATTGCAACTGTGATATAAATCAACCAAGATGGCGGATAACTGATGAACGCACGAATTCCTGGCGACGTGTTACGTTATGTTTTGGTGACATAGTCGTGGACATTTGTCTACACTGCATTGAAATATTAACGTTCTGCATGTAAACACTAGTTTTACTGACACTCAATTAGCGTTGTTTATTTTCATTGCAATTATCATAAAACCTTGGCGCGAACAATGGCTGTCCCATCCCATAGATAAGTCAACCGTCACTGCTGTATAAGCGGTGGGTATGTAATTGTTTTATGCATCAATGTCCACGCATCTAATCTCATTTAATTTGCGGGATGCCGTGATGTCATTTGCATATTATAGTGAGTATTTAGCAGGCAGTGTTGCGTGACAAACCGCAGCAGTATCGAATAGACTAGTATCAGTGGCGACCGCAGCCTGCTGTGTCAATAGCTAGACGGAAGTAATACCTGCATTCAATTGTGACATTCTAAAACAAGGCGGGCTTTGTATTCAAATACTTTTAGAATCCGGAAGCACGCTGCTGTCAAACGATTGGCTATTTATGAAAACCCAACAATCTTGCTGATGACTTTGCGACACCTTGTCTCACATATCTGGTAACAATAAAGTGTCGTTAACACAAAGAAAAAAATACCGTTTGTTTAGTCGGTCGTAACGTACACTGTGAAATAGTACGAGGTTTAGTCATTGGTCGCGCGCCAAGCCACGTATCGATGAAGACACCTCACTCTTACACTAGGAATACCTCCCCTGTGCATTGTCTACATCACTGACCCAATGTCGTGTCGTCCTAATTGCACGCACACTGCCCTTTCTGAGGCTGAATCATAGTCCGATTTAACTCTTTGGAGTTAAACGAGACAAACTGCTGCCCAGCCGATGGCGGAGACCAGTTAATGTAACTTGAGCAATAAAACGCCCAGACACATTACAGCAGCTCAATTGTTTACAGTTATGAACAGACTACAAAAGAACTGTGAAAAAATTGCACTTTCAAAACATACTTTGAACTATCTAATCTAACAAAGCAAAGGATAAACAGTGTTGACATCCCGCGTACCCACTCAAACTAGTCTGGAATCGCTGTGAAATTGCAAATGAATTTGCATATTCGCCTGGCTGCGTGCCAGCGTGTTTGTCGCGGTTTACTCGCGTGGTCGAGCGTGTGCGTCGGCCCGGAGCATCGCCCTAACTTACCTCTCGTTTACCTTGTTTATTATAATGTAGAAAACATTTACAAGCTTGTTGCCATAGCCACCAACCTTGCGACTAAATTGTAGATGCAAAACATCAATTTTGAAGTTCATGCTGCGTTTGTAGCCTTCCCTTAGGCGTGAGTCGAGACATCTACACTACTTCTATTTGCCAGCGAGCAGGATCGTAGTCTGTAGGTATGCCCTTAGCCCGCTTAAATCTCATCTGTGCCTATTCTCGACAACTTCTAAAAAAAAAATCGACAGTAGGTATAAGTGGAGTCACTGATAACTTTGAAGCGTCGACGTTATCAAGTTCCTTCACTGATGCATCGCTTAAGCATTTGAGCTCAAGACGTGGCATGCCTGCCCGGCTCTTCATAAATACGTCGTCATAACGCGAGCAGTAACCCGGGCTCCGTGTTACTGCAGGCCGCAGGGCTACATGAGCCATCCGCCATTTATCCCGCATTCGTAACTTCCTCCGCGTGTTACTCTAGCCAATTCTATTGTTACTTGTTACACTGAAATCTACAATCGTTTACATACCAACGAGCTTCCTAACATACTGAATTCCAGATGATTGCTCTGTGACAGTTTCAAATTGCTTTAGTGGTTCAAGTTTATCAATAAATGAAGCCTACGTATAGATAGTGTATCGCATAAGGAATGTGTCTGCGGTTCGCTAATCGAGTGTTCAATGCTGACGCCATGTTGAGTCAGGCGTCCTTGCCGGCTTGTTTGTAAGGCTTCTCAGCCGTCGCTCGCATTAGTTACGCCTAATTTTACCCGACGTTCAGTAAGTTTGAGTTATTGAGCTTTGTCATTGTTACATTAACTACCACGCACAAAACCACCAGCATATAATACATGCTCGCTTCAGTGATTTTTCAAATTAATCGCTTTCATAAACTCGCACGTAACTACTGCGTGATAATCCAGTTTGTAGAATAACAAGAGGGATTTCGTAATTGTGATTACAGAGGCGAAAGCTGAGATTAAAACAAATGTAGTATGCTAAAGTATCTCGTGTTGTCTGGATAATCAAATTAAGCCGAATAACTCCCTGGATTACTCACTTGAGTTAATTGGAGTCTGCAGATTGTCACATTTATGTGGCGGCCGTAAAATTTTGTTTCACTTTAGCAGTGACTGGTTGATATAAGACAATAGGCCGGTTGAGTTCATCAGCAGATATAGCCGTGATAATGTAGTGAACGTGGGGTTGCGTGGGCGCGATGTGTTTATGGACTCTGCACGCCAATCTAAAACGGCTTAATCGAACTTTCCCCGAAACAACCGATGTTTACACGATTGATTTTAGATTGTTGGTGCGGCGCACCACGCTTCACCGCCTTCGTGGCGACTTCAGTCAGACCACGCCGAGCCAATCCATTACACCCAAGATACGTTGACAGCTCGTAACAAACTCGTTTGATGTTTACCAGAGTAATTATGAAAGTGCGGACACTGACTGCAACATTGATTAATGCGCGGAGATGGAACTGAAAGATAGAATAAACACATCATAAATTATAATAACTCGAAACCACACGGGCCTAAAAACATTGAGGCAAGTAAATATTCATTGTTGCCATGAAACCCCATTACTCATGTTTGGTCATGTCCAAATATTTTTATAAGTACGACATATTGAAATAACAAACATAGATCATAAATAAAACAGAATTTTGCAAATCATTTCCATTCGTAACATATCTGGTTTTGGTCGAATACAAACGTCTGGGGAAGCATGCCAAGTGTGCGCGTTCCAGAGGGGTGGATATTGATCGCTTGTCGGTCGTCTGTGCTGCCAACCCCGCCACCGCAGCGCGTTCCCGACCTCGCAGACTCGAACATGTGTAGCCTGTAACACAAGATTTACGAACTATGTATCCAGACATGCGGGAGGCCGTTGTTTCATTTGCAAATTAGACCTTGAACATAACAACTCTAATTTGGACGCTCTGCTAATATCTCAGAAGTTGTTTTTTTTCCTGCATGAATAGTAACTTTGTTATGACAACTCTCGTACATTACGGCACGTTGGCTACAAGCAATAAATAAGGGAAAATTTCGGCAACTACGATACTTATCCTGAGTCAGAATTTAGTGGAAAATTCTTGTCTAGCCTTATCACAGGAAATCTGCTCATGAATTAATCATTCCGCTATACGCTATGATGTGATAGCTGGCATCATAGGACGTGAGTGAGACAAGGTTACAAGCAGAGATGATAAATGCCAAGTTAGTAATAGGGTGGGTGCTGTTAGCTCCGCAGTCCGCAGGTTGACTCACAGTTTTATGATACGTTTGTTAATTGCTATGCGCGGTGCGGAACACGGAACTGCGCAGTTGTATTGCTTTGAACTGTACATTTCAAATAGTCCATATAACTGCTATGATTGATTTCAACATGAAAGTGTAATACACGGTAATTTCAGAGTTTCCTGTTGAGATATAGCATGTCCCACAACACTATAGTCGCGAGCTTACGTTTAAATACAAAATGATCCGGTTTGTTTTTGGCACACAAGTTAACCAAGAACAACAAATATTTGCCAAACTTGTCTGGTTCGATGTTACTTTGGGTCAAACCCAATTAGTTTACAAGAGCTACAAGCCACATCTGCAATGCAGGCAGAGGCATAGAAATTTAAAAACTGCCAACGTACGAGTTCCATATAGACTTACGGCAAATGATGAGAACGTTGTCAAATTTAGGAAATGAATAATGAAGAACACTTTTAATGATAATAATTTTGCGAACACCTATTACGACAGTTAGATTATCTAAGAATTAAAAGAGAGTAGTAAGAGGAATAACAGATGATCTAAAAAGTGATTGTGAAAGCATACACCACGAGCGTGACAGATTTACTGCCGACAATTAGCGGGAGTGGTCCAGGTGTGCCTGTGCAGTCACAGAGTAGACACTTACAGAACATACGTACAGTGAGACAGGTCTCACTCGTCGTTATGCATAATGTCATGGCGATATCAAACAACACACCGATTAGGTTAATATTCTCAGCAGAAATACTGGAAAAGCAACCGCATCCAGTCCTAAGCTTTATTCAAATTAACCAATCAAAGTTTGTTTGGCTAATAAGTGAAATCTACCATTGCAGCGGGACCATTAGAAAGTGGTTACATTGCCGGGAGTGTGCGATGTTATTGCATGATCTAATGCCACCTAGCCTGTTTTATCTTCGGACTACCAGACATACGGCGATGCGCCATCGTTACATGGTGGACATCCCATCCATACGCACTAAAAGTTTTGGGAACACTTTTATTTTGCGTACCTACAGCTAAGGAGTTGAATTCCCTGCAACTTGAAGTCTTTAAGTCAAGAGTGAATAGACAAGCGTGGTCCATCTTCAACCACATCATCGCTTAGCATCAGGTGAGATAGTGGTCAAACGCGAGCCTATAGCTGGCGTATAAAAAATAAAAATGTTTAGTAGCAAGTAGCAAAACGTCTGCGTTTTTATCAAACAATCCAAGTTCGCCTTCTGTCCTCTCTTCTCTCTACGTAGCCCTTGTAGCGAATATGCAGCATGCATTCTCCGAAGCTCACCGTTTCGCTCGCACTTCTATTAATAGTCCGCGAACCACCTCGGAAAGGTTAAACCCAGAATTAGACGGGCCAAACTTAACTCAAACTTATTTTTGCAACGCCTCTGGCCGGCTGTTCGAGCGCGGAAGGAACTGGTTGAGATCTAGATTCGTTTAGAATTCAGGAACTTCGTGGCGTTCGTTCGTGGCGGTCTGGTTAGATAGTTAAGATGAGCCGATTATTATTCGTGTTAGTGTTTTTGCCATGGTGTTGCGAGGGTCAGAAGAGATTTAGCTTCGCCTACTCAGGATCGGTATATGGATTGGTGACGTCTGGGTAATTTTGTGTCATTCTAATAAATAATTTGCAAAACCAGCCACCGAGACATTGCGAATATCAATACACAAAAATAATTAATATCAGTTTTATAATTTATTTAGTGTAAATATAAATACCGCAGTCAGTATGAATTAGAATTTTTATGATCGTTTCGCAAATCCTTGATTCAACTATAAATTATCCAACTTTACGTATTCCCGTCCGTTTGTTGATAACGTCGATCAAAACGGCGCGTTTGTTTCGTCTCTCGATTCAACCGCGGTGCGCGCCACGTGTGAAACGGCAATAATTAGTTTTTGCTGTAACATACTATTTTTATTACGTTTACCATAGTAATAACAGTTTGAAGTATAAATAAAGTTCGATTCACACGTCCGCGAGATACTGACGGAATACATTAAACACAGCATGATGGGCACACAATGTAGCGTTCCTCGTTCTATGTTCAACTTGGTAATCATTATCCATAAGTAGTAGTTATAAATGATAGCTACTGTAATTAAAAAGGAGGAAAAATGTTTCATTATCTACTATAATTAAAATTGCATTTTATTGTTAAATACTTCGCAGAAACCTACGTAATGTCCCGTGGCTTTCAGACCTATTTATTTAATCCCATTTTAACTGGCTGATATGAAGACAAAGATATAGGCCTGAAGTCAAAACATTTGACTCGAGTAATAGCAGAAAAAAATGTTCGGCGAGCGTGCCCGATTCTATTGATTCATAGCGAACTCTAGCTGAGCTACTCGAAATACTACGATAGCCCGGAATATACGACTACAAACATAAAATCACGCGGTTTATTGTTCGATTTAGCTAAGTATCAATTACTAAAGCGTGAAAGTTTTTACGTGAAATTTGCAAAAGTTTGTGGGTAGTCAAATATTTGTGTTAGATAGGTGACATATTTATTTTGCGATGGAAATGACGTGGACTGGCTTTGGCCAATGTTGTAGTCGGAAATATTTGTTTTTGTTTAATTATTTTTATCACACTACATCCTTTTTTATAGACTACAAAAACTGTAGGTAGTATTGCTTTTTATTTACTTACAAAGGAGCCGTAATAGACGTAAGTGTGAATTGGAAGTTCATCCGTTAAGGGACCCAGCAAGGAATGAATCAGGATGTATTAAATTCCCAGGCTATCTTGATCATGATTCATCTGTTGTAAGATCGTCTCATTCATAATGTTTTTAAATACATGACGTATCACAAGCACATCACGGCTTGTACCGCGAGGTCAGACAATACACAGATCCAGTCAGATGATATATCTATGTGTTTATAAGTCGCCGTGTTCGTGGAAACGCCAACACTTGCCGTCAAGCAAAACAAACAAGCCTCGTCGCTAACACTGATGCCTGCGCGGGCGCACATACTTCTCGCGTCTTCGCGCATTAACGACTAATAACAATTATACTGTTCATTATGTACTTTTATACATCGTAAATCTATTCAGCGGCCCCTTGATCTTCATCTGATGCGAAAATTTCCATTGATTGTTTAGTCTTAATCTATTTATCCGTAGGGCGCACCTGTTTCAAACGATTCCTTGTTTATTTTAGAGATAAAATGCTTCACATATTTCACTACTTTTTCTTATACGAGTCTATAATGTACTCGTTTTATGGTTTTTGGTGTTGGAGCGGTTATTTTAGAACAAAAATAAAATATCTAACAATATGCAGTTGTTCCTATAGACGTGAACCCATATTTTCTGGACTAAACAGCAGACACGTGAACTGTGCTCTGGTTCGCATCTAAAACCTTGATTAATTACTGAAGTCATAACGGACCAATTACATTGCTATAAGGTGTTTAGTTAAGACAAGCATCTTTGTAATACCACAGAAAAATATCAATCTTTGACGTCGTCTTTTGACACCACGTGCAATCAAACAGCAAAACTTAATATCCACCCTTTTCTAATTCCAGGCAACGGCACGATAGATTTCCCCGAATTCCTGACGATGATGGCCCGCAAAATGAAGGACACGGACAGCGAGGAGGAAATCCGTGAAGCGTTCCGCGTCTTCGACAAGGACGGCAACGGGTTCATATCGGCCGCCGAGCTGCGCCACGTCATGACCAACCTCGGCGAGAAGCTCACCGACGAGGAGGTCGATGAGATGATCCGCGAGGCCGACATCGACGGCGACGGACAAGTCAATTACGAGGGTCAGTACACACGCATCACCCACTTAGCCTGCACTCTACACGGTCTACACGCTATGCCGATACGGCGCTCCAGGAACAAGCGTAGAATGTCACAAGTTCGACTTCTTAGACAGACAAGACTTGTTCCTCGAGTGTCAGTTTAAGTGGTTCTTTATTATGCAATGTTATCACTGTATTCACGTTTGGTTTTTATAACGTTGTAACCGCAAAGAATTCTCAGTCACTATGACGCATGACAGATCCACAAAAACGTTGTACCGTCGACTTATCAATGTGATTATTACTACCCTCTTGTGTGATAGTAGCCAGTATTATTAAATAACGATACTCGTACTCGAGACTCCAGCATGTAGTATATAGTACGTGTTCACACTAACAGTTGGGTTTGCTTGTTTCCAAAAGGTCTATTTTATTTAAAAACTGACTCACAATAAATTCTATCCCTATAAAATTATATTCACTCCGAAATTCCATGCATTTTGAGCATTGATTTACACCAATAATGCTATGTTTTATACAAACGTAACGTTGACTATTTATTAAATCCTTGCAATGTACATCTTACTGTAGTAGAATAGTAAGCAAACTGGACGGTCACGTGATCTGCAGTCTCACGGTTGCGGATCTCTGACGTTCTAGTTTAGTTTATTCAGCTTCGTTTTGAATCTGTTCAAACACGCCAAGAGTGGTATTTGGATCACTAGTTAGTATCGCTTGTTGGGTAAGCTTGCTGTCCCGTTGTGCATGGATTCAGTGTTACGAGTATGGGGAGGTAGCCCCGGGGCCGGTCGTACGCTCGACACACGCCCCACGAGCGCGCGGCGAGCATGCGCGCGTGTGCTCGCACGGCTGCTCGCCGCACGCTCGCGTCGCCTCTCACCGTCCCCTGTGTGTGCAGTTTGTATTCCATCATCCGACCGAGCGTTCTCTCTCTTGCAGACTTCCATGCATTCGCCAAAATCATTTTCGATCGCGGCGACGGCAGCCGTTAGCGCACGGCCCGCTGCCACACTTGTGATATTAGTACCGTAACTAACCATAAGAAAAGACTCTACGATAAAGCTGTGATCTCGAAACAATTTCCCCTAGTAGTGTGTAGTGATCGATGCAATCAATGAGCCAACGGCCTACGTCGAGTGCGGTGCGACAATAGGTATATCCCAGTGTTAATCTGAATGGTTTGCTGCTCGTTATTAACTGTTCCTTCCCTTGGATATGTTAGCTGATCCTGCCACTCCCGAGCTGTCCCGCCTCCCCGCCCTCTCACTCTCTCGTTGGGATCTCACACTTGACGTCTATTTACTCACTATGGCGTGGCGGATCGTCTGCAATTTTGTTCTTACCTTCCGCACGAAGGCGACAAAATTACACGCGGCCGCCTCACGGGGACATGTTCAATATTGTTTTCCTGTTGATTGGTGCATGTGTCTAATATCTGTATAGAACTATTCCTGTAGAAATACCACCTGGTGATCCGCCCCGTTGTTGAGGAGGCGATAGCTTGGTCCTCCGCTTACGCGTGCCGTGTGTCCGGTGCTTTGCTCTCTCGACCACACTTGCTTGACTACGAACACACCCCACTTACACAAACACACACACACACCACACTGAGCCAACAAACGAGCAGCAAACGACGACGCGCCGATGTGCGATCGATACTATTATATATATCGATTTCTTGTACATGATTGTATAGGCCTAGCACAACACTATCGGGATACGTTCGCACAGCACTGGTATCTAATCGAGTGCTTCCGCCCATCACTTATTATTACTTTATTATCAATATTATATATTTTTGTGGATATATCCAGAGGGTGGTATTTCACATAATCCCCTTGTAGTGGCATGATGAGGTAAAATACGGTTTATTAATGTTGTTCGTCGCTTCATCAAGTACATGCCTTGCTTTGTCTATTTTCATTGTTCGCGGAGGCATATGTTTGGTGTTGACTCGATTTATTTCCTATGTTAATACCTCTAGTGGTTATCTGTCTAATAGCGGTTACATGTTTAGTGCATCTCTATCTGTCGGTTACTTTCGTTGTGTTAATATGTTTGTGTTAACATTTTATCCTAGACATGTTATGCAAGGGTTTATGTGAAACTTTCTCGTAAAGCTCGCAGTGCGCCGGGAGGATGACGTCACTAATGCCTGTCGTGTTTCTGTTGCAGAATTCGTCACCATGATGACGTCGAAGTGAGCCGCCGGCTAGTGTGTGTGTAAAAAGCAGAGAATTTAAATATACATTTTGTTTCATGACACACAATATTACCATCGTATTGGACCTGCATTTCTCTAGTGTTTGCGATAAATTAAATATTGTCATCGTTTCAGTTTAATGATGTACTTGTAACGTAGGGCGCCGACGACGGCCGCCGGGCGTACGGCGCATGCGCGGTACGGCACATGCGCATGCGCGGTACGGCACATGCGCATGCGCGGTACGGCACATGCGCATGCGCGGTACGGCACATGCGCATGCGCGGTACGGCACATGCGCGTCGCCCGCCGTCCGTCGCCTCCGCCTTCTCTTTTTATTTAGATTTTAAAGTATTCCGTTAATTTTACTATGTAAGAAAAATTTTAACTGTAGCGGTACAAAGGGAAAACGAATAGGTGTGCGTCGCAATGTGATGGTATAAGTCTCGGGTTCGTGTCGGCTCATATTTATATTTGTGTATATGGGGCGCCCGCCGTCCTGCGTGTGTGCGTGCGTGCGTGTGCGTGCGTGTGCGTGCGTGCCTCTGGTTGCCTCTGGTTGCGTCTTGCGTCGCCCCTAGTGTCTGCGGTGCTAGCGTCCCGCACCTTTCCGATACATTTTAATGTAAATTTTTTTCAAGTATGAGATATTTATAAAGTACGTGAGGAATAAAAATTTAAAAAAATCCCAAAAAAATATAGTGTACCCGGCGGACGGCCTCGGTCTCCGCTCCACTCCGTGTACATTATGATCGTAATAAATGTTTAAATTTAACTAACTCAGTAAACGAATAAATTAGATTTATTGGTACTGCATTAATTGTATCTGTAAATGACTTGATAAATATTATATTTCTATTGTTGGTGAAACTAATTCTATCGAAATGGAAAGTAATCCGCTCTGTTATTCTCTTACCACATTTGATTCATTCTGTTATTAAATTTTACAAAAGACATACTGAAAATAAATGTTTCTTCATTTTTAGGTCAATAAGCATCGGTGTTTCATTTCGCTCCCGTTGATTTGATTACTGGTTTCTGTTAGCCATTAAAAAATCTCTTGAGCTATTAAGCAGATTTTTTAATCAAGTTCTATATGGCAGATTTGAATATAGAGTGCCTAAGCAATCGCTAGCCAGTGTCGAGAATTATATGAATAAGGCTCGGCGCAAACGGGCCACCGACCACAGCTACCGGTGGCTGTCGCGCGCTACCGCCACGTTCGTAACTGACAGAAGTGCGCAACAGCCACTGGTGTTCAGCCGCCACGTTTCAGATCGGAATGTAAGTCCCTAATAGCGGGACGTAAATGGATTTCCGATATGAAAGTATTGATATCCTTTGAGGCGTCATCGTGCTCCATGGTGACGCGTGCGATGCGTAGGACGCCTAACTGCGCGGGGGTAGAGCAGAGCGGTCGTGGAGGGTGTCGTCGTCTTGTGTGGCCCGCAGCGACCACAAGTGGCGAGTCGCGGACACTGCGATAGCAAGTGGCCGCCACACGTGTTGGGTGGACCTATACAAAATATAAAGTGTGTTAAGTCGCTGTCGCTGGCCACCGGTGGCAGTGATCGGTGGCCCGTGTGTGCCGGGTCTAAAGGTACCACTTCCCTATACATACAGGACGTATTCGTGTACCCTGATTAGAGACACATTGTATGTTCTACACGCTGCTGGTTGTGATATGGTCGATTTTCTTAATGTATGTGACGTGTGAAACTTATAACGATAAAGATCTCATTGACATTGAATTTTGTTGTATATTTGAAGAGATAGTCCTTTAAATTAAGTAGAGAAACCGTGCATTTCCAGTTGCGTTTACTCAAAAAGTTTGTAGCAGAAAGGCTATGTCGGCCATCGTAGTTGTAAAAGAATTTTTGCTATCGGTTGAGTGCCCCCGAGATTATAGAACGTGTAGTAGAATTAACGAAAAAGGGGTCTATAGTAGGGTATGAATCTCGGCATCTCGGAACGAAATTACCGATACCTATCTCAATTCCGATCTGAGTCAATCTCTGAATAAAAAAATCTTATTTTAGCTCCTTGCGAAGCGTTGAGCGAGAAAGGGTGGTAAGCCCATGGACTACGTGTTCGGTTTACTAATCGGGCGATTATTTAGTTAAACTTTACTTCATGAAAAATTAATATGTCCCTTGATGAATTCCGAATTTAGTCCTGAGATTGCTAAAATATTTCCTTTGAGAATACAAGTAAATACAGTTACAACTCGTAACGATTATATTTTCATTGAATAATGCTTTGGTTACGGGAATCCACTAGATTTGAGACGTACGGGATCGGTTAAGGCGATATATACGCCCCAATGTAACGCAGTACTGGCCATGCGCCCGCTCGATGCCAAAAAATCAAAATTGAACCTCCTTTTGAACAGTTTTGTTTGCAAAATATGATTTGATTTACATATGCTATGTTAGGTATGAAGAAATTCCAGCCATAAATTTTTCTGTATAAAAATATTTTTAAACATCCAAGTTGTTTTGGAGGAGTTTCCAAAACTTGCGAAAAAATATCGTGTTGTTAATTATTTTTTTAAAGCAAAACTATTAGTTACACGAAAAAACCTTGTGTTCAAAATTATGTACATGAATCAATAATAAATATAATTTTTTTCCAAACCCTTTAACCAAGCTGTTACAGAGGAGTATGCTTTAGAAAGTTACCGTTTTACGGCACTAAAGCGTATGTAGGCCCGACACTTGCTAAGCCTCCCCGGCTTATGTTCAGAAGTGGACGTCTTTCGACTGAAATGACAATGATGATGAATGCTAATATAGTTATTCATACTTTTGAGAGGGCTGTTTCGGCACGAGTCAACTTTATTTCAAATTTGCAATGTGTTACGCTACGCTACGGCTTGACTACATTGTCTCTCATCATCATCATCATTTCAGCCAAAAGACGTCCACTACTGAACATAGATAGGCGTGTCCGTTTCGAAGGCGTGGCCACGGCGTTTTTTTTTTTTAAAAAACTATGCCAAGATTATGTAAAAATTTGTAAAAGTTGATTTCCAAAACCATACATTTGTCAAAGTTATGGTTAAAAAGTTTTAAGGGTTTGAACGTAACCGCGCGGCCACGGAGATCTTTAAAACTAAGCGTTGCAGAGACCTGAAATTTTGGCAGATAACAGATTTAATTTGTAAAATAAAGAAAAAATCCTGGGTTTATATTTTAGGAGCTGTAAGACTAAGGGCCATACCTCACCGAGATGCCATGGCGACGTGGCCAGCGATGTCGCCATGGCTACGTCTGGCGTCCCTATGTCGCCAGACTGAGTCGCCAATGCATCCAGTTCTGTCTCGACACAATCAGGAATGGACTTGAAAATTACTGCACTGTTATTATATTATTACCAGCGTCGCAAAAAGATGAAACGAAAACAGAAAAAAATATGGGTACATCCGTTTGTATCAAACCGAAGCCAAAGCGGTGTTTTTCTCAAACTCTTTGAAGATTTAAGAAAATACCTTGAAAAAATGGTGTTCGTAGTCGCAGCGGAAAAATGTCGAATATCTTAATTTCAGTTTAGCAGATAGTTAGTGTATGACGTCGTGTAATTGTGTATGGTAACTACAAATTTGTGTATCCAACTATTGGGGAGCTACTCAATAAAAACTGTTTCCGCTGGAACTACGTCATCCCAGCGGAACTTTTTTTTTCCTATGCACGTAGAAGAAAAAAAAAACATCCAATAATTAGTTTATAACGAGAGGTAAATGTGTATGCTTGAATGAAATTTGTGTGACATAAAACTGCGGCAATAATCAAGTTTCCGCTGCGCTGACGTTTGGCAATTTGATGAAAATCATATAAAACGGCTTAGTGCAGAGTTGATTTTTTTTATGTACGTTGCTTTGAATTTGTGTGTAATGATTGTTAACACAGAATTAGAAAAAAACATACCGTTCAGAAGATATACACGTAAAAGTAAAATAAGGTTATTAGGTCCAAGAACTTAAAATAGGAACACTAGAGCATAACTTATAACTTTTATTTGTATCTTTTAAGAGACTACAATGCCTTGCCAAGTTTCATTTATGTGGTCTTAGTAATTAATGAGCAATGGCATAATTTACTACGGCTTGAGTACTATATTGTATGACATCCGATTGCAGGACTTTTTAATGGAAAAGCAAAATATAACTTATTCCGATGGTTAGTTTATTAATGCAACTATTCACATCTAAAATTTCAGCTCAATACACTAAATAATTAAAGAGATTTAATAAAAATACCAGAACAACCGCAATACATGGATAAACCGACCAAGTTTGAATGGCTACAAAAAAGCGGCCGTGCAGTATAAAGAGCTAACGTTCTAAAATTTCCAGTATAGCTCGTTATTGTGTTTAATAGTTTCGTACAGGTGCGTACACAATAGTTTGCAGAAAATAAAACAACTGCATTAACTTTGTATTCTTAAAAGTATTTATTAGTTAATGTTAATATAATACTTAAAAAAAAAACAATATTATTAACAAAGTAATAACTAATAACAGAGATAGGTCCGCAGGGCAGCTTTGTGGTGAGCTGCTGGGCAGTGGCGGCCCCACGGACCAGATCTCCTGGGAGAAGTCTTGTCAGTTGACCCTCATCTTCCGCTTGCCTTTATTGGCCGGCCGGAAAGAACACTGATGGGGAAAAGAGCTCCCATCTCTCGTTTGCCTTAATTGGTTGGCTTGAATGAAGATTCACAAGAGCAAAAGTGCTCGGTGGGAAGAAGTATAATCTTACTGGATGATGCTGGTAGGGGGTATCTTTACCGTATTTCCGGGATTGGACTGATAGCCGTGGTATACCTCTCCACTCCTCAAGCACCGTAATTGAGTGTGCAAGTCACCCCCTGCCATTTTATAGCCGTGTAATTCAACAGTGGTCAGTCAGGGGCTAATAGTCATTCTATAGTTTTAGGCAATCGATCCACTAAACCTGCCAAACCCATAGCCCAATATCTTTGTCTCCATATTAACAATAGTCCTGCACCAACCGGGGATTGTCCTTGGGTGCTCTTACGTAGTGCATCTACGAATAATCATCGTTTGGTGTCACATATCATGATGCATAGTTAACAGGGCCTCTGCGAGTTAGTTTCGGCCCCTAGCACGCCTTTCAAAGGTTCGGGACCCCAGTGTCCCGAGATTGTTAAAAACATTGATATAATGAATCAGTTTTTTTTATTATATATAAATAAAAAATATATTACCTACTGAAGCCCATATAGATTGTAAATCTTAAGTTCTACTATGTAAATTTTAGGGAGTTGGTTGTGACTGATAAACAAAAAAGAAGAGGAAGGGCGTGCTAAGAAAATACCTACCTACTTTAAATTATTCCATAGTATCCTGTTAACTTTTTAAATTCGACATTTGAAATGACTACTGGTGTAAGTTTTTTTTTTAAATTATTACTAGCTTATTATTAAGGAAATAATAATTACCTACAGTAATAACTTTTTATAATATAAGTAGTTACTGGTAAATAAATGCATTTGTTACAGATGCAAATAATTTTGAAAGTTTAAGAAAAAAAACTTTGTTACATAAAAATACAACCGACTTACTAATAAAAACACTAAAAAGTGAAAAATTACTTCAATTTCGGCAGTCGGTGTTTCTGTTTTGTTTCTTCGTTTTTTGACACTTTTGTCGGTTTATCCATGTATTGCGGTTGTTCTGGTATTTTTGTTATATCTCTTTAATTATTTAGTGTATTGAGCTGAAATTTTAGATGTGAATAGTTGCATTAATAAACTAATCATTGGAATAAGTTATATTTTGCTTTTCCATTAAAAAGTCCTGCAATCGGATGTCATACAATATAGTACTCAAGCCGTAGTAAATTATGCCATTGCTCATTAATTACTAAGACCACATAAATGAAACTTGGCAAGGCATTGTAGTCCCTTAAAAGATACAAATAAAAGTTATAAGTTATGCTCTAGTGTTCCTATTTTAAGTTCTTGGACCTAATAACCTTATTTTACTTTTACGTGTATATCTTCTGAACGGCATGATTTTTTCTAATTCTGTGTTAACAATCATTACACACAAATTCAAAGCAACATACGTAAAAAAATTCAACTCTGCACTAAGCCGTTTTATATGATTTTCATCAAATTGTCAAACGTCAGCGCAGCGGAAACTTGATTATTGCCGCAGTTTTATGTCACACAAATTTCATTCAAGCATACACATTTACCTCTCGTTGCAAACTAATTATTGGATGTTTTTTTTTTCTTCTACGTGCATAGGAAAAAAAAAATTTCCGCTGGGATGACGTAGTTCCAGCGGAAACAGTTTTTATTGATTAGCTCCCCAATAGTTGGATACACAAATTTGTAGTTACCATACACAATTACACGACGTCATACACTAACTATCTGCTAAACTGAAATTAAGATATTCGACATTTTTCCGCTGCGACTACGAACACGAAAAAATGTTCAATTATCTGAGGATGTCACTAACATCATTTGATGAATTATTGAGTTTATGTCGGAATGATTTAACTAAACATGTTTATTTATTTGTTTACCCTCGCACTGGAACGCCACAGCAATTACACCAATGGAGCACAAACTGGTGTTTATGGCGACTGGTTGGCTGGCGACTGAGTGAGTGACGGGGCATACAAACAAACACGTGCAAACAACTGGCGACGTCGCCAGGTAGCCAGCGTCGCCAGTCGCCGCATGCGGAGCGGTCGACTCTGGCTACGCTGGCTACTTGGCAACGTCGCCAAGTGAGTTAGCCGTCATACATCTCAATAAGAACTGGGGCGTGACCCACGTTGGGCGCCAAAATGTAGTCGGGGTGGGTCAGGTTCAGATAAAGAGCTTTGTTACACGATAAAAACTTTTATTATAATACTCACAACGGATCTTTGGGTCTCTGAATTGGCTGCAAGAGCCTGCGCAGAAGTTATTTTTGTGTCAATATTGAAAGTGAAGATAGCATTGTATAACTATCTCTTTCACTCACGTTTGTCGCATCATCCTATCTCGCTTACTCTATGCAGTTCAACTGTTTCGTGCGCAATAGTTGACAGCGCCAACTTCAGAGCCACAAAGATCCGCTGTGAATATTATAAACACTTAAACAGATCGCACAAGTCGC
Source organism: Orthosia cruda (assembly GCA_964057195.1). Taxonomy (NCBI): domain Eukaryota; kingdom Metazoa; phylum Arthropoda; class Insecta; order Lepidoptera; family Noctuidae; genus Orthosia; species Orthosia cruda. Next base: position 1,540,931 of record OZ059836.1, read on the forward strand.
GCCATTTTTCTTCCTTTGTTCTTATACCACTAACTTAAGACGTTTTGTCAAGCTACCTTGAACCTGATTGGTTCTAACAATATTCAAACTGACCAATCAGTGATCAAGGCAGCTTTATACTTGAAATGACCTTAGATAATAGATACTATTGGTCAGTGCGACCATAGACAAACTACGTCTATGGGCGCGTTCGGAAACACGCTAGTTAGCCTGGCGAGTAACTCCGAGGCGGAACACCTTTGCCTTTGCGACCAAGGGGTATTCGACTATCCGCTATAACACTTATAAACCCAATAATAGTAATAAAAGCTTTTAAGCAAATCAAGATCAAACTGTTCGAAGATCTATGGGAATGTTCATCAAAGTTTGTACCTCCATTATTCAGTCTATAGCCGTACTTAGCTTTATTTTAAATTTGTGTAGATTATGATGTTTGTGACTACCGCAGGACCCCGACGCCAATCGCTTCGATATTTGGTAAATAATTACTACTCAATTGGTACCAGTTAGTACTCGAATAACAAAATTGGTACATACCTTAGTTACTAAATCGAGTTAGTCGATCTTAGTAGTTTACGAGAAAATCGACTTTGAAGAGTTTGAAGGTGGTCCGGCGGTAGCCACGCTCCTTTCAGCAGGACAACGATGAGCGCCGAGAATGGGGGCATGCTACAGCTATTCTAAGTATACAAATATTTTGTATGTTTGCCCCGCAAGGGTGTACGTTACCCCAACAGGAAAGTGACTCCTAGAGTGATATGAGTGGAACGTATAATTAGAGCGTAATCAGCTGTGAATATGCGCCAAATAAATAATAAGTGCGCCTCGTCGTTTTTGTAAAAAACGGCAAAAATAGTTCCTGCTGGGGTAACGTTGTTCCAGCAGGAAAATTCTAAACGAATGATCGTAATGAGAAATAAAGTGCATGGGCAGAGAGCTTATTGTTAAGCAAAAATGTGTGCCGAAAATATAATTGGTGCGTCATCAGGTTTTCGAGATATTGCATTTCCTGCTGGGGTAACGTTTTGCAGAATCGTGTATCTCTAAAACCATTGTACGTGCGTCTGTAGAATAAACATACACGAGTAGCTCTTGATTTGTGCCGGAATTAGATTTAAGAAAATATTTATAATTTTCAAGTAATTGCGCTTTTTTGAAAACGCGAAAAAAAGTCGCAGCGCCTAAATGAGAAAACGTATAAGCTCGCTGAAAACTGTATTCAGTCCATCTTGACGCTTGTAATAACCATAAAAAGTTTCAAAAGCATACATGCTTGCGTTATCGAATAATATTGCTAAAAGTCAAAACGAGAGTGTCATAACTTTGACATATCTTGTTTATATGTTTAGTTTTTTGTTTAAATCTACATAATGCGAAAGATTTCAAGCTGAATATTTTCACTATATATTTCTGACTAAACGCACACACTTGTGGTTTACACCATATTATCTTGGGTTAAGTCGGTTTCTTGTATTTTGCCGTCAAAGTTATGACACTCTCGTTTTGACTTTTAGCAATATTATTCGATAACACAAGCATGTATGCTTTTGAAACTTTTTATGGTTATTACAAGCGTCAAGATAGACTGCATACAGTTTTCAGCGAGCTTATACGTTTTCTCATTTAGGCGCTGCGATTTCTTTTCGCGTTTTCAAAAAAGCGCAATTACTTGAAAATAATAAATATTTTCTTAAATCTAATTCCGGCACAAATACGCACAAATCAATAGCTACTCGTGTATGTTTATTCTACAGGCGCACGTACAATGGTTTTAGAGATACACGATTCTGCAAAACGTTACCCCAGCAGGAAATGCAATATCTCGAAAACCTGATGACGCACCAATTATATTTTCGGCGCACATTTTTGCTTAACAATAAGCTCTCTGCCCATGCACTTTATTTCTCATTACGATCATTCGTTTAGAATTTTCCTGCTGGAACAACGTTACCCCAGCAGGAACCATTTTTTCCGTTTTTTACAAAAACGACGAGGCGCACTTATTTTTTATTTGGCGCACATTCACAGCTGATTACGCTCTAATTATACGTTCCACTCATATCACTCTAGGAGTCACTTTCCTGTTGGGGTAACGTACACCCCGCAAGGCCCCCCAGTATTTGCGTTTTAAGTGTGCACAAATGCAATGTACCAACTCGCCTCTAGGAGTATATGTACATCTTTTTCAATATACCTCTGTACTTTTGACGAAATAAGCAATAGGGGGCCGTGCCAGCCAAAAGTTTTCAGCACGGCCCCCGTGTAACTTGAAAATATAAAGCGTATTAAAAAGTTTCTTAAACTCAGGGATGTACTCTCTAAATCTCAAATGTACTCTATTAAGGTGGAAACAGATTATTGAAACCCCACCCGACGCCACGCCACCCGACGCCTTCTGACGCATTGAAGTACCAATCAAACCCATACATTTAGTATGGTCAGAGACACATAGTCAACACGCCATGCGATCACACGCATTCCCACGTGTCAACACGCAGTCGGTTTGGATCAGCGTGTTGCCGGGAGTGGGGGAACACACGCCACCCGACGTTTCGACACAGTGTGTCTCTATTAACACCCGATCCCACGCGTCAGTCAGTCGAGTGGTGCCAACAAAGGGAAATTTACCCTAATTTAGAGCAAAGTTTCATCAGCACGGTTATTTTTAGGGTACAAAATCGGTGAGGGTAATTTTTATGTTTATGCTATAATAGAAATTAGTAACTTATTTGAGTCAAATTTGCAATGATATGGACTTAATTTAAACTTAAGTTATTACCCTTGAACCCGCAATTTCTTAAAACTTCTTTTCGATACGCCTATCATAGTCTCAATGACGTAAATCCCAAAATAACCAGTTTTTTGTTATGGTTTCTATTATTGTTATAGTAAAACTGGTCTGTAATTATACGTATATTATAGATTATAATGTCTCGTCTTATGTATAATCTTGCATGAAATGTATCAAATATATATAGAACGGAGAGGGAAAGCAAATTAATAAAAAATTGTAATTTTTTTATATAACTTAAAATCAAGACATGTTTCCAAATCTTTTTACAGTCCGTTCAACCGATTTTGGGTTCTATCCTGTAAACATAAGGATGACATAAAAAGCATAAAACTGTTACCAAAACCAACTGTTTACTGCAGCTATCATTTGTCGTATCACAAACGCAATAGTAGTTAAAATCGATTGAATGAGCTGTAATATGGGCTAATTTAAACGTCTAATGTTATCACAAATGGAGTATAGGGTACATTGAGATCAGACTTGAGATAAAACAAAAACGAGATCTGGCAATACTGGCTATGACATTAGCTAACGTGTTGTATCATCATGTGGGGTGTTGTATATGTGCACGGTGCGCGTCGGGTGTCGACACGTCGGGTGGCGTGGGGTCGCGTGGGGTTTCAATAATCTGTTTCCACCTTTAACGCGTTATTATGTGTCGCAACAGATATTCTGAATTCATAATAACAAATTATAAAAATATATGTGGCACCCCCCTATGGGCGGTGCTGGCAAGTAACTTAACGCATTGGTTTCTCATACAATATGCTAAATTTGAAAAATAAGCCTATTTTATTTTTTTCAGAGCACCGCCCTATAAAGTTGCCTGTTATATTTTTAAATATTATATGTTTGTTTACAAAATTCGGCTTCCTGAATTATGTATAGGAGTACATACGTACCAAATAAATTGCGATTCTGCTGTATTAGTACAGAAAACACCAGAGAAACTACCTCTTAGAAGTGTACTAGGTAGTGTAAGGCATGGCACGCACTGCGATTTTTATTCGCGCGAATTTTTTTTCCGCGCATTCTGTGTCCTATGGAAATGTATGAAGCTGCACGCACTGCGGAAAAAAAATCGCGCCCAAATAGTACTAAAAAATTCGCGCGAATGAAAATCGCTGTGCGTGCTATGCCTTAGACTTTTTTTTGTTGCTGCAACTACTTGGACAATGCCATTATAAATTATCTGGCTTCGGATCATAGTGGGTTACTTGTGACATTTGAGTCCAATATGCTAATTAAACAAGTGCAGATTCAATCCAGACCAATAACATCCGGTATATTAAATAAATTTAACAGCACTTTAATCGCTAAGTTAAGCGATCAGGACCTCACAGTGAATGACGGTAATATTTTGTATGATGAAGTTTTTTCAGTGGTTCAAAAAGAGTTTAATAACACTTTTAAGAAGATAACTAAAACTGTATGCCGTAAGTTTTTATTCAGTGACTGGGCGACTACAGGACTTAGAAAAAGTAGGGAAAGACTTTACGAGCTATATGGCCTTAAGCCTTGTATGAACACTGAAACGTTTAATAAGTATGTTGCTAGTTACTCGAGAATTTTTAAAAGTACATGTAAGGCAGCTAAGGCCTTGTATATTAGAAATAAGGTTAAATTAGCAGAAAATAAAATCAAGACGGTTTGGAAAATTATAAATAATGAAACGAACAGGAATAAAAAAAATAATCCTGATTACACGCTTGAGACCACACACGGACTTATTAGAGATAACAAAAAAGTTGCGCAAGAATTTGTAAATTTCTTTACCAACATCCCAATTAAAACTACTGAAACCTTAAATTCTTCGCCCGCGCTTGCTTTTGGATTATTAAACGCGAACGTATCAGCCTGCCCGAATGTATTTAACTTTTCACATATAAACCCCATAACAGTAATAAAAGCTTTTAAGCAAATCAAGATCAAACCGACTGAAGATCTGTGGGGAATGTCCACCAAATCCATTATTCAGACTATAGCGCCGTACTTAGCTGTAATTTTTTATTTGTGTGTGGATCAAGGAGTCTTTCCGGATCTAATGAAATATAGTAAGGTTATACCACTTTTTAAATCCGGGGACAGTAAAGACACAAATAATTATAGACCAGTATCCGTGTTGCCGGTTTTCAGCAAGGTATTTGAGAAGATAATGCTTAATCAAATGCTCATTCATTTTAATACGAATAACATCTTGCATGATAAACAGTATGGTTTCACCAAAGGACGTTGTACAACTGACGCTGGTGTCACCCTATTAAAACACATCTTTAATGCGTGGGAAGAGTCGCTGGATGCCATAGGTATCTTCTGTGACCTGTCGAAGGCGTTTGATTGCGTTAATCATGAAACATTACTTCTGAAACTTGAGAATTACGGGCTAGGTCAATCAGCGTTAAGTTTGGTTGAATCTTATTTAAGTGATAGACAGCAATTAGTTCAAATAAACGGTGTGAATTCGTCGGGGTTAAACGTGAAAATGGGGGTACCCCAGGGCTCAATATTAGGTCCTTTCTTATTTTTAATATACATAAACGATTTACCCCGTTTATTGGAAAACAAACTAAACATGGTGTTATTTGCTGATGACACATCTTTAATTTTTAAAATAAATAGACGTACTTGTCAGGTTGACGACGTAAATAACGCGCTACGGCAGGTTCAGGATTGGTTCACTGCAAATATTTTAGTTTTAAATGGTAAAAAAACCAAGTGCGTAAAATTTTCCTTGCCGAATGTAAAAAGTACTGATTGTGACATTATCTTAAACAAGGAGAAGCTAGAATTCGTCGATAAAACGGTTTTCCTGGGGATCACGCTAGACTCAACGTTACAATGGGGTCCTCATTTAATATCACTTGCAGGGCGGCTAAGTTCGGCAGCTTATGCTGTTAGAAAGATTCGTCAATTTAGTGATGCAGATACCGCGAGGCTGGTCTATTTTAGTTACTTTCATAGTATAATGTCTTACGGTATTTTACTATGGGGAAGGGCTGCAGACATTGAGTCAATTTTTATTCTGCAAAAACGAGCCATCAGAGCGATATACAATCTTCGCCGGCGCGATTCTCTAAGGGAACTGTTTAAGGGCATTAACATCATGACGGTTCCTTGTCAATATATTTATGAAAATATCATGTACGTGAGAAAAAATTTACATCTTTTTAGTAAAAACGGAGATAGACATAATTACATTACTAGAAATAGGGACCAATTAGTTCAACCAGGCTTCAGACTGGCTAAAGTAGCCTCTTCTTTCATGGGGTACTGTACAAAATGTTACAATAAAATTCCTCCCCACATTCTAGAACTGAATGAGACGAAATTTAAAACTTGTATAAAACGCACACTATGCAGGCAGGCATATTATAAGTTGGGGGATTACATCACTGATAAAAATGCTTGGCTCAATGCTAGTCTTGCTCCACAACCACTAGGGCGCAAAAACAAGTGATATGCAGAACATTATTGTTTTGTAGAATTGTTGGACCTGCTGAAGACTGTATGAATATATTTGTATTATATAGACTCAATTTCTTTTAGTATAGTATAACTGCGCAGCACGTGTGTGAGTACTATGTACCCAACTGTAAATCTACCATTTGCTGTACCTTGGTGTCGTTCGTTGACTTGTGTTTGCCCTGGCAGTTGAGTGTGTCATGCTCTCTCAAATGTGTCTCTGATGGTGGCGTGTGTGTTGGATCATTCGGTTCCCTTCATGATGGTTGAGCTGGGTGGTGCCGATTCATGCGTCATGTTCGTGAACGGGTGCCGTCAGTTGGGATTGGTCTTAACTTAACTGCTTCGGATGCTAGTGTTTTTCTAGTGCTTATTATGTAACTGCACAGTACATGTGTGAGTACTTTTAATACTTTGTACCTGTACGTAGTATAGTATGTAGTGATTCTGGGTGCATTGTCCTCACACATATAAATTTATTAATGTATGTACTTATGTACCTAAATATTGTAAAAAAAACTTTTTTTTTTTTTAAATAGTAAGTATGGAGTTTCTTGTGCGTTCTTCTTCATAACAAGCTACTTGCCGAATGCACGGTAGAATCAATTTTTATTCCTTGTAAATTTTAATGTAACTAACGTTCAAAAGTGCCGCTTTGTGGCCTAGTTGAAATAAAATATCTTTGTCTTTTGTATAAAAAGCGACATCTATGTGCTAGGAGGATATACTACTACTTTTGCGTGCGCCACGTACGCGCCATCTCTGTGACCACAATGAAGTTAGTTTTCTGTAGTTATTGACATCGATTCTACAAGTGCCAGATACCCCTTTTACAATAATTGTTTTTATTAATTAATAACTTTAAAACTAAAAGTGATAATTACACTTTTAGCATATCGTTAGAAAGGGCATGGACTGAGGATGTTTTAAAAAAATCAGAAGAACTCCAACCCTGTTAGTTTTTTTTTAAACCCCATAGAAAGTTGCCCTTAAAATTATTTCTTTACCTTACTACGGTACTTCAGGCCCCATAACTTTTCTTCTCCACAATTTTCTGGTGTAAAATAATTTTTTGCAGGACCCTAAGACTCTAACGATTAAAACAAGACCATTAGCCGACCGGTCCCATGGATAGATTTTGAGCTACAGGTAGTTTTAGTCAAAAAATCACAAAAAAGTCAAATAAAAAATAAAAATAAATTAAAAAAAAACCTTGAGGCCAAGGTCAATATAATGGGCGGGGGTAGGTAGCAGACTATCCCTAGTTTCTACCCTAGGCGTATGTACAGCTCCCTTCCAAACACCCTGTATAAATCTCGTGTCACAATGTTTGTCCTCAATGGACTCCTAAACCACTTAACCGATTATAATAAAATTCGCACACCATGTGCAGTTCGATCCAACTTGAGAGATAGGATAGGATAGGGTAGGGTAGGGTAGGTAGGGTAGGGTAGGTAGGGTAGGTAGGGTAGGGTAGGGTAAGGTAGGTAGGATATTTAGTAGATGAATGTTTGGTGTTTTTACGGCAAAACAAAGTTTGCCGGGTCAGCTAGTTATATATAAAAAAACTTAACTGTAGCTTCTGGGATACCTACATAAAACGGAGAAGGTAAACTTTATTTTCTTTATGTCTTCTTCTTCTCTTCGTCTTAATCTTGATCTCATTCCATTTACCATATTATTAAAATAAATTGCAATGGTTGCAAATCTTATCCTGGCTTGACGATGAGCTTTGGTTACTTCATATTTTTGGAAGTTTATAATTTATATAGTATATTTATCCCAGGTGCATGTAAATGTCTTCGGACAGTGGTAAGCGAAATGCGATGTCTTTTAGCAGATCGTTGTAAAATAATTCGTGGTTTGGCTGTTCATGACGACTGGATTCATTTGTGTAATCAATCGGACGTGGCCCTTGGCTGTTACACTTCACTCAACCAGTTTCTTGATACCGTCGCACCCAAAAACGAACTGTATTTCTCTATAAATAAGTAAATGTTTATGTGAATTAAAAAGTTAAGACTTCTAATGGCAAAAAATTAAAATATAAATTGATTATAGTTTAGATTTCACTTACGCCGACATTTAATTCTGGAGCAATACAGCAAAATTTGCTCTATTTTATTTTTCAGCTAAGTCTTCAATGAGCAAAGAAACAAATACACGTTGCGCGTCTTCGTATTGTTAAGATTTCTTGTGCAGCATTCAGTAGTCACAGTAAGCAGCCTTATTGCGTAATGAATTCGGAAAGAGCAAGGGGCAAAGAGTATGAAAAATCGACCAATCACATAGACGTTACGGAAAGATGTCCGTGACTACCGCAGGACCCCGACGCCAATCGCTTCGATATTTGGTAAATAATTACTACTCAATTGGTACCAATTAGTACTCGAACAACAAAATTGGTACCTTAGTAGTTTTCGAGAAAATCGTCTTTGAAGGTGGTAGTCACGCTCCATTCAGCAGTACCACCATGAGCGCCGAAAACGGGGGCATGCTACAATTATTCTAAGTATACAAATAATTACTACACATAAATGTGATTTATTTCGTAAAAAAATACAGAACTGAAACATTTGTATTTACCGAGAAATCAACGATAATAACTTTCGCTCGCTCGTTCAGCAGGACCACGACTTTCAATGTTGATTTCAAGTTTGAGGAGCCTGTCGCTTTCCTCAAACATACATAGAAAATTACTACCCTACAAGATAAAATTGATACCCAAAATTCACAAGTAGTACTCCAGTAGTTTACGAGATACACCATGCCATTGGTGGGGTGGTGGTAGTAACGGTATTAAATTTTAATTTCAAGATTTCCCTATTAAAAGCTCTGTGATTTCTTCCCAAATTTATAATAAAATTACTACTCATAAAGAAGTTATAGCGATCAAACATTCAGATACCTAAGTGTTGTATTTTAAGAGAAATTAGCTTTTATTACTTTTCCATACTAAATTTCCGCGTATAACCAGACAAAATTAAGTTGTAAATGGTATTGAGCTGTTTAGATGTATAGTCGTGTACATACATTTATGGATGTCGGAATGGTAATAACAACAGTTCACTATCTATAATTTTTATACAAACTGTGTACCTAGGTACAGAATAAGAAAAAAATAACCTATCGTTGCCCAAGGTCTATAATACCTTTATTAATGACGTGGGTAGGTGGTTGAATAATTATGTTTCTATATTGTAAGTACCGCATGGTTGTTCCGCATGGTGACGGACGTAAAGAATTTCACCATCCCATGTCTTCTCGTGGGTGTCGTAAGAGGCGACTAAGGGACAAACCAGAGAATAGGCAGCAGCATTCTCTGTGCTTCTATAACAACCATACTGCGATCGCCAACCCGCCTGCCAAGCGTGGCGATTATGGCAAAACCTCCCCAATGAATAAATAGCACAAATAAAAAATATACCCTAGTACCCGGCAGCTTGCCTACCCTCGACTACGGTAGCGGTCGAGGCTTCGGCATGGCAAGGGGTGCTAAGAATCTCCGGACGAGATCCGGCTACCCCAACAATCACCGACGACTGGACCTAGCCAGGACCCGCCAATCCTACTGCAGGATAGGCCATGGTGACCGAGGTGGTCGACTGCTTCACCACATTGACAACGATGTGGAGCTCCGCTAGAAGCACCACATCGTTGTCTAGGAGGAAGGTGTTGTCGGTAGTGCCTGTAGCCAGAGACCCGACTCCCACTCTCACACAGCCAGCAGGCGGGCACGCTCAGTAGTATTGGTGGACGTATTTATAAGTTTATTTCGTACCAACCTGCAGAGCGGCTCATCCTTCTGTCTCTGGGAAGATGGGTTCTCGGGAAACGCCGTATTCAGGCAAGCCATTTTACTGCGTCGGTCAAGCACGGCACTTCACAGTTAACCAGTGAAAGGGATAAAATTATTGTGGTTAACGTTTCAGTGCTGTGGACCGAAGACAGGAACGCCGGTAGGCTTATACTAGTAATTTTGCGGATGCCGAGCCCGCCGAAGCGAATGGGTAGTGTAGCTTGCATCCAGGCTCGATCATCCAAGGCCACATTTAAGATGGATGTCAGAGCGCATCGAATAATTTCGTAAATTTTTTCCAAGAGATGTGGCTGCTTCCATAAAGGGGAAGAGCGGAGAATATACATAAAATTTGGTCCAAAACAGCAATACCTAATAAGAGTAAAAGCCGAATGAAGGTTAATTTTGGAGAGTCTATCCGAAATATCATTAAAATGGTTAATTTTGCCATCAATTAATGAAGAAAAACTGGGAAACCTAGGAGGTGCAGTGAACTTTTATCTAAAATTTTGATCTCAGTGGCTATTGCATACAATTTCTGTAGGGTCGGTTGTCTGTCGGTATTGTCACTAAGAAAAATTTCACATTTGGAGTGGTCTAGGCCTATGTATTTAAACTGCTCTTTCAAGAATTTTAAATCTTCTAAAACGGTGTCTACGTCACCTGCTAGTGTTCCATCATCCAAATACCATAAGTTAAATTTCGAATTCTGTTTCTGAATAATGGGATGAATAGCCAGACTGAAAATGACTGGCCCGAGAGGGTCACCTTTTTGGCAACCAACTGAAGATTGCAAAACATTTTCTTTGTACAACAATTGTGATGGGTGCCTAAAGCATTGCCACAAAAAGCCGAAAATTTCTGGAAGCTCTTTTTTTGAATTAAAAATTTAAGGCGTTTTTAAAGTCAACCTTGAGGATGACCTCACCTGAGCTAGAATTTAAGAAGGTAGAAAGGGCATGTTCGGCAGCCTCATAGCCCCCTCTAGAGCCAAAGCCAAACTGTAGGGGCTGGAATTCCTTTGTAAGCCTTTGGCCGTAAAGCTTACAACAAATTTTGGCTGCCATACGCCTGTAGGTGCACCCGACGGCAATAGGACGAAAGCCGCCGTACACAAGAAATAAATAAATACTAAAATCCAACCTACCATCTAAGTTCACATGTGGAAGCAATAAATGTAGACATTGAGTAAAAAAAACTATAAATTAAATTAAGAAAAAAAACTGTAGTCAGCAATATGCTATTCTAGATATTATGGCAATAAAAGACGAGCATAACAAATAATATTCTTATATAATCAGTAGGGGAAGGTGGGGCAGCTTCAAACAGTTTTTCTATTTTGCCTCATAGATTATTCTCTGGTATCAATATCTGAATAGATTGAATAAGAACTAGTACTATAACTATCTGACTTTCTATCAAAAACATATAATTTGTTTAAATATACATCTGTGACTTTTTATAAAAGTTAAAATAAAAAACAGGAATGTATGAATGTGCCCCGCATGCGGGGTATTTTCATACAGGCTATGGGGCAGATTCATACATGTGAAAAAATACACAAATTAAGGAATACATGTTTAATTATTTATCAAAATAAAAGTATTCGAAACCAAAAGCAATTAGACTCTGTGAGTAACTAATACCTAGAGAATAATCAAGTAATAAAGAAAAAAGTAAAAAAAGATAACTAAGTAAACAGAAAATAACTTAAAATTTAGGTAGTTTTTCCTTTTATGGCACTGAAAGAAACTTAGTTAACCTAACAGTCTTTCTGATAAGTCAAATAAGTATATCTATGTCCTAGAATTAAGTAACATATCTTTGTTATGTATCTATTAGTATGTAACAGTATGAATGTGCCCCTCTTATTACTGTATGAACCTGCCCCATTCAATGATTTTGAAAAACAAATATTCTTATAAAAAAACCAAACATATATATTATTATTTACGTATCAATTCACAAAATACATCCTATTATCTTTGAAATAAAATAGTATTGAATAATCTAGATAAAAACTTTCATCAAAATAAAGATGTTTAAAGTGAGGTTATAAAATTACGTATACCCTCTTGACTGTCACATATTGCCGAATCGGATAAAACAATGGTAATTTCTATTGTGTCTTCTAATTGACACTTGAAGAGGCGTTGCCGAATCACGTTCCGCGTCACCTCGTCGCGAGTTTCACACTGACTGCTGTCAAAATTCGTGAGCCAACGCACACGTAGGTAAGTCACGTGTACATGCTTTAATCGTTCAGTTAACGCGCGCCTAATAAAATATGTCGCTAGTGTATGACGGTGCCCCGTGTATGAATCTGCCCCACTTCCCCCTATTGGTCTCATTCTTCACTTTCATTATCTTCCTCCGACGCGCGATGTTTCATTTAGTAGAGTAATATTTACTTTATTATCGTATGTTCGAGCTAACTGAAATTAAAAAAAAAATAATCGGATTTGATGTTCATTAGTTTGAAGACTCTTGAACTTTTCAGACGGTTTCTAGCTTTCGTATGGGTTCGTTTTTAATAAATATCTACGCATATTATTATCATGATTGTTTTTTTAGTCTGTCTAATCGTAAAAAATAGTATATGTATGATACATGACTTCACTTAGATTAATAAAAATGGTAAATGATTTCAATATTAGCCTTTTTCACTTAATTTTTAAAGTAATACGAAATCAATGTACGGCCCACGTGGTCGTGGTTTTAAACAGTTTTTAACAATTTAAAAACCGTCCTAAACCACAGAATTTGATTTGAAACGGTTTATTTACAACTATAATACCACTGCTGGGCAAAGATCCCCCTCTTCCCTTTGCGCACACATCTATCCTCTGTCATAACAGGCCAGTTCTTCCGGTAAGAGTAAATTTCATTTTACCACCTTGGTCTTATACATATTATTTTAACATTTAAACCAAATAACACCGTTTTGTCTCAACAAACACATATATTCTTACACAATTTGAAATACACAACAAATCCACGTAACACTGTACACAATCCGTCAATGTTGGGTAGTTATACCATTTGACTAACATATTATATTCTTAAAACGTATTGTTGTGAAATCTTCAGCTTAAGCTATTGTTCATCGAAATAATCACAAACAAAAAGAAGGATAGGTACGGCTTGAAATTTAACGGCACTTGTGCTTCGTAAGCGCAGAAGTCGACGTGATCGGAGCACAAGGCGAGCGTCTGCGTCTTTGCACTTGAATCCCAATACACTCTGGCCGAACCGGGCACGATGGAAGACATGCTTGTCCAGGGCCAGGTGGAGGAAGTGGTTGCCCAGGGCCAGGTGGCGGACAGGGTGGAGGAATTGGTTGCACAGAGCAAGGTGGAGGACATGGTTGCCTAGGGCCTGGTTGCGGACAGGGCGGAGGAAGTGGTTGCCCAGGGCCAGGTGACGGACAGGGTGGAGGAGTTGGTTGCACAGAGCAAGGTGGTGGACACGGTCTAGGATATGGTTGCCTAGCGCCTGGTTGCGGACAGGGCGGAGGATGTGGTTGCTCAGGGCCAGGTGGCGGACAGGGTGGAGGAATTGGTTGCACAGAGCAAGGTGGAGGACACGGTCTAGGATATGGTTGCCTAGGGCCTGGTTGCGGACAGGGTGGAGGAAGTGGTTGCCCAGGGCCAGGTGGCGGACAGGGTGGAGGAATTGGTTGCCCAGGGCCAGGTGGCGGACAGGGTGGAGGAATTGGTTGCACAGAGCAAGGTGGAGGACACGGTCTAGGATATGGTTGCCTAGGGCCTGGTTGCGGACAGGGTGGCGGAAGTGGTTGCCCAGGGCCAGGTGGCGGACAGGGTGGGGGAATTGGTTGCACAGAGCAAGGTGGAGGACACGGTCTAGGATATGGTTGCCTAGGGCCTGGTTGCGGACAGGGTGGAGGAACTGGTTGCCCAGGGCCAGGTGGCGGACAGGGTGGAGGAAGTGGTTTTACAGGGCAAGGTGAAGGACTCGGTCTAGTAAATGGATGCCGAGGGCCAGGTGGTGGACAGAGTGGAGGAATTGGGTACACCGGGCATGGTGGAGGAAGAGGTTGGACAGGGCAAGGTGGAGGACTCGGTCTAGGATATGGTTGTCCAGGGCCAGGTGGCGGACAGGGTGGAGGAAGTGGGTACACTGGGCAAGGTGGAGGAAGTGGGCCCACAGGGCAAGGTGGCGGGCACGGTGGAGGAAGTGGTTGCACAGGGCAAGGTGGCGGGCACGGTGGAGGATATGGTTGCCCAGGGCCCGGTTGCGGACAGGGTGGAGGAAGTGGTTGCACAGGGCAAGGTGGCGGGTACGTTGGAGTTAGTGGCTGCACAGGGCAAGGTGGATGGCACGGTCTAGGAAATGGTTGCTCAGTGCCAGGTGCTGGGCACGGTGAGGGAAGTGGTTGCACAGGGCAAGGTGGAGGACAGGGTCTAGGAACAGGTTGCCCGGGTGCAGGTGGAGGAAGTGTTTGCACAGGGCAAGGTGGCGAGCACGGTGAAGGTGTCTGGCCGCATGGGCCAGATGGTTGTGGTTGACATGGCGATTGACCACATAGGTCAAGTGGTTGACATGGCGTTTGGCCACATGGGTCAGGTGGTTGTGGTTGACTTGGCGATAGGCTGGGTGGCCCACAAGGGGGAGGGCATGGTGGCACACATGGCTGACTGCTGGCTATTGCTATCTGCTGGATCATAACAGCGAGCGTCCGCGTGGGGCGGCCCGTCATACGGTGCGTGTCCAGGTACGGCGGAGCGCCCGAGTGTGCCACCTTACCCACGCCTGTGATGTCCATGTGCACCCAGTCGCCGCAGATGAAGTTCTGGAACATAATAATAACTATGGTTAGGCAACAGGAATGCATAATCCATTATCTTTTTCTACAAACAATTGTTATTGAAAAAAAATGGGATCTACCTACGTCTTTTATTTTTCATTAAACGACTTCGAGTAAAAACAAAACTGGACCTATTAATTATCAACATATAAATCACATTGAAGACGCATATTTACAAATTGATTTTTCAGTGATTTATCAAAAAGAACCAATAACAATGGAAGCAAGCTCGAAAGCGTAACAAGGTAGCAAGCGCGAACAGAAATAGTGCTTGTATTGAAGCCAGTGTTCCCATGATCATAGAGTAAATATGTATAAGGATGTGCGGGCTTCAAGGATGAGGACGATTTATCAAAGACTCGGTAAAATACCAACCTACAAAGTAGAAACATAGGTTAAAGCAATTTATTGTATAATTACAGATTTTAAGGCTAAGTTTTGTTGCGGCCTAGGGGGAGAGGCCAATTTCCCCCGTTGCCCATTGCACAATTTGCAATTGCCCCTGTATTCAATGCCTGGTAAATTTTTAATTATGCTAAACTGTGAAAGCCTGTACTTTCTTGACCCTGTACCTGTTTAATAATATATATTACTTGCACTCCGCCCGCGACTTCATTCGCATGATTTCGTTTATCCTATAAATGATTTTCTTATGTGTAGTTAGTGAAGATGACCAAAAATAAGCTACTACCAAATTAATAAAAAATTGGGTATCAGGGTTTATTGGATTGGGACGATTCGTTATTTGACTTAAAGAATAATAAATTTTAGGTTACCGCCACGAAGTAAAATCTTCCCCCAAAAACTTAATAACCCCCTTTTGGCCCCGTTGAGGGTCGAGTTTTGAACAACCCAAATATGTTGTTCACTCTCTTTTTTTATTTTTCGTTTATGTTAGTCATCAAAATCAAAAAATCTTTAACACCCCGTAACCCTATCTGGGAGGTAACTTAAAAAAAACGTTTTATGTAAATTTTGATTATTAACTTTATTTTCAAGGAATTCGATTTTTGGAAATTTTAAAGGAATTGATTAGTTGAATTGCCGGAAATTCCTGCTTAGTGCTCTCCTAGAACCCTACATCAAAATCGAAACCCTGTCCAGTAAGATTCTTAGCTTGGGGTTAGTTTAGAAAAACTTATAATGACAACGTTTATTGTTTACTCAGATTAGTCAGATTGGTATTTGTGCCAAGTTTCAATTTTATTAAACCAATAAATATAATTCTTCAAATAACTTTAGTTCCCCCTAAAACGTCTTTGGGGGTTAATAAGTAAAACTAATAATAACAACTTTTATTGTTTACTAAGGTTGGGTATTTATGTCAATTATCAAATTTATTAACTTACGAAATAAGATTCTTCAAAAACACTTTAACACCTCCTAAATCATCTCTTGGGGGTAGTTTCGAAAAACTGATAATGAAAACATTTATTTTTATTTAGATTGGAATTTATGTCAAGTTTCAAGTTTATTAACTGAAGTCTTCAAAAAAACTTAAACACCCCTACATCGGATATTAGGGGTAGTTAAAAAAATAACAACCTTTATATCCATTTAGGTTAGTATTTGTAACAAGTTTCAAGTTCATTGACCCATGAAATCAGATTCTTTCATACAAACATCAACACCCCCTAATTCGTCTTTTGGGGGTAGTTTCAAAAAACTAATAATGAAAACCTTTATTATTTATTTAGGTTGGTATTTATGTCAACTTTCAGGTTTATTAACCCAAGAAATAAGATTCTTAAAAAAATTAACATGCCCCTAAATCATCTTTTGGGAGTAGTTTAAAAAAAGTATTTACGTTTTTTTGGGACAATTCCAGCGCATTATTGCCAAACCAATCTCCTGAAAGCCAGAATCAACAGTGGCGACCACCAGAAAAACGCCAAGGCAATGAAGCTCAACGAAGACCCGGAGAATGAATTTAATTGTCTTGAATCCCGCAACGAAATTAATTTATAACTACCTTTATTAATTCATTTAGGTTAGTATTTGTGCCAAATTTCAAGATAATTGACCCAAGAAATCCGATCATTCCATACAAACATCAACACCACCAAATCATAATTTGGGGGTAGTTTCGAAAAAATTATAGTGGCAACCTTTATCATTTACTTGGATTATTATTTTTGCCAAGTTTCAAGAATTTTAGCCGAAGGAATTAGATTTTTCATAAAAACTTTCAACCCCCCTTTTTATCCCCTTAGGAGTGGAATTGCCAAAAATCCTTTCTTAGTGCTCACTTATGTTACTTGAGGAACCTTGCTGCCAAATTTCATGCTTCAGGCTTAGCGGTTTTGGCTGTGCGTTGATCGATCAGTCAGTCAGTCAGTTTCTTCTTTTATATATATAGGAGACTAGCTGTTGCCCGCGACTTCATCTGCGTAGCATTAGTATATCGAATATCCTATTTAATATCCTCAATAATATTGATAGCGTGTGGGCCGCCTTACTTGAGAAATTATCAGTTCACCATAACTACAAACTTCCACCAAAAGCAATAGAAAGGGACTTTGCTATTTGTGGCGAAAATAATTCCGCAACTTCCGCTTAAATGCACACTGACTGGTGCCCTACCTAGTTTCGAGAAGTGCATCCCAGAGAAGCTCACTTACCTTTAAAAAGGCAGCTCCAAGACATGGCGTGGCATGTCCAGAACCTTTGTTCCTCAAATCAACAGAAGGGTCATCTATAACAAAAAAGAAAATCAAATGATATGAAAGATTCTAATAGTAGTTTATGCAACAGTCATATAATAGGGGTTATTAAAACACGAGCGTAGGTTTATCACATGAGCCGAAGCCGAAGTGTGATAATAATATTACGCGAGTGTTTTAACACCTAATTATATGCCGTTGTATACACTATTTTATCTTCACTCATACAGTTGAAATAAAACAAAAATGGAAACAGAAAAAATATGTGGTATAGGCGGAAATTTAGATTCTCATTGCACAAAATGCACATGACAGCGCAGCGCGCGCATTCATAGACAATGACTCTATTTTTCTACACTAAGTCAATGAGCCCATAAGCGCCAATATAACTGCCTAGCCTTTTCCCAACTATGTTGGGGTCGGCTTCCAGTCTAACCGGATTCAGCTGGGTACCAGTGTTTTACATGGAGCGACTGCACATCTGACCTCCACAACCCAGTAACTGGGTATCACAGTATCCCTTGGCTAGACTGGTGTCAGATCACAAGCTTCTGACTACTCGTAACGACTGTCAAAGATCTTCAAATGACAGCCGGGACCAACGGCTTAACGTGCTTTCCGAGACACGGAGGAAACTCGGTATGTTGAAATGGTCACCCATCCACAGACCGACCTCGTCAAGCGTTGCTTAACCTTAAGATCGACCCGTGCGGCTGTTATTATTTAGCCACGAGCTTCTCCGAGCCCATAAGCGCCAATAAATTAAAAAGTAAAAGTGTGCTATAAATATTAAAAAGTTATAGTTATTAAATGATGCAGTTGTAGTACGTGTTTATACAATATTTTTTTAATTCATATTTGGAACATTAAGTTGCGAGTGTAGATAAAGGCATGTTGCGAGGTTATGTTATGCAGGTTTTTGGGGGGAGCAATATAATAAAGTATTAATGATACACTAGTGATTAGTTAGGAGATGACTGACTCGTGATCTGCTTGTGGAAGTACTGCCACAGCGGGCAGCGCCAGGACCGGTCGCCCGAGCAGGCGCCGGCGCTGTAGTGTACACTAGTGATTAGTTAGGAGGTGACTGACTCGTGATCTGCTTGTGGAAGTACTGCCACAGCGGGAAGCGCCAGGACCGGTCGCCCGAGCAGGCGCCAGCGCTGTAGTGTACACTAGTGATTAGTTAGGAGGTGACTGACTCGTGATCTGCTTGTGGAAGTACTGCCACAGCGGGATGCGCCAGGACCGGTCGCCCGAGCAGGCGCCAGCGCTGTAGTGTACACTAGTGATTAGTTAGGAGGTGACTGACTCGTGATCTGCTTGTGGAAGTACTGCCACAGCGGGATGCGCCAGGACCGGTCGCCCGAGCAGGCGCCGGCGCTGTAGTGTACACTAGTGATTAGTTAGAAGGTGACTGACTCGTGATTTTTTTCGTTTTTAGGGGCTGAGTCACCCGCGTCCGTAGGAGAGTTACCCGTATTGATGATACCCTACACGTGGTCCCGGGTGGTGCTAAACAGGTGACACTAAGTGGTGGTAGGCTTCGGCCGAAGGCTTGTGACCTGGGTGGCCGGGCAAAGACGTACCGCCAAGCGGCCTAGCCGTGTTCCGGTACGATGCTCGGTGTAGCCACTAGAGGAGTTGGGTCGAGATAGTTGTTCCACTGCATGCTGACCAGTGTGACTCGCGCTGTTTTGGGCGTATCGGGAGACTAGTCGCGGAGGGTAGCGGGATCCGAGGCACGGTGCGCCGCTGGCCGACCGCAGGTAGTTGGGGGCCCAAGTTGTGTGCCAGCCACACACGAAAGGCTGCCCCGCCAACTGTCGAAAAAGCCCGGAATGCACCATCGTGCTGGTTGGCGACCAGATGGGAGGGCCCGATGGACATCTCCGGGGGGGCTCGGGTAAGACATAAAAAGAAAACTGGAGTTAAACAGCGGCTGCACCCCCTCCCCCACAAAGTGCATCTCACTAATATTAGAGGTCTGCACTCCAATCTCACCTCAGTACACCATCACCTGGAGACTGAAAAGCCAGCACTGTTTTTCCTTACGGAGACGCAGATAGGAAGTCCGTCAGACGTGTCGTACCTATCCTACACAGGGTTCACCCTGGAGCACAATTTCAAACCACGCGCGGGTGTATGCATGTATGCCCGCGACGACACTTGCTATCGGCGTCTCCGTAATCTTGAAGACTCCAGGTTCTCAGTGCTGTGGGCTCTGGTGGACACTGGGCTGGATAAGATTATCTATGCCTGTGTCTACCGCTCGCACAGCGGAGATCAGGAGACAACCAGGCTCACAGAGTACATCAGTGAGGCGGCTGATACGGCACAGCAGAGGTACCCTTCCGCCCAACTAGTGCTACTGGGGGACTTTAAAGCCCACCACCAGGAGTGGCTCTTCCCATACCAGTGCACTGATCATGCTGGACGAGAGACGCGCAAGCTTGCGCTATCCCTAAATCTCACCCAGCTGGTCCAGGGGGCAACGAGGGTGCCAGATGTTGATTCGCACACAGCCAATTGCTTGGACCTTCTGCTGACAACAGATCCAGACCGATACTCAGTGTCGATATCTTCACCTTTGGGTAGTTCCGACCTCTGTCTGGTGAAGTCTGTGTCCGTCTACTCCCCACCCGATCCCAGCCCAAGAGGCATTCCATTCTCAGACGTAGCAATGTCTAACGTCAACCGTCCATGGTTTGGAGCCGAGTGTAACCACGCCAACGCGGTTAAACACAAGGCCTACCTGGCATGGGTCGACGCTCGAACGCGCAAGGCAAATGACGTGAGTCAGAAGAAGAGAGCCTTCAACACAGCTGCCAAGTCCTGCAAAAAGGTGATGCGAAGAGCACGGTTTGGCCACATTAGCAGAATCGAGCACAAACTTGCTACATACCCAGCGGGTAGCAAAGCGTTTTGGTCCCTGGCTAAGTCGGTCGAATCAAACTTTTGTCGCCCCTCACTACCACCACTGCTATAACCTGACGGGTCACTTGCCCACTCCGCTGAGGAGAAGGCAAACTTGTTTGCCTCCCTTTTTGCGGAATCTTCGCATCTGAATTCTAATGGCGCGCAGCCTCCTCCTTCTCCTGATGGATGTGTGACGAGTATGTCGGACATACGCATCCATCAAAAGGAAGTCCGTAGGGTGCTGCGTAGCCTTGATGTGAACAAAGCGAGTGGCCCCGACAGGATACCAGCAATTGTCCTTAAAACCTGTGCACCTGAATTGTCTCCGATCTTGACACGCCTATATCGCCTTTCGATAGAGACTGGAAAAGTGCCTAAGGCTTGGAGGCAGGCCAACGTATAGCCCGTGCCCAAGAAGGGCAGTCGAGCTGACCCGGCCAACTACAGACCCATATCTGTAACGTCCATCCTCTGTAAGAGTATGGAACGTGTGCTCAACGGTAAGCTCTTGGCATACCTAGAAGCGAACGACATCCTCAGTGACCGCCAATACGGCTTCCGCCGAAATCGGTCCACTGGGGATCTTTTAGCGTATGCCATTCACATCTGGAGTGAGGCCATTGAGAGACACGGGGAAGCGCTGGCCGTCTCCCTCGACATCTCGAAGGCTTTCGACAGGGTCTGGCATGAAAGCCTCATTGGTAAGCTTCCTTCCTTCGGTCTGCCTAGTGGTATGTGTGATTGGATTGCGGACTTCCTGAGGGATCGATCCATCCGAGTGGTTGTCGACGGCTGCTCGTCCGGTCAGTTAGATATCAACGCCGGAGTCCTTCAGGGGTCAGTGCTCTCGGCAACATTATTCTTGCTGCACATTAATAATCTGCTAAAAGCCGGAACCTTTGGGTACGCAGACGACAGCACTGTTGCTGAGAGATACGTGTCCGGCGCACGGGCTACTGGGCCTCAGATTCAGTCTCTCCGGGAGGCTATGGTTGAACGCTTGAACCTGTCCTTGAAGGCGGTCTCCGAATGTGGTGATGCCAATCTGGTCAGCTTCAATGCTGCTGAGACCCAGGCGTGTCTTTTTTCCGCTAAAAAGAGCCAATTCCACCCGGCTTCTTCTTTCCGTGGTGTAACCGTGCCGTTAACGGATCACCTCGAACTTCTTGGTGTTACGTTGACATCGACCCTCAACTTCGGTCCTTACATTGAGGCGAGAGCTCAGTTAGCTGCAAAAAAGTTGGGGATTCTTGCAAAGGTGAGACGGTACTTCACGCCAGAACAGCTGCTCAACTTGTATAAAGCGCAAGTTCGGTCATGCATGGAGTACTGCTCTCACCTCTGGGATGGATCTGCCAAATACCAGCTTGATGCACATGAGTCGATTGACAGACGGGCCAAAAGGCTTATTGGCAACGATGCACTGTTTGCATCAAAGCTCCAGAGCCTCGAACATCGACGCCGAGCCGCCAGTCTGTCGGTTTTTTATCGGTTACATTTCGGAGAGTGTGCGACGGAACTGCACAATTTGATTCCGCCTAGCCCTTTCCATCATCGGACTACAAGACGTACGGCCATGCGCCATCGGTACATGGTTGACATCCCTCGCATACGCACAAAGCGTTTTGCTAATACTTTCATTGTACGCACAGCTAAGGAGTGGAATTCCCTTCCGGAGTCTTTGTTCCCTGATAGCTACTACCTAGGGGTCTTTAAGTCAAGAGTGAATAGGTTTCTTCTTGCTTCACCGTAGACCACATCATCGCTTAACATCAGGCGAGATGGTGGTCAAACGCGAGCCTATAGACAATAAATAAAAAAAGTGATCTGCTTGTGAAACTACTGCCACAGCGGGAAGCGCCAGGGCCGGTCGCCCGAGCAGGCGCCCGCGCTGTAGTGTACTCTAGTGATTAGTTAGGAGGTGACTGACTCGTGATCTGCTTGTGGAAGTACTGCCACAGCGGGAAGCGCCAGGACCGGTCGCCCGAGCAGGCGCCCGCGCTGTAGTGTACTCTAGTGATTAGTTAGGAGGTGACTGACTCGTGATCTGCTTGTAGAAGTACTGCCACAGCGGGAAGCGCCAGGGCCGGTCGCCCGGCGCTGTAGTGTACACTAGTGATTAGTTAGGAGGTGACTGACTCTTGATCTGCTTGTGAAAGTACTGCCACAGCGGGAAGCGCCAGGGCCGGTCGCCCGAGCAGGCGCCGGCGCTGTAGTGTACACTAGTGATTAGTTAGGATGTGACTGACTCGTGATCTGCTTGTGGAAGTACTGCCACAGCGGAAAGCGCCAGGACCGGTCGCCCGAGCAGGCGCCGGCGCTGTAGTATACACTAGTGATTAGTTAGGAGATGACTGACTCGTGATCTGCTTGTGGAAGTACTGCCACAGCGGGCAGCGCCAGGACCGGTCGCCCGAGCAGGCGCCGGCGCTGTAGTGTACACTAGTGATTAGTTAGGAGGTGACTGACTCGTGATCTGCTTGTGGAAGTACTGCCACAGCGGGAAGCGCCAGGGCCGGTCCCCCGAGCAGGCGCCGGCAACCTGCACGGCGCGCCACGCCGCCTCCGAGTTGCTGAAGCAGCCGAACGCGCCGCCGCCCGTCGCCATCAGCACGCCCTCTACAGGATGGACAGAACACAACAGTGCATTAAACTTGTGGGCTAAGGCACTGCTGCACGCACTTATTGGAACGAATATCCATATCGCAATTTAGGAAAACGACTCTGCGGCAATGTGCGTTAATCCACAAGCGTCATCATAATATAAAGCGATCACCTCGCTTATGTACGCGATCATCGCTTTCATTTGTTCGATAAATATCTTCGTAAATTTAAGACGTATGGCAGACTTTCAGACGAGGCGACCTTCAAACATTTACGTGAGCGGGTTAATAAACTTGAAGCAGATTGTTACTCCAACTACTTAGCTGATACAGAGGCCTCCATTGAAAATAATCCTAAACGCTTTTGGAGCTTTGTGAAACAGCGATCTAAGTCCAATGCAATGCCCAGTTTCCTTAAGTATGGTGATGTCACGGTTTCTTCTCCCGAGTCTATTTGTAACGCATTTTCTTTCTACTTTTATTCTACTTTTCTCGATCATAACAAAGATTTCCCTACTATTCATTGTACTCCCCAAACTCTTATAAATCCCAACATACCCTCAGATATTCACTCAATTGAGATTGACCTTAATGTTATAGTCAAGCTTATTAGTGAAATTGATCCATTTAAATCTGCTGGTCCGGACCACCTATCACCTAGATTTCTGATTGGGTGTGCTAAAACCATAGCCTTGCCAGTATCTCTATTGTTTAAAAAATCGCTCTCTTCATGTTCTGTTCCCCAAATCTGGAAGTCTGCCTTTATAACTCCGGTGCACAAAAAAGGGCACAAAAACGAAATAGTTAATTACAGACCTATTTCCAAATTGTGCATATTAGCTAAAGTTTTCGAGAGGGTGGTCTACAACCAAGTTTACGCAGCGCTGAGTCAGTCCTTTAGCCCTTCTCAGCACGGATTTCTTAAAGGCCGATTAACAGTGTCTAATCTGGCTTTACTCAATGACTTTCTAACGGACAGTATGGACCATGGGGCACAGGTCGATGTCGTTTATACCGATTACAGTGAGGCGTTTGATAGAATCGACCATAATATTCTTAAATCAAAACTTTTTAATAACGGTATTAGAGGGGATCTTCTCCGTTGGTTCATTTCATACCTTGAAAACAGATCTCAAGCTGTTGTTATCAGTAATTACATGTCGAGCTGGGTTTCAGTTCCCAGTGGTGTTCCCCAAGGTTCCTTGATGGCTCCGTTACTTTTTATCATTTATGTAAGCGACATCGACTCGTGTTTCCACAACGCAGGTTTACTCTGTTTTGCTGATGATATGAAGATATTTTCTTCAATATCATCAGTTAACGATATGAATGCTCTCCAATCTGACCTGGCGCGACTGGACGATTATTGCTTGATTAACAAACTCGATTTGAATCCTGTTAAATGCTCAGTCATCTTCTTTAGCAGAAAACGGGTCCCACTCCCTACAACTTACAAACTTAAAGGGCAGCTATTGCAGAGATGCGATGGTGTACGCGACCGAGGTGTATACCATGATTCCAAACTTTTATTCAATGTGCACATTGAGCAAATAGTAGCCAAAGCTTCGAGGTCACTGGGTTTTGTTATGAGACTCGCAGGGTGTTTCAAGAGGGCCAAAACCCTTAAGATTCTTTATTGCTCTTTTGTGAGAAGTCACCTCGAATATGCATCACAAATTTGGAACCCTTGTTATAGCAAATACATTGATCGTATTGAAAATATACAAAAGCGATTTATTCACTTTCTATGTTTTCGGCTACGTATACCGTACCATTCTGATAATTACATAAATCTTTGCAAGAAATTTCATTTCCAACCACTTATAAATCGTCGTCGACTAGCAGATTGCACCTTTCTTTTGAAAATTATTTCTAACGAGATTGATTGTCCTGATCTCCTGCATAAACTGCGCTTCAATGTCCCCAGGCGATCGGTTAGATTTAATCCGCCTATCTCCACTCCTTTTTCTTATTCTAACTACAGGCAAAATTCATACATGGTGCGAGCGAGTAAGGACTTTAATATTGTTTGTAAAGAGTTCTCATTCGACCCATTTACCACTAAAACCTATTCGGCACGCACTCGGCTGAATGCTGACTTTTTCAAAAGTGTTTAGTTCTTATTGTTAATTATTTAATCATATAAGTCGTGCTTTTTAGTGATCCTAAGTTTTCTACTACTTTTTCTGTTTCTATCCGTGAGAACCTGTAATTGGCTCTATGTCTCATATACAATAATTGTATACAACAATTATTGTTATCCATCTGTTATAGCTGTTGGTTCTCCTAATATTAAATAAATAAATAAAGCCCTAGTTAAGCGGCTGAAGTGAATCAGTTGACAATCGACATCTGAGGTTGTAAGCCACGCCCACTGTCATCGATAGCTTAGGGGCAAACTTAAATTGGAGCGAAAACTATTTGAAAATTAAATTCACAAGGCCGACAGATGTGGGCCACAGAGGCCCACATCATAAACGGACTCTGCCGATAGTTTTTACAAAAACATTACCGCGCAAATTCTTATTTCAAACTGGCGGCTGGCATCTGACATCAGATCGTTCACTGTTATTTTGCCTATGAATGCAACCTTATTGCTACGAAAATAAAGATCACTAAAATAGGTAAGGCTAGTGTCATACGAGTCTTTGCCGTGCAAATTGAATAAACATTAAAATTATGTCTGGTTCTATGTGACTGCCACATATAAGAACACAGTACGTTTCATTTTTTCATATTGGTTTAATAGCCAGATAATTTTATTTATAATAATTTAATGAGTTTTACTATACTGAAATGGACTGTGCAATATTAAACTGGACCTTTAAATTTAAATTGAGATTTGGTGCTTTCAGTAATCAATTTTATCATTATTTACAATAGGAAAGTCACATCAAATTGTAAAGACACCTTAAATTAGCAAATATGCAAAACTTACTACGTTTGGAATTATCTTTTTTAGGCATGTTTAAAATATGCAATAGAATATATGACGCTATTAATATCATTTGTTCAATTAGTAGGTTCATATTCCTTGTTTAGTATTCTCTTGATATCTTAATATACAAGATGACTTGCCGCTATCCTGGAATATAATAATTACATAGCACTTACTGGGTTTTGATATACATCAGCCCTCTGTGGTGAGGTCACGTGGTGCCGTTTTTCTGCATATTAGAGTTTAAAAACAAATAGACAGGGCGCAAAAAACACGGTCATGTAAACTTTATCTATCTATATAAATTAAAAAAACCGGCCAAGTGCGAGTTGCACTCGCGCACAAAGGTTCCGTACCATTATCGCAAAAAACGAAAAAAAAAACACGTATGTTGTATGGGAGCCCCACTTAAATATTGATTTTATTCTGTTTTTAGTATTTGTTGTTATAGTGGCAACAAGTTTCAACAGCATAGGTAGTTCTTATAATTTCGGAAAAAAGTGGTTGTATTGTGACATAAGGACGGACAGACAGACATGACGAATCCATAAGGGTTCCGTTTTTTAACTTTTGGCTACGGAACCCTAAAAAGGAAAACATAAATACTAAAAACAGTGTATGCCTCACAACCACGTATATGTGTATAGGTTACTGTAAAAACCGAACTGTTGTTTCAGTTTACAAAAAAAAAACTATGATGAAACTTATTATTTATCGGTAAAACAGATTTACTAAGTCTTACCGGTAAAAGTCCGAAATCATCATCATCTACCTGCCCTTGTCCCAAGTTATTTGGGGTCGGCGCAACAGGTTTTCTTCTTCCATATCGTCCTGTCCCGCACCACGCTATAATTGACTCACTTTTCTTTCATATCACTCCTCACACAGTCCATCTATCTTTTCTATGGCCGTCCCCTCCCTCTCCATCCATCCCCATTTAAATTCATAAGAGTACACCCAAGTCATTCCAGACATTCTTTTCCCGCACCGTCTAGAACCAGCCCTCACGGTACGCGTCCAAATCATCTCGGCACCTATTTCTCTCAACGGTGCGTTCCATCTTCAGGATTGTGGAGGCTTGCCCAGCGGTCAATTTGCATGCAACTAACATGAGCAGTAATGGCATTGGCCCATTTGAGCCGAACAGCCTTTTTACCCACGTCTATTATGCCCGTTTGGGAACACAGCGTGGTATTCCGTATTCGGTCTGTTCTTTTTACATCCAGAATGCTGCGCGTAACTCTTTGGCAATCCCCAAGTGTAAGTCTTTGAGTGACCATGTCTGAGAACCGTAGGTTCGGATGAGCAGAATACGCATATCGATGAGTTTACTCTTCAGGGCGATCGGCGGATTTATTGTTAATAAATAATAATTATCAGTGCCGATTTGGCAAAATGATAAGATCAATTAATAAATAGCTTAACAATATTAATAGACTAACAAACTATTATTGCTGCCCGTTATTGCAATTGGGATAGTTAATTGCGAGAAATACAGTACTTATCAATGTGGTGATTCTTGGTGAGCTTTATGTCCACATGTGGACGTTTTTTAGTTGAAACGACGAAAAATGACAAATTCGTGAGAAATAGATTATTGTTCCTCACGAATTTGACATTTTTTGGTCAGTTCTAGGTGCCGTATGTTAGAAAGAAAAAAGATTAAAACAAATGGATATTACGGAGAATTTTAATAGTTTTTTCATTCCGAGACACGTGTCTCGGAATGACAGATGATGCTTCTATTGTTTTCACATGAACGAAGAAGGTTAAAATCGTATTCTACCTCACCTATAATTTAAATATTGTTTAATTCAAATTGAGATAACATTTGTTGTATTTTCAAAGAGGTTCAAATACTTTTTAGTTATGGACTTGGTAAGTAAACTAAACGACGTTAGTCGTTTATAATACAACAAAAATATAGATGCCAGTGACAGCGGTAGTGCCAGAAAATAAAAATAATACAGACTTTGACAATATTACTTGTGATTTCGTTAGTTCCAATTAAAGCCACCAGGCTACATGATCTGGCTGCATTATACCTGGTATTTTTTTGACAGATTGAATTGACGAGAAATAAATCGAATATTATTTTTGCGATTTGCGGAAAAAGGCGAAATACATCCACCTAGCAACGCCACAAAGCGGTTACTGTCGAATTGCACTGGATGGAAAGAGAAGCACGATGGAATTTGTATAGACTTTTTTACAAAACTTAATAATATGAATTATTTAAAAATAATAAATGAAACTTCGATATATAAGACAATGAAATTTTGCGTCCAGCTATGATACGTTATTGTTGTTAATTGTACCAATGTACGCTGGTCAATATTACCGGAAAATTTGTTTGAAGATCACGGTTAGAGATTACTTTGCCATTCAATTGTAACGAGGTTTTTGTGCGTAAACGTGTTTCGGCCACAACAAAGTTTTCGGAAATATGATCAAGATTAACATATCTTTTTTCAGCTGCCACATCTTCAATAGATTTGGCTAAAAAAAGTTTAAAAGAAAGCCTATTTTGAGTATTCAGCCCGTTAACGTCGCGCCGAAAGAAGGCTCCCTCCGGTTTGGCTGGGTTTTTCAGCAAGTATATTCTGGGCGAAAACTTCGATTTGATAAAACAAGACAATTTTTTAAAGTCTTGAGTTACTCAGATCCTATTTGAAACTTTCAGATATATTTCCTCGGTGTTCTTTCATCAAGCCGCCCCTACTCAGCTATAAACTTATCGCCCTGAAATGCTTGCTCAAAAAAATGGTGCCCCACAATATGGCGACATAAATCCACCATTTTTTATTTTCTAATTTGAATGTAGGCAGTGACATTTGCAGTGTTAGAATCATCAAAATTGGCCAACGCGTTTGGCCTCTAGAACGCCACATAGGAACAAATATACATACATAGACTGATAAACACGTTACTCTCCTTCGGCAGTCGGGTAAAAACACTGCCTGCTCGTCCTCTATTAGGTATACAATCCAGACACTTGGAATGATAGCTAGTCCGAAAAAAGTGTACCTAAGACTATCGGCCGTTACAGCACTTTTATTATTAACCGACGGAAAAAGAGAGGTGTTATAATTTGATTTTGACCTGTGTGTTTGTGTATCTGTCTGTGGCATCATAGCTCCAAAACGGATGAACCGATTTTGATTTCGTTTGTTTTTGTTTGAAATGTGATTTTATTGAGTGTTCTTAGCGAGTTTGATGAAAATCGCTTCAGCCGTTTTAAAAGTTATGGTCGTTTTATTGTTTGAATCGGGCTGTTTCCGCAAGATATCGTGTCCTAATTACATGACCACGAAGTTTGTCTACTACTAGATAAATTTATGTAGTTTAATCTGAATTAAAATTGTTTTCTATTATTTTCTTTCTATGTACTTAATGGTTAGTGCAGATATATTAATTTGGTATGCACGGCACTTCGTTTGAAAGGGGTGTCATAAATATGATTTGCTAAAAATCTTTGAAAATGTATTTAGGATTGAGAGAACATTCTAAAAGATCGAGCGTGTCTCATTTGTGAAAGCTGAAATCAGATCTGTATTAGCCTAGTAATAAAAAAAAGATGAGCTGAAAACACAGTCCGGTCCAGTTTATCCAGTAGTGATCATTAACCAAAGTGAAAAAATTGCACTTGCATTTGAACTAGCAAAACTCTGAACCCATTTCGTACGGGCATTTACAAAACGTCGTCATAAGTTGTGCACCAACTTTTACAGTTAGGTATAGATTTGCAGATTACAGATGAAGAAAGATATACATAATGAAAAACATTTATTTTTCGACAGATAACGAGGGTCAAAAAAAAAATAACAATCTTTAAAAATAACAGTGTGTGCCTTAAGGCTGCACCCAAAAAGTCACGTCGGGGTCACCAATGTTGGGTCGTTATGAGTGTCATGGTTGGAAAAGGAGTGTAAATAAAATTCCAGTGTCCAGTATAAAATCGATTCATATGACCATGAATATTAAGCACAGTGACGCTTCTTATTGTTATACAGAATAGGAATGTTACGGAAGCGATGATATCGGATCCGAAGTCAGAATCGGAGGTTTTAAATTTGAATCCTATGAAATCGTAATCCAATCTCCGTAACAGCCCTAATACAGAACACAAGGGCTTGCCTGTCACGGCGCTGGGAAACTCTATGCGCGGAGAACATTCCATTTTGCACCGTTAGCATTATTGTTACCTGTAGTCCCTACAGTCCATATACCATTACAGCAATACCAGTCTGATGCTGATCTTTGAACTTCTCAGAGCATTTTAGCTTAGTGTGAAAATCGTGAAGCATTTATTATTTTCTAACTTCCACTCCACTACTTATATTTATTAAGAGATTACAAATTAGAAAAAAAAATATGGAGATCACAAGACCTCCATACATAATACGTACGAGTAAAAGTAGCGACATCTATGACCAGCGAGGGCTTATATGTCGACTGGCCGTACACCAGCGCATCCGCCATCATCAGCCGGCCCTCCATATCTGTGTTCTCTATCTGAAAACAGATATTAGGTCCAGATAGTAGCTATCATCATAATCATATCAACCGGAAGACGTCCACTGCTGGACATAGGCCTCCCCAAAGCGTCGCCACATTGACCGATCCCGTGCGTCTCGTATCCAGCGGATCCCCGCAACCTTCACCAGGTCATCGGTCCACCTAGTGGAAGGCCTTGCAACGCAATGTCTTCCGGTACGGGGTCTCCACTCCAGAAGTTTTCTGCCCCATTGGCCAAACGCCGAGCATAGCCCTCTCCATTCCCCTTTGGGTGACTGTAAGCTTTCTGATCCGATAGTAGCTATGCTCCATTTGAAATAACATTATAAATTTAAAGTATCCCTTTTTACAGCCCGTTCACTCGATTTACCCTCAGTTTCCCACCTTAAAATTATCGGAGAATTAATGTGACAAATTGTCAAGCACGCGTTAACTGCTGTGATTGGTTGAATGAATTTTCAACAGCCAATCACAGAAGATAACGCGCGTTTGACAATTTGTCACATTAATTCTCCAATAATTTTAAGGTGGGAAACTGAGGGTTAGAGTTCTATTCCATAAACTTAAGAATGGCAAAAGGAATAAACCAATTACCAAAACGAACTATTTTTTTTTAAATTACTGCTACGATTTGTCATGTCACCAACGCAATATAATTCAAAATTGGTTTAACGGGATTATTGAAATGATTAATGTCATTTCAAATGGGTTGGTCATCAAGTGCCAGACACAGTGGTCCAGTCGAAACCATTGTGTAGCATTGTGACTGCTCTGACTCGGAACAAACACTTTTACTCTCTTAGGTTGATAAATGATAAATGATTTTATTTCCGTAAGTTGGTTTGTACAAACACTTTTACATGTCGAACATATTTTTAAAACTAGATGAGGTCGGCGTTTCCTATCTGACTTCTCTGAGAAGAATGGCCGAAACAAACTCAGAGGTCACAGTCTCTTTTAAAGTCCTGACAAAATCTTGATTAGATCATGTGAAGACCATGTAGATTGATGTCTGAAATGGTCTTTTGAGGAAAGAACCAGCCAGATTGAGTGGACCTGTCCAGTCAGTGCACGCATTTGTCAATAAACGAGCAGCGCAACTCAGAATTTAAGGAGCTCAACGATTCGACGAACAATACCAAAGAAAGGACATTCGGGTAGGTCGCATAAACTACTCAAACTGCCAGACCATGATTAAAAACTAAGATAAATTTAAATAAAAACAAAAAAAAAAATATCCACATAGTCTTAACATTCACAATAATTAAAATAAAATAATATAATACTTTAAAAAGTAAATATTCTTGTCATTGCAAGAAAACAAAAAAAAATATAATAACAAAATGCATAGTGCAAAATATAATAAAAAAACAAAATTAATTGGAGCAGCTCAATCCCAAGCCTTTTTGTCCTCAATGTAATCTTTTGTTGTATAAAAAGCTTTCTGGCACAACTTACGTTTAATGAAACACTTGAATTTATTAAGACTTAGATCTTGTACGTGGCTTGGAAGCTAATTATAAAAGCGTACACATTGACATCTAAACGAGCCACCTATTTTCTTGAGCCTTGTTGTAGGTACTACACATTTGTGTTTGTTCCTAGTATTTATGTTA
This sequence comes from Orthosia cruda, assembly GCA_964057195.1. Classification (NCBI taxonomy): domain Eukaryota; kingdom Metazoa; phylum Arthropoda; class Insecta; order Lepidoptera; family Noctuidae; genus Orthosia; species Orthosia cruda. Next base: position 1,573,071 of record OZ059836.1, read on the forward strand.
TGGATATCACTGTATTTTTTAAACAATTTTATATTTTTATGGGCATATAAATGATTTTCATAAATATACTGAGAACGGTTGTACACTGCATCAAGGAGAGAAAACAATAACCGGTCCCATCCCGTATTTGATTAGGTGACTATTTATGAGATTACTAGCTTTTGCCCGCGACTTCGTTCGCGTGGAATAGTGACTTCCGGCAGATTTTTGGATTTACCCACATAGTTCCCGATCTCGCGGGATCTCTTCAAAAATGGAATGTGGAAGATATTCTAGGGAACTCTTCAAAAATCAACATAATGAGCTCTGCGTTTGAATTGAAGTTATGTATACTTACTTAGGGCATTAAAGCCGTTATTTTTTTATTGTTATTTTTCCCTTATTTTCAAAAAAACGATCAATTCACAATTCCACGACAGTACCGAAGCGCTCGGCCGATACCCAACCAAATGCGTGTAACGAAACCATAGCGCGATCTATTTCGATCCCAACGCCATCTATCGAGCATAGTGAGAACTCGGATAATTTATCTATACTTCGTTCAGGCATTTTCTTTGTACTAAAAGTTTTATTATATTGATATTATTTTTTCATACCTTTTTACTATTTATTTACTTTTTTCCGATGAATTAAAACAATAACATGAACCGAACTCGTGTAACGATCGACACCATTGCGCGATCACCAACTCGACATATAGTACTAATAGAATTATCTATACTCCGTTAGAGCATTTTCTTTGTACTAAAAGTTGTATTATATTATATTTTCATACCTTTTTACTATTTATTTACATTTTTCCGATGAATTTTCAGTACTGAATTGATGCCGACTCTTGACCAATAGATGGCGCTGTATGTCCGGAATAAATTTTATTTTATATTTTATTTTTTGTAATAAAAACTATCCTATGTCCATTCTCAAGTTCCAAACTATGTCTGTACCAAATTTCACACAAATCGGTTCAGTAGTTTAGGCGTGAAGCAAAGACAGACAGACAGACAGACAGACAGAAAGACAGACAGACAGAGTTACTTTCGCATTTATGAATGACTAGCTTTTGCCCGCGACTTCGTTCGCGTGGAATAGTGACTTCCGGTAGATTTTTGGTTTTACCCACATAGTTCCCGATCTCGCGGGATCTCTTCAAAAATGAAATATGGAAGATATTCTAGGGAACTCTTCAAAAATCAACTAAATAATTTAAAAGGAACGATCTAATTAATTTAAAAATTAAAACGAATTTAGACATACAATTTTAGTATCTACTAATAATCGAGATCAAACTAAACTTACATTATACAAACAACCAGACAACCCAACACCTTTTAATCGACAAATACAACGGAACCAATTTTGAAAACAACCACCAGACAACCCAACAAATAAACCTTTTATTCTACTAATACAGCGGAGCCAATTTTAAATTTACGAAACGATCAATCCACAATTCCACGACAGTACCGCAGCGCTCGGCCGATACCTAACCAAATGCGTGTAACGAAACCATAGCGCGATCTATTTCGATCCCAACGCCATCTATCGAGCATAGTGACAACTCGGATTATTTATCTACACTCCGTTCGGGCATTTTCTTTGTACTAAAAGTTTTATTATATTGATATTATTTTTTCATACCTTTTTACTATTTATTTACTTTTTTCCGATGAATTAAAACAATAACATGAACCGAACTCGTGTAACGATCGACACCATTGCGCGATCACCAACTCGACATATAGTACTAATAAAATTATCTATACTCCGTTAGAGCATTTTCTTTGTACTAAAAGTTGTATTATATTATATTATATTATATTTTCATACCTTTTTACTATTTATTTACATTTTTTCCGATGAATTTTCAGTACTGAAATGATGCCGACTCTTGACCAATAGATGGCGCTGTATGTCCGGAATAAATTTTATTTTATTTTATTTTTTGTAATAAAAACTATCCTATGTCCATTCTCAAGTTCCAAACTATGTCTGTACCAAATTTCACACAAATCGGTTCAGTAGTTTAGGCGTGAAGCAAAGACAGACAGACAGACAGACAGACAGAAAGACAGACAGACAGAGTTACTTTCGCATTTATTTTATTTGTTTGGATTTTATTTTTTGTAATAAAAACTATCCTATGTCCATTCTCAAGTTCCAAACTATGTCTGTACCAAATTTCACACAAATCGGTTCAATAGTTTAGGCGTGAAGCAAAGACAGACAGACAGACAGACAGACAGAAAGACAGACAGACAGAGTTACTTTCGCATTTATTTTATTAGTTTGGTTTCAAACAGAAATACTCATGTGCATGTTAATTTACTTAAACTAGCAAGCAAAGGAAGTAACATAGAATGGATATTATCCACAGGAATAATATCGGAATAATGAACGTGACGATTGGACTATTGACCGACGCAATTCCGGCAAATAATATACTGGTTTGACATACTTTCAACTCAAACACATATTTATTCCTCATTTTCTGTATTTGGTGCACTTTTTTTTATTGAGAGGAATCCTCTTCAAACGCTCACGTTTACGTCGGACTCCAGGCGACTAAAACCATGAGTCGTGGGCCCGGGGCCCGCCTGGTGCGTCTCACCTGTATGGACAGTCCGTTGAGTGCGTGCACGACGTCGCCGACCTTCATGCACTGCCCGCTCACCATGTTCTCACAGATCTACCATGAGTCGTGGGCCCGGGGCCCGCCTGGTGCGTCTCACCTGTATGGACAGTCCGTTGAGTGCGTGCACGACGTCGCCGACCTTCATGCACTGCCCGCTCACCATGTTCTCACAGATCTACCATGAGTCGTGGGCCCGGGGCCCGCCTGGTGCGTCTCACCTGTATGGACAGTCCGTTGAGTGCGTGCACGACGTCGCCGACCTTCATGCACTGCCCGCTCACCATGTTCTCACAGATCTACCATGAGTCGTGGGCCCGGGGCCCGCCTGGTGCGTCTCACCTGTATGGACAGTCCGTTGAGTGCGTGCACGACGTCGCCGACCTTCATGCACTGCCCGCTCACCATGTTCTCACAGATCTACCATGAGTCGTGGGCCCGGGGCCCGCCTGGTGCGTCTCACCTGTATGGACAGTCCGTTGAGTGCGTGCACGACGTCGCCGACCTTCATGCACTGCCCGCTCACCATGTTCTCACAGATCGGAATCACCCCGGCCACGTTTATGGGCAACTGTAATCAAACTACAATATTAATGGCCAGTTTTAGGGTGTTGTTCCACCAAACAGGTGCATACGGAAGTGTGCAAATGCTATGAAATATGGCCTACCTTAAGCCTGGCTATGAATTGCGGTTTACCTTAAGTCTTGCTATAAATAAATATTGTTTTTATTTGGCACAACATAGGAACCAATTTTGTTAGTAAACACCTTAGATACTACGACTTACACACTAGGATTAGTAACAAATTTAATAATAGCAGAAAACTTAGTGAGTCATGTACTTACGAGACATTTCATGTGGACAATGATTCCGAATGAGATGCCTCAGCACAGGAGCTGTCGGATCCTCAGCCACGACTTTTAGTATGCTATTGCCACTCCTCCGAGTCCTCCTCACAAGCGTTGCCACCTTTTTCCTGATGATAGCATGGAAACCATCTGTACCCGATTGGGCAAACATCCCCGAGGCACTACAGAAACGAGGGAGTTTCAACATAATCCTGAAAACATTGTTTTATTGGACGCGCAAGGCACTGAGCGACCTCCGCGAACAGTAGAACAACAGACTTCCCGTGTACAGGCCTTGACAATACGCTTTAAACAAGGTTATTTTGACCTGATCGAACGAAAAAAATAATACGGAAATGAAATACGGCCTACCTTAAGCCGGGCTATGATCTCGAAGGCGGCCAGTACGACAGCGGCGCCGGCCATGCTGCCGCGGTTCTCCGACATGGAGTGGCACTCCTTCAGGCACAGACCGCCGCTGTACAGGATTTACAACATGGTTATGGTACAGCCTTGCGCTTTTATCATCTGCAAGCGTTAGAGGGTGATTAATTGAACACTTCGAACATCGATCGGGATGGACAGGCGTAACCAGCTGTAGAAGCACTCCAGGAACATGGGCATATCGCACGATCCCTTGACTAAAAAGTGGTACCTGTCGAAGGTGACCCCCTTAGCCGCCAGCAGCTCGAGCGGCTGGTTAGGGCCGGCCCCCCTGTAGGAGCACTCCAGGAACATGGGCGTATCGAACCATCCCTTGAACAAAAAGTGGTACCTGTCGAAGGTGACCCCCTTAGCCGCCAGCAGCACGGGCGGCTGGTTGGGGCCGGCGCCCCTGTAGGAGCACTCTAGGAACATGGGCATATCGCACGATCCCTTGAACAAAAAGTGGTACCTGTCGAAGGTGACCCCCTTAGCCGCCAGCAGCACGGGCGGCTGGTTGGGGCCGGCGCCCCTGTAGGAGCACTCCAGGAAAATGGGCATATCGCACGATCCCTTGAACAAAAAGTGGTACCTGTCGAAGGTGACCCCCTTAGCCGCCAGCAGCACGGGCGGCTGGTTGGGGCCGGCGCCCCTGTAGGAGCACTCCAGGAAAATGGGCATATCGCACGATCCCTTGAACAAAAAGTGGTACCTGTCGAAGGTGACCCCCTTAGCCGCCAGCAGCACGGGCGGCTGGTTGGGGCCGGCGCCCCTGTAGGAGCACTCCAGGAACATGGGCATATCGCACGATCCCTTGAACAAAATGTAGTACCTGTGAAGGTGATCCCTTAGCCGCCAGCAGCACGGGCGGCTGGTTGGGGCCAGCGCCCCTGTAGGAGCACTCCAGGAACATGGGCATATCGCACGATCCCTTGAACAAAAAGTGGTACCTGTCGAAGGTGACCCCCTTAGCCGCCAGCAGCACGGACGGCTGGTTGGGGCCGGCGCCCCTGTAGGAGCACTCTAGGAAAATGGGCATATCGCACGATCCCTTGAACAAAAAGTGGTACCTGTCGAAGGTGACCCCCTTAGCCGCCAGCAGCACGGGCGGCTGATTGGGGCCGGCGCCCCTGTAGGAGCACTCTAGGAAAATGGGCATATCGCACGATCCCTTGAACAAAAAGTGGTACCTGTCGAAGGTGACCCCCTTAGCCGCCAGCAGCACGGGCGGCTGGTTGGGGCCGGCGCCCCTGTAGGAGCACTCTAGGAAAATGGGCATATCGCACGATCCCTTGAACAAAAAGTGGTACCTGTCGAAGGTGACCCCCTTAGCCGCCAGCAGCACGGACGGCTGGTTGGGGCCGGCGCCCCTGTAGGAGCACTCTAGGAAAATGGGCATATCGCACGATCCCTTGAACAAAAAGTGGTACCTGTCGAAGGTGACCCCCTTAGCCGCCAGCAGCACGGGCGGCTGGTTGGGGCCGGCGCCCCTGTAGGAGCACTCCAGGAACATGGGCGTGTCGCACGAACCCTTGGCCACCGCGAGGAAGGCGCCCATGCTCTGCGCCTCGATCCACTCGCGGTCGTGCGCCTCTACCACCACGCCCAGGTGGCACAGATTGTCCAGGGCTGCCTACGAGTAAAATGAACTGGTTAAACAACATGAGTTTTTGACCCAAGAACGTCTCTGACTGTGAGCAGTGGGCTGTATCAAATCAATTATGAACGCCTAGGACCATAAGACACCGGTTTCTAATTACTGTAGATACAAAATTCCGCCTCTAGAACTCTTTTTTAAGTATAAATCTTTTCTAGGTGCGGCAAAAAAATTAGATTATTTTTCAAATCATGAGGAATATGAAAAGTTAGGTGATAATGTAAAAAAGGGATAGTGATATTTGTTCTGCATAAATCCGTTTCTTTTTTATACTGGGATCATGATGACATTAAAACATCTTGACATGGTAGGTGCTACCAGGGGTCGTAATATGTGTCAATACCATTTCATTTTCGCAATGGTATCATGACTCCATTAATAAGCACCTCAACACACAGCCTAAATACAACTCGGCATACTCCGCGAGTCGCTGTGTATTCTATACAAATTCATGTGACAGCGGGGGTGAGGGTTATTACGTAACGAAAAGCCAACATCACAGACGTGATTAACTTGTAATCTACCTTTAAAAAGGTTGTTACGCCGATACCTGGCAGAGGTCCACCGGCGTCATCTTGTTAGCGGGCATGTCGGACAGGAATCGCGCCCAGTTTTGCGCGCGCGCACGGACGGAGCCCTCGAGCCATAGCTTAGAGATTTCCACTGTTTGCTCCACACCGCCGTAAGCGCACACCTGGCACGGGGGCTTACACTCTTCCGTTTTGAAAACGTCAAACCTATTTATAAAAATCAGAACAATTTATTATCTCAAAAATTACTACATTTAAATAGATTGAATGCCCTCTCCCTAGGAGAAGTCCTAGTGCGAGTCCCGCGTCTGGATCTCACAACACCGCTCCCTGTTGTGCGAGATCCAAACTACTTTTTCTTTTACATTAATAGCTAATTCGATAATTTATACATCATCAACCTACTTTAAAAAAAAGGAGGAGGTTCTCAATAATACTGTATTTTTGTAAGTTTGTTACGCGCGATTACTCCGCCAATTATGAACCGATTGTGATAATTCTTTTTTATTTGAAAGCTGGTCCTTCTCATGTGGTTCCATTTAAATTTAATCAAGATCTCATTATATTTAATAATGTGTATTTTCATAGAAATATAAGGTACCAAAACTAAAACGGGAAAAATAAAAATCAACTTCAAAAAAAATAACACTACAAAGCGAAAAGTAATTTTTCGCTTTGTAGTGTTATTTTTCAAAATAATAACTGACTTCCAAAACAAAACACTACAAAGCGAAAGATCAACTTTATTTTCGGAAGTCGGTGTCGATAACGAAAAAACATAGGTACCAAAGAGACACCGACTGCCGAAAATAAAGTTGATCTTTCGCTTTGTAGTGTTTTGTTTTGGAAGTCAGTTATTATTTTGTTAATTGAATATAGATTCTTAAAGAGGTTGTAGTTACCATCATTCTTGAAATCCTGACTGATTCGACTATGAAACATCGTACCCCAAAATTAACCATTTTCAAGAAATATTGGACTTTTTTTAAATTGGCGATTTTTGTTTATTGGGCTATTTTTTGGGTTTTTCGCTCTAATATATTTGCGTTTCAGATTTTTGTGTAATGTATCAGTTGCTTTATTATGCTCAACACTAAGAACTGGGTAGTAGTAGACGATTGATAGATACAAATTTAAATAAATCATTGCGCAAGCAGAGTGTTGTGCCTACCCCCAGGCTGCGAGCTCAGCGGCCTCGGCGGCGGCATCAGGTGCGGTGCCGCAGTCCACGTCGATAGACTCGCAGCCGCGCTCCTTGAGTAACTTCACGCCCGCGCCCACGCCCCAGCGGAGGTTCTCCTGGAGATCATAAGCTTAGCATTAACCTATAGTGTCGCATGATACAGCACATTTAAGAAAAAGTACTCGAAATGTTAACCGAACCTCATAGGTTCGAACTGCATCAGCATCTATGCTACCACTTAAGAACTACAAAAACGACCTGTCATTTTAAAGGTCTCCGCGAGATTTGAACATATAGGTTTGTCCATCAGACAGTTGCCCACTCACCTGTAGGCAAGTAGACAATCGATAACGCTAATAGAAAACGAATAAATGGGAATGACACATCTGAACGTTAAGTCACGTGGTCAGCATACAAATAGAAGGCGTTAACGATTGTAGAAAGAGATTCGATACCGTTTGTAACTTGGCTAGGGGGCTGATACTACACCCTACTCATCAGAGGATTCTCCCTTTTCAATGGAGGATGCGGAACTTTACACACTGCTCCACCAGTGTAGTGCTAGACACAGGTATCTATTGCTAAAGAATGACTTGAAGTGATCGCCAAATATGTATATCTGTTTCTCTCTCTCGCCACTGTTGATTCTGGCTTTCAGCAGTGCATGGTTTGGGAATAGTGCGGTGCGGTGGGATTGTGTTTCTCTCTCTCAGTTGTAGACTCAAACTTCATGGCGGCTCAGAACACGAGGCGAATCGCTGCGCAGTGCAAAATTTATATGACAGCGGAAGTACGGTGTGGGGTACTGCGCAGTGAAAAGCGCACTTCACAGCCGTCATTAAGTTTACAACTGCCTATAGAAACCATAACCGTTGTATTATATTATCTGTGACCATAGTACCTACACGCTTGATTGATTAGAAGGGACATTAGTCACTTGAAGCTATTGTTTTGTTATTGTCTGCTAATTAGCGTTCAAAGGGATAAAACGTATGTGGTTCTTATAATATCTGATTTCATTTTAACTGTAAACTAATCGTCTGTTTATTTATATGTTATGGTGGGTATTGGTATGCGGTATGTAAAACTTTATTATTTCTACATCTACCCACTTCATTATGATGTTACTTTTGATAACTTCAAAATAGTCTGACATTTGTTTTTTTCTGAGACAGAAAGTTAATTACAAGTTAATTACTCAATCAAAAATAAAACTTACAAGTTCAAAACTCGTTCATTGTTTAACTATGAATCTAATGAGATCGACAGATACGAAAAATTGTAAGTGGTTCATACTTTTTTGGCTTATGACCTAGGTCTTGTCAACTCAACATGGAACATAAAAGTTGTGACCGTCTGTTATATTTTGACCATAAATGACCTACCGGATCACAGAAGACTTTACTAATAGGTACCTATTTAAAAACATTACTTATTATATATCATATATATATATCAATATATATATATGTATCATTTACGAAACGAAAATAACTGGCTTGCTTTCTATGAGAGAGAGAGAGACAGAGAAACACGCGCACGCCGCACGGCTTACAACTATAGCAAAAAGTGTCGTTACAACTTTTAGTCTTAAGTTTTTCCGTCTAGCCCCCTTACGCAACGCGCGATAAGGAACTTAGTTCCAATAAATATTTAAGTGGGGCACCCATACAACAAACGTGATTTTATAACCGTTTTTTACGATAATGGTACGGAACCATTCGTGCGCGAGTCCGACTCGCCCTTGGTCGGGTTTTTTTTATAAAAGAGATGTTACTATTGTTTCTATTCTAACTAAGTAAAACGATTAGGTGTGTTATTCTCTACTAACCCTGGCTTCATCAAGCGACTCAAGCGGGTCGTAACAAGCTTGACGCGACCCTATGCAAGTGATGGCCACTGAAGTATACTCCAATATTTCGGTTATTGCGAAGGACTTGCCACACTTCAGCCCGCAAGCTAGTCTGAAACATTAATGATTATGTACAACTCAGTGTTGTTAAGCAAGCTTGCTTGCTGAAGTCCCGCCGTAGATGATGAAATTTCTTATTTATTGCTAAAACAACAATGTTCATATGTCTTTGGCAAAGAAAAGAAAGTTCCAACACCGAAATGATTGCAATTCTGGTCAAGTTCTATGTAGGTAATCCGCAAGAGCAAAGTCATTTTGGCACCAACCCAATAAACTAGTAATGCAGCTGGACTGGCACTGATGGCCTTGTCAATACCTACTCCTGAGTTTGTAACTTACCCATTGTAACATTTACTACTTCAATCCTGTAATAATAATTTTATAAAGCCTAGCTGGAGTAGCTAGCAAGAATAAAACTACACACTAAATGAGGTACTCTAATGATAGATAAAAAGCTGTTTACATTAAAAACTTACGCATTTAGCTGCTGTGATATTTTGCCTCCACACTTTTGATCCACCTCTTGTCCACATGGCGTTAGTTGTAATTGCTTATTATTTTCATAACAGCAGATAACACAACCTCTCTGTAAAGTTAAATTTAAGATTTGGACAGTTATTCATAAAGAGTCCTAAACATGAACATGTTTTCAGAGTATTAATCCCTTAGTAGGCAGGCAAAGGAAGGTTTGGTTTGATTAATTAGTTTTATAAATTATTATTTATTTATGTATTCTTTAATTAGAATTCAGAACCAATTACAATACTAAAAGATCATATGCGAAACTGTCCTTATGAGAATCTGACCTTCTGCTAATCTGTCTTTATGAGAATCTGTCCTTATGCGAACAAAGGATCAATATGCCTTCTAAATAGATATACCCTGTTGACTTGATCCAATTTTGAACAAAAAATTATAGAGTGTACTTGATTTACCTTCTCTGCTGTTCCATAGCCGGAATTGCATATTTTTGTAACATTACCAAAATTTAGTCTTCTAAATAATATTCTAACACTTGGAAATAATTTTGTAAATCTCATAATGATCAAAAAAACAAAAAATTTAATGTAATTTCATACTTTAATTTATATATATAAAAATATAAACCATCTAGATTTGTACATAAAATAGGTTTGAATGTGGAATTTAGCATATATGGCTATTTAAAAATATAATGCATAAAGAAATAGGTACATATAGTGCCTTACAAATTCAAGCAGCTTTTTTATATATTACACATATGAAATAATTTTCAAATGATTTTCAGCTACTGATTGCAAACATAAGAACCTAGGGACACAATAATAACATGAAATTTGCTCCCAAATGAGCAAGCATGTCTGTTACAATAAATAAGGCTGCTAATCATATCTGTGCTTTGATGTGCCTTCAAAAAAATCAGTCTGTTAACCATTTTGTTCCTGTCTTTCGTGTGTATAGGATAAAGATCCACGCGAGGCAATAATTTTGCTATTGCTTAGCTAATTAGTGGCACACATAAGGTTACTCGTCATTTTATAGGATTTTTCCTAATAATTATAGCTAATAAAGTGTTAGCTACCCATCTATCTTCTAGCACCAAATATTTTAAAAGAAGATGTTTTTGGCACATGTCTAATTGTCAGAGATATCCTGGTTTCTCTAGGTACAGTTATATGCCTAACATATTTATCTGAACACATGTTTATGTTTACTATTGATGCATCCAGTAAGTCTTCCTTTAGCTCTTCTATACAATGCAAATAATGAGTGTAAAGCTTCTCTTGTAATATCAACAAACTTCTTGGTTCAAGTAAAAAGGAGAATGCAGGTTTTGTATTAATAGTGTTATCTTCAGATGATTCAAGAAACCTTAAAACTATATGAGATCCAGCAGATATTGTTGTTATAGTTGGATAGAATAGTGATCCATCAAGATGTGGCATGATGCCCTGTCCTGGCAAGTACTCATTGACTAACACATGGTTGGGCCTATTACCATCCATGACCTTCAGACTATGTATTTTCTCCAGGTATTTATCCAGCCATTGTGGTATTGCCTCGGCTATCATGCCCTTATTGTGTGGTATTCCGCCCCAGTTCTGCAATCTTCTGTTTGAGAGTTGAGTCCATTTTGGCTTTGGTGCTGCGTAAATACTTGACAAAATTCCCTTTTCTTCAATTGGCGTAATATACTCTGATATGTAGTAGGCAGTCTCCGGAGCCTGTAAATAAAATAATACTTAAATAATCGCTTCAAAGATAAGATACGTTGCCAGTGACTAAACCTTTAAACCTGCTTTGAATGAATTGATACTTTACCGTAACAACTCTGTGATCTTCTAAATTGAAATCAAAAGAATTCATTTTCAACTAGTTCCAACTGTGTATTTAATAAGAATTGTTTTTGTACAACTGAAAATATGTAATGAAATTTGGTTTGTTTTGTAGACAAGTGATTTGACGTTTTTCATGTAAACAAATGAACGTCAGACGTCAAAAAGTTTCAACGTATTGTTGCTGCTACACGCGGTATTTTTCAGGAAAATAACCAAAATATTTTAGATTTGTTTATTATAATGTTAATATTAAAATTCGAAAAATCCTGTATTGTGTATTGAAATTTATAATAATTATTGACTTTCAGAATAATAAAGAGTGGTTACTTTGGAAAGTTTGAAAGACCTCGCAAAGAAATTAAACGTAAATATTTAGAGGTTACCAGGGTTACCACTACAAAAAAAAAGCGCAGTGACAATCTACGAAGTTTGATGCGTTTCGTTTACAACATTTTATTTTAATATTGCTTATTTATTTGAGGCAGATAAATTAATTTGAAATCTCGTAGTGTCCTTTTTCTTGCTTCATTAAAAACGTGATTTTATATAAGTACATAAATACGGTGTAACTTTATAATTTTCTATAACTTTGTTAAGAACGTGTTTCATTTACACACGACCTTTCAAAGCAGTGACAAAACATATACAGCTAATCTTTTTTGACAGAAGCGTACAGAAGATAAAAATGTTATTTGTTAATAATTTTTTTGTAAATATTTGTTAAATGAGCAATTGTAGAATGTGATCATAATGGGCGGTTGCATAGGAATAACTAGAAGTGGTAGCGGCCCTATAGAAGAGTCTTCGGCTACCGTGTCTCGGCCTAATTCAGGTGGGGTAAGCGATCATCTGTCTCCGTGGAGACGTCGAGTGCGTGTTCTCATAACTCTTTGTTGTAGGCGGCCTGAGGAAGAACCAGTCGCTGTGCCACGAGACCATACGATGGAAATCAGATGTGCCATTGACAGAGGGACAGTTACGTAGCAAAAGAGATGAGTTTTGGGACACAGCGCCGGCGTTCGAAGGACGCAAAGAGATCTGGGACGCACTGCGGGCGGCCGCCGTCGCCGCTGAGGCGATGGACTTCCAGCTAGCGCAGGCGATACTGGACGGAGCCAGTGTGTCGGTGCCTAATGGGTATCTCACAGAGTGCTATGACGAATGGGGCACCAGATATCAGGTACTCACTTTGTTTTACCCTTTACTGGCCTTAGCATGGCCTTAGCTTTGAGCATATACTCCTCAGCCGCATAACATTTTTATATTCCGTATTATCAAGTTTGATTGACCTTCATCACAGTCCTATCTAAGGGTAACATTTTATAGACTGTTGTCAGTTATTATTAGGTACAAAACAATAATTTGCCTACACTTTGAACATCAAGCATGATATCTTATTTACTTTTACTGAAGAAAACTAATTACCTAATGTCCTTGTGTTTGTCAAACATGTAATTAACAACAAACAACAAGTTTTTCCTCATAATTTTGACTCTCTGAAAGTCTGAATAAAATTATGTAGAAACCTAATTATTATGTATATTTGTGAGTTTGATTCCTGTTGGGCCTTTTTTGATGCTGTTTATATTTGGTTCCTCATCAACAAACAATGCAGCATTATCCTCAAGGATGCAATAGCAAGTTGTATTGTATGAATAACTGATTACAAACTTTCATTTTAGAGGATTAACTAAGCCTTGTTGTAGTCTACTTATACCTACCTACCTGTAGTCATTCCTTGATGAATTTATTTGTTTACATATTCTCAGTATCCATTAGCAATGCTATGCATGCATTATACTACAAAATTATTGCATTCCAAGACTTCAATTTATACAAACTTGTTTTCATTTAACTTCTAAAATTCACTGTACACAGCAAATATGCAACATACAGGGTGTCCCAGAAATCGACGTCAAGCCGTAAATGGGTGATAGACCAAGTTATAACAGTTCTCAGAAAAATACGAAAAAAAATCTATCTCATGTTTTTAAAAAATTATGTTCACTTTAAAAATTTACTAAAAAAATCAATCCCTGTAATGGTTCTTTAACTCCAATTGCTACAAATCCCATAATTTATCTAATTTTTTTATTATTATGTAATCTTGAATAATGCTTGTGTAGATTTTTGCCTAAAATTCAAAGCCTCCTCCTACTTAAAAGAAAATTAAACTTTTTCAAAACCAAATTATTCAAATTTACTATTTCGCCCAACTTTAACTGACTGTACTGAAAAAAAAATGTACTACGCTAGTTTGGCAAGTAACATGAAAAATTGGCGCATTTAATAAGGATTCAAAAATGGTGTAACACTTGCTAGATTACGTTTTCAATAATTGGTCAATTTTTTTTTGTAAATATTATCGGTTTTTACCCAAAATGTCCATACTTCCTTAAAATGACTTTAGCTTACCTAAAGCTTTGCTAAACTCCGTTTCTAATTCGATAGAGACGGAGAGAGTCTCATTATGCAAAATCTGGCTTTATCTTGTCTGCCTCAACCTCTGTGCTAAATTCTAAATCTACTTTGACTAGAACAAGCAAGATTTGAGCCCCCTGAAATATGGCAGATTTATTCAAGGTTATCATGTATGTATTGATTTCCCTCCACAGGTCCCAATATACTGTCTATCACCACCTATTAACATGGTGAAGGAAGCGAGCGGGCGCGATTCCCCGGCCGAGTGGTCGGAGCCGGTAGAGGGCGGCACGGAAGTGTCGCTGCGCCTGCGCCTGTCCAGCACCTGCAAGGACGTGGACCTTGCCGTGTACTCCCGACACACTGTCGCGCAGTGCAAGAATAAATTACATGTGAGTTTATTTCTTTATTTATTTACACAAGTACACACAAAAAATTAAAGAATACAGATTGAAGAGCACAAAGGTACTGCTTATTTCTATGGAAATTTCTTCCAGCAGACCTACGACAAGAAATTTTGATGACAGACGAAGACACAGTGTCTTAACCCTTGACTCTTGACCAGAAAAGTAGTCACAAGTTTTTCGTGAGTCTAAACGATGAACTGATTTTGATTAAGTTTTTTTTTAGTTAGTAGTGGCAGTATACTGTATTATTTTGAGTAGAAAACATTTATCTATTAATGGTTAAAGGTTAACTGGTAGAGAATGCCTTGTGGCATTAAGTCCGCCTATGTACCATTTTTTTTTTATACATTGCCCTGCTCAGTAAAATGCTCGATGACCTCAGTAGAGCTTCCGAAAGAGTGGTTCTTAAAATGAACATGGACAAAACCAAGATCATGGTGAATGCCCATGTAACACCCACTCCTATCAAGGTCGGAGACTCTACACTCGAAGTTGTAGACCATTATGTCTACCTGGGACAAACGGTCCAGTTGGGTAGGTCCAATTTCGAGAAAGAGATCAACCGTCGAATCCGACTCGGCTGGGCGGCGTTCGGGAAGTTGCGTGGTGTCTTCTCGTCCAATTTACCGCAGTGTCTCAAGACAAAAGTCTATGACCAGTGTGTGTTGCCAGTGATCACCTATGGAACCGAGACGTGGTCGCTCACAATGGGCCTTATCAGAAAGCTCAAAGTCACCCAAAGGGCAATGGAGAGGGCTATGCTCGGCATTTCCTTGCGTGATCACGTCAGAAATGATGATAACCGCAGGAGAACCAAAGTTACCGACATAGCCCGAAGAATTGCCAAACTTAAGTGGCAGTGGGCAGGGCACATTGCTCGCAGAACGGATGGCCGATGGGGCCGAAAAGTTCTGGAATGGCGACCGCGAACAGGAAGACGATACGCTGGAAGGCCTCCCACTAGGTGGACTGATGACCTGGTTAAGGTTGCGGGAAGGCGCTGGATGCGAGACGCACTGGATCAGTCAATGTGGCGACGCCTGGGGGAGGCCTATGTCCAGCAGTGGACGTCTTTCGGCTGAAATGATGATGATGATGACATTGCCCCACACTAGGATTTTTTTCCTGTATCGTGAGTGCGTTTACAGACATATATACTCACATACACTAACATCCAGAGCCGAAACAATTATCTGTAGGTCTTACAAATATTTGTTCCGTGCGGGAATCGAATCCGCGACACGCAGCGCAGCAGTCAATCGCTCAACCGCTGCGCCAACCGTGCGCCCATATTGTAGTACATGAGGTTGAAATAAATAAAAATTAATGATGACAAACGACTAGCCAGTTTTGGGGGGAATCAAATAGTAACCTTTGAGATGAGAATCTCGAAAAATAAATACAAAATTGTTGTAAAAATTAGTCTTATCAGACTGGGCCCCTACTCCAACATAGTTAGGAAATGGCTGGGCGACTGATGATGACTCATAATCATTTACTTATCTCTTTGGCTCCTAAAAGATAAGGGACTAGCACCACGGATATGTCGATCGTATTTTAAATACAGAACTAAGATTAACTTATATTAGTTATGATCTTTGTTTAAACCAGCCAGGGTTAAGGTTCCATTAAAACCTTCAGTTAAATGCAAACATTGCAGAAATGAATATCTTAAAGGCATTATTACCATAATGTATAGATTATTGCAAGGTCTTCACTGGGCAAACAAACAGTTTGTTAGATATATTTTATTGTATAATTTATACAAACGAATGGGGGGAAGCCTTTGCCCCAAAGTGGAACAGTACAGATAAAAAAAAATACTTCAAAATTATTGCCATCTTGAAGATATAAAACTTACCTATGTAATGTAAATACCCTCTTAATAAATAAATAAATACTTAGTGGTCTAGCTACTTCGCGGAAATGCCCGAAACTTAGATTTGACGTCTAAGATTAGTGTAATCGAGATAATAAATGATAAGTTGATAGCACACAGCCTTGTAATAAAACCTTGATAACGATTGGTTATGATTGTGCTAATTACCTATGTTGTTAACACCTTTTAATTAGCTGTTCGCAGTCAATGTGGGTTCTCAAAGTATTTGTAACCCATACCAATTCTAAATACCCATATAAATTCTATACAAACAGAATGAAACAATCTGCTGGCGAGTGTATTCAAATTTCGATACTATTTTTGGTCATAATGGTGGCAACAGTGCCGTTTTCGGTATTGCCTTAATATACAGTTAATTGGTCTTTAGTTTTTTTTTGTGATCTCTGTTAGGGAAATTCAGAAGCCACCAATCTGACACTAGTCTTGCCAAGGGATAGCGTGTTACCCAGTTACTGGGTTTTGGAGGTCTGATAGGCAGTCGCATCATGTACAATACTGGTGCTCAGCTGGGACACTGGTTACACTGGAACCCAACCCCAATATACCTTTACTCTAAGATAACATTTAAGACATTTAAATAATCCCATTTTACAGCCCATTCAACCAATTTTGACTTCTATTGCGTTGGTGATGTGGCAAATGGCAGCTGTAGTGAACAGTTAGTTTTGGTAACATGTTTATGTTTTTTATGCTATCCTTGTATTACGGGATAGAACTCAAATTCGGTTGAATGGACTGTAAAAAAGAGTTGTAAAAATTTCTAATGTTATTTCAAATGGAGTATTGTTTGTGAAAAGGCTAAGCAGATGCCGCAGATGATTGGGTTCTCTGTTATGTACTCAACATAATCCTCCTACCCTTAAGTCGGAACCACACTTTGGCGTGGCGCAGGATCCACCAATCAAACGACTCTGTGCCAGCCTACGTCATACCGCAACGTGCTTTGCAGCCAATCAACTGCGTCAGAAGGCGCCAAGACATGCCACGCCACATAAGTGTGGTGCCGACTTTATTCCAATATATTTAGAGGTTAGCACATAACGTTTTCTTCTCCCATCTATCTATATTTAACTGTGCTCTGTTATTATTTCAACTGTATAACCCACAATATTGCCAAACGTAAGTTCACCTTCAATTCTGCTTGACCTTATGGATTGTGTATAAATATTGTTATTCAATACTATTTACGATAATTTATAACTGGATTTGGCGATCGAACTTGTTATTCCTTTAGGGTGTAAACATGTAGATTGTAAGGTAAAGTAAAGTTCTTTGATTAGGGTGTGTAGTCACTATGGCTTAAACCTTTCCTATTATTGCACAACTGCTAGTTTTGAAGAATGGACTCTGGATTCCAAGTACACTGTTACGGTCTTGCGCAGAAAAACACTACATCTTTGGTTTAGAAGGTTTTGAGATAATCGTGGCATACTTTGGTACAGACATTTACGTGTCAAACACAGAACCTCTTTTTTTATAGCTTTCTGCAAAATTTTATACATTTGCTTTATGTTTGATATGCATTTAGTAGCTAAATGTATATAATAATTTGATGATCAATTTGACATTTGCATGCACACCAAAATGCCGTTCATAATTATATTGTAGTAGAATTACTTTAATCCATAAAATCTGTGTTATTAACGTTATTATTTTTACTAACTATTAGTTTCCTAGAAAATATTCCATTCAGACCAGTCCATAAAATGGCCTGACATTTTACATTCAGACCAGTCCATAAAATGGCCTGACATTTTACATTCAGACCAGTCCATAAAATGGCCTGTCATTTTACATTCAGACCAGTCCATAAAATGGCCTGTCATTTTACATTCAGACCAGTCCATAAAATGGCCTGTCATTTTACATTCAGACCAGTCCATAAAATGGCCTGACATTTTACATTCAGACCAGTCCATAAAATGGCCTGTCATTTTACATTCAGACCAGTCCATAAAATGGCCTGTCATTTTACATTCAGACCAGTCCATAAAATGGCCTGTCATTTTACATTCAGACCAGTCCATAAAATTGCCTGTTATTTTACATTCATATCAGTCCATAAAATGTCTTCTGTCATTTTACATTCAGACTAGTCATTCCCATTGTGGCTATTCGAAGTATCTACTCTTATTGGACCAGCAGCCTAATTGCGTAAGTGAATTCGGCAAGGCAAAGGGTGTGACCGCCATCGATCGACATTCAATCACATCCGAGAGGAAATATGCGATGTTGATCCCCGTCTATGTGATTGGTCGATTAATGGCGGTCAATCCCTTTGCCTTGCCGAATTCAGTTACGCAATAAGCTGCAGGTTATGCCTATAGAGACCCACCTGAATTCATAGGTTTAGGGATTTCCAGTTACTGAGATGAAACAACAATTCCTTACTCATTGTTTATGTTCACACAAACCTGAAGACTAGATGAGAATAGTTTATGCAGTAATTAGATCTAAACCGAAACCAGAATGTTATGTTTACGAGGGCGGCACTGAAAATTTCGGGAATCAAGGAAGTGACACAACATTACTATTTAAAAACGTATTTATTGCTTTTCGAAGTATTCTCCGCGAAATTTGACACATTTTTCCATACGATGGAACCAATCATTGAAGCAACCATTCCATTCGGAAGTTGGGGTCTCCAAAATGACCGTTTTGTAGGCGTCCACAGCTTCTTCAGATGATGAAAATCTCTGACCAAGCAACACCAATTTATTCTTTATTTTAGGGAAAGTATAGAAATCATTAGGGCTTAGGTCGGGGCTGTACGGCGGATGGTATAATAATTCTATGTTTTCTTGCTCTAAAAACTCTTTTGTTCTGTGCGCGGTATGAGAACTCGCATTGTCGTGATGGAGGATGATGCGGCGGTTGCAGTTCTCTTTACGGAGTTCAGAAACGACCTGTGGCAAACAAATTCTAGCATACCATTCTGCATTAACCGTTCTTTGTCCCTCAAGAGGAATAGTCGCAACATGGCCGGTTTTCGAGACAAACGTGGCCACCATTTTTTGCAACACTCCGTGAACGAACAATTTTAGTTGGCTTTAACTCATTTTCGAACACCCAAACTCGTGACTGGTTTTTTGTTTCGGGTTCGTACGCGTATATCCAGGATTCGTCACCTGATACGATGTTGTATACAGCATTTGAGGATCCAGCGTGAAATCTTTCGAGAGTTCTGACGCACCAAGTAACGCGAGCCGCTTTTTGCTCTTCACAGTGCGAATGCGGTATCCATCGGGAAAACAACTTTTTTACACCTAATTGTTCATGCAAGATTATTTGTATTTGACTCATGCCAATGTCTAAAGTTGCCTGAATTTCGCGGTATGTCACATGTCTATCTTCCTCAATCAGCTTACGCACAGCATCAACGTTTTCTTGGGTGACTGCAGTTTTTGGACGACCTTGACGGGGATCATCACTGAGCTTGACACGTCCACGTTGAAATTCAGCAAACCAGCGATAAATTGTGGTTTTGGATGGGGCTTCATCACCAAATGCAGAAATCATCCGGTCAACACACTGTTTTTGTGTTAAACCACTTCGAAAGTCACAATAAATCATCGCTCTTGAATTTTCTCGAGTCAATTCCATTTTCTCAACGACTAAACAAGTTTGACAAAACCTTGTGACTAGACCGAGAATATTTTTTTAAATAAATAAATGGTATTCGATTTTTAAAACCAAGGCGTTTTCAATTAAAAAGATTTTAATATGACAGAAACAGTGGAAATATTCCATTCCCGATACTTTTAGTTCAGCCCTCGTATACAACAAGTAGTAGAAAGCCAAAACAACCTGATCATTTGTGGGCAAGACTGCATAGTGTAATACAATAATAGAAGATTGATATTAATATTATTATGTTGAGCTTATTGCGTCCCACTGCGGGAAAAACGGCCTTTCCCTTCATTCGTTATCACTTTCTTCGCCGTTCTGAGACCAATATTCTAGTTTTCTTGCCTTTCATCCATACCAATACCATGCAAAGTTACTGCCTATCTGTTTGTACCTCTTCACGCATTAACGGCTGAACGGATATGAATAAAACTTTTCAACCATGTCCTGGATTAGGAAACATGATACTTTTGATTCCGGGATTAATGGCAATTTTACGCTCTTGGTCAAGTCATAGAAAACCTCTCTCCTCAATCTAGTAAACAAAGTAAATAGCTCTTAGATGGGAGCAAAAAACTCTATTCGCTATCAGCAAGTAAACATAACAATACTATATACTACTACAAAAGCCAGTAATAAAAATATGTACATTGTGCAGCGGGTCGCTCGAATACGGTCAGTGTGTGACGCAAGCGCATGCGAACGACGCGAAATTTTGCAACCATACGCGACAGCCTGCCTTCGCGTCACATTGTGTACTTTTATTTAATGATGCTGCCTGCCATTGTTTCGTTGGCAGGTTTTCAATGTAGATAAACCTGATCGAATAGGCATGATTCCTTTTTCGTTCAAGTTACATTTTCTACGACTATTAACTCAGCCACGTCGAAAGTCTTCGCGCTGGCCTGGCAAGGGTCTCGCATGGTGTAGATGTTTTTGCATTAGGAGCAGGACAGGAGATAGGAAATCGTCTGTCGCGTGGTTCCGCATTCACATTGTGGCGGAATATCCCTATCTGATTAGTCTTATGTGGTCAGCGGTCCACTTAGCTTCGTAGTAGAGCCTGATAAAACTGTCAGGGTTACTGACTGGTAAAAATGTCGTGTATGGAGTTCTTAATATTGTTGAAATCCGTATCAATTTTTGTTGCGTGATTTAGAAGAGTTAAGCGGAGGAACAGGCAGAGGAGGACTTTGTTTTTTTACTATTTAGAAATGTGGATTTATATTATAACTAGCTATCCCACGCGGCTTCGCTCCCGTCAACTGGCTACCTATCTACCCTACATACGTTGCGTAACTTAAACCGTTTATGCAGCGCACGCAACGGAAGCTCTCCGTTTTTGCAACATTGTTCATTTATGCTCCGCTCCTATTGGCCGTAGCGTGATGTTATATAGCCTATAACCTTCCTCGATAAATGGACTATCCAACACAAAAATATTTTTTAATTCCAACCAGTAGTTTCTGTGACTAGCGCGTTCACAAACAAACTCTTCAGCTTTATAATATTAGTAAAGATAGGCTAGAATAGACATGAATGTATCAAATAGTATCAATATATAATACGGCAATATATTCATATTTGTGGATCTATTATTCTTAGACCTTGATAAATATTCAATGTATTTGCGAATTTGCTAAATTTAAAGTAAAAAGAACAAACATTATGAAGACTATCGTTTAAAATAAGGTTCTATTTAAATTTCTGCGCGATTTCCGGAACTAACTTCTCTTTTGTATAATTATTTGAGTACTTCACAAATATCCATACAATCATAGCACCTTGAATATTGAAGTTTTCCTTCACATTTCAACGGTACAGCCCTGAGTATATAGATACTATATATGTACTCTACAAAGGTCGCAGTCACCTGTTAAATGTCTTACAGTTTTGGACGCCGCGACAATTACTGTCCGTTGACCTACATTAGAGGACCGTTGGAATTATGGCTAGAATATGATTTTAATGCATTGTGCTTTCTCTTTGTGCCGGTCGAAGTTAATGACATGGACATTAGGCGCATTAGCTTAATTTGTTAATGGATCTTGGCTTGCGGCCAAGGTCATGCTTGGAATGGTCGCTCTTTAGTCAGTCCGTGACTTTTTGTCCTTTTTAAATAAACTGGTTTGCATATAATAAACACTTCGAGCTAATACATTCTCAATATTTCTTTCGATTGATTGAATATCTTTATTATATCATCAACATTTGCCCCAATTAGATGATAACAGAAGACGAATAGCGGTTTTATTTTCAAACTAGCTGTGCCCGCGACGTTACATGCGTTACCTGAAAAAGTGCGGCACAATAGAACCAACCATACAATCAGGCCTTTTTTAACCGACTTCAAAAATTAAGACGTTCTCAATTCGATTGTATTTTTTTTATTTGTGTTATCTCAGAAGTTTTTACTAGGTAAACTGATTTTGAAAGCTTTTGCTTCTCATGTGGTCCCATTTAAATTTGAAAAACTTCGGCGATATACAACAGAACTCTTCAATAAATGACGGCAAATCTCTCGGGATTGGTGCAATCGCATGTGTGTTAATTATTTACACCATTTCCTTTTCAAAATCGGCCATCTCTACAACGCCACATAGGGAAAAACATACATACAAACATAGACTGATAAGCACATTATCCTCCTATGTGTCGCGCAGTCGGGTAAAAACTAACAAAACTTCTTCCACAATCCACAGGCTCAAGAGAACATCGAGCCGTGGCGGCAACGCTGGTTCTATGGCGGCAAACTCCTCGGCGACAGGCTGCTAATCGAGGAGGCGAAGATCACTCCAGGATACGTGGTGCAGGTCATCGTGAGCACTGATCCGCAGCCGCCGAGCTAGTCGCGAAACGAGCACCGCGCCATATTGCACCCACCAGCGTCTTTGTGGTACTTTGCATTTATTTTTAAAACTTTTTTTCCACTTTATTTATATTTGGAAGGCGACTGTGCATGGAGGTTGGATTAGAGAAAAAAAACGAGGGAAAATAGAACACTACCTTATCTGTGGTAGGGTTTGAAAATGGAATGTTTCCACTCGAGAGTTTCATACCCCTGCACTGTCGTGCTTGTAGTTTTATTCCTATATATTCGATGTTTGTCTATTTATTTTTGTATAGGTTGTAGTTTAGTTCGGGCCATATAATACGCTTTGTGTGTGATAAATCGTAGAAAAGCACAAGCGATTGTGGCGCCCTCTGATAAGTTTTGTGACGAAGAGTATTGAGGAGGTTGATACATTTCATAACTTCTGCATAGTTCATATCACAAGACCATAGTTTTATACTCAAGCTGTTATATAAATAATTCTATTGGAAAAGTGCGATATAGTGTATTGTAGCTGATTATAATAATATAGGGATTATCAACACATAATATATCAAGTGTTGCGCTGTGTTGCCTTGAATATTAGGCTCCTTTTTTCATTTTTCACACCATTGAGTCGCTCAGTAAATAAATAAATAATTTAGATTCGGCAAAATATCACAAAGACGCTCCGAAGTGAAGGAACCAGAGCAACATAATCCACGTAATAAAATAATTCTAAAGTAACGTTACAGCGTAGGTGATAATGTGTAACCAATTTATACGGTGGCCCCTAGCTTATACAATGATGGAGTATCCTTATACATACCAGACCTTTTTGATTTTTTAATAATGTTGCAGCGTAAAAATGGCTATTTAGCCATATACCTACCATTAAATGGTTGACAAAAAATATAAATTCCGGTTTCTGAAAAGATAACTATCGCAAAATTAATGAGAACGTAACTTCTGTGATTGTTGGGCCGAATTTCAATGTCCGCCAATCGCATCAGTTAATGTGGTAGTTACTGTACAGTCACCGTCAGATATATTTTAGCAGTTAAGGTGACCAAATACTTCTGAACAAATTAAAATGTCAATAAGTTCCATACACTACAAGTTACCATTAATATCTGAACATTCATTACTTCATTAATATCTGAGCAGATGCTTGTCAATAATTTATTTACACACAACTAACCAAAAATATCTGAACACTTACAACGTCAAGTGTATCTACGAAGACGACGCAGACGAACACTGAGCTTACGTAATTCGTTACTGCGTGATCGGACCAAAAACAAATACTAACTATATGTGGTCTAAATACGATGAGAAGGAAATAAGACATTTTAAGTTGTTCAGAAGTATTTGGTCACCTTGCCTGCTACAATATATCTGACGGTGACTGTACTGGAATCGTATAGATAATTCAAATTAATATTTTTTTGTTATCCAGCCTATTTGATTGAATAATATATCATATGAATTACTACTATGTTACAGATTTCTTTATTATTATCAAAGCTAGGGGCTAAATTAAAGATTTATCATGATTTGAGCGCTCGAAATCCTCCCTGAGCTCGAGTAGTAGCTACCTAGTAGTGTCCATGATTATTTCTGTGAACGCTTTTGATGGGGTGTCGCTTTGATATTACATTTTTCATGAGAATATCTCACTTTTGATCGTCCATACAATATGTAACACTAGCACCATGATTTATATGTATGAAAAAGCCACAATTTCATAAAAAGTAATCAGATATATTTTTTGTCGAACGGTACATATTGTATGGAAGATCCCTCACTCAGCATACCTTATCATTTATACTAGACTCGTATAAAATTGTTTATATTTACATAAAATGCCCCAATTGTAGTGATTAAATATATTATATGTATATTACAGTGAGAGCGATACATTAAGGCTGTACCTATGGTTATTACGATACACAAAATACAAGTGGAATTTTACTATATTATATATCAAGGGAGATATTATAGTAAATATTTATAAATACGTGTTTAAAAATCGTTTGGAATTAATTAATTTATGCGATAACAGTGTACCATTAAATTAGAGATCGTATTAAAAAATAATTTTCATTAATTTGTCTCAAATCTGGACGTCATAAGACAAAATTGTTAATAGACAATAACACGGCTCAAGATATTAATGCTTTAAGTGACCTCATAGCATTTCATCAAATTATTTATTATGGATATTAAAATAAATGCGATATTCTACTCGCATTATTTTTTCTGGGAAAATCTGCTGACACCAACATCATACTCTACTAAAAGAGTGTACACGGTCAACTTCACTTCTGTCCCAGTGACGTCACTGCGCAGGTGCACAGTTAAGTTGAACGTGTTACACGTGGGATATCGCCTTTATAATATGGTCGACTATATTAATTTATAAAACTTTCTATTTATATTTAAATGACTGGAAGATTTTTATTTAATAAGTAGCGTATATACCGGATTTATATGTTTTTCTAATGTGTTCGATTCGATGTATATTTAATGTTATATGGCTACCAGTGTGCCATGCTTCAACAAGGAACCAATAAAAAAAACGAGTTGTCTCAATAGTTTATAATTGCTGTAATCTGTTATAAGATATGTGTCGCAAGTATTAATTTGCCATTCACGTACGACTGCCATCTATTGTAATGTTGAGACAATTTTCTTTATACACTTACTGAAATATTATTATACAATATATTTTTTTTTTTTGGTTTTTAATCGATTGCCTCGCGAGGCAATCTTGTTATACTTTCCTGAAGATAAAAACTCGACCATTATTCTTGTGTTTATAACAAATATTTCGTGTCTCTTATATCAAAGGCAGCCGTTGCCTTGCTGTTCAAAAAATACAGTGCTACAAAGATCTTTTGGCGCGAATAACATTGACGGAAGGGCGCTGTGGGTAACCTAAACATTTGAAAATAACAAATATAAATGGTATAGGAAAAAAGATGGCGTCGTTCGATACGATTTTGGCGCCAAAAGATCATTGTACAGCTATACGCGCTTATGTTTCGTTATGGCTGCTATTTCTAAGATTTTATTTGTTTTTTCGCGCGTTTATTGTAGCCTGTTCAAATTTTTGTATTAGATTTCGCACACGAGTTAATAAAAGCAAAATTATGATGTTATTAGTGATTCGTGGAATGTATTCTTATAAAAGAAATTATTAACTTAAGTTTCCGGTTAAATTATATTTTGTTATGATTGTAAGTGGACGGACATATTATTGTAGGAAAACAAATGAATCTTCGATGTTATTTTATGTCACCATAATATGGTTTCTTGTAATCATTTTGATGTGTATTGCTACTATTTTCTTCAGTAAAGTTTAGAAATATTCTCTGTTCGATAACTTTTGTCTTGATTCATAATATTCACAATATACTTTAGGACAAAATATTATTAAGTTATAAAAATAAATTAGTTCTTGTCTATGATATAATGGCCTTATATTATGATACTCAGTTGGACTCCGATTGAAATATGAAACAAAAATACAAAACCCAAAATCATATAAAAATAATTTGTTTTCGGATTTTCTAGGATGATAAAAATCAAAAACTCATTTTCAACCTTATCCCTTTCTAATAGGATCTTTAACCTAAAACGTGGATTCAGGCGAGACATAATGGCTTTTATCTACTCTCATATCGTAATATTCGAATTATAAAATTCAAAACGAGTTTATATTGGCATACTTTATAAACACAATACCGAAATTTAAAAATAGAATCTTATTATAACACTATTTTTCTAACAAAATAATGCTATAAAACAATTTTTTTTCTATTACGATACAGAACAAATCCAAGAAGTTAATCACTAAGGAGTTTCCATCAATATTTTTTTTGTAATGCCATTTTATAGTACCTATTATAAAAAGATTTGATTCCAATTTTAAATTGTCTATGACAATGCCCGCTTTAGACATAGCACGCACTGTGATTTTTATTCGCGCGAATTTTGTTTCCTTCTACCTGTTCATAGAGCTCAAAATATTCGGGCGAATAAAATTCGCGCCGTGGTGCGGTGGATTCTGTGGCAAAACACGGATTTCTTGCGGAATTATTTCCGCACGATTTCGTTACCGATGCGAACAACTTCATACAATTACATAGGTCACAGAATGGGCGGAAAAAAATCGCTCGAATAAAGATCGCAGTGCGTGCTAAGCCTTAGCGCATGCGCGGTTAATGCGGTGATGTGCTGGGTTTTGGCGCCATTCATACGTTTTGCAAGTTTTGCTGTACTGAATTTCATGAGTTATTTAAATTATTGTGTGTGAAATGTCTGATATCAATGAATGTGAAGAAAATTTGACACCGCCCGATATTTTAGATGCGGCGAAGGAAATTACTCTTAATTTATTACCAGCAAAGTCGAGAAAAGTATATGACAAATGCTATCACGATTTTATGGCATGGAAAATGCAAAAAGAGGTATTTAGTAGGTTCAATCCCAATTTATGAGTGTAGATAAAGTAGTGTATGAAACTGCACATAACTAGGTATTAAAACATTCGTGTGAAAGCTATTAAAAACCTCGCCTACGGCTCGGTTTTTAAACACACACTCATGTTTTAATACCCCTCATTATGCAACAGTTTCATAAACTACTATTTAATTATTTTGGTAATTACGGCACACAATCGGTTAATCGTTGAGTAAATTTTAAATATGTTCCTCTTATTATGACCGTGTCAAAATGAGTTGGCAATATTATTTTGTTTTTTTTTTCTATACATTTAAATGCGTAGCTCACACGCTTATATTTGTAGGTATACCGTCAATATTACCTTTATTTTCTACATTGATGGCCTAAAGCCTCTACTGACAATATTCTCACATATCGATTCAACAAATGATTAAACTTGACTTTATTTTCATTGATAATTTAGTACTGCACTATAATATCGATAAATTCAAGTATCGATATCGATGTTGTGTTGTTAAATCCCGTAGTGATATTAAATAGAGCGTCAGTAGCATTTATTTATAAATCGGAATAATTATATGTCTATTATAGTTCGTTTATTTTTTGTATTAAAATTATTGATATGGCGATATAGGTTATAGAGATATTAAAATGTTAGCAGCTACAATTTATTTGAACTGAACATACCTATATTCTATTTTAAATTCATTTAAAATAAAATGTCTTTTAAATATTGCAAAATATAAGTTTAATATTTAGAAAATTCCTGATTTCATAGTTTCCTTTTAACTTAAGTCATTTAAATTGTAACTGCTACAGAATATACGTTATATTTCTAAATTGTAATAAGAGGATTATAACATTTTAGTACTAACTTATTAGGTTAGTTTTAGTATTTATACATAATTATTTAATAGTTAAATTGGGAAGAGGCTCGAGATATTATTTAGTTGGACAATGGTGTCTCTGCAAACATTATTTCTTAATTTCAAAGTAAAAAGTTAAATATTCTAAAGATTAACATTATTAGTGAACTTCTGTTCTACGAGACCATTTATAAAATGTTGCAGAGTTATCATTGTCATATCCATTTCAAGATAAATCGTTTTTATTATAGAGAATCTAACAATACGTTCATGTAACTCGTGCACGCTACAATCTACTGTATGTAAAGATATTATTGTCTATAATCGCGTTCACGACTCCTGATCTTTAATGTGTGAAAGGCTTGAACTGCAGGATATGAAACATCTCCCTTTGACACAACTCCGCCTAATAAATTCGTCTCCGAAACTTGTGTAGTTCACGCCTTATCCCACAAGACTGAAATTGCCAGTTAAAAAAAAGTATTTGTTATCTGTGAACAATTCCTCCTGTGTTACCATCAACAATATAGTGTTGCCTCACTTTACGCTCATAGTTTTTCAGTTATATTTAGGTTACAAATTGCAGTCGGCCATAACTAGATTATACAATAGTCAAATACGGTTTAAACTTGTTTGATTTCGGACTAAGGAATTATGTATGGTGCTACCATTTTGTTTTCACTGAAGGACTTATTTCGTACAGATTTTATGTATTTGACTATGAGGCATAATTTACTTAGCATCGATACATGATAATCTTTTCATAGTCAAAGCAGTAAATAGTATGAATAGGTCCGCCACAAATGATTTCTCAATTATTATATCTAACAGATACGGGTAATGTCCAAAATTATAAACTTTATTCAAATATCATACTCACATCTTTAAATGTTTCCCTTTTATTTATCTTAGCACTTTACCTGTTAAGACGTACGGTCAGCATCACATTTGTTATTTTGTCGCTGACTGTACCTACCCTCTAAAATGTACCTTAAGCAATAAAATGTATTTATGGACGCAAGATATTGGAGAAATATTTATTTGATGGTTTTAAGAAATTTTCCTTAGATCATAAATCCTTATTTTTTGGTTGTAATTTAGTTTTTATACTTTGTGTGTGCACATCACACTAAATTCGCTCAATATGACAAAATAACTTCAAATTGGTATTTTTGTAGTTTACGATCAATGTTATTATGTTTTTTTTACTGGACGCTAGATGGTATTTTATCATTTATTTTTGCCATAAATATTGTTTTAAAAATATTTTTTTGTTCCAATTTGTAACATTAAAACGTTTATGTAGAAAAATAATTAGATATATCGAAGCTGAAATGTTCATCTGTTATCCGTAAGCCGGATACAGGTAAAATAAAACTTAGAGGCACAATAAATGCATATTATATCAAAATTGATGTGGATTTTGAAGGCCGCAGAGTTTGGATCATGCCTGTATTGTTACAAGTATGTAGATAGATAGATTTATATAAAATAACAAATTCACTGCGTGTATCGTAAGGCTATCAAGTTGTATATTTTGAAGGCGCAAACGGCTCGACGCAACACATCTGCGATTTGTCTACACACAGTTTTGTACATAAAACAGTTTTTCAGTGTGTAAGCAATATTAGCATTTTAAATTTTCAAATAAAACACTTTGTGAATAACATTTGTTTGTGTATTGCATTTTGTGAATATCCCTGTACACCAACTTCTCTTATAATAAAATAAGATAAAGGACCCTTATTTTATTTGGTCCTCTACTCTAGTCTCAGTAGTTCATTTTTTTTTGTTCGGGCTCGGACTACTTAGACTATTTTTGTCTCATTAGTTTGGTTATGACGTCAACCCACTGTCCTCTAACATACAAGTACGCTGGACTTCATAATATCGATGACAAAATGAAGACATTTTATTTTCGCCATTTTGGCGCTGATAGCAACGTGACTTAACGTGAGCGTCCATGGAACTAATATTAGAGATGGGACACAGCCTTCGGTAAAAAAATACTTGTTGGGCTTTGCCCCTTGTATGATATAGTGTGGAGGCTGTATTCAGGTCGAGGATTCTTGTACTGCGATGTCTTCGCTGTCCTCAGGTTTTTTATCGAGTATTTGCATGTTGTACTTTTCATATTCTTGAAATGCAGTGATTAGCCGCTCCTTTTTAGCCACAAGAACAGAACGAGATGAGCTTTGAAAATCTTTCGATTCTATAAAATTTCCAATTCGTGTTACGGCTCCTTTGACGTAGCCCCTGGCACTTACAAGTGTATTTAAGTCTTCCATTTTATAATAATAAAACAGTTTGCACTATTACTATAGTAATTAATGAGATTATACTGTAACTAAACTAAGCACCAAGACAAAGTACGACGTAAATTACACAGTAAAAATACAAAATGTCTTCCGCTTCGATTTGCTATTGATCATAAGTGAAGTTCTACGTAAGTCCACTGCTGCCAACAACACGATGCGCGACGATCGATCGATGCGTCGATAAAACAGACCCCACGCGATAAAGATGGAGCGCGTGGATCTCTTCCGGAGCTCTTGAGTGTGAAAGAGATGGAGCTATTTCTGGTTGTCTTCGCTGTCGATGACGGGAAACCACTACACCACCGAGTATTGCGTGTTTTCCACGAGATGGCGCACTTGGATTGTCGATGCCGCTGTAGTTGTTATGTTGTCGCTGTAGTCGACTGTGACTACGACGAATTACGCTGGAGACTTGCTGTCTTGATCTTATGTATGATGATATTATAACCTTGAGGTATCTAGTATTCCACTCAACAAGGCTATAAAGGACGAATTGTCCTGTATAAATGTTGCGTGACTGATGTCACGATGATACTGCACGAAATACTTGCGTGAACTGCTGCTTGATGCTGGAACTTTTCACTGTCGAAGGACCATGTTGGGCTTTGCCCCTTGTATGATATAGTGTGGAGGCTGTATTCAGGCCGAGGATTCTTGGTGGAATTGAAAACCCTTGACTTTCACTATTAATTAGTTTTTTATTGTAAAGTTACACACAGAACACGTCTCTACAAAATTATAATAAAACTGTAACGACGTGTTCTGTGTGTAACTTTACAATAAAAAACTAATTAATAGTGAAAGTCAAGGGTTTTCAATTCCACCAAGAATCCTCGGCCTGAATACAGCCTCCACACTATATCATACAAGGGGCAAAGCCCAACAATACTTTTATGGACTTTATCAAGCGTCAGAATAATTTAATACGTAGGTAAGAGAAAAAAAAAAACAGTTATTTTTATTATGATTCATTTTTAAGTAATATAATAATTCCTGTAAGGGTTAACTGAAAAATATTTTCAGTCAGATTGCAAGCTATAAACTAGTGGATAGCGTGCTAGTAAATTTATAGCGCATTACTGTCAGACCAGTGAGATTAAAATATGGGGATAGGCTAACAACTTATCCATAAAACTAGTATATTTAAGCAAGTATCTCCTCGCTCAAGTACACTAGTTAGTTAATTCTTACAATATTTCGGAGTCACTCGGTTGGCGCCCGTCGGATTCGTGAAGGGAACATCATTCATACAAATATTTGCTTACGAACGAGATGGACAATAATATTAATAATTTACAACGGACGTATTTCTCGCTCTCATCGCCGAGATCCTGTCTCTGTAGTGTTATAGTGCAAATAAGAGTGACATTGCATTCCAGCGAGGTGAAAACTTTTCAACTCTGTTTCAGATGCAGATATAAATTGTTTGACTTCAATTCCGATTGACGTTATTAAAATTATAATTATCATGATATTATTCCAGAATTAAGTCCAGGCACAGGAACCTGGTGATTGGTACAAGAAGAGAGAGGCCTGTGCTCAGCAGTGGGCGAAGTTGGGCTGTGGATGATCATAATGATGATTCCAGAATTTAGTATTACACATTGCTTTTGAACATATTATTACTGATTATTAGGCATTCATATAACATTCATCACTAATATGAGATATTTAGTTGCAACATACTACGAGAAGTCAATACAGTAGATAAGTGATACGCCTTGCCAAGTCTACTATTTTGATTTTAGTTTAATTTAAAAATATCACTAATACTGATATATTAGTTACAATATTATATTATTTCCAGGCGAATATATTAGTATTACCTAATCTTGAGAAATATCGGTATTAACCTACCTATAAATGTATCAATTTTAGTTTCTGAGACGCTCGAGCGGGGCGCTTTGAATCAGCATAAATATCAACTGTCATTTCATATAGTATTATTAATCCAGTGTACTTGTATAATAGAGGTCAGTGCGTCAACCAAACTGTTGATACTAAAAAAGATACCAGCAGTCCGGTTAGGGATGTAAACATACAACTCGTTTATTATAATTAATAAAATAATCAAACATATTCTTTGAAATCATAGTTTGGTGGTTATTAATAGTTATTAATTAATAGGCAGTTTGCAAGAGCAGTGGTGCCCCAGTGGTTACGGTCCCGACTTACGAGTTGTAGGTCGTGGGTTCGAACCCGAGCAGGCGCTTTACTTTGTGTGATTTATTTCATCACCACTGCTCTCAAAACGGTGAACAACTATGTTCTTGTTCTGAAATATCTGTTAAGTTGATATTAAGGGTTTACTTTTAGCGGATGATGTAAACAAATTTTTACAACATTGTCAATCAATTCCGACTTCTATAATGTCGGTGACATTACAAAATGGCAGCTGTAGTCATCATCATCACACTTTTAATGTTCTCACTGTTGGGACACAGGCCTCCTCTCTGTGAGAGGGAATGGGCTGTAATCCACCACGCGGGCCCAGTGCGTGTTGGTGGATGTCACATGTATTCGAATTTATGTTTCTAGGACATGCCGGTTTCCTCACCATTTTGAGAGCAGTGGTGATGAAATAATTTACACAAAGTAAAGCGCCTGCCTGGTTTGAACCCACGACTTACAACTTATAAGTCACGGTCGATACCACTGGGCCACTACTGATCCTATGTCGGCAACTGTAGTAAACACTTGTTATTGGTAACGGGTCTATGCTATCCTTAGCGTGAGGCCAAACGAACGTGATTTTGTGAATTGCGAGTCGCGGAATTTACGTTGCATCTGGTTTCATACTAAAGTCCTGTTTGTCTCACACAGCGCCACGGCGACGCAGAATAGGTTGTCTGCTGACTCACACACATTATTTCAAACGAATTTCGCTTGAGGTGGAGGAAGGGGAGCGAGGCAAGCGTCAGCGCCCCGTACAAACGTACAATAGCTACTGAAATTTCGTCAGACCGTCTGCTTAACCGAATTTCAGTTGAAAGTAGATTATGCGACTCGCAACTCACAAAATTGCTTTCGTTTGGGCTCACCCTTATATTTACGGAATAGAACAGAAAATTGGTTAAACCCCAGATGATAAGTCTCATTTTTTTTACCATGATGACCATGAGGATTACTCAATAAAACCACCATATCTTAACTAGCATAAAGTTTAATTTACAATATTTACAGTCTGTTATCTACTTTGGTATGTATTTGAGGAGTTTGATCTCGTGCGTCAGCCAGATGGCCAGCGACAGCAGCACCAGCGAGCCTGACTGGTGCGAGGCGGCCAGGGGGGTGGGCACGTAGTACAGCAGGGTGGCGATGCCCAGCGACACCTGCGGGGTGGCCAGAGTATGGTTTTGTTATTGTGACCACTAGACAACCGGGACTGTCTATGTAATGTGGTCCAAATATGCAGCGAGTATGTTCTTATTTAAATTACCTAAAGTACAAAAGGATAATCCTGTACTAAGATCAATAGTTAGATATCTAAGAAATAAATTTTGCATATGGCATTTCAATATAAAACATGCTGCCAAACTGACATTTCATTCATCAGACAAAAGTTATCTGGACGACTTCGTGACATTTAGAGCATTAAAGATACAGAGAAAGGTATCTGGCTATAGAAAAATCAACCCTAAGAACATTTGTAACATCACTTATTCTTACTTGCAACCACGCCATAGCCCCGACAGCATTCACAGCCCTCCTAGCCAGCGGCGACAGCGGCTTCTTCCTCGCCAGCAGCCACAAGCCGCTCACCAGCGCCAGGGTCGTGCTGCCCAGCACGCGGTGGTCGAACTGCACGGTGGTGGGGTTCTCCGTGAAGTTGCGGAGGGTGGGGGAGAACTCCAGGATGTCTTCAGGGATCCACCTGTCGCCCATCTTGGGGAAAGAGCTGTAGACTAGACCGGCGTCAAGACCGGCTACGAAGGCGCCTGGAATAAGAAGTTTTTGTGAGTTTGGTATCCACGCTTTGTTTCGGGAGGTTCCTGTTCAGGATAGGGCGGCAGGAAAGGCCCGGGTGTCACCACTATGTGGGCGGAGTAACGCCGTGTCCTCGTGAAAGCGATCGACGGTGGCGACCTCTAGCGTCCGACTGGTTCAGGCCATGGTACGGAGCGAGAGGGCATGGGAAGTCGGCACCTCCTTCTGCGAAGCAGTATAGCTCGCGAAGGAAGAGGCGGAATGCGTGAGGGAGACGCACTCACGCCCTTAGCCACCGCAGGAGACGTCCCGGGTGTCGGGAGTCGCGATTCCCGGTCGCCGTAGGCGCGGGCTTGCGGACGACGAGTAGCGGGTAGCTCACCGTCCGATAAGGACCAGGCCTTAGTCGACGGCGCGTAGTGTTCCACGCGCGAGTTAAGTGTGATGACCCTATTCGCTTTATCAGCAAATCCCCCTCCACCTCAAAGTAGCAAATAAGTAGTGTATAAGAATATTGTTAACTTAGCAATAATTAAATATAAATACATGTCTCCTTATTAGAATAGACATTACTATCTTAATTACTGTAACGCTGTTCGTCTAAATAAAGTTTATTTTTAAACTACTCAAGTGTCAATCACTTAATTGGCGCAGCCGGTAGGATCTCTGTAGTCAGTTTGCGACGTATATAACTCTACAAGCGCAGCTGTACGTCTGTTTCTACAGTTCAACAGGGATCCCCGAACAAACAAATCTATTAAGTACCAGGCACAACGGCTGGCGCAGTATCTGATAGTAGTCACAAGGAGGAGATGGGAGTAACTACAGGACTGTGAGTAAAACTTTTTCACTATCCTCTCTGTTTTCCTTTATCATTTTTCTCTTTGTTTTAATTGTATGTGTTGTGTTATTAGGGGTTGAGCAATACCGTAATAACATTATTTTATTTTATTACGATATAACTTGCGTAATAAGATTAACCTAGTTAGGTATTAAGTGTATAGTTTTTTTTTCTGTGTTCTGTTCTTTCAAGATGGATCAAATCGTGCAGGTTCCGCCAACAATGGCAAAAATTATTCCAGAGTTTAGTGGCGATTCTAGACAGCTCCCACTTTTTATAAAGAAATGTGAATATATTATAAATACATTTCAAGGGGGAGAAGTACAGAACGAATATCTATTTCACGTTCTTACTAGTAGATTAACAGGGGAAGCCGCGAATCTAGTAGGGGAACGGGATAATATTCGTACTTGGTTGGAATTGAAAACATTATTGGCACAACATTTTGGTGACCCTAGAACCGAAGATTGTTTAGTATTAGAGTTGGAGTCTATGAAACTAAATTACAACGAAAGTTATTTAGATTTCTGTCATAGGATTCAAAACTTGCGCAGTGTCTTGATTGCAAAAATAATTGAAACTGTAGACGATGCGAATTTACGCCAAGCCAAACAGCATATTTATACTAATTCGTCATTGAATGTTTTTCTATATAACTTACCTCCTTATTTAGTTAGATTGGTACGATTAAGGAATGTGGCGACACTAGAAGACGCCTTGAAAGTAGTGTTAGAAGAGCAAAACTTTCAGACGGTATAAGAATCTAGAAATAATAGAATTAAAAGTGGTTCAAAACCGCCAGGAAAATTTTCCAACAATAATGGCAATTCCCAACGTTCGCCCAATCCGCAAAACCAACCTAGTACACCGGTACAAAATAGTTCAACAGGAAATATTATTCAAACGAATTCTCCAAATAATTCAACTCAATATAGAAATTCTTTTAGAAACCAAAATAATGCGCAAAATCAGTCGCCACAACAAAGTAGGTCAACGCCGTGGTTGAATCAGCAGGCCGCGCCGCGGACGTCACCGGCATATAATGCAACGCCAGCAAACTCGGGTTCAAACACCGATGTTACCATGCGAACTGCAAGCTCTAGACGCGTAAATTATACGAATAATGACTCACTTATGACTTACGATAATAATGAACAAAATACTTGCGATTATGAACCGCAAGCAAACACGTCCTATGAAACTGAACAGATTGAAAATTTTTACCTGAGAGCCTCACACAGAGAGAAAAAATAGTTTTAAATTGTACCAATTATCGTTCTTTGCCTTATATTATAATTCCGGAGCTAGGTAATGCAGTTTTTATGTTAGATTCTGGTAGTTCTAGATCATTTATAGGTCGACGTGTCGCTTACCATTATTTTAAAAATGCTATCTACAAAGAACCTTTCGAAGTAGTCAGTACTCATGGTGTGAGTATGCATACAGAAGTTGTTTTAACTCCCTTGCCCAAAATATTTAAAAATTCCGAAGGTCATAAGTTTTACGTTTACGATGTTGACAATAACTATGACGGTTTATTAGGCAGTAATTTATTAAAGCAATTAGAGGCAAAAATTGATTACCAAACACTAACTTTATGTACGAGGAATACTGATATACCTTTTGTTTATTCTTCAGCGCTAAAAGATACTTATATTTTACCGCCACGTAGTGAGTTGAGGGTGAAACTGCCCGTAAATTTAACTAATGGCGAGGCTATTTTAGATTTTAAAGAATTGACTCAAGGAATTCGAATGCCCTGTGCGTTAGTTAACTGTGTAAATGGTTATGCATATACGGTTATCCAGAACTGCAAGGACATAGAAATGACCCTCAAGGTCACTAACCCCTTTCAGGTAGAACCTTACAATCACCGAGAGATCGTAGTTAACAATTTAAGCGACAGAGACAGAATGAATGAGTTATTATTAAATAACTTAAAAAAATTAAGGTTAGATCATATGAATGAGGAGGAAAGAACGATGATTAAGAATATTTGTAAGGAATATAAGGATATTTTTTATTGTGAGGACATACCGTTGTCTTTCACTAATGAAGTGAAACATAAAATTAGAACGGTAAACGAAGATCCCATTAATGTAAAAGCCTATAGGTTGCCGCCCGCTCAAACAGATGAGATTAGGCGCCAAGTGGATAAAATGCTAAAGGACGATGTAATTCGAGAATCAAATTCTCCTTGGAGTGCACCGGTCCATCTTGTCCCAAAGAAATTAGATGCCTCTGGACAACAAAAGTGGAGGATGGTAGTAGATTATAGACGTTTGAATGAGATAACTGTGGACGATAAGTACCCTTTGCCAAACATCAATGATCTTTTTGATAAACTAGGAAAGAGTATGTATTTTTCCACCTTAGATCTTGCGTCTGGCTACCATCAATTACAAATCCAGAAGGAAGACAGACAAAAAACAGCGTTTTCAACACCATTCGGCTTATACGAATTCAACAGAATGCCTTTCGGTTTGAAAACATCGCCTGCCACATTTCAACGTGCAATGGATAACGTCCTCAGAGGTCTGCAAGGTTTGCATTGCCTTGTGTATCTTGATGACGTCATCATATTCTCCACCAGTTTACAAGAACACATGGAGAAACTACGAGCTATTTTCGAGCGATTTCGAAAAACTAACTTAAAAGTCCAGCTTGATAAATCCGAATTTTTGAGAAAGGAAGTAATGTACTTGGGTCATACAATAACTAGGGATGGCCTTAAGCCTAACAACGACAAAATAGAGGCTATTCTGAAATACCCGTTGCCCAAAACAATTACAGAAATTAAGAGTTTCTTAGGATTAATTGGTTATTATAGAAAGTTTATAAAAGATTTTTCTAAGATAACCGCACCTCTCACAGCATGCCTGAAGAAGGGAAGAAAGATTGAGATAAATGATGAATATAAAAAAAGTTTTGAAACATGTAAAGAGTTGCTGACACATGCACCTTTGTTACAATTCCCCGATTTCACAAAACCATTTATTCTTACAACGGACGCTTCAAACGTTGCGGTAGGAGCAGTACTTTCTCAAGGTACTATAGGATCAGACAAACCGATTGCATTTGCCAGTAGAAAACTAAGCGATACAGAATCTAGATATAGTACGATAGAAAAAGAGTTATTGGCCATAGTATGGGCAGTTAAACATTTCAGGCCCTATTTATATGGCAGAAAATTTACAATATATACCGACCATAGACCTTTGGCATGGTTGAATTCATTAAAAGAACCTAATAGCAAGCTAACTCGATGGCGTTTACGCTTAGAGGACTATAATTTCGATATATATTATAAGAAAGGTAAACAAAATACGAATGCTGATGCCTTGTCGCGTATCAAAATTAATATTACAAAAGATGACTCGGAATCAATGATAGTTAACGTAGATGAGAAGGAAGCGAGATTACAGCAACATTTGAAAGAAGTGACGGACGAAATCGTAAAACTTAGCGTTAAAGAACCAGAAATAGAGACGATAGAATTATCTGATTCTGAAAGCGACGCCGCGACAGCAAATTCAATATCTAATAGGGAACATGAAGGTATCCCTATTCTTAATGAAGCGGTAGATACCAAAGCTAGACAAATTCATGTTTTCACATGGTACAGGGACGATATCTGTGTAAAAGATATTTCTAATAACAAACAAAAAATTTTTGAAGTCCATCTACCCCCTAGTAACAGCGAAATCTTAGTCAAAAATTTTCTTAAAGAATATATAGATTACAAACATAAGTACTTCATTTACTTTGAAGACCATTGTCATAGAAAAACATTTGTTAATGTAGTTACGTCACTTTACAAAAAGGGAACGCAAAACTTTGTCGAATGTACTGAAAGAGTTGTGAATGTTACGGATGAAAGCGACCAGAAAGACCTAGTTGTCAAATATCATCAAGGGAAGACTTGTCATAGAGGTATTAGAGAGACTCTAATGAAGTTAAAAAGAGCATATTGGTGGAGCAATATGAAAGAAACAGTTACAGCTATTATTAATGCATGTGAAGAATGTAAGAAAATGAAGTATGACAGGAAACCTCTAAAACCATTTATACAATTAACACAAACTACAGACAGTCCATTCCAGGAAGTTTTTATAGATCTGTTATATATAGAGAAAAATCAATACTTAACCATAGTAGACTCATTTAGTAAATTGGGTCAAGCAATACAGATTCCTAATAAAAGCACACCCGAGGTAGTGAGAGCTCTAATTAAAAATTTTTGTATGTATGGCCGGGTGATGACGGAATTACGGCCGAACTCCTGAAGGCGGGTGGAAAACCGGTCCTTAGGGCCCTTCAGAAGCTGTTTGATTCCGTCATACTCGAGGGCAAAACGCCACAGGCATGGTGCAGGGGTGTGGTGGTACTCTTCTTCAAGAAGGGCGACAATGCCCGGTTGAAGAACTATAGGCCCATCTCACTTCTTAGCCATGTCTACAAGTTGTTTTCAAGAGTCATCACGAATCGTCTCGCGCGCAGGTTAGACGAATTCCAGCCCCCCGAACAAGCCGGATTCCGAAAAGGCTTTAGCACCGTAGACCACATACATACGCTGCGGCAGGTTATACAGAAGACCGAAGAGTATAACCTGCCTCTCTGTTTAGCGTTTGTGGACTACGAGAAAGCCTTCGATTCGATAGAGACTTGGGCTGTACTGCAGTCTCTCCAACGGTGCCAGATCGACTACCGGTACATTGAGGTGTTGAAGTGTTTGTACAAAAACGCCACCATGTCAGTCCGTCTTCTGGATCAGACCTCGAAACCAATCCTTCTCCAGCGCGGCGTGAGACAGGGAGACGTCATTTCTCCGAAACTGTTCACTGCTGCGCTGGAGGATGTCTTCAAGGTTCTGGACTGGAGGGGGCTGGGCATCAACGTTAATGGCGAGTACATTACTCACCTCCGGTTTGCCGACGACATAGTGGTCATGGCTGAGACCATGGAGAGCCTCAGTAAAATGCTCGATGACCTCAGTAGAGCTTCCGAAAGAGTGGGTCTTAAAATGAACATGGACAAAACCAAGATCATGGTGAATGCCCATGTAACACCCACTCCTATCAAGGTCGGAGACTCTACTCTCGAAATTGTAGACGATTATGTCTACCTGGGACAAACGATCCAGTTGGGTAGGTCCAATTTCGAGAAAGAGGTCAACCGTCGAATCCGACTCGGCTGGGCGGCGTTCGGGAAGTTGCGTGGTATCTTCTCGTCCAATTTACCGCAGTGTCTCAAGACAAAAGTCTATGACCAGTGTGTGTTGCCAGTGATCAGCTATGGGACCGAGACGTGGTCGCTCACAATGGGCCTTATCAGAAAGCTCAAAGTCACCCAAAGGGCAATGGAGAGGGCTATGCTCGGAATTTCCTTGCGTGATCACGTCAGAAATGATGATATCCGCAGGAGAACCAAAGTTACCGACATAGCCCGAAGAATTGCCAAACTTAAGTGGCAGTGGGCAGGGCACATTGCTCGCAGAACGGATGGCCGATGGGGCCGAAAAGTTCTGGAATGGCGACCGCGAACCGGAAGACGATACGTTGGAAGGCCTCCTACTAGGTGGACTGATGACCTGGTTAAGGTTGCGGGAAGGCGCTGGATGCGAGACGCACGGGATCGGTCAATGTGGCGACGCCTGGGGGAGGCCTATGTCCAGCAGTGGACGTCTTTCGGCTGAAATGATGATGATGTATGTATGGAATACCCAAAAAAATAAGTAGCGATGCAGGCACTGAGTTTAACAATGAATTGCTTAAGGAAATGTTAAGTTTATATAAAATTGAGCAACACATAGGGACACCTAACAACCCTAATTCAATGGCAATAGTAGAAAGGTTTCATTCTACAATCATTGAAATATATAGGTTAGCAAAATATGAACAATCTAGTTTAGATGCAGCTTCCGTTATGACATATGCGATCATGGGTTATAACAATACTATTCATAGCGCTACAAATTTCACACCTTACGAAGTAGTTTTCGGGCACACAGATTCTGGAAATGCTTTTGATATTGACAGGGACAAAACTTTAATGCAAAAGATATTACAGGATCACCGTAAACGACTGAAAATTCTTTATGAGCATTTAAGCAGCCAAATGATTGGACATAAAAACCTCGTTAGAGATAAGAAAGGAGGGGAGGACCCACCAAAAATAGTGGATGGTGACACGGTTTTTATGAAAAATACTAGGACTAGGAAAGCAAAAGAACTGCCGCGATACGAAAAGGCAATGGTCACCGGCAAACCTAAACGTAACATAGTACCAGTTAAGCTTAAAAATAGAAACACTAAAGTAGCATTAAGAAATGTCAAACGCCCTTCACAGATGGTGGTTGATACTGCTCGTCCTAGCGGATCAAGGGACGACCCTGAACATCCAGAGGATCGACCAGAATCCGGGAATAGTTCCGATCCGGATTGGAACAGCTCTGATGAGGACTAACCATTGGGATATTATTAAGACTATAGATTTAAATTCGCTAACTATCCAGTTAGAAAATAATATAGAAGAGTATAATAAGTTAAAAATTATAAGTCATAGTAATAGCGAGATACATAGAGAACTTTTAGGATTGACAGTACAAATTGAATCATTTATAGAATTGACAAAAGATAGGTTAACACAGATTCTACCCTCTAGCAGAACAAGGAGAGGAATTATAAACCCATTAGGATCCCTTATTAAGGTAATAACAGGAAATTTAGATAACGAAGATGCTAGGAAATATAATGTAGAAATTAGTAATTTAGGAAATAGGGAACATTCAATAGAACGAAAGGTATCATTAATGCAGAAGGCTTTCGATAAACTACTCAATGTTTCTGATGACATTAACTTTAATACTAGACATTTGGACTTCAAAATAAAACACTTCCAAACACTTATTCAAAATCAAACCAAGTACTCTAACCTTTTAACCATAATGAATAGTATGAATCAAGTTTTGAATAATTGTCGTACCATTTATTCCATTATTTTTGAATTGGAAACTGCTATTGCTTTTAGTAAAATGCACATATTACATCCATCCATAGTAAATACCACAGAATTATTTAATATTCTTAATGTCATAAGAAAACATCATAACTTAATTTATCCGTTAAGATTAGATAACTTAGTAAAATTAGAAGGAAATATAGAAATTAAGGGATATATAGACAATAGTAAAATTATATTTGTATTAGAAGTACCAGTAATAGACAAAAACACATACAATTATTACAAAGTTACTCCTATCCCGATTTATAACCAGATAACCCAAAAACCTAATATCATTATACCCCAATATCCTTACCTAATAGTGAACAAGTCGAAATACAGATCCGTAGTCGATGACTGTAAGGAAATAGAAGATCAGACATATCTCTGTTCCGATGAAAACGTGGTACAGTACGCAGAGGAAACATGTATCCAACAGCTCATGTTATTACAACATAACTTCAGTAACTGCAAGCAACACCAGGTGCAGATAGAAGAAACCAAGGTGCAGCCTATATCCAGCATTCACTGGTTGATATACACGGAAAAGGAAACTATTGCAACGGAGCACTGCGAAGAGGAGACCCGCAGACACAATCTACGAGGCACATACATACTAGTGCCAAGTCAACATTGTACCTTACAGATAGCTGATATCTCAATCACAACACCCATAAACACCAGTTTAGTCTCCTTCAGACTGCCACCAGTACAGATGCCCGAACTACGCAGAGATGTCACCCCGTCAGCCAAGCAGATGGATCTCAGAGGAGTAGATCTAGGCGACGTCAAGGAACTGCTGAACCAAGCCAAATACAGTGATAGTGTCAGTGATGGTGAAACCATTATAGTCAGTGACAAAATCAGTGTATGGACCATAAGTATTTAGGCCATTATAATTGTATTCGTCATTGGATTTTTGTTTCAAAAAAGAGAGTTATTGACTAAGAAACTTAGACGAAATTCTCTAAAGACGACAGAGTTGCCTTTAGATAATTTCTCTCTTAGGGAGGGAGGAGTTAAGTGTGATGACCCTAACGCTATTCGCTTTATCAGCAAATCCCCCTCCACCTCAAAGTAGCAAATAAGTAGTGTATAAGAATATTGTTAACTTAGCAATAATTAAATATAAATACATGTCTCCTTATTAGAATAGACATTACTATCTTAATTACTGTAACGCTGTTCGTCTAAATAAAGTTTATTTTTAAACTACTCAAGTGTCAATCACTTAATTTAAAAAGATGTCAGCAAAAACTGACGGGGTCCGCTAGGGCCGGTCTGTCTGAATCGCGGATAAATTTGAAAAAGAGTTATCGCGGTCCTGACTCAAGCAACTGAAGGAACACGGGTTTTAGTCAGTAAAAGTCTGGCACGCCCTTCCGCTTCACCCAGCAAAAATTCAAAGCAAAGGCCTCTTTAGGTCTTTTCAGCCAACTTTTTCTCCGGCCATTCCGGCAAGAATGACTAAAAATACTAAGACATTATATTATTGTATTTCAGCTGCCTGGCAGCATTGTTGCGCACTAGTTCAAATAGATAAATCTATTGTGATTCTAATAAGCCGAGCCAATTCCAATTCTCTTATCTAAATTATTTCGTGATGACGTTTACGATATAATTTGAGTTTGCTGTTACTAAGAGCTCTCATAATATGTTAAATTGTGTTAAATAACACACATGGCCGACCAACTATCCTGGTGGTGGTAGTAACTTTAGCGAAAAACAAAAACCAATATATATTATAAATACCTGACACAGCAGTAAGGAAAGCCATCGCCTTAACGGAATGTGCAAGCGCAGTAACACTCTTCAAACCCTTGAGAGACTTCATCGTGGCGGCCACAGGGAAGGGGCGAAGCACCCTCAGAGCTCCAGCCAGGAGTCCCGTGTACAGGATAAACGCCAAGCTCAAGTGCGCCGCTAAACGGTACTGTGAAACTCTGGGCACATCTGATGGTCCTTGGAAACGGTCTTCTAAACCAGATTTAACCATGTACCAGCCCATTAGACCCTGTGGAAAGAATTGGTATGATTAGTGACAACAGAAATAAATGAACAGCCTGCCCAGCTGTCTGGTGGAGATGACGAAGACAAAACACTGCGGGATGGTTATCAACTGTATCATACTATAAACATTTATGATGCAGAGAGCAGTCGTGGCCCAGTGGTAATGGCCGCGATTAAAAGTTGTAGGTCGTGTTTTCGAACCCAGGCAGGCGCTTTACTTTGTGTAAATTATTTCATCACCACTGCTCTCAAAACGGTGAAGGAAAACATCGTGCGGAAACCGGCATGTCTTA
Organism: Orthosia cruda; assembly: GCA_964057195.1. Taxonomy (NCBI): domain Eukaryota; kingdom Metazoa; phylum Arthropoda; class Insecta; order Lepidoptera; family Noctuidae; genus Orthosia; species Orthosia cruda. The sequence continues at coordinate 1,617,466 of OZ059836.1, forward strand.
GAACCAAAAATTCGAATACATGTGACATCCACTACCTTGCACTGGGCCCGCGTAGTGGATTACGGCCCATTCTCTCTCACAGAGAGGAGGCCTGCACGCACAACGGACCAAACGCGAGGCGGAAAAGGGATCCTATCCTTTATGATATTGGAAGGTCGGTAGGCCTTTGGTGTGGGATGCAACATGAGCCGACTGCACAGCATGATTTTTTTGTTTATGTCTTTTTAGTTCGCTTCTTAAGCAGTCGGGTTTTTAGATTTTTTGTATTAACTTTCTTATTTATAACTTTTTAGTAAAGGTTTTTTTTTTCGAATAAGATACATTTAAACATATAAGTGTTATATATATATATATTTTTTTTTATTTGAGATGGGTTTGCTCTTGACTCTAGTCTAAGTCATAGGTGACATATATATATTTTTGAAATCACCTCTTAAAAACCTTTATTTTGATACCCCACACGATGTGATAGGAAAAAAAAATTGGGCCTCCACAATATGGCGCCCAAAACCCGCCATGTTTTTATTTTCCTATTTTAAAGTAGTTAGTGACAAGACTAACAAGAATCGATTGATGTAAGAATCATCAAAATCGACCAACGCGCTTGGTCTCTAGAACGCCAGATAGGAACAAACATACATACATATATAGACTGATAAACACATTACTCTCCTTTGGCGGTCAAGTAAAAAGGAGGATCCTGCAACTCTGAATGGTGTCGTGTGAAATGCTATGAGTTTAAGTGTCATGAGTTTTCTCATGCCGACCCTGACCTTCATGGGCTTTTCCAGATACCCCCGCAGCCAGAAGCTAAAACAGCGGTATAATACAAATATATCTCACCTGAGCGGCCACAAGCGCGCAGTACACGCCGACCCTGACCTTCATGGGCTTGTCCAGATACCCCCGCAGCCAGAAGCTAAAACAGCGGTATAATACAAATATATCTCACCTGAGCGGCCACAAGCGCGCAGTACACGCCGACCCTGACCTTCATGGGCTTGTCCAGATACCCCCGCAGCCAGAAGCTAAAACAGCGGTATAATACAAATATATCTCACCTGAGCGGCCACAAGCGCGCAGTACACGCCGACCCTGACCTTCATGGGCTTGTCCAGATACCCCCGCAGCCAGAAGCTAAAACAGCGGTATAATACAAATATATCTCACCTGAGCGGCCACAAGCGCGCAGTACACGCCGACCCTGACCTTCACTAACAAGAATCGATTGATGTAAGAATCATCAAAATCGACCAACGCGCTTGGTCTCTAGAACGCCAGATAGGAACAAACATACATACATATATAGACTGATAAACACATTACTCTCCTTTGGCGGTCAAGTAAAAAGGAGGATCCTGCAACTCTGAATGGTGTCGTGTGAAATGCTATGAGTTTAAGTGTCATGAGTTTTCTCATGAGGCTTTCATATACCGTTTAATAAACATGTGATTCAATAAGTTGAACCAAGGAAAGATCATGGTCAATGTGGTCGCTTAGCGACAAAGCTCTTTAAACCAATGATATTCAAATAAACAGATACGTTATACACTCACAAAACAATTGAAAAAAAGTGTTCCGCGCAGCAGCGGCAGTACACATACACACTTTTCATTCATCTGACATTAAAAAATATTTATTTTAATAAAATAATAAATAAATTACAAATACACACGATGGCATTTTTTTTATTTTGTTTTTGTTTCAACAAAGCCTATCGCTCTTCGCCATGCTCGACATAAACTAAGGACTAAAGGTCACAATGGTGACCTATTTGAGTCTTCACAATGCGCGCGCTCATCACATATCTGTTTATTTGAATATCATTGCTTTAAACAAATAAAAAACCTGCCTAGTGCGAGTCTGACTCGCGCACGAAGTGTTTCGTACCATTATCGCAAAAAACTTAAATATTAATTTTATTCTGTTTTTAGTCAAATACCTTGTTATAGCGGCAACAGAAATACATCATCTGTGAAAATTTCAACTGGCTAGCTATCACGGTTCATGAGATGCAGCCTGGTGACAGATGGACAGACAGACAGACGGATCGCGGAGTCTTAGTAAAAGGGTCCCGTTTTTACCCTTTGGGAAAGGAACCCTAAAAAGGTCTAAAACAGCGGTATAATACAAATATATCTCACCTGAGCGGCCACAAGCGCGCAGTACACGCCGACCCTGACCTTCATGGGCTTGTCCAGATACCCCCGCAGCCAGAAGCTAAAACAGCGGTATAATACAAATATATCTCACCTGAGCGGCCACAAGCGCGCAGTACACGCCGACCCTGACCTTCATGGGCTTGTCCAGATACCCCCGCAGCCAGAAGCTAAAACAGCGGTATAATACAAATATATCTCACCTGAGCGGCCACAAGCGCGCAGTACACGCCGACCCTGACCTTCATGGGCTTGTCCAGATACCCCCGCAGCCAGAAGCTAAAACAGCGGTATAATACAAATATATCTCACCTGAGCGGCCACAAGCGCGCAGTACACGCCGACCCTGACCTTCATGGGCTTGTCCAGATACCCCCGCAGCCAGAAGATAAAACAGCGGTATAATACAAATATATCTCACCTGAGCGGCCACAAGCGCGCAGTACACGCCGACCCTGACCTTCATGGGCTTGTCCAGATACCCCCGCAGCCAGAAGCTAAAACAGCGGTATAATACAAATATATCTCACCTGAGCGGCCACAAGCGCGCAGTACACGCCGACCCTGACCTTCATGGGCTTGTCCAGATACCCCCGCAGCCAGAAGCTAAAACAGCGGTATAATACAAATATATCTCACCTGAGCGGCCACAAGCGCGCAGTACACGCCGACCCTGACCTTCATGGGCTTGTCCAGATACCCCCGCAGCCAGAAGCTAAAACAGCGGTATAATACAAATATATCTCACCTGAGCGGCCACAAGCGCGCAGTACACGCCGACCCTGACCTTCATGGGCTTTTCCAGATACCCCCGCAGCCAGAAGCTAAAACAGCGGTATAATACAAATATATCTCACCTGAGCGGCCACAAGCGCGCAGTACACGCCGACCCTGACGTTCATGGGCTTGTCCAGATACCCCCGCAGCCAGAAGCTAAAACAGCGGTATAATACAAATATATCTCACCTGAGCGGCCACAAGCGCGCAGTAAACGCCGACCCTGACCTTCATGGGCTTTTCCAGATACCCCCGCAGCCAGAAGCTAAAACAGCGGTATAATACAAATATATCTCACCTGAGCGGCCACAAGCGCGCAGTACACGCCGACCCTGACCTTCATGGGCTTGTCCAGATACCCCCGCAGCCAGAAGCTAAAACAGCGGTATAATACAAATATATCTCACCTGAGCGGCCACAAGCGCGCAGTACACGCCGACCCTGACCTTCATGGGCTTGTCCAGATACCCCCGCAGCCAGAAGCTAAAACAGCGGTATAATACAAATATATCTCACCTGAGCGGCCACAAGCGCGCAGTACACGCCGACCCTGACCTTCATGGGCTTGTCCAGATACCCCCGCAGCCAGAAGCTAAAACAGCGGTATAATACAAATATATCTCACCTGAGCGGCCACAAGCGCGCAGTACACGCCGACCCTGACCTTCATGGGCTTGTCCAGATACCCCCGCAGCCAGAAGCTAAAACAGCGGTATAATACAAATATATCTCACCTGAGCGGCCACAAGCGCGCAGTACACGCCGACCCTGACCTTCATGGGCTTGTCCAGATACCCCCGCAGCCAGAAGCTAAAACAGCGGTATAATACAAATATATCTCACCTGAGCGGCCACAAGCGCGCAGTACACGCCGACCCTGACCTTCATGGGCTTGTCCAGATACCCCCGCAGCCAGAAGCTAAAACAGCGGTATAATACAAATATATCTCACCTGAGCGGCCACAAGCGCGCAGTACACGCCGACCCTGACCTTCATGGGCTTGTCCAGATACCCCCGCAGCCAGAAGCTAAAACAGCGGTATAATACAAATATATCTCACCTGAGCGGCCACAAGCGCGCAGTACACGCCGACCCTGACCTTCATGGGCTTGTCCAGATACCCCCGCAGCCAGAAGCTAAAACAGCGGTATAATACAAATATATTTCACCTGAGCGGCCACAAGCGCGCAGTACACGCCGACCCTGACCTTCATGGGCTTGTCCAGATACCCTCGCAGCCAGAAGCTAAAACAGCGGTATAATACAAATATATCTCACCTGAGCGGCCACAAGCGCGCAGTACACGCCGACCCTGACCTTCATGGGCTTGTCCAGATACCCCCGCAGCCAGAAGCTAAAACAGCGGTATAATACAAATATATCTCACCTGAGCGGCCACAAGCGCGCAGTACACGCCGACCCTGACCTTCATGGGCTTGTCCAGATACCCCCGCAGCCAGAAGCTAAAACAGCGGTATAATACAAATATATCTCACCTGAGCGGCCACAAGCGCGCAGTACACGCCGACCCTGACCTTCATGGGCTTGTCCAGATACCCCCGCAGCCAGAAGCTAAAACAGCGGTATAATACAAATATATCTCACCTGAGCGGCCACAAGCGCGCAGTACACGCCGACCCTGACCTTCATGGGCTTGTCCAGATACCCCCGCAGCCAGAAGAAGGCGGCCGGTAGGAACACCACCGCCCCTATGGCGCGCCCCCACGTGCGGTGCGCGAACTCCATGTACCAGATCCATTTGAACTCTGATACTGTCATGTTTTGGTTCTTACTGAAAAAAAGATGTAATTTCAGTGTAAATCAATCTTAGCCTGCGTTTCTACCAAGCAACACGCACGCATGTTTAATTATGTAAATTGCGTAGGTCGATCGACCAATGGGGGCTATCGTTTTATTGCTCACCAGTTGGCGCCACTGTTGACTAAGGTCCATAAATATAACTATTAAACGTTGTTATAACGCGCACGGAAGCAAAGTTTGAATTAAAATCGTTACCAATTAAATATAAAATCGAGTATGCCGCAGCCCATTTTTTTCAAAAAAAGGAAGGCTAGCATTTTCCGAAACATACAAGTAAAATTTTAATACCTCAGACACATTTTTTTTTTGTTTTTTTTTTTCATTTTTAAACTACACAATTATTTATCTAGTAGTAGAGACTTTTCGATCTACAATCTATCGAACAAGTAATTTATGAGTTTATAACACGATATCTTGCGAAAATACCCTGATTCAAACAGTTAAACGCCCATAACTTTTGATCGTGTGAACCGATTTTCATCAAACATAGCTAAGATCACTCTCGATAAAGTCACCTTTAGAACAAACTAAATTAAAATCGGTTCATCCGTTTAGGAACTATGATGCCACAGACAAACACAGGTACACACGTCAAACTTATAACAACCCTCTTTTTCCGTCGGGGGTTAAAAACTCTAATAAAGCAGTGGTTGGTAAATTTGATTTGCCATATTTGGAAAATATTCACAACAATAAAAAATATTGTAAATAATAAAAAACGCGCAAAAAGCCAAAATACTATGAAATTTGAATTTAAAAGACCTTAGTCAAAACCAACGCCCAAAAAAATTCGCTATATATTCAAACGCGGTAGCCCCATTGATCACATTATAACTCTACACCCCACTATGTAAGGCAACATGCATGCGACCTGATTGCAGGTGTAAACGTGGCTTTTTAATAGATAATTGTTGCTAAGAAGATACTTTTTACTTATTCCCACTTAAAACGTGGTCACAGCGGATCTTTGTGTCTCTGAAGTTGGCTTCTACTACTACACAAAATAGCAACTACGCAGGGGCGTAGTTGCTATTTTGTGTAGTAGTAGAAGATAGCAATTGTATATGCCTCTTTCACTTGCTTACTTTTGTCGCATCGTCCTATCTCGCTTACTCTTTGCAGCAAACTAGATGACAAACTGTTTCTTGCGCAATGGTTCGCAGACCCAATTTCAGAGACACAAAGATCCGCTGTGACATATCTTGAATCATCTTTGTTCAGACTTATTTTAATAAGTTACAATGGATTTTGAATCAGCTGTATTCCATGAGTGATGCCATTGTGTCTTTACACGTTCAAGATTTTTTTACATTATTTTCTTTTAAAGCCAACACCTGTCAAATGGGTGTTAATGTGGAATCTGGGATAACATAATTTTTTTCTATGCTCTCATGTTGACTTAAGTCAATAGGCCTTAGTAAAATAGAAATATTACATACTAGATAAACTCAGGATACTGCTTATATTTCTCAAACTCCTCCTCCCATTCCTGGTCAGTCCTCGGCATCTTCTCTCCCAGGAGTTTCCACGTCACCATCGACAGCCCTGACTCTGTCAGCCTGGTCACACCACCTGCAGTGTTGTAAAACAGCGTGTTATGGAAAGACGGAAAAAAATTGTATCATTTTATACTGCCAAAGAAATATCAACTTTGCGTGACTTGATATTGAGTTTAAACTTGATGATCTTAAGACTCTTAGAAGCTAACAAAGCGAACTCACACTGTTTGAGCTTGCCTGGCTTATTTTCTACTTTATTTCCATGTGGGCAAAGTTGATATTCTTTGCTAGTGATAACCTCGTTATTGTCTCAAGTTCTAGCAGAATTTGGTTAGCTCTTTCCATTATAGATAGAATGTATCTGTGAGCCTTATAAGATATTTCATTATGCGATTTTATAACAAGGTTGTACTCAAGAGTATTATTGTTTGTGTTTGACTCAGCTTAACAATGAACCGGCTTCAAACAATGGAAAGTGAATGATATCAATATTTTGTTTCCATTCATGAGGATTGCAGTGTAACTCAAACATTTAGCTTCAAATAAAACAAAAATAACATTGAAATGACCTTTATTCGATGTAAACCTTAAAAACTAAAACATATTTTAGAAATCCCAATTTCTATTGTCTCTTTATAACATCTAATTTAACACGCATTTAATTAAGAATTTAGATCACAGAGAGTAATGTTAACTACCTACAGGTATTAAAGTAACATTTTTATTAAAAAGAATTACACTCAATGCATGCCTTATAGCATAAATCAATAATAATACTACCTATTTGGAATAATGAGTAATTTTTATCACTCTTAAGTTGCTTTTATTATATCATGGTCAATCTCAAATTGAACACACTACCTACAGCTCCTTTATTAGGCTGCATTAATGCAAAAATATACTTAATTGATAAATGTACCTATACATAACATAGAAATACGTAGTACACTACTTGTAGTGACACTACTACACTACTTGTAGTGTACTACTTGTAGTGTACTAAACCCAGATGAGAGAAATTACAATGTGTAAACTACATTTTAAGTATAATTTAATGGAGTTAACAAAGTACATCTACAATGTTAATTTGTTTTGTTATGTTAGCTTGTTTTTTTATTTATTTATTGACTCATATTATCAGCCAAAATACGTCCACTGCTGGATAGGCATTTATTGACTATTATGCAGGTATTGAAATCGTTTGTATGAGAACAGGGCCCTTACTCTGACGTGTCAATACTTTCATGGTTCCACTGTGAGAGAGGTACGGCGCTATACATGACAAAGAGCACTATCTCTTTATCACAGTGGAATCATGATGGTGTTGACACTTTCGGCTCCCGGAGGAGTGTAACGCATGTTACTATTGTCGTGATGTGTACGCATGGTACTATAGAATCTAAGAAGTCGGATTTGACAGCTATAGAAATACTTAATAATAATTAAACTTGATGCTTACGAATGATACTCGTTGTTATAGTGTATGGGTAACATAGTCATTACTTAGGATTATGAATTGACATTAGTTAGATAAGACTGATAATGAAAGATAAGACAGTCTTTGATAGAATTTAAGTTAAAAACCTACACCATGTAACATGGGACGAAGGCAGGAAGGTAATGCAGATGATGCAGGTAATCAGATGGTACGACTAGAATAATATTCTGACTCCTACGATCTTACTATAATATTATAAATGCGAAAGTTTGGATGTGTGGATGTATGTTTGTTACTCAATCATGCCAGAACGGCTGAACGGATCTGGATGAAATTTGGCACAGAGATAGATTATAGTCTAGTATTATTTTTATCCCGGTATTATGTTCCCTTGGGATAAGAAAAACACTTTTCACGCGTGCGAAGCCGCTGGTAGAAGCCAGTCACTAATAAAGAAACTGTAGCCAAGTTAACAATCTACAATTGATAACGCTAATAGAAACTAACCAATGCATGGGCATACCACATCTGGACGTTAAGTCACATGGTCAGAGTTAGACCAAAGGAATAGAAGGCGTTAACGTTTGTAAAAAGAGATTCGGTACGTAACGTTTGTAACTTGGCTATGGGAGCTGTGAACAAAGAGTGAATCGGAATACTGCTAACTAGCCAAGTCCACCCAAATTCCTAAAATCAAATCAGCTGCCTACTATGACATCATAAACACTTACTTTTAAATGCTTGTCATCTACATTTAACCAAACTAACCCCATTCTAAAAACTACTTCTTCCCATTGGTAGTTCTAAGCGCCACCTCAATAACATAGTATATGCTATACAACAGTACAAGATAGCCTGCGACCATACCTAGCACGACTGCGGTGAACACCATTCCGGAGCACCCTAGAAGCCAGTAGCCCACTACTTTGGAAGTCGCCTTGGGCTTCGGCGCTGTTTGGCAGAGACGGACGGCGATATTCTGTGGTTTCAGTAGGTCTGTAAGCTGGAAAAGAGGGTTTTATGTTAATATTGGTTGTTAAACTGGACAAACACTGAAGTCAATTCGGGTATTTAAAAAAAATTACGAGATTGAGATCACAATGCAAATAATAATGGAAATTGCCCCTATCTGGTTAAAACAGCAGTGGCGAGTTTGGGTCACAAGGACATTCAAATTACTTGAGCGAGGTCAAAATATTTTGATACGGCAGTGTACACATTTCCAACATAGTAAGTAATTAAGTAGTAGTTAATTTGCCAAAAACGTCTTAAGATAAGAAACTAATAATTAAAATTTTATCAAAGAGATACTTCATTAAATAATAAGACTCTATTGTTACGTAAAAGCTAATCTGCACTTATACCTACTTACAAATTCTAGAACTATTACTACTTATCATATTTTCAAAACTGATAATAAATAATGATAAATACCCCCATGGGAAAAATCGTGAGTAAATACAATTATCTACATACATAACTTTGTTACCAACTTCAGATCTAAATCTAAGATAAATGATAAACGGACACATTAGCTACCTTAACATAATCCTAAGCAACTATTAGGTTTACAAAGCACCTTTGCTTTTAAATGTATGTGGTTATTTGTGTATGTGAGTTTTATTATTATTATTATTATTATTATTATATACTTTATTGTACACCACAAAAAAAAAACATACAGGACAAACGTTCAAATATACAAGTGTACAATGGGCGGTCTTATCGCACTAGGCAATCTCTTACAGACAACCTTTGGATGGACTGAAAGATAGGAGAAGAATTTAGGGTTGTCAGTGTACAAAATATCAAAAATAATATTACTTAGACTTAATAACATACAATACATACATACAATATTACTTAATATACTAATACATATCAAATATATAACAGAGAAAGGAGAAGAATAAAAATTATAGTGAAAGGTAATGCTCCTTCACCATTTTCTTGAACGTTGGCAGTGTTTGAGCACGTCTCACTTCAATAGGTAATACATTCCACAACCGAGCTGCTTGAATCGTAAAAGATTTGTCAAAGAAGGAAGTGGAATGCATACGAATACTTAATTTTAGATTTTCCGATGATCTCAAGGATCTAGAATGGGTGTCACAGAGGAACTGAAAGCGTTCTTTGAGATAAAAAGGAGTAAAAGGATTAAATAGCACATTATAAAGCAAAGAAAGTATGTGGGCATTCCGGCGAAGGCGAATAGGAAGCCATTTGAGCTTAGTACGAAATTCGGAAACGTGATCATACTTGCGCAAGCCAAATATGAACCTGATACAGAGATTTTGAAGTCGCTCAAGCTTGTCCAATTGGTCTTGGGTGAGATCAAGATAGCTGGCGTCAGCATAGTCTAGAATAGGTAGAAGAAGAGATTGTGCTATCGCAATTTTAGTGGTGATGGGAAGAAAATTACGAAGACGTCTCAGGGAACCCGCAGACGCAAACAGTTTTCGACTGACTTCCTGCAGTTGTTTGGTCCAGGAAAGGGTGCTGTCGATAAAAATCCCCAAATTCTTCACAATATGATTTATAGGAATAATAGTATTATTGAAAGAAACCTGGGGAAGTATCGACCAATCGATCCTAGAGACAGTCCGGGAACTACCAACAACCGTTACCTGAGTCTTCGTTGGATTGATCTTCAACCCGAAATCAGTGCTCCAGTCACCTATTCGAGCCAGGTCTGTATTAATTGTCTCAATGGCATTAGATAACTCTCCAAGAGAGGCTTGGGTATAAATTTGGAGATCATCAGCATATAGGTGGTAGAAAGATGAAAGTCGTTGAGTGATAGCATTAATAAAGAGTGCGAAGAGAAGAGGAGATAAAACGCCACCCTGTGGCACACCGGCAGAGGTATGACACCAAGAGGAGAAAGATTCATCAGTGCAAATGCGCTGCCGACGGCCAAACAGGTAACTATGAAACCAGTCAATTACCGGAGGAGATATGTTAAAAGAGCATAGGACGCCAAGCAAAATATCGAAGTCAACAGTATTGAAGGCATTGCTAAAGTCAAGCAGAGCAAGTACTGTTAACTTCCCCATATCCATGCCTGACCTGATATCATCCGTAATGTGCACAAGTGCTGAGGTAGTGCTGTGGCCACGTCGAAAACCAGATTGGAAAGGATTTAAAAGATTGTGCTTGGAAAGGAATGTGTTAAGCTGATGATGAACAAGCTTTTCAAGGACTTTGGATAGGAAAGGAAGAATAGAAATGGGACGATAGTCAGAGAATGATGCAGGATGTGATTTTTTGAGTAAAGGAATAATTTGAAAACGCACCCACAATACTTAAGAAATTCCTAATGTGTTACAAAAAAAGTTACATAACAAAATCATAGGATCTTGCCTATAAAGGGTTCCAGATTGTTTGTTCAAGTCTCATGTAAAAATAATCAAAATTACAATTACCTAAGAAACTTGCTACAAGATAAAACTATAAGAAAAAACCGGCCAAGTGCGAGTCAATCTCGCGCACGAAGGGTCCCGTACCATTATAGCAAAAAACGGCATATAAATCACGTTTTTTGTATGGGACAGAATAAAATAAATATTTAAGGGGGGCAAATATTTATTTTATTCTGTTTTTAGTATTTGTTGTTATAGCGGCTACAGAAATACATCATCTGTGAAAATTTCAAATCTCTAGCTATCACGGTTCTTGAGATACAGCCTGGTGACAGACAGACAGACAGACGGACCGCGGAGTCTTAGTAATAGGGTCCCGTTTTTACCCTTTGGGTACGGATCCCTAAAAAGCAAAACTGTCTGACAGGTCAAAGGCCAGACACGTTTTGGAAGAATAGAGTAGCAAGTATTTTTCTGGCCTTGGCATATGATGTCTAGATAACATTATCTACATTCAAACCAAAAAAATACATATCTTTATTTTTTGAAAACAGAATGTATTTAAAGTGTAAATCTGCCGGGCGAGCACGGCCTTTGTGATAAGCTTGAGTCACGCATTTTATCACGGTTTTTGCTCCCAAACTGTGCGAGTCAAGCCTGTCATAGTAGGCCGTGCTCGCCCCCCTGCACTAAGAATAATACTCGAGTTGTATGGACCATAAACCCAGAAGTCAATCAATGTCTATCATGACAATACCTATGCTAATCAATGAGTAATAATAAGTTATTAAATCAGTGAAAGTGAAATTAGCCAAATCCATGGGCAGGGTTTTGATCTATGCTTTTGTGAAAATCCAGTCCGAACCGCGACCCCTAAGTGACTACGTGGTAGCGGTCATTAGTATTTGCAGACGACGAGCTGTAGAAGACGGTCACCTGTGCACTTGAGCTGCTCTACTCATAGTGTCCCGTCAGAGGGCCACCGGCGAGGTGCGTGAGGTCCGCTGTCGTCCCTGGACGGCTGAAGCGGTAGGCGAAGTTTAAGCTGATGGTGCAAGTGAGGGCTGATCTGTTCAAGCCAGCCCGAACGAGCACCGATGTTGCACTGTAAGCCAGCCTAGCGCATCCTAGCGTCAATGTGCGGCGTTCCCACGTGCGGGCTCGACGGAAGGTGGGAGCCAGCGAGATGCATTTCTGCCGAAGTATTCATGGCTTTCATAAAAGTCTTGGATACCATGGAGTGGAGTCGGCGATATCTGATATGAGTGGAGTATCCGATTGGCAATGTAGATGGGATACTTCCATCAAGGGCCGACACCTCCACCAATTCTTTCCATCCGTTCGTGAGCGGCTAGCCAAGACGTGGCTGGAGGGGGGATCACTGTGTTGCCCAATTTCTCAAAGGACATGGTAACTTTAAATGTAATTTATTTTACTTCAAGCTTGTTCCCTCGCCTTTATGTCAATGTTCTACATCTGACTGCGAATATGTACAATCTGCGCATCATATTATTTGGGAATATATTCTTTGGCAGAATGAACACAATATTATGTTGGATAATCTACAGGCTGCATCCGGAGTTATTTATTATACGGACCTTGTGGACACTAGAATAAATTGCCGTACGTTCAAGCGTTTTTGCCATACCTATTATTGGAAACAAATATAACAGCTCACAATGTTAGGACCCATTAATATTAATGATATTTTTTTATCCGTGTTGTTGTGCAACTTGGTTTATCCCAGTTTTAACGACCCTAGTTTGCCTTGTTTATTCTGTCTCCTGCTTAATATGGAGGGCAGTGGAAATTATGTTTCTTTTTCCTACTCCTCCGTTATTCTTTTCTGATTAATTTCGTTGCGGTATCCAAGACAGTTAAATTCATTATCTGGGACTTTGTCGAGCTTCATTACCTCGGCGCCTATCTGGTGGTCGCCACTGTTGATTCTGACTTTTAGGAGTTGCAGTGGTTTGGGAATAAAGCGGTGGGATGGCAAATAAAAACCCCAAAGCGGTGTGCACCTATCACCCTGCTTGCTCCTAGACCTGCGGTTAATACCGCTAGCGCCAGCGCGGGCGGCTGTGGTGAAAATCGCAACCAGGACAGTCGCAAAGTCCCTTGGGCAACCTGTGGCTAAAGGTGCAGGGCCCAGTGCGACAATCGCCACTAAGCGGGGTGCATCCAGCACTCCACGACCCCTGGACCTCGGCTAACGCCGTGGCTTTAGTGTATAGTCCCGTCTTTCTGCTCTGAGCCCTTATGACCATAAGTGCTTAGGGCTGCACGGTACCAGCACTGTCCCTTCCTTCCCCACGGCAAGGGCAGGTGAGCTGGCGGTCCCAGGGCCCAGGTATCCTCCTCCTCCTACTGTGGCTCCGCAGGCCTCCAGTCAAACGGGGGCAGCTAGTTTTCGTAAAAGTCAAGGGCCAACCGAAGCTCCAAAAGCAAGTGCGGTGCGGGATAGTCAGACCGGATGACCGAGGAGTATATAGGACCGCAACATAGCAGCGAGAACCCTGTTGTATCAAAAGCGATGGGTTGATATCAAGAAGTGCGCAAGTTTGTAGTGCTGGGCATCCCCGATGACCAGATCCCGACCTTCATGGGCGCCGAGCGAATTCTGACGTTTGGCCTGGCTGGGTTTGTACATCAAGTTCCAGGGAACCAACGGCAAATTTGTGCGTGTCCCTCGGGGATGGGACCCGGTCACAAAACAGCTCGTCGATGCAGGGCAGAGCAACCCCCCGCCCAACACCCGGCAGCATCCGCGGCCGACCCTGCTGCAGCAACAGTGCTGGCCACCCCTAACGCCGCCACGACCACCGTCCCTCTGTCGGGCGAGGAGCTGGACGACAGCATACTGTCACCGTTCGTCACGATGGCGGACGACTTCATTAGGGGCGATGCTTTCGCTGGTCTGCAGTTAGAGGATGGTAGACGAGGAGGGGGACCCTCCTCGTTTCCCATCCCATCACACCCACGATGGCGACCCTTTCGTTAGCCTGTAAAATAGTGCCGGCAGACCTCCTTTTTCCTATTTGTTAACACTTTCTAGAAAACGGCTCCAACAATTTCGATGAAATTTGCATTATTCGGGGCAAAATGTCGATGTAGCTAGGTCTCATATCTGGGCAAATTCGTTTTCTCCGTATTTCACCCGAGCAGAGCTCTGTCGCCTAGGTACTGTTGCAAAATGTGCAATGTGCATTCATGATAGTTAGGTAGATATGTCAACAATGATGCGCATTGTCTCAAGTATCAGATTACTGTAATGCCCCCCCCCCTCGCCCCCCTGATAATAGTATTTGTTATGTCACTTGAAAGGTCATTAGCAGATAATATTAGTAAACTGATACTGCATTGTATTTATTAGCTGCATTGCAATGACAAAGTAAAAAAATGTGTTATATATAGGCCAACGGCTTAACTGAGACCGTTCCTAAGGTAGCAAGAGAGATGTTGACGCCCCTCAGCGAACTATCAACTGACAGGTCACTACACCCGCGGCGACATTAAGTTCTCCTATGTACTTTTAAGTTGTATGAAGTTTTAATAAATACATCCCTTCCGTACCGCGCTCAGAATGGTCTCAGTTAAGCGGTCGGTCTATATATTGTTGGGTCAGGAACCTTCTCTGGCGTATGCAGAACAACCCACCACAGTTTCATCACAAATCACAAGTAAATCAAGGTTTGGAATACATAGACTCTATGCTATTTAAAAATGAATATATTACTGTATATTTTCTTAAATACCCACCTAGATTTATATTTTTGTAAATTATTTTATGTTAAGGAGCATCTGCACTGAAAGCAGTAAGCCAGATTGTTCTTTTAAGGTTTATATAGCAGGTAAGAGAAGAAACATCTGGAGGCCTAGAATTAGTTTCCTTTAGATAACATTTCAAAAGATTAAAACATATTTTTTATATAGATGATGACGCTTACAGCTTTTTTCCAAGGCTTCGATCACATGGCCTATATCCATCAGCTGTAGTATAGCTTTTTATCATTGAAATAATCTTTTAAATCAGATGAGAGATTATTCATGTCATCCCCAGAGAATGATTGAAATGAAAAGTTTTAGAGATTACCTACTACATCCAAATTTTATAAATTTTGCATTTTATTATTAGTATAATTTATACATTATTTAAAAATTAACAAACCTTTAATCCCTTAAACTTGCTGGCTTTATTATTTTGTGTAATTAGTTGGCGGCTGATGATGCTTGTCGTGTTGAAGCCATTCCTTGTGCCGGACACCAGCAGCTTGCTCTGAGCCGCACGCAGTGACTGCGTGCAGCGGCACAGGTGTGATACACTTAACATTGCTGGAAAATGAATATAGTTTAATAATAGCTATTTATGCAACTATTACGTTATGGACGGTATTTTAATACGAGTGCCATTTTTCGGTACAAGCGTAGCGCGTACCGAAATAGGTGGGCACGAGTTATTAAAAGACCAATAACGTACAGTTGCATACAAGATTTTATCTACGAAGGAAGGAATAAAACACAGATATAGACAAATATTGTTACGTTCCCGCCATATCACGAAACCTTCATAACATTTCTCATATACATGTCTTGATTTTTCTGGTAGTAAATTATTTGTAGCCGCAACTGCTTTATTTGTTATATTTGGTGGAGTATTTTCAATATCACTTGATGTTGAAGACATTTTTAATAAAATTTCGAATAAAACACTCAGAAATTTTTCCCGCGTACGTAGCTTAATTTTGCTTTGCTAATATTTGTTACAAATAACTAGAATGTTTTTGATTAAACGCATCCTCCTGTAATTGTTGTGTGGATTTAACAAATGAAGTATAAAAGAACAAAATAATTACAGCAGGTGGCCAAATTATTAGGGACAGTGTCGGAATTTATGTAATATTAAGACTCAAACATTTTTGAACAAATAATTTATTTTCCTTATGTTTCGATATTTCTGTTGTGAGAGAGTAAGAAGTGGGGCCTATGCCCAAGAATAATCTTGGGCATACTGGCTAACTCTGGCTGTAAAGCGTGGTGATCATGATCACCGGAGCCATGGTTTGGTGCCCTTGCACTAAACTAACTGCTACAGCCGTGAACAAGCTACAGCGAATGTAAAGCCTGGCCTGCATGGCGACAATGGGCTGCATGATGACTACCCCGACCGCAGCGCCCGAGGCCATGTTTGGACGGTGGCAGCTGTACGTCTAAAGAGCAGGGTAAGAGAGAGACACAAATGAGAACCACACCCACTGCTACCCTACAGGCAATGCTAGAGCTGCCACCCTCTGCACCTTATCGTGCGGGAGGACGCAGCCCTGGCCGCTTTTAGGCTCCATCTTTCAGGAACCGTAAGTAAACGTAAAAGTAACAGACCCCAGAGTTAAGCACACACACACACAAAGTAAGATGCGGTCAAACAAAGACCAATAAACACTTACAGAAGAACAGTGTGACTATTCAGGTCCGAAAGAGATGAGAGTATACACCAACGGATCGAAGGCTGACTCCGGTTCAAGAGTCGGAGTCTTCTCATACAACCACAATATAAATATATCTAGCCCGCTAGAAGTGTTCAACACCGTCTGCCAGGCGGAGTGTGTGGGCATCATACAAGCAGTCCACGCCCTATATGCCAGGAGGTTTCGGACATCCACAGTTTTACTATATTACAACATTAATTATATTTGATAAAAAATACAGAATCCAATTACACGAGGATAACTGTTGCAAGGGGCTATGCCCCGATGAGCTGCGGATCTTCATAGACGAATCCAAAACAGATACTGGTACGCGTGCAGGAGTCTTCTCAGAGGACCTAAACATCCACAGGCCTGAACTGCGCCTGAACCAGGTTCGGTTTGCACAATAAAGTAACCATTTCCAAGTAACCATTCTCGGGGGAGGCTGGATTGACCCAACGCGAATGTATACGTACATCCGTGGTGGGGCGACCCGGATTGCCAGGCACTTCTCATGCAACCGAGCGGGTGCCCACCCGGCACCCGCAGGTTGCCGATAGCCCGACTCCGGCTGCGGGACCGATTACTGGCTGCTGCATCTCTGCCAGTGGGTGGTCCCGCGGTCGGGGCATCTCCCAAAGAGATCCCGGACAAGAGAAGTTCCCGAAAGCCAAAATCCCAGGCTTAGGGTAACTCATATACCTCCATCCTATGTGCCCATCTCCCAACAAAGCCATCCCTCCCTATCCGTACTGATCCCGTCAATCCTTAAATCCCTAGGTCAATTCCCAAGCCTAGGGTGACCCCCAAGAAACCCACACCCACATAACTCCTTCCCTCCTATCCCTCAGCCCCGTCGCTCCCAGAGGAAGGGTAACCTCGGTTCCAAAAAAGCCCACCCCCCGACAAAATGAAAAAAATGCAGAATGACAACAATACTACCCACCCAGGTGGGTCCCGGCCAAGCCGGGGAATCCCACACCGCTTCGGCGGTTAGCTCCCATCGTAGTATGGGGGGAGCACCAATCTGCAACATAGAGTCCCTGATGCCGCGTTTCTCTGCACGGATGGCAGCTGATTTAGCGCCCAATCCACAGGCTGCGAATAACGCGCCCACAAACCCGACCCTGGCTGCGACTAACGCGCCAATATCCACGACACGGGGCACGCCTCCCGCGAACCTCTGGCAACAGAGCGTCGTGCGGCGCAGCTCCACCCGCACAGACAATGACCCAGACCGACACAATAAGACTGACACGGGGAAGGATGACAGACCTGGCAGCACTACCACTCTCACGGCTGTAGTCGATGAAGTACGCCTGGAAAAGCGCGGAAAAATCCCAGCCCGAGAACAGGAAGTAGGCGACCGAAAGCGTAGTTCTCGCGAAGGCAACAGCCAGCGCGAAGCGCGATTGGACACTGAAGGGTGGGCACGAGTCCAGCCAAAAGTACGCGCAGAGCGCGGAAAGGGGCCGGACACGGGGCGGCAAGCACGCGAAGGGGAAACCCCGCGCGACAAGCGGTCAGACGCGGGGCCACACGACCAGCCGCAAGTAAGCGTAGGGGAAACCCAGCGCGAAAAGCGGTCGGACGCGGACTCAAGTGAGCGGGGTCAGGTACGCGAAAGGGCAACCCAACGCGAAGAGCCTCCGCAAGCGGAAATACCTGCCGGGGCCGCCGCCCGACCCCAAGACACCGACACAACCCACACTCGACCGAGACACAAAAGGGGTAAGCGCTCCCATGCCTCACGCCGGGCGTTGCTAGCATCCAGCGCCCAGCCAGGCATCTCAAACCCGAAGCCTGTACCGAGTGGAACGGGGCCGGGGAAGAGGACGCGCCCCGACGACACGGCCTCACCTAGTACGCTCCAGGTGGACGCCAAGTGCCCATTTTTCACTCCGCACAGGAGGGGCAAAGGACCTACGCGCGAGCCACGAAGGACATTCCTGCGCGACTGGCCGTAGCAATCTGGCTTCCCCACCCCAGTAGGGAGCTAACTAACGTCGTTGTACAGGGCAACTGCCATCGGTGGCGACCGTTACGGGACTTACCTGACCCTGGGGCTGCCACCGGATGAAGCTGAAAAGGTCCTGGGGCGGGAGCGACGGATATCGTACCTGTTAGGGTCGATATACGTGCGCTTCTGGCCCACGACCCGCCCCGCCGACACCCAGACCGAGAGTACACAGACGGCAAAACCGACGACGACGACTCAGACGGGCGACACGGACATTGCCCAGCTCGAGGAAGAGATGGCCCGAGCGGCAATGGCCGATGACGACGACGCCATACCGGCCGCATCACCCGGCTGGAACGACGACGACAAACATCGGGAGGTGGATCTATCCGATGGATCCGTCTCCGATTAACCCCACTCCACCTCAACCAGTCCCCCTCAACATCATCCAAAATAACCTCCAGCACAGCCAGACTGCCACGGCTAGCTTACGCAGGGCACTGGAGTGCAGGGCACTGGAGTTAAACACCGAACCATCGCACTGATCCAAGAGCCGTGAATCAGGAACAACAGAATATGTGGCGTCGGTAACATCGGAGGTAAGATTATTCTCAACACACACGGCTCAGATAAGCCGAGAACCTGCATCTACATACTTAAAGAAATTCCCTTTACGACACTGACTCAATTCTGTTCCAGAGACCTGACATCTGTCAGGCTCCATAGGTACCGAAGGTAGCGATCCAGACGTTGTACTGGCCTCGGCATACATGCCAGGCGAGCACACAGACTGCCCGCCAAAGGAGCTGGCTGACCTGGTAGAGCACTGTGAGCGCGCCAGTCTGGACCTGATTATCTGCACCGATTCGAACGCCCACCACCCGCTCTGGGGCAGTGTCACACCGAACTCCAGAGGAGAGGTACTGTCCACCTTTTTATTCTCTACTAATCTTAACATTGTTAACCGCGGCACAGAACGCACTTGAGTCACGGCCCGTGGACAAACAATCATAGATTTAACACTCGCCACAGAAAACGCGACAAACCTTATCACAAACTGGCACGTATCGGACGAACCTTCTTGCTCAGACCATAGAAGGATCCGCTTTACACTAACAACAAACACTAAAAAACCCGCACCAAGGCGAAACCCGAGGCGTACTAACGTTCCCGGGTTCAAAAGCCTTCTGGCCTCACTATTAGCTGGACATTTAGCACTGGCAACCGTAAGGGAGCAAGCACAATTAGAACACACCGTAACAGACTTATCCAAATACCTAACAGAAGCTTACCTACCAGGCATGCTGTAAATCAAGAGCGCCACAAAGCAGGAACGAGAGGAACCCCTGGTGGAACGCTGAACTTGGTAAACTCAGAGATGCGCTGCGTAAGCAATTTAACAGAGAAAAAAACACGAGACTACCGGCAGACTGGGAGATATACAAAGACACCCAATATGCATACAAAAAACAGACTAGAACCGCCAGGAGGAAGGCATGGCGGCAATTCTGTGAAAACATTGAAACAAATAATGAGGCCGCAAGGGTACGGAAGATCCTATCAACTGATCAGGACCGAAGCCTCGGCGCGCTGAAAAAACCCGACAACTCGTACAGACAAACCGACTATGAAACCAGCAAGGTCCTCCTCGAAACTCACTTCCCGGACTGTCAAGTCTTGGAGGACAGGAAGTGGGAAGCTGAACCCGAATGGACCCCAACGGAACAAGACTGGTCAAGAGCCCATAATATAGTAACAGTAGACCGAATAAAATGGGCTATCAACACCTTTCAGCCATACAAGTCGGCGGGGCTGGACGGCATCTTCCCAGCCCTGCTACAGTGGGGGGTAGATTATCTAAAGCCATGGCTGTTGGAGATCGGGCCTGCATAGCACTTAGATACACACCTCTCGGATGGCGCGAGGTGATCATCTTTATACCTAAACCTGATTACACACACCCCAAGGCAGATAGACCTATAAGCCTTACATCCTTTTTACTGAAAACACTCGAAAGACTCTGTGATAGGCACATCCGTGATGGGCCTCTGCGGGAAAAACCGCTGAACAAACAACAACATGCGTACTCCACAAGCAAATCGACAGAATCCGCGTTGCACACATTTTTTCTAAAATTGAATGCGCAGTGAACCACAAATGCTCAGCACTGGCTGCCTTCATTGACATCGAGGGCGCCTTCGATAAGACTATGTTCAACAGCATAAACACGGCCCTCGACAGACACGTCATAGACCCGACCCTTGGAGGCTGGATCACCAATATGCTCAAACTGAGAGCGGTTCATGTCACGGTAAACAACACTACAAGGGCCATCGTCGCGAAGGACTGTCCGCAGGGGGGCGTCCTTTCGCCACTTCTGTGGAACCTGGAAGCTGACAGCCTCATCAAAACACTCAACGACAAAGGTTATTTCACCGTTGGCTACGCGGATGACATAACAATAATAATAAACGGGATACACGAAAACACTCTATGCCAAAAACACACCACTTTCATAGGCACTACAACATAATACTCACAGAGGAAAGATGTGACTACTCTGGCCCGAAAGAGATGAGAATATACACCGACGGATCGAAAACTGACTCCGGTACCGGAGTCGGAGTCTTCTCACACGATTTCAATATAAAGATATCCAGACCGCTAGGAGGGTTCAATACCGTCTATCAGGCGGAGTGTGTGGGTATCATACAAGCGGTCCATGCCCTAGAAGCCAGGAGACTAATAATGTTGGAACTAATAATGTTGGAACCAATCTGGAATGTGGTTTTTTTTTTTTTTTTCTGACCTTATGATGATTGTTTAATTGTTGTGTTATATCTATTGTTAAAACCACTGTTCGACACAAATGTAACTTTGTTGAAGAATGAATAAATAAATAAATGAAGGGTTACGGACACCCACATACGGATACTCTCCGACAGCGCATCAGTCCTCCAATCCTTACAAAAAAAATACATTACATCAAAACTAGTACTAGAATGTCACAACGCACTAGAACAGATAACTGTATCTAGCCGTAACACGGTGACACTACAATGGATAAAGGGACAGCGGATCGCTGGGTAACGACGCGGCTGACGAGCTTGGGAGACGCGGATCCAGCTAGGCGTTCTATGGACCCGAGCCTGTTGTACTCATCCCATTCAACCAAATACGCAGGTGGCTACAGGAATTCACCCAGACACAGGCGGAGAACTGGCGGGCCTTGGCTCCGGGCTGTAGGCAATCCAAAGAAGCTCTGGCATCCTTGGACAGTAGGCTTACCAGGCGTCTTTTACGCCTGTACAGGAATGGCCTGCGCCTGGTCACGGGACACTGCTCACTCAACAAACACTTCCACACAATAGGCATAACAGACAGTCCTCTATGCAGGGCATGCATGGAGGCCGAGGAAACCGTCGCGCACGTTCTCTTTGAGTGCACAGGTGTCACACAGATAAGAACACGAACCCTCGGGTCACCCAGATCTTACACGGATGTTTTGAGAAAACCAGGAGCTCTAATTGACTTCTGGAGGGGTGTGGGCTGGTTGGAATGACCACCCAACGGCCGCCATGGCCCACGTACAAAGGTCCATTAAGGGACTAAGTGCGGAAACCTAACCCCCCTAACATAGAAACATAGATAGTAACCATTCAATGGACCAAGGGACGCAGCGATTCCCGAGAGTATGATGGTGCGGTAGAGCTCGCCTGAAGGGGATCTTGTAAGGCAGTGCATCAAAGATAAACACCCCCACCAGTGCTCTCCATCAGTAAATGTTAAGATTAATTTTATTAGATTTCTATCAATCAATCAGTTTATTTGTGAAACATAGGTGTTTACATAAAATAGGAGGTGTGCTATGTTTTGTCATAATTAAGAAATACAAATTTATAAGTGACAACTTAGATGTCAATAGATTTTATATGAATTAGAAAAAAATAAAATATATTTAAATCAATTAAATAAATAAAAAGGAAAAATATAACATCAAATACAATGAAATCAAACAATAGTCACAGTACTTATTATAAAAGGTAAAAATGCATCATTATAATATATGCTCGTTAAAAAATTAGTCTACGGTATAATAACTATATCAAGTAATAATTTAGTAAGAGCTTTTTTAATCTTATATAATGTCATGTTTTTTATGTCATCAGGAAAGTTATTAAATACTTTAGGTGCCATACCAAAAAAACTTTTTCCATCGATGAGGTCTTACATTTTAGATGACATAGTTTATTTACGTATTGGCCACGTAATGGAGCTTTTTAGTGGAAGATATTTTTTCAAATAATTGTGGGTTTCCTTTCACAAACAACGCTGTTTCCAAAATGTATAATGCTGGAACAGTCAGTATTTTTAAAGATTTAAAATAGGGTCTACAGCTATCCATTGCTTTTATATTACACATTGCTCTGACACATCTCTTTTGCATCCTAAATATAAGCTGACAGTCAGTCGACTGCCCCCAACAAATTACGCCATATCGCAACACAAGGCTATTCTATTAAGGCTCACATTACTTTACGAATGAAAATAGATTAACTTAAATGTGTTGTTTTTATGGTGTTACAAACATACACTCATAAAAATAAAAGTACACATGAGACCTACAACCAGTTGTTTAAAAAATACAGAGCAACAAGAAAACACAAAAATCGGAGTACTGATAATTTGGCCACCGATGGTATGTACTCTTGGATGACCTGATTCAGCACTATTGTTTTATTAGCATTAGTAGCTGTAATATTTGCTCTAAAAACCTTAAACAGGCCAGATAAAAATGTGTCTGAAGACCACTTGGGGAGGCTTATGTTTAGAACTGGACGTCTTTCAGCTGAAATGATGATGATGATGAATACCACCAATTTCTTAATTAAAACAAAATATATTTTTGTAGTTACCATGTTTATTTTTTTTGTACACTGTAACGGTATAACCATAGACTTGATCAGGGCTATTCAATAATAGTTTACATAATATTTTGAAATACCTACCTACACCAAGGTATTAAAAGGTTGTATGGTTTAGTAGGCTATCTTAGAAAAATCAATATGACCGTGATAGATACGCTACTTAACATCAATCATTTCATCAATTCGTTACTGTTGATAAGTAAAAAGGATTAACATTCTATAAAATTAAACAACACAAAATATTACTCACTTGAGTTATTTCCGATTCCAAAAACTATGTACAATTTTAGTATTGCTTCTTGGCTTAATCAGCACTTCACTTTAACTTAAAGTAATAAAAAAATAGAAAAAAATACTGTTCTGTTATTAATAAATGCTTCAAGACTCGAGCAAATCAGCTCCTCAAAATGCAGGCCAATGCAATGCAAGCAGCACCACAGCAGGTATGAGTTTGACACTTTGACATGCGATTGACACTGACACTTGTGCAAGTGTCGAGTCATTGAGATAGGAAAAATATGGAGACGCCCTATTATTCTATACATACATTAGCTTATACAAATATGAGTGAAATACGATACAGAATGTGAAACATCATTTTGTCTCATTTCTTCTAATGTAGTAATCGTATTTGACAAAAGAGACAACAATATTTCAGTTGTTGCTCATTATGGAAACATTTTGTTATGACGTAGTGACAGCTGTCAGTACGTGCCATATTCGCCATATTAATTGCCGGAATTTGTGGTTGTGTTCGTGGTAGTCCTGCTGTCAAATGGTTGTTTACTTTTTGTATTATTAATGTGTGTGTGTTCCGTGATTAACACAACCATAGCATCGGCAGCCATTTTAAGTGCCATTTTAAGGTTTAGGTAGGCACGTTTTTTTTGTAGGTATTTCGAGTCCATACTATTTATTAGGTCTATGTGTCGAGTTGACACTTGACAGATTTTATGTGACAGACCTAATAAAGACATAGAATAAATAAAGCTCATCCCTGTGAGAAAACCGTAACTACAAAAAAAACTAAACAGTTTCAATTTTATTACAGTTTTGGATACCCCAGTATTTTTTTTTCTCATATGTAAAAGCAACGAAATAAATTATAGTAAATGTATATACAGTGTATAAAATACTTAATTAACTACGACTACAAACATAGTACATTTAAACTAAAAATTAATCACATATAAAAATATACAAAACTAAAATATGGCTTCGAAAAACTCCTCCACATCGTTGTCCACTGGGAATGTGCCCAAAAGACTGGCAGCTTTGCCACGTTTTATGGCAATGCCTATTCTCTGACGAAGTTAAAAGTTCACGCGTAGTGTCAACTAGGCGCTTGGAAATACGCGAGGAAGAAGGCTTTAAACAAAGCGTGAGCATTCGAACCTCACGGACCAAGAGTTTCAACCCCAAACGGCTCGAAAATATAACCGATGAGATTATTATATTTCCGCCACTTGAGGTTTTCTGCACCCGGAGCGGCAGCGCCAGCATAGCACGACGAGCTAGGAAGATGGGATGGCGCAAGAGTATCGATACAAGTAGCGTCCCACACTAAAGGCCTACTCATCATCCATGGAAACAAAGACATTCCGTCCGGTATTTTGCCATCGTCGCGTGCCAGGCCATGGAGTTCTAATACGGCAGGAACGCCGAAGGTGACGAGAGCACGTCCGATGATGTCGTTTAAGTTTCCGTGACGCGCTATGCGACCCGCACTTCAGCTGCATGAAAGACCGTGGTGACCGAGGCTGTTGACAACTTCACCACAGTGACAACGATGAGGAGTACAACAGGGTGTGCCAAGACGTAGGGAAGCAGCGAGGTGGAAAGTAGTGTCGTCGAACAAGGTGCCTATGTTCAACGACGGTAGTGCATGAAGCCAGAGGCCCGACTCCCACTCGCCAACAGCCAGCAGGCAGAAGAGGCAATTTGGTGCTCATGAACTGTTCTGCGGAGTGGCTCATCCCACCGTCTCTGGAATGAAGAGTAGTCGCGAAGATTACAATTCGGGCAAGCGAGTCTCTAGAGCAGTGGTGGCCCAGTGGTATGGTATAGCCCTCGCCAAACTTATTGGCCGCCCTGAAGTTGGTTTACCGGATGCGCGAGGCACGAAACGGTGCTGTTTTTGTATGAGATTTCCTACTGCGCAGCCATTGTAGCCAGCACCCACGACCCACAATTTGTAAGTCGCGGCCAATAAGTTTGGCGAGAACTATATCGGCCGCGACTTACAAATTGTGGGTCGTGGGTTCGACCTCAGGCAGGCGCTTTACTTTGTTTAAATTATTTCATCACCACTGCTCTCAAAACGGTGAAGGTTTTGAGAGTAGTGTTGTTTTATCGTGAGGAAACCGGCATGTCCTAGAACCAAAAGTTCGAAGACATGTGACATCCACCAACCCACACTGGGCCCGCGTGGTCGATTACGGCCCATTCCCTCTCAAAGAGAGGAGGCCTGTGTCCCAGCAGTGGGAACAATTAATAGGCTGATGATGAAGCGAGTCTCCAAGCATCAATAGCCTTGGTGAAGCACGGCACATCAAAATTAATCAGTATGGGTGCTAGGATATTCCTGATTAATTTCTCAGTACCGTGGACCGAGGATATAAACTAAACTAATATTAGTAATTTTGCGGACGCCAAGGCCTCCCATACGGATAGGAAGAGTAGCTTGAGCCCAAGCTCGGTCGTCCATGGCCACAAAAGTAAAATGGTTCTAAAGTGGCAATGATGAAGAGGTATAATAAAAGTTTACTTTCTTTTTGTCGTAATGTTGCTGTTATTTCTTAATTTTATGTGACACAATTATTATTATAAACCTGTGCGTACTTACAAAATTATTTCATCTTCACATAGTTTCTTTTAACTTTCCATTTCCCTATAATCTTTTGCCAAAGCCTTGATATTTAAAAGAGCATTTTTAAATTCACCTTCTTCTAAACCTTCACCAACAAAATGATGCACAAAGGCACGCTTAGAATACATTAGAGAGAACTTTTTTGCAAGGCGCTCCCAGGCTACACGTATTGCTGAAGTGTTTGATACCATCACAACTGCTCTCATTAAAGCTGCTAAGTCACCACCAGGGACTGTCTGTGGTGGTTGGTAATTCAGCCCAATCTGAGTAAATAAGAATGATTATCTTACTGATCTGCCTTTAAATTTCGTAATTCATAGTGCCATTATCTCAAAAAATCTTATTTATGTCGAATTTGAATGACCAATGGCTTATACGAACTAACCCAGGATCATAAGAGCTATAAGTCATGGGGTAGATCTAAACCAGTATCCCACTAGAAGTACCTACTATATTTTATAGCAGCCAAAGGCTGGACGTCGACTTTTCACTACAAAAAGCACTACCCACACACGGAACTCGTAAGTGGTTAAAACATTGCGTATTGCTGCGAAGTGTGCGTATTAAAATATATATAATATAGTGTACCTACCTTAAATCCAGTGGGCGACCAAGGAACAAATTTTATTGATCGCATGCCTTTAATTTGAGTAATAGTAGAATTTATATCGTTTGGGTTTATGTCTCCTCGAAATAATAAGCAGCAAGACATATAGTATCCTTCTCTGGGGTCACATTTGACCATCTGATTGGAAGGTTCAAAACATTGCATCATCAACTGTTGCGTTGTATTATCTTCATGCATTGCTCTAGCCGGATGTATAAATGGTGCAAACGTTACCAATGGATAATGGATTCTTGGGTAAGGAACAAGATTTGTTCTAAATTCTACAAGTTGCACATTTAATGAACCTTCAAATCTCATTGAAGCTGTTATGCAGGACACAACCTGAAGGAAAATGTTATTAATAGCTTATGCACCTCAGTGCTTCTAGGCTAAGCAATGACAGTCGCAAGGGCGTAGGAGGTTAAAAGCCCTCTTCCTCTCTTTTCTCTCTCCTACTTTTGCAGTGCCCGACAGGGTCCACAATGGTCTAAACTTGTAACCTACCATCTAAGTTCACATGTGGAAGCAATAAATGTATTGAGTATTGAGGTTAAGCTACTCTTGCCGAAGTCTGTCCGGGGATGGGTGATCAAATTGACCATCCATTATATACCAGGCCCCTACGGCCCAACCATGTTGCCTTTGAAAGCACGTTAAGCCGCTAGCCGTTAGCCGGGCACTATCATTCGTAGGTCTTTGACAAGCTAGTCAGAAGCCCCGTGGTAGCCAGTAATTGGGTTGTTTAAGTCGGATAGGCAGTCGCTCCATGGATAATTTGGGTTGAGACTAGATAGGTGATAACAGATCTAAGTAAAATAGCGGAGGTATAATGAATTTTATTTATATTAACCTGGGCTATAAGACGATTCAAGTTAGTGTAGGTTGGACGTGGTGTATCTAGTAACCTTTCCAAAATCTCATACAAGGCTTCATTATCAAAAATAAAGCATATATCTTCGTTGTCCATAGTCGAATGAGTGGTCAATACAGCATTGTATGGCTCAACGATTACAGGCGATATTCTTGGAGATGGGTATATTGCAAACTCCACTTTAGACAATTTTCCATAATCCCTTGTCAGTCCTTCAAGTAACAATGCTGTGAAACCGGAACCAGTCCCTCCTCCGAATGAACGGAATATCATGAAACCTTGCAAGGAACTACAACCTTCTGCAACTATTCTTACACGATTTAGAGCCAGATCTATCATCTCACGGCCAACACCAAAGTAACCGCGAGCGAAATTGCTTGCAGCATCTTCTTTGCCAGTGAGTAGAGTTGAAGGGTGAAATAACTCTCGATATGCTCCTGTTCTTATTTCGTCTGTAAGAATTTTATAGATTTTATTATTTACTAGCGTCTGCCCGCGCTTTGCGCGCGTGGTATGGTGGATATTATGAAGTATCCTTTGTCCTATAACCTTCTCTATCTCTTCTATTTATCCTTCTCTCTAGGCAATATCTTTTAGGTCGGTTTAGTGGCTTACGCGTGAAAACGTAACAAATAAACAGACAGACAGAATTAGTTTCCTTCATAATATTTGATTTAAAGAACTGCCCTATTTGTACATTTCATTGCTAAGCGTGGCCACGTACAGTCCCGGGATTGATCCCCGACACGAGGAAAATGTTGAGTTTTTCTTTTGGACATTGCACTACGAATCAGTTATGAAATAAGTACTTGTTTATTACTTAAACTATTTTTTTAAATGATTGGAAACATCCACTTAAACTTACCAATAGGTGTTGGCTCCAAATCAATCATGACAACTCTGGGCACAACTTTTCCAGCGCCTGTTTCGCTAAAAAAGGCCCCGTAGCTCTGGTCATCCTGACCTGTAAACGCCAACACACCATCCACTCTAATACCATGTTCGAGACAATAAAGCTCCCAGCAAGCATTTGCTATTTGTACTCCTGCCTGACCAATGTGTATGTGAATAACTTCTCTCTGTAAGAACAAAAAGCGCATTTCTAACAAAATATTTACCAGAAGCTATAGGTATGACTGCACGTTCAACCAAGGATAGGCCTAAACTTACTTTAGCCATGAGTGAAAATATAACTGAGAATTTGGTTTGTTAAAGTGTTAGTTACCTAGTTATCTAAATAAATCCTACATGTTTGTTACAAAAATTTACTTACTTAAAAAATGACAAATTCTAGTCGCTTGACATTCCCTTTCATAAAATTACAGTGGTCTATTTGGTTGCGACTTATTGGTAAGTATATCCTTCTTTGTGTGCCTTATAAAGTTTCCACTATCAGGTCGCCGGTGTAAACCGTATTTACCGGCAGCATAGGTACAGCACTAGTTGTTTTCAAGCCAAGGTAACTGTCAAACTCGAGGTCACAAAAATAGTGTCATTGTGATAACATTGCTTGTCACTGTCTTGAGTCTGTTTTCATTGACGAAGTCCCCTTTCCAGATCGAATATACCTATTCTCATTGGCTCATGTGTTTACTTTTTATATGTTTAGACCAATTCCGACCGATCTGACTAATTTGTTTATATTATACATATAAAATAATTCATAAAGAACAGGGTCGGCAGTTTGATCTGCCTTAAATTTGATTATTGTAATAGGTATTATTAAGTAAGTTTGTAGTGATAAGATAATTTAGTGTTTTAGCCATTTTACTCTTCAACTCTTGCTCGTCGCTGTTGTGAAGTATCCATCAATAACTTGTCCATCTCAATCAATAAAGGGCTCCAGTTCGCAATAAATATAGAATTTATTGATAGGATGAATTTCGCCGGGAAAGTCGTAATTGTGACCGGCGCTAGCTCGGGTATCGGTGCGGCGACAGCGGTATTCCTATCAAAATTGGGCGCTCAACTATCCTTGACCGGTAGAAATGCTGAAAACTTACAAAAAGTAAGTAAAGACTGCGAAAAATCTACGGCGACCTTCATAACTACCGCGGATTTGACAAAAGAAAGCGACATTGAGAAGATAGTGAAGAACACTGTCGATCATTACGGGAAGATCGACATCTTGGTCAACAATGCCGGGATCATCGAGACCGGCACGATTGAGAACACGTCGTTGGCCCAGTACGATCGTTTAATGAACACCAATGTGCGTTCTATTTACTACTTGACCATGCTAGCAGTCCCACATCTGATTAAAACCAAAGGTAACATTGTGAACGTATCCAGTGTCAATGGTATTCGCTCCTTCCCTGGAGTTCTTGCTTACAATGTGTCTAAAGCTTCTGTGGACCAGTTCACAAGGTGCGTTGCATTAGAATTGGCTCCAAAAGGCGTGCGGGTAAACTG